>JAENPR010000119.1:0-1290846 GCA_018135685.1 Themeda triandra | reverse complement strand
AATCGGGAATCGGCCTCGCGGATCCCGTTCCACCGCCTTTGAGGATGAATAATAATCGTCCGTTTAGGTCGGTTTGATCCGAGGGCTGCGGTGCATCCTAGGAGGCTATATAAACGGGGCCCTGGCCCCTGGAGGAGGCATCCCATGAAACCCTAATTCATTATTTCCGAGAGGATCGGGTGAGAGGGGTCCCTTGAATGGATCTCCTCCCTAGAGCCTAGCATTCAAGATAGATAGAGAGAGTATAGGGTGGAGGTAGAGTTGGAGGAAGCCGGCATGTCGGTGTCTCCTCTCCGGTTGTACTGCGGGATCAAGTCTCCTAACCCGAGGCTTGGTTCTAGGATTATTACGCAATTCAACTTCGATACTAGTAAGTTCTTGTTATTATTGCTCTTTGGTTTACGAGTTTACTTTATTCGCTTCCGGTTGGGAATAGAGTAATCGTTCATAAGCGTAGGCGTGGTGCTTGGGCTAGGTTCACTCGTAGATGCTCCTATCTGGCCGGAACCGTGGTAGTATCGGGGGAGATGACGGTCCCTTTGTTACCTTTGTAATCCACTTCCGTCGGTAGGTAAGGTAGGTCCAAAAGTGCTAGGTTAAGCATCCTCTCTGTGGTGTCTTTTCTTAGGTGCTCCCATAGAGTAGTAGTTGCAAAGCTTGCCATAGGTTGGAAGGAGGCTGTGGTAGTAATCCTCTCTATATTGCTCATTACCTTGTACGTAGCTCGGGGTTAAGTATAGACTTGGGTTAGTCAGATGCACGTTTTCTCCTAGCGGATAAATAAATAACGATACTCTGGAATATCTCCCGGGTGAAGTGCTCACCGATATCCGTGCGCTTGCGGATTATTTCTCTTTGATTCTTCTTTCGTGTGCGTATCTAGTATCAACAAGCATTTAAAGCGCCGTTCTTGGGGAGAAAAGACTGTGAGATAACCTTAAGTCATGCTTAACCTTGTATTATACTTTTATCTTTTTGTATTTTTATTTTGCCTTTTCTTTTATATCCTTATGGATAACCCAAATTCCACGCCTATCCACCAATATCTTGCACCCATGAGCACATGCTTAGAGCCTCTAGAACCCATGATTTTCACATCTAGCTATGAGCTACACCAATACGTGGTTGCAATAGGTCAAAGCCAACCCTTTTCTACAGCTAGAGTCCTATCTTCTAATCAAGAGGGTATTGTACCCAAGGTCCTATCTTCTAACCATGGAGAAGGTAATGAACCCAAAGTCCTATCTTCGATCAAGTAGGTAATGAACTTTTTGCTACACTTAGGGAATCTTCCAATTTTCCTATAAACTTAGGTTTAGACCTAGCCTTACAAGACCATGTTCTTCTTCAACATTTTTATATGGGTCTTGATAATATCGCCTTTGGAGGACTTTTCCTTTCTTTATCCATTAGTGAAGTGAGGTTTGTCCTTATTAGTGGACACACTCCTTGCACTAGCCTTCATGCTAAAATCTTAGAGGTAGAGAAGGAATCATCCCCAAACAAGAAGAGGAAGTTTCCATAGCCACTTTGCAAACATTCCAATCCCATGATCGGCTATCCATCCCAAACCAGTAGTACTCCAAAATTCTCTATGGAAAGAAGTAATTCTATCCTTAGAAATTATTTTAGATGGCGGTTTGGGAGGAACATAAACTTCCCGCTTCATAAGAGATCTTTTAGTGCATACATTGACAATCTTCTCAAGAAGAGATCTCTTAGAAAGCGTCTCACACCCAATCCCTTTGAAAGACGTTTAGAAAGATTCAAGGATGGCATGTCAAGTGATGCCATAGAAGGAGAGCAAAGCCATCTAGAATGCACACTTATGTTCTCCCCTTCTATGCCCACATCAGATATAGAATACGAACCCATCTTTAAACCCATCCTTGACCCCTATAACTCATTCTATGCCCTTTCTCCTAAACCTCCTGATGATCCTAGAAGTCCATCTAGATATCCCACGCATAGGATTCATCCATGACGTATAGAGGATCACGAAGAGCAACATCCATGGCTAGAGAGCATTAAAAACCTATGTGCTATTGCCATTGAATGGATGGATAAGGCCTTAGATGAGATCATTTCGAGAGACGATCCAAGGGGAATTTTGATATTTATGTCGAGTCACCCTTGGAAGTGGAAGATGATGGAGGCTTCAATAGGCAAAGTAGTTACTTCTTAAAACACCCCATCAAGACCTTGCTCATATGAAAAATCTCCTGATTCACCTAGTGTCTCTAACATTGCCCCACATGAGATCTTCAACCCCCTCATGCTCCCTATTCCTACAAATTTTGAGAGGGTGGTTGTAGACACATATGTTTATCATAAATGTTGCAGATCTCGTTGTGTTAAATCCTGAGATTAGTGCACATAGATTGGTGTTGGAGGGGAAACCACTTCACCAATTCACATCTTGAAGGTTTCCCAAGGACAAGCTTAGTGTCCTAAAACAAGCATTATTCAGATCATGACATAACTGTTCACCTTTCTATTGCGTTGCCCTGTTAAATGAGCATAGAGTTATAATTGTGAAAATGTTCCTTCGGGTATTCGTCACTAACCTTTCTAGGTCCGAAGCAAAAAGATCGAAGGAATAACAAATGCAAGGTATGTCCAACCAATCATTATGCAACATTGAATTACATTCATCCAATCTTGATTTATGAAAGTCAAGCTTGGGGGATACACTTCCATAAATAGATTCCTTGCCATGTTGCTACATCATTTTGGTTGTCCCTACCTTTGGCATGCTCAATTGGCTAAACATCAATCATTCTCTGTCATCACTGTTTGAGTAAATCTCTGTAGTGCTCTCATGCTACCTTCGTTTGCTATAGTTTATGTTTAGGTTTGGAGTAGTCTCATACATCTCTTAAATGAAGCATGGTGCCTAGTTTAGGAGTTGTGATTTTACTTCCAAAGGCTTTTTAAATTAAGCGTGGTGCTTAGGTTAAAAATGCCCTCTTAAATCAAATTAGACGTGGTGTCTAGGTTGATCTTTGAGCCGATAGTATGCTATAGTAGATGTTGGAATATTTTGTTGGATTAACCCCTGCAGAAAACTTCCAAATCCAATTGGGAAAGTCAAGAGATGAACTCAAATCGAAGATAAAGCAAGGCATATGATGGACTCCAACAACTTCGCATAGAAGACATAGCTCATTCATCGTCCAAGAAAGAGTTGAAAGAATTTATGGCCTGCCTATTCATGATGAACCTGCCAAATCACCACTTTAATAATGGAACAAAGAAGGAGACAAGAGTGCCCCAAGAAGGATCTACATCAATAGCACTCACCCAAAGGAAGTGGATGAACAAGGTGACAAGCTATGAGCAACCTTGAAGACATCATAGCATTGAGCCCAACACTCGAGCTAGGACACCAATGAGAAGTTGGGCACAACTCACCTAATTTTGGCCAATCAAAGACCTGCTCTCATGTTCTTGGAGACACCATCTTGCACGTCGGCAGTAAGGACAAGCATGTCATGATAGCATGCATCCTTGTGTCAACCAATCACCATCAAGGGTTGACTACCAACCAAGCCCAAGAAGACCATGAACAACTACATTTGCAAGATGATGTCCCTATGCCATTGGAGATGAAGCCTGCATACAATTAATGATGTCCCTTCCTTGATCATCAAGACGGATAGCGTATCATTAACTGCAACTCTTCGCCATGCTGCTAGAAGACAAAGACCATCAAGGAAGAACTCCCGTCTACATCTCCAATGAACATCAATTGGTCGACCAAGGCTCAGCAAAAATCAAGAATGGTTGACAAAAGAAGATCATACAACTGTCCGTCCTAGATTGGATAGTCCAAAGAAAAGAAGAATGCCAAGGAGAGATCTTTGCTCTAGAATTGAGATCCCTCTCCGACAGACTTAAGAACAGAGGGACGACAATGTCTAAAGAACATGGAGTTACAACACACTTCGAGGGATGATTCAACACACACACTTGGCTTCCAATGATGAGCAACAACAAGCTTGGGGGAGGAAGGCCGTCGACACCTCTAATGATGATCCGGCAACACTCTTCCTCTTCTCAAGCCCTCGTCGCTCTAGCACACTTTGGTTTGCAATCCCTCCACTCACAATTACTTCCTCTCTATAAGTTTGACTATTTTCTATAGATTTCATACACCAATCAAACTTAAGACATAGTAAAATCAATCTTTAAGAGAAGAAGTAATGTTGAGTAAATGTTCTACGCTAATTAA
Organism: Themeda triandra; assembly: GCA_018135685.1. Lineage (NCBI taxonomy): Eukaryota > Viridiplantae > Streptophyta > Magnoliopsida > Poales > Poaceae > Themeda > Themeda triandra. The sequence goes on along the minus strand of JAENPR010000119.1, from coordinate 1,286,612 downwards.
AATTTTCAACCCAATCTTTTCGTAGCATAGAATATGACCTTTAGCTTAATGACATCTCTACCCTTGTTATTATTTGTATATTCCTTCGGGTATGTGTTGTCCACTAATCCTCTACGAGAAAGAAACAATAAGTAGAGCACAAGGTCAAGGGAGAGGCCCACTAGAAGCATCTACTCTTCATCCCAAGGTGCTCCGAGTGATAAAGTTCCCGAACACGCAACATGCACACTAAACAAGATGCTTTTTGCTAGCATCACAATTAAAGGTTCACTTCAAACCGTTGGAGAAGGAGAGAACATGGATGACCCCTTCCTCAAGAGATATCAGCTCAAGAGGTGCAGTTCTCAAGGTCTCTACCTTTGAGATCAAATGAAGCACCAAAGGATTGAACATGACAAGAAGTCCTGTTCAGAGGACTTAAAACACCGAACCCTCGCCAAGGAGGTAACTTGGTAGTTATCCATATTCCCCATTTTAGCATTGCATAAGTTTTTCCTTTAGCATATTTACTTTCTGCATAATCAGTTCTTGTTGCATATTTACTTTGATGCATCTCGCATTAGAGAAGAAAATAATTTTGTCTTGCTTTCCATCTAGAAAATGCTAAGCCCCATGTGAATAATTTTGTGGTGCGACTGCCCACAAAGATATCCACTGGTGGCATAAAAATAAGTTTTCATCTTAGTTGCATTTTTCTCATTTGCATATCATAAATATAAAATTGTAAAAATATTGAGATCCCGCTAAAAAGATTTATGTGTTAAGAAGGTTCTAGACATTCAAGGCTTAGAGGGTTATCACTAACGCTTAATCAGTTCCACAAGCTTTGCTGTCTATTTGAGCCTACAGAATTTGAAGGATCAAGAAGTGCTAACAGCTAGAAGGACGTCCTGTCCCTTGTCAAAGTGCTGTCTTCAACAGTCGCAGTGCTGTCTCTACTGCCATCATCCCAAACACTCCAGGAGGAGCAGAACGCCTTCACTGCCAGTCAGCAACATCAACATACTATGTCAACATCCAGCTTGGGGGAGAGCACCCCCGTGTATCCAGCTAAGTATCACTAGCTTATCTATCTATCTATCTATCTATCTATCTATCTATCTATCTATCTATCTATCTATCTATCTATCTATCTATCTATCTATTTGTAAGTTTGCAAAATAAAATAGAGGAGAGTATGTGAAAAGTCTGCACTGCTAAAATGAACCCTACGAGAATAAGCTCTTATATGGAAATGATGAATAGTTGCTCTGCCGTAATTCCTTTCAAGTACCTAGTTTTCAACCTTGCACTCTCCCGAGTTTTGGACACAACTTGTTTAGATTTGAGATTTACTACGAACACGAAACTTGTGGGTAGCGAATGCTTGATCTAAGTCTAGGTAGTTGACGGATATGATATGGGAAGGATTCGAGCTGCTGTCCATCTTGTTCCTAGAGATGCTAGAGTTCTGGAGAATTTATCTTTGAAAATCTTAAAATTTCTAGATGATGAGTTCCTGTATGGTGAGGGTTCAAAATTCCTACCACAGCCATATATTCATGCTTGCTAGATTAGGAAAACCCATCTATTTATATAGATCATATTGTAGGCTTGAGTGTAGTCTTTATAGGCATTGAGTGTGGTTATCTTTGTGGACCCATAAGGAACCAAATCATGCGGTTAAAGTCAATACTATGTGCTCTCCATCCATTGATCTATGCTACTTACGTCCTCGAAGCATGCACCCATTTTATAAATACTACATTCATTCTGCGTGCTACTTCTCCCTAGAAGTACCACCCACATATAGATCCACATCCACCACATATTGTGCCATCTCTACCCTGGAGATACGCACCTATGCTGCTCCTACCTTGGGAGTACGCATTCCCCCACATATTGTCTTGTCTCTACCACGGAGATACGCGCTTATGCTTTGCTCCTACCAGGAGTACGCATGCATCCATCCATCCATCCATCCACAAAATACATACGCCACTCATTTCACTTCATTCGGAAAAGGTTCTACTCCTATCACGGGAGTGAACATCTAGAAATAATCATCGCCGTTCCATTTGCCTACATAAAAGCTCCAGTCATTATCATTTCAAGTTATGCACTCCCCGTTGCTAAAGTTTCGTTTTCAGAGGATTGGTTGCTCTAAAAAAAAAAGAGAGAGAGAAAAAAGAGAAAAAAAAGAAAGAAAAAAAAAGAAAAAAAAAGAGAGAAAGAAAGAAAGAGCAGACCAAGTCATTCCTTTCAAGAAGTTTCAAAGTTTTCGAATAAAGGGAGTCATGTTATCCCCAAAGGAGCAAGTGTAGAAGTAGATGTTCACCAAGTGATCACCCCTCATAATCATTTCCTTATCATCATCATCTTATCATCCATCCCATTTCCTCTTTCACATGCACATATGACTTTATTATTATTTTAGTTCTGTTGGATCCATGGTTTAAGCTGTGCAATATATGCAAGTGAGTTTGAGTGTCTCCCCACCTATGAGCTCCACATAAGCCTATTAGAAAGTAGGGTGAGAGAGAGAAGGCTCTTTTCACTATGCCTTAGTTCCACAAATACCACATATTCTCGAGAGAAGAGAGAAGGCATACACTACTCATGCCTTGGAGAGGATCCAAAAATACCACAAATGAGAGACCTGAAAGGTTCATACAAGGAACTCGAGTTTTATTTGAAAATCTTGCAAAAACTTCTGGAATAATAGTTGATCAAAGAGCGAGAAACATAGCGCTTGACTTGACCGTTCGTCTTTCAAGCGCTCAAGACCCAAGTGACGGTTACAAGCCCCATGGTGAAAGGTAATATGAGTAAGTTTTGAGTCGAATAGTTCACTCTAATCCGGAGGAGAGTTCTTGTTTGAATGCATGTGTACTTTTGAGGCGTGAAAGCATTGTAGCAACTCCCGATCCATCACGAGTTTATCTTTGCTCGAGAGACGAGCAAAAGGTAAGCTTGGGGGAGTTGTTGACGGGTCGTTAAGTGCCAATTTTTACCGTCAACTAAACATGAGAAAGGACTAAAATATGTTCACCAACTAGATATAGGGGTTACACGGAGAATTCCACGAGTTTTGGTGAATGTCCTGTTTTCGCAGGTGTCGGTGAAAATACCCAAGGAAGGCCCACATGTCGGGTTTACATAGAGATAATCGGGAACCGGTAAAAATTCATGTCTGGAAGGTTCGAGAAGGCTGCGGACCAAACGGGAGCCCGAACGGGCTAGGTGGGGAGTCGGCCGACTCCCCCTTGGGTCGGCCGACCGGATCGGCCAATCGGGAATCGGCCTCGCGGATCCCTGTTCCACCGCCTTTGAGGATGAATAATAATCGTCCGTTTAGGTCGGTTTGATCCGAGGGCTGCGGTGCATCCTAGGAGGCTATATAAACGGGGCCCTGGCCCCGGAGGAGGCATCCCATGAAACCCTAATTCATTATTTCCGAGAGGATCGGGTGAGAGGGGTCCCTTGAATGGATCTCCTCCCTAGAGCCTAGCATTCAAGATAGATAGAGAGAGTATAGGGTGGAGGTAGAGTTGGAGGAAGCCCGGCATGTCGGTGTCTCCTCTCCGGTTGTACCCGGGATCAAGTCTCCTAACCCGAGGCTTGGTTCTAGGATTATTCGCAATTCAACTTCGATACTAGTAAGTTCTTGTTATTATTGCTCTTTGGTTTACGAGTTTACTTTATTCGCTTCCGGTTGGGAATAGAGTAATCGTTCATAGCGTAGGCGTGGTGCTTGGGCTAGGTTCACTCGTAGATGCTCCCTATCCGCGGAACCGTGGTAGTATCGGGGGAGATGATAGTCCCTTTGTAACCTTTGTAATCCACTTCCGTCGGTAGGTAAGGTAGGTCCAAAAGTGCTAGGTTAAGCATCCTCTGTGGTGTCTTTTCTTAGGTGCTCCCATAGAGTAGTAGTTGCAAAGCTTGCCATAGGTTGGAAGGAGACTGTGGTAGTAATCCTCTCTATATCGCTCATTACCTTGTCTGTAGCTCAGGGGTTAAGTATAGACTTGGGTTAGTCAGATGCATGTTTTCTCCTAGCGGATAAATAAATAACGATACTCTGGAATATCTCCCGGGTGAAGTGCTCACCGATATCCGTGCGCTTGCGGATTATTTCTCTTTGATTCTTTCGTGTGCGTATCTAGTATCAACAATGGACAGCAGCTCAAAACCTTCCCATATCATACCCGTCAACCACCTAGACTTAGATCAAGTGTTCGCTACCCACAAGTTTCGGGTTCAGAGCAAATCTCAAATCTAAACAAGTTGTGTCCAAAATTCGGGAGAGTGCAAGGTTGAAAACTAGGTACTTGAAAGGAATTACGGCGAGCAACTATTCATCATCTCCATGTAGAGTTTATTCTAGGGGATAACTTTTAAGACAGTTGCAAAAGCTCTCCAAAAGTAGAAAAGAATAAATAAGGAAATCTTTACGGGTTTCTATGGTTATCTATCTTTTTTAGTTGTTTTAACAAAGCACACTCTAACAAAGCATAAATAGATAAGTTGGAAACACTTAGCTTGGTACACGGGGATGCTCTCCCCCAAGCCGGATGTTGACATAGTCTCGCGATGTTGCCGACGAGGCAATGAAGACGTTCTAGTTCTCCAGGGGAGTGTCGTAGATAGTTGCCATTGGAGACAGGCGTTCAAGTGTCGCGGGCAAAGAAATCCGACGGGGACTGGATGTCCTTACCGCTGTTAGCTCTTCATGATCCTTGATGTTCTCAGTGAAGCTCAAATAGACAACAAGGCTTGTGGAACCGATTAAGCGTTAGTGATAAAACCTCTAGGCCTTGGTTGTCTAGAACTTCCCTAACTTAAAACTCATTCTAACGGGATCACAAGAAATATTTTTATCTTTTTATTATTTAAGGAATGCGAGACGGGGAAAGATAAATATGCCGAGAAATTATTTTTGTGCCACCACGGTGAATGATTATCCACATGGGGCTTAAAGTTTTTCTCGGATGCAAATGCACAACATCTTTATTTTCTTTTCTAATGCGAGATAAAAAGTAAAGATGCAACTAAGATGCAAATAGAAAAACAAATATGCTAAGGTAAAATTACGATGCTTTGAAAAGTGAATTGCCGATAAATACCAAGTTACCTCTTGGCGCGGCGTTCGGTGGTTTTAAGTCCTCCGAACAGGACTTGTCATGTTCGCTCATTTTTCAAGGGGTGCATTGGCTGGCGCCTCTGATGATGTCGCCTCTTGTGTAGGAATTGATTCTGATTTTGCTTTTACCTTCCACACCTTCTTTGTTGGAGAGGATGACCTTGAGGAGGAAGCTTCTTGGACCACTTGTTTCTCTTCTGTTGGTAGTACCTCCTCTTCTTCCGCAACATTTTTTTCTTCAGGGTACCGGTCTTCATATCTTGACACTTCTCCCTCATAGTCAGCCCATCCATCTGTAGTGATGTTCTTCTTGTTCTGGCGATGGGTACGCTGCCTTCTCCTTGCTCTGTTCTTCTTGGGCTCTTCAGTGATTATATAATTATTGTTGAAGTAGCGGCGTACCTTCTCAGTGGGAAAGTGGAAATGGATCTCTCCTGTCCCAATATAGATGATAGCTCTGGTGGTATTCAGGAATGGTCTTCCTAGGATGATTGGAGGATCGTAGTCATCTCCCATATCGATGACTAGGAAGTCGGTAGGGACATAATGGTCATCTATCCGGATGAGGACATCCTTCACTTCTCCTTCGACAAAGCGGAATGTCTAATCCGCCATCCGCAAATTTTGTGCATAGGTGGGCTCCAAAGGCATAGTGCCATATAGATACTCATAGGTTACCTTGGCCATAATGTTGACCCCCGATCCGGTGTCACGAGCATGCTTTATTGAAAGAGCTTCTATTGATGGAGCATTGGATGGTTGGGACACACGGTCATCTTTCTTGATCGACGTGGGGACTTGAGTAAGTGGTCATGCTCCTTGTGGACTGCAGTGACCATCCTCACTGTCTCCGTCTTATTGGTCTTCTTATCTTTGTTCTTGCTCTTCTTAGCTGGATTCTTCTTCTCATTGTTCTGCTGATGAGGGTGTGCTGGGAACTGCAGCACTCTGTTCTTGAAGAAGAAGGTTTCTCTCTTGCCCTTGATGTTGAAGATGATCTTGGCAGTGTTGGCATACATGATGGCTCCAGCAGTGTTCAAGAATGGTCATCCCATAATGATAGGGGACCCTTCATTATTGCCTATCCACTACCACGAAGTTCTGGAACATACGAGTTGCCCACTCGTACACATATATCTTCAAGTATTCCCAAAGGAACACGGAGTGACCGATCTGCAAGCCGGTAAGCACATGGTTGTGTATGCTAAGGGGCATCGAATAGCTTCTCATATATCACTCTTGGCATGATGTTGATGCTTGCACCGAAGTCACAGATTACTTCATTGAAGTTGGTACTTCCAATGGAGATCGGAATGACTGGTCTCCCTGGATCGCCCTTCTTGATTGGCAGAGTTGAGTCAATCCATGACCCTTTTGATGGATCACTCCGGCTGTCTTCTACATTGAATATATCAACAAGATTTGCAGTTTCGAGCTCTTCCGGTTGTCCTGCCAATTTACCTTGGCCAGCGGAGGGAGCAAGGTTGACAAGCTGTTGTACCGCGACTCAAGTATCTTGTTGAAGCCGAAGCGACTCTTGATGGCATTGGAAAAGCCATCCATTCTGTTGCCGAGTGTCTCTAGGACCTTGTCATTTGATGTCGGCTTCTTGGACAGGTTGTCCATCATCTTGCCTTGATTCAGCACTAACTCTCTCAAAGGCGACTGGTTGTAATTATTGTAGGAGGAGTTGTTGCCTTGATAGTTGCCTGAATAATTGCCTGAGTAGTTAGGCCTCCGCTGTTGATTCCAACCTTGATTCTGCTGAGGACGATAGTAATTATTATTGTTGTTGTTGAGGTAGTTCATGTCCTCCTTTAGCTCTGGGCAGTTAGCACCTGTGTGCCCAGTCTCTCCACACTCTTCACATGTCATGCGAGCATCATGTATATGCATGACTTCTTTCTTATCCGGGGCTCTCTCATCGAGCCTCTTCATTAGCAGATCCATTTTGGCGGACAAAGATGTCTACCTCCTTCAAATTGGTGCATTCCTCCACCTCTCTTGCGGGTCTCGAGTTCTTTCTTCACTCCAACCTTGGTTGGATGCCATCTTCTCCACAAGAGCGTGGCTTGAGGAATAGTGAGTGATAAGAATGCACCTCCAAGCGCGCATCCATCGTCTCACGTGTCTTGTTGCTAAGCCCATGGTAGAATGTCCGCATAAGCGGCCAATTCTCCATGCCATGATGAGGACACTCGAGGATGTAATCTTGAAAGCGCTCCCAAGCTTTTGGGACAGTCTCATCATGATGTTGCTGAAAGCTTGATATCTTCCCACGAAGAGCATTTGTCTTGCCCATGGGGAAGAACTTCGCCAAGAAATTGGTGGAACATAGTACCCACGTAGTATTCTTCTCCTTATTGGCGTAGAACCACGCTTCGCTCTCCCCAAGAGTGAGAATGGGAAGAGGCGAAGTAGTATAGCATCTCTCGGGGACATCCTTGATAGTGAATGTGCTACAAATCTCCGGAAATGTTGGAGATGAGCACTAGCATCTTCATGGGCCTTCCCACGAACCGGCTTGCTTGCACCATGTTGATCGGCGCGAGGCTTGAGCTCAAAAGCTCCTCGATGTCCACAAATGGTCCAAGTACGAATGTTATCCGTAGTGGGAGCTGAGAACTCGCGAAGTGACTTGTTCGCCATGGCTTCAAACGCTGGTGTCAAGTCTCGAACGAAAGGTCGACTTTCTGCTTCCGACAAACTTCCAAGTTGAGTTGATGATGATGATTTAGTGGTCTTCTTCAACTTGCTTCTGGCCTTCCTGAATAAAGCTTCTGGATCGTCAATATAATTATCCGGAAGAATTGTCTTTTTCATACATTACCCCGCATAAGATATAAAATAGACGAAAGACAAGGGTAAGGCTGTATGAGTAGAGAATGGTGACAGTGCTCAATCTCATTATGTAGTGCAATGCTGCTCATTATCCATTGGCTTTCAACCTTCCCGCGCAGCGGCGCCAAAAATGCTTGTTGATGTCTATTAAGTGCAACTGAAAAAATATGGTTCCGCAAGCGCCTGAAATATATCATCGTAGCATTTTAACCGGAGTAATCCAGGTATCGTTATTTATAATTTTACCACTTTGGGAAGGGAATGCACTGGATAATGAGTGATGAGCAATGCACATGCGATAATGGAGAGCTCAACCTTGTCGTATCGATCATCTCATACGGGGTAAGTGTCACATAAAATATAGGAATGAATGATAAATGACATAAGATAAATGAGAGCATTTAGCCACATAAAATAATACTAATAAGCCATCTCAACTTAGCACTCTAAGCTTATAACACTAGCATGGACTAGGACGATCTAGGGTGTAATCCTATGTTATTCTAACAATAAAGTCAAAGCATACAATGATTAGTGCAAGAACATCTAGCAATCATGGCGGGAAAAGGTTACATCTATGCATAGTGATATTACCAGAGAAGACAAGAGACATAGCAATGACTTCAATGTAATAGGTTTGTTCTGCTAGACCTATACTCGGGAGAAGGGCTACAAAGGACTCAACAGGACTGTCACTCCCGCGATCTACCTCACGATCCGGAATATAGGGTGCAATCGCAGATAAATACGGCCTAGGCACCACGCCTACACAATATTTACCACTCACCCATCGATCTAATAAGCGAGCGCTATACGATCCTATGCATAAACATAATTCTAGTCCAACTATGCTAAACATATAATCAAAGTAGACTAAGAACAATATAATTGAGAACATAATCAAATAGAGCAAAGTCAAGTCTGATATAATAGAATAGAATAAAGTACTACTCATAGTATCACGAACAATGATGAATATTACAAGAATGTAGAGGGAATTACCAAGAACTCCGACAGATCCGGACTCCAAGCTAGGCTTGATTCCCTCTAGATCTATTCCTATGTAGCTATGCTACTAAACTATGGAGCTCTAATTGAGATGGTGGCTCAAGCTTCTCGAATCCTCTCGGATGAATGAAGAGAGAATGAATTAGGGTTTCACCCGGGGCCAGGGCTCTCGAATATATAGCCCCTAGGATGAACCACAGCCCTCGGATCAAACCGACCTAAATGGACGATAATTATTCATCCTCAAAGGCGGTGGAGGCGGGATCCGCGAGACTCAACGCGATTGGCCGAGGTGGGGAGTCGGCCGACTCCCCCTTGGGCGGCCGACCGGCCAGCCGCCGTGGGGCCCGGCCTTCGGGGTCGCCTTACGGAGTCTTCTAGATTATACAATTTTACCCGTTCGGTCTTTATCTCTATGTAATCATGACATGTGGGCCTCCTTTGGTTCTCTTTCGATAACCCCCTGCAGAAATAGACAATCACCAAAACTCGTGGAATTACGCGGTGTAACCCCTATATCTAATAGGTGAACTCATATTAGTCCTTTCTCTTGCTGCGTTGACGGTATAAAATTGATACTTAACGACCGTCAACATCTAGGCTATAGGCTACCTTCGTTTGCCTCGTACTCCACGGTTGAGGTGGTAGGCGGCAGGTGGTGACAGCCCTGTCCGTCCCTTGTAATCCCCCACGTCCGGGTACGGCGTAGAGCTACAGGCCGACATCACCTGGCAGACCAGGTGCGATCCGGTGCCCGAAGTGAGTTAACAGTGGCCCTGGCTATCTTAAAGTAGAATCTCACTAACATGCATATGTTTGTGTGATCGTCCGTTGTCCTGACATAGTTGTGTGGGAATGCCTGCTCTGGTTTAGGTTATTCTTTATTCTTTCTCTTATCTTTATCCTTGAGTTTGGCTCGAGTGTGTGTGTCAGTTATCCAACTACCGATCTTACTTTACCCCTGTTATAAGTATTGGTTTGCTATGCAATCTTGTTATCTTGTTCATGTCCAAATTAGACTCTTTTATACCATGTCTTCCTTTGGGAAATATAAATAACGATACCCTGAATACTTCCGGGTGAAATGCTACAACGGTATTTCCGTGTGCTTGCGGACTTGTTCTGTAAATGTTGCAGAATACCAACCGGCGTTTCTTGGCGTTGTTGCTAATTCTAGTGATGACGTTAAGAAATGCCAACAAGCATTTCTGGCGCCGTTGCCGGGGATAGACTTTTTATCTATCTTTGGTGATTGCGCTAAGAAATGTCAACAGCGGTCAATGCTGGGATCCTAGCAAAAATGACAGCATTTCTATCCAGAATCATTCACTTTTAAAACCTGCATTGTTTGATTTGTATTTTAAAGAGAAACCAGTGATGTATGTATATAGAGTTGTGGCTGTTTCCTGACAGCACAATGATCTATTCTATTTCTCTGAGTTGGTATGTTGGTCAATTCCGGCCATGAAGTGTCTTAGGAAGGGATTTTTTTCTTAAACTACCTAAATAGATATGTTGATCTAACTGTACATGTTAAATGGTATAAATAGGTTATGTATGAGATATTCAATAATTGTGGTCCTTTGTTTGTATGGGCGGCCCGAAATTCCCCTTTGGCGGTCGCTCGCTTGGTTGGCTTTCGAGCGAACGCTCCGACCACACTCTCGATTTCCTTTTTTGTTTCGTTTCCTTTCCTTTTATGTCCAACAGCGCACATGACGATTCAACGACGCAGCGGACTCGAACCAAATTTTCATTCCGAAATATTCCCCCTTCCTCCTCCGCCCTTCGATGAGTTTGAATAGTTCGGCTTCTTCCTCATTGCGCCGCTGCCCTAGACGGCCACCGTGGGCTCACCGGCTTTGGACTCGAGTGCCGCTCGTGCACCGGCGCTGGCCTCGGCCTCTATATTCTATTATACGGTAAGGAATTTCTCACACTATAGGCAATCTTTGGAAAGGCAGCATCCTTCAACCAAAAACAAAGAAAAGAAAAGACCAATGTTCCCATGTCCCGAATGACTTGGACTCGTTATCCTAGATGTATTTGAATGTTATCTTTATAGTGTTATTTTTACGGTCTTTTTTATTCACAACTTTGATTTCTATCAAGACACGGGTAATTCATTTTGAGTTCCTAGATGTATTTGAATGTTATCTTCCCGATTAAGTTCCACATCTAAGATCGCGGGCTACAGAAATTGTTAGAAAGTTCACAGAACTTGATGCTACAAATGAAGACCGTGCAATGTTTGGTAGGAAACCAAGCATTAAAAATATGTCCCTCTTTTTTGCTCTTTTTGTATTTTTATATATGAAAAACTATGTTAGGAGTTAATGGTTTTGTATGTGCCATTCCAGATGAAGGACATTTCATTTACGCCATTCGGTATTCAAGGACACAAAACTAGATGCTCTACAAATTCTTAATTCTATATTCCCGATGAAGAATTTGCTAATGTAATATTAATATCTTTTTCCCATCTAGTTTTTGCATGTTTCATCTTTTTTTTTATGTTTCTAGAGTAAATAGTTTCAGTTGATACAAAGTGCATACAAAGGCAGGATATAACTTGTGTTGTATAACTTAGTTCTGTAATAACTTACAAATATAAATCAGGTTTTATAACTTAATTTGCATCATAAGTTAAGACTACTAACTTTACTAATAGTTATGTAAGTTGTACCATATTACTTAGTTTGGCTAAGTTTAAGTACTAATTTGCCATTACAAGTTAGGTTGTATAACTTAGTTTGACCTCTAACTTTACATCATAAATTAAGACTACTAGCCTTGCATCATAAGTTAAGACTACTAGCTTTACTAACAGTTATGTAAGTTGTACAGGAACAACACTAGTGTAAGTTGTATAGGATAAGGGAGTTGGTTGCTAAGTCATGTACATAACTTCTTGTTTTGTATGAATACTAAAGAATTTTTTAGATTGTATAACTTAGTTTGACCACTAACTTAGAATCATAAGTTAAGATTGCTACCTTTTACTAAGACTTAATTAAGTTGTACATGATAAATAATTTAGGTAAACTCTTGCAAAATTCTAGTTTTTTTTTTTTTGTATGAACCCACTTTTGGATAAGTTATGTTAGTATGGATAAGTTATTTCTTTTTGAGTTGTAACTTATCACAAGTTAGTATGGATAAATTAGTATGGATTATTTAGTATGCATAACATAGTATGCCTAAGTTAGTATGCCTAACTTAAAATGGATAAGTTAGTATGCCTAGGTTAGTATGTCTAAGTTAGTATGCCTAAGTTGGTATGGTTAAGTTAGTATGAATAAGTTTACATAAGTTTTTATGGATAAGTTAGAATGTATAGTTTGTATGTATATGTTAGCATAAGGTAATATGGATAATTAAGTTTGCTCAAGTTATTATCGATAATTAATTAATTTTCAAGTTTCATGCTAATGCAAAGCCTATTCTTGAGGATTTGACTTACTATTTATGCACCGATGAGGACAATGAAATATTGTTGCCCGTAATACGTCGATAGCTCGGCAACATGTAATATAGTTCTTATCTTTGTTTCCTCTTTAACTTTTTAGGGTTCCAAATATTTGAAAATATGAATGAACAAGATAAAAGGTACAATTTTTCACCTAAACATGTCTACAATCATTGTCATTTTACAAGTGTCTTTCTATTGTTATTATGATGTATGTACCTTTTTGTTTGTGTTGCTACGCTAAATAACATGCTTATTTAGTTATTCCTTCTTTACATTATGAACACATTAGCATATTGGCTAAAATTTGATTTCTCATGGATAAGGTAGAATGACTAAGTTAGAGTGCCTAAGTTAGGATGCCTAAGTTATGATGCCTACGTTAGATTTCCTAAGTTAGTATGTCTAGGTTAGATTCCCTAAGTTAGTACGCCTAAGTTAGGATCCCTATATATGCATGATTTTTTATTGATAACTTAGTATAAATAATTAGTATGCCAAAGTTAGCATAAGTTATATGAATAAGTTTGGATAAATTATTATATATGTGCTTTCATGCCTCAATTGTATTTGTCTCAACCATGATGTTTTTACACATTGAGCCGAACCACAATCGATTTTATCGAACAATGATTAGTTGTTGGTTGATTTAAGTTGATGCTAGTGCTTTGTATTTTCATTTCTTCTCATTGATAAACAGTGGAGCTTGATGTGTAACTTTTGAAATGTGGCTTGTCGAAATGCAAATTTCTGTCCAACGTCACTAAATTCTTTTGGCTACTTCATATTTTCTTTAATAGGTCACTACTGAATTATTTTAGTTCGAGAGAGGAACAAGTAGGTTGTTCGGTTTGATTAGGTGAAGAAATCTCTAAAAACAATTTAGTCTTCAACCGTGTTTTCTCCGAGATTTTAATGCCAACTGCAGTTTTCTGAATTTGAGTCTACAGGTCATTTTTCATTAAGATGCAATGGTTTTCAGTCTATCGGGTTAATTTAAAACCAGTATAGCACATATCTTGCTACATGTGCTTTGTGAAACTAGGAGCATAGTCTATATTAGCTTTTCTTGTGAGGTTTAGAACTGCTTTCTGATTGGAGCGTTTTTGGTTTTCATTTTTATTGTATTCGTCCTTTTTTCTCTTAGATGCTAGCTTCCCATGATAAATGAACTTATCAAAATTTATCGACACATGTTGAGTCGAAAGACTCTGTGCTATAGTAGCTAATTTTATTTTATTTGCAGCATTTGTCATGATATCTTGTGTGGCTTGCTTATTTTTTCATGTTCAAATAGCTTGCATGGCCGTCATGATAGAGTTGGCCTCAACGGTTGAGTTATTTTTATTTGGTGATAGTATATTAATTAGTAAGACAAGATCAAAATACTAACTAGTCTTTCTTATGATGACTAACACCCTGAAGCATTGTTTTCGCTTGTGTTCAACAATTTCCTAAAGCATTGCTTTTTTGGTGTAGGTTTGGCTCTTTGTCTAGCTGTTTATATTAGGAAACTTGTCAAAGGATGCTTCCTCGTTTTATGCATGTGACAATTACTGATCTTGTCGCAAATGGTAATTTTGTGTTTGGTTAGGGGGAGGAGATATTATTGTGAGTGAGAGTACATCAATTTATTGTAGATTGATTGGGAAATATCGATAACTATGTTCATATCACTATTATCTCGCATGGTTGTTAGTGCGACAAGTAGCCGTGTTTCATTTTGATTAAGTTGATTGAAATGAAGTCTGTTTTTCATCCTTTGTTTTTTTTCACTTCTCTTAAAACCTCCAGCATGTGCCATTTTAAGATGTAATGGAAATACCCATGTTTGTATGTTATATTCATTCGACTACTTTGGTCTGGACAAGCTTAAATACGGAATGGTTTATTATGTTCTTTAGTCAATTGTGCTTTCTTTACTCTATGCATTTGTTCTATGTAGTTTTTGTTCGTGGTGCTAGTCTAAATAACAAAGTTATTTATCTATTTTTTGGGTTAACTAAAAAAGTTTTTGTTTACTAACTTTGTTTACTAACTTACTCTAAATAATTATTTATCTAATTTTAATTTTATGTGTATGGTACCTAACTTAATTGATTAACTAGTGTACAGACTTATGTATCTAACTTATGTTTAGGGTACTTAAGTTGTTGCCATTAACTTTCTGTAGAGAGCTATTATATTTAGCTTGTGTTTTCATGGGTATTCTATATAGTAATCTTACTTGCCGTGCTAACTTATGTTTTTCATTGTCACGAGCTTGTTACTTGTTCTCCTAACTTATGTCTTTCCTTGTTTTGAGGTTTTTTGTTTTTATTTGTTATTTTTAATACTAAAATATCTTTGCAGATCTCCGAATTGAAGACAAATGTATGTTCAAATGTGTTGGTTATAGAGATCCTTCATATTATCATAGTTGTTGAATTTATGCAAGCTATTATATGTATCTTTTGATGTTTGCAAGTTTGCATTATATTATGAAATTTGTTCTATATAATGGGAAGTAAAAGCTACTTTTATTTGCTCACCCACCCCTTTTTATCCCTATGTTCCCATGTCCCGAATGATTTGGATTGTTAAAAGAGAAAAAAAGCTGCTGAAAAACCTAAAGAGAAATGCAAATTTTATGAAAAAAGATATTTTAACTTACAATTTTTTGGCCTTTAAGTTATGCTATAACAGTCAGCAAGTTATGTTTAATCGCTTTTTTCAAGAAGGAAAAATGAAAATGTTGGTGCGCATCAGTTTGAAGCGCGCGAAGGAGAAGAAAGAACGATTAATTAATGATAAGTTTGTCTGCTTTAACTTAGAACTATCAAGTTTGCTCATTAACTTAGGACAATTAGAATAAGTTATAGATGCTGACTTTTCTTTAATAAAAAATGCTGCCTCTCGTGACAAATAAATTGAAACAAATGCGCGGAAAGAAAATGAGAAAGATAATAAAGCAACGGTTTCCGTCTGTCGAAAAGGAAAAGAGAAAGATAATAATGATACAGTCCATTTACGGTAACCGGCGGGATTGAAAAGTTTCCTAAAAGGGAAAGAATTCCTGTCGAAAATCGTTCGCTCGTTTCTGTGCCGGTGGACGTTCGCCAATTAGTCACGCCGGTTGACGTTTCCGGAAATCATTTATTTATTTGTTATTACCAAAGAAAACAATAGCATGTATAACTATACGCTACGGCCATGTAAACTGAGTTACCATGAACCGCAAAGAATATATATTGGAAATAATTCCATGTACTATCTTATGTAGAAATGCAATTGCTAAAAACTTGTCGACATGCCACACCAGGGGCTTTTCCTGGCTATGTTAACACACAATCCTGACCCTAAGGCCCAACTAGTTCCACAAAATTGACATGGTAACAGAGTCCTTCAACTTCACGTGGAGCCATCTGACCGCATCAACTTTTGGATATGGAATTAGCAGATTGAGACGGCGCTCAAGGGTGCGCAAATGATCTCCTACATCGAGCTTATAGCGCGCCACGCTGCCGTCTCCATTCCTAGAAGCAAAGAGTGGCGAGGGAAAGAAGACCTCAAGCCCAATCCCGACTATCCGTCATGGGTTGACAAGGACCAGACAATCCTTAGCATTGTCCTCAACTCCCCGTCCAAAGATATCCTTGAGCAAGTCCCTACAATTGTGAAGTCTGTGCGGGAGGCATGGACGACCATCGAGGGGATGATGTTTGCATCCCAGTCTCGTGCACGTGTCATCAGCATGCAGATGGCCCTGGCTACAGTGACGAAGGCATCGTCCAAGATAAGTAAGTACTTTGTGAAAATGAAATTCTTGGCAGATGAAATGAAAGCTGCAGGAAGATCAAGGTTGAGGAACTCATTTCCTACATCCTCACTGGCATTGATCGTGACTATGATTCGATTGTGCAGGTAGTTGGTGCAAGAGTCGAAGCAATCTCGATTGGGGAGCTCTATACCCAACTGATAAGCTGGGAACAAAGACTGGAGATGAAGAATGATGGCGACTATAGGTCGTCCGTGAACATGGCGTCGAGATGAGGGCGCAACAACAACAACAACTGTGGTGATGGCCACAACGGAAATGGTCACGATGGCTTCAACCGCGGCAAGGGCGGCCACACTGGGAGTCTTCTTCTAGGAAACTGTTTCCAATTTGGTTGTGCCATAGCTGCCTCGTTGAGGATTGGGAGTTTTCTCTTCCACTTGTTCTTGTGTATCCTTGTGATTTGCAGGAGCTTATATCTACCTTTGTGTTCAGGTAGACATCGATCCATTGTGTGTGGTTGGGTGAAATCATTTGTCACAGGTGGCTCAATAGAGTAGCTATTGGTGCTAGCGGTTCGTCAGGTTGCACGGCTCAAGTTAGCCCCAATCGATCCAGTAGCACGGATCAAGTTATCCCCCACCGATCCTACGACAAGATTGGGAAATCCTCCCCTCATCACTTAGGGACCTGCATTACTTCTTAGGGATAGAAGTTAGCCGAAATAAAGATGGTCTTGTATTGTCACAAGGGAGATATGCCGAAAATATCATAACTCATGCTGGTATGAAGCACTGCAAGCCGGTGGATACACCATTATCAACCACAAAAAAATTGTGTATAATTTGTGGAGATAAGCTTGGACCTGAGGACTCCACGAGGTACTAGAGCTTGGTAGGTGCTTTGTAGTACCTTATGCTTACGCATCCTAATATATGTTATGCTATGAACCAAGTTTGCTAGTTTGTGTCATGTGTATGGATGCATGTAGGGGTGCTCCCAAGGCAGCGCATGGCCTGAAAGGGCCAATGTCATTAAGGCTATTAATAGCAATTAAGGAGTAGCTCAAGGGGCCTCAAATATGAAAGGGCCATGGTCATGTGAAAGGGAAACCAGGGATTAGTCAAAGCATAGCATCAGCCGGTCAGGTGTGAATGGCTGATGCATCTAGTGAAGCCCAGTTCCTATATATTGTAAGCAACACCAGTCGAATGAATGAAGAATGAACAAACACGTTATCTCTAAACTCATCTCCTTGCTGATTCTTAGTCTCATCCCCTCTCTCTGGCAGTCAGGCAGAAACCCTGGCGCCATTACCTCCCTTATCCCACATATGAACTAGAGGTTCACTATGTCTGGTATCAGCGAGCTTTGGTTTCGATCCATTTCCATGGCTTCTGCTGCCGATATTGCCTTAAGCGCCCTTGCTGAAGGGCTCCAACAGGCATCCACAACACTACAACATATCCTTGCGGCGCACAAGGCATGGGCGGCATGTGAAGACATGGTGGCAACACGCATACAGGCGGCGGCGCGAGGATTCCTGGCGAGGCACACCACCAGGAAGCCATGTGAAGGCCTGGCTATTGTACGCCTACAGGCGGCGGCGCGAGGATTCCTAGTGAGGCACGCCACAAGGAAGATGCGGGCAGCAATCAAACTTGCGCTGCCTTTAGTGAGGTGTCCGTCATCTGCTCATACACCACCACTAGCCACCACCACATCTCTCTGTGTCGCTCCATCCTCGCCTCCATGCTCTGCTACCTTCATCTCATCACCAAGGGCAAAATCCACCACCGCTGATTTGGCCATGCTCATCCACTTCTTCACCGCCTCCTCGAGTGTCTTGCAAGGGCGGGTCGCTGCCCTGCAGCAAGAGCATCCAACGGCGGCATCCTTCCCTGGTTCACAGGGATCAGGCCAGGGTGAGCTCCAGTGCGTCCGGCCTCCTCGTTTTCTAGAAGCTAGTTGCTGGGCTCCTTCCATGGGATCCAGGAGGACGCCATCCGCTTTGACGACTGCTCTCCACGCTTCCAGCTCGAGGATGAGCTGGTCTTCAAGGGCGAGGGAGATGTCATGTGTATGGCTGCATGTAGGGGGTGCTCCCAAGGCAGCGCATGGCCTGAAAGGGCCAATGTCATTAAGGCTATTAATAGCAATTAAGGAGCAGCTCAAGGGGCCTCAAATATGAAAGGGCCACAGTCATGTGAAAGGGAAACCAGGGATTAGTCAAAGCATAGCATCAGCCGGCCAGGTGTGAATGGCTGACACATCTAGTGGAGCTCAGCTCCTATATATTGTAAGCAACACCAGTCGAATGGATGAAGAATGAAGAAACAAGTTATCTCTAAACTCATCTCCTTGCTGATCCTTAGTCTCATCCCCTCCCTCTGGCAGTCAGGCAGAAACCTTGGCACCATTACCTCCCTTATCCCACATATGAACTAGATGTTCACTACATTTTGCATGCTCCCACTTTGGTACAGCTGAGTGCAGTGAAATAATTTTGAGGTACATTCGTGGGACATGGAGTTCTGGACTGAAGATTAGCAAATCTGAATCAAAGATGGTTAGCGCCTTCTCTGACACTGATTGGCTAGTTGTGTTGATGATCGACACTCAACGGGAGGTTTGTCGTCTTCCTTGGCGAACTTGATTTCAGGGTGTGCATGCAAACAGCCCACAATCTCAAGCTCTAGCACCAAAGCTTCGTACAAAGCATTAGCTAAAGTGACTACCTGAAATGATGTGGATCAAGAAATTGCTAACTGAGTTGGGCATTCATGATCCTCCTGCAGCTCGACTACATATGCGACAATTTGGGAGCTACTTATCTCACTACTAATCCTGTACTCTATGGAAGAACCAAGCATATAGAGATTAACTTACACTTTGTTTCTGAACAGGTGGTAGCTTCTTGACATTCGCGCCGAAACCCAGCACCCTGGCTGTAGCCGAGCTTGGCCTCATCACCGCGACAGGTACTACGACTCCTGCGGAAAAACCATGGTTCACCCAAGCTGAGTTAGATTACCATGGTGGACTTTGGTGCGTTATGCTCGGCAACATCTCCGCGACTCTTGGTGATCGATCCCCAACATTCCCCCCTTGAGGGTGAGGTCTGGCGCAGGCGGGTCTTCGCCCTCAACTTATGATCGCGGCTTGAGTCGCGGAGATGTTGCCCATTCGGACCTCCCCCGGCCCGTCTTGCGGTGACCTTCTCCTTGGGGGTGTTGCTTGTATCGTTAAGTAAAAAAGGAAATAAATTGTCGTTTATTTTTCCATGTGTATATATAATTTATATATTTTATAATGATGTGTCATTGTTGTATTGGTTGCGGGTTATTGCCGGGCTCCGCGTGAAGGGTGAAGCTCTGGTTCCCTCCCTATAAAAGGGGGGGCTGTTGGTGGTGTTGGTCAATTCTCCTTCGATTGTTAGCTTCTCTTGGAGTGTTTGAAGCAGCCAAGCTTCTCTTGTTACCGCAGCTATCAGCGGTGGCTCGTTAGTCGTCTCGTTGGCCCACTTTTAGTGGACCGTACTCCGCGCTCGCGCGAGTACGCTCCGCCGGGTTGGGCTAAGCTTTTTGAGGAGTTCATGGTTGCTCAAGCGGAGGGCCGAAGAGACACTCGATAACTTGAGTGACGTTACGCTTCCGGTCGGAGATCCGGTGGGTCTTTGAAGAACTTGACTCCATGGCGCACAAGGGGACCTTTATTTTTCCGAGTCAAAGATGACCCAAGAGATGGTCGATGGTTATGCGCGTGCCGGTTATTTTCCGGCTAAGGCCGGCCGAGCTCCGCCTCGCGATGAAATTCTTCCTGCTCCGGAGCTTGGTGAGATTATCGTTTTTAGAGATTTCTTTTCCTATGGTCTCCGTTTGCCCATGTGCAACTTTATGCGTGGTGTTGTGTCGGCTTTCAAGGTTCAGATCCATCAAATGACTCCTAATGGGATCTTAGCTCTCAGTAAGTTTTGTTGGGCCAGTCTTTCTTATGGTGCGGAGCCGGATATCGATACTTTTTGTGATTACTATGAGCTTCACAAACAGATAAAACATCACCACGGTCACAATGTCAATATGCTAGCTGCTCTTTTAATGCTAAGAGGCAGCGAAAAGATCGTCTGGAGATCTCTTATTGTCGAAGGCGAAGTGGGATCCCGATTGGAAGAAGTATTGGTTTTATGTGAAGCATCCTGGTGTGATCAAGACGGCCGACACCGGTGCTAGATTTACTTGTGTATCCCTTTGCTACGGTTCTAAGAGATATGAAACCGAAGTGCAGTGTCTCTACCGATGGTGTGTTTGAGGAGTCCCGCATTGCGTGCAACAAGGCTTTCGCGTTCGCATGCCGTTATTCCAGCGGTCGTGATCTTGTCGAGGAGATGGTTGCTAGCAAATGTTGGCCTATAGGGAGAGAACGTCCGGAGTTTGAGTTGGTGAACGTTCGACTTCCTATTTATGGTGAAGCTGAGGGCGTTCCTTTTCCTCACTTCAAGGTGTTCTTTCAAAGGATGGGTCGCGCGATGCCTTTGTTCAAAAGGTTGAGAGGAAAACTGAAAAGATTGTTGGTGAGATGTCGGTGCGGGAGTATGTTTCCCGTCGCGCGACTAATGGCAACATGCCGCGGTTGAATCGTGTTTTTGAGCAGCTTGAAGTTGTTCACAGTGAGCGGGTTCCATCGGAGAAACTTCTTGAGCAACTTCGTGAGGAGGAGGAGAAGGCGCGGGGAAAAGGCGCAAGCTAAGATTGATGCTTCTGCTGCGATGAGGCCGCCCTTAAGGATAATGATCCTCCCGCCTATGCAGCCAAGAAGCGGAAGAATGGTCCTAGAGTGAAGGTTATTGTTAAGAGGAAGAAAAATTCTCGCGATCCATTGCTGAGTTCGGCTTCTTCGAGCCATGAGTCGATGAGGATATTGATCTTATGGGTGATAGTGATGCCCAACGTTCTTCCGTTCCGGGTGAGTCTTTGGTTGTTGCCGAGCTTGGTTTATGTACTTGTGATCGTATTGAAACTCTCGCTCATGGAGTTGGTGTTGTTTTGACGGGGACTGTCGAGGTGGCGCCATCTACTGTGAGGGCTGTTGATGCCGAGGCTGGTACCTCCGCGGGTCCACTGAAAGAACCGCTTCGCATTTTGCCATCTATGTATGACATGGTGCCATCTGAATCTGACGGGGATGATGATAGTGAAGGTGAAGCCGGTGGTGGTGATGCTACTAGCGAGCAGCAGCCCAAGGTTATTGTAAGACCTTCCGGTGGGGAAACAAATTCTGATGCTTTGAAGGATCCCAAGACGATGTGGATGTGTTTGCTGCTTTGAGAGGTTCCACCGATGTTACTCGGCTGGGATCTATGCCCGTTGGCGATGACACGGTGCTGCCTCACAATGTCGTTCCTACTGCGACGGCGGGGGTTCCTGATCGGACGTCCCAAACTCGTCGCCGCCTTCTCTTGCTCCGATGGCGAGGCTGATGCTGCTGCTCGTGGCACGACGCCGCTAAGTGAGTTTTACTCGTCAAAAATTTTTATAAATATTTCGACTCGTTGGCTGCTAATGGTTGTGGTAATTAATATATATATTTTTTCAGGGACTTTAGCTGGTTATCTTGGGAGAGCTGAGGTCGAGGGTCTCGCGCCGTCGTTTCTTGTGCATGATCCCGAGGAGGTCTTGCCAATGCGATTGCTCCCGGAGGTTCGGGAAATCTGCTTATGTCCCTACCGGCCAAGGTACATCACTAGGCATGTTCATTTGCGTGTATAATTTTTTTTTTCTTTTTTGGTTGATTTAGGTTAAAAACAATAAGTTTTCTCGTTTGCGGTGGCACCGTTGGGGTCATCCGTAAGTTACAACTTTGCCTTTCCTTCCATTTGCGTATACTCTCTTAAATTCATTCGACTTACGTTGTACTCTCGCTGTTCTGCAGGTTCGATAGACGAGTTTTTCGCAAAAGCTAGTGAGCTTGGCTTGTTGAGGGCAACTCCGAGCAAGGCCGCATAGTAAGCGTTCTGTTGGTTCTTGTTTGTCGTTGCGAAGATACATTTTTATATATATGTGATTGCTGAGATTTTTTTTTTTAGCATGAACGCATGACGAAATTCCTGGAGGAGCGCATGAAGACGGTGTTGGCTGATAGAGACAAGCTGAAGTTGGAGCTTATTCAGTCGAACTCGCATTATGAAACTTTGGAACTTGAGGTGAAGGCTCTTCGTGAGAGCATGGATAAGAAAGATAAATTGATTGCTGGTTTCCAAGCTGCGGAGGTTGCTAATATATCGAAGTTGGAGAAATCGGAGATTGTTGCAGCGAATCTTCGCCAACAAGTGCGGGGAGCGGGCTTCGAGCGATTCCTTGCGTAAGAAAATTGTTGTTCTTGAGAAGCAGATTGGAGAGGCTAAGCTTCAACTTGAGGAGGCCAAGGTTGTTGGAGCGGAGGCTAGTCAAATTCTTGCCAAGGTTGTTTCTGGATTTGGGGCGGAGATCGCCCCCCGGCGCTCGAGGTCGATGTTTCGGGACCTTGGCTTGGATACGGGATAAAATTGGTTGTCTTCCCGACTTTATTCACACGGTTGGTGACTTTTCTGCGTTGGCTTGTGCGACTAATTTGTGCAAGATCTTGGGGAAAGTTGGTTGTGACCATGTTGCTGACTTGAAGAGGAACAAGGCTGCTTTCTTGGGTCCTGCTGAGCTAGGAGAAGCTTCACAGCCTGTTAGGGGTGCTGTTCGCAAATTTATTCTCAAGTGGTGGTCTGTCTTCGGCGGGCCGAGGCTTGTCGCTTGGCTGAAACTCGCCGGGCGGAGGTGCGTGCGTGTACTTGATATTTTGTTGCATGCATTATATTGCATTCTAAATTTTTCACCATCACTTATTTTTTTCTTTGTGTTGCAGCTCGCGGAAAATGCTAAGGTTGCTACTGCGGTGGAGGTGACCGAAACTCCGTCGTCTTTTGGAGATGCTGCAGCTGTTGGCCAAGCTACTTGTGGGAACACTACTGTTGATGTGCAAGCTGCTGGTGGAGCGGTTGCTATTATCGCGCAAGCTACGGATGGGGTTGCCGCTGCTGTCGACCATGGTGTTGGTGAGGACGCTGTTGCTGTTGTGCAAGCTGCTGGTGGAGCTACTGGAAGTGAAGGAATGGAGGTGGCTTGATGTCGTTTTTAAATTTATTTATGCTAGAGGCTATCGTTGTTTCTTTAGCTTGGAGTTGTAGCTTTTGTGAGCACTTCTATTGATGGAAAATTGACATGTTTGTGGAATGAATCATTTTGTCCTGCACAGGTTTCCTACCCGGGCCTGTGCGGACGTGATGCCCGTTACTTTTATGCGAGATGATGTTTATGTTGATGGCGCACTTTGGGAGTCTTTGGCGCCGTGCCTTCCCATATCGGGGTATCGACGATATGTTTAACTTTGTTCTTGCGAGTATCGATGATGAGAATGCTGTTTTCACTAGGCCCTTGGTATGGCGAGGTCCTTCGAGGCCTCTGTAATGTTTGTTATGTGGAGTTTGTTGTGAGTTGCCTTTCGCGTTTGCACTATAGTAGAGATTGTTGTTTTGTTTTGGCAAAGAGTTATGACTTGGGGATTATATGTGAGAATAAGGTAAAAAATAACACTTTGGTGACCAAGTTCTCTTCCTGGGCGCCTCTTCTTTTATGTTTGTTCTCTCTTGACTCGAGCTAAACCGAGACTCCGGAGCTATTGTGATAGATCGAATCTAAGCCGAAATATAATACGAGTCTAGGCCGAAAGGGGCTAAAGGTGTTTAGCTTCGTTAGATCGGATCAAGCCCAAAAACTCACAAGTCGACTTCGATAGTCCTAACAATCAATCCGGAAACAACCGAAGGTTCTAAACCAACCTATGGTTCGAGATGTGTAATGTTAAAATTTCTAGGTCGGGCACGCTTGAGTTCAACAAGCGAAACATCAGCTATCTTGAGCTCAAGCATCACCGACCTAAGAAATTCCAACAACCATTCTCCGGTCACAATGTCGTTCAATCGATAGGGAGCCTTGGCTAAAGAATGCGAAGTTGATCGTTTAGTTTCGAGCCTTTTCATCCTCGCCAACCACGAATTGGGCGGGGAGGAAGAGGAAGCACGAAGCCAAAAGATCAATTCATCTCGAAGTTTAAAAGAAGAGATAGATCTCTTATTTCGAAGTTGAGCCTTGGGTTTCTTGGATGAGTCTCCTTCCCAAAAATCAAGTAGGGAAGAAGTTCACCGCCAAGAAACCCGAGGCACAACCGCAATTTTTCACTTTCGCCAAGGATATTGGTTAAGTAATCTGAAGTTAACCATTTGGTTTCTGAGTCTTTTCACCCTCGCCACCACAAATCAAGCAGGGAGGATGACAAAAAGTCAGAAACCAAAAGATCAATTCAGCTAAAGCTAAAGAGAAGGGCAAGATCTCGCACTTCTGGAGTTGAACTTTGGTTTCTTGGGATTGGCCTTCTTCCCAACAAAATGGTGAGGAAGAAGTCCCCTGCCAAGAAACCAAAAGAACAACTGCAATTTTACTACAGAGAACCCTACGCTCGTAAGACACAATGAGATGAGCCAAATGGATGAAGCCATGTGCGCTATTTATAGGACCTCGGCGCCCCCACAGCAGTAATGGACACGATTGCCTCATTCAAGGCGAAAGATGTGGTACACCTGTCGAAACTGACCTTTTCGTCTTTATTGCAGCCAGGCATCATGAATTCTGATAAAGGGTCAGCCAATATTGATCTATGCATTCAATATAAAAGATACGCTGGTATATCTGACCAAATTCAGACAGCTTATTAGCAATCAAGACTCATGGACTTCGACACTACGTCAGACACCATTTATGCAGAAGCAATCGTAGACTTCAAATCAAAAGTTGTGATAATACTGTGGAATAAATTTCAGCTTGTTGTGACAACTATTGATTAGCTTCAGGCTTTATCGACACCAGGTGCACCTATCTCCTTTGAAGCTTACAAGTGCAAGGTGAAAGTTGCCGGCTGCAGAGAACCGATCTATTCTGGCGAGGACTTAGTTTTTAGAGTTTTCGCTAATATGTCTGTTATGTCTGCGCTTGTGTAGAGATATTGTTGCAAATCAAATTATGACTTAAGTGAAAAGAGGAATCTGTTTTATAGTAGCTTCGACATCTCAAGGGTTGAAAACTTAATCCCTATTCATTTGTGCTCAAGTGATTTAACTTCAAAGCTTAGCTTTGTTAAGAGTGTAGAGAGAAGCTTGAAAAGAACACATGATTGCTTTATGTAACACGTCTCTTTTTTTTTTTTTTTTTTTTTTTTTGTTCTCGATGCCTCGCTCTCAATGCCTGATAAAGAACAGGGCTTTTTTGAGAGGATTGTTCTTCTTTCGGAGTCCTTGGACTCCTCTGGTGCCTTGCGGATAACCGAAGGTCTTTTCCAGCGTCTTCTTGGAGCCTATTCTTATGGCTAGATTTTTTCCAAGGTTTGAAATGGTGAAGACCTTGATGCCTGTTTCTCGACAGGACTTTTTTCAAGGTTTTGAAATAGTGAAACCCTTGATGCCTCGTTGTTCGACAGACTTTTTCAAGTTTTTGGTGGAGATCGTTCTATGACTAATGCTTTATCATTGGTCATGGAAGGTTCTCATTTTTAGATCTATTGACTTCGTCGAATATTGCTACCTCGGCTGCTGGTAGCTTTCGACTTTTGAGACGGACTCTTTTCGGGGATCCTCTTTATAGATCGAGGGTTGATTACAATAGTCTTGCCTCATTAAAAACCTCGCCTCCTAAGGTCGGAGTTCCCCCGCGAGGAAAAGAGTGCAAGCCTTGGAATGTAAATTGCGTAAAGTAAGCTATTGGGATCCTCTGCTTATAAGTTGCGGAGGTCACCCTTACAAAAATTCTTAAATGAAAAATTTCTTTAGGTTGTCCACATTCCAAGTGTGGTTGGATATGTTTCCATCTCTGTCTTGGAGCCGAAAGGACCCTTGCCTTCCAGCTTGTATTGCGATGAAAGGGCCTTCCCACTTGGGTTGCAACTTCCCGATGTTTGCTGCGTTTGGTTTTCTTCTCAGGACCCAGTCGCCATGTTTGATGTTCTTTTGCTGTACCTTAGCATCTCTCCATTGCTTTGTTTGCTTTTGGTACTTGGCAATGTTTTGTACTTGCTTCTAGTCATGCCTTCGATTGTTTCTTTGCTTTGTATTCTTCGTCGGTTGCGAGATCTTGTCGGATTACGCGAAGGCTTTCATGCTTTATCTCTTCCGGCAACATAGCTTCTTCACCATATAGGAGCCTGAAGGGTGTGAATCCTGTTGCTCTTGATATGTTTGTGTTGTGTGCCCATATGACCTTTGGGAGTTCTTCTGCCCATTTTCCTTTGCGAAGGCCATCTAAAGTTTTTGCTATTGCTGAGAAGATTGCTCTGTTTGCTCTTTCAACCGCTCCGTTTGATTCGGGTGGTAAACGGAGGCGAAGGCTATTTTGGTTCCTATGGTGTTGCAGAATTCTTTGAATTTCTCGGAGTCAAATTGCTTTCCATTGTCAACTGTCAGTGTCTTTGGCACTCCAAATCTACAAATTATGTTTTGCCAAAAGAACTTTCTTACTGTCTCTGAGGTGATTTTAGCTAAAGGTTTAGCTTCAACCCATCTAGTGAAGTATTCCACCGCTACTACTTGCGAACTTGTTCCCCCTTGCGATGGTGGTAAAGGACCTACTAGATCCATGCCCCATCTTTGAAGTGGCCATGTTGGGGGAATAAGTTGAGTTATCCCGCTGGTCTTCTCGGTGTGGTGCCATGTTTTGGCATGCTTCGCATCTTCTTACTATGTCTTGCGCATTTTTTATGTGTGTTGGCCAAGGTAGAATCCTTGTCTTATTGCTTTGGCCGATAGTGCTCTCGGGCCAATGTGCGATCCGCACATGCCTGCATGTATTTCCAGCAGTAGTTCTTTGCCTTCGTTTTCTGAGATACACTTTAGCCAAGGTTGGACTATGCCTTTTTTGTACAACTGGTCATTAATTATCGCGTAGTTTCTTGATCTTGCTCTCATTCTATCTGCAGCAGCATCGTCTTCCGTGACGTGAATTCCAGTGATTTCATCCATGATGACTTTCCTCCAATCTTCTTCTTCGATTAAAACAATTTCTTTGAATGCTTTTGTCAGGGAGTCGGTTCTTTGGTTTTACGTAATAGTTGATAGAAAGTGTTTTACGGCATTGCTTCATTGTTCGGCTGCTTGCTTTTGCTATTTTATCTCGCTGTGTTTTCGATCTCGGAATGTGTTTTAAGGTGAATCCTTGAAACCTTCTCTCGAGTGCTCGACCACGAGGAGGTATTTTGCTAATTCGGCTCACGAGCCGTGAATTCTTTTTCTACATGGCTTGCCACAACCATGGAGTCCGTCTTGACTAAGACTCTTTGAGCTCCTAGCGCTTTTGCCTTATTCGGTCCCCGAAATTAATGCTTCGTATTCTGCGTGTTGTTTGTGGATTTGAATTCTAACCTTGCTGCATACGTGGATGTGATCTCTGAAGGTGATATTAGTATTGCGGAAACCCCTGCTCCCAAGTGGCCCCAAGCTCCATCCGTGTAGATAGTCCAAACTGACTCTTTGGGATTGGTGGTGTCTTGCGCCGAAGGTGTCCAATCGCTAAGAAATCCGCTAGTGCTTGCGACTTGATTGCTTTGTTCTTGGTACGAGGTTCAGTCCGAATTGCGATAGTTCTGTTGCCCACTTTGCTATTCTTCCAGAGGCTTCTTTGTTGTTTAGTATGTCTGTCAGCGGTTGAGATGTTGGAATTGTGATCTCGTGGTCCTGGAAGTAGTGTTTCAACTTTCTTGATGCCATCAGGACTGCATAGATTATCTTCTCAATCTCTGAGTAGTTTAGTTTGGCTCCCTGGAGAGCTTCTGATATATAGTAAATTGGTTGTTGAATGGTTTTGGATTGAACTTCCCTTTCTTGAACTAGTACCGCGCTTACTGCACGGTCTGCTGCTGAGACATAAAGCAGTAGCGGGGTCTCCTTGTCCGGAGTTGAGATTACTAGGTCACTTGCTAGGTAGTTTTTCAACTGTTGGAATGCCCTTGATTGTTCTGTTCCCCACTCAAACTTTCCGGTGGTTTTGAGCGACTTGAAGAATGGGAGGCTGCGTTCGGCTGATCTTGAAATGAATCTGTTCAGAGCTGCAATTCGGCCTGTTAACCTTTGTACTTCCTTTCTTGTTGACATTGTCATTATTGCTTTTGTTTTCTCTGGGTTTGCTTTCAGACCCTCAGGTCCGACAATGTACCCTAGCATTCTTCCCTTGCTGACCCCGAAGACGCATTTTTCTGGGTTTAGCCTTAGCCCGGCCTTTCTGAGATTAGCGAAAGTCTCTATGAGATCTGCCACGTGATCCTCCTCTTTTTTACTGATTACAACGATATCATCGACATATGCAATGATGTTTCTCTGCAATTGGGACCCGAGAACCTTGCTTATCATTCTTGCGAAAGTTGCTCCGGCGTTTTTCAATCCTTCAGGCATCCTCTGAAAGCAATAGGTGCCGAAAGGTGTAGTGAAGCTTGTTTTCTCTTCATCTGCTTTGTTTAGCCACACCTGATGATAGCCTGAGAAGCAATCGAGGAGAGAGAATCGTCTGCAACCTGCGGCTTTGTCTACGGATGCATCTATCCTTGGTAGTGGGTATGGGTCTTTCTTGCAAGCTTTGTTGAGATCTGTGAAATCTATGCACATTCTCATCTTGCCATTATTTTTGGGAACCAGCACCACATTTGCTAACCATTCTGAGTACTTCACTTCTCTTATAATGTTTGCGTCTAGCAATCTTTGGACCTCGGCTTTAGCGGCTAAGATCCTTTCTTCTGACATTTTCCTCTGCTTCTGCTTTCTGGGTTTCATACCTTCGTTTATGTCTAGAGAGTGCTCAATGGTGTCACGGCTTACACCCTTGAGGTCTTCCGCTGACCAAGCGAAAATGTCTTTGTTTCTTGTTAAGACATCAACCAACTCTTCTTTTTCATTCGGGCTGAGGTTGATGCCAATAGTTACCTTCCTGTTTGGTACTGCTGGTTCTAACGGGATTGTGATAGTTTCTTCCTGATCGGTGAGATTGGTTTCTCCCTTGGGCATATCGGGCGGTTCTGGGCTTTTGACGGCATTGATATTCCTCTGGGATTTGTATATGACTTTTTCTATGTTTCTTGCCTCCTTTTGGCTACCATGGATTGTTAACACTCCGTGCAATGCTGGCATCTTCATGCATAAGTATCCCGTGTGTAGCGCAATGTTGAACTTGTTGGAAAATCCTCTGCCGAAGATTGCATTGTATGGGTAGTATAAGTCCACTACATCGAAGGTGATGTATTCTGTTCTGGCATTTTCTGAATCCTGGAATGACACGGGTAGTGATATTTTGCCTAGTGCATTTATTCTCTTGCCTCCGAATCCTATAAGTGGAGTGTCTGGAGGTTGTAGTTGGTTTCTGCTGAACTTCATCTGATCGAAAACATTCACGAAGAGAATGTCTGCGGAGCTTCCTGAGTCCACCAGTATTCTGTTTATCTCCCACCCTGCTATATTTGCTTTGATGACCATCGCATCTGCATGTGGGTAGCTCTCGAGCTTGAGGTCTTGCTCAGAAAAGGTTATTGGCATTTTTGACCATTCCGTGCTTGTCACCATTCCTTGAACTGCGACATTGTTGACTAACCGGAGGTGATCCTTTTTCTGCCTTTTGGTTTGGAACTCCATTGCCGACCCTCCAGCGATTGGGAGTATCATCCCAATAGTGGGCAACGCAGAGTGCGGGTTTACTTGATTCTCTTGCGGTGGTTCCGCCTTGGGTACTGGTAATAGTGGGGGTGGTGGTAAAGCTTCGTATTGCCTTGGGATTTGTTGAGCTGAGTGGCTGGCTTCGATGTAAGTGATTTGTGGAAGTGAGGGGTTTGCGTAACCTGAGCTTGATTCTGCTCTAGCTCCACCAAATTGCATGTGATTTGGTTGCTGAGGCGGGCGCCAAGCTGGCAAGAAGCTTGGGTAGTACTGATTCGCCATGCTCTGCTGATAATGTTGGCTCTGGCTTGCTTGTGGGAAAGGTTGTCCGTATTGGTGTTGCCAATGTGTTGTGGAGGTGTGGTTTATGTCCCTCCCCTTTGCCGTTCTTTGTGGGGGTTCTTTGGTTCTGACGATTCTTCATTCTTTCTTGGGTTTCCTTGGTTTCGGCAGTCCCTAGTGACGTGACCCTTGTCTTCTCCATGGAAGAGGCAATACTGCTTTCTTGGTTTCTGGTTTCTATTCCAGTTCTTGTTTTGGTTGGTCCTGTGGTTGCTTTGATTTGCCAGTTTCTGCGCGTTCTCATTCTTGCCGTTGTTGGCTGGTTGTTGATCGTGAGCTGAGCTTTCTATATTGAAGATTTACTTGACCACGACTTTTTGGTTGCCCTGGTTTCTATCGTTTCTTTTGTTGTTTCCTTGATATTGCTTGTTTTGGCCTTGTTCATCCAGCCTTACGCGGGAGGTCACTATCGATCGCAATACTTATCAAACTCCTCGTGCGGCTTGGCCATGGTTGCTGGCTTTTTCCTTGCTAGGTGATCGGCGAAGGCTCCTATGCGGAGGCCTTTTATCGCGCTTCAATTGCGACTTCGTCTCGTAACATCCGGAGCTTTAGCCCCGAGGTGTAGGAATCTTTGCCGATACTCTTTCAAGAACTCTCCTTCTTTGGTGTTTGCAACTGAACAAGTCGAAGAGGTCGATGATTCGATTGCAAATCCTTTGAAATTTGCTTTGTTAATTGATCTCGCAAGTTTTCCCATGAGTAAACTGTCCCCGGCTTTAGCATTGAATACCACGCAAGAGCATCTCCCTCTCGCTGCAATGACGAAAGATTTGGCCGGGACGGTGTCGTTCCCTCCCCGCGGACGCGATTGCCGCTTCGAAACTCATTATGAATTGACGCGGGTCGATCTTGCCATTGAACTTTGGTAGCATGGTCGGCTTATAGGCTATGGGCCATGGGGAGCGCTGAAGTCCTTCGATAGTGGAGACTTTGGATCTATTACTCTGGAAACTCATGATATTCGAGGTGTGGTCATCACTGTTTACGGTGCCGCCGGCCCGAGTGGTTTGTAGACTTGTGTGAGCCGAGATGTTCGGCCGCTTTGTGGAGGTTGAAGGCTTTGTATTTCAGCTTGCAAGATCGCCATTTGGTTCCTGACTTCCGCTGTTTGCTGAGCTGCCAAAATTGCTCTCTCGCTTGCAGCTTGTGTTGCGGCCAATCTCTCTCTTTCTTGTTGCATTTGTGCTCTAAGCTGCTGGAGTTCTTGTTCTGAATCTCCGTTTGCTTCACGTGTTTGGAGAGGAGGTTGCTCTTGCACCCCTTCATTGTGTGGTGCTTCTGTTTCGGCGGCAACTGCGTCTGCCGCCTCAACAGTTGCATAAGTGCTATGTGTGGTTCTTCTTGGCCTCCCACGAGTATTTGGAGTTGCTTCACTTGTTCCCGGCGCTTGGCGCCCTCTTTTGGGAGCAGTTTTCCTTGGTGGCATCTGCAGGTTTGAGAGTGGCCTAACACGGGTGGGCGCCAAATGTTGTAACACGGTTCCGGAGAACCTTCACAACACGGTGGTAAAGACGAGGAGGTGACAGACGGCCGAGGTCAAATCGCGTTGCCGACTTGTCCTCGGACTCGGGTCCCTTCCCAACTCACTGTAGAGAACGACGGATACGACAAAAAGGACGCATTGTATTCGGAGTACTTGTTTCGAGTGACGGTGTTTACAGAGATGAACCCAGAGTCGATTAGGGTTTCTCTCAGCCTCCCCCTCTCTCTCTCCTCTGGGTCTCCTTTTATAGTACACCGTACAATAGAAAACCCCGATTACAGTTTTGCCCTCGGCCCGGGAGGGAATATTCCGCGAATATCCTACCCCTAGGTCTTCTCTCCAAGGGCATCTTCGTCTTCTCCGGCGTTGCGCTGCCTTTCTTGATGGGTCCCGAAAAACGCCCGTGTTCCTCAGAGGCCCATTGGGCCGACGGAGACCTTCTCGTTGCGTCGTTGCCGATATGGAGGTCGTCCAGATCCGAATGGGCCTTCTCTAAGCCCAACCGGTAGTCGCCAACGACGTCTTCACAGCGACCCGAGCTTCACCTTGCGATGCAATTATCTCGCCCGTAGGTGGAATCAGGGTTGATCTTCACGTGTTGGCATCCAACGGTGAAGCTCGCTCTCCTTTGGCCCATTGGACTTCGGATGGCGGAGCCGAGTCAACAGGGGGCACGGAGCGGCGGCGGATTTCGGCCTCGCCTCGCGTGGACGCGGAGCAGCAGCGGAGCTCGGCTCTCCTTCGCGTGGGTGCTGAGCGGCGGCGGAGCTCGGTCCCCCCGCGCGTGTGTGCGGGGCGCAACTCGGGCGGAGCTCGGCGCCCGCGGCCGCGGCGGGGCTCGGGCACGCGGAGCCCGTCCGAGCCTGGCGGAGGTCGGGGCGGCGGAGTTTGCCTGCGCGGGGCGGCGGCGGAGCTCGGCCCTCCCGCGCGCGTTGTGAGACGGCGGCGGAGCTCGGCCCGCGTGGAGTATTGGCGGAGCTCGGTCCGCGGAGCGGCGTCGGGGTTCGGCGGGTGGCGCCGCACCCTAGCGGAAGTCGGGCGGATCTCGGCATCCGCGGCGGCGAGGGCGGAGGCCGCGCGGAGCTCGGCACCTGCGGTGGCGGGGCTTGGCTCGCGGAGCGGTCGGCGGAGCTCGGCCCTTCCTCGCGCGCGGTGCTCCTCTGCCGTTGGTGGAAGTTGAAGCGGAGCTCGGCGTGTCTTGGCTCGACGGTGAAGGTCGGGGCGCGCGTCCACGTCGTGCAAGGACCCGGCACCTTGGCCGCCAACCGAGCTTGGCGGGCGGAGGTCGGGCGGTGGAGCTCGGCGGGTTGCGCAGCGGAGTTCGGTGGAGCTCAGCGTCCGCGGCGTCGACGGTGGAGGTCGGGGCGCACCGCCGCGTCGCGCCGAAACCCAGCACCCTGGCTGTAGCCGAGCTTGGCCTCATCACCGCGACAGGTACTACGACTCCTGCGGAAAAAATCATGGTTCACCCAAGCTGAGTTAGATTACCATGGTGGACTTTGGTGTGTTATGCTCGGCAACATCTCCGCGACTCTTGGTGATCGATCCCCAACACTTGTATCTCAAGTAAATTGTAATCTAGAGTTTGGCAACAATGCCACAACTTGGGTAATATGCCACGCCGAGGAATTTTATCAGCTATATTAACACGCACCCAGACCCTAAGGGGCAACTGGTTCAACCGTTATGACAATAATGACATTCAAACACTTGATGATCATAGAATGAAGTTATAGAATCCAACTATTCCTGTTATTTGGAGATTAGCACCGTTCAAGAATCGAGGATCCAAACACATTTTTCTTATCTAGAATCTAGATTTTAAGATAATATCTAGAACTACAATGCAAATAAGATATTTTCAATAGGATGTCAAGAGATTTGCTAGAAATATTTAACACTTTTCCTATATTACAGTCTCCTGGATTTTTTTCGCGAGTTCGAGGCGATGTTCTATAGTGTTTAAGGCAATGTTCTCATAGTACACATGCGATATTCTGCGCATATAATAGCCGTCTGAATTTATTTTTTGTTCAGACGACGTACCTTAATGTTCGTGTAGTATATACAGGCAATGTTGTACGATATTTGTGGCGATGTTCACATAGTATATATATATGATGTTCTATGCCCATTGTCTGGAAAAAAATCTAAATTCCAGACGACTGGACTATAGCAAATCCCAATATTTAAAATCAAACTAGCAACTTAGATCGTCATTGGCCTGTCTTGTATCTATCGACTAAGCTGCCGACAACCAGGCTTGGTGCAAGCAAGAATGTGGTGTTTAGTTGCGTGTTTGCATGGTGTCAGTCAATCACATGGAACAAAAGCGAGAGCACGGTAGGAGTCAGCAGGAGCCGTTATTTACTCGGGCAGCAGCGACCGCCAGCCGGAGATGTTCACCGTGAAATTAGTGTTGATGGGTCGTCTTGTCAATCATTGCGGTGCTGGGGCCTGGGGGTCTGAATGTGTGAATTGTGTAAAAGTTGACCTTAGCTTGTTCCTCTGATTTTTCTGCATCCAGGAACTTGAAAGAGACGTCTAGTTGTTGCTGCTCAACAAGACAGTCTATCTAGGAGAATTATCTAAACCTTGGTCAGAGGAAAAATAATGGATGACTTCTACGTGTTCGACTATTGGCCCTTGAGGCCTTGACAAGGAAGACCTTATAGAAAACATCAAGTCTAAGTGGATTGTGTCCTCTTTCATACCCACTTGATGCCATGTTACAAGAATGTAATTCACAAAACTAATAAGCAATAACCCTCATTGAAACACTATATAGTGGTATGCAGTTTTTGCCTA
Source organism: Themeda triandra (assembly GCA_018135685.1). Taxonomy (NCBI): domain Eukaryota; kingdom Viridiplantae; phylum Streptophyta; class Magnoliopsida; order Poales; family Poaceae; genus Themeda; species Themeda triandra. Next base: position 1,252,017 of record JAENPR010000119.1, on the reverse strand, counting down.
CTTGTCTGTTTTATCTAGTTTAAGCAGCTGTTTTGCTCGAATAATGACTAAATGATAGGTAACCCGCTGTTTACCGTTTAATGTTTAGGAGATTTGGCGAATCCCCTTTGGTGGAGTCGGCGCAGTCTGCTGACGGCGGCGCCTTTTGTCAAGGATACGGTGGTGGTTGTGGGCGATGCTGGAAGCTGGAGGACAGATCCAGCTCGAGTTCCTTGCGGCACAACCCGTCGGCGAGCTCCGTCCAGGGTCGGAGGGGCTCGGGGTGCATCCCCGGCCGATGCTCTTTCAGCGGCGTGCATCTGGACTCGGCGTGGGGTGTCTACTATGGCTCTCTTCGAAGATTTGCAGCGATGGGGCTCCTCCAGATCCATGGTGGCCAAGGTGCCTTCCTCGACGGCAGTCGGTTCGACGGTGGCGGTCGTTGGAGGCTTCTGGTGGCTTCAGGTAGCACAGGGCCTAGGGTCCTAAATGTTATTTCTTCATCTTTCGGGGGCCTTTGTACAAGATGTCTAGGAAAACTGTCCATATATCCTTATGCATCGTAGCTGTATTTGTACACGTATTTGTATATTTTCCTTATCTTATAATATAAGTACATTTAATAAAAAACAATGATTTTGACTATTAAAAAATATTTATAAGAAACAACCATAAAATAGCTTTTACCCAAAAGATAAAATTACAGCATGATGCTTGAAAGAATTTTGAGGGAACAAACATGTTAGAGCACCTCCAGTGTTGCAGAAAAAACGAACCATGGGCAGAAAAATCGAACTTTGCACATTGTGAGAACCGAACCGTATGTGTCAGAACTAAAAGCGAACTCTGGGTAGTAGTCGAACCGAGGGAGTAAAAAAACATTACTTTTTGGCCGGCTAAACGCTCAAACGCCTTCACGGGTGCTTCAGGGTGAGACAAACAACGACACGTAGAGAGAGAATCTATTTCTTTATTGCTTTCTCGTGCAGCAACCGAACTCAGCACTGGAGCACTCGAACCAAACTCTGTGTCAATCGAACTTTGTCAGTTCGGTGCGAACAAAACACTGGAGGTGCTCTTAGATGTCAACTGAGTTAGCCAAATTCAAATGAGAAATATCTGTTTCCTGTTATGGAAACATGGCATGCTTTTCATATACAAATTAGGAATAGTGTGTCTAGAATAAGTGCTTACAAAAAGACTTTTATGTGGTTGCATATTTTTCGACTGTATTGTTTGGTACGCGTGTACATTTCCCATCCCTACGCGGCTACGCCCGCTTGGCCCTTCATTCCACACAGAAGTGGATGGAGCACGCATGTCACGGTGTCTGCGTCGCCTTGCTCTGCCGCTTCCGCACGGCGGCAGCGACCACATGTCCTGTGTCCCTGGGCCAACGACATCTTCGCCCTGGTGCAGACCGAGCCTATAGTGGCAGGGAGAAGCAGCCGCGGCCATCAGGCACAAGCACTGGCGGCGGCGGGCCTGGGTGTTCTCAACGTCTGTGCTGCAGTCAAGCTCCTCTCACGGCGACCATGGCATCTGCCTGCATGCGGGTTCTGCAGTGGCAACGCCTGTACTCATACTTTCATAGCCTTGCGCAGGAGGGAAGCTAATATTGCCATCGTGGTCACTACGAAGCCGGCTTCCCTAGCGCCGCCGTGGTGGATGCGACGTCTGCTCGTGACCAAGGTCTTAGCAGGCCGTTGCAGGCTCATTCACGGCCCGTTCCAGTCCCTTGGGCAATGCAGGCTAGGCTGCTACACCCGCAGGTTGGCTGGTTAGCCCACACCTTCTTGCATCCCTAATCGCTCTGCAAGAGGTTAGCTGCAGATTTTTGTGGTACTGCATGTTGTACGGGTTAAAAAAAAGTGTATTTTCATATATGTACTAATATAATTTAAACTATTGTGCTCTCCTATACCATATCTTTCAAGAGACTTCACACAACGCTAACAATTTCATCAATCCAAATGAGGGAACTAAGCTATTACAGAATATTTTTAAATACCATTGTGTCTATATCTAAACAAAGCAATCGTGAAATAGTCTTCCTCCGTTAAATGTGACCTAGTTAAAGAATTTCAGCTAGCACATGGTCAAAATCTCAAATTTAGTGGCGCAAGTGTTGTCAAGATGCTCTGCTCATGGTTCTAGTAATTGCTGCATTCTAAGCAAACCTTGTTATTTATACCCAGGCTATACACAAAACGACGGCTGCATGAGCATTTACTTAAAAATCTGACCATGGACAATCACATGTACCAGTTCACAACTATCATGCTTTCAACATGTTATACGATAATCATTTTATACATATGCAGACGAGTTTCATGTAAATTTCATGATGTTTTTGCATCTTCCACAGGTCTAAATCATGACGTAAATCATATATTTCTCTCTCGGGGATTGCATGGGCTAATTCACTCCATCTTCATGCACATCGCCATGTTAAACAGTTCATCCAGGTGATCGATACCATGTGCTATCAACAGTAGAATAGCATGGTCTCATCGGAAAGGTGTTTTCGCTCTTTGCTCCCATGCCCCCAACGTGTTGTCCTCCCATGCTAGTCCCATGTCCAAGATGAGTGGAGCCAATTTTCTGACATAGTGATGGCATGAGTTCAGACAGAAGATGTGATCTCTTTTTTTCTGACGTATATTGGGACCTGTTTGTTCTTAAGCACGACCCAGCTCTGTGCCCATGCATGTTTCCCTGGTTGATCAAGCAGTCTGAAGGTCCATTCTAAGACAGATACTCTTTAGTGTATCTGCTAAATGCCTTTGTTGGCTATATATGATTGGCTACTTCCGTTACTACTTACTTATACTACAGTAAAATGTCTGCTTTGGCTGCACGAGAATAGCTGACGATTTTGCCAGGAACTGTATGTGGTCTGCACAAAACGTGCCTTCCCCATGTATTGTCAGTGTTAAGCTCAAAATATAATAAACGAAAAGGAAGTTGTCCTGCAGATGCCACTTGTTGAGATTGTTAGGAAATATAGTTGGAGAAAAAAGAGAGTACCCTGTAGCACAGGCGATCATTTTTAGGATTTTTTTTTTCTTAGGAGTCACATGAGGATTAATGTGGAGGCTCTGTTGGGATCACTAGTTAGAATTTCTACAATTTACCATTTTTCCCTAGTGTGGTATGTATTTAGGTGAAACTAAGCGTAAGTTAGCTTAGCTCACTTTGTATAGTCCGCATAGTGACAAAGGAGGATAATGTATAAAAATATAATGAGGTTATTCAAAATTATCTTTATAACAGCATAATAGATATAAAGTGAGCTAGTTATAATAGATATAAAGTGAGCTCAAAATTATCTTTATAACAGCATAATAGATAAACATTATGTTACCAATTTATAACAGCATAATACATTATTTTATATGTTATCAATTTCATGGAATCCCTCTTATAGGAGAAATCACTAAGGTTATAATGCATCATATCTATCATATTCTATTCGATTTAAGGCTTGAGGAGAAGTATCCTGGAATAACATATACGCGTTTGGGTCCTGAAGTGTTTATTATTGTGATAAACTAATCCGATTCATTTGAAGTCAAAGAAGAAGATATGAAGAATCTATTACATGAAGGGGTTAGACCATTTAATTCCTCCACTTTGTCAGAGATAAGCCGTGAATGCTGCAATTGCCACTACATCAGGCGATCCTTGGTCCAAGAATGGTCATGCAGGACCACCCAAAGGCACAACTTGCATAGTATTCAAAAAAAATATGTTCGTGATGCCTGAGCTATGCCACTCTTGTTGCGCTTTGGTTGAAAAATAAGACCGCAATGTAATCCTTTAAGTTGTATCCAGTAGTCTAGGTCGTGCTTGTGTTGATGACGGCGTCTCGCCTTCGTCAATTAAAACTTATGTTAAAGTCTATTGACCACTCCATTCCTCTTAATGAAATACAGTCATATATGCCTGCTCATGAAAAAAATATTTTTGTTTATCTCCAATATCCCAAATGTCAAAGTAGATCAGAAGTAATTGTTCCGTCATTAGCAAATTAGATCATCTCGCTTTATGTCTATCGCAATATATACTAATTATTTAGTAAACAATAATATACATTGAATTGATAATGTCCATATCAATGCCCTCAAGTTACTCAATGCAATATATATACACACATATACAAAAGAAGCTAATCCAGAGGAATGCAGTCAGAGTACGTCATAGTGTTTCTTTTACTTCCTTTCCGACCAAATCTATGTGTGCTCCACTGTTGCGAGTACAGCATCCTTGCCATTCTTCATGCAAGTCACTTGGGACCTTGTAGTACCAAATATTTAGCTGAAGTATTAAGGGTAGGATATATGTATGAATAATGTTTATTAAAGTATCTCAAGTCTATGCTCTCAGCATGCTCATAGCCGAAATTACATCTTGTTTGTGCCTCATCCAAAACATGTTTTTTGTCCAGATTTTCAGGCCAGCCGAGAAAGGCATATAACGTGGGTATTGATAACTCTATCCAACGGTGTAAAATGATCTTCAAGGAAGAATTTGCTAAGGTTATCCTTAGAGCAAAAGTCGATGTGCAACCAGACTTGTCTTCATGGCTAGAAGCATTTGTGTAATAGTGCTTATTTTCTTTGTAACCTTCTTTGTTTCTTAATTCTCATGCATGGAGCTTGTAATATCCTTTTGTATTATTTTTATTTTTTTCAATAAAATCCAGTAGGGCGCAAGCCCCTCCTGTTCCTAAAAAAAAAAAAAAAGCAGTGTAGTAGATGATAGCGTCCTCTCATGTTTGGTACGGAAGGCACGCGCTAGCAGTACCTCTACCACAACATGGGCTTTTTGCAGGGCGGGAATGTCCTGTAACTCGGCCTGTTCCACGTGGAATTATTTGGCCTGATTTCAAATTGGGTCCAGCATAGAATCTTCTTCATTTAGGCCTGGTCCAGAACTCAAAGCTCAAGTAATTGATCCAGCAGACGTCTCTGCTGGAATCCCCTCTGTGCCACAGGCTTGCATTTTTTTTCGTTTGAGAATTCGTTTACAAATATCTACCACTAGCTAATTAAATGTATGTACGGGAGAATTGACATATTTTTTTTTATTTTTCTTTAACCAATGTTCCTCGATTTTGATATAACCATACAATGCTCATTGTGTAGGAAACGTGCAGTGCACCACTTGCCACACACTAAAACTACGTGCAAAATGGGAACAACTCATTTATTATTTTTATTTTTTTTTTGCGCGGAGAGCTATCTACACTGTACCTTAGTGGTGAATATTTGTGACATAAGAATGAAACAGCTTTCACCCGCACGAACCTGTCGAGAAAAGTGCAGAGCTGCAGCAATCTGGAATATTTCTTTTTTATGTTGGGATGGAAACTAGAAGGAAATGAAATTGGTTGCTTTGCAATTCTTGTTTCGGAACATAGACGATCCTTGCCATAGTACTCTGTTCTGTATTGAACTGACCGGACTCGGCCCTATTTGCTAAATTTGTCTTCAGGTAACAAAGAAAACTGTTCATCCTAACCTGGTCGATTCCTTGGAATACCTGATCGGCCAGTGTGCTCGCTGTATGTGCCTCACGCTGTGACCAGCAGAGGGGATTGCGCCTGCTGCACTACTGTCTCTTTCGCTTTCTAGACGTACTGCTACACCGTGGCTGCAGTCACCATTTCCACTGCCCGTCCTAAATCATACATCAATAAATATGAAAACAGAGTAGGTTGTCACTGATTGGCTTTGCATTGTTGTCCAAGAGAAGGGAGCAAGACAAAGTAAGGCTGCGCTCGACGATAGTTATAAGGCTAGTCTCAATGGGGATTTTATGGGCGTTTCATGCATATTTAATATAGCGACACATCAGCATAGAAGGATTTTTTGCATGAAATGGAGAGGAGAGAGAGTAAAATCGTTTCACCGTGGTGAAACGCGGGAGCGGTGTTTCCAATGTCTTGGTAACTGGATAAAACGAGCACTGAGGCATTTCATGGCTATATATTTTTGGGGTGAACTGAGCACGCCTACGGCAGGGATAGTAGAAAAAAGAGACGCATGGGTCCATGAAGGCTAAAAATAGTTCTATGAATGTGTGCAATAAAATTTGCATTGAGAGAGGTATATGTTTCACAATAAGTTTTATGTTTTTGAAAACTGTGAGATGAAACGTTGCATTGAGACTCGCCTAAGCAGATCCCATTGACATTGGCACGGAGAAAAATTGATAGCATCTTGACAATGACGTCTACACTATACTTTGTTATTATAATATTAGCCCTCACACAATTAGGACACTGAGGTAGTTCCTGCAAAAAGAAGAAATATGAACTTTTGTCATAGAGTGATGACGCCTGTAGTGGGGGCAATATTTACCGTGAACTCCATGTGAACACCTCCATATAACTCATGCAATTCAATAATGCCAAAGATAAAAGATATAATCTCTCATCCATAAATAACCACACATCTCTCTTATTTTAAAGTTTAATATTTGTAATGTGCAATAAGTATCAAAAGATTGATCGTGTAATATAATTTAAAAAAAATTATTTTTAGAGGTACAAATGTTGCTATTTTGAGATATATCTAATAAAACATAAAAAAAGTTTGACTCCTTCATAAGCAACAGGTGAAGTTGGCTTAGTACCATTGGAATACGTATTCAAAGGTCACACGTCTGGAGCGAATATTGGAACAAAAAAAGAACCTTTCAGAGGCTTTGGTTCTTATCCATTAGAATCGTCAATTGATCTTCGGAGACATTTTTTTTTTTACTCCTGCTGGTGCTGTGTCTCTTCTACAAATCTGTCTTTGATAGCGATCTGTTGACTTTGAGTTTGCAACCTGGAATCTAGTGCCTCATACATAAACCGATCTATTCTGGATTTTGGATGACCGGGTCGTTGTTCGGTTCTTTGTTGGAGTTCCCGATAGATCTGACTATACATATCCATTATTTCTATGTTCATACGACACAGTCCAAAACGAAATGGAGCAAATGCCACAAAAGTCCACTCCATGACGATTGGTGACACTACAAGAAACACCCCCCTCTAGATACGTTTTATTTTTAGGATAGATATGTTTTATTTCATCTCTAGTGAAGTATAGACATGCTTCACTAAAGCGTGTCTGGAGCGTCTCCCCACGGACCGTGTCATGTACCATAGATAGGTTTTGTCAAGCGTGTCTAGAAGACAAGAGACGTTTTCTAGAAACGGTGCCAAGCGTGTCTAGAAAAACTAAGACGCTTTGTAGAGATGGTGCCAAGCGTGTCTAGAAGATAGATGCAATTTCTAGATATGGTGCCTTACGTATCTACATCTTGTTGAAATATTTTAAATTTTGTGTCAAGCACAGTCGATACAGTTTTTTGTCTTTTTTTTCTTATTGGTAAACATAGTTTGCTGAACAATTTCCTGGTACGTGCATAACCATATTACTTTGTCCACCATAGGATCGAAGACAAAAAGACTGAGATGTATTTATTTATATAGAGCAAAAGGGCCAGGAACAAAATCAATCGTCTATATACACAAGTAGATATTACAAATTCTTTAAATATTCTCCTAAATCTTACACACTAGGTTCTAATTCTATGTTAGCTTTGCGCATGCAGACACCTTCACTTCAATTCTGAATCTCCACTTTATTTAGCATATCTTTTAGCGTGCGCTTCTGTGACCCTGCAAAAATAAATACATAAACAATAAATTTACTATTATATATGTTCTAGAATACAACACACAAATGTGTACGATGATTTATTATTTTTAAAAAGGTCTTAGCTTGAGATAAAGTAAAGGTTATCTTTTAATGATTGTGATAGCATATCAATGCAGATTATTTTCAGAGTACGGTCCAGCATTGAATGTGTTCCTTGTCTTGAATGATAGAAGTTTTTGAGATCAAATAATACTCCATACCCGTGTGAAACAACAGTAGTAGTGTTCATCCTCCAGTTACAGATCCGTCAAGTGCTGTGTTCCGTTCAGAAAATGAGATGTGACGATGGTCCAAATCAGGAGTCCACCCCTTATACTAACTGTACAATAGCAACATAAATATTAGTAATAAATAATACAATTAAGCAGTAGCAAACCTATTTGAACAAAATGTTTGCACGTAACACATAAATTTGAAAAACTTATGCCTGAATAAGGGACTGGCAACTGCAAAACACACACACAAGTTACTGAGTTAGGGATTAGGGATAGCAGACGACAGAAGGTGAAAGAAGATAGCGGGGGACAAGGGGAGGACGAACTGAATATGGATAGGTTACCTTGAGATTTGATGGTATGTCAGTATACGCCATGTCAAGGACTGAATTTCAAGCCTCGAAATCTTGACGTCCTCTCATCTTTTCCACTTCAGCCTAACCAGAAACTAACAGGTCGTAATCATATTTTTACAAGAAAATTGGAGCGGATCTGGATCAAGGCTGCAGGCGATTAAGCCTGCACTCCAATTGTTGAATCGAATCAAGAAAGGGAAGGGGAAGAAGATAGGGAAGGAGATCATGTAAAAGGAGGAGATAATGGGGAAGGGATCTAGATTGGAGGAGGGGCACCTGGATCATCGACGAGAGTTGGTGGTATGACGGCGTACTGGATCACCTGGATTGGAGGAGGGGCACCTGGATCATCGGTGGCGACGGCGACGACGTGCCGGTGTGACGGCGTCGCAACTGCTGGCGAGGGTGAGACGCCGCCGCGGACTGCGATCTCTGCGACCGGGAGAGGGAGAGAGCAGTTGGCGCCATATGTGATGGGCAGGAGAGACCGAGAGGGCTAGGTGGGCCAACATTTTTCATTTTCATAGAGGCGGCCCATAAGGATGCAATTGATGCGTTTTAAAACGTGTTTACGAGACGTGTTTAGCAGGAGATTTAGTTACGTTCTTCCCAAGCGTGTCAATAACCGTGTTTATATGTGTAGCCTCTCAAGAGCTAGATACGGTTTTTTGAAAGCGTGATTACGAACGTCTCTAACCTTGGAACCACTCAAGATGTACACACGCTTTCAATAGCGTAGCAGATAAAACGTACCTATAGGTGGGTGTTTCTTGTAGTGTGACCAACATTAGAAGAAAAGGCTCAACAACGTAAGTACAATGGCCACATATATTTCGGATTTGCGGCAGTAGTATATATCACCTAACAGCACACATGGTACTGATATGATGTCGTGATGCAATGGGAATCTTAGTGGAATCGGTCAGAAGACTAAATCACATGATGCCCATGCCCACTCTCCTGAAGTCGTAGAGGAATACTCGAGAGAGTAGTAGTGAGTACAAGGTTGCTTGAGTTCACTCACAAGCCTCTCAGCAACTAGTTAAACCTACATATACGCTCTCCAGCCAAGCTGCTCGATACCCGGCTAACCTGCATGCTCTTTCTGCCATGGGTGTGTTATTAACACTAGTAACTACTCTGGCCATGTTCCAGCCATGCCTTCTCTTCCTGTACGCCAACGCCTCCAACTCCACTGGAGGTGTGCATCTATGGTCCCAGCAAGCGGCACTCCTCCAGTAGAAGTCCACCCTACGGAGCTCACCGTCGCTGCTGGACTCATGGCGGCCAGGGACCAGTCCCTGCAGCAGCAACTGGACAGGCGTTATTTGCAACGCCGTGCACCATGGTCGCCATGCCATGCCCCAGGCAGTGGTCCGCATCAACCTGCCAAACGCTAGCATCGACGGCCACCTCGGTGAGCTCAACTTCTCCGCGCTCCCGTTCCTCCGGTACATCGACCTTAGCTACAACCGCCTTCTTGGTGAGATCCCACGGTCCATCACCTCCTTAGCTGAACTCTCCCACCTTGATCTCACCGGCAACCAGCTCCAAGGACAGATACCGTGGGAGGTGGGCAACATGGAAAGCCTTAGCGTGTTGGAGCTTTCTCTGAACAACCTCACAGGAACCATCCCTGCATCCCTTGGCAACCTTACTAGGCTGGTTCAACTAACCATCCACCAAACCATGCTCACAGGGTCCATTCCTGAGGAGCTTGGCAAGCTCACAAGCCTAGAGTATTTACAGCTAAGTAGTGCCTTCTTGAGTGGAGCAATACCAGAAAGTCTTGGCAACTTGACCAAACTAAACCTCCTGCGCCTTTATTATAATCAGCTATCAGGGCCCATTCCCTCCAGTCTTGGTAATCTTATTCACTTGCAGAGTCTCCAGCTCAGTAGAAATCACCTTGTAGGCAAAATTCCACCGGGCTTGGGGAACCTTAGTAACCTCTACGAGATCTGGATGTACGAAAACAAGCTGGGGGGCTCAATCCCAGCAGAGATTGGAAGTCTGGTTGGCCTGCAAACATTGCATTTAGCCACAAATTCAATTTCAGGTCCAATTCCTGAAACTCTCACCAACCTCACGGATTTGAATATGTTTCAAATCTTCAGTAACAAGCTGTCCGGTTCTCTGCCTCTAGGATTTTCAAATATAACAAAGCTGGCAGTGCTCGATCTTGCCAACAACTCTCTGTCGGGGGAATTGCCATCTGGTTTTTGCAGTCAGGGGAACCTTAAACAATTAACTGTTTCTTTAAACATGTTCACTGGCCCTATTCCTAAAGACATCAAGACATGCAAGAGCCTGCATATACTTGACATGGCAGCTAACCAAATATCAGGAGACATATCAAGTTTGGGGCCATACCCACACCTTTGGTTTCTAAACCTAAACAGGAACAAACTTCATGGACATTTGTCTAAAACCTGGGCTTCAAGCATCAATTTGACCATCCTAGATGTGGCGAGCAACATGATAACCGGAAGTTTACCCCCTGAGTTATCAAGACTAGTAAAACTGGAGGAACTTCTGCTCCACACTAACAACATGACTGGCAACATACCACCTGAATTAGGCAGCCCAACCCACCTGTACCGGCTGAACTTGTCACAAAACCAATTCTCAGGCCATATTCCACCAGAATTTGGTCAGATGAGAAGTTTGCAGTACCTTGATGTATATATGAATAGACTTACTGGGACGATACCACAAGAGCTTGGCAGTTGCACGGAGCTGCTATTCTTGCGGCTCAACAACAATGATTTGAGTGGAAGTTTGCCACCAACACTTGGTAGTCTATGGAAGCTGCAGATTCTATTTGATGTCAGCAACAACAAACTCACAGGCGGCATACCTGCACAGCTTGGGAACTTGGTGATGTTGGAGCTCTTAAACCTCTCTCGTAACAAATTCAATGGAAACATACCTTCATCTTTCTCCAGCATGGTTAGCTTGTCAATCATTGATGTATCATACAACAACTTGGAAGGTCCTCTTCCAACAGGACGAATATTTTCTAATGCCTCAATAGGATGGTTCGTCCACAACAATGGCCTTTGTGGTAATCTCTCTGGCCTCCCAGCATGTTTTTCATCTCCAACAATGGGTCATCAAAATCGAAGGACTTATATCTTGGTTCCAGCCATTTCCATTCCTTTGTGTGTACTGATTATTTTGACATTAGTTGGAATTATTATGACTATCAATAGAAGCAATAAACCACAAAAGAAAATAACCACAGATACAAGAGATGTGTTTTCAGTGTGGAATTTTGATGGGACACTAGCATTTGATGATATCATTAGAGCAACAGAAAATTTTAGTGAGAGGTACATTGTTGGGTCAGGTGGGTGTGGTACTATCTACAAAGTTCAGCTACAAGGGGGGAGATTGGTTGCAGTTAAAAAGCTTCATGGAACCGAAGAAGAAGTTAGTGACGAAGCGAGATTCATGAGTGAAATCAATGTGTTGACCAGGATCAGGCATCGAAGCATTGTCAAGTTATATGGATTTTGCTCTCATCCAAGGTACAAGTTTTTAGTGTATGATTACATTAATAGAGGGAGTCTTCATGCATCCTTGGCAAATGTGGAGATCGCAAAGGAGCTGAACTGGGAGAGACGAGTGGCCATTGCAAGAGATGTGGCTCAAGCACTGTATTACTTACACCATGAATGCACCCCGCCAATAATTCACCGAGACATAACAAGTAACAATCTCTTGCTTGATACGGATTTTAAGGCTTATGTTTCAGACTTTGGCATAGCAAAGATCATAAGGCCTCATTCATCAAACTGGAGTGAACTAGCTGGAACATATGGTTATATAGCCCCAGGTATATGGTTAATAATTTCTATCTTGCAGATTGCTTTATATTACCATATTCTTCATTTCACTCTAGTTCTGCTGTCTATGTTGTAGAGCTTTCACACACACCAGTGGTGACAATGAAATGTGATGTCTATAGCTTTGGTGTGCTTCTGCTGGAGATAGTGATAGGGAGATACCATAGTGAGCTGCAGTCCCATACTTCCCTACAAGGACAGCAGCACAAGCTTGCAATGGATATTTTGGATAAGCGCCCATCACCGCCAACATTGACGGAGAGGGAAGAAATTTCTTTGCTTGTCCAAGTAGCACTTGCATGCTTGCAACCTTCCCCTAAGTCTAGACCAGAGATGCAAGAGGTTTATCATAAACTGACTCAAGACCACCCGTATTGTTCCTTTACCATATATTCTTGTGACCTTACACTAGAAAAGCTAAAGGATGGAGAGGTGTAAACAAGTGTTACACATATGAGAAACAAGAAAGTTTTTTGTATTTATTTTCCCAATGAAATAGAGATCGATGGAAACAAAGAAACCTCGATGGCTTTGAATTATACTAGGCCTCTAAATTAGCACTGAATGACGGATTAGCTATTGGACCTCATATATAGGAAACTATAAGGAGGTAAGTCGCTGGAAATTTTGTTGCAACTGTTGGAACAATCTGTGTTTCAACAACAATAAGAAGTTAGTGATGCAGTCACACCATAACACACAATACATATATATCAATAGCCAAACCCTCCAACACATAGTTTCCTTAGTTCATTGAGCTACGAGACATTCGTAGACCCGTATACGAAGCATACAAGTACAACCCAAAGCACAATCACACTTGGTGTATGTAATTTAACAAGCAAAAGATCATAGAGTCCGGGAGTCTCTGCTTCCCTTTCACTCTGGGCTCATAAAGCAGCTGCGTCCCTTATTCAAATGACATGACACACATCCACGACACAAGAAGCCGCGATCCTTTTTTTATCTCTATCCACGATCCATCACAGACGAAGTGGAATGCGGAGGAAATCCAGGGCAAACCGGCCATCTTCTCCGGCATGGGCTGCACCAACGACGGTGCCCTCTGTGGTGCTCCTGATGTAACACTTGCTGCGTCCAAATGCGATGCTGTAGTCCAGCTCTGCGAGCTGGCTCACTGACACCAAGTTGGCCACGAGCCCAGGGACGTACCACACGTCAGGGAGCACCATGGTCTCTGTGATCACAACGCCGCGACCTGCAACCTGCATGGGCATGGCTTCGGCCTCTCCACCGAATAGGAAGATGTCACTGTGCTCTGGAGTGAAGTTGGTGAGGAGGGCACGGTTCCCCGTTGCGTGGTGCGGTGCGGCTGATGCAATGATCCATGTTGTCGAAGTAGCAGCTGGTGTATCTTTCAGAGTTGTTCTGATGCTGTCCTGGGCCGTGATGCTGGAAAGGAATGTACTGAGAACAGTAACAAGCATGTTATGGCCCAAATCCTGTTTCAGTAACAGACATTGAACTTTTCCTCTGTTAAATTTTATTAGGGGTTCCCCCGGTTCAACAAAAAGGTTATGGTCGAAAAGGTTATAAAGAAACGTGAAGATGATTATATGGTAACTTTAGGAATTAAATTCGTACTCCTGCTGGTTCTTAAAATTAGCATGTGCGCAGACAACTGGATTTTGTTGTCTTCTTATCTGATCACCAATATATCATCCTATCAAGAGTGGTGAAAATGGAAAACATTTGTCTTCTTATCTGATCACCAATATATCATCCTATCAAGAGTGGTGAAAATGGAAAACATTGAGCCAGCATGTAACTGGCCACCATTTCAACTAGATTATAGGAATTAGCAAGAGAGTAAATTATATTTCTTCTTTAGTTGTAATAAAACCATCATGCAACATCTCTTTTACAGTTGTCCTTGTGCCATTATATGTGGTGTGTTGTGCATTCTGAGTTTGGTATTGCATTACTGTACCACCCATTAAGATAGATGATTTGCAAAGTTACAAGATTATGCTAATGCATGTGGTTATTGTGCTGGCAAACATGGTCAGACCATGTAATAATTGAAAGTCAATGCAGCTTGTACGAAGAAGATAAACAATTACTCTCGTTCTATTAAAACCAAAGTAAGTTTTGTTGGGCTTCCTTTCATATCATAACTAATCATGCTCAAGTACCACGCTGTTTCCCTAGTTATGATCTGATGGACTAACATAACTACTTATATTCGTATATCAACTCTTTTCAAAAGGAACCTTCTATGATCTGATGGACTAACATAGATGAGAGTTCTGACAAACTCAATTTTGTGTATCTCAAATTAGAAGTCATGTTGGACATCAAAAAGACTTCTTAAGATTGTGAACTTATAATTAAGATCCAATAAAGTAATATTGCGACAGTATGTTTTTCATGGTAGCTACACCTGTTTTTTTTTTCTTCTCATTTTTGCAATTTAAAACTATAAGAGTCACATTTTAGCAAAACTATTAGAAATGGAAGCTGAAAACATGAGCCTATAAGACATCATATATATGTGATCAATCATACGGTCATATTAAGTATATAAGGGTGCAGGTTAGCAGCAGCGAAGGATCACTGAAACCAAAGGGGGCCCATGGCACCCCTGATTTTGATTGTTTCTTAAGAGTACTAGTTCTTATTGAGAAGTAAATGCTGACAATCTATGTGGATTAGCACTAATGGCCCCTCCTAACTTCCACATTACATTGGGTAGATTACAAAGTGTTTTTTTTTTTCTGCAAAAGTGGGAAAACTAAGAAATTGAGGACATCAGCACACTAAAGAAAGAGACAGAAAAGATACTAGAAGGGATAAAGAGAAGCACCTGTGAAGCTCAGGATGCTCCTTCTGTCCAGTAATTGAGGACATCCCGCTGACGGTCATGCATCTAGAGTTATTTTCACAGTTTAAATTGCCCCCACTGTACATTATATATATCGAGTTCATTGCAGCAAACATTGTTAACCAATGACAGGCTCGGAGACAATCTCTTTTGACAACAGAATGTGTTGGAGCTAACTCAGATGGCCACATATGCACTCCGGTTTCGGGTTGCCCCTGTTGCTGTTGCTGTTGCTGTTGCTGTTGCTGTTGCTGATACTGTTGTTGTTGCTGTTGTTGTTCTTGTTTCATATTATGGATGTCATCATCTGGTCTCAATCCTGAACCTCCACCGCATGTCTTGGTTTGCTTGATGATCTGGTTACACTCAACATTTCTCCCAATGTTGTGTTCGTTGTCGGCATCAGTCGCGACACCAGAAAAATATCTAGATACATGGATGAAGCTGTCTACTCCATCTCCAGGTGCATCCCTTTTTGTATACATCTCTGGTGATTGTTTTGTTATCAGTGATGAGAGTGATTTCTTGTCCTTGACTAACTCTCCTTCCGGCAACATTGATTTCTGGCAGTGGAAAGCGCACTCATCATTTGTAAAGACACTCACGGCCGGCTCACAAGAAGCAAACCGCAGCATTTGCAGCACCGCGTTGACAATACTGGTGTGTAGCGACGAAGGAAATTTGAGTCAATGGAAGCAAGACTGGTGAGTGAATGAAGAAATCATAACATTAACAACTAAACTATGGTGCACACAGTAATGGATTAGCACGTCAGGTGTGTGAACTGAATGAAAGATATGAGCAAGAAAAACCTGAGATGTTCCTCCACATGAAGGGCTTGCGAACCATTGTAATTGTCAACGAGATCTTCTGATGAGGGCATTGCTGTAAACTTTAACTGGGACGTCCACCCATCGATGGAATCCCATTTCACTTCTTCTTCCCAGTTGGTGATGTCCACCGTCGATTTTTCATGATTATCATCAGATAATATATCAGCTGGTGGCTGCTTCGGGTCAAGCAGGAGTATTGGATTCCTATCAATTATTTTAAAAACAAACAAAAAAGGAAGGACTTAAAAAACATGAAGCTGAGGTAGAACTAAGCAAGAATCCAGGCAAGTTTAATAAGTAATAAATGACTCAACCATGAATTGCATGGATGATGCATATTAATATGCACATGTGCATTTGCAAATTTAAAAAATAGCTGCTCAAGATAAGCTGTTAGGTAAGAATGGTATCGTACTTGAAGAAGTAGCGGTCCGTCCATCGGCCACACATGCGTAGCAGTGCACGGCCCCCGGATTCAGTGCAGGGGAGTGGAGCTTCGACTTCCATGGCTGACGGGTGTGTTCAGGCTGGAGGAAGACGAAACGTTGGCAGTGTACGCGTGGGAGGGGGACTGGAACGGGAGGGGCTCCATCACCAGATGATGCCGTCGCTGTACCTGCCTGGCCTCGGCGAGTCCGGACAGCACGTGACGGACGTTCCGAGAACAAGAAAATATATAGCCGTTTACGAGACTGCCCTTCTGGTTGCTTCATCACTTTCGAGCCCTTGCATTGAAAGATTTTCCATACCAGCCCTTTATCCCTTACAACACAAGACAGCACACATCGTCTTCTCTTTTGTGGTCTGCTTCAGGAGCAAGTATTTCTAGTCACGGCATGCGAGGTGCCAATGATCCAAACTACAGCACCACTCTGCTGGCGGACTTGGCAATGATCGTATGTGCAAGTATTTCATTAATTTTCTTCCTGATTCGTACGCATATCTAGATATATACCCCTGAAAATATAAGCTTAAACCTTTCGATGCAGAAATACATAATATAATCATGACAAGTTTGAAACATGTTGGAAGGCAAAATCTCGTCGATGAATGCCCAAATTTTGAATTTATATTGATTTACTTGCATTATTCTTTGGGAATTTGAATATATATATATATATATATATAATAGTAATTTTATTTCTGGAAATAAATCAGGATATCTAAATCCTACAATATTCCATATAGAGAACTTCCCGAGTTGTGTAATCGGCAACATGATTTATATGTATATCACGCTTGAATTAATGCACTCTATTTTGCCCACAAGTGCGACACACACACGGTCTACGGAAGATTGAACAAAGTAGAGGGACAACAAATGTGCTCGGACCTAAAGCAAAATGGAAATGACCCTGCAATCCATTTGAGGTGGCCACAACATAAAACACTAAGAATGATGTCAAATATATCTTAATCGCGTCATGGAAGAACCATTGATATGACTGGGGATTTTGCAGTGTCATAAGACTTCTTGATGGTAAATCCAACAAGTTTGCATTGTAGCCCTTGTGCTTAAAAATGTCTTACATAAGGTGGTAAAAGACCATATGCATGCTTGCTTGTCTCACATGGACCAAATATTCTAGCAACCATTCTTTATCCCCTCATCCTCCTCGCTCCCTTACCTGCCCACAAAATGGCCGACCATGCTGGGGAATTATTTTCTTTGTTGTAAATTCTTTGACTTGTGGCATCACGCCTATCAGGTCCATGTGTTATTAACCACAAAGGAAGTTATGTTAGTAGATCATATCAAAGTCATGGCATCCGAGAAGATTCCTGGGCACTACTGCATCCACTACACCAGCAGTTCTCGTCTCAAATGGAAACGATACACGACGAGAGGTGCATATGTACCCTTATGTACAAAAGCCTGATCATTTCAAACATTTCATGTACATACAAAGTAGCATGTAACTCAGATGAGAAACTAATTTTATTTTGGGATATTTAAAAGCAACAGCAAAAGTTTACGTACTCCTCCTGTTCCAAATTACAGGTCAGTTTAGTTTTGACCTATGTCAAATCTCTCTAAGTAACCTTCACTAAGAAATGCACTCAAATGTACAACACTAAATTTGCTTTCTTAAATCATCTCTCTCTCTCTCTCTCTATATATATATATATATATATATATATATGTAAGGTGGATTTTATTTGGACATGTAGATGCTAATATCTTTCCGAAAACTAAATCGTTGTTGGATTTTGAAAATTTGTGTCACTATAAAGCTAATGTCATAATACTAAATGGAGGGATGACAATTATCTATCGAACTTTAATATCATATACTCCCTCCGTCCTGAATTAAAGAGCATTCTAAACTTTGGAATGTGTCCTCAAATATAGTGCATTTAGAGAACAAAAAGATAATATTTACTTAAATAAGAGTACGTGATTGTTTTTTACAAGGAAGGTAACTCATTTACTTGCCATATTTTGTATAAGAACTAATAGTTCACCCTTTAATCATGCAAAATAGAATCAGATTTCAATATATTAGGAAGGTGAATGAGGGGTACATACGTCTATTGTCTTCTCTCTTATTTTGTCCTAGAATGGCTAGAATGCTCTTTATATCAGGACGGAGGGAGTATAACTTGATGAATATTGCCAAGAGTACAGAAGAAAAAACACATGGTAAATAGTTCCATGACAAAGTGGGTAACACACAGCTCATTTGAATAGCATGAGAACAGTTTTTACCCAACAATTTAGTTTGAGCCATAATTGACCAATTACAATTTTATTTGGCAAACACTTCACACAACTCACCATCAACCTTGGTTTCCGGCTGATCACCAGGATACACTATGATTTTCCATGCCAATCAGGACTAGCACAGTCAAGCGTGTGGGGCTCTCAGAAAATCAAGCTCGAACAGGCCATTGACGAGGTGTCCTTTGCCGCGAAGCTCCCACGTTCTGGCGTCCCAGATCAAACAGTGGGTGCGTGTGAACTCAACCGTGTAGCCCAGCTCGCCAAGTTTGGACACGGACACTATATTCACAGCCAGCCCAGGTGCAAGCAGGACATCATCCAGAACGATGTTGTGATACTGCACAGTACCTCGTCGAGTTATGTTTACCGTCGATCCGTTGGCCACGAGAAGGCACATGTTGGTTGTTATATCCTCCAAGTTAGAGAAGACCCTCGGGTCTCCGGTGACATGAACGGATGCGCCAGAGTCCACTATGAATGGCTTCACGTCACTGGCATCATAATTAGTGCTGCTTCCTCCATTAGTGCTGCTTCCTGCATTGCCACTGCCTTGCATCATGAATACAACCCCCACATGTTGACCTGTTCTCCTGATGATGTAACAGGCCCAATAGTCAG
Source organism: Themeda triandra (assembly GCA_018135685.1). NCBI lineage: Eukaryota > Viridiplantae > Streptophyta > Magnoliopsida > Poales > Poaceae > Themeda > Themeda triandra. The sequence goes on along the minus strand of JAENPR010000119.1, from coordinate 1,232,874 downwards.
CGTACAAACAAAACTATTGAGTCCATAAGCGAGGCAACAATTTAGATGTCAAGCATCTGAAGTTCTGAACACCATTCCTGCACTACCCAAATTATTGTAGGAGTGCCTTTTGTAAATTTATCTACTGGCATAAGTATTTAAACATAGACAAACAGTAAACAAAATGAAAATATTCATTGGTGTCGTATATAATGCTAAACAGAATGTTGATAATGAGATTTGTAGTCACATACCACTATTTGTGTGAATTTTCTAAATGAGATATGTATAATGAAACAAACCCCTACCTTAATCATAAAACTTATGGTATCATTCAAATCATAATGTGTGAGACGTATATATAGTTGCATGCCACTATACTACAAAGAGCTACGCTATTGTGTCAAACGATTAATTATGAGCACATAGATTTTGTACAAGTCAGATATTCAGGATTAGTTCATTGGTCCACTAAAGATGTCATAACAAAAACATATACCCGGCCACCTGTGTGATGTCTTAAAACTTAAATTTCAAAGAACGAAAAACCAAATGTAAAAGAAGGGACGAATTCTAGGCAAGCTCGATAAGTATCATCGCTCGTCGACGTAAAAGAGTAGACACAGCTGGACCAGACGTTGCAGAAGTTGGGGGAAGTGGCAGCATAGATCTAGATTCATCCCCTGGAGGGCAATCCATTGGATATTGAAAACAATATGATTCTGTTGGATGCTTTCGAAAAAGCAGAGATCGTACTAACATTCTTTTCCTACCACCAGTACTAGTATACGCTTCGTCTACACACATACAAACAATACACTAACGATATATCCTAGATAATCTTCTGATCCCTACCGGAGCTGTATATGCTGATATGCATGGATGCATATGCTTGGATCTAGTACAGTAAAAAGAGGTGATGACGAAACATGATAATTGCGTACTGAGCAGCCATGACCCGGTCCTCACGGCTGGGTACCGTGGGAGTAGACTAGCTTGCCCCCACCGGAGCAGGAGAACCGAGGTGGCGGCCGGTCCGTCGTCAACAGCAGCGGTCAGGTGACTGCCGGCAGCAGGAACATCAGGCAGCCTCAGGATAGGGGTCGAATATTTCGTCGGAGGAGACGAAAGATGGATAAGAGCAGAATGCCGCCGGCCATTGATGGCAATGACGGGGTGACAATGCCGAGGGAACTTTTGGTGGCCAAAAGCACGCGTCTCGACTTGGGATGGGTCGCACATATGGACAGCCAATTGTTCTTGTTGTTTTGGCAGAGCGAACGCCGGCTGGCGTAGGTTACTCCAAGGCAGCAGGTAGCATCGAGGGAGCAACAGGCTGCACGATCGAGGCGTTGCCGGGAATACGCGCATCCTGGTCTTTGGTTGCCTCGCGCGACCAGGGCGCCGCGTTTTTGAGCCTTTTTTCGCATCTTGCCCACTGCCAAAACTACAGCTATTCAACGGCCGTCTTGTCAGATATATGCCTCGTAAATATATATATACAAGACAAGAATGATATCGGCAGGACTCATGATTGGTCAGCACAGTCGTCAGCCATCGCTCAACCGCACCTTGCTTTGGAGGTACCACGTAGCACTGGCTAAGTTCCTTACCGACCATCTATATATCATCCCTCTTCCAACCCACAAGGTACAACAACAAAACGAGGGCCCATATGCACACACTATTATACTCACCCATGGCGCTGTTAGCCAGCCCATATGGTTCCTAGTCGCTCTGTCAAAACATAAAAACACGAACATATCTCATGTGTTGAGGAGTCAATCAAATTTTTTTTGAAAAGTTATGAGAATTATTGTCATATTTCAGTGATGTAACGGTTCTATAAAATTACTGGATAGTTTTCAATGTATTATTTAATTTCTTCCTAATTACATGCTCAGTCACCCCTATAAATGCCCGCACATATGTGCTCGACACTACAAATGCACACAGCACATGTTTCTTACTGGGTTTGGAGTACATAGAGGTGTTTTTAGCAAGTTGCAGGAGCTTCCCCACGAATCTTCGCTTTCCGACTAGGGTGATGTGAAGCAACATGCCAACCACCAGGGCGAATGTAGCTGACTTTCTCCTGATGGTGGCCCATAGCAGCTGAATGTCCAGGTAGCGGCCGAGTAGAAATAGCACGTGTTTGTCACTATTTTTGTTTGCAAGAGCAGGTGCTTCAGTAGTTGAGTTCTATTTTTAAATTTCATCGAAGTTCGTTTAGTATTAATGTGAAGTTCGTCTAGTGTGAATGTGATGTTCGCGTAACGTTAATCTGATGTTCTACAATGTATTTTTTTCAATATTCATGTGGTGTCAATGTGATGTTCTACGATATGTTTTGTGATGTTCGGTACTATTTGTTATTATTTTTATTTGACTCTAATTAATTATTTAATAATTTATTTTTCTAAATATTTTACATTTCATGGTATATATGATGTTTGCGTAGTATACTGATGATCTTCTATGCTATTTTCTGCGATGTTTGTGTGGTGTCAATGCGTTGTTCCATGATTCTTATTAAATACAAATCCATCATGTGATAAATTCTTACTAGAAGTAATCAAAATATATCCATGCGGATCTTGTTTGGAAGAGTTTATTCTAAGAAACATGATATTGCAATTGGATTTTAATTTTGATATTTGGTCTAAAAGATATGACTTTTTTCACCATAAAAAGTATGATATTTGCGCTCATGTTAGCAACTTTGGCTGTTGGTGCATATCTCGTGTCTGGCCCAAGAAAACAATTGAATTGGGCCCAATTTAGTGAGACAGGTTTAGGAGGAAAATAATTTTGGAATGTGGTGGTTGGCGGGTTCTCTGCATGTTTGCCCAAGCTTCCTCGCTGTCCTGTTTTCTCGTTTCTCTCCAAATAATATTTTCATGACAAAACTCTTACCATCTTTTTTTACAATGATCTCAAAAAAAAAAAAAAAAAGATCGTGGCACAGATGGCGTCCTGTACACAAAGCACGTGGATGATGGGAGTCTTTTGAAGGCACTGTATATGCTCATGCGAAAATCAATTAACCTTTCTTTATCCAAAAAATGAAAGGAGCAATAATCCATGACTTGAGAATTGGAAAGACAGGCTTAAGGATTTACTCGACTTTCCAGACCTTTACAGTTTTTATATGATAGTTACTGTTAGCCAGTGCTGTTGAGTTAGTTTGCAGATTCCATGGCGAACAGACGAATATATATAGTATTGTCACAATCAACACATGAGCTTGATCCAGAATCAGAAGATTAAGATGGACCTGGCATATTTTACTGTAGCACACAACATCTTTAAGTGTGGGATAAAGTATAAAATATGAGGTCAAGACCTAATAACTGACTTGCACCATCGGCAAAGATGCTTTGCCGATGGCCGGCCGTCGGCAAAGAAGGTGATGCAGGCGCTCCGCGGCCGCCCACGTGGCCGGGCTTTGCCGATGGCCGCGGCCGTCGGCGAAGCATGTTCTTTGCTGTTGGCCTGACAACGCGGCTATCGGCAAAGGGCATGGCGTCGGCCGCCGTCCGCTACGGGCCAAATTTGCTGATGGTGGTCCTTTGCCGATGGCCTGACCATCGGCGAAGTCCCGCTTTGCCGTTTGCTTGGCTTTGCCGATGGCCCAGCCATCGACAAAGAAGCCCTTTGCCCATGGGATTTCTTTGCCGATGGCCCAGCCGTCGACAAAAAGCGTCTTCTTTACCGATGGCTTATTTCTTGGCCATCGGCAAAGATCTGGGCCGACGGCAAACAATCTGTTTCCAGTAGTGGATAAGGCACAGTCAGTGTCAACACATATAGCTAAAATTGTGGAAACATTGTTAGGCGGATTAAGAACTTAAATTCATTGTACTCCCAAAACGGAGATATAAAAGACTGGAGTACCAATCAGAGTCACTATTTTGTAAAAGAAAAGCACGATAGTATGTGATGGACCGTAAAGAAATACATATGATTGAGCTTTTGTTGGATGCTTTGGTTGAATTGTTTTATAAAATTATCAGCTAGAAAATCATGGCACGAACTTTGGAGCAGGTTGAAACACACACTATATCTGCATGGAAAGAGGCTAATTTTACACCTGACACGAGTAGGTTGTAATGCACACTATATCTGTATGGAAAGAAGGTTATGTTGGTTTCCTCCAGCTGCTCAACTAGGTTTGAATTTGGACCTTAATCTAGTATCATATTTAGTACAGATGATGATGGGACAAAGCCATGGTGGTCTAGGAATATCCAATTCATAATAGAGTGGGCTATATATACAAGCAAAGGTTTATTATGTTGGCTTTTGCTGCGGTACTCCGAAATGAGTGTGTGAAACATCCTCAATTTTTCCACGAAGGGAAAATCCACAGAATGATATACGACAGTTGATAATCAATTCCATGCATCGAATTTTGAGATTACAGAATACAAATAGAAGAGTTTACATTAATAATTACAACGCCGCACTGGCGTAAACAAAATATATCTAACATCCAGAACAGCTTGCGAAGGTAGAAATAAAACGCGGAAGCAACTTCAATCTCCAACTTGAGCGCAGGCACGAGACCTTCTAATCCTTTCAGTCCTAACATCACAGGAAAATCTGCACACCGCCAGATGTGTGCAGGCCATGGTCAGCACCGAATGAGCTTTAGTGGAAAGAGAAAATAAAGGGATCTGGCGATCCTATATTTGGCTGTGGTTTGCATCCTAGCGCATGCGAAGTAGCAACAAGTATAATATATAATAATAATCAAGTTTAACACATTCCCAAATCCCACACACACATCCATCCACCATCCCATCCATCCCATTCACACATCACCACTCCTCCACACACCACACCCACACCCCACCACGCTTCACGTGGCCGGCAAGACGACTCCCTCTCGTCAGGCCTCAACGACCCGCAGCCTCCCAGGCTCACGGTCGGATGTAACATACCCATATCCCAAGAAAGGCAGAAAACTTCTCTCCTAGTCAAGCGAGCATCACACGGGACTGGTCCATAGCCAACGAGTCAGCTATGTATCGATCGATCAACCATACACTCTGCAGAGGTTTCACTATTCCACAAGATAGCCATCATCGATGCGCGCACATCTAGGCAGATATCGATCGCCATAAGCCTAGAGCGAATACCATCCTGCCACTCGACCCTGGCCGCCGAGACCGTGAGACATAGTACCGGGCCTCGGGGTCACTATGTTGGTTAAGGAGGGTGTGAGCACTCTCGGCCCGTACCTCCCGACACATCCGCTTACTCCGCATGTAATGGCATTCGTTCTACCAAATGGTTAGACCGTCTCCTTCCCATTAGAGAGCGAGTGGAAAGTAAGCGTCCAATGATCCGGTCACTAGCCCTCAAGTCCTTAGGTATTGGCCGACACCGATGTCTCCCCCGTATGGGCTAATCTTTACCGTGCCCCACGGCACCCGTTTCCAAGGCTCCACCCCAAGGAGCTCACACCAAGGACACCTCAATCCAAACCAGGTTACCCGCCACGGTACTCACAAAGCGGGGATACCTGTGCCGTATCCCCTCGGCAAGACTCGCTCGAAGCTCGTCGTAATCCCTGCCGGCCGACTCAACCCTCACCACACACCCAAGACTCACGCAAGACACCGCTCATCACCATAACCACAAGTCCGGCATCCCAAGCCAAACCATTCCCGGGGTTCACCACCCGCACCACATATACAATGCGAAGTGGAGTTATAATAAGTATGGTGATAATAAATGCAAGCACGCAGAAGGGCGGTAATATATAAGTGTGAGCGCAAGGCTGGGTAACATGGTAAAAGGGTTTCGAACAAGGTAAATATAGCTCAGGAAATATCATGCATCATATACTAGCAAAGGAATAAATATAAAGCGCTAGCAGTTCTAAGCATGCAATGTCTAATAGGGTTCTCTAAAATAAAGGTGCTGCCATGACACCTGCGATGTCGAGAAAGTAGTGGTACGAATCCGACAGTAGTGGTACAAGTCCTTCGTAGTCGTACAGCGGATCTCCACCAAACGTCCTTAGGTCGCTCCTTTCCCGAATCGACTCTGAAATCGAAACGTAATAGTCGCGTTAGCGACTCCTATAGAAGCCACAAAGAAGCAAATGAAATATAGAAGAACCAAATGCACTCCAACATAGCTTCGATTATTGTGCTCGATTTATAGAAAATTAGGTACCTTGATTGTATTTTTCGGAGCCGCGGTGAATTAGTTATGAATTTCGAAGCTGAAACATATTTAAGAAATTATTAAACAGGGGTTAAATATATATATAGGGACACATGGCATCACGGGGCCCACCACGTGGCACGAGGGGCGGCCGAGTTGGCAAGGCCGCGACATTGCGATGACGTGGCACCGACAGGTGGGGTCGGGTGACGTCATCGCGACGTCGGCGTTGACCGAGTCAATGGTCAAATGGGCCGAAAAAGGGGCCGACATTGGACCGAAACAAGGCCGGTGGGCGGTGCGGGCCGCGTGGCCCAACACGTGGCGGCACCGGGCGCGCCACGTCGCTTCCTCGGGTCCGGACCGGCTCGATGTACGGGTGCGGTTCACGGTGGACCGGCGTCGCCAGGACCCGTCCGGGCCGACATGGTCCACCGATCTTGGTTCACGAGATTCACAAGGTTCTTTTGGTTCACGAGATCCGGTGCATGGTGGACCGGCGCACATGGACCCACCGATGGTGGCTCGGTCCACATGGACCATGCCCAGCCACCCTGTACCCGGGGCAACTCCTCCTCTTCCCCATGCCGATGCGCGGTCGAGAGCGGCCGGCGGCGGCATGGCGGCGCGTTCAAGCGTTGGGGTGGCGCTCCGGCCGGGCGGCGAGCGCGCGGCGGCTCCACGACGCCTAGGCGAGCATGGCGGTGCCCACGGTTGACGATAGTAGAGCCGGCACATCTCCGACGCGACGGCGGCGGCGTGGCGGCGGCGACGCTCCGCGGCGTCCGGCAAGGAGGCATCCGGGGCCAATCGAGGGTCCAGATCTTCGATTGGCACCCCAAGACGCAAGCTTGACAAAACGGCGGTGACCAAAATACACGGCGGCGCATGGTGGCATGCGGCGGCGCCGCGGCCATGGTGGCATGCGCGCGGCACGTCGACATGGCCACCAAGGCGTTTCCATCGCTTCCCGGTGGTGCTGCGGCGTGCGCGGGCCGCGGCGCGGTTCGACGCGCAACCTCGACACGCGAGGTGGCCGGAGCCGGCCGGCGCGAAGGGCGCCACGGTGGCGCTCCCGGGCGTCCCGTGCGGCCTCAACCTCCGATGGCGAGGCAAGGCAATACCCTCGGGGTGTCTCGGGCCTGCGGCGTGCGCATGGGGATGCGCCCCGTCGCAGCGGACATGGTCCCCGGGGTCCAACAGCGTATCCAAGGCGGCCGGTGATGGCCGGAATCGATGGCGCGCACCGCGGCTTGGCATGGTCACGGCGCGGCGGACATGGAGGGCGGACGACGGCGTATGGTGGCGCCGCACACAAGTGGTCGTGGCTGGTCCGTGCTGGTGTGTGCGTGTATCCCAGAGCCGGGTGAAGGCTCGGCCTCCGCGCACAAGGGCGCCATGGCCATGTAGCAAGGTCGGGGCTTGGACAAGGGGTACGGCGGCGCTCACCGAGACGTGTAGTCGAGCAAGGCATGGCGTAGTGCGGCGGGTTGGTGGCGAAGCAGCTCCCGTCGGCGTCGCGGCTCCGGTGTGGAGGACGCCGTCGAGATGACGCTGCTGTGCCAAGGCGTGCTCGTGTTGCGGCAACGTCGTGGAGCGAAATGTCGTCGTAGTCGATCGGCCGCTCGTCCTTGGTGCTCGGCGTCCACGTTCCCAATCGGCGGTGGTGGCTTACGGTAGTTAGTGGTCAAGTTCATCGGTCAAAGGCAAGGAAGCAAGATTGGCTACGGAGGAGCTTACCTATGCTTTGTGATGACGACCGAAGGCAAGGCCGAGGTCACGTCGCGACACCACGGCAACTGCAGAGTACGGACGGCGCGGCTTTGGCATCGCGTTCGCGGTTCGGGGTAGAAGACAGCGACGCGATCGTGGTACTGCTTGGTGCAGCCGGCGCGGCGCGGCTCCGAGCGTCGTGGTTGAGGATGGCCTCGTCGAAAGGAGCGGCGTCACGGGATCGCAAGGTCGCGGTAGGCGTCGAGGTTGATCCGCGCCGGACAACGGCGCGAGCTCGTGGTGGTGGGGTCGTGGCCGCGGCAGGTCGTCCGAGGTCGTCTTGCTGCGGTTCGGCGGCGCGCTCCCGAGCTTCGGCTCGACGGTGGCTTGGTGCTGCTGCTGCGCGGATGAAGGGAGGGCTCGACGTCGCGGTGAAGATGAAGCGGGGCGGCGAGGTCGAGGCGGAGGAGTCCGGGCGCCGTGGTCCGGGAACAAGGACGACGGCGTCGCGGCTGCGCCGTTGCTTGGCGTCGTCGTGGCGCAGCCTTGGCGAGGGCGGCGAGGTTGGGGAAGCAAGCCTCGGCTAGGCGAAGTGGAAGGCGAGGCGCGACCGGGCGGTTGTGGCTGCCGCGGAGAAGAGGAGATAAGGGTGGCGGCGCTGGGGATGGAGAGGATGGAGTGGCGGCGGCCGGAGGTTCTTATACCCGCGGGCTAGGGTTCCCGGGGAGGCTCCGGCGTCCGGCCGCTTGATGTGATGGCCGGGCGACGTGGCGATCATCCGTGCGTGGGCAGGTTGGCGTCCTCCGGTGTTAGCGCCGCCGACGGAGAGCTGCTCGTACGGAGAAAGAGAAGGAGACGGCGTTGTTCTACGGAAGGATACGGCGTGAACGAGTCCCTGGGATTCCTTTGGTTCACCGCGGCGACATGCGGGCAAGTGGGGGCGGTCGTACAGGAGCATGCAAGGGCGGCGGCGTTAGCGTCGCACGTGAGAGGCAGCAGGCGGGGGTAGTGGAGCCGGGCCGCCGGCTGCTGGTTGCCGTGCTTTGGGCTTGGGCCATGGGCGTGAGCAGGCTCCAACTGGGAACGACACGGATGCAAATTAGCTCACGCAATATAATTAATTAACAAGGCAAGCACAGGAGCATGCATGATCATGATACGTGCTGCTGCTTGAGTAGTGTACACGTCGATTATACATTCTAGTGAATCCTGTTGGCCAAGGACTCCATTTAAGCTCAAGTATTTTTAGGGGATGGGCTAGGACTGCAGCTTCACGACGTGGTCATTGTTGGCGGCAAGCGGGACGTCGTGTGTGGTGAAGTTAGACAAGGCCCCGGCTGTGGCATGATCACGAGGGCGATGACGTGACAAACGCCCGCGTCACGGTGTTAGCTTACGAACGGACTGAACCTGTTCCGAGAATCACGTCGTTGTTACGGTCACTGGTTTGGGACAAAGGGATAGGCCAAGTGTCATTACGGTCAATGGCTCATGTTAGGGCCAATTTCGCATAGTGGAATATTCATTAATGACTTTGTATATATATTCATCTATACATATGTTTTATGCCATGTCTCAAAGATATAATAATTCATGGTGGTCATAGGATATGTTGGGATATTAATCCCACAATATACATATTATTTCATCTATTTATTGTATAAGTAAATAGATGTTGGGTTGTTGATTTATTAGTCAATACAAGAATCCAATAAAAATCCAAATCAAACATGTTGCAAATCGTCTTAATGGATCTAACATGATCCAATCATAACTGTCATACTCGTGACAAGATGGCGTAATGCTTGGGTTATAAAAGTGTGGTACCTAGATGGGCGATCTGCGTACTTGTCTAATACAACTAGCCCATGAAGTGATAAGATCCAAGCTATGCCAAACTCACGGGTGGCCAAGAGTGAGTTTCTACGTGACACCTCATCCTTCTAGGGTTAGAACTAGATACTCTATCTAGATCGGTTCGGTATCAAGCTTATGGGTGGCCACCTAGGTAGGCACTTGGCGAGGATAGGTCCTATTACCATGGCTTAGGGTTCGGGATCGATACTCTCCTATGTGGAGTCATGGCATAGGTTCGCATCACTATGTCTCGGGTTGGGGTGGTAACACTAATCACTAGTTAGCTCCGGTTAGGGCAAAAGTAGGTCATAGGGTTTATACTATGGGTAGGTGTACATGCATACACTTTGCACCATGGTGACATTCTAGCATAGGATCATTAGGGTTTAGGTTCATATCCTAGGGGCTATCACTAGGGCATACTACATTGAGTGGTTGGTCATGGACTCTCATCCTTAAGTATTGGAGGTTTCCCTAAGGTCCTAATCACATGTGGCTTAAGGACCATATTAAGACACATGTGATGTTGTCGCATCACGATGCTTAACAACTAAATGTAGACACTTTACATGCGACTAGTGGGATTGCTTATATGACAAACATCAAACATGGGATTATTTAGAAAAAATTTTGTAGTTCGGATTTTGGGATGTTACGGTCCTACCCCCTTATCGAATCTCATCCCCGAGATTTAAGGTGTGTAGTACTCTATGGAACAAGAAGGTGATGCTTCTCACGAATCTTACTTCTAGTTCCTTGTAGCTTGATTTGGTTGCTCCATCGAGTTGCAGGAGTGAGTAGCGAAGTTTTGATTTCTTTGTATAGATCATTGGTCGAGTGTGTGTAGGTTTAGTGTTTGTGTGGGTGCACTAGGTAGATCTTGAGGGTTTTCCAAAAAGAGCATTTCGACGATGGTTGGGGAGTTTTCACCGTAGGATGTTTAAGCACAGGGTTAGCATGTGGGAGAAACACAGATTAGTTTAAGCTATATCATGTCTTCCTAAATTAAGAGGTGCAGTTTAGGCTCCTGATTTCGATCCAGGGTCCAATGGGTTATGAGTTCACCACACTTCCGCTGCGCTACTTTGATAGGCGTAGTTGCTATCCTGCTTTTAGTCGGCGTAGCCGCTTCAAAGGATCTTGCAAAAGGTATTGTCGTCCTTTGCTTCATTCGGTAACTCGATCCAAATTTGTACAAGGTACCCAAAATGATTATGCATAGCATGCATTTGTTGGTTGGGAATGTCATTCATTGGACCCACATTGTCGTGGTTATTCTCAAAATTCTTATTTTGAAAATAGATAGTGATTCGTAAGCTTTCAAGTCCAAGAGGGATTTCGAAGAGGTTTGAAATCAATGCGAGTTCTAAAATCAAACACTTTTAAATGGCTTTGTTTTTGAACCAAACATCATTTCGTGTGTTTTCAAATTAAATAGTTTTGAATCATGGTTTTACTTTTTAAACAAAGCAAGACTCCTTTCAATCATTTAAAACATGGGTGGTTTTGAAAATGGTTCAAAATCACTCTCATTTTGCAAATCTTGGTTTTCGCAATCAAATTTGGTTTTCGAAACTAGGTTTTGAAAAAGTTCCTTTTTGAGGACAGTTGCAAACAAAACCTTTTCACAATTATTTTATTTGGCAAACACGTTGCAATACATTTAAAAGATGAGGTTCATTTGAAATAGGTTTGGCTCCTTGGTTGAAATCGAAGGCTTTTAAAATAAAACTTGAGCAATTTTAGTTTGCAAATATTTTATTACGGATTGGTGTGCAAGGCAAAAATTTTGTTTTGAAATGAAATTCCTTTGAAGAGAGGGAAACTTTTTCAACCAAAAGTAGAGAGAATTATTTTGAAGAATGTATATAGTGAAAATCTAAAGTTGAATTTTTAAAATAGTTCGGTGAAGACATGTTGTTGGCGAGTATTTCCAAAAATAGTGGTTAGTCGTGAGGTGGCCACCAAGGAGATATTTTTGATGATCCCGAGATAATGGTCCACCAATCTTTGGGGCTTTCGACATCCGTCTTGTTGCGGGGTTATTCACATAGTTCGACAGTTCTAACTCTTGGCCGGGTCTACACCATTTCCTTTAGTAATGGTTTCATAATCCAAATGGTTTGACCTATTCAAGCCAGATCGCTGAACTTGGCTAGAGCCGGTTTGCCATCACTCCTTGATTTTTAACCTCTGTATTTTCTTTTGTCCTCGGAGAAGTATTTGATGTAATACACCATTCTAGCAGTCGACTATGCACGGTACGGATACTAGTCCCATATGGTCATGTGGTTTAGGTGACTTCTCGGGTATTCTTTGGAATGCTAGCTTTAAAGTAGTGACTCATCTAGCTTTTCTGGGTTCTTGAGTGGTCCTTCCTTGTAGCATTGTTGTCGTTCTTCAGCTAAGGTTCCTAGGAGTCAATCCGTCGAGAGATATGGGGGATATCATGTGGCTTCCTTCGATAGGGGCTCCAGCTCCAGTGAGTAGTAGAGTGTGATGCTCCTTATCTCCAAGGTTGAGTCCTATGGGTGGCATGTGACTAGCACGATTATAGTCCAAGGCAATTCTAGGAAGGGTTGAGCAAGTGGTTCTAATAGGTAGAATGTGAGATGGACACTCATTAGCATGGTTCATTGGGTTAAGGGTCATGTGCTGGTGACATGATTTATTAGCAAGTTCATGTAATTATTAGATGATTTCAACAATTTATAAATATTTAAATCTATCTTACACTCATACAAAGAAGCATAAAGAACCATAAAATCCGATAAGATCCAAGCACTCAATACATTGGGTTTATTACAAAGCGATATCCCTGGTAGCTACGCCAAGAGATCCTCGGAGAAAACGTACTACACGTAAGTAGCTGAAAAGGGTAGACATTCTACTCTATTCATGGCACAACTTCTAGCTATACATGGCTTATTCTAATCATCCTCTTCCTACCCCCTTATCATGATGAGTCTTGCCTAAGAAACTAGGTAGGTGGGGTCGAAGAACTTTCTTCCATCTTCATGGTTGGGCATGAGCCAGGTACTTTCTCTATATACATTGATGAACTTCTTCCCATTACCCTATGGCACTTCTAAAGGCATCGAGGGTACGGGGTAATAGACGGCAGGAGGCCATGCTCGAAGAGTTCGTACGCATGAATAGCCATATGGACAATAAGTTGCATAGCAGTAAGGTTGTGTCTTCTACCTTAGGAATGGTACAAGGCTTTGTTACGACATTTCCTTTCCTAGGAGGTTCTATAGGGACATCATAAAGTAGACTTCGGCTCTTCTAGGCACTACCTATTTGTGGCACGTCTATTGTCACTTGCCATAAGGGGCTCTTAAGCACTTCTTGTAGAACTTGGGCGTATCCATCATGGTGCTTGAGGTAGAAGGCATGCTTCTAAAAGATCACCATCATTTGCATTGGAGACCAAGAACATGGTTAGCAAGTCCATTATAAGAGGTAAGCCATGCACAAAATGGTGCAAGGTCGGTAATGTAACCGAAAGAAGGGCTGGTTCATCCTATTCTATCGTCCAAACCTGAGGGTCTCGTCCTAGGGTCAAGCAAGGAGCTGATACCAACTGAAACATCCTCAATTTTTCCACGAAGGGAAAATCCACAGAATGATATACGACAGTTGATAATCAATTTCATGCATCGAATTTTGAGATTACAGAATACAAATAGAAGAGTTTACATTAATAATTACAACGCCGCACCGGCGTAAACAAAATATATCTAACATCCAGAACGGCTTGCGAAGGTAGAAGTAAAACGCGGAAGCAACTTCAATCTCCAACTTGAGCGCGAGGCACGAGACCTTCTAATCCTTTCGGTCCTAACATCACAGAAAATCTGCACACCGCCGGATGTGTGCGAGGCCATGGTCGACCGAATGAGCTTTAGTGGAAAGAGAAAATAAAGGGATCTCGGCGATCCTATATTTACCGTGGTTTGCATCCTAGCGCATGCGAAGTAGCAACAAGTATAATATATAATAATAATCAAGTTTAACACATTCCCAAATCCCACACACACATCCATCCACCATCCCATCCATCCCATTCACACATCACCACTCCTCCACACACCACACCCCACCACGCTTCACGTGGCCGGCAAGACGACTCCCTCTCGTCAGGCCTCAACGACCCGCAGCCTCCCGGGCTCACGGTCGGATGTAACATACCCATATCCCAAGAAAGGCGTAAAACTTCTCTCCTAGTCAAGCGAGCATCACACGGACCGGTCCATAGCCAACGAGTCAGCTATGTATCGATCGATCAACCATACACTCTGCAGAGGTTTCACTATTCCACAAGATAGCCATCATCGATGCGCGCACATCTAGGCAGATATCGATCGCCATAAGCCTAGAGCGAATACCATCCTGCCACTCGACCCTGGCCGCCGAGACTGTGAGACATAGTACCAGGCCTCGGGGTCACTATGTTGGTTAAGGAGGGTGTGAGCACTCTCGGCCCGTACCTCCCGACACATCCGCTTACTCAGACGGTAATGGCATTCGTTCTACCAAATGGTTAGACCGTCTCCCTTCCCATTAGAGAGCGAGTGGAAAGTAAGCGTCCAATGATCCGGTCACTAGCCCTCAAGTCCTTAGGTATTGGCCAAACAGCGATGTCTCCCCGTATGGGCTAATCTTTACCGTGCTTTGCCACGGCACCCCCCTTTCCAAGGCTCCACCCCAAGGAGCTCACACCAAGGACACCTCAATCCAAACCGGTTACCCGCCACAGGTACTCACAAAGCGGGGATACCTGTGCCGTATCCCCTCGGCAAGACTCGCTCGAAGCTCGTCGTAATCCTCGCCGGCCGACTCAACCCTCACCACACACCCAAGACTCACGCAAGACACCGCTCATCACCATAACCACAAGTCCGGCATCCCAAGCCAAACCATTCCCGGGGGTTCACCACCCGCACCACATATACAATGCGAAGTGGAGTTATAATAAGTATGGTGATAATAAATGCAAGCACGCAGAAGGGCGGTAATATATAAGTGTGAGCGCAAGGCTGGGTAACATGGTAAAAGGGTTTCGAACAAGGTAAATATAGCTCAGGAAATATCATGCATCATATACTAGCAAAGGAATAAATATAAAGCGCTAGCAGTTCTAAACATGCAATGTCTAATAGGGTTCTCTAAAATAAAGGTGCTGCCATGACACTGCGATGTCGAGAAAGTAGTGGTACGAATCCGACGGTAGTGGTACAAGTCCTTCGTAGTTGTACAAATGGATCTCCACCAAACGTCCTTAGGTCGCTCCTTTCCCGAATCGACTCGAAATCGAAACGTAATAGTCGCGTTAGCGACTCCTATAGAAGCCACAAAGAAGCAAATGAAATATAGAAGAACCAAATGCACTCCAACATAGCTTCGATTATTGTGCTCGATTTATAGAAAATTTAGGTACCTTGATTGTATTTTTCGAGAGCGCGGTGAATTAGTTATGAATTTCTCGAAGCTGAAACATATTTAAGAAATTATTAAACAGGGTTAAATATATATATAGGGACACATGGCATCACAGGGGCCCACCACGTGGCACAGAGGGGCGGCTGAGTTGGCAAGGCTGCTGACATTGCGATGACGTGGCACTGACAGGTGGGGTCGGGTGACGTCATCGCTGACGTCAGCGTTGACCGAGTCAATGGTCAAATGGGCCGAAAAGGGGCCGACATTGGACCGAAACAAGGCCGGTGGGCGGTGCAGGCCGGCGTGGCCCAACACGTGGCGGCACCAGGGCGCGCCACGTCGCTTCCCTGGGTCTGGACCGGGCTCGATGTACGGGTGCGGTTCACGGTGGACTGGCGTCAGCGGGACCCGCTGTCAGCGACATGGTCCACCAGATCTTGGTTCACAGAGATTCACAAGGTTCTTTTGGTTCACGAGATCCGGTGCATGGTGGACCGGCGCACATGGACCCACCGATGGTGGCTCGGTCCACATGGACCATGCCCAGCCACCCTGTACCCGGGGCAACTCCTCCTCTTCCCCATGCCGATGCGCGGTCGAGAGCGGCCGGCGGCGGCATGGCGGCGCGTTCAAGCGTTGGGGCGGCGCTCCGGCAGAGGCGGCGAGCGCAGCGGCTCCGCGACGCCTAGGCGAGCATGGCGGTGCCCATGGTTGACAGTAGTAGAGCCGGGCACATCTCCGACGCGACGGCGGCGGCGTGGCGGCGGCGACGCTCCGCGGCGTCCGGCAAGGAGGCATCCGGGGCCAATTGAGGGTCCAGATCTTCGATTGGCACCCCAAGACGCAAGCTTGACAAAACGGCGGTGACCAAAATACACGGCGGCGCATGGTGGCATGCGGCGGCGCCGGCGGCCATGGTGGCATGCGCGGCAGCACGTCGACATGGCCACCAAGGCGTTTCCATCGCTTCCCGGTGGTGCTTTGCGGCGTGCGGCGGGCCGCGGCGCGGTTCGGGACGGCGCAACCTCGACACGCGAGGTGGCCGGAGCCGGCCGGCGCGAAGGGCGCCACGGTGGCGCTCCCGGAGCGTCCCGTGCGGCCTCAACCTCCGATGGCGAGGCAAGGCAATACCCTCGGGGTGTCTCGGGCCTGCGGCGTGCGCATGGGGATGCGCCCGTCGCGGGACATGGTCCCCGGGGTCCAGCGTATCCAAGGCGGCCGGTGATGGCCGGAATCGATGGCGCGCACCGCGGCTTGGCATGGTCACGGCGCGGCGGACATGGAGGGCAGGACGGCGTATGGTGGCGCCGCACACAAGTGGTCGGGCTGGTCCGTGCTGGTGTGTGCGTGTATCCCAGAGCCGGGTGAAGGCTCGGCCTCCGCGCACAAGGGCGCCATGGCCATGTAGCAAGGTCGGGGCTTGGACAAGGGGTACGGCGGCGCTCACCGAGACGTGTAGTCGAGCAAGGCATGGCGTAGTGCGGCGGGTTGGTGGCGAAGCGGCTCCGTCGGCGTCGCGGCTCCGGTGTGGAGGACGCCGTCGAGATGACGCCGCCGTGCCAAGGCGTGCTCGTGTTGCGGCTTAACGTCGTGGAGCGTAAATGTCGTCGTAGTCGATCGGCCGCTCGTCCTTGGTGCTCGGCGTCCACGTTCCCAATCTGGCAGTGGTGGCTTACGGTAGTTAGTGGTCAAGTTCATCGGTCAAAGGCAAGGAAGCAAGATTGGCTACGGAGGAGCTTACCTATGCTGTGATGACGACCGAAGGCAAGGCTGAGGTCACGTCGCGACACCACGGCAGGGCTGCGAGAGTACGGGACGGCGCGGCTTTGGCATCGCGTTCGCGGTTCGGGGTAGAAGACAGCGACGCGATCGTGGTACCGCTTGGTGCGGCCGGCGCGCGCGCGCTCCGGGCGTCGTGGTTGAGGATGGCCTCGTCGAAAGGGAGCGGCGTCACGGGATCGCAAGGTCGCGGTAGGCGTCGAGGTTGATCCGCGGCCGGACAACGGCGCGAGCTCGTGGTGGTGGGGTCGTGGCCGCGGCAGGTCGTCGAGGTCGTCTTGCTGCGGTTCGGCGAAGGCGCGGTCCAGAGCTTCGGCTCGACGGTGGCTTGGTGCTGCTGCTGCGCGGATGAAGGGAGGGCTCGACGTCGCGGTGAAGATGAAGCAGGACGGCGAGGTCGAGGCGGAGGAGTCCGGGGCGCCGTGGTCCGGGAACAAGGACGACGGCGTCGCGGCTGCGCTGTTGCTTGGCGTCGTCGTGGCGCAGCTTGGCGAGGGCGGCGAGGTTGGGGAAGCAAGCCTCGGCTAGGCGAAGTGGAAGGCGAGGCGCGACTGGGCGGTTGTGGCTCGCTGTGGAGAAGAGGAGATAAGGGTGGCGGCGCTGGGATGGAGAGGATGGAGTGGCGGCGGCCGGAGGTTCTTATACCCGCGGGCTAGGGTTCCCGGGGAGGCTCCGGCGTCCGGGCCGCTTGATGTGATGGCCGGGCGACGTGGCGATCATCCGGTGCGTGGGCAGGTTGGCGTCCTCCGGTGTTAGCCGCCGCCGACGGAGAGCCGCTGCTCGTACGGAGAAAGAGAAGGAGACGGCGTTGTTCTACGGGAGGATACGGCGTGAACGAGTTCCCGGGATTCCTTTGGTTCACCGCGGCCGACATGTGGGCAAGTGGGGGCGGTCGTACAGAGCATGCAAGGGCGGCGGCGTTAGCGTCGCACGTGAGAGGCAGCGGCGGGGTAGTGGAGCTGGGCCGCCGGCTGCTGGTTGCCGTCTTGGGCTTGGGCCATGGGCGTGAGCAGGCTCCAACCGGGAACGACACGGATGCAAATTAGCTCACGCAATATAATTAATTAACAAGGCAAGCACAGGAGCATGCATGATCATGATACGTGCTGCTGCTTGAGTAGTGTACACGTCGATTATACATTCTAGTGAATCCTGTTGGCCAAGGACTCCATTTAAGCTCAAGTATTTTTAGGGGATGGGCTAGGACTGCAGCTTCACGACGTGGTCATTGTTGGCGGCAAGCGCGGACGTCGTGTGTGGTGAAGTTAGACAAGGCCCCGGGCGTGGCATGATCACGAGGGCGATGACGTGACAAACGCCCGCGTCACGGTGTTAGCTTACGAACGGACTGAACCTCGTTCCGAGAATCACGCCGTTGTTACGGTCACCGGTTTGGGACAAAGGGATAGGCCAAGTGTCATTACGGTCAATGGCTCATGTTAGGGCCAATTTCGCATAGTGGAATATTCATTAATGACTTTGTATATATATTCATCTATACATATGTTTTATGCCATGTCTCAAAGATATAATAATTCATGGTGGTCATAGGATATGTTGGGATATTAATCCCACAATATACATATTATTTCATCTATTTATTGTATAAGTAAATAGATGTTGGGTTGTTGATTTATTAGTCAATACAAGAATCCAATAAAAATCCAAATCAAACATGTTGCAAATCGTCTTAATGGATCTAACATGATCCAATCATAACTGTCATACTCGTGACAAGATGGCGTAATGCTTGGGTTATAAAAGTGTGGTACCTAGATGGGCGATCTGCGTACTTGTCTAATACAACTAGCCCATGAAGTGATAAGATCCAAGCTATGCCAAACTCACGGGTGGCCAAGAGTGAGTTTCTACGTGACACCTCATCCTTCTAGGGTTAGAACTAGATACTCTATCTAGATCGGTTGGGTATCAAGCTTATGGGTGGCCACCTAGGTAGGCACTTGGCGAGGATAGGTCCTATTACCATGGCTTAGGGTTCGGGATCGATACTCTCCTATGTGGAGTCATGGCATAGGTTCGCATCACTATGTCTCGGGTTGGGGTGGTAACACTAATCACTAGTTAGCTCCGGTTAGGCGCGTAGGTCATAGGGTTTATACTATGGGTAGGTGTACATGCATACACTTTGCACCATGGTGACATTCTAGCATAGGATCATTAGGGTTTAGGTTCATATCCTAGGGGCTATCACTAGGGCATACTACATTGAGTGGTTGGTCATGGACTCTCATCCTTAAGTATTGGAGGTTTCCCTAAGGTCCTAATCACATGTGGCTTAAGGACCATATTAAGACACATGTGATGTTGTCGCATCACGATGCTTAACAACTAAATGTAGACACTTTACATGCGACTAGTGGGATTGCTTATATGACAAACATCAAACATGGGATTATTTAGAAAAAATTTTGTAGTTCGGATTTTTGGGATGTTACAGTCCTACCCCCTTATCAGAATCTCATCCCCGAGATTTAAGGTGTGTAGTACTCTATGGAACAGTAAGGTGATGCTTCTCACGAATCTAACTTCTAGTTCCTTGTAGCTTGATTTGGTTGCTCCATCGAGTTGCAGGAGTGAGTAGCGAAGTTTTGATTTCTTTGTATAGATCATTGGTCGAGTGTGTGTAGGTTTAGTGTTTGTGTGGGTGCACTAGGTAGATCTTGAGGGTTTTCCAAAAAGAGCATTTCGACGATGGTTGGGGAGTTTTCACCGTAGGATGTTTAAGCACAGGGTTAGCATGTGGGAGAAACACAGATTAGTTTAAGCTATATCATGTCTTCCTAAATTAAGAGGTGCGCTTTAGGCTCCCCGATTTCGATCCAGGGTCCAATGGGTTATGAGTTCACCACACTTCCGCTGCGCTACTTTGATAGGCGTAGTTGCTATCCTGCTTTTAGTCGGCGTAGCCGCTTCAAAGGATCTTGCAAAAGGTATTGTCGTCCTTTGCTTCATTCGGTAACTCGATCCAAATTTGTACAAGGTACCCAAAATGATTATGCATAGCATGCATTTGTTGGTTGGGAATGTCATTCATTGGACCCACATTGTCGTGGTTATTCTCAAAATTCTTATTTTGAAAATAGATAGTGATTCGTAAGCTTTCAAGTCCAAGAGGGATTTCGAAGAGGTTTGAAATCAATGCGAGTTCTAAAATCAAACACTTTTAAATGGCTTTGTTTTTGAACCAAACATCATTTCGTGTGTTTTCAAATTAAATAGTTTTGAATCATGGTTTTACTTTTTAAACAAAGCAAGACTCCCTTTCAATCATTTAAAACATGGGTGGTTTTGAAAATGGTTCAAAATCACTTTGCTCATTTTGCAAATCTTGGTTTTCGCAATCAAATTTGGTTTTCGAAACTAGGTTTTGAAAAAGTTCCTTTTTGAGGACAGTTGCAAACAAAACCTTTTCACAATTATTTTATTTGGCAAACACGTTGCAATACATTTAAAAGATGAGGTTCATTTGAAATAGGTTTGGCTCCTTGGTTGAAATCAAAGGCTTTTAAAATAAAACTTGAGCAATTTTAGTTTGCAAATATTTTATTACGGATTGGTGTGCAAGGCAAAAATTTTGTTTTGAAATGAAATTCCTTTGAAGAGAGGGAAACTTTTTCAACCAAAAGTAGAGAGAATTATTTTGAAGAATGTATATAGTGAAAATCTAAAGTTGAATTTTTAAAATAGTTCGGTGAAGACATGTTGTTGGCGAGTATTTCCAAAAATAGTGGTTAGTCGTGAGGTGGCCACCAAGGAGATATTTTTGATGATCCTGAGATAATGGTCCACCAATCTTTGGGGCTTTCTGACATCCGTCTTGTTGCGGGGTTATTCACATAGTTCTGACAGTTCTAACTCTTGGCCGGGTCTACAGCCATTTCCTTTAGTAATGGTTTCATAATCCAAATGGTTTGACCTATTCAAGCCAGATCGCTGAACTTGGCTAGAGCTGGTTTGCCATCACTCCTTGATTTTTAACCTCTGTATTTTCTTTTGTCCTCGGAGAAGTATTTGATGTAATACAGCCATTCTAGCAGGTCGACTATGCACGGTACGGATACTAGTCCCATATGGTCATGTGGTTTAGGTGACTTCTCGGGTATTACTGGAATGCTAGCTTTAAAGTAGTGACTCATCTAGCTTTTCTGGGTTCTTGAGTGGTCCTTCCTTGTAGCATTGTTGTCGTTCTTCAGCTAAGGTTCCTAGGAGTCAATCCGTCGAGAGATATGGGGGATATCATGTGGCTTCCTTCGATAGGGGCTCCAGCTCCAGTGAGTAGTAGAGTGTGATGCTCCTTATCTCCAAGGTTGAGTCCTATGGGTGGCATGTGACTAGCACGATTATAGTCCAAGGCAATTCTAGGAAGGGTTGAGCAGTGGTTCTAATAGGTAGAATGTGAGATGGACACTCATTAGCATGGTTCATTGGGTTAAGGGTCATGTCTTTGGTGACATGATTTATTAGCAAGTTCATGTAATTATTAGATGATTTCAACAATTTATAAATATTTAAATCTATCTTACACTCATACAAAGAAGCATAAAGAACCATAAAATTCGATAAGATCCAAGCACTCAATACATTGGGTTTATTACAAAGCGATATCCCTGGTAGCTACGCCAAGAGATCCTCGGAGAAAACGTACTACACGTAAGTAGCTGAAAAGGGTAGACATTCTACTCTATTCATGGCACAACTTCTAGCTATACATGGCTTATTCTAATCATCCTCTTCCTACCCCCTTATCATGATGAGTCTTGCCTAAGAAACTAGGTAGGTGGGGTCGAAGAACTTTCTTCCATCTTCATGGTTGGGCATGAGCCGAGGTACTTTCTCTATATACATTGATGAACTTCTTCCCATTACCCTATGGCACTTCTAAAGGCATCGAGGGTACGGGGTAATAGACGGCAGGAGGCCATGCTCGAAGAGTTCGTACGCATGAATAGCCATATGGACAATAAGTTGCATAGCAGTAAGGTTGTGTCTTCTACCTTAGGAATGGTACAAGGCTTTGTTACGGCATTTCCTTTCCTAGGAGGTTCTATAGGGACATCATAAAGTAGACTTCGGCTCTTCTAGGCACTACCTATTTGTGGCACGTCTATTGTCACTTGCCATAAGGGGCTCTTAAGCACTTCTTGTAGAACTTGGGCGTATCCATCATGGTGCTTGAGGTAGAAGGCATGCTTCTAAAAGATCACCATCATTTGCATTGGAGACCAAGAACATGGTTAGCAAGTCCATTATAAGAGGTAAGCCATGCACAAAATGGTGCAAGGTCGGTAATGTAACCGAAAGAAGGGCTGGTTCACCCTATTCTATCGTCCAAACCTGAGGGTCTCGTCCTAGGGTCAAGCAAGGAGCTGATACCAACTGAAACATCCTCAATTTTTCCACCGAAGGGAAAATCCACAGAATGATATACGACAGTTGATAATCAATTCCATGCATCGAATTTTGAGATTACAGAATACAAATAGAAGAGTTTACATTAATAATTACAACGCCGCACCGGCGTAAACAAAATATATCTAACATCCGGAACGCTTGCGAAGGTAGAAGTAAAACGCGGAAGCAACTTCAATCTCCAACTTGAGCGCGAGCACGAGACCTTCTAATCCTTTCGGTCCTAACATCACGGGAAAATCTGCACACCGCGGATGTGTGCAGGCCATGGTCGGACCGAATGAGCTTTAGTGGAAAGAGAAAATAAAGGGATCTCGCGATCCTATATTTGGCCGTGGTTTGCATCCTAGCGCATGCGAAGTAGCAACAAGTATAATATATAATAATAATCAAGTTTAACACATTCCCAAATCCCACACACACATCCATCCACCATCCCATCCATCCCATTCACACATCACCACTCCTCCACACACCACACCCACACCCCACCACGCTTCACGTGGCCGGCAAGACGACTCCCTCTCGTCAGGCCTCAACGACCCGCAGCCTCCCAGGCTCACGGTCGGATGTAACATACCCATATCCCAAGAAAGGCGTAAAAACTTCTCTCCTAGTCAAGCGAGCATCACACGGGACTGGTCCATAGCCAACGAGTCGGCTATGTATCGATCGATCAACCATACACTCGCAGAGGTTTCACTATTCCACAAGATAGCCATCATCGATGCGCGCACATCTAGGCGATATCGATCGCCATAAGCCTAGAGCGAATACCATCCCGCCACTCGACCGGCCGCCGAGACCGTGAGACATAGTACCGGGCCTCGGGGTCACTATGTTGGTTAAGGAGGGTGTGAGCACTCTCGGCCCGTACCTCCCGACACATCCGCTTACTCCAGCATGGTAATGGCATTCGTTCTACCAGATGGTTAGACCGTCTCCCTTCCCATTAGAGAGCGAGTGGAAAGTAAGCGTCCAATGATCCGGTCACTAGCCCTCAAGTCCTTAGGTATTGGCCAGACAACGATGTCTCCCCTGTATGGGCTAATCTTTACCGTGCTGCCACGGCACCCCCTTTCCAAGGCTCCACCCCAAGGAGCTCACACCAAGGACACCTCAATCCAAACCAGTTACCCGCCACAGGTACTCACAAAGCGGGGATACCCAGGCCGTATCCCCTCGGCAAGACTCGCTCGAAGCTCGTCGTAATCCCTGCCCGGCCGACTCAACCCTCACCACACACCCAAGACTCACGCAGCACACCGCTCATCACCATAACCACAAGTCCGGCATCCCAAGCCAAACCATTCCCGGGGGTTCACCACCCGCACCACATATACAATGCGAAGTGGAGTTATAATAAGTATGGTGATAATAAATGCAAGCACGCAGAAGGGCGGTAATATATAAGTGTGAGCGCAAGGCTGGGTAACATGGTAAAAGGGTTTCGAACAAGGTAAATATAGCTCAGGCAATATCATGCATCATATACTAGCAAAGGAATAAATATAAAGCGCTAGCAGTTCTAAACATGCAATGTCTAATAGGATTCTCTAAAATAAAGGTGCTGCCATGACACCTGCGATGTCGAGAAAGTAGTGGTACGAATCCGACAGTAGTGGTACAAGTCCTTCGTAGTCGTACAGCGGATCTCCACCAAACGTCCTTAGGTCGCTCCTTTCCCGAATCGACTCTGAAATCGAAACGTAATAGTCGCGTTAGCGACTCCTATAGAAGCCACAAAGAAGCAAATGAAATATAGAAGAACCAAATGCACTCCAACATAGCTTCAGATTATTGTGCTCGATTTATAGAAAATTTAGGTACCTTGATTGTATTTTTCAGAGCTGCGGTGAATTAGTTATGAATTTCTGAAGCTGAAACATATTTAAGAAATTATTAAACAGGGGTTAAATATATATATAGGGACACATGGCATCACAGGGGCCCACCACGTGGCACAGAGGGGCGGCTGAGTTGGCAAGGCTGCTGACATTGCGATGACGTGGCACTGACAGGTGGGGTCGGGTGACGTCATCGCTGACGTCAGCGTTGACCGAGTCAATGGTCAAATGGGCCGAAAAGGGGCCGACATTGGACCGAAACAAGGCCAGTGGGCCGGTCTGGGCCGGCGTGGCCCAACACGTGGCGGCACCAGGGCGCGCCACGTCGCTTCCCTGGGTCTGGACCGGGCTCGATGTACGGGTGCGGTTCACGGTGGACTGGCGTCAGCGGGACCCGCTGTCAGCGACATGGTCCACCAGATCTTGGTTCACAGAGATTCACAAGGTTCTTTTGGTTCACGAGATCCGGTGCATGGTGGACCGGCGCACATGGACCCACCGATGGTGGCTCGGTCCACATGGACCATGCCCAGCCACCCTGTACCCGGGGCAACTCCTCCTCTTCCCCATGCCGATGCGCGGTCGAGAGCGGCCGGCGGCGGCATGGCGGCGCGTTCAAGCGTTGGGGCGGCGCTCCGGCGGGCGCGCGCGCAGCGGCTCCGCGACGCCTAGGCGAGCATGGCGGTGCCCACGGTTGACAGTAGTAGAGCCGGGCACATCTCCGACGCGACGGCGGCGGCGTGGCGGCGGCGACGCTCCGCGGCGTCCGGCGAGGAGGCATCCGGGGCCAATTGAGGGTCCAGATCTTCGATTGGCACCCCAAGACGCAAGCTTGACAAAACGGCGGTGACCAAAATACACGGCGGCGCATGGTGGCATGCGGCGGCGCCGGCGGCCATGGTGGCATGCGCGGCGCAGCGTCGACATGGCCACCAAGGCGTTTCCATCGCCTCCCGGTGGTGCTGCGGCGTGCAGCGGGCCGCGGCGCGGTTCGACGGCGCAACCTCGACACGCGAGGTGGCCGGAGCCGGCCGGCGCGAAGGGCGCCACGGTGGCGCTCCCGGAGCGTCCCGTGCGGCCTCAACCTCCGATGGCGAGGCAAGGCAATACCCTCGGGGGTGTCTCGGGCCTGCGGCGTGCGCATGGGGATGCGCCCCGTCGCAGCGGACATGGTCCCCGGGGTCCAGCGTATCCAAGGCGGCCGGTGATGGCCGGAATCGATGGCGCGCACCGCGGCTTGGCATGGTCACGGCGCGGCGGACATGGAGGGCAGGACGGCGGCGTATGGTGGCGCCGCACACAAGTGGTCAGGGCTGGTCCGTGCTGGTGTGTGCGTGTATCCCAGAGCCGGGTGAAGGCTCGGCCTCCGCGCACAAGGGCGCCATGGCCATGTAGCAAGGTCGGGGCTTGGACAAGGGGTACGGCGGCGCTCACCGAGACGTGTAGTCGAGCAAGGCATGGCGTAGTGCGGCGGGTTGGTGGCGAAGCAGCTCCCGTCGGCGTCGCGGCTCCGGTGTGGAGGACGCCGTCGAGATGACGCTGCTGTGCCAAGGCGTGCTCGTGTTGCAGCTTAACGTCGTGAGCAGAAATGTCGTCGTAGTCGATCGGCTGCTCGTCCTTGGTGCTCAGCGTCCACGTTCCCAATCTGGCAGTGGTGGCTTACGGTAGTTAGTGGTCAAGTTCATCGGTCAAAGGCAAGGAAGCAAGATTGGCTACGGAGGAGCTTACCTATGCTGTGATGACGACCGAAGGCAAGGCTGAGGTCACGTCGCGACACCACGGCAGCTGCAGGAGTACGGGACGGCGCGGCTTTGGCATCGCGTTCGCGGTTCAGGGTAGAAGACAGCGACGCGATCGTGGTACTGCTTGGTGCAGCCGGCGCGGCGCGGCTCCAGGCGTCGTGGTTGAGGATGGCCTCGTCGAAAGGGAGCGGCGTCACGGGATCAGCAAGGTCGCGGTAGGCGTCGAGGTTGATCCGCGCTGGACAACGGCGCGAGCTCGTGGTGGTGGGGTCGTGGCCGCGGCAGGTCGTCGAGGTCGTCTTGCTGCGGTTCGGCGAAGGCGCGGTCCAGAGCTTCGGCTCGACGGTGGCTTGGTGCTGCTGCTGCGCGGATGAAGGGAGGGCTCGACGTCGCGGTGAAGATGAAGCAGGACGGCAAGGTCGAGGCGGAGGAGTCCGGGGCGCCGTGGTCCGGGAACGAGGACGACGGCGTCGCGGCTGCGCTGTTGCTTGGCGTCGTCGTGGCGCAGCTTGGCGAGGGCGGCGAGGTTGGGGAAGCAAGCCTCGGCTAGGCGAAGTGGAAGGCGAGGCGCGACTGGGCGGTTGTGGCTGCTGTGGAGAAGAGGAGATAAGGGTGGCGGCGCTGGGGATGGAGAGGATGGAGTGGCGGCGGCTGGAGGTTCTTATACCCGCGGGCTAGGGTTCCCGGGGAGGCTCCGGCGTCCGGGCCGCTTGATGTGATGGCCGGGCGACGTGGCGATCATCCAGGTGCGTGGGCAGGTTGGCGTCCTCCGGTGTTAGCTGCCGCTGACGGAGAGCTGCTCGTACGGAGAAAGAGAAGGAGACGGCGTTGTTCTACGGGAGGATACGGCGTGAACGAGTTCCTGGGATTCCTTTGGTTCACTGCGGCTGACATGCGGGCAAGTGGGGGCGGTCGTACAGGAGCATGCAAGGGCGGCGGCGTTAGCGTCGCACGTGAGAGGCAGCAGGCAGGGGTAGTGGAGCTGGGCCGCTGGCTGCTGGTTGCCGTGCTGGGCTTGGGCCATGGGCGTGAGCAGGCTCCAACTGGGAACGACACGGATGCAAATTAGCTCACGCAATATAATTAATTAACAAGGCAAGCACAGGAGCATGCATGATCATGATACGTGCTGCTGCTTGAGTAGTGTACACGTCGATTATACATTCTAGTGAATCCTGTTGGCCAAGGACTCCATTTAAGCTCAAGTATTTTTAGGGGATGGGCTAGGACTGCAGCTTCACGACGTGGTCATTGTTGGCGGCAAGCGCGGACGTCGTGTGTGGTGAAGTTAGACAAGGCCCCCGGCTGTGGCATGATCACGAGGGCGATGACGTGACAAACGCCCGCGTCACGGTGTTAGCTTACGAACGGACTGAACCTGTTCCGAGAATCACAGTCGTTGTTACGGTCACTGGTTTGGGACAAAGGGATAGGCCAAGTGTCATTACGGTCAATGGCTCATGTTAGGGCCAATTTCGCATAGTGGAATATTCATTAATGACTTTGTATATATATTCATCTATACATATGTTTTATGCCATGTCTCAAAGATATAATAATTCATGGTGGTCATAGGATATGTTGGGATATTAATCCCACAATATACATATTATTTCATCTATTTATTGTATAAGTAAATAGATGTTGGGTTGTTGATTTATTAGTCAATACAAGAATCCAATAAAAATCCAAATCAAACATGTTGCAAATCGTCTTAATGGATCTAACATGATCCAATCATAACTGTCATACTCGTGACAAGATGGCGTAATGCTTGGGTTATAAAAGTGTGGTACCTAGATGGGCGATCTGCGTACTTGTCTAATACAACTAGCCCATGAAGTGATAAGATCCAAGCTATGCCAAACTCACGGGTGGCCAAGAGTGAGTTTCTACGTGACACCTCATCCTTCTAGGGTTAGAACTAGATACTCTATCTAGATCGGTTGGGTATCAAGCTTATGGGTGGCCACCTAGGTAGGCACTTGGCGAGGATAGGTCCTATTACCATGGCTTAGGGTTCAGGATCGATACTCTCCTATGTGGAGTCATGGCATAGGTTCGCATCACTATGTCTCGGGTTGGGGTGGTAACACTAATCACTAGTTAGCTCCGGTTAGGCAGAGTAGGTCATAGGGTTTATACTATGGGTAGGTGTACATGCATACACTTTGCACCATGGTGACATTCTAGCATAGGATCATTAGGGTTTAGGTTCATATCCTAGGGGCTATCACTAGGGCATACTACATTGAGTGGTTGGTCATGGACTCTCATCTTAAGTATTGGAGGTTTCCCTAAGGTCCTAATCACATGGGCTTAAGGACCATATTAAGACACATGTGATGTTGTCGCATCACGATGCTTAACAACTAAATGTAGACACTTTACATGCGACTAGTGGGATTGCTTATATGACAAACATCAAACATGGGATTATTTAGAAAAAATTTTGTAGTTCGGATTTTTGGGATGTTACAGTGTGGACCGTTCATTTATTCCGATCCAACGGTCACGATCATCTCTTACCTCCTAGGATGTAATAGTATTTATTGAATTTTTATTTTATAAAAATAGGATAAATAAGATTTGGTTGTTAAGATTTAGTTTTCATACATGTGTGTATATACTAGAGTATTTACGATAGTGGTATTCTTTTTTGCGACTCTACTATAGTGGTATTCGGTGAAAAAATTATACATTCAGTATACGTGTACTCCGTATACATACATAAGCAAAAAAATTAAAACAAAAATGAAACGGCCTTATCGTTGAGCATAAAAAAGGAAGGCACATGCAGTTCTCTCGATCTTTCCCGTGATATTAGGATCTGATGATTTTTTTTATATTAATTACTCCCTCCAGTTCTTTTTAAGTGGCGCAAGGCCATTTTTCATTTTTTTTATAACAGGTCATTTTTCATGTTGGCCGAATTAAATGGCGGAGTTAGCATAACGAAGCTAATTATAGCCAGGATTAATTAGCTAGCAGGAATTTCGGTGGAGGAAAGTGACGCCAAGTTGTTTCATCTGTTAGAAAATCACGGAGGGAAACGAAAATAGAGTAAGGTGGAGCAACTCCCTCCGTTGTTTATCAGCTGACTGCATGCATGCCTGCACGGTGCGGCAGCATAATCGACGCAGATTAATTTATTTAGTAAATTATTAAACTAAAATAATCAATGGTCTAAATCGATTTGAGATATTACCTCCTTATAAGTAAACGGAGTACCTGAGCATTGCCCATTACACTACTACAGATTCGCACATCACAACCCACCGTATCACCGCCGGAAATGGCGAAACCGGCAGTGATAATTCATCACAGCCGGTGCCAAGCTCGACGGAGCCTGACTCGCGTCAGGCAGCGAACGCACCGGCAGTGATGCGTATATTATTGCCGGCTCGTGTCTAGAGCCGGCAGTGATTCGTATATTACTGCCGGCCCGTGTCTAGAGCCGGCAGTGATTCGTATATTACTGCCGGCCCGTGTCTAGAGCCGGCAGTGATAGTGATGGCAACTATCACCGCCGGCTCTTGCCAGGCGCCGGCCGTGGTAATACCAATTGCCGCCGGCGTCTGGCAAGAACCGACATTGGCCACCAGACAGCACTAAGATGGCTGCAACCTTCATCTTTTTTTTCTACCGGATTGCTTTCTTCCTCACCGAGTACAAAATATGAATTTTTTGCTTTCATAGAATTCTTATACGAATAATAAAAACAAAAATCATAAGACCAACTTAATAATAATTTTTTGCATTACATATGAATAGAATTCTTTACGAATTCTGCATTACATAGATGATTGATTATATTCTACTAATAAATACTATTAAAGATCGACGACGGCGCCGCCGCGATCACCGCCGCCGCCGCCGCCGCTGCCGACGGCCTTAACGGCGGGCCGCCGCCACGGCCGCCTCGGCGACCTCGCGGGCCGCCTGCGCCGCCGCGTGCAGCGCTTCACGGAGCGCGTCGGCCTCATTCTCGGCCCACAAGCGGGCCGCCCGCTCCACCTCCACCTCCTGGCGGAGCGAGGCAGCCTCCACCTCCGCCTCCCTACGCCAGCCCCGCTCCTGGGCGAGCTGCGCGCGCAGGGCTTGATTGTGGTTCTCCGGCGTGCGCAACTGGAAGTTGCCCCGTCCTCTGCGGCCGCCGCCGCGGCCACCTGCATTCATCGTCGTCGGAGCAGGGGATCGTAGGTGAAAGAGTAGGAGGAGGAGAAAGAAAGCGCCTGGTGAAGACGCCAAAGTCGAATGGCGCAGCTTTATAAAGGTCACCGAGCGTGGGTGCTTCAGTTCCCCATTGCCGCTTCCAGTTCCCCATGCTCCCTTGCGCTTCAGTTCCCACGCAGCCGCGAGGAAGACGAAGCATCCGGTAATTAATCCCGGCTTGGTCCCAACCGGCAGGGATGTATATAGTATCGCTGCCGGCGCTTGCCACCAGTCGGCAGGGATTACGAAACCTTTCTGTCCCGTCAAGACAACACTGCCGGTTCGTGGATACGGCCGGCAGTGATGTTTTGACAAGACATAAAGCCTTGTACCATCGTCCTCTACTTTCCTCCTCACCCATTCCTGCAACGCAGGAGCGCGCGGGGGCCATTTTCTCCATTGTTGTGGCACCCGAAAACCATGAGCTAGGACTTGAATTTTGAAGAATGCCTTGATCATTTTGCTTCACGGTTAGTCACAAGCATCCACTCCTTTGGTTTTCAAGCTTCAATCTATGTTTTGATGGCTACATTGCTTGCTTGATTCTCATTGTAGTTCATTGTAGTTCTTCCTCTCTCCTAAGGAGAGCAAATTCGGTGGGAACACCGTGCAAGGATTTCAAGCAACTTCGTTGGAAACATTGTGCTAGGATTCCATCATCTCCATCATCCAAGAAGCTAGGTTGGTGATATATCTTAGAAAATTTTATGGTTTGATCAAGATGATTGTTACTATGTGATGCTCGAATTAGTTAATTTTGTCGGAGTAGAGTAGATTACTTTACAATTTTGTTAAATTATTTAAGTGGACACATTCTTTGGAGCTACCTTGTTCATTTTTTTCATAATTAATCCATAATTTTGTCCATGAAGCTAATTCACTAGGTACTACTTTTTCTTCTTTTGTTTTGTGCGAGATGGATCGAAAGTGGATGAATCTGCCTCGAACGGACAATCTTTTTATGAAAGGCTTAAGAGATTTTTACAAAGCCGCAAGAGCTCACGCCGGGGTTGGGAAGATGATCTTCCGCCCATGCAAAGATTGCATGAATGTTAGGATGATTTTGAATCCAGGCACTATCAAATCGCACTTGCAAATGAGGGGGTTCATGCCAAATTATACGACATGGTGTCACCATGGGGAAGTTCCTGTTTTTGATGCGGAGGGAAACAATGATGATGTGGACATGGCTGATGTGCACCACGACGACGATGACGACGATCCCATTGTCACCTATTGCTGAGGTGCTTAGGAATACGCTAGCGGATGACACGGCAGAAGAAGATGGCATTTCTTTGATGCTCCGTAATGCAGATACCGTGTTTCTTAGTTCTATTCAACTTAAAAAATTAGAGAAAATGAGAGAGGATGGCAAGACACCATTGTTGAAGCATTGTCCTATGAGTAAATTGGAAGCCACCATCATGTTGTTAGAGCTCAAATCTACAAACGGCTTGAGCGATACAGGCTTTGATGACTTGTTAGGTAAACTATGGAAAATACTCCCCGCATGCAGGGGGCTACCGTAAAATACATACCATGCCAAGCAAATGATCTGCCCCCTTGGACTTGAGGTTGAACGAATACACGCGTGTTACAATGATCGCATATTGTACCGTGGCAAATACATTGACCCGGATAATTGCCCCATTTGTAATCATCCACGGTACAAGGCAGAGCTGTCGGAGGAGGAGGAGGGTACGAAGACGAGAGGAGGCCCCATAAAGGTCGCCTGGTACTTCCCTATAGCTCCACGGATACGTAGGCTATTCGCATGTGCGAAGACAGCCAAGCTGCTGCGCTGGCATGGTGAGGACCGTAAGAACGACGGCATGCTGAGGCATCCTGCCGATGGACAGGACTGGAGGACTCTGAAAACCATGTTCTATAAGGAAATCGGTGGAGATGTAACGAACCTTTGGGTTGCGTTGAGCACGGATGGGATGAATCCTTTTGACCAGGTTAGAAGCCCTCATAGCACGTGGCCAGTGACGCTCTGTATATACAACCTTCCGCCTCACCTCGTTATGAAGCGGTCGTACATCCGATGCCATTACCGATCCAAGGCCCAAAGCAACCCGGGAATGACATCGACACTTACCTAGAGCCAGTTGTCGATGAACTACTGGATCTGTTCAAGAAGGGTGTTGAGCATGTTTGGGATGAGTACAAAAAGGAAGAAATCACTGTCAAGGTGGTACTTGTGGTTACAATCACTGACCTTCCAGGGCGAGGTTCCTTGTCTGGAGAGAAGACAAAAGGCTATACAGGTTGTGTCGAGTGCCTAGACGAAACTGATGCGGTACACCTACCCAATAACTCAAAAATGGTTGTATTGGGGCACCGTAAGTTCCTGCCTATTAAACACAGATTCCAAAAAAACAAGATAAATTTTGATGGACAGGTTGAGACACGCAAGCCTCCTAAGTAGCGAAACGGGAAACATATACTTGCGTAACTTAACAAACCGGACGTTGTTCTTGGCAAGGGGCAAGGGGCTAAAAAGCGCCCGAGGAGAGTATCTCGGAAGAAAAAATCAGTATTTTGGAAACTACCTTCCGGCCATTTTTGTCTGTACTCGGCCATTTTTGTCTGTACGCCACTGTCTTGATCCCATGCACATTACTAAAAACGTGTGCTTTCACACCCTTAACACCTTGGTGAGCACCGGGGGGACACATAAGGGTTCGTACGCCACACGTAAACTATTTGGGAATCAGGCCAGAGCTGCATCCCGTGGTTCAAGAAAATGGCCAATATAAACTTCCAATTGCGTCTTGGACACTAAGCAAGATAGAGCAGGACATGTTAATTTCATTCTTCGATAAACTAAAAGTTCCGATGGGCTACTGTGCAAACCCAAAGAGGCTAGTGAACAAGAAAGAACGCAAGTTCAACTATGGACCTATGAAGGCCCATGACTGTCATGTCATTATGACTCAATTTCTCCCAGCTGCCTTGCGTGGTATCCTGACGGAAGATGTTCGCAAAGTGATCACAAAGTTGTGCTGGTTCATGAATGCAATCTCGAAAAAGGTCATTGATCCGAGCATGCTACAACAACTACAGGACGACATTGCTGAAGTTCTCTCTAGTTTAGAGATGCAATTTCCACCAACTTACTTTGATATGTCACCATCTTCTCATTCACCTGGTTGACCAAATAAGAGCACTTGGTCCAATGTACCTACATCAGATGTTCCCTTTCGAAAGGTTGATGAAAGTTTTTAGGAAGTATGTTAGGAACAAATTTAGACCAGAAGGGAGCATGGTTGAGGGATGGTCAACGGAGGAGTCCATTGAATTCTGCACAAATTATATGGACATCAACAAGACAGGAGTTCCTGAGTCCCGTCACCAAGGCAGACTAGGTGGCAAAGGCACACTAGGTAGGAAACCGTGTACAATAGATGACTATGTGTCTTGGACACGTGCTCAATTCACTGTTCTCCATCAAGCTAAGGAGGTGATGCCATACATTGAAGAACACCGTCAAAAGTTGCTACGTAATTATCCGCAAAGGTCACAGGCTTGGCATCATAAAAAACATAAAACTGAATTTGTTGACTGGTTGCGACGTTGCTTGCTTACAGTAACGTTGGGTAATCAACTGGACAAATTAGCCAGGGGGCCTTCTAGTCACTTTGTTAAGTACCGTGGATATGAGGTCAATGGTTTCACATTTTTCACCGCAAAGCAAGATGAAAAGAGTGCAAATCAATAGTGGTGTTTGTTTCAATGCTCAAGACGAAGACGGCAATGTGATTGAGACATACTATGGTGTCATAGAGGAGATATGGGAGCTATTGTATGGCTTGGTGCAGGTAGCCCTTTTTCGCTGCAAGTGGGTCCATCTAAAAGAAATCAGGGAAGAAGAAGATGGGTTGACTACAGTTGACCTTAAAAAGACTTCATACGGAGACGACCCCTTCATCCTCGCAAAAGATGCTATGCAAGTGTTCTACGCAATGTGCAATGCCAACAACACGAGAAGTGTAGTCTTTCAAGGCAAAAGAAAGATTGTCGGCGTCGATGGAGTGACGGATGAAGAAGGCTACAGGGGCTATGAGGAAATTCCTGCATTCGGGTCGACCGTATCCCTAACGAACATTGGAGAGGGCGACGAACCAGCTTACATAAGGCGCGATCATAATGAGGCCCTTATTGTTGATCCACCTGAGGATAGTTAGATTATTGATAACTATGTAATCTATAGTCGGACGCCACACCAACTATATATATGTATTCTAATTAATATTACTTGTGTACCTCTAAACTAGTATATGGTAGATAATTTTTTTTGATTTATTGAATTGAACTTCTTTTTTATAAAAAATATATAAAAGATATGCCTTGCACTTAGAACACATACTATACAATAGCTCAAGCGGTCAAAACTCAAATTGATTTTTTCGTGGTCGAGCCCTGAGTTCGAATCCGGTGGGCGCCACCCTTTTTAGGATTTGATATTAATAAAAAAATACCCGCCCGGCCACCTCCGCAGGAATCCAAGGTTGGCTCGACTTATTATTTGTAAAAATGTAACCATTGGACCCTATCACTTGGACCGGTTCTTATCACAAACCGGTAGGGATTGTATATCACTACCGGTTGTGAGAAGAACCGGCAAGATAGGGAGATTCCAAGTGGAGTGCCCCCGCTCCTCTCGATCACCACAAAGGAGCACCGCTCCCACCTACCACGACAAGAGCTCTATAAAAAGGCCCTCCAACCTCTAGAGCCTCTCCATGACAATGGCTACTTGTGTTTGTGTTCTTAGATTCTCCAAGTATTTCTAAATACATAGCTTCTTTGTGTTCGAAAGCCCTCCACATACAAATATCGACATGCTTCGTAGTAGTCACCAAAATGGTGCATAGATTGGTGCTAGAAGAATTCTACATAGAATAGCTATGCGACATATTAGTGTGCTCTAATAGCTATGCGAGGGAAAAGAATTTCCTCCCGGGGTCTTGGTGTTGCTAGTATGAGGACTGCTTGCAAGTCCCAAGATTGGGCTTGCAAGTCCGTACGTGAAATTTACATGGCCGGAGAAGACATTGAAGATTGCATTGAGAGATGGCCATGCACGCGCCGGTTGCTTCGACTGTCCCACGGAGGAGTTCCTACCGGTGCATGGTTGCCTTCCTTGATCATCTCGAAAGGCATAGTTCATAACCACCGGTCACTTTGTTGGACCATAGGATGCTAGAAGAATCCTACCGAGGTGGTTAAATTATAATGTGTTGATAGACATGGATGGTAACATTGACAAAGTGAAAAAAATAGTCTTTGTCATCATATTTGTAATTTGTTTATATTGTTTTTTTTCTTTTCTATCTTTGTAATCTCTAAGACTAAATATATCATTGTTTTTCCATTGTTCTTACTTCACACATTCCTTTCTTTAAGAATCTTACTTCACAGGTTCCATATGCTGAGCTAAAAATAAATATATTATAAAGTTATTTAAAATTAAAAAATCTAGTTATCTAAAAGAAATACGACGCAAAAAGGCACCCTATTGTTGGATTTCTGCCCGACCACGTCGGCAGGAATCCAAGGCGTTCAGGAATCCCAGGCCCGGGCCCACTGCGCCAGGTCGGCAGAGCCTGCGTCCGCAATCGGCTCGGATATCTACACAAAAAAAATGGCCGTTGGTGGCCAATCACTGCCGGCTCTAACCACAGGCCGGCACCGGTAGAGCCTGCGTCCGCAGTCGGCTCGGATATCTACACAAAAAAATGGCCGTTGGTGGCCAATCACTGCCGGCTCTCACCACAGGCCGGCACCGGTAGAGCTCGCGTCCGCGGGGCTCGGCTTTTTATAAAAAAAGGCCGTTGGAGGCCAATCACTGCCGGTTTTGAATAAGAGCCGGCAGTAATATGAGACTCCTTATTGGGGGGTCGTGCTCCCTCTGATCAGCAGGAGCACTGCTCCCACCTACCACGGCAGGGGTCTATAAAATGGCCTTCCTCCAGCATAGAGCCTGCACCATGGTTTGCAGTATCTTTCTCCTTATTTCTCCAGTTCATTCTTTCTTCCTGATATTTCAAATACATGGCTTCTCTGTGGGATCAAGCCCTCCACATTCAAATATCTTTAGGCATCATAATAGTCCACCAAAATGGTGCACACATTTGGTGCTAGAAGAATTCTACTGAAGATCAGCTGAGCCAAATGTTGGGGTACCCGGCGACCGCGCAAACAAGTCCTACGAATGCGCAAGCAATTCCTACGACTGTGCTTGCAAGTCCATGGAGTTTTCACCGTCGTCACAAATCACCGAGGTCATGCAAATCAACTTTTGCATAACCTCCTTTATAATCTCAACAGGCGTAGCTCATAACCACCTCCACTTTAGGATGCAACAAGAATTGTACTGAGGTGGTTAAATTACAATGTGTTGATACACATGGATGTAATTTTAGTAAAAGGTCTTTGTTATCGTATATTTAACATGTATTTTATGATTTGTTGTCTTCTATCTTTGTACTCTTTCTAAATAAATATTTCACTATTTACTATTAAAAGCCCTCTTTCCTATGGTATTGTTTTTGCACAAATATCTATGTTGGTCTAAAATTAAATAAAAATACATTTCCCCTACCTATCTATCCCTGGACACTAGTGCTGCATGCATCCATGCATCGATTGCAGCATCCATGCATCCATGCATGCATCGATTGCAGCCTGCGAGCATGTCAAGTCTGACATGGCAGGGGTATCACTGCCGGTTCTTGGAAGACGCCGGCAGTAATGTAGTCTATCACAGCCGGTTGTAACCAAGGGCCGGTTGAGAATGTTACGTATCACAGCCGGTTGTAGCTCCGAGCCGGCTGGGATAACTAAGTTCCATCAATAAAATGTGGAGTCGGCCACATGCATACTCCGCCAACGCAAACACTGAGTTCACTTCCACTCTCACTTCTTGCCAAATCAACTTCGACGTAATTTCGCAAATGGCCCCGGATATTACTATGGTACATATATAATTTCTATATAGTTTTTGCATTCGATTATTTTTTTAGCTAGTTCGTTTTAATTTACTCAAGTTTTAATTATTTATGATATATTTTTGTTCCTATATTTATTGTTGAATTTTATCGATCGGGTCTTCTGCAATGTACCACCTCCGCTACCGCCACCACGCCACCGGGTTTCCACCAAGGCGCCGAGCCATTTGCTCCTGATGTGCCCGTTAGGCCATTCCCTAGGCCAGCTATTGTATAAATCACTTTCTAATATCTCATATGTTTTTTGCGCTCATAAATAAATATATTTAGTTAAATATATGATTGCATTTTATTTTATGTCGCAGCTCATAGACCCTTTAGAATGGCTACATGAAGCACTTACCCCATTCTCTATTGATAACTGGAACGTGGTCACAACACCCGCCGACACCAATCCTCGCTACGGGCAAGGTGAAATTAGTTTTACCATCCCTTCAAGGCGCCCAAATGGTACCGTGAACAGTATCCGGCGAAGGGGGGCACTGGGCTTCTCCCAGAGGAGTGCCCAAGAAGGTGCCGTCAACCTCTGCATACATGCACTTCGACATGTTGGATTTAATATCCCTGATTTCTCGTACTACAAATAGATGGCTTTGCGCTACCAAGGTTACACTGCTATATCACTTAGCGAATGGACCGCGGATGTGGTAAATCAAATATATATATATATATATATTTATTTATATATATATTGATATAATTGGATCATGCACATAATTTGCTGTTTAATTATTAAGTAGTAATATTATTATCTTTTTTTGCACCACTTGCAGATTGTGTCCCATGATGTTACATATTCTTCATGTGGTTTGATGGCCATTCTAAACCAAGCTACAGATTATTTCGAGTACGATTGGGATTGGGTTGAGACCAATGGCTTGGACACAGAACAAGGCAAACAATTCGGAATAAGGTTCACTAAGCAGCACACTGATGAAGTTTTAGTAGGTGATGTCTACGGTCGACCATTCATTGTGTCTCACGTGGCACGGGAGAGTGCACTCATAAGGGCACTGCACTATATCGATACTGAGAGAGGATACACGATCGGAGACATCAACTGGCACATGTGGTTACTACAGTGGGTCAATGTGAATGGTCCAATCCCCTAGGTACGGTAGAAATTGAATCTGATAAGAGTTGGTTTGCAAGGTTGTAATTTTATTTTGTTTTAGTTATAATTTGTTTGCTCTAGTGTTTAATTGGTCTCAACACTTTGTCAGATGCAAATATGTCCTATGTATGAAATGTAGACCTTGTTGAGTGGAACAATCTTGGTATTCATGAGTTCTCGAGTTGAGGCCGTCTAAGGTTTCGAAAACTCGGCATGTAGCATTGAAAAATTCAAATTTTAAAATTTGAGTTCTCTCGACTTTGTCAGATGCAAAATTGTCCTATGTATCAAGTGTAGGACTTGATGAGTTCGACAATCTTTGTAGCCGAGGCCATCTAGGGTTCGGTCATAGTGCATTTTGTAAAACAAACAAGGTTGACCTGGTCAAACTTGGTCAAATGAGTCACTAAATGATCTCAAATGAAAAAATTTTGAATACAAAAGTGTTAGAACTCATCAAGATCTATATTTGATGCATAGGACATTTTTTCATTTGAGAAAGTGTTAGGAAACACTACACAAAAAATACTGTTTAAAATCCAATTTACTAAAAGTCCTGCGCTGAACAATCACACGCGGCCTCACCTAAGAGCCGGCAGTGATCAGAATCATTACTGCCGGCTGTATCCCCAAGCCGGCAGGGATGACAATAATTGCTGCCGGTTTGTCGTTTGGAGCCGGCAGTGATGGTGTCTGGTATATAAACGAATGGGTGGGGAAATGAAAATTTCATTTCCACCTCATTTCCCCGCCCGTTATCCCTCTTCTTCCCCATGCTCCGCCCGACGCCGCAACGACGAGGGCCGCCACCACCCCACGTCGCCGCCGCCCGCGTCGAGGAGCAGCTCCACCGTCGCCCGTGCCGACGAGGACCGCCACCACCCCGCTCCGCCGCCGCCCGCATCAGCAGCCCTAGCGCGCCAAGTCGAGCACGCCGTGCGCGCCTCTGCTGCCCAGTGCTCCGGCGCGCTGAGCGCCAACGCCGCTGCCTACTCCACCGGCCGCACGCACCTCCGGCTTTTTCTTCTTGCAGGTCACAACATTTGGAGCGCGCGGTCGTAGGGCTTCTCTCGTCACGTGGTAGGTACCCTCCACCCTGCCCCTTACATGTTCGACGAAATGTTTCTGAGCGCCGCCGCCTTCACAGACACCGAACTCCAGCGCCACCGCCCCCCTGCCGACGAGCACCGTCGCCCGCCGTGTGGAGGAGCATCACCAGAGGCCCCTCCTCAATCCCCAGCACCCTCGCGCCGACGAGCACCGCCGCCCGCCGTGTGGAGGAGCACCTCCAACGGCCGCTTCCTCCATCCCCAGCTTCTCCGCGCCTTTGACAACCACCGCCGGGCCCTTCCTCCTGCGCCACCGCCAACACTCCGACGAGCACCACCACTGCCCCCTTCATCCAGTGCCACCGTGCTTCACGCGGTTAGCCATCGATCCCTCCCTGCTCTTAGATGATAAGCTCTAAATGTTATGCTAAATGATATGCTAATTGATATGCTAAATGTTATGCTAATTGATATGCTAAATGACATGCTAAATGATGTTAAGCTCAAAAATGTTATGCTCTAAAATGATGATATGCCATACAATTAATGATGATATGCTCTAAATGATGCTCTAAAATGATGATATGCTAGATGATATGCTCTAAATGATGCTCTAAAATTATGATATGTAGTCAACCATGGTAGCATACTTTGTTGTTCATGTTGGTCGTACTCCTGGAATCTATCGAACTTGGGAGGATTGCAACACTCAAATACATCGCTACCCTGGTAATTTGCACAAGAAGTACTACACAGAAGCCGACGCCGTGAGGGCCTACAATGAGTGGAGGCTTGCGAACCCTCGCCAGAGCGGGCATTGGAGATTGAAGAGCATGCGCCACCGGTGATTTTAGAGCCGCCGGCACTAGTGATCGAAGAGAAGCCACCCGTCTTAGATGGGAAGACTAGGACGATCTTTGCTCCTTATTCTTGGGAAAGATGCCATGCTTGTGCTTATGGCTATTGTCATTGCTTTTTTTATTGGGAAGTCGATGTAGAGTAGTTTGTCAACTTAGTAGCATGTGTTCAATGAAACAATGAGTAGTTTGGCACTTAATATTACACTATGTAATAAATCTCTGCCCTTTTTTTCATAATAATTGTGCCTAGTAAACACGCGAACTAACCATGATCATGTCACAGCCATGCGTCGCATTCCCCGTTCCCGAAAAAACCTTGGGGAGCAAGCTGCGGGTGACAATCAGGCTAACCAAGCAAATCGGGATGTTGATAGCCCGAGTGATTTTCTGGACCTAAGCAGTTATGACCAAGATAACCAACCTAACCAGGTAAATTAGGTGTGATTTTATGATGTTGCCACGTCCGTTAATCAATTGATAGAGGGTATAAACTTACTCCTATTTTTTAGGAGGAACCTACACCAGCCAATGCGGAGGCCAATGCGGAGCCCAATGTGGAGCCCAATGCGTCGGCCCAAGGGCCAGAGGGCTCGGGTCGCACCAGAGTTAGAACCAAGCATGGCCCGACAAAGCTTCATCAAGACAAGCATTATCGGGTCACAAGATTTGATGAATTCGAGATGCCGGCCTCACCAGAAATTGCTGTGAAAAAATACTCCTCAACCCTCGGCATCCTTGTTAGGGACTTTGTCCCCTTGAAGTACTGGAAGTGGAGGGGCAAAGAACCTGAAAATCCAGCAAATCCAGAAAATCCGAAAGATCTAGAAGATCCGGAAGATACGGAAAATCCAGAAGCGGTGGACCCGGCTGTGGTCCCCGCTAGTATCAAGAGAGATATATGGGAGTCACGAGATCCCAAAGTATTTCACTTTCCCTCCGAAGGCCCTTTATTTAACAGAGAAGGCCCGGAAGAAAACCTACGAAAGAATGGGGTCAATGTTCAAGTATTTCAGAATCAAAATTACAAGAAATATATACTTACACAAAATCGAGATCCGACTTTGCGCATGGAGAGTTGGCCAAGCAGCACCATTCGGGAGGAATTCAAGGAGCACCGCACCTCCGAGGAATTCCAAGCACTTAGCGTGAAGAATCAGAGAACTCGCAGAAGTCGACAATCCACATCATTGTGGCTCCCGTGGATATGCCAAGTTGGTGACCGTTATTGAGGCGGAATTTGAGAAGCGGGCTAGACTTATGGAACAAGGGATTGAAGTTGAGACTGCAGATTGGGAGGAGAGGGCGATAATGTACTGTATCGGGAGGAATTGCCGTCACGGTGATGATGGGAGCTTCAATGTCTTAAATCATCCAAAGAATACAAAGCGTATAGACGATCCAGTCGTCAGCGCCCTCGTCAGGAGGATCTCCCAGGTCCAAGACGAGGTGAGGCAAGGCACTCGCAACTCTAACAGGGAGAATGACGTGCTCACCCAAGCACTTGGGAACAGGGAGCACCCTGGTCACACCAGGGGAATCGGTTTGGTTAATTGGTTCGAAGGATTCCCGGCCGAGGCCAATACTTACCGGAGCCACGACCGGGGAAAACAGGAACAAGTGGAAGAGACAAGGAGGATGATTCGGGAGCTGGATGAAAAATGGGAATCCAGGGTTGCAGCTATCGTTGAGGTGAAAGTCAGCGAAGTCCTGGCCTCCCGTCAAATGGAGGGTCTAGCACCGGACCTTACGCTGCAGTAGAACCTTACACTACATCAAAACCGAAGGTCAAGCTATGGCTCGACCCCTATTGTAAGGGAAGACTCAAATGCGCCTCATCCGTTGGACAACATCGGAAAACGTCAATGTCGTCGTACATCCAATAGTCATGGACAAAGGACAAGGTAGCGATTGGCCGAGCCTCGGCTGCGGGAGATGGCACCATTAATGGCACCCCGATTCCACCGGGGTATGCCCATGTGACCATCGACATGGTACTTGAGAAGAAGTACAACAAGATACTGATCGAGCACCCCGCATCGCAGTCCATGCCGAAACTTGGCTAGAACAAGGGATGTCATGTGGCCTGGCGTAAGCACCTCATTAAGCTTGAGCACGAGTTGTCCTCGGACGAAGAGGATGAGGAAGAGGGCCAATGCGACTCCTCGCCCTTACCATCTTTGAGCGGAGGACAAGCCCCTGGGATGCAAAGAACCACGGGGACGACC
Source organism: Themeda triandra (assembly GCA_018135685.1). NCBI lineage: Eukaryota > Viridiplantae > Streptophyta > Magnoliopsida > Poales > Poaceae > Themeda > Themeda triandra. Next base: position 1,190,423 of record JAENPR010000119.1, on the reverse strand, counting down.
TCTCCTCCTCTCCAGCACTCTCCTCTTCCAGGTTCACATCCAACTCCACCTCCACCTCCACCTCCTCCTACTCGGCGAGAAGACACCGCCATGTCCACCTCCACCTCCACCTCCTACTCGGCAAAAAGACACCGCCATGTCCACCTCCACCTCCACCTCCTCCTCCTAAACCTATTGTTGTTCCCCGCTTCGGTCGCTCTACATCAAGAGGGTCCACACAAAACCCTCCGGCTGGAAAAGAAAAGGTTCCTACCGGCTCTACATCGCCTCTAAAGGACAGCGAAAACGTCCTCCCGCGCCTAACGCAACAACTAATGCATCGTCGCGCCGCGCAAAAGATCCTCGTAGGTAGTTGACCAAGGGCGAAAGAGAAAAACAAGAGGCCATTCAAAGGCAGCATTACAAACATTATGCAGAAAAAAGTCATCCCACCGTACCTAAGGATACTTATGTTACATTCCTTAAGCAACTTGGCACCATGACCTCTGATGGTTAGAAGATTGAATTTAAAAAGCATAGATCGAAGAAGTACAAAAATGAAATGACCGACGAGGACGATCTCCATATCCATGCACTTAGAATAAATGAATTGCTCGCAAAAGACCCTGCACGGACCAGAGAAGAAGTGGAGGAAGTCTATTGGGCCTCAATGGGGACCGCACCTTTGGCAAAAAAGTTTGAGCTTAAAATGGATTTGGTTCTCCCGGAGGAATACGAGGGATTGCCCGCCCCGCTGCAGCGCTTGCATGATTATTACTTGTATCATTCACGGTAGGTTGGAACTGGATTTTTTGCTTTCATTATCAATCCTCCTGCTGTTTTCTTTTATCGAGAAGAAGTGAAATACGACGTCGATTGGGAGTGTGTGTTCCATCTGTACCAGAGACGCAGCCTCGATGTACAGATTTTGTGCTTGTGGACCATGTAAGTACCCTACACACATGAAATGCTACGAATGCTCTTTCTAGACACAAATTGTTTAATTTTGTGCACTTTACATGATCTTTTATGCGGGCTAGTTGCAAAATATTGCTTCTTAAGGTGGTGTCAACTCGGCCACATAGGCTTCTTAGACCCTATCGTATCAATCAAAAAAACCCGCCTCGGCCAACTTGGTAATTCCTCCGGCATGGATAACATGATAGAGATATTGGTGCCGATTTTTGAAGCGTTTGTTGACAAAAAGAGAACCCACATACTTCTACCCTACAACTTCAAGTATGTGTTCTTGACTAGGGGTGTTTACACTAATTTTTTTTCCGGACTATTCGTTACTTACAGTATTTCGACTGCAGCGAACATTACGCCCTCGTTTGTGTTAATCTTATAAAAAATGAGATTGAGGTGTGGGACTCCAAGAAAAAGCCACTGGAGGATATGCAGCCACTGTTCGACGTGCTGAATGCGTAAGCGATGCTAGCAACACCATAGTCCTATGATCACAATATGCCTTTTCTATTTATTCCTTTTAAATATTCTTCCTAATTTTGCATAGTGTGCGGAAGAAGCATAGAGGTGGGACGCAAACAGATTTCAATGTCGTTGAAATGACCAAGATCCCGTACCTCAAACAGCCGTATGCCAACAATGAGTGTGGCTTCTATGTCATGTGGGCGATGTACCGCTATATTGGACAGCCTACTAAGCAGCCAGATGAATTTGTGAGTATAACTGTCGGTTTACATTTATTTCTTTTAATGCAAAAAATCACATATATTGTACTGAATTTTATACTTGCCTCTTTTTGGAACAGCGTGAGAAATTTAATCATCAAAGGCTGCTAGATTATGAGATAGAGACACTTCAAAGTGCGAGGTGGCAAAATTCATGTCAAGGATGTGTTTTCAACAGGTGGCTTATATACAATTGCAACTGCAAAGAAGTATAAGGATCATTATATAAAAGAGGACATCGCCCATCTCGCTAGATTCTTATGCATAATTTCTTATTTTATTGTTGTCGAACAAACATTTGTGTAACGAATATACAGTAGCATAATATATTTTATATAATTATAGTTCTATATTTATTATTCATAATTATTCGTTATATAATTACGGTAATTATATAATTATTATAATTACAAATAAAAAAGAATGGAAAAACAAAATCACTGCCGGATCCAGCCCGAAACCGGCAAGGTTGGCTCCGACTACACTGTCGGCTTAACACTCAAACCGGCAGTGTTCTCCCTGACAACACTGTCGGTTTTGGGAACGAACCGGCAGTGTTCGTCATGACAACACTGTCGGTTGTTGGAATGAACCGGCAATGTTCGTCCTGACAACACTGTCGGTTGTTGGAATGAACCGGCAGTGTTCGTCCTGCAACACAGTCGGTTTTGGGAATGAACCGGCAGTGTTCATCCTGGCAACACAGTCGGTTGTTGGAACAAGCCGGCAGTGTTGGGTTCGGACAACACAGCCGGTGTCTGCTACGAAACGGCAGTGTTGTACGCTCAGCACCGCCGGGGCGAAGAAACCGGCTGTGATGCACCACTCACAACACTGCCGCTTGCACACTGCCGGTTCACTTTCCGGTTGTGATGAGGGTTACGAACCGGCTGTGATATGAAAATCTGTAGTAGTGTTATGTTTACTTGTGGAGGAACAAACAATGAATGGAAGGGCAGTCATCTCTTTGAGTATACATTTGAATTGTATAAGTGCATCATCAATAGTGTGTGTTTATGTCCGGACTTTCATGCCCAATTGCCCATCATCGTCCACTGAACAAATTGCTCGAGAGTTCGAGTGTTGATGCAACTCCCTGGCTCCATCTCCGAGTTCCTTTGGCAGGTTGGTAGTTCTGAAACGATGGTTCACCCTCCGGCAGTCTGGCTCACACCACATTATCGCAAACAGCAAGCAGTGCATTTTTTTGGAATTCTTTTTTTTGTTTAGCGTTTTTTTACCAACTCTTTTTTTTTTTTCATCTTGGCAGACTCCATCACTCAGCTCTCACCCATTGTCAACAAATCATTGTAACCCAAGCGCTTCCAACGGTACAAGCTCGCTTTGTCCCCTCATATGGCTCCTGCCACCCTAGTCAATCCAGTGGTCGCTTCCGTTTTTGCTTAGTTTCATGGGCTTTGCAACTTTTCTAGAAGCCCCCTAATGTTTGTTTTCTTAGTGTGGATCTGGAACAGGTAGATTTTTTTTAGCAAGTTGTGGGAGCTTCTCTCCTAATAATATTTTCACGGCAAAATTCTTGCCGTCTTTATTTTCCAAATGAAAAATTAGTATCAGTAGCAAATCCTAGCACGGACGGCCTCCTGCACCCTCCTTTGTATACAAAGCACCTTAATGCCGTGAGTGTTTTCAAGGCATTATATATGCTCTTGAAAAATCAAAAAACCTTTCTTTTATCCAAGAAAATCATGGGAGTAATAATCCTTGACTTTGAAAATTAGAAAGACAGGGTTAAGGATTTACTCGACTGTACGGATTTTCTAAATTTTAAGATTTTTAGACCGTGCTGATGAGCTAGTTGGCTATAAATTCAAATCTTGTATATATGCAGCATACTGGCCAGCTAGTTAGCAGATTCAATGGCCAACAGAAGAACATATATAGAACTCGATCCTGAATCAGAAGATTAAGTGGACCCAGCATTTTACTGCAGCAAGCACCAAGCAGCATCTTTCAGACATATATGTACCGGTATGGCCAAGAGCAGGGGACTACAGGCGGTCTTGATCAGACGAAGGCGTCAAAGGATAAATAAAATATGATGTCATCAAGTGCAGATAACTGACTTGCACTGTGGGATAAAAAAAAGCACAAGCAAAATCAAAAACCGCAGACATGCATAAACAACCACACACAATACATTAAATATCTAAGAGTTTGTGAAACCTCTTTTTTTTTTTTTTTCCATTCGGCACTGACCATTGTAGTATCACTGTCCATGGACAATGGCCATCGCCGTCGGGGGTCCTCCTCGCAGCATTGCTGCTGCTGCTGCTGCTGGTGGTAGTGCGGCAGCCTCCTGTCTCCGCCTCATTCTTACCACCCCTCGATGCTGTACACCGGCACACCGTAGCAGGACGACGGCGCCTCGTTGCCATGGCCGGAGACGGAGCTGGTTGGCGCTGGCCAGACGGACCGCGCGGACACGACGACCTGCGCAGATGGCGGCTGCGTGGTCTGCTTGCTGCAGCTGCAGCCGCGGCAGCAGGTGCATGGGGCCGGCTGCGACGACCTGGCCTTGGGGCGCTCCAACATCTTCTGCAGCAGAGGGCGGATGTCGACTTTGGGCGCCGGAGCCTTTCCTTCATCCTCCGTTTCTTCCTCGGTTTCCATGCCTCCGTCGTCCTTCTCCTCGGACTTCTCCTCCTCAGGTGCTTTGATGTCCATACCCTTGATGATCCGGCGAGCCTCGCCGCAGAGCTTCCGACGGACCTTCTCCGCGTCGAACGGGCCAGAGATGGTCACGAGATTCCTCTTGTCATCAAACGAGATAGTTTTGATGTTCATCTTGTCTGCGCACACGACCCAGTCAATCACAATCAACAATTAATGATCATCAGCACAGATCGAATTGCTAAACAGTTGTAAAAGCTATTGAGAGGTAATTAATAAGCTAAACAAGCTCATGCCTCGGATATGCTTGAATGGTGGTGAGGGTTATACTACAATACTGTACCTTCGATCCTGTGGAGGACCCTTCCGATCTTCTTGTTGCATCTCTCGCATTCAAGGTCAACTTCGAGGACCATGGTGATCTGCGATGCCATACAAGGATTAAATAGATGGTTGTAACCGCAGCGCCATTAGGACTTGGGAGTAAGCTAAGCCATGCTGGAGGCGATCTTTTGCTGGAGGCGATCTTTTAGGATAGTTATTGTTAAGGTTGATACAACACATAGTTCCAACCATTGGAGACGGACGGTCTAACACATGTTCTAATCTTACGGCGGTGGTAGTAACAGACCGAACGTTTTCATTTCTTCGGAGCAGAAAGAAATCAACAACACCCATCAGACAGCAAGCAAATTAAAACAGCAAGGACAGGACACAAGACGACCAAGCGTCAGGATTCATATCATTGGGTGGAGCTCTCTACCTTCTTGTCTGCCATGTGGATCGGATACGTCTGAAGCACCCTTTCCTTTCCTGTGGTGTGGGCCGGTGGCTGGCAAGAGAGAGAGAGAGAGAGAGAGAGAGAGAGAGAGAGGAGATGCAGAACACGAAGAAGGAAGAGGAGGAGAAGGAGGAGGAGGTGCGGCGGTGTCTTCAAACCAAGCTGAGGTCACGCATGCAGAGGTGATTCCTCTTTGTGAATTATTAGATCCAAACGTCAGAAGTGTTGTTATCTATAAAGGCGGAGACACGTTTTAGGTCTCCCGTATAATCTAAACTTCATACTTCAAACAAGATTTGAAATAATAAATTATCTTAGTTGAAGAACTGAGTAACAACAAATTTTTGGAGAGTAAGTAACAACAATTGGTTGGACTCATAAAGATATACAACTTCTACTTTGATCATTTCTTCACCCAAAAAAGTGCAAAAAACATTGTTCACAATTTTGTTCATTTGTCTCATATGATTTCATAAGACTATAAAAGATGAGAAAATTTACAATGGTTGGAGAGGCATCGAGAGGCATTTGATGTGTCTATGATTTATGGGCCCATAAGTCGCGAGGCATCAATACGTAGGCATCGAAAGGCATTTGATGTGTCTATGATAGGTGGGCCACATGCGCCAAGAGGCATTGCGACGCCTCTGGATTTAGGGGGAGATTTGGACTCTAATAAAAGAGTGACAATTGTTTTTTGTAGTTTATTTTTTTAACCAAGGGTAAAAAAGTACTTTTATAATTATAATAGTTATGTTTTAACTAGTATATTTGCTTTATTAAAAAAGATGAACAATTTTACATCGAGCACTCAAGCACTCAACGAGCAGACTGCAGACGACGGTGTTGCGGCAAGCAAGTTGAATCGTCGATTAGATTTCAATCTCGCGGTGACTCTACAGCTGAGGCTTCCAGCGGCCAACAGGCCGAAGCATAAGGCCCGTATACCTATATACGTGACCACTGGCCGTGACCTGTACGTTTTAGAGCAACCCAACACTAACAGGACATCATAGTATTCACATTGTACCGTTTTTCTTCCTCTCATTGCTGCCTGAGACTTCTTCTTAGGTATCTATAAATAGTATATAATATTTATGGGGTTCAAAAATTTTCAGAATTCAAGGTATGGTGAGGGCCATACCTTGCCATCACAGAGCTCCGCCATTGGCTGCGTCGCTCACGGCTGTGGGGTGGCGGCGGCGGCGGCCGCAGCTATCCTGACTCGCGTGGGAGACCAGGAGCGCATCAGGAGCTAGGCGGCTGTGAGGGTGCTTGGGCGGGCCGGGAGGTGGGCCGGGGGGGGGGTGAGTTGATAGGTGTAAAGACCATAATACTCTTAAAGAAATTAATTAACAAAATTAATTATTTTATAGAGGCATTGGTAGACATCAAGGAGCATCTAGATGCTTTTCCAACCATTGTAAAATGGCTCATAAAAGATATATGTAAATCGGATGAAGAACTAAACACAATAAAGTTGTAGATCTAGATCAGTTCTACAACTTTTATGTTCATGACTATTTCAGCTGAAATCATTTGAAGTTGATATTTTATGAAATACAAATATTCAATGGACAAAACGAAGTCACATAAAAATATGACAAAAATAATAGCTACAAAACACAATAAGTGATAAAGCACGATTTTTGCAGATTTTAGGATAAAGTCTGCTTCAGAGAGAAAGACTACTTACAAATTTTAGAAAGTGGTTAAAAATAAAAACCCGAGTCCTTCAACAATTTAAAAATTGAATTTGAAATAGTATTTTACATCAATAAATGATTTCAGCTGAAAGTGTTGTAAACAACAAAGTTTTGTAACTTTTCGAGATTGGTCATTCCTTCATCGGATGACATTTGAAAAAAAAAAATCAAATTTTAGAACTTAATATATTTAATTTTTTGACGTCTCTTACAAATCCAATTTATAGGAGCGACTCTATATTGAGCCATCCCTACAAATAGGGTCACTTGTTGAGGCGACTGATAACATAAACTTCCCCTAGAAATTGACTTTTAAAAGCGACTTGTTTGATAAGCATTTGTGGGTCAGCTTAATATAAAGCCGCCCTAAAAAAAGGTGTTGTTGCTACATATCGTTAGTGTATTAGTGGAACTTGCGTCATGGCTGCAAAGAATATCCGGCGTCGTCCATTAGCAACGATCCTAATAAGTTAGGCTATAGCGTGGGCACATTATATGTATAGATGGTACGATAAGTACATCATCGGTCCCAACATCAATGCGACCTTTATTTTATTTACACTGTCCCACACACTGGGCACTACATGTCCAATTAGCAACTTGTTCGGTCATCGTTACTACCTTGTACGCCCTATGGACCGAACACATGCCAGGGAGAATCTAAGCATGTGATGAACTACTAAAAGGCGGTACATTAAACAAACCCTAGCTAGCTTACAAGTATATGGTAACACATTCAGCTTTCACTTCCAGCACTACACGGGCACGTACGTAGCTTTATTATGAAATTAATTTCCTATACTTTGGCCTTTTAGTGCATGTACCCACATGGATGGTGCGATCGTAGGTGTCACTCACAAATCACGACAAGGTTTACAGGTAGCGGCTACTTCCAACAATATTATGATATCGTTAGATACAACGTGCACCAATCAAGTTGCACGTCGTTGTGCTTGATGAAAAAGAAAAACACAATGCACTATTGGCACTGCAACATTGTGTGAAACTACTGCTATAAATTCAATTAGTCGTGAGACCGATCAATTGACAACCACCACAGCCCACTACGCCACTCATTCTTTTGCCACTAAATTAACTGAAGATGCAGTAACTACTCTGACTGAAGACACAAAGCTGGTCTCTAATCTAAATAATAATATATGCCACAGAAGAATGTGACTGGTAGCAACTAATATAACTCACATTAGAAACTTAGTAGCAACATGCAATTTTCAATAATCATGCATGATGGCTACTAATGCTCCACCCCCTTTAGCGTGGGTAAAGCTTAGTGAATAGATTTAAGAGCCTAAAGCAAACATAATCGGTATACATGCTGGCTAATAATGCTCCTTCCCTTTTGTGCGGCACAGGCAAGAAAGCTTGCATTAAAAAGATCCCATAGATGAATGTGATACATGGTCGGCAACCAGGCTTAGTCCTAGAATATGGTTCAACTAGTCCATCAACCCATGCTACCACACAGGCTAAAATCTTAGCAGTTAAAATTTGTATAAAATGTTTAGGTTTCACAACTTTTCCTTCTTTCAAGTTGGACTTAAAACAATACTCATAAAGTCATAAATATAGTTTCTAATATGGATCTCTTCCCTCCATCCCAAACTATAAGTCGGTCTTAAAATCTTGACAGTGAATATAATAAATGTTATTGTCTGTCGGACAGGTGTTTTATACTCGTACGAGTAGTTACTCCCATCTCTATATCTCTTGATTTAGGGTGTATATGACCGAACGAAGTGTATATACATGAAGTATATGATCATACTAGACCACCCAGGGTGTTATATATGTCAAGTTGCACGCATACATTGAGTATATGGTCATACATATTTTATATAGTACAGTACTGACATTTTAGTAATATATCTAAAAAAATATATGTTCCTTTGAAATTTTTTTTAGCATAGCAAGACATGGAGTATCTTAAAATAAGTATATAAACATACTCAGACCGATAAACAAGTATGAACACATACCTAATATGGTTTTTTAGAGATGAGAGTAACTACTCATAAGAGTAAAATGTAATTTCCCATTGTCTTGTTATATAAATTTGGTCAAATTTGAGATGTTTTGACTTTTTAAGAATCATGGAATGACTTACAATTTGGAATGGAGGGAGTAGTTAATAATTGATGTATATAACTTTTCGTCCCAATATATGGTTGCCGACTTTGCATCATATCTCCATACTTGAGACAAATGTGTTTACCGGTGAATAATTTCAGATGAGACTGATTTTTTTTCTTTATCTTGTAGTGGTAAGGTTTAATGCAATTGCTCAATCCACTTTTTCATCTCCATTCGTATTGATTCACAACTCATGACCTCCAAGTGGGTTTTTGGCATTTGTGTTTAGTTCATCTTTCTCATGTGTTCATATTCTTACATCATACACATATGAATAATGACTCAAAAAAATACCCATATGAATATTTTCTTATTTACTTCATATCCTTACAAAATAATCAGTATATTTCTTATCACATTCGCTAGTTATATAGACTTTTCTTACAAATTACTCTTTGTGCTTTGACAATGTACCCAAATTTACTGTCATTTTTCACATTTGCACTGTGAATTTATATTTGTTGACCTGTGTTTAGAGAAAACCTCAATTATGCATTTAGTTTATAAATTGGCATACTCGTCGCTTCATGTAGATTGCCAAGAGCTCAGAATAGTTTAATAGTACTTTTCGTTTTTTTATAATATATGATAGATGTAGATATTTAGGTTTAGGGATTACTTTATATTATCTAATATAATGTAGTTGGGTAATATATAAATGCAAATTTATGGGGTACTTTATTTTTTTTTTCCTAATCATATACTCCTTGCAACCAAAAATAAGTCTCCATCTCACATTTGATGAATCATCCAATCTAAAAGTTTAATTTTCAACGTATATTGTTAGCAGAATCGTCCGTAAAAAAGGAGGTGTTGCTAGAAATCATTTTTTTAGTCATTAGCAACGATCTGAATATGTTAGGCTACAGCGCGCCTGTGTGAGTGCAATGTGTGTGTGTAGATAGTAAAATAAGTACATCATCAATCACGGTCCTTAACTTTAGTGTGGCCTTCATATGTGCATTGTCCCTCTCCCACACTGTGCACTGCATATGCGCAAGCCGGCCAGAGTGAATATCCAAACAGCAATTTGTTCTGCCATGATCACTAACCTAATGCGCGATCGGATGCCAGGAATCGAATCATGTGATTAACTACTAAAAAACGGTATATTAAACGAACTCTAGCTACTGTAAAAGTATACGATACCATGTTGCGTGCTCGTACCTGTACGTAGCTTTATTATGAAATTAATTTCCTATACTTTGGCTTTTGGTGCATGCGACGGACGTACCCAGATGGACCTGGTGCTATCGATCGTAGCTCTCAGTCACAAATCACGACAAGATGTACAGATAGCTAGCGGCTACCTCCACCGACATTAAGAAATCAGAAATCGTTAGATAGAATATATGTGCACCAATCAAGTCGTTGTTTAATTAGATTAGATTAGGTGGCGAGCTAGTGCTTGATGAAAAAGAAAAACACGATGCATTAGCCAACTAACACCGATCGACTAACAATCAGCAGCCCTCTACGCCATTCATTATTTTGTTACTAAATTAACTGATCGAGGTGCAGTAACCACTCGCACTGACGACACAAAGCTCGTCTCTATTCCAAATATTAATAAGCCACCGAAGAATGTGGGTGGCTGCAACTAATGTACCACTCACATTAATTAAGTTAGTGGCAACATATAATTTTCAATCAGGCATGGTATACAGGGGTTGCTTACACAACCGGAGAGACACAGTGTCTGCCGATGGCCAGAACGTTTGCCGATGGCCAAGGAATATGCCATCGGCAAAAAAGCCGGTTTGCCGATGGCAAAGTAAGCCATCGACAAACACTTTTTGCCGATGGCCGGGCCATCGGCGAAAAAAGGCCAACGGCAAAAGGCTTTTGTGCCGATGGCCAGCCATCGGGAAATACTGGCCAACGGCAAAACATTAATTTGCTGGCAAAGATCCGCCCAAAAAAAAAAATTTGCCAGGAGCGGACGGCGGCCGACGTCGTCCGCTTTGCCAATGGCAGCGCCGTTAGGCCATCGGCAAACAGCGTAATTTGCCGATGGCCACGGCCACCGGCAAAGCGCTGCCACGTGGCTGCCCGATGGCCGCCATCGGCAGGCCCATCGGCAAAGAATGTATTTTTTTTTGTTTTTTCCTTCCCAATTTTTTTCTGGAGTCTTCCTACACCACATACAACCCAGCTTCAAAAGTTGGGACAATTTTGAGTTTTGTGGCTATATTTCGTTAATTTTTTTGGTTTCTTTGAATTTTTCCCGCAACTCTAAATTTGGACTGCAGGTATATGAAATAATGCAAACTTTTGATTCGAAAAATGATATTCATGATGCTCGGAGTATGTTGAGGCCGTATCCAGGACCTCGCATGAAATTACGACCCTGTTGGCCTCGTAACATGGGGAGTGACATGCACGGAAAGTGTTTTTAAATTGTATAAAATCCAAACGAAGTTCGAAATTGACGAAACTTGACGAGTTGTGTTGTTATAGCATGTGTAGTGTGTGGTAAAAATTTCAAAAAGTTTCGAGCAAGTTGTGACATCGGATGGCCAAAACCCAGACATCTCCACATGTGATCACAGAGTGTCCTAACCGTGCAGGCTAATTGTGATACGGAAATGAGTCCTGCATTGAGATGTGTGAGCAAAACCTTCGATCGACATGTCAAGTCATTCGACATTTATGACGTGAATGGCTATCGCTTTCGCACGAGAAGCTACGAAGAGAAACGGGGCAACCTAAAAACCACGTGCACCGGAGTTCGTACTCCCGGCACGGATGGGAAGGACTATTACGGCATAGTCGAACAGATATTGGAGCTTGACTTTGGCAAGTTCCTAGGTTGTAAGCCAGTGGTGTTCAAATGCCATTGGTTTGATCCCGAGGTCACGAAAAAGGACCTTAAGACTGGGCAAGTCGAAATCCGACAGGATTCCAAATATCAAGGAGATGATGTCTATATTGTGGCTAACCGAGACGCCAAGTAAGTTTATTACCTCCCAAGGGTAAACCAAAATGACAAGCGCCTTGCGGGTTGGAGCCTTGTGCAGTTCGTATCGCCACGCGGTAAAGTGGCGGTCCCGAACGATGATGATTACAACTTTGACCCAAGGACAGATGAGTTCTATAAACCTGAGGGGCTAGAAGGTAGGTTGGAGACAGACATTGATTCGCTGATGAGTATGGAAGTAAACAACGACATCGATGAGGACGAGGGTGATGAGGTGCACGATGCTGAGGACATACGAATCCTAGATGCCTGGCAGATGCGACGCGATGTAGTTGTTGGGGAACATGTAGAGTGTAATGATGATGACTTAAGAGAGCTCGACAATATTGATAGTGATGATGACAGTACTGATGACGACGACGAGCGCTCGCCAGCAATATTGCCGTTCGCAGAGATAGTTTCTAATTCATGTAATATTGATGCTGTTATTTATATTACCTTACATTTATGTTTTCTTTACAAGTACTTGCAATCTATTAATACTAACTGTTTTAATCTTTGTCATTGCAGGCACTCGACAAAATGCCAGGCGGAGGACGGATGCGCCGACAAAACGTCAGGTCAAGGTACATGGTGCTTGAGCCCCAGCAGGCGCACGTGGCGGCCGGCCACCATGAGGAGCACGTGGCGGCCGACCACCACGAGGAGGACGACGAGGAGCTTGAGGTGGAGCCGTCGACCAGCAGGGGTGGAAGTAGGCGGAGGACTCCCAACAGGAGGCTGTTCGAGACGGACTCCCAGCAGGGGGCAACGACGATGACCGGTGACGGCGGCGACGGCAGTGGCGACGACGACGACGACGACGAGGAGGACGGTGGCGGCGGCGGTGGCGACGATGACGACGACGAGGAGGACGACGGGGGCGAGGAGACTACAGGCACCTCGAAGAAGCCCTTCCAGCGCGGGCCCACTAAGCTCCCTGAGCACGTGCCACGCCCTGGCGACCGCCCGCAGATCGTGATCGCTGGGAAGTAAGTATCCATTGTTGATTTCTGTACTTGTTCATATGTCATTTTCGAATTAAAACTGCATACTAACAATTGTTGTTTATGTGCAGTGGCTAGGCAAAGGTGACGGCCAGGAAGTGTTCGCCCCATGTCACTAGCATCCAGGGGCGAGTGATTAAAAATAACTTCCCTGGCTTGGTCACCATCGAGGGGAAGACGATCGTGCTCGACAAATGGGCATACTACTTCCACGTCAAGGACGAACGTGGGGAAGTCCTCGCTGACAAGATCAAGAGGGAGTTCTGGGTGAGTTTTTCAACCGCAACGCATATCTCAATACTACGCATTTGTTGGACTTTTCTCAAACAATGGAAAGATGCTTGATGCCTGTGTGCAGTTGTACTATAGGTTGGCGGAGGGGCAGGACACCGTGCGGGCGGACCGGCAGCAGGACAAGGTGTGCGAGTTGCAGCTCAAGGACATGTTCTACGAGGCGCACACCCAGGCCATCATCTCCTACTACGCCAACTTCAGGGGGATGAAGGTGGATAATGCCCAGGCCAGAGAGATGATATGTGAACCGGAGACCGACCTCACCGAGGAGCAGTACATGCAGGTAAATAAGTAGGAAAACATCAGTCGTGATTCCTTATGTGACACATTCAACTCATTATCTGGAAGATCTAATACTTGAATGTCATGCGAGACACCTCCGGCCGGTGCGGCAAGTATGCCGATCGACCGGCGCGTGAGATTGTCGAGGGGTGGCAACGCCGGAGGCGTACGTGCAGCACAGAGCACGTCGGGCGAAACACTTGGCAGAGATTGCGAGGTCAGGGGTCTCACACCATTAGGGGAGCCAGAACCTCCCAGAGTTCATGGAAACATGGGTATGCTTGTGTTCAACCATTTCTTATAGCGCATGATTTCTTATATCTCTACTTGTAACCAGGTTTTCTGTTTTCCTCGCAGAGGGAGGCGCACAACAACCAGCTCATCAACGAGTACATGGGGTGGGCCCTTGCTCACAAGGGCCCAAATAAAGCGGCCTCCACACGCATGCTCTTCGGACGGGCTCGAGAAGTACACCAGCCCGGTCGTGTACGAGAAGCTCACCAACTACGCCGCCGCGGCTCGAGAGCTCCATGGTGATGACTACGACGTCACCGCCGAGCCCCTGGACCCTCAGCTCGTGATGAGGTTGGGAGGAGGGAAGCAGCACGACCGGTTCTATATGGCCCACAGCGCCATTGAGCTGTCCTCTGTCCCGACGCTGACCGAGATCCGCAAATAAGACCGGCGAAGGGGAGCACCGCGGGTCCCCATAGCGCCTCGGCAGCCGAGCAGCGCGCAGGTGATCGCGGGTCTTCAGGTAAGTGGAGTTTCATTCGTCGTTCGACCGTTTCACAAATAATGTACCTTGCCTTCAAATACAATCAACCATGCTGGTGTAATATTGCAGTCCCAGGTCCAGGAGGTGCTATCCAACCAGAAGCAGATGGCGATTGCCTATCAGGAGCACATGGCCGCGGTTTAGCGCGGCACTACCGCGGGCGATGTCGCGATGTCCCTACACATGCGTGCCCAGGGAATGAGTGAGCCTCCAGCCTCTGTCTTCATTCCACCACCAGTACCTCCAATGCCTTTTGCTGTACCTCGTCCGATGAGTCCATTGCCTATTGCTTTAGCTTGTGATGCCAGTCTGCAGGTACTAATTCCATCACTTGGTCTTTGTGCAGGCACAGTCGGCGGGTTCGAACCCAACTCCAGGTGCTAGCCCTCCAGCGGGTGCTTCTCTACAGGGTCCTCCTCCACAGCACGGCTAGACACCTTACCAGAGCCTCCCCACGCAGCCGTTCGTCTAGGGTCCTCCACCGACGCAGGGGTACTCGTGGCCGCCGCAGGGGCAGCCTGGGCCGTCTCAGTTCCCTCCACAGCCGGGGCACTCCGTGCCAGCCGTGTTCCCTCAGCAGCACGTCGGCCACTGGCAGTACGGTGCAGCCCTGCATGCGAGTTGGTCTGCGTGGGAGGATGGTGCTGGTGGCTCTGGGACCCCCGGGGACGGCGCCTCGAGCTAGGTACCTTCTCTTCTAGCTTTTGGACTTTGTTGTGGCACGTCGGACATGTTTTGCCGATGTTGGCCTTGTATGGATAACTTTGGACTTGTATGGATGAATTTGGACTTGTATAGAAGAATTTGGACTTGTATGGATGATTCCGGATATGCTATACGGAATTGATGCTATATTATGGTTGAAATGGTGTATTATTGTGAATATATGTGATGAATGTTGGATATGTGATTTGTTTGTGATTAAATGTGGTCTAAATGAAAGAAAACAGAAAAAAAGGAAAAAAAATTCCTAGGTTTGCCGATGGCCAGCCATCGGCAAACCTGGGAGAAAATTTCCCAGCGAAGCCCAGGTTTGCCAACGGCTATGGCCATCGGCAAACTGACCATAAGTTTGCCGATGGCCGTGGCCATCGGCAAACAATTTCCTGGAAAACATTTTCAAAAGAAAGAAAAAGGTTACGCCGACGGCCATGGCCATCGGAAAAGAAACTTATTTGCCGATGGCCACGTGGCGTCAGCCATCGGCAAACACGCCGTCAGCCTGACGGCGGGGCGGCTGACGTGGCGTGTTCGCCAATGGCGGACGCGGCCTTCGGCGAACGGTTTGCCGATGGCATGGTCAGTTGCCATCGGCAAAAAATTTTTTGCCGATGCCCGGTTTGCCGATGGGAGTTTGCCGATGGCAACGTGACTTTGCCATCGGCAAACTGTTTGCCGGCGGGGTCCTGGCGTTTGCCCTCTGGATCCGGTAGTGTTAGCATGCAGTGTGCAATTCCATGGCTTCCAATCGTTCGAAATGCTGCTGGAACAAGGTAATAATAATTGATACGCATGAGCGCAGAGACAATTTGAAAGAAAGCTTTGCATGAGATGCCATAGATGAATATGATACTTGGCCGGCAACCAGGCCTAGAATCCTAGGATTGGTTCAACTTTTTAAATCCAACAATCCCAAAAGCTTCATCTCCTAAGCTTTAACTTTTTTTCAGCTTTTGAAATGAATAGATATAGTAACAAAAACTGCCCCAAGCAAGAACATATTGAACCTACCCATAATCCACCTAGGATCCAACCTCATCTTTTACGCCCAACTTTTAACTATCTAGCTTTTACAATAGTTTAAAAGCCTTGAGCTAGCTTTTCATAATTAATCTCTAGCTCATCCAGATTAAACATGGAGCCAATGGAATTTTCTAGGTGTTCATCATGAGGCCAGGTCCTCACGGACGAGGGTGTGTGAGTGTGTACATGAAGCGCTTACATGTCGTGAGTGAGAGTTAGATCAGCACCAATAATATAAACTATACATGCATCAACATTGTTGTAAACCGATTGGGCAGCATCCAGCCGTCCCCAACCATAATCAATATTGTAATTCTTCGTCATCCCAGAAATTAAAGCGGAAGGAATCTCCCAATGCAATGATACTGTACTATAAGGGATCATCGTCAGTACATAACAAAGCCATGAGCTGTAAATGGAGTCTTCCTTTCTCTCCTACATTGTTATAAGCCCCTCTTTTGGTCTGTGACTAACCATTATGTTATCACTAATAACATATGTGTTTCTCTCACGACATTGGTCCTGATCGACGTATGTGTGTGTGCGCGCGCGCGCGCTAACTTAGGTTATAATTTCAGCTTGCCGGCCTGCTGATTGGAGCATATGTCTGTGGCAGTGTGTGGGTACATACACAGGGAACATTATAGATGGATCTTTACGAGTTTCGTCTCTGGCGAACTGCTCTGTAAGTTTTACTAGCAAAACTACGGCAGCCTAAGCATCTGCCCGACATCTTTATTGTATAAAAGTTTGTTCCGTGATTGGGCCATAGAGGAAAATAGTTGATGTTGCAACTGTTCGCGACCACACAAGCGACAAGCCTTCGTGATACAACGATACCATGCAGCGGTAAGACCAGCAGAGACTTAAATTGTGGGCACAACGCCGGAATATCCTATAGTTGGTTTCATCTGAATGTTTGAAGACCTCGGAGTTAAGACATTTCTTGATATTCCACACAGAACACAGGTGACCACCGTGGATCTTTACTTCAGTTTAGTGTTTCGAAGAGGAGGAGGTGGGTTGACCAAGAGCTGTTCCAGGAGGGTGTCTAGGCACAGCGCCGGCCAGCAACTACACCGTACGTTGAAGAATCAGTTGCTCATGTTTGGGCTCCTGCGGGCCTTCCTATGGAGTATGTGCGTTCCATCAAGGACATATTTGGTACCTGTAGCCTCCGTGAGCATATATGTGCCTAAAGATTACTTCCATTCTACAGAGACATTCGCTGCCAGATTGATATTATTCAATAGGACAGATATTAAATACATTCGGATTTCGGAGGTACAATGCTAGGGGGAGAAACAACATGGATAGGGAATACTAACAGCACCAGCAATATAGTTCCATGAAAATACTACATGCATCTGATCATATCAATGGCCGCCCTTGATTGTCATTATGAGAGTGATAAACCCAGCAATGGCGGAGATCACCCAGGCGATGGTCTTGCGGTGCCTGTAGCAAAATGCGTACAGCTTGATCCACGGCCTCTTGTTCCTGTAATTTTGGATCTCTGCCATGACGAGGTTGTAGCAGCGTCCTTGGCGCAGGCTCTTTAGGCTGGTGAAAAAGTTGAGTGTCTTCTGGTTGGTGAGCCCTGATCCTCCTTGCAGAATACCATTGGCTCGCAGCTCATGCACGTCCTCCTCCCGATGCATCAACATGCACAGGAGCAGAAGGTACGAGCAGACAACAGAGTCTTCAAATTCGGCATTGTCATCAAAAAAATCTGGAGTCGTGCATAGCTCGAGAGCCGCCATGTTGACGAGCCAGCTTGCACGTGCATCGTTGAGAGAGAGCGGCGCCATGGAGAGCTCTTTGAAGATGATCCATTTCTTGTCGAGGCCCATGTCTGGGAGATCGGCTGTTTCGTTGGCTGTGAGGAAGATACCCATTTCGGCAAGCTCGATGGCACCGGCTGACACTGGTATTGATTCCATTTTCTCTACATCTGAAGGTAGCACGTTGGGTTCCCTGATTCTTCTTCTTTTTCCTACACCGTAGAATCGGACGAGGCCAAGGAGATGCGGTGCTTCATTGTAGTAGTCTTGGTCCCAGTACCCAAGAGGCAATTCACAGACAGCCCGGTCTTGCAGAAAGCCATCTTGCCGCCACATAGCAATGAACATCTTCATTGTCTCCCAGGGCTCATCGTCCGTGCACATGTTCATGACGGCGTCCACCACCTGCAAGGGGATCTGGTTCTCAAGCAACATGATGTCATGAGTGATGTCATCGTCACTGGATTCGAAGAAATCGAACAGCGTCGCGTCGATGTTCGGTGCGCCCGACCTCTTAAGGATGTACATCACCAAGAAGCAGGCGTCAAAGAACATCATGGGTAGGAAGCAGTCGTCGCCGAGATCTGCCATTGCTTCCGTGTGGTAGAGGCCACGGGCATTGCTGCCAGTCACGGCCGAGATGACGGCGCCGTACATCTCCTCGACCGAGCGCTCGGATTTCATGATGCAGTGGCAGGCAGCCGCATGCTTCACCTCCTCCGCCTCCTTTAGATGGCCTCCGCCATAATGGTGGTAAGGGCCGATGGCCACCATCCTCGGGACGGTATACAGACCATCATCATCGAGAGCTCGAATGCTTGGAGGGTACCTGTGCATCTTCTGTTTCAAGAATTGGGCACCATATGCATCCTCAAACTTCTTCTTTTTTTTCTGGAACAGCACCATGGGGCTATTCGTATAGCTCTCCATTTGCTGCTCAAACGATGACATATCCTCGTGTGTCATCGTCGTTCCTTTGCCCGGATCATGATGCTGTACGGCCGCAGCATAGTAGTTGTTGCAGTTGTACTCAACCGGTAACTGCGGCCCTCCGCTAGAGCAGCTCCTAGTGCACTCAGGGACGATATGTGGTTGGAGGCTGGAGGAGGAACCAAATATGTCGACGATGGATGAATACTGCAAAACAGGGCGGCCAACGGCAGGCCTAGCCCACACTTCATCAGCATCATCAGCTGGTGCTACTTCAGCGGTACAGTTCTTCGCCAGCTGAAGTTCGTAAGGTCCCGCCCATGCAGCTGTGGATTCCATATATGCGCTGCTAGTTGCAACCGCCAATTAAGCTGAACGCACACTGCAATATGTAGTTTGCTGCAATAAGCAATGCACAAAATTAAAAGAATGTAGGAAATGGTGAAAATTAGTGAAACATACAAGAGAACGAAACTGCATGCTAGCTAGTATTTATATATACAATCCAGAATTGAACGCAATGTTCTCATGAGAGAAGCATATATTTAGCAGGGTTAGCCATAAGAGATTCCAATGGAGAAGAGAAGAGAATACTTACAGCAGCGAGCAGTGCAGAAGAAACACAACAATCTCGACGCTCCTCTTATAGAGCGTCAGTTCTTATTGTAGTACAGGTTGTCATCTAACGTTGCCCAATTGCTCTTATCAAAATAAAAAAATGTTGCCCAATTGCTTTCCGACAAGGTTTATGCATGTATACATTAGCCTTGATAAAGTATGCACGTACCCCCACATGGTTTGGATGCCACCTCTCACGATATGATTTACACCAGTGATGACAACGAAATGCGATTTCTATAGCTTTGGTGTGCTTATGCTGGAGATAATGACGGGGAGATACCCTAGTGAGCTGATGTCCCATACTCCCTTACAAGGACAGCATCACAAGCTTGCAATGGGAGACTTCGGACAAGATCCACCATCGCCAACATCCGTGGAGATGGAAGAAATTTCTCTGCTGGTCCAAGTAGCACTTGCATGCCTGCAACCTTCCCCTAAGTCTAGACCAGAAATGCAGCAGATTTATCATAAACTAACTCACACGCCTTCGTCCTGCTCCTGCCCAAGAAGCCAGACTACCGTCCCATCAAGATAATCCACAGCTTTGGAAAGATGGCCTCCAAGCTCATGGCCAACCGGCTGGCTCCAAGGCTACAGGAGCTCATCTCGCCGAACCAGAACGCCTTCATCAAGATCAAGTTCCAGTTCGTTCAGCGAGCAGCCGTTCACCTGCGGAAGAAACGATCCCCAAGGCCCTGCTAAAGCTAGACATTTCCATGTCGTTCGACACCCTGTCATGGTCAGTCCTGCTTGATAGCCTCCGGGCATTCGGGTTCGGTGCACTAGTGACATTGGGTGGCAACGCTACTGGCATCGCCCTCCTCGAGGATCCTACTCAATGGCAGACCAGGCTGTTGGTATTAGTTACGACACATTCAAACATTATCCGCAAGCGCACATATAATCTATTACCATTGTAGCACTTCACTAGGATGACCCAGCTTTAAATATCATACCCTAGAGAACGGTATGATTAATATTTAAGTCAGGGGCTCAAGACCCACGAGCATAGACAAGGAGATCCTAAAGATAAAGGGGATTCTAAGGCTGTCTACTTATATTCTTTCTTAGCAAGGTATGTGGTTACGATTCAATTGGGGATTATGTTAGGGTTCATAACAAAGTATGAAACACCTAGGTAACTTATCCTATACTCGGCCTGCAAACGAGAGATGGACTACAGAGGATTCAATGAAGCTATAAGAGTCACCTTCGCGAGCTACCATCGATTCGGAACGTAGGGTATATCATGCAAGTAATCAAGTCTAAGTGCCACGCTTACACTACAACGACTCCTTTAATCCTAGATGTACCAAGGTTGAAGTACTCTTAAAAGAGTTGTAGACCAGCAGAACAATAAGAAAACAGAAGTTGATCACTAGAGAAGTCTTTAGATCCAAGCTCTTGAAAAACTTGAATCCGCAGGTACAAAATGTTGAAGAAGATCCGACAGGCCAGAGCTCCCTCTAATTCTCTTCCTCTCTGTCTCTCTTCGTTCTAATTAAGACTAGATCTAGACCTACTAGAGGGTACAAGTCTTCTACTTGACTGGAGGCTCTAATTCCTGACTCAAGATATGAATTAGAGTTTCTAGAGTTGGAGGAATGCTTTAGGGGGGAGGTCTGGCCCTATTTACATAGCCCGGAGCGAGGAACTGTAGCCCTTGGATGAACCCAATTGTATCATCTATGGAGATTGCACCTTAAAGGCGGTGGAATGATGTGAGACGAAAATTTCTGCCAGGTGGCCCCCACCTAGGTCGGTCGACCTACAGGTGCTGCCTGGTGCGCCCCTCTTTCGCTCCGGTGTCTTCTGGTGTTCTCCGGAATCTTCTAGATTTGGTTTTGCGAAAATCCGACGTGATTTGATACGTTTCCTTGGCCTCTACTCTTCCTCGGTATATTCTATTAAATCCCTAGAAAATCACAATTCACCAAAGCTGTTAAATTTGTCAGGTTAGTACTTAAAACTCTTTGGTTGGTGATGGTTCTGGAGTCTTCTAGACTATTCCAAGTCGTAACACACGTGGACTCTCTTGTTGGGACTCTTTTCATAGTAAAGTATATACCCGTTTCGATCGTCTCACGAGCTCTTCGTAATGGTGTGCCTAGATTCAACATTTATGATACTTTTATGTGTAAAAATATTCAATATATGCAGAATAAGGGAGAACACCAAAACTCGTGGAACTCATTAGGGTTAGATCCAACAACTATGATTTTATGAATCTGTTGGAACACGGTTCCAGCAGGTTTGATATTAATTCGTAATCACAATTACAAAGCTAGAGTGTGAAGAAGAGAAGCTCTTCCACTCCGGAGTCATCATCTACAACAAAATGGGGGGGCTCCTTATATAGCCACCCAGCTCCCAAGTACAAAAAGACATTACAGCCCCAAAGGGGAAATAGGGAAACCCTAATCCTATGACCCTTCCAGGTGGGGCTGGCAGGGGCAAGGTCGTCCATCGGAGTACTCAGTGGTCCATGGGCTCCACTTGGGCCTCCCAAGTGTTCCACGTCTGCTTTGCTCCCGGGCCGTTGGTGGGCCGTCTTCCATGGGCCAGATGCCTCCGAGCAAGCCGGTGGCCTTTGCCATTGTCCCAATGCCTCCGCCTTGATGTCTTCGACTCGATGCCTCCGACGGAGGCTCCGGGTCTTCGTCTCCGGCCTGGTGTCTCCAACTAAGGCCGGAGGCCTTAGTCCCCGGCCGACGCCTCCGCTCGGGGGCTAAGGTCTTCATCGCCGTCCCGATGTCTCCGCCCTCCGATCGGAGGTACTGCGATGCATCGGTCGGCGTGGTCTCCGATCTCCCCGCACAACAGATTAAAGCATGTGCAACAAAATAGGATAAAGGTGGGGTCAATCGCCCGTGAACATGTGCCATGTCTCCGCTGCCAGGGCGCCTTTTCCCAACATCCCCCCTTTGAGGGTTAGGTCCAGCGGAGGCGGGTCCTGGCCATCAAATTGCGACTTTGATCAGCGGAGACTATGCCCCCCCCCCTGGCTCGCCTTTGGTGGACCGAGGCTTCTGAAGGTAGAAAGGTTTTTTATTGCGGTCTTTTGCGGTCCGTTGGATCCGGTCGAGGTTTATGACCGTTGGATTTGTTAGCACCGGCGCGGGGGACAGGTTACCCCCTACGAACCGTGGTCCGACCACTATAAAAGGGGAGGTGGTGGGTGAAGGTTTTTACCCTGCGCTGTAATTTTCTCGCTGTAATTTCCTGCCTCCGGCTTTCACACCACCTTCTCACCCGCCTGTTGCCTCCGATTTCGCCACCGCTACACTGGTCCTTATTCTCGGTTTCAGAAA
The DNA here is from genome assembly GCA_018135685.1 of Themeda triandra. Taxonomy (NCBI): domain Eukaryota; kingdom Viridiplantae; phylum Streptophyta; class Magnoliopsida; order Poales; family Poaceae; genus Themeda; species Themeda triandra. The sequence continues at coordinate 1,167,772 of JAENPR010000119.1, read as the reverse complement.
GTGAAGGTTGAAGATTGGCTTCATCTCTTTGAGAAGTGTATGCTTGCTGCTGCGAAGGCCAGGGACCTGGAAGAGTCTCTTTCTGACGTCGAGGCCTCCGTCGACGACCTCGTCCCTTCGCATAGTCCCGAAGGTATGGCGGCCATCACCTACGACTTCGGTCCTAGCAAGATGACCAAGTTGATGATCGAAGACCTTGAGCGGCAAGGCGTTATTCCGGTTGGCAAGGCCAAGGTCCCGGGATCGGAGACCGAGCCGGCTCCTGCCCGGGGCTACGCAGTTGTCTTCAGGGACTTCTTTACTTGCGGCCTCCGGTTGCCGGCGCATCCTTTTCTGAGGAAAGTCTTGGGGGAATTCAATGCTCAAATCCATCACCTCACGCCTCATGCTTTCCTGAACCTTAGCAAGTTCGTCTGGGCCGTGGAGTCGTACGGCGGAGAGCCGGACGTCAATGCCTTTGTGAGGCACTACGAGCTGCAGAAGCAGCCTCGGTCGTTTGGGGAGGAGAAGATAAAGGCTCAGTTTGGCGCCTGCACTTTTATGGCGAAGAGATTTCAAGAAGAGCATTTGGAGATCTCTTGGTGTCAGAAGGGCAAGTGGGAACCGCCCAATTGGATGGACTATTGGTTCTACGTGCAGACCATCGGTGTCACCGGGAAGGACGATGAGGGGAATAAGATTGTTAGGTATCCGCTGGCCTCCGCTATGACTGAGATGAAGACATATACCAACTTGAAGCCATTGCCTGCCTCTTCAGCTGAGGCCGCCGCCCGAGAGAAGTCTTGCAGGAAAGCCTTCGCTCTAGCCTACAAATACTCCGGAGGTCGTGACCTTCTGGAGGAAATCGTGGCCTCCGGTTGTTGGCCTTTGGCCAAGGAGCGGCCCAAGTTTGATCTTGTTCGGAAAGAGCTGCCGATCTTCAGAGAAGCAGTGGTCATACCGTGCCCTGTCTTCGGTCTCAGCTTGCCGCGTGGAGAGACTGGCACTAATTTTGTTAACCGTATTGAAAGGAAGGTTGTGGACCTTATTGGGGAGGTCTCCGAGCGCGAGTATCTTGCTCGAAAGGCAGAGAATGGCTTCATGCCGCGTTTGAATCGTATCTTCGAGGAGCTTCAAATTCCATACTCTTCCCGGCCTGTCCCCAGCAAGATTCTCCGGAGGATTGAGTCTAGCGCTTTGAAGAATGCCTCCGCCGTTGCTACAATGAAGGCGGAGGAGTCAAAAAAGAGAAAACGCTCATGCGCTGGTCGTGGGCCATCCAAGAAGGAGAGGACCTCCGAGTCGGAGGCCGCTGGGGCCTCCGCCTCGCGTCTCCAAACGCGTCGAGGCTGAATACCGGGGCGACGACGGAGAAGAGGAAGTTGCCAAAGAGGCCGGTGCGTCCGCTAAGTCTTCGCCTATGGTGGAGACAGGGACGATCCCGCAGCCCTCCATCGCCGCACGAGCTCCATCACTGGAGGTGCCGGTTCATCCCTTCCCCAGCGCCTTCGCTGAGCTGTCTAGCTCTGAAGACGGCGGGGCTGGCAAAAGCGAGGAAGAGACGGCAGAGGACGAGGAGGCCGGAGATGCTGAGGCATCGCTGTCTCCGACACACCAGGTTCGTGATGTTCCTGAAGAAATTTCTGATGACGATTTTGTTGGCAGTCCGGGCCATAAACTGTCGAGAGGCACGTCCTTTGCTGAATTTGTTGCTGACAAGGCCGGTGCCGGGCAGGCTTCCGGCGATGGGCGTGCCTCCGCTCCCGGGGACAGGAGTCCGGCAATCGGGCTTTCTCTTTGTAAGTCACTTTCTTACTTTAGTTGTGTTTCTTGTACTTTTGTCTTATCTTTGAGTTTGAAAAGAATCTCTGACTTTTGTCTTCATAGCTGATTTTGCCAAAGTTGCTGGGAGTGTGGTGCCTCCGCCTGGCGTCGATTTGGCGCGCCTGTTCCCGGGACGGAGCACTCAGACTCAGCCTCCGGGCGGAGGATCTGCTTCCGCCGCTTATGCTCCCGGAGGTAGGTTCCTTACGCCTACCTTCTTTTTGTTAGGTTCTCACGTTGATTGGCTTACTAACGAAAATGTGTTTGTTTGTCTTTGTTTCTCCAGATGCCTCCGCAACGTTCGGTGCGTGGGGCTTAAACGTTCATGATATTTTCGAGCATTACGGAGGTTTTTGTTATGTGATTTACTGTTGGCTCCGCTGGTTTCCACTGTTCTGGGCTTACACTCACTTCATTCTTTGTTTTGGTGTCTTTTTGTTTTTTGTCTCAGCCCAAGTCGATAACTATCTTGATGGGCTGCCCTTCGACCGTCTTCTGCGTCTTCAGCTGGAGCATCACTGCATGGTGAACGTGCTTTGGCCTTTTATCTTTTCTCTTTTCCTTTCTTTGTTTACTGACTTCTCTTTTCCTTGTCTTAGACTCATCATATGGCCTTTGCCGTTGAGCATCGGGGCGCCGTGGAGCTTGCCCAGCGCGCCCGTGCCATTGAGGTCCTGAAGAGAGAAGTGGAGACTCTTGGCCGCGAGAAGACTGACCTCACGGCTAAGGTTTCTAGCTTGGAGGCAGCGGGGCAGCAGTCGGAGGCTTTGAAGAAAAAGGTTGAAGAACTGGAGCTGAAACTGAAAACCGCCGACGAGGCCAAGGACGTTGCTATTGAACGTGCCAAAAAGGCCACGGAGGTGTCCGAAGATCTCCGCACCCAACTGACCTCTATGGAAGAGAATGCTGAGACCTTTAAGAAGGAGGCGGACAAATTAACCGCGGAGATAGAGGCGATCAGGGTTGCCGGAGCTGAAATTGCGGAGGCGTACTTGTCCGCCCTTGAAGAATTTGGTGGCGTTGCCTCCCCTCTTCCTGCCGATTGCACCGCTACGGGATTGATGTCTTGGATCAAGACCAACCTGACTAAGTTGTCCCTGTTTGTCGGTGGTGTGTCTGATTTCGCACGGGCCTCCGCTACCGGATTGGTGAAGACTTTGATCCGCGGAGGTTTTGACATTGGTACTGTGGATTTTCCCAAGATCTCCAACCCGTCGGAGCTTGGGGAGACTACTCGTCCAATCCGCAAGACGGTGCAAAACTTCCTGAGGTCCTTTTGGGCGCCTTTTGGCAGGGCGGAGGCTGTTGCTGCTGCTCATGCGATGCGAAAGGTAACTCTTTTCCTTCCTTCCTCTTTCCCGTTGCCTTTTTTATTGAGTGTCTTTGTTACGTTAACGTTTTCCATTTTGAAGGCTCAGCCGGAGGCTCGGACACCGGTGAGACTTGTGGTGAAGGGTGTTCCGACACTTGGTGGGTCGTCCAAGCCAGGCTGCAGCGAAGGCGCCCCAGTTCCCCAAGTGACCGTGTCTCCGGCGGAGATACGGGCCGAGACGGAGGCCCAGACGGGAGCTCAGGCACGCTCTGAAGTTCGTGCCAGCTCGGCCGCGGAGACATTACAAGAGGGGCAAGACAAAGATGCTGAGAAGACTGCTGAGGTTCGCGATGTTCGCGGAGAGGAGGTAGACTAGGGTCTTTTCTTTCTCGTAATGTAAAAACACTTGTTGTTTTTGCTATGGCGCTCGTCGTGCGCGTATTGTAATTAAACTCTCTTGTGCATGCCATGGAACTTATGGGTGAATCCTCCTGCGCAGGTCTCCGATTTAGGGCCTGTGCAGGAGGTGGATCCCGCAATCCTTATGCGCGATGGTGTTTACGTTAGCGGTTTTCTGTGGGATTGCTGGCGATCAGTGTTTCCTCATCGTAGCGTTGATGATATGTTTGAGTTTGTTCGCACTGAGCTGGACGATAGGCGCGACACCTTCGTTGGGTCGCTAGCGTGGAGGGGTCCTCGGTGAATTTGTCGCTTGTCGGGTTTTTACATAAGATGTTTCTTTTTTCTTGCTGCCTTTTTCCGGAGGTTATGTGTGTGTTTACTTGTGGCCTTTTACTTAAGGTCTGTCTGTCATGCTGTAATGGAACTCGAAGGTATTTATTTAATGCGCGGAGGTTATGGAAGAAATCTCAGATGATCTTTTTGCGCATGTCCTGCGTCAGTTTTACCTGATTCTGAGCTAAGGCATGAAAAATGGAGGCATTGTTTTTGCTTGCTTGTAGTTTTGCAAACTTATCTCCGCGCGATGCAACGCTACTTTATACTAAGTTTGAATTGCATGCGGAGGTTTCTGGCCAGGTTCCGTAGACTTTTGGTCGAGTATCTTTTTATTGATCTTTTGAGTGGTTAGCCCTTGGCTTACATGGTTCCATGCTAGGGCATGGAGGTTAGGACCTTAGCGCTGCCTTTTCTCCTACTATAGCTGATTGGACATGGTCCCTTGCTAATGGGGACTCTCAACTTGTCGCTAGGTACCACCAATCCTCGGGCTTACTCCCATGTTATATTCCACGCCTTAGTTGAGCGATTTTGACCGGGGATGGGGGGACGTTACGAATTCTTACGCGGTGTCCCCCCTAGCCCGTTTCCTTCTCTGAGGAAAAGCTTCATTGGTGCATGCTCTGAAGAAAAGGGTGGTGTGCATTTCGGACTATGTGGCCTTCTGCTTACGAATTCTTACGTTGTCTCTGTATTGCTACTGTGGAACTCTTGTAAATATACATCAACCTCCATCCCCCTACTCTTCGACCTGTGCCGTGTGTGATGCTGGGGGTGGATGCTGAAGGCGCTTCCTTTTATAGGCCTTGGTATGGCTAGTTGGCTTAGCTGTCTCTGATCTCTTTGGTACACTTGTTAGTAATTGTTATGGATCTTGTGTTTAATTTTTCTTGATGTGCTCTCTTAATTGCTCACAGCCAAAAAACAATTACTGTCTGATGGTACGCTGCGGCTGGATATGCTTGGTTGCCACTAAAGGCTGTGATACGGGGCTTGGCCTTTTAATGTAATAGATTGCGTATCAAGGTGTTTACTCATGATTTTAGACAGGCATTTATGCGCTTTCTTCCTTCATGGGGCTATATAAGGCTTGTGATTTCTGATGCTGCTTAGTTATCTGGTGTAGTGTTGCCAACACTTTTATTCTCATGAGCGCATGACTTTGGTGTTAGATGCACTTGGGGCTGATACTGAGTAAGAATTCATAATGGCTACATCGCAATGGTGTCTCTCTCTTCTGCTGAGAGGTCTGGAGTGGTATCCGGCTACGAATACTACTGCGCTTGGCTTTGTAGTGGGACGGGCTAGTGCAAAGTGTGTCGGTTGGCGGTTTGTGTTTCGGGTACCAGCATCCGAAGTCCGTCAGTGCTGAGGCTCCTTCCCTTCTTGGCGATGGCGAATTGCAGCTCTCTTTGCTCTTTTGCAGGCTCGTTTGCTGATTGTAATAGTAGAAAGTAGCGCACCTTCTCTAGAGTTTAGATTGCCTAGGGCTAGGGCATTGGTGATTCTTGTAGCCTTAATTTTGTACTTGTACGCAAATTAACGGACTGGAGTGGCTTGCACAGCAGGCTTGCTGCCTCCGCATTATTCTTGGTAGCCTTTTTTGTTTATGTCGACTGTATTACTTTGATTGTTTCATTTTTTGTTTAATGTGATTGGCGTACCTCCGCTGGTTTTGCGGAGGCCTGATAGGCCGCTGGCCGACTAAACGACCTTTTGCCCTGATATCGGTGCCCTAGCTGCCTGCTGGGTCTTTTTCCGATTTTGGTGATACCTTTTTTGGCTCTGTGGGTCCCTTAGTGCCTGATTCGTCAGGTCTTTTTCCAAGGGTTCTCAACCTTTTTGGAGGTCGCTTACAAATCTTTTTGAGGCCCGCCGGTCAAGGCGAAGTTTGAAGTGACCTCTTCCGATGCTTAGAGCTCCGTCGAATATTGTGGCTGCGTTGCCAGCCGCTTTCGACTTTGCTGCGTTCTGCTTTTTCTCGGGGTCCTCTTTATATATTGCAGAGGTTGATTACAACGGAGTTGCCTCGTTAAAAACCTCACCTCCGATAAGGAGTCCCCGTGTGAGGAAAAGAGTGCAATCCGGTTTAAAGGGAAAGAAAAGAAACATGAAAATGAACTACTGGATGCCTCCGCTTATAGATTTACGGAGGTTCCTTACATTTTAGATGTAGTATTTTCTGAGGTTGTCCACATTCCAGGTGTGGGTTGATACTTTGCCGTTTTCATCTTGTAAGAAGAACGATCCTTTCCTTCCCGCTTGGTGCACTAGGTAAGTCCTTCCCACATTGGTTGCAGTTTCCCTGCGTTTGGTGCGTTTGGTTTCCGGTGGAGGACCCAATCTCCCTCTTTAATGTCTTTGATTACTACCTTGGCGTCCCTCCACTTTTTCATTTGGTTTTGGTACTTGACTATGTTGTCCACAGCTTCTAGTCTCTCAGCCTCTATCATCTCTTTACTGTACTCTTCATTCTCTGCTAGTGCTTGCTTTGTGACTCGGAGACTTTGGTTCCTTAACTCCTCTGGCATCATAGCCTCTTCTCCATATAGCAGCTTAAAGGGTGTGAAACCAGTGGCTCGTGAGATGTTGGTGTTGTGAGACCACACGACCTTAGGCAACTCCTCGACCCATTTTCCTTTCTTCAGGCCGTGTAGTGTTTTAGAGATTGCTGAGAATATGATCCTATTGGACCTCTCAACAGCCCCGTTGCTCTCTGGGTGGTACACTGAGGCAAAGGCCAGCTGAGTACCAATGCTTCTGCAAAATTCTTTGAACTTGTCCGAATCGAATTGCTTTCCGTTGTCTACTGTTAGGGTTCTTGGGACACCAAATCTGCACACTATGTTCTCGCGTAAAAAACTTTTTTACTTGTTTCGAAGTGATGGTTGATAGTGGCTTGGCCTCAATCCACCTTGTAAAATATTCTACTGCCACAACCGCATACTTGCCGCCTCCTTGAGCCGGGAGTGGCCCAACAAGGTCCATACCCCATCTTTGCATGGGCCATGTTGGTGGGATGAGCCGTGTCTCCCCCGGTTTGCTTTGGTTTGCTTTGAGAAATTTTGGCAAGCGCTGCACGTCTTCACTATGCGTAGAGCATCTTTTATGTGAGTCGGCCAGTAAAAACCTTGGCGGATAGCTTTTGCAGATAGTGCCCTTGGGCCTATGTGAGATCCGCAAATCCCTGCGTGAATGCTGCGTAAGAATTCCTGGCCTTCTTCATTGCTTAGGCATTTGAGTAGTGGCTGCACTATGCCTTTTTTGAATAGCTGTCCCTCTATTATGGTGTAGCTCCTTGCTCGAGCTGCCAACCTCGCCGCGCTGGCTTCGTCTGAGGTCACGTGATTGCCATTGATTTGATCTATGATCACTTGCCTCCAGTCTTCTGATTGAATTAGTAGCACTTCTGCAAATGCTCTAATTAGCCCGGGCAAAGGCCGGTTGATGTATCTCTTGGTAGAAAGTGCTGCCGGCATGTCAAGCTTGTTTGCCGCCTTTGCTAACTCATCGGCCTCTCGTATTTTCTCCTCTCGGGATATGCCTGAGAGTGAAACCCTTGAATCTTTTCTCAAGGCCCCTCATTACCTCTAGGTATCTTGCGAGTTCAGGTTCCCTTGCGGTGTACTCTTTTTCCACCTGTCCTGCTACCAATTGTGAATCTGTGTTTACTAGCACATGAGTAGGTCCGAGTGCCTTTGCTTTTGTCAACCCCAATATGACACCTTCATATTCAGCCGTGTTGTTTGTTGTTTTGAAGCATAGTCTAGCTGCATATTTTGTCCTGATTCCTGATGGTGAAAACAGTATTGCGGAGGCCCCGGCTCCCTGGATTCCCCAGGCGCCATCCGTGAAAAGTGTCCAGTGGGATACCTCCGATTTTGAATCGGAGGTATTTGCTGGTACCCATTCTGAAAGAAAATCCGCTAGTGTTTGTGACTTGATTGCTGTTCTGGCGACGAATTTGATCTCGAACTGAGACAATTCTGTAGCCCATTTGCCTATTCTTCCTGAGGCTTCTTTGTTGTTCAGGATCTCGGCTAGTGGCTGCGACGTTGGAATCATAATGGTGTGGTCCTGAAAGTAGTGCTTTAGCTTCCTTGATGCCGTGATTACTGCGTATGCGATTTTTTCAATCTCTGTGTAGTTCCGCTTTGCTCCTTGCAATGCCTCAGACACATAGTAAACTGGCTGCTGCACCTGCTTGCCGTTTATCTGTTTCTCTTGCACGAGCACTGCACTTACTGCCCCTGCTGACGCTGATACGTACAACAGGAGTGGCTCATCGCTATCCGGGGCTGCCACCATTAGGTCCTCGGCCATGTATTTCTTGAGCTGTCTGAAAGCTTCAGATTGCTCTGGTCCCCATTCGAATTTTTCACTGGCTTTGAGTGCCTTGAAGAAGGGGAGGCTGCGCTCGGCTGATTTGGAGATAAACCTGTTCAAGGCCGCGATTCTTCCTGTGAGTCGCTGGACCTCTTTTTTGTTTGACAGTTCCGGCATGGCCAGGACAGCTTTTGTTTTGTCTGGATTGGCCCTGAGGCCTTCGGGTCCGACGACATACCCCAACATTTTTCCTTTGCTGACTCCAAAGACACATTTTTCTGGGTTTAGCTTTAATCCGGCCTCCCTAAGGTTCGCAAAGGTTTCCTTGAGATCTTCTAGGTGGTTTTCCGGCTCTTTGCTTACAACTGCAATGTCATCTACATAGGCTATGATGTTTCTCTGCAACTGAGACCGTAGTACGGCTTTCACCATTCTTGCGAAGGTTGACCCTGCGTTCTTGAGCCCCTCAGGCATCCGCACAAAGCAGTAGGTGCCAGTTGGGATAGTGAAACTTGTCTTTTCCTCATCTTCTTTCCTGAGCCAGGCCTGATGATATCCTGAAAAACAGTCCAGGAGGGAGAATCTTTTGCATCCGACGGCCTTATCAACTGAGGCGTCTATTCTAGGTAGCGGGAATGGGTCTTTTTTGCATGCCTTGTTCAGGTCAGTGAAGTCGATGCACATTCGCATTTTGCCATTCTTCTTTGGGACAAGCACTACATTTGCCAGCCATTCTGAGTATTTGACCTCTCGTATGACGTTTGCGTCCAATAATCTCTGCACCTCCGCCCTTCACGGCCAGAGTTCGCTCCTCTGACATTTTCCTTTGCCTTTGTTTCCTTGGCTTTACGTTTTCATTTAAATCTAGAGTGTGCTCGATTATGTCTCTCCCAATTCCCTTAAGGTCTTCTGCTGACCATGCAAAGACATCTCTGTTCTTGGACAATAAGCTAAGTAATTCTCTTCGTTCTTCTTCTGATAGATTTGCTCCGATCGTGACCTTCCTGTTTGGCACTGCCTCGTCGAGTGGCACTGTTATCGTGTCCTCCTGATCTTTCATGTCCGTTTTCCCCCGGGCATATCTGGTGGCTCATCTGACGCTACTGTGTTTATGTTCCTGTGAGCTTTGTATATTGCTCTCTCTATGTTTCTAGCTTCTTTCTGGCTTCCTCGAACCGCGATGATTCCATGCAGTGCTGGCATCTTCATGCAAAGGTAACCCATGTGGATTGCCACATTGAACTTGTTTGCGAATCCTCTTCCTAGGATTGCATTGTATGGGTAGTATATGTCTACTACATCAAAAGTGACGTATTCTGTTCTCGCTTTGTCCCCATCTTGAAAAGATACGGGTAAGGAAATTTTTCCGAGTGCGTGAATCTTCCTACCTCCGAATCCTATCAGACGGGTGTTAGGCGGTTGCAGCTGAGACCGGCTGAGTTTCATTTGATCAAATACTCCTGCAAAGATGATGTCCGCCGAACTCCAAGAGTCGACTAGTATTCTGTTTATCTCCCATCCTGCCACGTTTGCTTTTATGACCATCGCATCGGTGTGAGGGTAACTCTCCAATCGGAGGTCTTCTTCTGAAAAACTGACCTGGGCTTTAGACCATTCTGTCGTTCGGTGTGCACCCTGTACAGCTACATTGTTTACCAATCGGAGGTGGTCTTTTTTCTGCCTTTTTGTTTGAAACTCCATTGCTGAGCCTCCGGCTATCGGTAGTATCATTCCTATTGTGGGTAGAGCAGAGCGAGGGTTCATCTGATTCTCAACCGGAGGTTCAGCCTTTAGCAGTGTGCCGGGGCAAGTGGTCTGCTGCGGAGGTGCTGGTAGGGCCTCAAATTGCCTTCGCTGCGGAGGTGGAGGTAATGCTGCGTACTGCTTCTGTTGCTGATGATGTGAAGACTGAGGTGTCTCTATCATAGATATCTGTGGGGGTCGAGTGTTGACGTAAGTGACTGCACTCTCCGCTCTAGCGGGTGCTTGGCTGCCGTACTGCGACATTTGGTACTGCACAGGCCGCCATGCTGGTAAGGACGGTGGATAATACTGCTGTGCGACGTTCTGCTGAGGGAAGACACTGTTAGTGTACCCTGGGTAGCTTGGGTTGTACTGCTGATGGTATTGCGGAGTGAAGGTGTGATTCACTTGTCTGGCTGGTTCCTGGACGGGTGGAGGTGGCTGTTGCTTGTTCTTTATTCGATCCATTGTTTCTTTGGTTTCCGGGCATTCCTTGGTGCTATGCCCCTTTTCTTCCCCATGGAAGATACAATAATGCCTTCTCGGTTTCTGGTTCTTATTCCAGTTCTTCGACTTGCTCTTGTTGAAATTCTGGTTATTCTGAGCCTTTGTATCTTGGCCGTTCCCTGGCTCCTTGTCCGCCGAACGCCGAGGCCGGGCCGTTTTTTGCACATTGAAGACTTGCCTTTGCTGAGAATTCTGCCTATCATAGGACCTGTTGTCTCTATTGTTGTTCCTACTGGAGTACCTTTTACTCTGGCCTTCGCCTTCATCTAGTCTTTTCCGGAGATTGTTGTCTGATCTGCAGTATTTCTCGAATTCTTCATGCAGTTTTTCCATAGTGGCTGGCTTTTCCCTTGCCAAGTGGCTTGCGAAGGGTCCGATGCGGAGACCTTTGATTGCTGCCTCTATTGCAACGCTGTCCGGCACATCCGGCGCCTTTGCCCTGAGGTGTAAGAATCTCTGGAAGTAATCCCTTAGCGGCTCTCCCTTGTCATGCTTGTTGCTGAACAAGTCTGCTGATGACAATGACTCGCTTGAGAAACCTTTGAAATTGGCTATTATCTTATCCCTCAGGTTCTCCCATGAGTAGATTGTGCTAGGCTTCAGCATGGAGTACCATGTCAGTGCGTCGCCCTCTGCGGCGATGACGAAGGATTTGGCTAGGACACTGTCGTTTCCTCCCGCGGAGGCTACTGCTGCCTCAAAACTCATCAAGAACTGCCGTGGATCTGTTTTCCCATTGTACCTAGGTAGGACCATGGGCTTGTAGCCCGGAGGCCATGGTGATTTCTGAATGCCTTCTGACAGTGGGGATTTCAGGTCAAACGTCCTCTGGTAAATCATGATCTGAGGTATTTCTGTTGTCGGGACTCCAGTAGGTGTTGCGGCCATGTACTGGCTGAACTGTGGGGTTGTTGTGGTATTGTTTTGATGCATTGCTATGGGTTGCATGCTCTGGATCTCTGCTTGCAGTATCGCCATTTGCTGCCTTATCTCTTCGGCTTGTTGTGACGTATGCATCGCCCTGTGCGTGACTGCTTGCTCTGCTCTCAGCCTATCTCGCTCTGCTTCCATACGTTCCTTTTTGGCTCTCAGCCGACTTACCTCATCTTCCTGGTCTTGCTCATTGTTCTGGTTCGCGGGTGGTGGTTCATCTTCACCGTGACCATCACCGTTTTCCTCACCTTCGGTTGCCTGCTCGGAGGCATATGTGCTTCTTGAAGACCTCCGCGGTCTGCCTCTTCGGGGTGGCTCAGGTGCCTCCGCCTCGGCGGCGGCACGTCTTCGCCTAGCGGCGACGGCCGCTACTTGTTTTCTTGTTGGCATCTGTGAGTGATATCCTCGGCCAGACACACGGGTGGGCGCCAACTGTTGGAACACGGTTCCAGCAGGTTTGATATTAATTCGTAATCACAATTACAAAGCTAGAGTGTGAAGAAGAGAAGCTCTTCCACTCCAGGAGTCATCATCTACAACAGGGGCCGGGGGGCTTCTTATATAGCCACCCGGCTCCCAAGTACAAAAAGACATTACTGACCCCAAAGGGGAAACAGGAAACCCTAATCCTATGACCCTTCTAGGTGGGGGGCAGGGGGCAAGGTCGTCCATCGGAGTACTCAGCGGTCCATGGGCTCCACTTGGGCCTCCCAAGTGTTCCACGTCTGCTTTGCTCCCGGGCTGTTGGTGGGCCGTCTTCCATGGGCCAGATGCCTCCGAGCAAGCCGGTGGCCTTTGCCATTGTCCCAATGCCTCCGCCTCGATGTCTTCGACTCGATGCCTCCGACGGAGGCCTGGGTCTTCGTCTCCGGCCTGGTGTCTCCGACTAAGGCCGGAGGCCTTAGTCCCCGGGCCGACGCCTCCGCTCGGGGGGCTAAGGTCTTCATCGCCGTCCCGATGTCTCCGCCCTCCGATCGGAGGTACTGCGATGCATCGGTCGGCGTGGTCTCCGATCTCCCCTGCACAATAGATTAAAGCATGTGCAACAAAATAGGATAAAGGTGGGGTCAATCGCCCGTGAACATGTGCCATGTCTCCGCTGCCAGGGCGCCTTTTCCCAACAAAATCATTTTTGTTCTTTTCATGAATTAGTTGATAGGTTAATGTTGACATTAAGAGGTGTCAGCAAGCTCCCCCACACTGGGTCTTTACTCATCCTTGTGGAAAGGTTGGATTACTCTGCACATAACTTTGAGACAAGACGTCAGCACTGTAGCTTCCATGGTCATACCTATACTGCGGGATTTAATGTATCAACCGTACAACTTTGGGCAGTTGAAGCTAGAACAACGTGAATTAGAGCCCCTTTCATCCGTCAATCCAGTCACTTGGAGTTTTTAATGATTTTTTGAAGAGAAAACATAGCTTTACCTCTTTCTTCTTGTGGTGCACTCAGGTCACTTATATATATAATATTTATGGATCTCACTGAGGCATAAATGATTATTGCCTTGAAAACATCGTACCTCTAAAACGGTTGTATTTGGAGTTTAGCTAATTCAAGGATGTAGCGTACTTACCTTGCATGTGCTGTCGAGTCAAAACTTGGATCCTCAGAGGCGAGTGTCATACCCTTTGATCAAGATTGTGCATGTGTATGAAAATATTTGGTGGCTAACCTAATTCTACTTTGCTCCTATAGGGGTCTTCTCGGAGAATTTATAATGAAGATCTTTGGAGTTTCTTGAGATGATTGTTGGCGGTGCTTAACTCATTTCTAACTCCGCCAACTTTAGCCTAGGCAACACTAATTCTCACCTAGAATAGGGCTCTACTCTAACTATTTCCACAGTGTAGTGCAGATTCCTTGTTTTGCAGGGCGTACCTGAAATATACCCAAAATGGACCAAGACATGAAGAAAAACACTTGTGTAAAAACACCTTTTATTTTTTGGTCCAAGCAAACAAGAGAAAAAGAGGAGAAATCCAAAATTCGAGGCCAAGGCAACCAGAATCACCAGCATGGGCCGACCAGAGGCCCAACAAGGAGGCAACCGACCAAAGCTGAAGGCCGACGGGGCCCGACCAGGCGCGGGCGCGCCTGAGGCGCGCGCGCGCCCGTTTGAGCGCGGCCCGGGCCCAGCTTTGGTTGGTCGATTCGTTTGCCGCCTCTGATGGTCGGTTCGGGGGTGTTTTCGACATTTTCCCTGCGGAAACCGACCATCCCACCCCTATATAAACATGGGCATCCTCCTTCAACAACAATTCATTATTCATTTTAGTTCTCACTCTTCACCACACCTCCACTCTACAAGTGTACAATAGAGAGAGTAGAGCCACTCTACCTAGCCTAGCTAGAATAGAAGTAAGAAGTGAGAGAGGAGCAAGAGTAGAGCATCTCTCCAAGAGAGCTCTCGGGAAGCTAGTCTTCCGCGGGGCGAAGTGCCGGACTTGTCGGCTCCCTCCTCGCTTGTACCTCTACGGCATCTTGCTACTTGAAGTAAGACATCGTGTTTATGTTTCGGTAATACCTTTGGGTAAGTTATTCTTGCTTGTTATCTTCTTGCGGGTTCGTCGTTCGTCGCCGTGACGGAAGCTCTAGTAAGAGGACCCCTGATAGAGACGGGAGCTCCTGATCACCGCTAGAGTTGTAGCGACTGGCATAGACGTGGTGTCTAGGCTAGGACCTACCTTCGTTTGCTTCGTAGCCCACGGTTGAGGTGGTAGGCGACAGGTGGTGACAGCCTTGTCCGTCCCTTGTAATCCCCACGTCCGGTTACGCCGTAGAGCCTCGAGCCCGCAAGCATCACCCGGACCACTGTGCGATCCGGCGCTGAAGTAAGAAGTGTAGCATCAAGTTTAGCCATCTCCTAGGACTTTACCCTTAGAAAACCTCACTACCTAAGCTATCCTACTCCATCTCTCGGGCAACCTCTCGTCTAGAATTAACTCACAAGTCGTTCTTCGTGAAAGAAATACGATACCCGATTACTCATCGGGTGAAGTGCTATAACGGTGATTTTCGTGCACTTGCGGATTTGGCTGCATACGCTAAGAAACGCCAACAAGCATTTCTAGCGCCGTTGCCGGGGAACGGTTGTCGCAGTTAGCTTTGAACCTAGATTGCCCGTGTACCTTGACCTACCTTTGCTCCACTTCTTTTATTTTATTTTTGAAAATAAAAATATTCATGGAGCAACCAACCATTTACAACCTATCTGCTCCAAAGGGCGAGCTCATTCAAACACCCCAATCCTCGAAGCCTATCACAGCTTCCGAGTATGAGCTCCGCCCTGGCTTTATAGCCATGGTTCGGGACCAAGCCTTCTCAGGCTTGGAATATGAAAACCCATATGATCACCTACGGGAGTTTGAGCAACTCTATGCATGCCTGACCATTGCGGGCATGTCACAAGATACATTGCGGTGGAAATAGTTTCCCTTTTCCCTCCATGAAAAGGCGAAGCAATGGTACACCCAAAACATAAGGAAAGTAAATGGAGATTGGGAGAAATTGTGTAAGCATTTTTGCTTTACATGCTACCCTATTTCCCGCGTCGCTTCTCTACGACAGGAGGTGCTCAACTTCCAACAAAAAGAGAACGAAACCATAGGTGCAGCCTGGGAACACTTTTTGATCCTAACACGATTAGGCCCAGACCTGTCTATTCCTAACCATGTACTCCTACAACACTTTTGGTTAGGATTAGACAGAAATTCTGCCCTATTGCTCGATGTAATTGCCGGAGGGTCGTTCCAGCACAAAACCACCGAAGAGGGGCAGGCTCTCTTGGATCGCATCTAGGAGAATACTCCTCCTTTAGAACCTATCCGTGTAGAACCCGAGCCAATAAAAGAGGATGTCTCTTCGGCATCAGCCAAACCTTCCCAATCCATAGAGAGACCCTCTCCTGAACCAGAACCTAAGACGGAAGAACCCATGGAAAATACCTCGCAATATGGATGTCGCACAAGACCACCAATTCCCGTCACTCCTAGCGAACCCCGTGACGAACTTTTCTCAAGGAGTCAGTTAGAGAGTTGACTTTTGTTATGAGCACGGAGTGGGTGGCGAGAAAGGTGAGCTCTCATCGAAGTAATTCAGATTCGCGCTCCATCTTCTACCCGCCGCTGCAAAATTCAGCGGAATTGGGTGGACGCTTTGTACAATCCCACGGTTAGGGCAAATTTGATGTCCCATTCCTATGCATCCACATGTTTAGGAATGGAGTCATTTACTCCAACAACACGGTCCTTAAGAACACCATATTCTATCCAAAAAGGACTAGGGATTGTACATAACGTGACACTCCACCATGGAGATGCCGAAATGTCCCTGGACTTTCTTGTCTTTGACATCCAGGAATTCGACATACTCATTGGGCACCCCATGGAACCACTCTTTGACAATCCGTCAAAAATAGGGGAAATCAACATGAAACTAGGGAGAGAAACATTCCCGATTCAAGTCACTAGAGCCAGGAACTCAGTGGCCGAATCTCCCCCTAGTGTGCCCATAGAGGTTCTAGCGGTTGACATGTTTGAGTCACCCGAATCATCTTTAGATAAAGATGCCGAATTCTTTATAGAAGAAAAAGACGAGTTCGGGGAGACAGTTGATCTTCCTATAGGGGAGAAACCGCCTAGACCTCTAGTTGAGCTTAAAACCCTACCCAAAGGCTTACGTTATGTTTTCCTGAACAGCGACACTCAAACTCCTGTCATCATAAGTGACCAACTTAGTGATGAGGAGACGACCAAACTCATAGCCGACCTAGAAAAAGATAAGTAGGTCTTTGGGTATTGTCTAGACAATCTTAAAGGGATAAGTCCAATGCTCTGTACCCATCGCATTCCCATAGAGCCATCTAGCATACCTTCACGGAACCTCGGCGAAGGCCGAACAATGCGATGCGGGAAGTCGTGAAAAGGAAGTCCTGAAAATTTTTCACGCCGGGATAATCTATCCCGTACCACACGGATTGGGTTAGCCCGGTCTAGGCGGTTCCCAAAAAGGGAGGAATGACAGTCATTGAGAATGCTAAAAACGAACTCATACCTCAACGAACTGTCACCGGATGGCGAATGTACATCGATTACCGAAAACTTAACAAGGCAACAAAGAAGGATCACTTTCCGCTCCCTTCATTGATGAAATGTTGGAGCGGTTAGCAAAACACTCCTTCTTTTGCTTCCTTGATGGGTATTCGGGATATCATCAGATTCCCATCCATCCGGATGATCAAAGCAAAACTACCTTCACATGCCCCTACGGAACGTACGCGTACCGTAGGATGTCGTTCGGGTTGTGTAATGCACCCGCGTCATTTCAACGGTGCATGATGTCTATCTTTTCGGACATGATCGAAGAAATCATGGAAGTTTTCATGGACGATTTCACCGTCTATGGGAAAACTTTTGATCATTGTCTGAACAACTTAGACAGGGTCTTGCAAAGGTGTCACGACAAAGATTTGGTACTTAATTGGGAAAAGTGCCATTTCATGGTCTGAGAGGGCATTGTCCTGGGACACTGAGTGTCTGAGAGGGGAATCGAGGTAGATAAGGCTAAGATAGAGGTTATCGAGCAACTACCTCCCCCAGTAAACGTAAAAGGAATCCGTAGTTTCTTAGGTCACGCGGGGTTCTATAGAAGATTTATCAAAGACTTTTCGCAAATCTCTAGACCCCTCACGAACCTATTAGCTAAGGATGCTCCCTTTGAGTTTACCGATGAGTGCTTGAAAGCATTTAACACTCTCAAGCAAGCACTCATCTCTGCAGCTATCATCCAACCTCCCGATTGGTCTCTACCTTTTGAGATCATGTGTGATGCAAGCGATTATCTTTGTTGGTGCGGTCTTAGGCCAAACCAAAGATCAAAAGCATCACGCGATAGCTTATGCCGCAAGACTTTGACAGGAGCTTAGCTCAATTATGCCACAACAGAAAAAGAGCTTCTTGCTGTAGTATTCGCTATCGACAAAGTTTTGTCTTACTTAGTGGGCGCAAAAGTGATCATTTACACGTATCACGCTGCCTTGAAGTTCTTGCTCACTAAGAAAGACGCGAAACCATGCTTGATCCGCTGGATTCTTTTGCTCCAAGAGTTCGATCTAGAAATAAAAGATAAGAAAGGAGTAGAGAATACCGTAGCAGATCATTTGTCGCGATTGCAAGTCACTAACATGCAGGATTTGCCCATCAATTATTTCCTCCGCGACGACATGCTATTGGCAGTGACGGACTCCAACCCCTGGTATGCAAACATTGTGAATTATATGGTTGCAGGACATGTACCACCTGGAGAAAGCAGGAAAAAGCTAGAGGTTGAAAGCCGTCGTCATCTGTGGGATGACCCTACCTGTACCGAGTGTGCTCAAATGGCATACTAAGGAGATGTGTACCGGCAGCAGAAGGGATGCAGATCATTGAAAGCTGTCACTCGGCACCATACGGAGGCCACTATGGAGTATTCCGCACTCAAGCAAAAATCTGGCAGTGCGGATTCTTCTGGCCAACGATGTATGCTGACACCAAAGAATTCATTCGGAGGTGTCAGAAGTGCCAGTTCCAGGGTGGCATCACAGCTCGCAACGCAATGCCCCTCCACTTCAACCTTCAAATAGAAATATTTGATGTGTGGGGCATTGACTTCATGGGACCCTTCCAGAAGTCCCAAGATTGCGAGTACATCCTTGTTGCTGTCGACTATGTCTCCAAGTGGGTGGAGGCCATGCCATGCCGAGCAGTTGACGCAAAACATGCTCGAAGGATGTTCCACGAAATAATCTTCCCTCGCTTTGGCACACCACGCATGGTGATAAGCGACGGAGGATCACATTTCGTTGATCGAACCTTCGAGCATTCCCGAGAGAGCCTGGGGCCAAGCACAACATCGCCACACCATACCACCCACAAACCAGTGGCCAAGCTGAGACCTCGAACAAACAAATCAAAAATATCCTGCAGAAGGCGGTCAACGACATGGGGAAAGGATGGAAAAGTAAGCTGCATGATGCACTCTAGGCATACAGGACTGCTTACAAAACCCCCATTGGCATGTCACCATTCCAACTTGTGTACGGAAAGAGCTGCCATTTGCCAGTAGAACTCGAGCATCGAGCCTACTGGGCAATCAAAAGCTGGAACATGGACCTCAAGCTAGCCGGAAGAAACCGCCAGAGGCAGATCTCTGAGCTTGAGGAATGGCGAGAGAAGGCGTACCACAGTGCCAAGCTCTACAAAGAGTGAACAAAGAGGTGGCACGACAACCGGATAAAGACCATGGAGTTTCGGCAGGGCGACAAGGTCCTGCTATTCAACTCCAAGGTAAAATTATTCGGTGAAGGAAAGCTTAGAAGCAAGTGGAAGGGGCCATATACCGTCGTCGACACATCGTTTCATGGCGCAATCACGATCCAGGACGACAACGGTAACATCTCAAAGGTAAATGGTCACCGCTTGAAACCTTTCCTTGAGCCTTCTTATCGTGCAAGGTTAGACCAAGAAATTGATAGAATAGATTTAGTCATGCTGGATAATTCCTTGATTTAATTCAAGGCATGACTTTCATTTATTCTATCTTTGTGGTGTTTATCTAAAAAATATTTTTATTTTTATATGTATATTTTGTGTGGGAACCTCTAGTCTCTCTTTGAATTTTTTCTAGGATTTTCCCACACAAAAATAATTTTATGTCCAAAATATCAAAAATCTTCTAGATTTTCAATCAAATTCCAATTTTCGCACCAGAGGAATCAAAATCACCAAAATTCGAAAATCAAACAAAGATCGCCCGAGATGGAAGAAAACCGGCGGAGCGGCGCCCAGCCGCGCGCTCGCGCGCGCGCGCCATACCGACCGGGCGCCCTCTCGGTGCCCGATTTTCTCCCATCTCCTTCCTGTGCTGTGTTGATGCTGATGATCCTGGTGATTCTGATCCTGATGCGAAAGAGATGCGGGCATGGCTCATTCTCACCTATAAATACCACCCTCCACCTCTCATTCTCTTCACACCAAGACAAGCTTTGTCTTCTACCTCTCTCTCCCTCTCCAAACCAGCAAGGTTGCCGAGTTTTGAGAGCCAATGGTGAGCCATATTCTAGCCCTCTACAACTCCGCTCGCACTCCCAATAGTGAGGCTCCCTCCATCACCCAAGAGGACCTAGAGAGAGAGGCCATGGCTGTTGAGCCTATAGCTACGCTAGCACCATGGAGCGGCGGGTCCAGCCATGGGGACAGCATGAGGTTGACGGCAAGATCAAGGCCTCCGCCCGGTGCCAAGGTGAAGGCCGCACCTACACGAAGGGCGACCACGGGGCAATCCGCCTCAAATCCAACCTCTCCAAGATGGGAGAGCCAAGCAAGCCTTCATCGGCACCACTCTCCAATGGCACCTCGTCCTACCGTACGGCTGCGAGCAGCCCTTCAAAGATCGTTGTAGGTGTAGACCTGCCTAATGGCGGCCGTGGAAAAGGGGTCATACCAAACCCCGCAAAAAGGGCCACCCCTAGGCCAGTAGGAGCATCCTCGGGCCCCTCTCCACGAGTCCCTAGGAAGAATCTTGGAAAAGCTCCTGCTGAGGACAAAAGTGGCGAACCTCAGCCGAGAATTCCCACTTTAGCTTTCCTCAATAGTCGCCTAAACGGGCTCTACGACATCACGGCTGAGATGGAATCTGAGATAGGAACTAGGGACCTCAGGCACCTTGACTTGGTCAAGGAAGTGAGGGACTTGTGCCGCAGTTTCTCCACTAAGCTTGACAGGGTAGTGCGCGCGCTCCGAACAAATATGCGCGCAACCCACCGCAGTAGAGCCCCCGCAAGCAGCTAGGCACACACACGTTTTTTCCCTTACAATCATTTCCCTTTTCAGATTTTAAATTCCCTAAGTGTGCCTATTGTATCAAGTTTTAATCATCAATGAAATATTTGTTATATATATATATATATATCTTTTTGTGTCTTGTCTCCACTTGTTTTTGTGTGCATTTTAAGAAAAAGACAGGTACAAAAACAAGTGTGGGGGAGGCACCCTGCTCCGTGACGCGCAAAGATTTTCGACGCGACAAAAACACAAGTTTGCGCGCCCTCTCACTCCCTGCTAATTCTCTTTATTGCTGAAAATAAAATAAATAAAACTAAAAATGTTGCAAAACTCCATCTCCTATTTTCACCAATTGAGAACGAGTTGCATACTTTTTATTCCTTGCTATCTTGATTGTGTGAACAACCCGTGCAATAGGGACCCCATGTTTTATTTAAGTTATTGGCAGGTGAGATATAGTAGAATGATATAAGACTTACCAACCCGTGCAATGGTCTTGGGTATTCTATGCAAAAATTCAAAACTTTTTAGCAATTGCTCCTCGTGTGACAAGTGCTATGTCCTACCAGAGCCAAATTTCTACGCTTTCACTTATGCAAAACCTGTTTTAGCCACTTTTAGCGATGTCAAGTCTTGAGATTCTTGCTAGAGATGGCCTTATCCCCAAGATCATTGCATTCACCCACCAAATAAATATGCCGACTCCCACATTGAAAGTCGCGCACCATATGCACCCACCATTCCACCAAAAAGCTCATTTCTTACACCGAGAATTGAGCACATATATTCCACGCTTTCTCCCACTTCCACCAAAATACTCCCGTCAATGAATCATGCATCTCTCTCCAAAGATTCATTCAAGAAAGGTATGGACTCATTATTGGAAAAATCCTACAAAAAGAAGCTTAGTTCGCAAATAAGGAAGAGCCCTTTTTTCTCCAAGGTCTTGAGATATAAAAAAAAGAGAGAAAAAGAAAGAAAAGAAAAAAAAAGGGGGAAAAGAAAAAGAGTTAAGGCAAGTTTTAGATTTGTTCTTCAAAAGTCCATACCTTCTTGCAATTTTTCTTCAATAAGAGAGGAAGCATGATCATGAGTCCACAAATATTTTTCTACACTTGCACTTGCACTTGCATCATCTAGGGATATGGCCTTCTCTCCATGACATCCAGCTGGCTTGACATCGAAACTCTGTTCATCATCCATACCCAAAAACTCCACATATCAGCCAGTAGTGGTAGGATGATCAAGAACACATGGATAGGACTAGCCACCTGAAAAAGAGTGACTTGAGAGTATCACATGAGGAGCTAAGGCTATCTTTGCGAAAATACTAAAAAACCCCAAGTCTCAAAGCATGGGTAGTGTGAGTTAACTTGATTTCAAGCTATTCCCCCTTCAATAGCAGTAAGATAACTTGGTAGCCACCATGAATGTTCACAAATGCAGGAAAAGCTCGGAATAATCTGTATGCAGGTCAACTCTTGGGAGAATACAACCACCTAGTTCTTCATCCTTTACTCGAGGACGAGCAAAGAGCTAAGTGTGGGGGAGTTGTTGGCGGTGCTTAACTCATTTCTAACCCCGCCAACTTTAGCCTAGGCAACACTAGTTCTCACCTAGAATAGGGCTCTACTCTAACTATTTCCACGGTGTAGTGCATTACTTGTTTTGCGGGGCGTGCACGAAATATACCCAAAATGGACCAAGACATGAAGAAAAACACTTGTGTAAAAACACCTTTTATTTTTTGGTCCAAGCAAACAAGAAAAAAAGAGGAGAAATCCAAAATTCGAGGCCAAGGCAACCGTAATCACCCGCATGGGCCGACCAGAGGCCCAACAAGGAGGCAACCGACCAAAGCTGAAGGTCGGCGGGGCCCGACCAGGCGCGGGCACGCCTGAGGCGCGCGCGCCCGTTTGAGCGCGGCCCGGGCCCAGCTTTGGTTGGTCGGTTCGTTTGCCGCCTCTGATGGTCGGTTCGGGGGTGTTTTCGACATTTGCCCTGCGGAAACCGACCATCCCACCCCTATATAAGCATGGGCAAGCCTCCTCCTTCAACAACAATTCATTATTCATTTTAGTTCTCACTCTTCACCACACGTCCACTCTACAAGTGTACAATAGAGAGAGTAGAGCCACTCTACCTAGCCTAGCTAGAATAGAAGTAAGGAGTGAGAGAGGAGCAAGAGTAGAGCATCTCTCCAAGAGAGCTCTCGGGAAGCTAGTCTTGCACGGGGCGGAGTGCCGGACTTGTCGGCTCCCTCCTCGCTTGTACCTCTACGGCGTCTTGCTACGTGAAGTAAGACATCGTGTTTATCTTTCAGTAATACCTTTGAGTAAGTTATTCTTGCTTGTTATCTTCTTGCGGGTTCGTCGTTCGTCCCCGTGACGGAATAGTAAGAGGACCCCTGATAGAGACGGGAGCTCCTGATCACCGCTAGAGTTGTAGCGACTGGCATAGATGTGGTGTCTAGGCTAGGACCTACCTTCGTTTGCTTCGTAGCCCACGGTTGAGGTGGTAGGTGGCAGGTGGTGACAGCCCTGTCCGTCCCTTGTAATCCGTCACGTCCGGTTATGCCGTAGAGCCTCGAGCCGGCATCACCGCGGACTGTGCGATCCGGCGCCCGAAGTAAGAAGTGTAGCATCAAGTTTAGCCATCTCCTAGGACTTTACCCTTAGAAAACCTCACTACCTAAGCTATCCTACTCCATCTCGGGCAACCTCTCGTCTAGAATTAACTCACAAGCTGTTCTTCGTGAAAGAAATACGATACCCGATTACTCACCGGGTGAAGTGCTATAACGGTGATTTCCGTGCGCTTGCGGATTTGGCTGCATACACTAAGAAACGCCAACAATGATGAACTTCTTTAGGCACAAACCATTGATAATGATTTTTTTAATGGTGATATTTTTATTTTCTCTTCTCTTTTTTTTGGTGCTTATTTTGCATAGCTCCATGTCTCTTGCTTGGAATATAATGAACTTGAAAAGGTATTAATCACAATCTTGCATCGTTTATTCTGAAACCTACAATCTTTTTAGATCTTCTCCCAGGGTAGGAGACAAAATTTTGAGGCGAAAAGAGATGTTTTTGCATACTCCCAGGGTAGGAGCAGTAGATGTATTTGGATGTAAGTGATCTTGATTTTGGGAGTATGAACCAAAGTTTGGCATTCACTTTGGCTGTGATGTCTAGCATATTGGCGGAGTTAGGTCCATTGACTTCCTTCTTGATGTTATCGCATCCCGCCTCGAACATAATCTGTCTAGTTGCAATCTCCAATGTTGTTGCGATTCGTTCCTTGTCCTTCTCCAATTCCTTGGCCTTGTCGCCATAGATTGATCCCTTCTCAAGATTGTGCATCCTATCGTTCATAGATTTCATCTCACCTTGGATATTGTCGACTTCGACGTTGAGGTTGTTGGTGAATTTCTCCAGGAGTTGAAGAATTGAGTTGTCACCCGACATGGTGGTGGCGTGGAAATCAATATAGTCGTCTGATACCAGCTATAAGAGATCTGGTGATCTAGTGACACGTGGAGGGCGTAGATTGGATGGAGGACGGAGAAGCCGGGGCGGCTAGGGCTTGGCGGTGGCCGCGACGCCGGGCGATGGCGTGGTGGCGGGCTGCGCGCGTGGTGCGGGGGCGGAATGCAGGAGAGAGAGGGAGCAGAGAGATAGGGAAGACCATATTCTTTATTGATTTGAGCTGATTACACCCCGGAGATATATATATATATAGCCTAGCTAACCTAACTTAGGCACTAAGTAATTCTAGAGATCATGCGGATATTCTCTTTCTTTATTTTTACATCTTCTAATTCTAATTACAAAAAATACTTTATTGATGAAAGGCTAACATGGCGATGCAGCGGTAGCGCCTATGGTGCACGTGCGAGGAGCCACCGTGACGGCGTCTTCCCCGGTGCGGGAATCACAATGTTGATGAATACGGCGATCTAGAATCTCGACAACAACTTTTAACTCATCACTAAGGTCAGGAAGCACGAGACTTACAGTTCTGGCAGTTGATGGAGCTTGTTTCAATTGTGAACATGATTTTAAATAGGTCGCTAGAACTGCGGATATAGCCCGCTATAGCTTTTTGAGGTATGGTGCCGCTATTTGCGTTCATGTACAATTTAGCCGCTATAGCCCATTTTAGTGAATGTTCTAAATGATCTCTTTTTATCAGCTTGCTCTTCATCTAGTTTTGTGCTCTGAGAAGGTGTTGTAGCATCACTCTCTTTCATGCATCCACAGTTGGATATCAGAGACTTGGCATTATAGAGAAATGTCAATGCCAAAATGCCGAGGCTCAGGACCATAAAGTACAATGAGTCGACAAGTTGTGTGCATGATCCAGCCTTATGTTTCACCTAAGTTGCGGCCTTTACAACCACGCCACCGTTATATCATCTTAAAAGCTAAATTCACATATGTTGATGGTAAGAACACTCAGGTATGAATAATAAATGTTCACCAACCCATTTTTATCATACTTATCTCCATATGATCATTTAAATTCATGCTTTCTTTGTTTATGATATATGCTTTCGGTTTGGGGGTATTCAAATTAGGTATATCGATAGGCCTTTTTGATTTAAGCATGGTGATTAGGTTAAAACGACCTTCTTTAATCAAAATTTGACATGGTGTTGAAATTTTATTAATGAACCTTGAGTTGGTATCATGGACAATAGAAGTAATTCATGAATGGAGGTGAATCAAGGCAAGTTTCATATTGTAATTTTATCTTAGCCTTGCTTGTGCTCTAATAAAGGTTTGGTGAACAAGTTATCAAGAATAAAATAGTGATAAATAAAATAAAACAACAATAATTAAGACAATTCTAGCTCCCCAATATTCTAGCCGGTAGAGCCCTTGCTTGTTTTAGTTCCTCTTGTTTTGTTTTCTTTGTTATAATAAAGCGGGTACAAAAAATAAGTGTGGGGGAGATCTCCCGAGCGAAACTGAAACAAAATCAAGATCTCCCTAATGCATTGCACAACCATTGAGTGATCCATCATACGGAATGACGAGACAAATGACTTTCATTATCCCCTTCATCTTCAAGGGTGGTTTGTGCAACTCTACGCTCACCTCCCTCGAAGTTTTAAATCTTAACATTGAACAAATAAAAAAGACAAAACTTTTTGCTTCTCCATCTCCATGTCATCCTGTCATTGAAGTTTGCATACTCTTTATTCCTCGCCAATATTCCTTCAACTTGTGAACACTTATTATAGGGACCCCAATTTATGAGAGCAATTGAAAGGATTAGATATAGTAGGGTGACATGATGCTTGTTCATTTCTTGCAAAGAACTTGGGATTTATTTAAAAAAAATAGAATCTTCCTTGACTGATGTTCAAATACCTACCAAAGGCCATATATGATCTTTCATGATAAAACCTTCCACATATGCCTTTTACTTTGTGTTTAGGTTGGGTGAAATTATGTGACCCTAGTCAGAGATGTTTCATGCTCCCAAGATCACAAATCATGTACACCCACAAATAAAGCTACCAACTCTTACACTGGGAGTTGCGCACAACATGCACTTATCCATCCACCAAGTAAATGCATTACTCCTACACTTGGAGTTGGTGCAACACATGCATTCCTCTTAGATCCACAAATATGTTTGTTAGGTCCCATCAAAATAAATGCTTTGAACCCTTGTTGACATCTCCCTCGAAGTTTTTGTTGAAAGAGGCATGAGGCTATCATTCAAAAAAAGTGGAGTGATGAAGAAGAAAAAAAGAGTATGTATGAAGAAAAAATAAGAGAAAATTGCTGAGAGTAAAAGAAGATGAAAAAAAAAAAAAAAAAGAGGGAGTCAAAGAAAAAAATGTATAGAGAGAGAACAAGGTAGCGCATGTCCTCGTAGAAAGCTTTTTAAGTTCCAACAAAATGGAGATATGTTTTAAACAACATAGTAGAATTAGGATAGACACCATATATATCCACCGTTTTTTCCACACCCTTGCACATTTCTGATCTAAGAGTATGATGCTTCGCTCCGGTATGGTCTGGGATTTGACCTGACAACATATGCAAGTTAAGTGTGCCTTAGATGTTTTTCATCCCTACCTAAAGCTCCATATAAACTTTTAGTTGTAGGATGATTGAGTGAAGGAAATCTCTCTATTTATGCCTTGGTGAGGATCCACTTACAAATATGAGTGACTTGAGAGAATTATTCAAGGAATAAAAGCTATCTTTTTTTCAAAACCATATAAAAACCCAAGTTTTCGAGCAAAAATAGAGTGAGAAGATTTGAATCCAAGATGTTCCATTTTTCAATTGCCAAAGATATTTTTGGTAGATATTTGGAAGTTCACAGGTTCAGGTGAAGCATGGAAAAACTTGTATGCCAATTTTCCAATCAAGGAGATGAACCAGCTTAGTCCTCAAAACTTTACTCAATGACGAGCAAAGGACTAAATGTGGGGGAACTTGTTGGTGGTCCTTATTGCACACAGTTTACCGCCAACTTTATAATAAAATGAATACCAAAACTAAGATATAGGGCTTATGTAA
Source organism: Themeda triandra (assembly GCA_018135685.1). Classification (NCBI taxonomy): domain Eukaryota; kingdom Viridiplantae; phylum Streptophyta; class Magnoliopsida; order Poales; family Poaceae; genus Themeda; species Themeda triandra. The sequence goes on along the minus strand of JAENPR010000119.1, from coordinate 1,141,033 downwards.
ATTGTGCATTTGCAGGACACATATCTAAAAATACATATAAATTGTATCAAAGTGCGCAACCGAGAAAGCAGAAAGTCTAATCCATTCAAGGGAGAGCAAAGAAGCCCACCTATGTCGGTGAGTTGGGCCAATCCCCACCATGGTTGCACTCAAGGCCCAACATGCAACTAACAAGAGAAAGGCCGTCGTGGGATGGCTGCACCTGGGCATGGGCGCACCAGCCAGCGCACCGCCCTCCTTCCCCCACCACGTGTTGCTTCCTCATTGGCTCCCTATAGGTGGTTCATTGGAGATTTGTAAATATTCCTTTGGCAAAACGACTATTCCACACAGTATAAGAAGGGGCAGGCACCTCTCACAACACACCTCACACTTGTGGTCCATTCTTCATAATATTCATAGTGTAGTGTCCCTCTAGGTGCATAGCACCTAGTTGTAATAAAAAGAGGAAGAGAGGAGAGGGAAGAGATAAGGAGGAGTCGGCTTGTCGGTTCCTCTCGCCACTTTGTACCTCTAGGAGTCATCTCATTCATGGGTAAATTCCGTGTTCCTTTCTTTGGAATTTCCAAGTGATTTATTTAGCTAAGCTCGGCTTGTTTTACTTGTTTATAGGATTTCCACTCGACTGAGTGCTTTAGTGTAATTAAGATATCAGACTAGAATAGTAACCTCTAGCGTAGACGTGGTGTCTGGGCTAGAGAGTTACCTGAGTTTGCGTCCAACCCCACGGATAGTTGTTGTATCCCCGGGGGGTGACAGCTCCGATCAGGCCTTTGTATTCCACCATGTTCGGGTTAGTATTTCTATAGAGCTTTGGTGGCCTAACCCCAAACACCTTTTCCCAGTCTTTTTGAGGTTCAGAAAGGAATTGTTGCTCTGAAGTAAGTGCGTTTAGCGAGTCTGAGCCTTGGTTATCTAGTGATCTTGGGAAGGAATTATAAACACACTCTCTACCTACAAAAATATCTTTCTAGCTTCTTCTCTTGAATGTCCTTGTTTCTCTCTAGTACACTTCATTTCCCCATGAACAATACGATAACTGAATACTTCCTTGTGAAAGTTACAATGGTACTCCGTGTGCTTGCAGATTTATCAAGGCATACGCTAAGAAATACCAACAACCGCCGAGGGTTCTTCGTTGCTTGGGTAGATGCTTGGCCGTTTGTCGGTGTGTCTACATGTATGTCCTCCTTGCCCCTGGTTCTAAGGGCTTTGTCCTTAGTGACTCGGAGGAGCTCTCGTTTTCTGGAGTCACATTTTTGGCGGTCTAGGTTGTTTCGGCGGATGCTTTCTGCCAAGGTTGTTCCAGTGGATGCTTTGCTACCGAGGTCATTTCTAGCAGATGCTTTGCTGCCAAGATTGGTTTGGATGGATGTTTTGCCGTCTGGAGTTCTAGCGGATGCTTTGCCATTGTTTCATCTATGGCTTTGAACTCTGTTGGCTACCTTAGGTGTTGAGATATTTGTCGTATTAGGTGTAGCTGTTGGGGTTGGTGGAGGGTCCTCTGCTTTCATTTGTGTTGAGGATCTGGTTGGTAATTCATGGATTACCTACTAGTCCTTTTGTAACAACTATGTGTAGGTCCATTAACCCTTCTCTTCTGCTTAATGAAAAACAGGTTATATCCCCTTTCTCAAAAGAAGAGGGGGCAGATGGAGCCTGAAACTTATTTCTTCGGTCATGTCAAAGCATGCAAAAATTTATGAGTCCATTACTGAAACGTTTTTTCCTTGACCCAAGCGTATGAGAGAGAAGATCAACTAAATAGTCGATTCCAGCATATCCATAGCGAGATAAATAAATTAAAACTCATGTGGTCATCATGAATAGTAAATTCCATGAAAACTGCACATGTAAATCAAAGGCATAAAGATAACAAGATTAAGCACATCATATCAAGCCAATGATTAAAAATGAACGAGACACTTATATATCTAATGAACATGTTAGATCTCCTCCACCGCTATGACCGGTGGGGCATAAGCCAGAATCATGCATGCCGTAGAAATAACGATAGACTCGACAACCCTAACTCATTGCTAAAATCAATGGCGCATGAGGACAGAATCATGTAGGCTGTAACCAGCAAACAAAATAACAAAAACAGCAGCAACAAATTAAGTTTAGTGCTGAAATAACAAAAACAGCAAGGTATTTAAGAACAAAAATAGCAACAAAATAACAGCAAATAAATGAGCTTTGTTAGGCTAGTCTCGGGATGAAACGAGTGAGCGCTATTTTCAACCACTCGTAAACCGTGTGAAACTCGCATTGAGAGGGCTGAATTGTTTCATGGGCTAAAAATAGAGAAGTGAAACCATGGGAGGGAGAGCCGGTGGGATCCATACAGCTAAAATAAGCAAGTGAAACTGTGCAATGAAACAATGCATTGAGAGAGGTACCTGTTTCATTTATAATTTCGTATTTTTAGAACCGAGAGATTAAACGTCGCATTGAGACTAGCATGCTTGGGAAGAACCATCAGTTCCTCCCTTAAAAATTAATTTCGGCTGCTGTTAATTAAACAAATTAATTAATTGTGATTAAGGGCACTTGAGTTCTTTTCCTCTCCCCCACCCAATTCCACGAAGGCACGAACGGGAGCCGCTTTTACATAGTCGCAGGATCTCGCCACCCATCGGCTCAACGCCTCTACACCCACAAGCTCACCGTTTCCACTGACCTCCCGCCAGCTCGCTGCCCACGCCCATCGGAGCGTAGTACTCGCTGCTGCCCGCCTTCACCAGGCCGGACACCACGGGCACTGCGAACTAGCCGCTGCCGGCGCCCCTTGCGTTGGCTTCGGTCGCAGACACGAACACCTGCACGCAGCACACGTCACACTCCTCGCAGCTGTCGTCGCCGCCGCGGACACGAGTCACAGACAAAGATAAAGACGGTGCACTAGGAGTTGGGCCGCGCCGCTGGGTGCCGCAAACGCCTCGTGGTCGGTGAGGAACAATTGGACGGTGGTGGCGTTGGTGGTGTCATGCGACCGTGCGGGTCCAGCTCCAAGATGGTGCTTAGCCGGAGGAGGCATCGTCGAAGAAAGGTTCTGTGCTTTGAAGCTGCGCCACCGTGACTGCCGAGTGAGATGGCGGGAGGCGGCTCGGTGCTTGAAGGGCCACGTCGGGCACAGGTGGAGCGGTGCTCGCCGCGAGTCACGACTGCAGACGATGGAGAGGGACGGAGCTGCGGAGCTAGACGAGCCCCGGTTATCGAGTCCACGTATCCATGGAGCATGGTGCTGCCGCGCCGTCGATCGCTGAAGTGCCGGTAAACGCCTTCGCTGGAGAGGATGATGGGCGGTAGGAGAACCTGATGACCGTAGTAGATTACCCATTCAACATACTCCACCAATCAAAATACCACTATACCCTTTCAGCTAAATATAGAAATCAGTTCTTAGCCCACTAAATTTCAGTTCCGATCCACAACTTAAGTTCCTCTCGTTAGGTTCCTCTACATTTTTAACCATTAGATCTAGATGAACCAAAGACTTCTATTATTCTCAAGCACCATAAAATTTCTCCAAATAAATAGGCAATCCTTAGTAAATAGATAACAACAGCACCTATATAATCCACATAACAGCCACACGACACAAACATATCTATAATAGTACATGACAAAAACAAGTCCACAAACAGCCACATGAAACAATTTCACTAAAACATCAATCCTTCATTACAATCATGAACTACTTCATATTTTTGGCCTAGCATTGCTTTGTCAACCACTCCTTCCTTTCTGTCTCTGTCTTCTTCTGAAATTCGGCTCGCTTCCCTGCTTGTTCTCGAAAAATCTTTTTTGCTGCTTTATATTTTTCGGAATTTTTAGGTACCCCACACTCGACAACCAAACTCAGACAGCTTTCAATCTGATCTTTCGCTTCGTCGTATTCCTTGTTATTTTTGTCGACATTTTCAGAAGTACGAACATGTATCGCTCTATGCTGCTTCCCCGCACGAATTTCTGAAAACAAAGCAAGCCACAATAATAGATGAGATTTTTTTTTTTTAACCGGCTATCAGACTGGCCCGGCCCACGCTAATTTTTTGTCTAAAAACTATAGCAGTTTGCAAAGGAGCACCGTGAATGATTTACGTGGGACTCCCCATATTGATGAATTTCATTCACATGTTAATTTCTCTTTGTTTTTTATGTGTGCCCTCTCTCTCTCATGTTTTGTCCTGGTCCGCTCCACGCTTTATTATTCCCGAAAACAAATGGTACTTAAGTATTTTTTTCATCTCTAACAATTCCCTAGTAAGAGTTACGTGTATCCTAACATTTTGGTGTGGCATGAGATCAACACATGGTGCAATATAATATTTGGTGAGGCATGTTATTTTTTTAACCTTGTTCGTGCCTATTTAATTACCAATACCTCATGATTTAGTTAACCTATATGACTCATGGGCCCCACATCATAAAATTATTCGTAAAATGTCCCTATTCTATTAGAAGAGCGAGTTCTCCAAATAGGAGCCACAAGCAGTTAAACTGGACCTTGTTCGGCAGTGCTAGCTTGTGAAACCCACCAAATATGACATTGAGACTCTCATGGGTACCATCTCAACGTATAACCCAGTCAATCTCTTCAAACCAAATCTGGCTTGATCAAGATCGACAGCTTCGCAATTTAGCATGATGAATGTAAAATTTGCCACAAGGTTTGCCGAAATTAATTGAATAAATTTTGTCAAATGGTTTGGCGAAAGTACAATTTTGCCGTAGCTAGCATAATGCAAAAAATGTTAGAATTATTGGGCCAAGCCCATATAATAATTCAGTAACCTCAAAGGCCCACAATTAGTGTTAGGTGCAAAAGTGATTAGTACCAAATGGATTAATCACTAAGAGGGTAATCAACTTAAATAGTGAGCATTGAGATGCTCTCATAGACAAGTTGAGAAGGAGAACCTGGGAGCCACACGCGCGCGCCGCCGCCGCCGAGCCGAGCCGAGCCGAGCCGCGCGCCGTGACGGGCCGAGGCAGTGGGCGTGGGCCGGCTGGCTTGGCTAAGTTTAGCCGCCGTCGCCAGCTCGCCAACTCCCAACCACCGTGTCCAGGTTCATCCCCCCCGGACATGTGTGTAACGGGAAGCTGGCAGGGGCGCGCCTATATAAAGGCCCCTGTCCGCACACTAGGGTTGTATCCCGTTCCCGTGCTTCTCCCTCTCCAGCCGCCAGTGCCACCTCCTTCCTGAGCTCGAGTTGCTGTGCTGCATCTCCGACCAGAGCCGACCAGAGCCTCTGCGCGCACAGAGGTTACTGGTAGTAGGCCTCCGGAACTTCTCCCATCAAGCGTACCTGCTCGGGTAGGCGGGAAATCAAGTTTTTGGGGAGCGCCGTACAGGCGCGACTGCTGCTGCTGCTCCACGCCCGCGGGCTATGCCTCTGAGCACGAGGCGGACTCCCGCTCGCTGCTGGCGACGACGACGTCATCGACAACAACACCGTCGTAGGCAGCGGCGACGACATGGACGCTAGTGGTTCACTATCCGCGGGTACCGGAAGTGCCACGCTTGGGTATAAACTGAAACCACTTATTGCTATGCTTTATTTTGTTGCTGCTGTAGTGATAGCCATGTTTAGCTATGCTAGAAATGTCAGTAGCACATATGAAGCAGTCGCGTGCATTGTACTTGTGTTAGTATTTTGCTTATCGTATTTACGGATTAATGCATGGTGTAAAATGACTAAATATCCAACAATCCAAAAACTTGATAGGTCATTTTCATCTGCTAGCTTTGCTGCATCCATGAGGCCACCACCTTTGAAGGATGGTGGGTCCAACTATAAAATATGGCGATCCCGTTGCATGTTGTGGCTTACCGCTATGCGCTGCGACCACGCTATCAGGGGAAGGCGCACGGAACCGCCTCTTTCTCCTGAGGAAGAGAGCAAGTTACGGAGGCGGATAACCCGCTTTAAGCCGTCACTCATCGCGTCATAGATGAGGGTATGATTCCACTTTGTACATGGACATGCCTACGGGCAAGGACATGTGGGATACACTGCAGGCCAAGTTCGGGGTTCCCGACGGCGCGTGAGCTGTACATCGTGGAGCGCTTCTATGACTACAAGATGGTCGATGACCGTTCCGTGGTAGAACAAGCTCATGAGATACGAGATGCTAGCCAAGGAGCTTGAGAACAACAAGTGTGAGCTGCCTGACAAGTTTGTGGCCGGCGGTATTATCGCTAAGCTGCCACCTACTTGGAGGGACTTTGCCACTTCTCTAAAGCATAGGAGGCAAGAGTTCGGTGACCGATCTTGTTGCTTCTCTAAGTGTTGAGGAAAATGTGAGGGCAAAGGACACACGTGGCAAGAAAGTGCACGTCGAGGAGGCTCTAGCGCCAATTTGGTGCAAAAGAGGGACCCTCGGACTTCCCGCAAGAGGAAACAAGCAAAACAAGAATGCTTTCAAGCCTCAAGCTCGGGCTTTCAAGAAGAAGGCTAACAAGGAAAAGAGCGAAAAGAGTGGCGTACGCTATGTGTGCGGGAGCAATGCTCATTGGGCAAAGGAGTGCCCAGACCGCAAGGACAAGCAGCCACAGCAGAAGAAGACTGTCAACATGGTTGTTAGTGAAGCTGGAGGATCTGGGTATGGTAATTATTTACCAACAGTTCTTTCAGTTTGTCTCTCTCCTGATTGGTGGATTGACACAGGGGCTAACATTCATGTATGTGCTGACCGCTCTTTGTTTTCTTTGTACCAGGAAGGACGAGGTTCCTCCCTGCTGATGGGAAACGGCTCACATGCGGCTGTTCATGGTGTTGGCACGGTCAATCTGAAGTTTACTTCGGGAAAGACCGTGCAGCTGAAGAACGTGCAAAGATGTCCCCTCAATAAAGAAGAATCTCGTCGGCGGGTCCCTATTGTGTAGGGATGGTTTTAAGCTTGCTTTTGAGTCCAATAAGTGTGTCGTATCGAGATATGGAACATTTGTTGGTAAGGGCTATGAGAGCGGAGGCTTGTTCCGCTTTTCTTTGATGGATTCTTGTAATAATAATGTCGTGAACCACGTGAGACATGATGATGATTGTAATATTTGGCATTCTCGACTTTGCCATATTAATGTTGGATGTATGACGCGCTTAGCAAAAATGAGTTTAATCCCTAAATTCGATTTGGTCCAAGGTTCTAAGTGCCATGCTTGTGTGCAAGCAAAACAACCTCGCAAGCCTCACAAGGCCGTGAAAGAGGCGAGGAACACGGCACCACTAGACCTCATTCATTCGATTTGTGCGAGATGAATGGCGTGTTGACCAAAGGCGGCAAGAGATATTTCATGACACTCATCGATGATAGTACTAGATTTTGCTACGTGTACTTGCTAAACACTAAAGATGAAGCATTACATTACTTTAAAATCTATAAAGCCGAAGTTGAAAATCAACTCGAGAAGAAAATCAAACGGTTGCGGTCCGATCGTGGGGGTGAATACTTTTCAAAAGAATTCGATCTCGTTCTACGAGGAACATGGAATTATTCATGAGAGGACGCCTCCATTCTCCCCCAATCCAATGGGATTGCCGAAAGAAAGAACCGCACTCTAACGATTTGGTTAACGCCATGTTAGACACTGCGGGACTTTCCAAGGAATGGTGGGGTGAGGCTTTATTGATCTGCGAGTCATGTCCTAAATAGAGTCCCCACAAAGAATAAAGAGAAAACACCATTCGAGGAATGGGAAAAAAAGAGATTAACTCTTTCATACCTGCGCACTTGGGGTTGCTTGGCCAAAGCGAATGTGCCAATCAACAAGAAGCGCAAGCTTGGGCCAAAAACTGTAGATTGTGTCTTTCTTGGATACGCAATGAACAGCGTAGGCTATAGATTCTTAATTGTGGAATCTGGAGTCCCCGACATGAGGGTCGGCGGAATATTTGAGCCCGTGAGATGCAACATTCTTCGAGAATGAATTCCCTATGAGAGGGAATGTACCTAGCACATCTAGTGAGGGACCTCCCGATGCTCCCGATACTTTTGTGCCGATGGAGAGCACGAACAACCCACCACCGAAAGTCCCGAGGAGGAAAATAATGGAGTCACTCGAAAGAGTAAGAGACCTAGGATTGCAAAATCCTTTGGTGATGACTTTACCATATACCTCGTGGATGACACCCCAACGACCATCAAAGAGGCATTTTCCTCTCCTGACGCTGACTATTGGAAGGAAGCAATACGGAGTGAGATGGATTCAATTATGTCTAACGGAACTTGGGAAGTGGTTGATCGTCCGTACGGGTGCAAGCCTCGTAGGATGTAAATGGGTGTTCGGGAAAAAGCTTAGGCCCGATGGTACGATTGAAAAATACAAGGCTAGGCTTGTAGCCAAGGGTTATACCCAAAAGGAAGGCGAGGACTTCTTTGATACATACTCACCAGTGGCTCGATTGACTACAATCAGAGTACTACTTGCCCTGGCTGCGTCTCATGGTCTTCTCGTTCATCAGATGGACGTGAAGACGGCTTTCCTAAACGGAGAGTTAGATGAGGAGATCTACATGGATCAGCCTGATGGTTTCGTAGTAGAAGGTCAGAAAGGCAAGGTGTGTAAATTATTGAAGTCTTTGTATGGCCTAAAACAAGCTCCTAAGCAATGGCACGAAAAGTTCGATCGCACCATGACGTCGGCGGGCTTTGTTGCCAATGAGGCCGATAAATGTGTCTACTACCGCTTCGGTGGGGGAGAAGGAGTAATCCTGTGCCTATATGTGGATGACATCCTAATATTTGGCACGAACCTCAATGTGATTGAGGAAGTCAAGGACTTTCTCGTCCAAGAACTTTGATATGAAAGATTTGGGAGTGGGCGATGTGATCTTAAACATCAAGCTACGAAGGAGAAAATGGTGGGGTCACTCTTTTGCAATCCCACTATGTGAAAAAGATTCTAAGTCGCTTTGGCTACAAGGATCGCAAACCGGTGTCCACTCCCTATGATCCAAGCCTAATTCTGAGAAAGAACAAAAGGATCATGAGAGACCAATTGAGGTACTCCCAAATCATTGGCTCACTAATGTACTTAGCCAGTGCAACAAGACCTGACATCTCATATGCTGTGAGCAAGTTGAGCCGGTTTGTATCAAACCCAGGAGATGATCATTGGCGTGCTCTTGAGAGAGTAATGCGGTATCTAAAGGCAACCGCAAGTTATGGCATTCACTACACCGGGTACCCAAAGGTACTGGAGGGTTTCAAAGATGATGCAAATTGGATATCCGATGCCGACGAGTTAAAAGCCACCAAAGTGGGTATGCGTTTACCCTTGGGGGTGGTGTCAAGCTTTCCCTGGAAGTCTTGCAAGCGAGACCATCATCACGAGGTCAACTATGGAAGCGTAACTTGCGGCACTAGACACCGCCACTGTTGAAGCCGAATGGCTTCGGGAACTCCTGATGGATTTGCCGGTGGTTGAAAAACCTGTGCCCGCCATCTCCATGAACCGTGATAATCAAACCGTGATAATCAAAGTTAACGGTTCTAAGGATAACCTGAAGACCACTAGGCATGTAAAGCGGCGCTTAAAGTCTGTCAGAAAATTGAGAAACTCCGGAGTGATATCGTTGGACTATGTCCACACATCTAAGAATCTGGCAGATCAGTTCACCAAGGGGCTATCACGAAACGTGATAGACGGTGCATCGGTCGAGATGGGACTGAGACCCACTTAAAGTTTGCTGTAGTGGTAACCTGCTCCATGTGATCGGAGATCCCGTGAATTAGAGTGGTGAAACAAGCTATGAGTAGACTGAGGGAAAAGACCCTTGACAAAGGTCCCTATCTCTAGAAATGCACTTCTTTTCCAAGCTGTATGGCAGGATGGCATATGCCTTAATGTGATCCGAGTGGCTTATAAAAGCAAGGATGTCGGCCTACAGGACATCCTAGAAGGAACACACCTATGTGAGTTAGACTGCTGGTCCCAGTCTATGAGGTTTGGGTGATCTCTAGATGCTCACGAGAAGGCACGGAGTTTGACTTATATGCTCCACCCGAGGGATGCTCTAGGCAGCCTGGTATCAGTTAAGAATTTGGGTGAACCTCACTTCGCACAAAACTGTCAATTCAAGGCATAGTCCATTGATCAGTTGTGAATGAGTGTAAGCCCCTATTCTAGATGGAAGTTCAACTTAACGTCTCCATTGAAACACCGGTATATCAAACGAGCTCGATCCGAAGGCATTAACCGTGTACCTTTGATGTTTGGTGGGGATTGTTAGAATTATTGGGCCAAGCCCATATAATAATTCGAACCTCAAAGGCCCACAATTAGTGTTAGGTGCAAAAGTGATTAGTACCAAATGGATTAATCACTAAGAGGGTAATCAACTTAAATAGTGAGCATTGAGATGCTCTCATAGACAAGTTGAGAAGGAGAACCTGGGAGCCACACGCGCGCGCCGCCGCCGCCGCCGGGCCGGGCCGGGCCGGGCCGAGGCCGTGGCCGTGGCCGTGGCCGAGGCCGTGGGCGTGGGCGTGGGCGTGGGCGTGGGCCGGCTGGCTTGGCTAAGTTTTGTCACTGGGCCTCGGCGGCAAACCCTAGCCGCCGCCAGGGAGCAACCCAACGGCTAAACCCTAGCCGCCGTCGCCAGCCCGCCAACTCCCAACCACCGTGTCCAGGTTCATCCCCCCCGGACATGTGTGTAACGGGAAGCTGGCAGGGGCGCGCCTATATAAAGGCCCCTGTCCGCACACTAGGGTTGTATCCCGTTCCCGTGCTTCTCCCTCTCCAGCCGCCAGCGCCACCTCCTTCCTGAGCTCGAGTTGCTGTGCTGCATCTCCGACCAGAGCCTCTGCGCGCACAGAGGTTACTGGTAGCAGGCCTCCGGAACTTCTCCCGTCAAGCGTACCTGCTCGGGTAGGCGGGAAATCAAGTTTTTGGGGAGCGCCGTACAGGCGCGACTATTGCTGCTGCTCCACGCCCGCGGGCTATGCCCGTGAGCACGAGGCGGACTCCTGCTGCTGCTGCCGACGACGACGTCATCGACAACAACACCGTCGTAGGCAGCGGCGACGACATGGACGCTAGTGGTTCACTATCCGCGGATACCGGAAGTGCCACGCTTGGGTATAAACTGAAACCACTTATTGCTATGCTTTATTTTGTTGCTGCTGTAGTGATAGCCATGTTTAGCTATGCTAGAAATGTCGTAGCACATATGAAGCAGTCGCGTGCATTGTACTTGTGTTAGTATTTTGCTTATCGTATTTACGGATTAATGCATGGTGTAAAATGACTAAATATCCAAAAAAAAATAGGTACATCTCAGAAAAGAAATGCCATATTTCGATAAGTGCATGGTGTTTCGCTAGCTTACCTCCAATCGGCATCGTAGCCCCTGGGGCAACTCCCTTCTTGACGATAGTCCCTCGGGCGGCTGATGAATTAGGAGCTTTAGGGATATGGTGATCGATCGAGGTTTACATGCAACGGTGGAGGTGGATATATAGCTAGCTCCTCGTCGCGTGTATATATAGGCCGTACTGGTACTACTACAACAACAGAAGTCGTAATAAAGGTGAATTCAAATGGAAATGCGTCATCAATTTCTTCGTGGGCAAGCAGTTGGCAAGAGAAGTTCGTTGGTAGTTAGTGAGAACCGGTGATGAAATTAAGTGAAGAGAAAAAATGCTCGTTTATTATAAACTTACTCCAATTTTTGTTTTCCTGAAAACGTGTCGACTAGTTCAAGGAAGTACTCAGCGACATGAGTTCGCTGAACCACGGAGAACGAAAGTGTATACTAGCTTGTTTAGTGAGTCAAACATTAAAATGCATTCATCTAACCACTATATAGAAACTTTGTCAGTACATCTCCTCTGTTGTTTATATATATATGTGCCTTTAGCTTGTTTCATTGGTGGAGACCTGGCAGGACCGGGCTGGTTCAGTTCAGTCAGGTCCTGGTCGTCGTGGACACACCGGCTATGAACGACCATACGCGTGTACATCTTGATGGACCAAACACGTCTTGATGTGCAACTTCCACAGAGGCGAGACGACGACTTGGGAGATCCAATGGCCACGTCATAAAAAAAACTGCATGACGACCTACGTCCGTACGTATTTCACTTAGGCAAATCTAGGATATGTCTTACGTCACAGCAAATCTTAGATGGTTGGTGTGTAAATAACCTATCTAAAGCTGACGTGTGTCTCAAGGCTATATATGAACTATTTAACAGGCCCCACGGAACCCCGGTGGACCTGCAAGACTTGGTCATGCTTTCGATCTCTTTCAGGTTTGCATAATAATAAATAATATAATCCTAACTATAATATGTATGCTCTGGATTTCCACTAAACCCATAAGAAAGCCACATCCTGATAGAATGAAAACTATCAAACTCTTATATTTAGAAAAAAAGATAATATTACAAGTAAATTAACCCACCAACAGTAAGGATCGACACTATACGTAGTTGGACTACCGTCCTTTTCTAAAATTTCTATTGTGTATATGTATTGCTTTCTTGTTCGATATTTCCTTGCTTGTCCACAGTTCCACACTACACAGGATGACGGGATAAGGGATGTAAATGTCAGCGAGCACAATGCACGGAAACAGAGCCTTTGCATGCAGGGTTCCCGGCGACGTGTTGGCGCGTTCATTTCGCGTTGGCGCGTACATGTAGGCTCGCCGCCCGTGTCTATTACGTGTTTTCGCTCGACTGTGGCGCGTCCCAGGGATGATGTTTGGGATATTTTGATAAGCTTCTTCACCTAAACACTTCTCCTTTGAAAAAAAAAGGGTTGGTTACGTTGATATAGTTGATTGAATAATCAAGACCGAGAGGGTGAACTGCTCCTGGGCATACGTCCGCGTAGGACGATCGACCTGGAAGATGCACATGCATCGACGGAGAATCTTCCTTGTTATCACTGTCGTTGTCCCGGGACAACTCAACGAGATCATGAATAAAAATAATTCTCCTGCGATGCAGTGCATCTTTCGGGTCATCCCATGTAATTGATCTCTGAAGCGAAAAGGCAAAAACGGTGCTTGAATTGATCATCATGGCCTGGGCGTCACACAAAGGTACGTAGTTTGCACATACTACGCTAGCTCAAAACAAACATAAATATCACATTTGATGAAATTAAACTCCAAAGAGCTGAGCATCAGTCTAATAGATAAAGATGCAGTGATGAAGGATGTTGGCAGTACCCAGTATGCCCAGGAGCAGAGAAGGAGGATCGGAAGAAAGTAACAGACATCATCAACTCGCGACACCCGGCTGTCACGGAGACCAGCGTGGTGGTGGAATTTCGATCCTGGAGGGTAGTGAGGGCGACGCAGCAATACAGAGCCACGGTTTTGTTCAGTCCATGTTCCAGAACAGAAACAGAACAGCATCACCCCCAGGGTCCCAGCAGCAGAGTGTAGAAAATAGCCGTGGCATTGAAACGGGGAACATAAGAATGGAAATCACGCTGAGGAGACACAGGTAATCAATCCTGCTGCAGTTGCCCATGAGACACACAAAGATATCTGATATCAAGCTACAGAGAGGTGTCACATGAGACCATACTGAATATCTGAAAGTACTGGAAAGCAACCTCTAACAATGATTTTGCACAAACAGCATCTCTCTGATTGTACATTAGAATTGTATGAGTGCATGAATAGTGTGTGTTTAGATCCTCACTTCTATTCTTGTATACATCACTGACATAGGCGGACCCAGGCCCAAGAAACAGCCCGGGCAAGCCATCTGCTATTTCCCTACTATAATGTTTCAAGCCCACGAAATTTATTCACAATTAATGGGCTGTCTACTAAGCCTCAAGGGATTTCCAAGACTCGAGCCTGGGCAGCCCACGAAATTTATTCACAATTAATGGGCTGTCTACTGGGCCTCAAGGGATTTCCAAGACTCGAGCCTGGGCAAGGGCCTAGGCTTGCCGGGCCTTGGGTCAGCCTATGATCACTGATGGTTATGGTTAATTTTTTTTCAATTTTTGTCTTGATTTTTTAACTAATTTCTATTGATGGTTGGTGGGACTGCTTGCAGAAATTCATTTACATTGTCAGTTACAGCAAGTGGAACTATAGTTTTAACCGTAGATTAACTATCAAGCATTCCATATTAGTGTGGTCCATACTGTCATCGGACTGAACAAAATCTATCAGGCAAGCATCAATCACACGTTTCCTTTCCAGTCCTACGTGTTAGTAAGATATAGCTCAAATTTCGCTGAAATTCGTACACATCGGTGAGTTCCGAAAAGAATTTTATGCTTCAAAATCTGAGAATATTAACCAAATTGAATCCAAAATTCATCCATTTTATTTGGGACTGAATTTGTTTTCCAAAATGAATCTGAATGCCAATCTCTATCAGGCAAAATTCTACTCCGATGGGCTCAACTGGGCTTTTGTTTCTTTCATCTGCCGACCTGGGCTCAGATGGAGCCCTTCCTGAAGTGTTAAATGTAAGGATTCTTAGAAGGTAAGCCCAATAACCATGATGCACAGAAATAGCATTTATCACAGGCGGCCCAATGGGCCAGCACAAGTCTATCAGGGAGCTCAGTCCTTTTCTCTGATTGCAACAGAGGCAGATCAATCGATCTGGAGCATCGACGTACTACTTCCTGTGTCGTATAAGTTCGAAAAATCAAGAAGATCATACGTCGACCAGCCCACACCCTGCATCCTCGACACGTCGTGGAGCTAGCCCAACGAGAATCTAGCTCTGATCTGTCGCCACCGGCGATCTTGTTGATCATCCTGGCGACGTCGTGCAAACATGCATGGGGCGCCTGTCGAGCTCGACGGCAGCTCTTCCACACCCTTTTACGATGTCTAATTGTCTATGTTCAATGTGAAAAGGTCACGGCTGGTCCCAGCCTGAGTTTAACTTGCTTTTGGCGCCACCGGCCACAGGCTTCACGCAGATATCAGCAAGCCCGCGCCGTCGTCCAGAACCACTCCACTTGGCCGTTCTGGACATCCTCGTACAGCGCCATGGCGCCCCGCCCGTTCCTCGCCCACACAACGTCTCGGTGTTTGCCCTGTCTATACTCGCGGACGCACCTCGCAAGACCCGCATGCCAAATGAAGGCCATGGTTGTCTATGGGTTTTTTTTTTTTTTTTTGAGAAGCCCTTGGTCTGAGTACAAGCTGTAGTATCTGAACAGACATCTAACACACATCACCACACACACGCACACCTACTCACACCACCCTAGATCCCTTGCTAAGACCTACAAACTACATATTCAGACAGCGCACCCCAGGCCCAGCTCGTCGCGGTGAAGCGGAATGCCGGGAAAGCGCATGGGTGCTACCCGGGCGTAGACAACAGAAAACGGGGAAAACCCCGCTTTATTCGTGCGATGCCTGGGTTCGAACACCCGACCACAAGCAGGCAGCGCTCCACGACGGGAGCCGCTAGCCAACCGAGCACCCGCTCGGTTCGCGTTGTCTATGGTTTCTTGTGCGAGGAACAAACGTGGGTTCAAAAGGGCAAGCATCAGGGGCGGAGCTACAGTAGAAGCATGGGGGTACAGCTGTCCCCCCAAAATTCCTGAAAAAAATCAAGTATATATATTCTTTAATATATTGTATATGTATAATACGTTTCCGAGGCCCAGCTGCAGCCCATTTATAAACGTACAGGCGTAGAGCAGCCCATTTTCATCCTGCTCGTCACGATGCTGCTGGCTCTGCTGTGCGTCGTCCGTCGTCGGCCCCCAAATTAATCTGCCGATCCACAGAATACGAAACGAAGCGTCACAACTCCTCAAACCCCGCCCGCCGCCGCTGCTGCAGAGACAGAAACCCTCGTCGTTCGTCGAGTCATCGTTGACGTTTGCCGGCCGGCTGGCCGGCTGACTGGCTGAGGCGCTACTTGCCTGCTTCGTGCTCGTTCTGATTTCCTACGCTACGCCAACATGTCCAGGAGCCGCCAAACTGACAAGATGCAAAGGGTAAAAATTCAATCTTGTTCTATTGCGATCACCGATCAATCACGCTTTCAAGCCATGGCGAATCGGCGCGTGAAGCTTTAGCTGGAAACTTGTGTTAGTAGTATATTACAATTATGGAGAGTTGAAAACAAGTAACTTATCGCAACTATTTTATCATTGTTTAGTGATTTAATTATGTCATGTCTATGTTCTTTGACTATATAATTTTCGTCCGTACCCCCACGATTGAAATCCTAGATCCGCCACTCGGCAAGCATCTATGTGATTGTACATCTGAATTGTATGATTGCATCATCAATGGTTCGTGTTAATGTCATGACTTCCATGCTCATGTGTGTTGCCAACAATGTTTACACATAGAATGTTAATGATTGATCTTTGTATGAATCAAAACACTTTCTAGCCTTTGTTTTTTTTAATCTGCATGTGCATGAAAGAAGTCACTTAAAGAGATTCGATTTTTTTCGTTCAAAAATCAATTGGAGCAGATATGACCGTTTCCTCGGTTTGGGTCAAGGAAATGCCCAAGCCCAACTATTACTGGCAGTCAAGACTCAAGACATATAGATACTACTGAAGTCTCACTCAGCTGCCGCACCTAGTATACGCCTTTTAAGACCAAAATATATAACTAAAATACAAATAATTTCTACTAGATTAAAGCTAGGATAGGTTTGTTACAGGCCTTCCAACATTTGCATGGGCAATGTATTCTTATATATGGACCTGAATGGGGTTGCATTTTTTCTGTCCAGCTACTCAAGTCAGCTTGTCCCCGGAATGTTGAAAGTAGCACTTGTGAGGATGGTCGGCTTCACTATAATATGGAAAGGTCTCTCATTTCACGGCGCTAAGACAACATGATAGCTTGGTTCGAAGGAGGCGTTTAGCACCACGTGTGGTGGCCCACTACTACGGCGGTGGCTTGCACCCTAGGTGGCAGCGTGTACCCTGAGCGGCAGCACAGACCCTGGCCCCCCGATGGTTGTGTATTCGGCACGAAGCTATTACCCCACTCCAATAGGTTACCCTCCCTCCCCTGATCTAATCGATTTGGCGTTGATTTCATTATCTATGCTAGGAATGCCACCTACATTTAAAGGACATGACCCACGTATTGGAGTTCGATTGTAAACATGTAGTCTACATCATATCCCACACCCCCCCCCCCCCCATGCCCTTACGCTCCGTGGCTATGCCGGCATCTCAAGAGTGGAATATTGAGGTGGGAGGCAATCCCCCCCCCCCCCCCCGTGAAAGGCACTTGTTTGGTTTTGATAATTGAGTGACAACTTTAGGTGGACTAACATGTGTGATGGTTGAGATACACAGGAATTAGTTCACAGGTACATATGTGTGAGCAACATATGCCATGGTGGAAATGGCTTGGAAATGTTGTGAGGCTCAACACATGAGTTGATGGAGGAGCTCATTGCAAATGAGACATGACATGGAGTCATGTGACCAAGAGGTGACGATCAAGATGAGGTTTGGCTTGATGGACCGGTTGCAAGTGTGAAGGGCAAGTTGAGACTGCGAAGCGAAGGACCATGCGATGGTGAAGCTTGGGCAAGACTTTGCGCCGATGGACCGACGCAACGGTGAAGAGCAAGTGAGGTCAAGATCGATGGACCAAGAGTGTCACATGATGATATGAAGTGGATCATATCATTTGGTGATCGTGTCGTGCATGTGGTGCATTGGCACAATGGAGGATGACGGTGGAGATGGAAATACGTAAGGCAAAGGTATAACCTAGGGCATTTCATTCCACCGGTCTAAGGTTGAGTAGAGAAGTGCTTGATCGGATTTAGGATAGATGGCCGTACTATCAAGAGGGGTGATCTTGTTTGCATATCGGTCATCTAGTGCCACTTGAGCGATCTAACATTGCGATGTGCTAGGATTGAGTGGCGTGGTGAGTTGAAGAGAAAATCCTTAATCCTTTTAAAATGATTGTGAAAATGCTAACACACAAGCACATGGTGATGTACACTTGGTGGTGTTGGCACATTTGCAAAGGAGTTGAGAAAAGAGAAGTTGGAGAAGGTTCCGTGAACTCTTGTGTTGGAAATGAGAGTTGGTGGTTCTTGGATTGGAAAACTGCTTTGATCCTTAATGTTTGGGATCATGAGGATATGTTGGTTGCATAGTCCTCTGTATAAGCTTTTCAACGAGCCCAAGAACATCAAAAACGGAGTTCGGAGCTAAGAGATACGCCCGTCGGAGTACGGGGTGGTCTGCTACTCAGAGGAGCGACGGACGCTGGCGTCAGACGCGTCCGACGGTGGTGGACACGTCCGACGCTCTAAAAATCAGCGTCCGAAGGTGGCACGAGAAAACGGAGTCACTGGACCGCGTCCGAGGCAAGTTTGGGCGTCCAACGCAAAGCGATGGACGCGTCCGAGGCAAGTTTGGGCGTCCGACGCAAAGCGATGGAGCGTCCGACGCCCACGTTTTCTGCATAACGGCTAGTTTTTCGAACCCAACGGTCGGCACGCGAGCAGGCGGTGGACGTATCCAACAGCCTACGATGGACGCGTCCAACGCTCCCGAGAAGAGCCGTTTGAAGGGGATAACGGCTAGTTCAGCCCATGGGGCTATAAATAGAAGGTGTGGCCGGCCTTGCCCGGTGCTTAGCACCTTGGGGACTTGGTGTCCACCTAGTAGAGTGCTTGGAGAGCCCTCTAACTCACATATACTTGATGGTGATCATTCGATAGTGTGAGAGAGCGATTTCTAGTGTGTTGCTTTGCGAGATTGCATCGAGTGGCACTAGGTGGTTGTGTTGCAAGCGGGAGAGCTTGTTACTCTTGGAGGTTGCCACCTCCTAGATGGCTTGGTGGCAAGAGGATCCGTGGTAGCACGCGTGGAGATACGGTGCTCCGGAGAAGAGATTATGAGAGGTTGGTGCTCACCTCGCGGGGATCGTGAAGAGTAGCCTTATTGGATTGCGCGTGTCTTTGAGTTACCACCCTTGCGTGTGTGGGTTTGCTCGGTGCCTTGCGGGCGTGCATTGAGGGGCAAGTGACTTGAGGGTCACACCGAAGAACCATCTAGGTGAAAAGACCGGAGGAACCACCGAAGGTGTTGGTCGACACAACGGACGTAGCTTGAGGGCAACCAAGTGAACCCGGTGAAAAATCGCCGAGTCATCTTGTCTCCACACTTCGCGGTGGTTTGCAATCTCTTTCACAAGCTTTGTATTTACATTCCTTACATTCTTGTATAGCTTGTGTAGTTGCTCTTGTGGTTAGTTAGCTTGAGTAGCTTGTTAATCAGCTTCTTGCTTGAGTAGCTAGAAGTAGAGTAAGTTGCCTTGCTTAACTCGTGTAGTTAAGTAAGTTTGAGCTCTTGGGTTTAGCTTGTGTAGCTTTGTCCTTGAGCAACTAGTGAGCTTAGGTTTGGCTTTGTGCTTTTGCTCATTAGAATTGTGTAGGTGCACACCCGCTTGCCAAAGTACTAGTTGCTTAGGTTTGTGTGACCTTGCAAGCTAGACTTGTTTAGTGTGCATAAGCTAGATCGACACCCTGCTTACTTGTTTAGAATCTCTTACAAGGTGTATCTAGAGTCTTTTTTAGAGGGGTGAAGTCTTGGCTAGGCCGATAGATTTAATTCCGCACTTATATCGGTTAGCCGGAGCGATTAGTTTTAAAAAGGACTATTCACCCCCTCTAGTCCGCCATGTCGACCTTACAAGTGGTATCGGAGCTGGGTCTCTCATTTTAGTGGTCTTTACCGACCCGAGAGGATGGCGACTAGTGGGATAGATGTTGATTGCACATGTGACACACATATTTTTGATGGCATGAACTTTGCACGGTGGAAACACCATATGCTTGATCATTTTCGTGCATCGGGGCCTAAGGTTTGGTGGGTTGTCACAAAAGGTCTCACCCATGTGATGGACGATGAGAACCTTACCGAAGCTCAACAAGCACTTTATGATCTTAATGATAAAGCACTTTGCTACTTAATGCTTGCTTTGAGTTTTGATGTGTTTAAGAAGGTGAATCATCGAGGAACCGCACGTATGGCGTGGGATTCCATCAAGCACATCTTCGGTGATGCCTCCACATGGGATGATGGCAAGCATGAGGTGGAGGAAGCCACGATGGTGCTAAATGAGGATGATGAGCATGATCACAACAAGATTGTTGTGGAAGATTGCTCCACCTCATGGTCAAGTGAGGAAGATGATCGATCTACCTCAAGCTCACTTGACAAGATGGAGGATGTTGCCTCAAGTGATGCAAGTGATGATTCTACCCCAAGCACACTTGACGGCGATGATGGTTCATGCTCCAATGATGATGCTTCTACAAGCTCTCCAACATCATCATATTGCTTCATGTCACAAGGTGACACTAAGGTATCAAGTTGCAATGTGATTGATCATGATTCATATGATGAGCTTGTTAGTAGACTTGCTAGCATAACCATGTCTTTGGAAAATGAGAAAGTCAAAACAATGAAGCTCAAAAATGAAAACTTATTTCTAAAGACAACATGTGAACAACAAAAGCATCTACTTTATGTTACTACTTGTTCACATGATGTGCTAAAATTGACTCATGAAAAACTTTCTACTCATGACAACTTGTTGAAAGAACATGCTTTTCTCACTAAGAAGTTTTACAATGAAGAAATTAAAACTAGTGAGAGCTCATCACATGGGTCAAATGATCAATCATATGTTACTAACCCTTGTGATGTAGGGAAGAAGCATGTATCCACCTCTAGCTATGATTTATTTGATATGCCATGTCCTTCACAATTATATGCTTGTTCAACTCCTATGTCTTGTGAGACTAACCTTTTGAAGGAGAACAATGAGCTTCATGAACAAGTGAAGAAATTGAGCAACAAGCTAGAGAGGTGCTACAACTCAAGAGTCACCTTTGAGCATATGTTGAAGACTCAAAGATACTATGGTGACAAGTGTGGCCTTGGCTTCAAAAGGAGCAAGACAAGGGGCAAAAGAAAAAGAGAATTGAAGGAGAAAAAGCGACAACAATTGAAGTTATCCCATTCCATGTGCTATCGATGCCATGAAGCAGGACACCTTCATTTCACTTGCCCAAATGTTGAGAAGCTCAAGTTGAAGAAGGAAGAAGAGAGGCTTAAGCATGTGAAGTGCTTCAAGTGTCACATTCGGGGTCATCTCACCTCAGTGTGCCCAACCAAGCAATTGGTGAAGCAACAAGAGAAGCCTCAACCAAAGCCACAAGTTGAGCAAGAGAAGTCACCCCAAGATCAAGTCAAGATCAATCATGAAGATATAGTTGATGACTTGAAGACCAAGAAGAAGAAAACAAGAAGGGGTGGAAGAGCTTATGCAAGGCATCCAACTCATATTCATGATGCCAAGATGATGATGAGCAAGAATCAAGAGAAGAAAGAATTGGCTCACATCAAGTGCTTCAAGTGTGGAGAGATGGGATACTATGTGTCGGGTGTCCTACCAAGCTTGAGAAGAAGGCTCAAGCAACTCAAAGAGGCAAGGCAATGAAGAGCATCACATGAGCAATGAAGAAAAAGCTCAACTAAAGAGAAGATGCTATTCATGCGGGAAAGGGGACACATGGCTCATTCATGTCCCCTAGGTAACAATTCTAAGCCTATTTCAATTGATGCAAATAATATGCTTAGAAAGGATGGTAATGGTACCACTACGGTCTCTATTCTAAAACATCCCGCTATCCATACTAAGGCTTTGCCTAAGTATGTTGCACCTAACTTGAGAGGACCCAAACAAGTTTGGGTACCATCAAAAAGTGGATGATTATGTGTAGGTACCATAGCATTGGAGACTTGATTCAATTAAGTTCATTTCATTCATCATTTGATTGAATCAAGTAATTGAAGCTTAGTGCTATTTCTTTCCCAATGCCAAGTCATGACAAGTAAAGTCCAATGTGCTACACCATACAAGTGCAATATTCAAGTTGTGGTGAATTATTGGCTATATTTGAAGGCTTGCAAAGTATTTGAGTTGAAGGTTGCTAATGGATGATCATGATCTATCAAAGGTATATTCCTAGTTGGTCTAATCCATTTGGGTGCATATGAGTTGACTGAATTGGATATATGCATATGTTGCTTGCTATGAGTTGATTGAATGGATTCAATGCTTAGTAATCAAGTTTGAGTTAGTTTGGTTGGATATGATCACAAGATGACTTTTAGTGAGTGGTTTGATGGATATATGTCTTGTGTTGGTATTCAAACAAGTTGATATCAAGTTTGATTCAATTTGAAGAAGCATAGCTCAATCGCTTAAACCTGTCCAAAAATCTGAAATCTGAGCTAGCTGTGTTCAAGTCTGAGTTTGATGGGTCAAATCTTATTTAATGGGCTTAAAATTTGGTATGCATGCTCTACACTTATGGTACAATATGCTGTACAAATTTCATGAAGATTGGATAAGAATCGCTTCGGTTTTGGAGTATATCTTGTCAGCTATAGTGCAGCAGTTTTCAGCATGTAGCAGTGTGGGAAGATGTGAAATCTGGCAGCAAACTAGAAGACCAATGGAGTTTAGATTTTTACAGCTGCAAGAAGACTTCGTGTCACTCATCTTCACCAAATTTCATGGCATTTGGAGCTATACATTGGGAGATCTAAATTATTCTTTGAAGGGTACAAAATCTGCCAGAAAAGTGACTATCATTGGATATATCAAGAGTCACTTAAATTGAAAGGTCCTCATGTTGGTTTCATGTTTATAAGTGGTTGAGGAACCTAAGTTTGGTTTTGAATTGGTCTAGAAGTATGAAGCATAATGAGTACAAGGCCATTTGATTGTGGAGTGTATTTGTTATACTATTTGGCACTCAAATTGAAGATCAAGATCAAACTCAAGATGAAGATGAAGTTTAAGTTCTAGTGACAATCGAAGATCATTTGGTAGAAATAAAAGAACTTAAACAAGAAAGAAAAGGACTTAAAGAAGACTTCAAGCTTAGTCATCATATGAAGTCCAAGGATCAATCAACAAAGGCAATTCAAGTGAGTGTCAAGGATAGTTCTTGGTGAGAGATCACTTCTCCCTTGCGGGGGGCTTGCCGCCCATGAGTGGGTAAACCAAGTGGGGATACTTGGAAGGCTACCATGGAAGTGGTGATCTAAGGATTATTGGAGATGCTCGGTTGAAGCAATCAAAAGGGTTGATCAAGAAAGCAAGCAACACCCAAAGTAGAGAGCAATACATGACAAGTCAAGAAATAATACAAGTGGTATACATGTGGTACCCATACAAGTGGTATTCTCTCATACAAGCAAGAGTCAAAAGGATAAGCAAGTCAACCACAACGAGAAAGTGCACTTGATCTTAAGTGATTTTCATTTCATATGGGTGAAGCATGGTATTCAAATTGATATCTATTGGTCTTCATCAAGCAATTCAATGGACTTCACATTGCTATTGGAGAAATGTATTGGAATCTAAATGACTATCCTCTACTCCAACATAGCAAAGGTATCATTGTAATGTGCATGATCATTTCATCCCTTACTAGTATGCGGTTAGTGCATATAGTACATGCTTATTAGGATCATGCATAAAAATGAAATGTTTTAAATTCATAGTCTACCACTATTGCTTGGATGTTTGGTTTATCTAGTGGTATGAGTATGATTTTTTCATGAGCTAGTGAACCCAAGTACTTGATCTAGTTTGAATTGCATATAAATTTCAAGTACAACATTGGCAAGATAACCCTTCTAGTGAGGTGTGAAGAAGCTTGTCATTGGTTCAAACTGGACTTGGATGCTTATAAGTAATTCATATTAGCTCATGTCAAAGATAAAGAAGCTCATGAAGACAATCTAGTTCAAGAATGTGGTCATTCATGACAAATCCAACAAGTGGTTACCATAATGCTAGTTCTTACAAGAAATGTCTAGTTTATCACTACCTTCACAAGTGGTGTTCCCACAAGTGGTATGGTACACATGGTTTTTATTCAAGTGGTATCTAGTACATCAACAAGATGGTTCCACAAGTGATCCTCAACTTTAAGTGATCAATTCAAATCAAGAGAAGCTACCCTCACCAATAAAGAAGGTGTTTATGGATTGATTTGACCCATGCTTTGTCATAGGGGGAGGAGCCCCACTTCATCGGTATTAGAGACAAAGAAACTTCAAGTGACCTACATGTAGTATCTTTGGTGCTATGACAAAGGGGGAGTGCCCAATGCATAGTTACAAGTGGATTTCATGCAACTACATATGGATTTTACAAGTGGTGTCATTTCAACATATGTGTTGTCCATCAAAAATGAAGATTCAAGACTCAACCATCGACCCCTAGTTCCAACCCTTTGCATCAAGTGGTATCTTACATGTGGTATTTTCAAGTGGTATTGCTACATACCTTTATGGTTATTGATGACAAAGGGGGAGAAATATGGAACAAAGATATGAGTGGAACGAAGATCTATGCAAGAGGCATACAACACATATGAGTGGAACAAAGATCTATGCAAGAGGCATACAAGAGGCATACAACACATATGAGTGGAACAAAGATCTATGCAAGAGGCATACAAAGGGGAGTACAAAATGGACATGGACCAAGAGGGAGCAACATTGAAGAGTGGAGGAGGATCAAATATTTTTGGACAAGAGAAGCGCACAAATATGGGGAGCAAGCTCATGGACTTGTTTGATCGCATTTGATATGTGCATATTCATATGCTTGCTTGCATTTGCATAAGTTTTTTAATTCAATATGTAATGCTTGTGTGGTGAATGCTAGTTATAGAACTTGATTGATGATTTGGAAAACTAGCATGTATAGGATGGTTTAGCTAGTCACATGTGCTTTACAAGTGGTACTAGAACCTTGCTTATAATTTTGATCTCATGAGGTATCTAGTGTTTTGTTTCATGTGATATCTAGCTAACCATGATGCTAAGGGTGAACTTCAATGGTGCAACTCCGATTGGTATCATGCTTCAAAGGTTTATCCTATATACCTTAGCATCACTTAGTAGTGCTAACTCTCCCAAAATTTCCATATTTATGCATGTGTGCAAGCTTGAAACCAAACCATTTGAGCACACATGTAGGGGGAGATATCACTACCAAGTTGACTTTGTGGTACTTATCCAAATCATGACATTGAGCTTAAATGTTGGATAAGTGGCATAGAGTCTAAATTTTCTTAAATTCCATATCTTTGTAGAGTTGTCATCAATTACCAAAAAGGGGGAGATTGAAAGGCCCTTGTTTGGTTTTGATAATTGAGTGACAACTTTAGGTGGACTAACATGTGTGATGGTTGAGATACACAGGAGTTAGTTCATAGGTACATGTGTGTGAGCAACATATGCCATGGTGGAAATGGCTTGGAAATGTTGTGAGGCTCAACACATGAGTTGATGGAGGAGCTCATTGCAAATGAGACATGACATGGAGTCATGTGACCAAGAGGTGAAGATCAAGATGAGGCTTGGCTTGATGGACCGGTTGCAAGTGTGAAGGGCAAGTTGAGGCTGCGAAGCGAAGGACCATGCGGTGGTGAAGCTTGGGCAAGACTTGGCACCGATGGACCGACGCAATTGTGAAGAGCAAGTGAGGTCAAGATCGATGGACCAAGAGTGTCACATGATGATATGAAGTGGATCATATCATTTGGTGATCGTGTCATGCATGCGGTGCATTGGCACAATGGAGGATGACGGTGGAGATGGAAATGCGCAAGGCAAAGGTATAACCTAGGGCATTTCATTCCACCGGTCTAAGGTTGAGTAGAGAAGTGCTTGACCGAATTTAGGATAGATGGCCGTACTATCAAGAGGGGTGATCTTGTTTGCATATCGGTCATCTAGTGCCACTTGAGTGATCTAACATTGCGATGTGCTAGGATTGAGTGGCGTGGTGAGTTGAAGAGAAAATCCTTTTAAAATGATTGTGAAAATGCTAACACACAAGCACATGGTGATGTACACTTGGTGGTGTTTAGGCACGGCTAACGAGCCAGCTCGGCTCGTTAGAGCTCGGCTCGTTATAGCTCGGCTCGTTAGCAAGCCGGCTCGACTCGGCTCGTTAAGCAAACGAGCTAGAAGAGCAGCTCGGCTCGGCTCGTTAAGAAACTCGAGCCAGCTCGTTTGGCTCGCGAGCTAGACACAAAAACACATTTTCAGAGAAATTATCAAAGCAAGAACACAATTATACAAATTACTTATAGATAATCCATCCATCGATTAGTCCACCATAACCATTAGTACATACAGTTTACATATCATCCATATGACCACACATAATCCAAGAACAAAGCAAAATAAATAAGCTAAGTCGTAGTCTATATAGACCAATCAAGTTTTGACTTTGTAGGTCATATATATAAAACACCAAAAGCAAGATAGCAGCCGCACAGGCATAACCAATACTCCAGCAAGATAGCCCAAGCTAGATTTAGGTGTTTGGCTTGTTAATTCTCCGCTCGTTCGAGCTAACGAGCAACTCGCGAGCTAGCTCGAGCCGGCTCGTTATAAATCGAGTTGGCTCGTTTTAAATCGAGCCGGCTTGTTATAAAACGAGTCGAGCTCGAGCCGAGCCATTAAGGAGCGAGTCGAGCGAGCTAGCGAGTTTCGAGTTTTTCGTCCAGCCTTAGTGGTGTTGGCACATTTGCAAAGGAGTTGAGAAAAGAGAAGTTGGAGAAGGTTCCGTGAACTCTTGTGTTGGAAATGAGAGTTGGTGGTTCTTGGATTGGAAAACTGCTTTGATCTTTAATGTTTGGGATCATGAGGATATGTTGGTTGCATAGTCCCCTGAATAAGCTTTCCAACAAGCCCAAGAACATCAAAAACGGAGTTCGGAGCTAAGAGATACGCCCGTCGGAGTACGGGGTGGTCTGCTGCTCAGAGGAGCGACGGACGCTGGCGTCAGACGCTTCCGACGGCGGTGGACGCGTCCGGCGCTATAAAAATCAGCGTCCGAAGCTGGGATGAGAAAACGGAGTCACTGGACCGCGTCGAGGCAAGTTTGGGCGTCCGACGCAAAGCGATGGATGCGTCCGACGCTCACGTTTTCTGCATAACGGCTAGTTTTTCGAACCCAACGGTCGGCACGCGAGCGGCGGTGAACGCGTCCAACGGCCTGCGATGGACGCGTCCAATGCTCCCGAGAAGAGCCGTTTGAAGGGGATAACGGCTAGTTCAGCCCATGGGGCTATAAATAGAAGGTGTGGCCGGCCTTGCCCGGTGCTTAGCACCTTGGGGACTTGGTGTCTACCTAGTAGAGTGCTTGGAGAGCCCTCTAACTCACATATACTTGATGGTGATCATTCGATAGTGTGAGAGAGCGATTTCTAGTGCGTTGCTTTGCGAGATTGCATCGAGTGGCACTAGGTGGTTGTGTTGCAAGCGGGAGAGCTTGTTACTCTTGGAGGTTGCCACCTCCTAGATGGCTTGGTGGCAAGAGGCTCCGTGGTAGCACGCGTGGAGATACGGTGATCCGGAGAAAAGATTGTGAGAGGTTGGTGCTCACCTCGCGGGATCGTGAAGAGTAGCCTTATTGGATTGCGCGTGTCTTTGAGTTACCACCCTTGCGTGTGTGAGTTTGCTCGGTGCCTTGAAGGGCTCACTTGAGAGTGGTGTCTTGCGGTGCCTTGCGGGGCATGCCTTGAGGGGCAAGTGACTTGAGGGTCACACCGAAGAACCATCTAGGTGAAAAGACCGGAGGAACCACCGAAGGTGTTGGTCGACACAACAAGACGTAGCTTGGGGGCAACCAAGTGAACCTGGTGAAAAATCGCCGAGTCATCTTGTGTCCACACTTCGCGGTGGTTTGCAATCTCTTTCACAAGCTTTGTATTTACATTCTTTACATTCTTGTATAGCTTGTGTAGTTGCTCTTATGGTTAGTTAGCTTGAGTAGCTTGTTAATCACCTTCTTGCTTGAGTAGCTAGAAGTAGAGTAAGTTGCCTTGCTTAGCTTGTGTAGTTAAGTAAGTTTGAGCTCTTGGGTTTAGCTTGTGTAGCTTTGTCCTTGAGCAACTAGTGAGTTTAGGTTTGGCTTTGTGCTTTTGCTCATTAGAATTGTGTAGGTGCACACCCGCTTGCCAAAGTACTAGTTGCTTAGATTTGTGTGACCTTGCAAGCTAGACTTGTTTAGTGTGCATAAGCTAGATCGACACCTTGCTTACTTGTTTAGGATCTCTTACAAGGTGTATCTAGAGTCTTTGTTAGAGGGGTGAAGTCTTGGCTAGGCCGATAGATTTAATTCCGCACTTATATCGGTTAGGCCGGAGCGATTAGTTTTAAAAAGGACTATTCACCCCCTTCTAGTCCGCCATCTCGACCTTAACCCCCCCCCCCCCCGGGTTATTGACCAAAATAAGTATGCTGCAGATGTAGTTGTGTCAACTAGTTGTCTTCATAGTGATGCTAGTTGAATTTTCTACATCCAAAAATGTCAGTAGTAGTTCTAAAATATGGAATTAATATAGTTAAAATTGTGGAAACATTGTTAGGCGGATTAGGTAGAACAAAAATTCACTGTACTCCTAGAGCAGAGATATAAATGATTAGAGTATCAATCAATGTACTATTTTGTAAACCAAAAGCACGATAGTATGTGATAGACTGTAAAGAACAAAAAATAAATTGAGATTTTGTTGGATGCTACTTTCTTTGAATCGTTTTATAAAATTATCAGAAAAAAACTCATGGCTCGAACTTGACAGAAGGTCGAGCAGCTTGAAACACACACGATATCTACATAGAAAGAAGGTAATTGTCACACGAACTTGACAGAGAGCAGCTTGAAACACATACGATTCCATGGAAAGAGGCTAATTGTCACATTTGACAAAACAACAGGTTGTAACGCAACTTGACAGAAGATCGAGCAGCTTGAAACACATATGATTCCATGGAAAGAGGCTAATTGTCACACTTGACAAAACAGCAGGTTGCTTGTAACGCAAGGTAGTTAAGTAAAAAACAGCAAATAAATAGGTAATCCTTAATAAATAGATAACAACAGCACCTATATAATCCACATAACAGCCACATGAAACAATTTCACTAAAACATCAATCCTTCATTACAATCATGAACTACTTCATATTTTTGGCCTGGCATTGCTTCGTCAACCACTCCTTCCTTTCTTTCTCTGTCTTCTTCTTCTGAAATTCGGCTCGCTTGCTTGGTTCTCGAAAAATCTTTTCTGCTACTATATATTTTTCGGAACCTACAGCTTCCCCACACTTGACAACCAACTTCAGACATCTTTCAATCTCTTTCGCTTCCTCATGTTCCTTGCTATTTTTGTTGACGTTTTCAGAAGTACGAACATGTTTCGCTCTATGCTGCTTCCCCGCAGGAATTTCTGAAAACAAAGCAAGCCACAATAATAGATGAGATTTTTTTTTTTAACCGGCTATCAGACTGACCCGGCCCACGCTAATTTTTTCTCTAAAAACTGTAGCAGTTAATTTCTCTTTGTTTTTTATGTGTGCCCTCTAGCTCTCATGTTTTGTCCTGGGTCCGCTCCACGCTTTATTATTCCCGAAAACAAATGGTACTTAAGTATTTTTTTCATCTCTAACAATTCCCTAGTCTATATTGAAGACTTTGGCTCTTTTTGTTTCCGTTATTTACCGCACTTTTATAATAAGGGTTGTGTACATCCATTGGATGTAGATGCCGGATATAAACTATTCTTTATCTAAAAAACAATTCCCTAGTAAGAGCTACATGGATCCTACCTTTTTGGTTGATGATTTTTACAAGAAAAAAAATATATTCATGAGGCATGAGATCAACACATGGTGCAATATAATATTTGGTGAGGCATGTTATTTTGTAAACCTTGTTCGTGCCTATTTAATTACCAATACCCCCATGGTTTAATTAACCTATGACTCATGGGCCCCCATGTCATCAAATTATTTGTAGAATGTCCCGATTATGTTGGATGAGCGAGTTCTCCTAACAGGAGCCTCAAGCAGTTTAACTGGACCTTGGTCGGTAGCGCTAGCTTGTGAAAACCACCAAATATGACATTGAGACTATCATGGGTATCATCTCAACGTATAACCCAGCTAGCTGTTCAACTCAACTCTGGCTTGATCAAGATCGACAACTTGGCTATTTGGCATGATTGATATAAAAATTTGCCACACGGGTTGCCGAAATAAATTGAATAAATTTTGCAAAATGGTTTGGCGAAAGCACAATCTTGCCGTAGCTAGCATTATGGCAAAAATATGTACATCTCGGAAAAGAAATGCTATATTTCGATAAGTACAATTTAGATAGCTTACCTCCTTGTTGTTGCCCATGTTCCCTCGGACGCGGCTGACGGAAATGACCTAGATTTTGTGTATTGCCGGAATTTGATTAGGAGCTATAGGGAATGGTGATCAAGATTTACTTGCAACCTTGGAGGTGGATAGCTAGCTGCTCGTCGCGTGTGTGTATATATAGGCGGTAGTGGTACGAGTACAAGAAGTCGCTGAATTTAAATGGAAATGTGTCATCAATTTCTTGGCCGGTCGTAGCCTTACTTGGGCAAGCAGTTGGCAAGAGAAGTTCGTTGGTACTTAGTGAGAACCGGTGATGAAACTGAGTGAAGAGAAAAAATGCTCGTTTATTATAAATTTACTCCAATTTTTGTTTTTCTGAAAACGTGTCGACTAGTTCAACGAAGTACTCAGCGACATGCGTTCATTGAACCACGGAGAACGAAAATGTATTCTAGCTTGTTTAGTGAGTGAAAAAAATGCATTCATCTAACCACTATATAGAAGCTGTGTCAATATATCCCCGGCCTCGATCTTCTCTGTTGTTTATATGTGCCTTCAGCTTGTTTCATTGGTGGAGACCTGGTACAGTATCAGTCAGTTAGGTCCTGGTCGTCGTGGACACACCGGCTATGAACGACCATACGCGTGTACTTCTTGATGGACCAAACGCGTCTCGATGTGCAACCTCCACTGGAGAGGCGAGACGACGACTTGGGATATCCAATAATGCCCACGTCATAAAAAAACTGCATGACGACGTACGTCCGTACGTAATTAACTTAGGCAAATCTAGGATACGTCTTACGTCACAGTAAATCTTAGATGGTTGGTGTGTAAATAACCTATCTAAAGCTGACTTGCGTGTTGCGTCTCAAGGCTATATATGAACTATTTAACTGGCCCCACTGAACGCCGGTGGACCTGCAAGAAGTTCTAAAGTCAATTATGATGACTTGGTCATGCTTTCGATCTCTTTCAGATTTGCATAATAATAATATATATGCTCTGGATTTTCAAATAACCGAACCATATATTTCCATTTGACCCATAAAAACCCACATCCTGATAGAATTAATGAAAACTATCAAACTCTTATATTTAGAAAAATAACAAAAATGATAATATTACAAGTAGATTAACCCACCAACGACAGTAAGGATCGACACTATACGTACTTGGACTACCGTCCTTTTCTAAATTTTCTATTGTGTATATGTATTGCTTTCGTTGTTCGATATTTCCTTGCTTGTCCACACTAGACAGGATTACGGCATAAGGGTTATAAACGTCAGCGAGCACAATGCACGGAAACGGAGCCTTGCATGCAGCGCTCCCAGCGACGTGTTGGCGCGTAACATGTAGGCTCGCCGCCCGTGTCTATTACGTGTTTCTCTCGACTGTGCGACCGGGCGCGTTTGGGATATTTTGAGAAGCTTCTTCACCTAAACACTTCTCCTTCGAAAAAAAAGATTAGTTACGTCGCCAGTTGAATAATCAAGACCAAGAGGGTGAACTGCTCCTGGGCATACGTCCGCGTTGGACGATCGACCTGGAAGATGCACATGCATCGACGGAGAATCTTCCTTATTATCACTGTCGTTGTCCCGGGAATAAAAATAATTCTCCTTCGATGCAGTGCATCTTTCGGGTCATCCCATGTAATCGATCTCTGAAGCGAAAAGGCAAAAACGGTGCTCGAATTGATAATCATGGCCTGGGCGTCACAAAAGCGTACTTTGCACATACACTAGCTCAAAACATACATAAATACCACATTAGTAATTTGATGATGAAATTAACCTGCAAAGAACTGAGGATAAATCTAATGGACATGATGCAGCGATGAAGGATGTTGGCAGTACCGAGTATGCCGAGGAGCTAAGCAGGAGAATTGGAAAAGAGACATCATTAAATTGCGGCACCTGGCTGTCACGGAGGCCAGCGTGGTGGTGGAATTTCGATCCTGGCGGTGGCAACGGCGATGAGGCAGAACAGAACCAAGTTTTGTTCAGTGCATGTTCCAGAACAGAACAGCATCACCACCAATGTCCCAGCAGCAGAGGAGAACATACGAATGGAAATCACGCAGAGGAGACACAAGTAATCAATCCTGCTGCAGTTGGCCGTGAGACACAAAGATATCTGATATCAAGCTACAGAGAGTTGTCACATGAGACTATACTGAATATCTGAAAGTACTGGCCGAAAGTAAACACTAACAATGATTTTGCACACACAACATCTCTCTGATTGTACATTAGAATTGTATGAGTACATGGGAGACGGATTCAGTGACTTTGCTCAATATAAAGTCACGCCGCATCTTTCCCTTAATCTGATACGTCCACTCAAGATCCAACGCATCTAGTGATTCCAAGCGAAACGCATAACAGACTTAGCCATTTTCAGGCCACCCGGCGCATGACGCAGGCTGCACGAGCACGCCTGCTGCCGGTGCCGGAGAGCGGAGCTGCGAATGTGTCAAGTGGTGGTGTGAGGGGCCGCGTCCACCGTGTTGTAGGCACGTGCGAGTGACACCGGGGCAGAAAG
The DNA here is from genome assembly GCA_018135685.1 of Themeda triandra. Classification (NCBI taxonomy): domain Eukaryota; kingdom Viridiplantae; phylum Streptophyta; class Magnoliopsida; order Poales; family Poaceae; genus Themeda; species Themeda triandra. The sequence goes on along the minus strand of JAENPR010000119.1, from coordinate 1,108,264 downwards.
AGGCGCGACGAGCTGGCGGTCGACGCGGTCAGTTCGCGACTAGTGCGCCTAGCGAGCCAAGCCGCCACGGAAGCTGAAGCAGCAAGCGGGCAGCCAGCGCGGATTGTGATGAGGCGAGCTCGCTCCCAGCGCGGCGAGCGTGCCATGCTGAGGTCGACTGCAGTCAACAAGCAAGCGGCCGTCGCGGAGAGTGACACGGCAAACTAGAAGAGTGCCTCCACCATGATGTGGTACAGAAGCGCTGTGGGGACGATGTCGAGGAGCTCCGTAGCCGTGCAAGACGTCGCCGTCGCGCACTGATGGGTTGTGGCGGCGTGCGCGCTCGGACATGAAGCGGTGAGCGCAGCTGAGGAGCTACCACCGCCGACACGGCGAGTAGCGGCGGCTGTCGCGGACTTGGGATGCGTCGAGCAGAGCGTTGGCCACCCTCCTCACCTCCGCGCACGTGCCGCCATGACACTGCAGCTGTTGCAGGTGGTCAGGAGCGGCACGACCGTCGCCATCATTTACGGCGGCACGCGTGACGGGCGGCGGCGGTGGCACAGCCATGCGCGAGCGTGAGAAATTCAGCCTAGCTAACGCGCGGGCTGAGAACGGAAACGTCGCTGGCGCCAACGAGGCCTCCTGGAGCCATGTTCTTCCGCGTCAACATCATCATCGGCACCGCGCTCTGCCGCCGCCGCGCTAGCGCCTAGCACGCAAGCAGGTAACTGCCCCGGCTGAAGTGACCAAACTCTGGAAATTGTTTATGCTTAAAACCAGTAGGTGCGTTGGATCTTAAATGGGGGCGCCAGATTAACGGAATGTTACATGGTAACGTTATATGAAGCAAAGTTACTCAATCCGGCTCCGAGTGCTTGAATTTGTGTGTCTAGATCCTCACTTCTATCCTTGTATATATGACTAACATCTTTTCATCCCAGGATGGATATTTTTTTTTCAATTTTGTCCTAATTTTTAATTAATTTCTATTGACGGTTGCTGGGACTGCTTGCAGGAAATCATTTACATTGACAGCAAGTGGAAATATATTGAGCCTTTTTCTCCAGAGCCACTAAAAAAAATGTCATTCTCGTCCAAACCACTGAAAAGTTTAAATTCACGTCTACGTCCAAGTTGAAAATTTCTTTTCTCTCCACGCCATTCCGTCCGCTTCACCGCCTAATTGTCCAAATAGACAGTGCGCCAAAAAGACCAATTTACCCTTCGATGGGGTCCACTTCTCAGTCTCCCAAACTAACTCCCTCTGCCTTTCCTCTGTCCTCTTCCCCGTGAGGTCCCTGGACGCGCCGCCGGCTCTCCTGAACGGCCATCTCCTCGCACCCCGCCATGGCGGCCTGCAGCTCCCACGCGCGCACGCGTTCGCGGCTGCCGGGCGGAGCTGCCCCCGCGCGCTGGTGTCCGCGGCGGCCGGGCGGATCTGCCCCGCGCGCTCGCGTCCGCGGCTGCCGGGCGGAGCTGCCCCCGCGCGCTCGCGTCCGGCGGAGCTCCCCCGCGCGCACGCGTTCCCGGCGGCCGCGCTGCCTCCACGGCGGGGTGAAGGGCACCGCGTGGCGCGAGCTTGACGACGAGCCGGGCACAGCAAGCGCGCTTCCGCGCCGCGAGCTCCGCGCGCACGCGTTCCCGCGGCCGGGTGGAGCTCCCCCGCGCGGATGCGTTCCCGGCGGCCGGGTCGAGCTCCCCCGCGCGCACTAGTTCCCGCCGGTCGCGCTGCCTCCGCTGCCTCCCGCCGTGCCGTTGCTTCCGCCGCTCCGACCCCCACCACCGGTCCGTGGCCAGGTCGCGCTGCACATGACGAGGGCACAGCCCCTGCCGCCGCTCTGGCCACCACCACCACGCCGTCGACTTGGCGAGGGAGGAGGGACCCCGTCCTCGGACGCCTCCTGCAACTTGCTCTCTTGGAGCCGCCGCTCACCGCCTGGGAGCAGGTGGAGCCCCGCCCGGCCGCCGCCGGCGCGAGCGCGGCTGCTCCGGTGACCGCCTGGGAGCAAGGGCAGGCGCGCACGCGGGGAGCCCTGCCCCGGCCGCCTCGGGCGCGCGCAGGGGAGCCCCGCCCCGCCCTGTCCTGCCCTGCTCTGGCGCGCGTGGGGAGCCCCTCCCTACCATGCTCTCAGGTGCGGTCTTGGAGTGGGACAGAGAGGTGGAAGGTAGAAGATGGAGCTGACTAGGTGGCCCCACTGCGCAGAGAGACATAGAAATGTGAGCAGAGGATGAGGGAGGGTATTTAGGACATTTACAGTGGCCGGACCCACGTGTCAGGTGTCCCAAACGGTTGAAACTAAGCGGAGCATGGACGGAATGGTCTCAGAGAAAGAAAATTTTCGAGTTTGGACACCAGCGAGAGAATGAAGATTTCAGTGGTTTGGACGAGAATGGCATTTTTTTTAGTGGCTCTGGAGAAAAAGGCTCAAATATATTTCTGCCAGTAGTGCAGACACCGTAGGTAGAAATTAGCTACTTTGACTAGCATGCATTTCATACTAGTAGTCCAGACTGTCATCGGACTTAACAAAATCTATCAGGCAAGCATCAATCACACTTTCACTTTTCAGCCCTACGTGTCAGTAAGACGTACATAGCCCGAATTTCGCCGAAATTCTTACAAATTGGTGAGGTCCAAACGAATTTTATGGTTCAAAATATGAGAATATTTACCAAATTAAGTCCAACATTCATCCATTTTGTTGGAACTGAACTCTTTTCCAAAATGAATCCAAATGCCAATCTCTATCAGGCAAAATTCTAATATTAAGGCCCACGTATTACTTGCTCGCCGGGACAGATTTTGTTTGCTCAGATTTTGTTTTATAGGCCGAACATCTTCATGGGCCAATATATAGTAACTCAAATGGACTTTTGTTTCTTTCAGGTAAGCCCAGAAACCATGATCGGCTCCCAAGTGGCCCAGCGGGCCAGCACAAGTCTATCAGGGACCTCAAGTCCTTTTGTCTGATTGCACCAGGGGCGTAGCTGATCCAGGAGCATGGACGTAATACTTCGTTGCTTTGTATAGGTTCGTAATCAAACAAGAAGATGACGTCGACCAGCCCACACTCTGCATCGTTGATTCATCGTATATCCTGCTCAACGACGAGCTCTGATCCGTCGCTGTTGACCACCCTGGCGACGTCGTGCAACATGGGGTGCCATACTGCCAGTCGAGCTGACGGCAGTGTCCATAGCCTTTTATGATGTCTGTGTTCAATGTGAAAAGGCCACGGCTGGTCCCAGCCTAGCTACATCTGCGTGAGTTTAACTTGTTTTTGGCGCCACCGGCCACAGGCTTCACGCAGATATCAGCAAGCCGCGCCGCCGTCCAGAACCACTCCATGTGGCCATTCTGGACATCCTCGTACAGTGCCATGGCGCCCCGCCCGTTCCTCGCCCACACAATGTCTCGGTGTTTGCCATGTCTGTGCTCGCGGATGCAGCCAGGAGCTGGTGACCAGGTGGAGCGTCGTTCTCCCGCTGTGCGTCACGCCAAGGAGGATACGTGGAAAAGCAAAGTCGCAGGACACGGCTGCCAAAAGATTACAAAGATTGAGTCGTTGGAGGTTGTTTTTTTACAATATATCTTACAAAAACCAGGATTGCCAAAATGTTTTGGGCACTCTTGAAGCTACTCTAAGTCTATCTCCTACACCGCACGTGGCAATTGTTGATGCAGTAATTTGTGTCGGTCTGTTTGGGAATTGCACTACAGACCCCACCGCGGGAAGCTCCACAAAAAGGAGGAGTTTCTTGGTCATGTCTATGGATACCTACTACTGAAAAATCTAGATTTGAGTTGAGCCAACTGCATGACTTGAATGGCTTCTAATGTTATAGTGGTAAATTGGTTTTCTCCAATTGCTCAACTAAGTTTGAGAATTTTGACCACACAACTAGTAGCATATTCTGTAAAACTATAAACAGGGTAGTAAGTATAGATTGGGACAAAGTAATGGGAAGTAAGAACACTCAATTCATTTACACTGGGCCAAATAAATGAAGGCCAAGGTTGTATGTGATTTCTTGTGCGAGGAACAAACGTGGGTTCAAAAGGGCAAGCATCTCTATGATTGTACATCTGAATTGTATGAGTGCATCATCAATGGTGCGTGTTAATGTCAGGACTTCCTTGCTCATGTGTATTGCCAATAATGTTTACACATAGAAATGTTAACGATTGATCTTTGTATGAATCAAAAAACTTTCTAGCCTTCGTTTTTTTTAATTTGCATGTGCATGAAAGAAACATACTTCTTTTCCTTTACAGACTTTCTACTCAATTATTCATTGGCTTCATACATGGGCTGTCCTACAGAAGCCAACATCACAAGATTTGGTTGTAGCGGCATCTCAATAATTGGCGCGGGTGGCCAAGGAGTTTTTTACCCAGGCACATGAGTGGCGTCTAGTTTTCGATTGAGTGTCATTAGTGTATCTTTCTATTTTATGATATTATGTAAGGCTATGTGTATCCTTGTTATACGAGGTCGAAGTGTTTCGAGGACTTTGTATCATCTCGATATAACGATCCTGAAATTAATAAGCTTTCATTATAAAAAAAAAAAGTGCATGAAAGAAGACACTTAAAGAGATTCGATTTTTCTTTTGTTTAAATCAATTGGAGCGAGATATGACCGTTTGCTCGGTTTGGGTCGGGGAAATGCCCAAACCCAACTATTACTGGCAGTCAAGACATATAGATATTATTGAAGTCTCTCTCAGCTTCCACAACCTAGTATATGCCTTTTATGACGAAAATATATCAAATAAAATACAAATAATTTCTACCAGATTAAAGCTAGGATAGGTTTGTTACATGCCTTCCAACGTTTGGGCTTGTATTTTTTTTTTTTTTTGTCCAGCTCCTCAAGTCAGCTTGTGCCCGGAATGTCGAAAGTAGAACTTGTGAGGATGGTCGGCTTCACTATAATATGGAAGGTCTATCATTTCATGGCCCTACGACAACGATAGCTTGGCTCCAAGGAGGCGTTTAGCACCACACGTGCTGGTCCACTACTAAGGTGGTTGCTCGCACCCTAGGCGGCAGCGCACAGGCCACCCCCCCTCCCCCCCGGTGGCTGTGTATATATTCAGCTCGAAGCTATTGCCCCATTCCAGTAGGTTACCCTCCCTCCCCTAATCCAATCGATTTTGCATTGATTTCAATATCTATGCTGGGAATGCCACCCACATTTGAAGGACATGACCCTAAGAGCGTATTGGCTCCAAATGCCCTTCCGCATGTACCTGGCTATGCCAAAGCATCTCTCGGAGTGAAATATCGAGGTGGGGAAGGCAATCCACCCCTCCCCCGTTGTTGACCTAAAAAAACTATGCTGTAGATGTAGTGGTGTCAACCGGTTGTCATCATAGTGATGCTAGTTGAATTTTCTACATCCAAAATGGTCGGTAGTAGTTCTAAAATATGGAGTTAATATAGTTAAAATTGTGGAAACATTGTTAGGTGGATTAGGGAGGACAAAAGTTCACTGTACTCACAGAGCAGAGATATAAATGATTATAGTATCAATCACTTTCACTATTTTGTAAATCAAAAGCACGATAGTATGTGATAGGCTGTAAAGAAATATATATAATTGAGCTTTTGTTGGATGCTACATTGGTTGAATTGGGTTTTATAAAAATATCAGCAAGAAACTCATGGCCCGAACTTGACAGAAGATCGAGCAGCTTGAAATGCACACAATATCTACATGGAAAGAAGCCAATTGTCACATGAACTTGACAGAAGTTCGAGCAACTTGAAACACATACAATTCCATGGAAAGAGGCTAATTTTCACACTTGACAGAAGAGCAGGTTGTAACGCACACTATATCTGCATGGAAAGAATCGGTACATCGTTGGTTTCCTCCAATTGCTCAACTAGGTTTGAATTTGGATCATTAAGCTAGTAGCATATTTGCTATAGATGGGACAAAGCGGTGGTGGTGTTGGAACATTCAATTCATAAAGAGTGGGCTACATATATATATATATGCCAAGATTTATTATGTCCACTTTGTTGTGGAACAAACGTGAAATGAAAGGGCGTTCATCTCTTTGAGTATACATTTGAATTGTATGAGTGCATCATCAATAGTGTGTGTATATATATGAGTGCATCATCCGCTGCAACAGCCTGGTTTTTTTTTTTTTTTTGAGCAACGGCCTGTTTTTTTTTAAAAAAAATATATGAAACAAAATATATGTAATTTCTGCTAGGTTCGGCCTGGTTTGTTTCATGCCTTCCAAAATTATTTGCATGGGCTGGTATATATGTACCCAAATGGGCCTCTGTTTTTTTCTGCAGCCTAGGCTAAAGTCAACCTGTCCCCGAAATGTTCAATGTAGCACTTGTGAGGATTAGTGTTGAGCCGCATCGTCCACTGAACAAAGGGCCAATGTGAACGAATTTCTACTAGCAGTCCCCAGTAACCTTCAATAGAAATTACTTCAAAAACCAGCAAAAAAATGGAAAACAAAATTAATTTGCCTTTCGGCCAGCACCACCAAAGAATTTCTCTGATTGTACGTTATATATTAGAAGAATAACTGCATGAATAGCGTTATATATTAGAAGAATAACAAGATTAAGCACATCATATCAAGCCAATGATTAAAAATGAACGAGACACTTATATATCTAATGAACATGTTAGATCTCCTCGATCGCTATGACCGGTGGGGCATAAGCCAGAATCATGCATGCCGTAGAAATAACGATAGGCTCGACAACCCTAACTCATTGCTAAAATCAATGGGGCGTGAGGACAGAATCATGCAGGCTGTAACCAGCAAACAAAATAACAAAAACAGCAGCAACAAATTAAGTTTAGTGCTGAAATAACAAAAACAGCAGGGTAATTAAGAACAAAAATAGCAACAAAATAACGGCAAATAAATGAGCGAGCGCTATTTTCAACCACTAAACCGTGTGAAACTCACATTGAGAGGGCTGAATTGTTTCATGGGCTAAAAATAGAGAAGTGAAACCCCGGAGGGAGAGCCGGTGGGACCCATACAACCAAAATAAGCAAGTGAAACCGTGCAATGAAACTATACATTGAGAGAGATACTGTTTCATTGACAATTTCGTATTTTTAGAAACTTGGGAGATTAAACGTCGCATTGAGACTAGCGTGCTTGGGAGAAACCATCGGTTCCTCCCTTAAAAATTAATTTCGGCTGCTGTTAATTAAACAAATTAATTAATTGTGATTAAGGGCACTTGAGTACTTTTCCTCTCCCCCACCCAATTCCACGAAGGCACGAACGGGAGCCGCTTTTACATAGTCGCAGGATCTCGCCACCCATCGGCTCAACGCCTCTACACCCACAAGCTCACCGTTTCCACTCACCTCCCGCCAGCTCGCTGCCCACGCCCATCGGAGCGTAGTACTCGCTGCTGCCCGCCTTCACCAGGCCGGACACCACGGGCACTGCGAACTAGCCGCTGCCGGCGCCCCTTGCGTTGGCTTCGGTCGCAGACACGAACACCTGCACGCAGCACGCGTCACACTCCTCGCAGCTGTCGTCGCCGCCGCGGACACAGAGTCACAGACAAAGATAAAGACGGTGCACTAGGAGTTGGGCCGCAGTCGCGCTGGGTGCCGCAAACGCCTCGTGGTCGGTGAGGAACAATTGGACGGTGGTGGCGTTGGTGGTGTCATGCGACCGTGCGGGTCCAGCTCCAAGATGGTGCTTAGCCGGAGGAGGCATCGTCGAAGAAAGGTTCTCAGTGCTTTGAAGCTGCGCCACCGTGACTGCCGAGTGAGATGGCAGGAGGCGGCTCGGTGCTTGAAGGGCCACGTCGGGCACAGTGGAGCGGTGCTCGCGAGTCACGACTAGCGACGATGGAGAGGGACGGAGCTGCGGAGCTAGACGAGCCACGGTTATCGAGTCCACGTATCCATGGAGCATGGTGCTGCCGCGCCGTCGATCGTGAAGTGCCGGTAAACGCCTTCGCTGGAGAGGATGATGGGCGGTAGGAGAACCTGATGACCGTAGTAGATTACCCATTCAACATACTCCACCAATCAAAATACCACTATACCCTTTCAGCTAAATATAGAAATCAGTTCTTAGCCCACTAAATTTCAGTTCCAGTCCACAACTTAAGTTCCTCTCGTTAGGTTCCTCTACATTTTTAACCATTAGATCTAGATGAACCAAAGACTCCTATTATTCTCAAGCACCATAAAATTTCTTCAAATAAATAGGTAATCCTTAGTAAATAGATAACAACAGCACCTATATAATCCACATAACAGCCACACGACACAAACATATCTATAATAGTACATGACACAAACAAGTACACATAACAGCCACATGAAACAATTTCACTAAAACATCAATCCTTAATTACAATCATGAACTACTTCATATTTTTGGCCCACTCCTTCCTTTCTGTCTTTGTCTTCTTCAGAAATTCAGTTCGCTTCCCTGCTTGTTCTCGAAAAATCTTTTCTGCTACTTTATATTTTTCGGAATGTTCAAGTACCTTACACTCGACAATAAGCAAACTCAGACAGCTTTCAATCTCTTTCGCTTCGTCGTATTTCTTCTTATTTTTGTCGACATTTTCAGAAGTACGAACAGGTTTCGCTTTTTGCTGCTTCCCGCACGTCGAGACGGAGTTCGGAGCTAAGAGATACGCCCGTCGGAGTACGGGGTGGTCTGCTGCTCAGAGGAGCGACGGACGCTGGCGTCAGACGCTTCCGACGGCGGTGGACGCGTCCGGCGCTATAAAAATCAGCGTCCGAAGCTGGGATGAGAAAACGGAGTCACTGGACCGCGTCGAGGCAAGTTTGGGCGTCCGACGCAAAGCGATGGATGCGTCCGACGCTCACGTTTTCTGCATAACGGCTAGTTTTTCGAACCCAACGGTCGGCACGCGAGCAGGCGGTGAACGCGTCCAACGGCCTGCGATGGACGCGTCCAATGCTCCCGAGAAGAGCCGTTTGAAGGGGATAACGGCTAGTTCAGCCCATGGGGCTATAAATAGAAGGTGTGGCCGGCCTTGCCCGGTGCTTAGCACCTTGGGGACTTGGTGTCTACCTAGTAGAGTGCTTGGAGAGCCCTCTAACTCACATATACTTGATGGTGATCATTCGATAGTGTGAGAGAGCGATTTCTAGTGCGTTGCTTTGCGAGATTGCATCGAGTGGCACTAGGTGGTTGTGTTGCAAGCGGGAGAGCTTGTTACTCTTGGAGGTTGCCACCTCCTAGATGGCTTGGTGGCAAGAGGCTCCGTGGTAGCACGCGTGGAGATACGGTGATCCGGAGAAAAGATTGTGAGAGGTTGGTGCTCACCTCGCGGGGATCGTGAAGAGTAGCCTTATTGGATTGCGCGTGTCTTTGAGTTACCACCCTTGCGTGTGTGAGTTTGCTCGGTGCCTTGAAGGGCTCACTTGAGAGTGGTGTCTTGCGGTGCCTTGCGGGGCATGCCTTGAGGGGCAAGTGACTTGAGGGTCACACCGAAGAACCATCTAGGTGAAAAGACCGGAGGAACCACCGAAGGTGTTGGTCGACACAACAAGACGTAGCTTGGGGGCAACCAAGTGAACCTGGTGAAAAATCGCCGAGTCATCTTGTGTCCACACTTCGCGGTGGTTTGCAATCTCTTTCACAAGCTTTGTATTTACATTCTTTACATTCTTGTATAGCTTGTGTAGTTGCTCTTATGGTTAGTTAGCTTGAGTAGCTTGTTAATCACCTTCTTGCTTGAGTAGCTAGAAGTAGAGTAAGTTGCCTTGCTTAGCTTGTGTAGTTAAGTAAGTTTGAGCTCTTGGGTTTAGCTTGTGTAGCTTTGTCCTTGAGCAACTAGTGAGTTTAGGTTTGGCTTTGTGCTTTTGCTCATTAGAATTGTGTAGGTGCACACCCGCTTGCCAAAGTACTAGTTGCTTAGATTTGTGTGACCTTGCAAGCTAGACTTGTTTAGTGTGCATAAGCTAGATCGACACCTTGCTTACTTGTTTAGGATCTCTTACAAGGTGTATCTAGAGTCTTTGTTAGAGGGGTGAAGTCTTGGCTAGGCCGATAGATTTAATTCCGCACTTATATCGGTTAGGCCGGAGCGATTAGTTTTAAAAAGGACTATTCACCCCCTTCTAGTCCGCCATCTCGACCTTAACACCCCCCCGGGTTATTGACCAAAATAAGTATGCTGCAGATGTAGTTGTGTCAACTAGTTGTCTTCATAGTGATGCTAGTTGAATTTTCTACATCCAAAAATGTCAGTAGTAGTTCTAAAATATGGAATTAATATAGTTAAAATTGTGGAAACATTGTTAGGCGGATTAGGTAGAACAAAAATTCACTGTACTCCTAGAGCAGAGATATAAATGATTAGAGTATCAATCAATGTACTATTTTGTAAACCAAAAGCACGATAGTATGTGATAGACTGTAAAGAACAAAAAATAAATTGAGATTTTGTTGGATGCTACTTTCTTTGAATCGTTTTATAAAATTATCAGAAAAAAACTCATGGCTCGAACTTGACAGAAGGTCGAGCAGCTTGAAACACACACGATATCTACATAGAAAGAAGGTAATTGTCACACGAACTTGACAGAGAGCAGCTTGAAACACATACGATTCCATGGAAAGAGGCTAATTGTCACATTTGACAAAACAACAGGTTGTAACGCAACTTGACAGAAGATCGAGCAGCTTGAAACACATATGATTCCATGGAAAGAGGCTAATTGTCACACTTGACAAAACAGCAGGTTGCTTGTAACGCAAGGTAGTTAAGTAAAAAACAGCAAATAAATAGGTAATCCTTAATAAATAGATAACAACAGCACCTATATAATCCACATAACAGCCACATGAAACAATTTCACTAAAACATCAATCCTTCATTACAATCATGAACTACTTCATATTTTTGGCCTGGCATTGCTTCGTCAACCACTCCTTCCTTTCTTTCTCTGTCTTCTTCTTCTGAAATTCGGCTCGCTTGCTTGGTTCTCGAAAAATCTTTTCTGCTACTATATATTTTTCGGAACCTACAGCTTCCCCACACTTGACAACCAACTTCAGACATCTTTCAATCTCTTTCGCTTCCTCATGTTCCTTGCTATTTTTGTTGACGTTTTCAGAAGTACGAACATGTTTCGCTCTATGCTGCTTCCCCGCAGGAATTTCTGAAAACAAAGCAAGCCACAATAATAGATGAGATTTTTTTTTTTTTTTTTAACCGGCTATCAGACTGACCCGGCCCACGCTAATTTTTTCTCTAAAAACTGTAGCAGTTAATTTCTCTTTGTTTTTTATGTGTGCCCTCTAGCTCTCATGTTTTGTCCTGGGTCCGCTCCACGCTTTATTATTCCCGAAAACAAATGGTACTTAAGTATTTTTTTCATCTCTAACAATTCCCTAGTCTATATTGAAGACTTTGGCTCTTTTTGTTTCCGTTATTTACCGCACTTTTATAATAAGGGTTGTGTACATCCATTGGATGTAGATGCCGATATAAACTATTCTTTATCTAAAAAACAATTCCCTAGTAAGAGCTACATGGATCCTACCTTTTTGGTTGATGATTTTTACAAGAAAAAAAATATATTCATGAGGCATGAGATCAACACATGGTGCAATATAATATTTGGTGAGGCATGTTATTTTGTAAACCTTGTTCGTGCCTATTTAATTACCAATACCCCCATGGTTTAATTAACCTATGACTCATGGGCCCCCATGTCATCAAATTATTTGTAGAATGTCCCGATTATGTTGGATGAGCGAGTTCTCCTAACAGGAGCCTCAAGCAGTTTAACTGGACCTTGGTCGGTAGCGCTAGCTTGTGAAAACCACCAAATATGACATTGAGACTATCATGGGTATCATCTCAACGTATAACCCAGCTAGCTGTTCAACTCAACTCTGGCTTGATCAAGATCGACAACTTGGCTATTTGGCATGATTGATATAAAAATTTGCCACACGGGTTGCCGAAATAAATTGAATAAATTTTGCAAAATGGTTTGGCGAAAGCACAATCTTGCCGTAGCTAGCATTATGGCAAAAATATGTACATCTCGGAAAAGAAATGCTATATTTCGATAAGTACAATTTAGATAGCTTACCTCCCTTGTTGTTGCCCATGTTCCCTCGGACGCGGCTGACGGAAATGACCTAGATTTTGTGTATTGCCGGAATTTGATTAGGAGCTATAGGGAATGGTGATCAAGATTTACTTGCAACCTTGGAGGTGGATAGCTAGCTGCTCGTCGCGTGTGTGTATATATAGGCGGTAGTGGTACGAGTACAAGAAGTCGCTGAATTTAAATGGAAATGTGTCATCAATTTCTTGGCCGGTCGTAGCCTTACTTGGGCAAGCAGTTGGCAAGAGAAGTTCGTTGGTACTTAGTGAGAACCGGTGATGAAACTGAGTGAAGAGAAAAAAATGCTCGTTTATTATAAATTTACTCCAATTTTTGTTTTTCTGAAAACGTGTCGACTAGTTCAACGAAGTACTCAGCGACATGCGTTCATTGAACCACGGAGAACGAAAATGTATTCTAGCTTGTTTAGTGAGTGAAAAAAATGCATTCATCTAACCACTATATAGAAGCTGTGTCAATATATCCCCGGCCTCGATCTTCTCTGTTGTTTATATGTGCCTTCAGCTTGTTTCATTGGTGGAGACCTGGTACAGTATCAGTCAGTTAGGTCCTGGTCGTCGTGGACACACCGGCTATGAACGACCATACGCGTGTACTTCTTGATGGACCAAACGCGTCTCGATGTGCAACCTCCACTGGAGAGGCGAGACGACGACTTGGGATATCCAATAATGCCCACGTCATAAAAAAACTGCATGACGACGTACGTCCGTACGTAATTAACTTAGGCAAATCTAGGATACGTCTTACGTCACAGTAAATCTTAGATGGTTGGTGTGTAAATAACCTATCTAAAGCTGACTTGCGTGTTGCGTCTCAAGGCTATATATGAACTATTTAACTGGCCCACCGAACGCCGGTGGACCTGCAAGAAGTTCTAAAGTCAATTATGATGACTTGGTCATGCTTTCGATCTCTTTCAGATTTGCATAATAATAATATATATGCTCTGGATTTTCAAATAACCGAACCATATATTTCCATTTGACCCATAAAAACCCACATCCTGATAGAATTAATGAAAACTATCAAACTCTTATATTTAGAAAAATAACAAAAATGATAATATTACAAGTAGATTAACCCACCAACGACAGTAAGGATCGACACTATACGTACTTGGACTACCGTCCTTTTCTAAATTTTCTATTGTGTATATGTATTGCTTTCGTTGTTCGATATTTCCTTGCTTGTCCACACTAGACAGGATTACGGCATAAGGGTTATAAACGTCAGCGAGCACAATGCACGGAAACGGAGCCTTGCATGCAGCGCTCCCAGCGACGTGTTGGCGCGTAACATGTAGGCTCGCCGCCCGTGTCTATTACGTGTTTCTCTCGACTGTGCGACCGGGCGCGTTTGGGATATTTTGAGAAGCTTCTTCACCTAAACACTTCTCCTTCGAAAAAAAAGATTAGTTACGTCGCCAGTTGAATAATCAAGACCAAGAGGGTGAACTGCTCCTGGGCATACGTCCGCGTTGGACGATCGACCTGGAAGATGCACATGCATCGACGGAGAATCTTCCTTATTATCACTGTCGTTGTCCCGGGAATAAAAATAATTCTCCTTCGATGCAGTGCATCTTTCGGGTCATCCCATGTAATCGATCTCTGAAGCGAAAAGGCAAAAACGGTGCTCGAATTGATAATCATGGCCTGGGCGTCACAAAAGCGTACTTTGCACATACACTAGCTCAAAACATACATAAATACCACATTAGTAATTTGATGATGAAATTAACCTGCAAAGAACTGAGGATAAATCTAATGGACATGATGCAGCGATGAAGGATGTTGGCAGTACCGAGTATGCCGAGGAGCTAAGCAGGAGAATTGGAAAAGAGACATCATTAAATTGCGGCACCTGGCTGTCACGGAGGCCAGCGTGGTGGTGGAATTTCGATCCTGGCGGTGGCAACGGCGATGAGGCAGAACAGAACCAAGTTTTGTTCAGTGCATGTTCCAGAACAGAACAGCATCACCACCAATGTCCCAGCAGCAGAGGAGAACATACGAATGGAAATCACGCAGAGGAGACACAAGTAATCAATCCTGCTGCAGTTGGCCGTGAGACACAAAGATATCTGATATCAAGCTACAGAGAGTTGTCACATGAGACTATACTGAATATCTGAAAGTACTGGCCGAAAGTAAACACTAACAATGATTTTGCACACACAACATCTCTCTGATTGTACATTAGAATTGTATGAGTACATGGGAGACGGATTCAGTGACTTTGCTCAATATAAAGTCACGCCGCATCTTTCCCTTAATCTGATACGTCCACTCAAGATCCAACGCATCTAGTGATTCCAAGCGAAACGCATAACAGACTTAGCCATTTTCAGGCCACCCGGCGCATGACGCAGGCTGCACGAGCACGCCTGCTGCCGGTGCCGGAGAGCGGAGCTGCGAATGTGTCAAGTGGTGGTGTGAGGGGCCGCGTCCACCGTGTTGTAGGCACGTGCGAGTGACACCGGGGCAGAAAGAGGCGCGACGAGCTGGCGGTCGACGCGGTCAGTTCGCGACTAGTGCGCCTAGCGAGCCAAGCCGCCACGGAAGCTGAAGCAGCAAGCGGGCAGCCAGCGCGGATTGTGATGAGGCGAGCTCGCTCCCAGCGCGGCGAGCGTGCCATGCTGAGGTCGACTGCAGTCAACAAGCAAGCGGCCGTCGCGGAGAGTGACACGGCAAACTAGAAGAGTGCCTCCACCATGATGTGGTACAGAAGCGCTGTGGGGACGATGTCGAGGAGCTCCGTAGCCGTGCAAGACGTCGCCGTCGCGCACTGATGGGTTGTGGCGGCGTGCGCGCTCGGACATGAAGCGGTGAGCGCAGCTGAGGAGCTACCACCGCCGACACGGCGAGTAGCGGCGGCTGTCGCGGACTTGGGATGCGTCGAGCAGAGCGTTGGCCACCCTCCTCACCTCCGCGCACGTGCCGCCATGACACTGCAGCTGTTGCAGGTGGTCAGGAGCGGCACGACCGTCGCCATCATTTACGGCGGCACGCGTGACGGGCGGCGGCGGTGGCACAGCCATGCGCGAGCGTGAGAAATTCAGCCTAGCTAACGCGCGGGCTGAGAACGGAAACGTCGCTGGCGCCAACGAGGCCTCCTGGAGCCATGTTCTTCCGCGTCAACATCATCATCGGCACCGCGCTCTGCCGCCGCCGCGCTAGCGCCTAGCACGCAAGCAGGTAACTGCCCCGGCTGAAGTGACCAAACTCTGGAAATTGTTTATGCTTAAAACCAGTAGGTGCGTTGGATCTTAAATGGGGGCGCCAGATTAACGGAATGTTACATGGTAACGTTATATGAAGCAAAGTTACTCAATCCGGCTCCGAGTGCTTGAATTTGTGTGTCTAGATCCTCACTTCTATCCTTGTATATATGACTAACATCTTTTCATCCCAGGATGGATATTTTTTTTTCAATTTTGTCCTAATTTTTAATTAATTTCTATTGACGGTTGCTGGGACTGCTTGCAGGAAATCATTTACATTGACAGCAAGTGGAAATATATTGAGCCTTTTTCTCCGGAGCCACTAAAAAAAATGTCATTCTCGTCCAAACCACTGAAAAGTTTAAATTCACGTCTACGTCCAAGTTGAAAATTTCTTTTCTCTCCATGCCATTCCGTCCGCTTCACTGCCTAACGGTGTCAAATAGACAGGCCAAAAGACCAATTTACCCTTCGATGGGGTCCACTTCTCAGTCTCCCAAACTAACTCCCTCTGCCTTTCCTCTGTCCTCTTCCCCGTGAGGTCCCTGGACGCGCCGCCGGCTCTCCTGAACGGCCATCTCCTCGCACCCCGCCATGGCGGCCTGCAGCTCCCACGCGCGCACGCGTTCGCGGCTGCCGGGCGGAGCTGCCCCCGCGCGCTGGTGTCCGCGGCGGCCGGGCGGATCTGCCCCGCGCGCTCGCGTCCGCGTCTGCCGGGCGGAGCTGCCCCGCGCGCTCGCGTCCGGCGGAGCTCCCTCGCGCGCACGCGTTCCCGGCGGCCGCGCTGCCTCCGCGGCGGGGTGAAGGGCACCGCGTGGCGCGAGCTTGACGACGAGCCGGGCACAGCAAGCGCGCTTCCGCGCCGCGAGCTCCGCGCGCACGCGTTCCCGGCGGCCGGGTGGAGCTCCCCCGCGCGGACGCGTTCCCGGCGGCCGGGTCGAGCTCCCCCGCGCGCACTAGTTCCCGCCGGTCGCGCTGCCTCGCTACCTCCCGCCGTGCCGTTGCTTCCGCCGCTCCGACCCCCACCACCGGTCCGTGGCCAGGTCGCGCTGCACATGACGAGGGCACAGCCCCTGCCGCCGCTCTGGCCACCACCACCACGCCGTCGACTTGGCGAGGGAGGAGGGACCCCGTCCTCGGACGCCTCCTGCAACTTGCTCTCTTGGAGCCGCCGCTCACCGCCCGGGAGCAGTGGAGCCCCGCCGGCCGCCGCCGGCGCGAGCGCGGCTGCTCCGGTGACCGCCTGGGAGCAAGGGCAGGCGCGCACGCGGGGAGCCCTGCCCGGCCGCCTCGGGCGCGCGCAGGGGAGCCCCGCCCCGCCCTGTCCTGCCCTGCTCTGGCGCGCGTGGGGAGCCCCTCCCTACCATGCTCTCAGGTGCGGTCTTGGAGTGGGACAGAGAGGTGGAAGGTAGAAGATGGAGCTGACTAGGTGGCCCCACTGCGCAGAGAGACATAGAAATGTGAGCAGAGGATGAGGGAGGGTATTTAGGACATTTACAGTGGCCGGACCCACGTGTCAGGTGTCCCAAACGGTTGAAACTAAGCGGAGCATGGACGGAATGGTCTCAGAGAAAGAAAATTTTCGAGTTTGGACACCAAATGAGAGAAATGAAGATTTCAAATGGTTTGGACGAGAATGGCATTTTTTTTAGTGGCTCTGGAGAAAAAGGCTCAAATATATTTCTGCCAGTAGTGCAGACACCGTAGGTAGAAATTAGCTACTTTGACTAGCATGCATTTCATACTAGTAGTCCAGACTGTCATCGGACTTAACAAAATCTATCAGGCAAGCATCAATCACACTTTCACTTTTCAGCCCTACGTGTCAGTAAGACGTACATAGCCCGAATTTCGCCGAAATTCTTACAAATTGGTGAGGTCCAAACGAATTTTATGGTTCAAAATATGAGAATATTTACCAAATTAAGTCCAACATTCATCCATTTTGTTGGAACTGAACTCTTTTCCAAAATGAATCCAAATGCCAATCTCTATCAGGCAAAATTCTAATATTAAGGCCCACGTATTACTTGCTCGCCGGGACAGATTTTGTTTGCTCAGATTTTGTTTTATAGGCCGAACATCTTCATGGGCCAATATATAGTAACTCAAATGGACTTTTGTTTCTTTCAGGTAAGCCCAGAAACCATGATCGGCTCCCAAGTGGCCCAGCGGGCCAGCACAAGTCTATCAGGGACCTCAAGTCCTTTTGTCTGATTGCACCAGGGGCGTAGCTGATCCAGGAGCATGGACGTAATACTTCGTTGCTTTGTATAGGTTCGTAATCAAACAAGAAGATGACGTCGACCAGCCCACACTCTGCATCGTTGATTCATCGTATATCCTGCTCAACGACGAGCTCTGATCCGTCGCTGTTGACCACCCTGGCGACGTCGTGCAACATGGGGTGCCATACTGCCAGTCGAGCTGACGGCAGTGTCCATAGCCTTTTATGATGTCTGTGTTCAATGTGAAAAGGCCACGGCTGGTCCCAGCCTAGCTACATCTGCGTGAGTTTAACTTGTTTTTGGCGCCACCGGCCACAGGCTTCACGCAGATATCAGCAAGCCGCGCCGCCGTCCAGAACCACTCCATGTGGCCATTCTGGACATCCTCGTACAGTGCCATGGCGCCCCGCCCGTTCCTCGCCCACACAATGTCTCGGTGTTTGCCATGTCTGTGCTCGCGGATGCAGCCAGGAGCTGGTGACCAGGTGGAGCGTCGTTCTCCCGCTGTGCGTCACGCCAAGGAGGATACGTGGAAAAGCAAAGTCGCAGGACACGGCTGCCAAAAGATTACAAAGATTGAGTCGTTGGAGGTTGTTTTTTTACAATATATCTTACAAAAACCAGGATTGCCAAAATGTTTTGGGCACTCTTGAAGCTACTCTAAGTCTATCTCCTACACCGCACGTGGCAATTGTTGATGCAGTAATTTGTGTCGGTCTGTTTGGGAATTGCACTACAGACCCCACCGCGGGAAGCTCCACAAAAAGGAGGAGTTTCTTGGTCATGTCTATGGATACCTACTACTGAAAAATCTAGATTTGAGTTGAGCCAACTGCATGACTTGAATGGCTTCTAATGTTATAGTGGTAAATTGGTTTTCTCCAATTGCTCAACTAAGTTTGAGAATTTTGACCACACAACTAGTAGCATATTCTGTAAAACTATAAACAGGGTAGTAAGTATAGATTGGGACAAAGTAATGGGAAGTAAGAACACTCAATTCATTTACACTGGGCCAAATAAATGAAGGCCAAGGTTGTATGTGATTTCTTGTGCGAGGAACAAACGTGGGTTCAAAAGGGCAAGCATCTCTATGATTGTACATCTGAATTGTATGAGTGCATCATCAATGGTGCGTGTTAATGTCAGGACTTCCTTGCTCATGTGTATTGCCAATAATGTTTACACATAGAAATGTTAACGATTGATCTTTGTATGAATCAAAAAACTTTCTAGCCTTCGTTTTTTTTAATTTGCATGTGCATGAAAGAAACATACTTCTTTTCCTTTACAGACTTTCTACTCAATTATTCATTGGCTTCATACATGGGCTGTCCTACAGAAGCCAACATCACAAGATTTGGTTGTAGCGGCATCTCAATAATTGGCGCGGGTGGCCAAGGAGTTTTTTACCCAGGCACATGAGTGGCAGTCTAGTTTTCTGATTGAGTGTCATTAGTGTATCTTTCTATTTTATGATATTATGTAAGGCTATGTGTATCCTTGTTATACAGAGGTCGAGAAGTGTTTCGAGGACTTTGTATCATCTCGATGTAACGATCCTGAAATTAATAAGCTTTCATTATAAAAAAAAAAGTGCATGAAAGAAGACACTTAAAGAGATTCGATTTTTCTTTTGTTTAAATCAATTGGAGCAGATATGACCGTTTGCTCGGTTTGGGTCGGGAAATGCCCAAACCCAACTATTACTTGGCAGTCAAGACATATAGATATTATTGAAGTCTCTCTCAGCTTCCACAACCTAGTATATGCCTTTTATGACGAAAATATATCAAATAAAATACAAATAATTTCTACCAGATTAAAGCTAGGATAGGTTTGTTACATGCCTTCCAACGTTTGGGCTTGTATTTTTTTTGTCCAGCTCCTCAAGTCAGCTTGTGCCCGGAATGTCGAAAGTAGAACTTGTGAGGATGGTCGGCTTCACTATAATATGGAAGGTCTATCATTTCATGGCCCTACGACAACGATAGCTTGGCTCCAAGGAGGCGTTTAGCACCACACGTGCTGGTCCACTACTAAGGTGGTTGCTCGCACCCTAGGCGGCGGCGCACAGGCCACCCCCTCCCCCCGGTGGCTGTGTATATATTCAGCTCGAAGCTATTGCCCCATTCCAGTAGGTTACCCTCCCTCCCCTAATCCAATCGATTTTGCATTGATTTCAATATCTATGCTGGGAATGCCACCCACATTTGAAGGACATGACCCTAAGAGCGTATTGGCTCCAAATGCCCTTCCGCATGTACCCTGGCTATGCCGGCATCTCTCGGAGTGAAATATCGAGGTGGGGAAGGCAATCCACCCCTCCCCCGTTGTTGACCTAAAAAAACTATGCTGTAGATGTAGTGGTGTCAACCGGTTGTCATCATAGTGATGCTAGTTGAATTTTCTACATCCAAAATGGTCGGTAGTAGTTCTAAAATATGGAGTTAATATAGTTAAAATTGTGGAAACATTGTTAGGTGGATTAGGGAGGACAAAAGTTCACTGTACTCACAGAGCAGAGATATAAATGATTATAGTATCAATCACTTTCACTATTTTGTAAATCAAAAGCACGATAGTATGTGATAGGCTGTAAAGAAATATATATAATTGAGCTTTTGTTGGATGCTACATTGGTTGAATTGGGTTTTATAAAAATATCAGCAAGAAACTCATGGCCCGAACTTGACAGAAGATCGAGCAGCTTGAAATGCACACAATATCTACATGGAAAGAAGCCAATTGTCACATGAACTTGACAGAAGTTCGAGCAACTTGAAACACATACAATTCCATGGAAAGAGGCTAATTTTCACACTTGACAGAAGAGCAGGTTGTAACGCACACTATATCTGCATGGAAAGAATCGGTACATCGTTGGTTTCCTCCAATTGCTCAACTAGGTTTGAATTTGGATCATTAAGCTAGTAGCATATTTGCTATAGATGGGACAAAGCGGTGGTGGTGTTGGAACATTCAATTCATAAAGAGTGGGCTACATATATATATATATGCCAAGATTTATTATGTCCACTTTGTTGTGGAACAAACGTGAAATGAAAGGGCGTTCATCTCTTTGAGTATACATTTGAATTGTATGAGTGCATCATCAATAGTGTGTGTATATATATGAGTGCATCATCCGCTGCAACAGCCTGGTTTTTTTTTTTTTTTTTTTTTTGAGCAACGGCCTGTTTTTTTTTAAAAAAAATATATGAAACAAAATATATGTAATTTCTGCTAGGTTCGGCCTGGTTTGTTTCATGCCTTCCAAAATTATTTGCATGGGCTGGTATATATGTACCCAAATGGGCCTCTGTTTTTTTCTGCAGCCTAGGCTAAAGTCAACCTGTCCCCGAAATGTTCAATGTAGCACTTGTGAGGATTAGTGTTGAGCCGCATCGTCCACTGAACAAAGGGCCAATGTGAACGAATTTCTACTAGCAGTCCCCAGTAACCTTCAATAGAAATTACTTCAAAAACCAGCAAAAAAATGGAAAACAAAATTAATTTGCCTTTCGGCCAGCACCACCAAAGAATTTCTCTGATTGTACGTTATATATTAGAAGAATAACTGCATGAATAGCGTTATATATTAGAAGAATAACAAGATTAAGCACATCATATCAAGCCAATGATTAAAAATGAACGAGACACTTATATATCTAATGAACATGTTAGATCTCCTCGATCGCTATGACCGGTGGGGCATAAGCCAGAATCATGCATGCCGTAGAAATAACGATAGGCTCGACAACCCTAACTCATTGCTAAAATCAATGGGGCGTGAGGACAGAATCATGCAGGCTGTAACCAGCAAACAAAATAACAAAAACAGCAGCAACAAATTAAGTTTAGTGCTGAAATAACAAAAACAGCAGGGTAATTAAGAACAAAAATAGCAACAAAATAACGGCAAATAAATGAGCGAGCGCTATTTTCAACCACTCGTAAACTGTGTGAAACTCACATTGAGAGGGCTGAATTGTTTCATGGGCTAAAAATAGAGAAGTGAAACCCTGGGAGGGAGAGCCGGTGGGACCCATACAACCAAAATAAGCAAGTGAAACCGTGCAATGAAACTATACATTGAGAGAGATACCTGTTTCATTGACAATTTCGTATTTTTAGAAACTGGGAGATTAAACGTCGCATTGAGACTAGCGTGCTTGGGAGAAACCATCGGTTCCTCCCTTAAAAATTAATTTCGGCTGCTGTTAATTAAACAAATTAATTAATTGTGATTAAGGGCACTTGAGTACTTTTCCTCTCCCCCACCCAATTCCACGAAGGCACGAACGGGAGCCGCTTTTACATAGTCGCAGGATCTCGCCACCCATCGGCTCAACGCCTCTACACCCACAAGCTCACCGTTTCCACTCACCTCCCGCCAGCTCGCTGCCCACGCCCATCGGAGCGTAGTACTCGCTGCTGCCCGCCTTCACCAGGCCGGACACCACGGGCACTGCGAACTAGCCGCTGCCGGCGCCCCTTGCGTTGGCTTCGGTCGCGGAGACACGAACACCTGCACGCAGCACGCGTCACACTCCTCGCAGCTGTCGTCGCCGCCGCGGACACGAGTCACAGACAAAGATAAAGACGGTGCACTAGGAGTTGGGCCGCAGTCGCGCTGGGTGCCGCAAACGCCTCGTGGTCGGTGAGGAACAATTGGACGGTGGTGGCGTTGGTGGTGTCATGCGACCGTGCGGGTCCAGCTCCAAGATGGTGCTTAGCCGGAGGAGGCATCGTCGAAGAAAGGTTCTGTGCTTTGAAGCTGCGCCACCGTGACTGCCGAGTGAGATGGCAGGAGGCGGCTCAGTGCTTGAAGGGCCACGTCGGGCACAGGTGGAGCGGTGCTCTGGCAGAGTCACGACTGCAGACGATGGAGAGGGACGGAGCTGCGGAGCTAGATGTGCCCTGGTTATCAGAGTCCACGTATCCATGGAGCATGGTGCTGCCGCGCCGTCGATCAGTGAAGTGCCGGTAAACGCCTTCGCTGGAGAGGATGATGGGCGGTAGGAGAACCTGATGACCGTAGTAGATTACCCATTCAACATACTCCACCAATCAAAATACCACTATACCCTTTCAGCTAAATATAGAAATCAGTTCTTAGCCCACTAAATTTCAGTTCCAGTCCACAACTTAAGTTCCTCTCGTTAGGTTCCTCTACATTTTTAACCATTAGATCTAGATGAACCAAAGACTCCTATTATTCTCAAGCACCATAAAATTTCTTCAAATAAATAGGTAATCCTTAGTAAATAGATAACAACAGCACCTATATAATCCACATAACAGCCACACGACACAAACATATCTATAATAGTACATGACACAAACAAGTACACATAACAGCCACATGAAACAATTTCACTAAAACATCAATCCTTCATTACAATCATGAACTACTTCATATTTTTGGCCCACTCCTTCCTTTCTGTCTTTGTCTTCTTCAGAAATTCAGTTCGCTTCCCTGCTTGTTCTCGAAAAATCTTTTCTGCTACTTTATATTTTTCGGAATGTTCAAGTACCTTACACTCGACAATAAGCAAACTCAGACAGCTTTCAATCTCTTTCGCTTCGTCGTATTTCTTCTTATTTTTGTCGACATTTTCAGAAGTACGAACAGGTTTCGCTTTTTGCTGCTTCCCCGCACGAGTTTCTGAAACACAAAGCAAGCCACAATAATAGATGAGATTTTTTTTTAACCGGCTATCAGACGGACCCGGCCCACGCTAATTTTTTGTTTGAAAACTATAGCAGTTTGCAAAGGAGCACCGTGTATGCCTCAGCTCGAATGATTTACGTGGGACTCCCCATATTTATGAATTTCATTCACATGTTAATTTCTCTTTGTTCTTGATATGTGTGTGCCCTCTCTCATGTTTTGTCCTGGGTCCGCTCCACGCTATATTCTTCCCGAAAACAAATGGTACTTAAGTATTTTCTCATCTCTAACAATTCCCTAGTAAGAGCTACGTGTATCCTACCTTTTTTGTTGATGATTTCTACAAGATAAAATATATTCATGAGACGCCGCTGTGCGCCACGCGCGCGGGCTTGAGCCAGCCATGGTTGTCGCTATGTGTTGGAACGGTTGTTTAGTTAGCGAGTAATAAGCTTTTGCAGTTCGCTTGTGGGGCGTGTTTTTATTGCTTTTATTGTTAAATCTTGTAAACACCCCGGTTGTACTAAAACTCTTCTTCTTAATCAAAATACGTGCAAATCTTTTGCGTGATTGAGAAAAAAGTCATGAGATCAAAACATGGTGCAATATAATATTTGGTGAGGCATGTTATTTTTTAAACCATGTTCGTGCCTATTTAATTAGCAATACCCCATGGTTTAATTAACCTATGACTCATGGGCCCCGTGTCATCAAATTATTTGTAGAATGTCCCGATTATGTTGGATGAGCGAGTTCTCCTAACAGGAGCCTCAAGCAGTTTAACTGGACCTTGGTCGGTAGCGCTAGCTTGTGAAAACCACCAAATATGACATTGAGACTATCATGGGTATCATCTCAACGTATAACCCAGCTAGCTGTTCAAATCAACTCTGGCTTGATCAAGATCGACAACTTGGCTATTTGGCACGATTGATATAAAAATTTGCCACACGGGTTGCCGAAATAAATTGAATAAATTTTGCAAAATGGTTTGGCGAAAGCACAATCTTGCCGTAGCTAGCATTATGGCAAAAATATGTACATCTCGGAAAAGAAATGCTATATTTCGATAAGTACAATTTAGATAGCTTACCTCCCTTGTTGTTGCCCATGTTCCCTCGGACGCGGCTGACGGAAATGACCTAGATTTTGTGTATTGCCGGAGTTTGATTAGGAGATATAAGGAATGGTGATCAAGATTTACTTGCAATCTTGGAGGTGGATAGCTAGCTGCTCGTCGCGTGTGTGTATATATAGGCGGTAGTGGTACGAGTACAAGAAGTCGCTGAATTTAAATGGAAATGTGTCATCAATTTCTTGGCCGGTCGTAGCCTTACTTGGGCAAGCAGTTGGCAAGAGAAGTTCGTTGGTACTTAGTGAGAACCGGTGATGAAACTGAGTGAAGAGAAAAAAATGCTCGTTTATTATAAATTTACTCCAATTTTTGTTTTTCTGAAAACGTGTCGACTAGTTCAACGAAGTACTCAGCGACATCCGTTCATTGAACCACGGAGAACGAAAATGTATTCTAGCTTGTTTAGTGAGTCAAAAAAATACATTCATCTAACCACTATATAGAAGCTGTGTCAATATATCCCCGGCCTCGATCTTCTCTGTTGTTTATATGTGCCTTTAGCTTGTTTCATTGGTGGAGACTTGGTTCAGTATCAGTCAGTCAGGTCCTGGTCGTCGTGGACACACCGGCTATGAACGACCATACGCGTGTACTTCTTGATGGACCAAACGCGTCTCGATGCGCAACCTCCACTGGAGAGGCGAGACGACGACTTGGGATATCCAATAATGGCCACGTCATAAAAAAACTGCATGACGACGTACGTCCGTCCGTAATTAACTTAGGCAAGGATACGTCTTACGTCACAGCAAATCTTAGATGGTTGGCGTGTAAATAACCTATCTAAAGCTGACTTGCGTGTTGCGTCTCAAGGCTATATATGAACTATTTAACTGGCCCCACCGAACGCCGGTGGACCTGCTGCAAGAAGTTCTAAAGTCAATTACGATGACTTGGTCATGCTTTCGATCTCTTTCAGATTTGCATAATAATAATATACTAGCAAAAATGCCCGTGCGTTGCTACGGGAAAAAATAATATCTTTAGGCGTAATAATATTAGTTTTGAGTCATTTGTGCATACTCTCCATGATTGGATAGTTTAACTTTAGTGGATTGTTCTGCCTAATATGGTTTTCTAGTGTGCTGCATGACATCAATCCTAGCATCTTCGTGCGGTAGAATATCAACTCTATGAATATATTATATCCAAAATGTTGATTCTTTTTGTGTTTACAGTTACCATGGAAAATCGGAGGAGTGTGCTTGTTTTTTTTTTTTTTTGTTTCTGATGTTTTATGTTCTTTACGGTATTATTTGTTTTCATTATACGGTAGCAAAATTATTTTTTATTCTTATTTGCACAAAGACCATAGCCCTATACGAACTCATTAATTGGTAGGAGGGTAATTCGAACAACTCTATAGTCTATTGTGTAAGGCTAGCAAAAAAATCTAAGATAATTAATTCATTAATGTTTGGCAAAGCCGGCTTATACTGATGCGAGCAATAATAGATTTTATGATTAAGCGGGGATGCCATTGTGTGCGGACAGAGGAAATACGGTACCATAACTTTAGTTTTCCATACTCCTCGACACCTTAGCGTATTCCCCGTCTACCTCTCCTTGATTGTTGGTCATCGCGGAACCTATATGCATACATCATATGTAAGGATGAAATAAGTTTTATAATCAACAGGTGTACTTACATCATCGTTTAGCCATTTGCTTTGGTCTAGGAGGCATAATAACTGATGTTGTTTCACATATATTTCACCCATCTTGACCAGGTAATCGTCTTCCGAAGATTCCTCTATTATTATTTGAGCACATAAGTCCATATCGCTCAGTGTGTAATCTGCATATAATTCAATATGGATTAGCTTTGTAATGTCAGTACTATAATCAAAAGACTACCAAATATATATTTTTTAAATTACCTTGTGGGAGGTAGTCATACGTATCACCATGATTGTTGTCCAATGTAAGTTTCTCTTCTTTCACATGCTTATCTTCACCATCCAATTGAACTTTTTCTTCTTTCATTTGCTTTTCTTTCAATTCATAATCTGAAGATAATGTCGCTATGGTTGGCGATGTAGCTGAAAGTATTGGATCAACAATATTCTTAGCTTTGTAATGTCAGTACTATAATCAAAAGACTACCAAATATATATTTTTTAAATTACCTTGTGGGAGGTAGTCATACGTATCACCATGATTTTTGTCCAATGTAAGTTTCTCTTCTTTCACATGCTTATCTTCACCATCCAATTGATCTTTTTCTTCTTTCATTTGCTTCTCTTTCAATTCATAATCTGAAGATAATGTCGCTATGGTTGGCGATGTAGCTGAAAGTATTGGATCAACAATATTCTTTTCATCCGAGATTTCTTCTTCAGTGAACTTTTCTTTTTTTATTTTTTCTGATCCCAACAAATCAAATTCAGAACATTTTGCTTTCTTTAATGGTCGTTCATCAATATTCTCCATAGTGCTTGATCCAACTTTATGATCCATTTTCTGTAAAAGACATGAATAAAAATAAATCAAACAACAAGTATGAAGGCATATATTCTGCAACTCAAAGAATAAAAAATACTATTAAAAAGTGATTGAACAATTATTTGCGTGACATGGATCAAGGCACTCGAGTTTTGATTGGAACACAGGTACGTACCTGACCGATGTTGTGCACACTTGACGCCGATGGCGAGCGGCACGATGAGAATGATCACGACGAGCTTGGCGCCGATGAAGATTGCCTGCAGTTTTATGAGCACAGGGCACCTTGAGCACCGACGACTCGTGTAGCTTCTTGCCGGTCGGCGTCCACGGCAGCACGCAGCAATTGTTAATACGACTTGGCTCTGCCTGAGGAGATTGTCGCTGAAACTTTGGGTTATGTGAAATTAACAAAGACAGGGATCTTCAATATATAGGAAGGAGAAGTACTCCGTTTATGATTCTGATTTGCACTTGCCATTGGATACGGTCGGAGTGATTTTTGGGTCGCAACAATGCGTCGGACATGGAGCAAAGAACGAGCAGGACTCGGGGTGCGCGCGTCGTCTTGGAACGGCTGATTCTGATTTGCACTTGCCATTGGACACGGTCGGAGTGATTTTTGGGTCGCAACAATGCGTCGGACACGGAGCAAAGAACGAGCAGGACTCGGGGCGCGCGCGTCGTCTTGGAACGGCTGATTCTGATTTCTGATTTGCACTTGTGATTGGATAAGGCAGGGCGGACAGAAATAGGGCGGACAGAATCATCGATGGGCAGAAAAACGGACAGGGCAGACTAAAATTTTGCCCTTTTATTATTAGGGATAGATATGCTCTGGATTTTCGAATAACCGAACCATATATTTCCACTTAACCCATAAGAAAGCCACATCCTGATAGAATGAAAACTATCAAACTCTTATATTTAGAAAAATAACAAAAAATGATAATATTACAAGTAAATTAACCCACCAACGACAGTAAGGATCGACACTATACGTACTTGGACTACCGTCCTTTTCTAAATTTTTCTCTCAAATATGCAAAAGATTTGCGCATCATTGTATTAAAAAAGAGAGAGTTTTAGAAGTTTTTCTGGGGTGTTAACAAATTTGAAACACAGTCCGCCACCCCGAACACGTACATAACGGATTACTCACGCACTAACATTCTAGTTTGATTGCCGTGACCGGCGCTCATGCATGGCCCCCGGCCCCGCGGCGCCTCCGTGGTCGCTGTTTACTCTCCTCGCCTGCGAGCAACTCCTGCAAGACTCGAGCATCCCCTAGTCTTCCCTCAAACATCGCGTCCAGCTTCAGTTGTCCCTCCACCGTCGGCTGTGACTCGATGAACCCCATTTTTCGCATGGCGAGGATCTCTCCTCTCTTTGCCATCGGGTACTTGAAGAGGGGGTTGGCGGCGATGCGCCTGCTCCGCGTTGGTAGCTTGATGGAGCTGGAGTCGTCCACCTTGGCCGGAAGAAGCGGGGTGATCGCCTTGTGGAAGATTTTGTTGGCGAAGTTCTTGAGCCGCCTCGTGAGGGAGCCATCTTTGGCCGGGCTTCCCGCGTCGCCGGTCGGCGAGTGGGCGGCGGACCTCCGGGAGACGGGTGTGCAGAACCCCGGCGCCGCCTCGTCGGCGGCTGCCGCGGTCCTGGGCGGGCTTCCAGAGGCCCCGCACAGGTGGGTCCTCCCTAGGGCCGGCGGTGTGTCAGCAGCACGACCCAGTACCCCCAGGCGCCCTGCGGGTGACTCCGAGCTCCCCGCTGGGTCTACCCCACCGGTCATCGGTCCCCTTGTCGTCTGCTGCCCCTCGACGGTCGAGTCGGACTCGACGGCCTCCGCCAGACCGTCCCCCAGTGCGTCGTGGACGCGGCGTTGTGGGGTAAATCCCGCGAACGCCGCAGTCCACCCGTCGTCTGCGTCGCACAAGGTCTCCCACCGGGGTGGGGTGATCTGCCGCTCCTCCGGCCGCGGGAAGGCACCCGGGACGGGGAAGCCCGGTGGACCCTCGTCGAGGTCCGCTCCCCAGTGGGCGAGGAGGGCAAGCGTGCCCTCCGTCGTGCTGCCGAGCCCACCGTGCACTGGTGTAGACGGGTCGTCCTCTGGCAGCTGAGCGTCACCAAACGTTTCCTCTGCATCCGCGTGGCAGGCGCGGCCGAGGTCATGCGGTGAAGTGGGGCCCGACAGCTCGGTCGCGAGCTCCTCTCCCTAGTGGGCGAGCAACGCCAATGTGCCCTGAGCATCCGGGTCCTCCTCATCCTCCATGGGTGGCTCAAGGTTCCCCATCGAGCCACCCATGGCGGCTGCATTCTCTGTCCTCATGTCAGTCTCGCCAGGTGGGCCAGGTGGCGAGGTGTCCGGCCGAACTCCCCTCCCCGCCTCGCCCGGCGACTCCGAGCCCCCGCCGAGTCCCCTGCGTTAGCGGCCTTCACAGGAGGTGCCGGATGTGGCGTGCGCGGGCGCCACACCTGTCGCGGCGTCTTCCTGCGGTCGGCCCTTCCACGGTCGGCGCGGCGCCCATGGTGCTGCAGGCGGCACGGCCGGCTGGACTCCGTCGCCATGGCTCCCAAAGTAGAGCCGGTGGCGGTGCGAGGAGCGGCGGTCGGCGCGCCAAGTGGTGGCCACATCGTCGCCGTCCCGGCCCGCTGCTGCGGGGGCTGCATCGGTGGTCCTTGGCGGTCCTGTGTCACAGCACCCTCCAGGTGTCGGGCCACAACCTCCACCATGGTTGGCTTGACGCTATCCACGCGCTTCTGGTTGGGGCAGGTGATGATGAAACCCTTGGGGCACCGTCGGATCTGCAGCTCCCCCGGCTGCATCCCGATGGCCGTAGCAACCGCGGCCTGGATGGCGGCGATATCCGCGTCAGGGCCGCGCCTGGTGGCGACGTCGGCGCCGACGTCAGAGGAAGGCGAGGGCGACGGGGCCGGCCCCTGCGCACCCACATTCGTCCCCAGAGAGCGACGCGGCGGTGACGAGCGGCCCCCGGCACATCCCGAGCTCCCGGGGTTCGCTCTCCGTTTGAACTTAGTAGCGCGGCCGGCACCCGTGCCCCCCCACCCGGAGGACGAACACGTCCCGGGAGGTCTAGTGCAGTCACGTGCCCGGTGGCTGAGCCCATGGTAGTTCCAGCACTGGGGCTCCCGCTTGCACGTTGCGATCTGGTGGCCCATTGCTGTGCAGTTGAGGCACCATCCCACGACGTCCCACCCGCGCCGCGGCGGCCGAGGCCGGGTGCGCGTTCCGGGTCGGCCTCGCCGGCTCATGCACGCAGCAGCCATCGGAGGTGGCTTGCGGGGTAGCACCTCATGCCAGCCGTCACTGTCTGGAGGGGAAGCCCGGCGGTTGGTGTAAGTGCAATCAAGCCACTTTGTGGGTTTTGGTGTTGATGATCACTTAATTAGAGAACTAATGAGATTTGTCGAGTTGACAAGCAGGAGATGCAGAACGATGTTGGTGAACAGGTTGCAGGTACCCCTCAGATCTTAAAGGATGGCTTATCAGGCTTAGGAGGTCTAATTCGTTTTACTTTCGAATCTTGAGTTTAGGAAAAGCCGTACTATCAAGGGGGATTCTAGGTTAGTTGGACAAGTGTGCAACCAAGTGCTCAAAACTTACCAAATACATCCATATACCAAACCAAAGAAGCCAGCCAAATTCCATATCCAGGCCATCCTTCTTTGGTGGGCGGCAGTGCCGCCCATAATGGGCGGCAGTGTCGCCCACTGTGACCGTTGCAGAAGCAGCCCGTATTTATACAGCATTCCATATCCAGGCCAGCCTTCTTTGGTGGGTGGCAGTGCCGCCCATAATGGGCGGCAGTGTCGCCCACTGTGACCGTTGCAGAAGCAGCCTGTATTTATACAGCAGCTCTCTCTCACAACGGTCATCTTCTTCCTCTGCGCATTCACTCTTACTCAGAACAGACCAAAGCTCTCCCTCTCTCCTCCATTGAAGCTCCCACCTTCCTCAAGCTGATCTGTAAATCCCACCAGCAAATCTTGAGGAAAAAGGCAGCAAACTTCAATCGACGAGCAGATCCACTGATCCCCAAAGTTTGAGAGCATTGGTGCACGTTTGGCCGACGAACCATAGGGTTTGTTACTCTTGGAGCTTGCTCCTAGACGGCTAGGCGTTCCCCTTGAGTTGCTAACCTGTGTGGCAACCTTGGGAGGTTTGTAACCTCAATCTGCAGCAAAGAAATTACCCTCTCATCTCAAGAGTTCACTCTCTTGACTTGAGATCGAGGGAAGGACCAACCTTTGTGGTAACGTCCAATCCTTTTGTGGATACCTCAACAACGTGGACATAGGCAAGCCTTTGTGGCGAGCTGAACCACGGGATAAATAACTTGTCTTGCGTGCTTCAGTTTACTTCACTGCAGTTCTTGTTGTTGAGTTTGTTTTAGGGTTATTTATCTAGATCTTCAAGGTTACTACCTTTCTGTGGGAGCCAGTCTTCGAGCTGGACTTGTAGCTATAAATCTACCAGTAAGCAAAGCTCTATGAGTAGTCTGTCTCAGTCAAGTTTCAGATTCAGCAGTTGATTATTTGCTAGGCGAC
Organism: Themeda triandra; assembly: GCA_018135685.1. NCBI lineage: Eukaryota > Viridiplantae > Streptophyta > Magnoliopsida > Poales > Poaceae > Themeda > Themeda triandra. Next base: position 1,076,856 of record JAENPR010000119.1, on the reverse strand, counting down.
AGTATCGCCCAATCTAAGCGGCAGTGCTGCCCAAGGTTCTGACCTCTGCTCGAGTTGATTTTTGACAGGCCTATTCACCCCCCCTCTAGGCCATTTACCCTTCCAGAGATCCTACAGTTGGAGCCGAGCCGTCTCGACGCCGGGATCCGTGGCTCCGAGTCCGGCCGAGCCTCCGAGGGGCTGGCACGCGAGAGGTGGCCACCGGGCCGATCCGCCGTCGGGCCGGAGCCCTCGGCTCCGGGGATGGCCCGAGACATCGGCGCGCGGTGACCCTGGAGGCCGCTGTAGCGGAGTTCTTGGGAGCATTCGACGAACAGCCAGCCGCCGGCTTTCGGCGCGCTCGGTGGCGCCACCCACGCGGGTGCCGCGGTGCATTCTCGCCGGCAGACGGCGTGCATTCCCCGTCCTCCAGGTCCCGCGCCGGGCGGTCATGCACGGCGGGAGAGCTCACCCTGGCCGAGGTCTCCCCGACCTCAAGGACACGGGTGGGCTGGCCTGGGACGAAGAGGTGGCGCGGCATCCCGTAGGCAGGCTCGTCATCGTCGGAGCAGTCGGTGAGGTCGCCGTCAGCCCACCGCACGGTCTTGGGTCGGCCCGTGGAGGAGGGGAAGAAGGGATCCGCGAGCGGGGAGAGGGCGCTGCTGCCCCGCCCGGTGGAGTTGGCGTCAGTGGCAGCCGGGGGCACCTCGACCCGACCCGGGGTGTCCCCCACCTCCGGGCAGGCCACCGCCCCCGCACCCAGCGCGCCAGGCGACCGCAGCGGCGAGACGGGCCTTGCTGGACCGGCCGAGGGGACCTCCCACTCCAGGCCGGCCCCAGCCATGGCCGCCCGCTGCTCACCGGTGGGTGTTGGCATTTGATCGAACACGTGGTGCGCGGTCGTCCCGAGAGCGGCGTAGGGCGGAGCAGGAGGTGTCCCGGTCGGCCTGGCCGTCAGGGGCGGCGAGGCGGGGGGCGGGGAGGGCGCCGGTGAGGCCGCCGGTGCGCTAGGGCCCTGGCCGCGCCCGCCCGTAGGGGCCCAGGTCGGTCCACCAGCGCCGGCGGCCGGGCTGGAGGCAGCAGCGGCCGGGGGTGGGGAGGGCGCATGAGGCGGCGGTCGGCGTGACGAAGACTTTGCGGGCGCTCGCCGGGGCCTCGGCCGGCCCACCGGCGACCGTGGGAGGACGGCGAGGTAGAGGATGGTGGTGTGGTGGGGGAGGGGGCTGGGGAGGAGGGTCGGATTGCCTGGATGGGGCCACCGGCGGCGTCGAGCCGGCCGCCGGCGGTGGCGGCGGCGGGTCGGGGTGGTCGCCGGGGCGCCCCTAGGGTTCCGCCATCTCTTGTACTGAAGGTTGGATCGTCACCGGGTTGCTCCTTTGGCCATCCAAACACGCGCAATCGTCCTCCGTGAGCCCGTGTGATCGTCTCATCTGATCCGCTCCCTTTTCTAAATTTTCTATTGAATTTTCTAAATTTTCTATTGTGTATATGTATTGCTTTCATTGTTCGATATTTCCTTGCTTGTCCACACTAGACAGGATTACGGCATGGGTTATAAACGTCAGCGAGCACAATGCACGGAAACAGAGCCTTGCATGCAGCGCTCCCGGCCACGTGTTGGCGCGTACATGTAGGCTCGCCGCCCGTGTCTATCACGTGTTTCTCTGGACTGTGCGACCGGGCGCGTTTGGGATATTTTGAGAAGCTTCTTCACCTAAACACTTCTCCTTCGAAAAAAAAGATTTAGTTACGTCGCCAGTTGAATAATCAAGACCAAGAGGGTGAACTACTCCTGGGCATACGTCCGCGTTGGACGATCGACCTGGAAGATGCACATGCATCAACGGAGAATCTTCCTTGTTATCACTGTCGTTGTCCCGGGAATAAAAATAATTCTCCTTCGATGCAGTGCATCTTTCGGGTCATCCCATGTAATCGAACTCTGAAGCGAAAAGGCAAAAACGGTGCTCGAATTGATAATCATGGCCTGGGCGTCACAAAAGCGTACTTTGCACATACACTAGCTCAAAACATACATAAATACCACATTAGTAAATTGATGATGAAATTAACCTGCAAAGAACTGAGGATAAATCTAATGGACATGATGCAGCGATGAAGGATGTTGGCAGTACCGAGTATGCCAAGGAGCAGAGAGGGGCGGAGAGAGGCACGACGAGCGGGCAGTCGACGAAGGTCATTTCGCGACGAGTGCGCCATGGAAGCTGATGCAGCAAGCGGGCAGCTAGCGCGGATTGTGATGAGATGAGCTCGCTCCCAGCGCGGCGAGCATGCTCGGCTGAGGTCGAGTGTAGTGCGACAAGCGAGCGGCCGACGTGGAGACTGGGGAGTGACACGGCGAACAAGCGAGCTGGGACGCGGTAGGACTTAGAAGAGCGCCTCCACTAAGATGTGGTACAGAAGCGCCGCAGGGACGATGTCGAGGAGCTCCGTCGCCGGGCAGGACGGTGGCGGCAGCGTGCGCGTGAGGCCGTCATAGAGGGCTGAGCGGCTACCGCCGCAGACACGGCGAGCAGCAGCGGGTGTCGCGGACTTGGGATGCGGTGAGCAGCGCCTTGGGCACCCTGGCACCTCCGCGCACGCGCCTCCATGACATTGCTGCTGTTTGAGTTGGTCAAGTGTGGCACGACCTTCGCCATCATTTGCGGGGGCACGCGTGATGGGCAGCAGTGGCGGCGGCACCAACGAGGTGTCCTGGAGACATGTTCTTCTTCGTCGACATCATCGGCACCACGCTCTGCCGCCGCTGCGCGAGCGCCTAGCACGCAAGCAGGCAACTGCCCAGGCTGAAACGACCAAACTCTAGAAATTGTTTATGCTTAAAATCAGTAGGAGCGTTGGATCTTGAATGGAGGCACCAGATCAACGAAAAGTTACATGGAAACGTTACGAAGCAAAGTTACTCAATCCAGCTCCCATGTGCATGAATAGTTTGTTTGTTTAGATCCTCACTTCTATCCTTCGTGGATAATCCTCGTATATATCACTGACATCTTTTCATCCCGGGATGGTTAATTTTTTTTCAATTTTTATCCTGCTTTTTAATTAATCTCTATTGACGGTTGCTGGGACTGCTTGCAGAAATTCATTTACATTGTCAGTTAACCTTACAGCAAGTGGAAATATATTTCTACCAGTAGTGTCGGTTAGGACTGGTTTACCGGCCGATTTCGCTACGGATCGGACCGGTAAGTCCGTAACCGGCAAACCGCCGGTACCCGGCCGGTAAAAAACGCTGGTGCAGACACCGTAGGTAGAAATTCGCTACTTCAACTAGCATTCATTTCAAACTAGTGGTCCAGACTGTCATCGGACTGAACAAAATCTATCAGGCAACCATCAATCACACTTTCACTTTTCAGTCCTACGTGTTAGTAAGACGTACATAACCCGAATTTCGCCGAAATTCGTACAAATTGGTGAGCTCCAAGCGAATTTTATGGTTCAAAATATGAGAATATTTACCAAAATGAGTCCAACATTCAACCATTTTGTTGGAACTGAAATTTTTTCCAAAATGAATCCAAATGCCGATCTCTATCAGGCAAAATTCTAATTAAGGCCCATGTATTACTTGCTGCCGGGACAGACATTTTGTTTTTCTCGGATTTTGTTTTATAGGCCTTCGAACATCTTCATGGGCCAATACATAGTAACTCAAATGGACTTTTGTTTCTTTCAGGTAAGCCCAGTAACCGTGATCGGCTCCCAGGTGGCCCAGCGGGCCAGCACAAGTCTATCAGGGAGCTCAACTCCTTTTGAAGCAATTAGCGTAATCAGGTGATGACATTTACTCCTTTTAGTTGTAAGATATATCGCTGACATCTTTGCATCCTAGGATGGATAATTTTTTTTTCAATTTTTGTCCTGATTTTTAATTAATTTCTATTGACGGTTGCTGGGACTGCTTGGAGGAAATCATTTACATTGTCAGCAAGTGGAAATATATTTCTGCCAGTAGTGCAGACACCGCAGGTAGAAATTAGCTACTTTAACTAGCATGCATTTCATACTAGTAGTCCAGACTGTCATCGGACTTAACAAAATCTATCATCAATCGCACTTTCACTTTTCAGTCCTACGTGTTAGTAAGACATGAACGAATTTTATGGTTCAAAATATGAGAATATTTACCAAATCGAGTCCAAAATTCATCCATTTTGTTTGCAACTGAATATTTTGTTCTAATATTATAAGGCCCACGTATTACTTGCTGTCGGAACAGACATTTTGTTCTTACTTGGGTTTTGTTTTATAGGCCTTCGAATATCTTCATGGGCCAATATATAGTAACTCAAATGGACTTTTGTTTCTTTCTGGTAAGCCCAGTAACCATGATCCGCTCCCAGGTGGCCCACTTCTTTCAGGGGCCTCCCAAGTCCTTTTGGCTGATTGCACCAGGGGCATAGCTGATCCTGGAGCATGGACGTAATACTTCGTTGCATTGTATATCCTGCTCAACGACGATCTAGCTCTTATCTGTCGCTGTTGACCGCCCTGGCGACGTGGTGCAACATGGGGTCCTGCTACTTTTATGATGTCTGTGATCAATGTGAAAAGGCCACAGCTGATCCCAGCATAGCTACGTTTGGCGCCACCGGCCACAGGCTTCACGCAGATATCAGCAAGCCCGCGGCGCCGTCCAGAACCCCTCCACGTGGCCGTTCTGGACATCCTCGTATAGCGCCATGGCGCCCCGCCCGTTCCTCGCCAACACAACGTGTCAGTATTTGCCCTGCGTGTGAGTCGTTTGAGGTGGTTTTTTATAATATATCCTACAAAAACCAGGATTGTCAAAATGTTTTGGGCACTCTTGAAGATACTCTAAGTCTATCGCCTACACCGCACGTGACAATTGTTGATGCAGTAATTTGTGTCGGTCTGTTTGGGAATTGCACCGCGGGAAGCTCCACACAAAAAGGAGTTTCTTGATCATGTCTATGGATAGCCACTACTGGAAAATCTAGATTTGAGTTGAGCTGTCTGCATGACTTGAATGGTTTCTAATCTTATAGTGGTACATTGGTTTCATCCAATTGCTCAACTAAGTTTGAGAATTTGAATCACAAAGCCAGTAGCATATTCTATGAAACTATAAACAGCGTAGTAAGTATAGATTGGGCCGACAAAGCAATGGGGCGCAAGAACACTCAATTCATTTACACTGGGCCAAATAAAGGCCAAGGTTGTCTATGGTTTCTTGTGCGAGGAACAAACGTGGGTTCAAAAGGGTATGCATCTCTGTGATTGTACATCTGAACTGTATGAGTGCATCATCAATGGTGTGTGCTAATGTCATGACTTCCATGCTCCTGTGTATTGCCAACAATGTTTACACATAGAATGTTAATGATTGATCTTTGTATGAATCAAAACACTTTCTAGCCTTCGTTTTTTTAAATCTGCATGTGCATGAAAGAAGACACTTTGAGATTCGATTTTTTTTCGTTCAGAAATCAATTGGAGCAGATATGACAGTTTCCTCGGTTTGGGTCAAGGAAATGCCCAAGCCCAGCTAATACTAGCAGTCAAGACGAATAGATATTACTGAAGTCTCGCTCAGCTGCCAGAACCTAGTATACGCCTTTTATAAGACCAAAATATATATCAAATAAAATACAAATAATTTCTACTAGATTAAAGCTAGGATAGGTTTCTTACAGGCCTTCCAACATTTGCATGGGCTTGTATTTTCTTTTTGTCCTGCTCCTCAAGTCACCTTGTGCCCGGAATGTTAAAAGTAGCAGCACTTGTGAGGATGGTCGGCTTCACTACAATATGGAAAGGTCTCTCATTTCACGGCCCTAGCTAAGACAGCGATAGCTGGCTCCAAGGAGGAGTATAGCACCACGTGTGGTGGCCCACTACTAAGGCAGTGGCTCGCACCCTAGGCGGCAGTGTGCACCCTGCAGCATAGGCCCTGCCGCCGCCACCCCCCCCCCCCGCGGTGATTGTGTATTCGGCCTGAAGATATTGCCCACTCCAGTAGGTTACCACGGTGGCTCGCACCCTAGGCGGCAGTGTGCACCCTGAATGGCAGCATAGCCCCCCCTGGTGACTGTGTATTCGTCCTGAAGCTATTGCCCACTCGAGTAGGTTAGCCTCCCTCCCCTCATCCAATCGATTTGGCGTTGATTTCAAAATCAATGTTGGGAATGCCACCTACATTTGAAGGACATGACCCTAAGAGCATATTGGAGTAAGATTGTGAACATGCAGTCTACATCATATCCTCCCTCCTATGCAAAACCCTTGCAATAGATGGCTCCAAATGCCCTTCTGCACCCTGGCTATGGTGGCATCTCTGGAGTGAAATCTTGAGGTGGGGAGGCAACAAACCCCCGGAACTCCCCATTGTTAATCTAAAAAAATTAGGGAGAATTGGCTATAGGACATGCAAAGTGGTGGCCATTTGCTTTAAAGACATCTTCACTTTCAAGTTTGCCATAGGACACCCTAGTTCGTTGTAATTTGGCCAGCAGACATCAAGCCTAATCGAATATTATTATAAAATAGATATAAAATCATATAAATATCAAAAAAATTATACTTGTAAAATCTTATACACTCTACATGATGAGAACTACAAAGTAAAAATATTGTTTTCCAGTCAAATAACGATTTTGACCCTCTTCATAAATAGACAAAGATAACCATGGTTAATTAGTTAATATGTTTATATGACACTAAAAATACCAGAAAAATCATAGAATGCATACTTCAACAAATTGTGTCTATGATAAAAATATCAGATCAAAATAACAAAGTTTAATATATCAATTAAGCTTCATAAGAGATAAATCTAAAACTCGGTCATGATAAATATAACAATATAAGCCTTGTTAATTTTGATCTAATATTTTTCAGCATTGTCAAGATTTGTTGAAGTACACATTCTATGACTTTTTCAAGATTTTTAGTGTCCTACAAACATATATTAGTGAATTAACCATGGTTATCGTTGTCTATTTATGAAGAGGTGCAAAATGGTCATTTAAGTGCAAAACAGTATTTTTACTTTGTAGTTCTCATCATGTAGAGTGTAGAATATTTTACGGTATAATTTTGTTACACTTATATGATTTTATATCTATTTTATAATAATGTTTGATTAGGCTTGATGTCTGTTGGCCAAATTACAACGAATGATTTTATATCTATTTTATAATAATGTTTGATTAGGCTTGATGTCTGTTGGCCAAATTACAACGAACCAGAGTGTCTTATGGCAAACTTGAAACGATGATGTCCTTCAGCAAATGGTGACCACTTTGCATGTCCCACAGCCAATTCTCCCAAAAACTATGTTGCAAAGGGGCTCCCGCTCAGGGTTCAAATCTTGGGTGCTGCACAAAAAACTGTAGGGTGTAAATCCTTCCAATATTATTTCAAAAAAGAAAACTATGTTGCAGATCATAGTGATGCTAGTTGAATTTTCTACATCCAAAATGGTCAGTAGTAGTTCTAAAATATGGAATTAATATAGATAAAATTGTGGAAACATTGTTAGGCGGATTAGGTAGAAAAAAATTCACTGTACTCCTAGAGCTGAGATATAAATGATTACATTATCAATAACTGTCACTATTTGTAAATCAAAAACACGATAGTACGAGATGGACTATAAAGAAATATATATGATTGGGCTTTCGTTGGACACTGCCTTGGTTGAATCGTTTTATAAAATTATCATCGAGAAACTCATGGCTTGAACTTGACAGAAGATCAAACAGCTTGAAACGCACACGATATCTGCATTGAAAGAGGCTAATTGTCACACGAACATGACAACACCTTTAAACACACACTATATCTCCATGGAAAAAGGCTAATTGTCACACTTGACAGAAGAGCAGGTTACGTTGTAATGCACACTATATCTACATGGAAAGAACAACATGTATGTTGGTTTCCTCCAACTGCTCAAATAGGTTTGAATTTGGACCATTAAGCTAGTAGCACATTTAGTATAGATGGGACAAAGCGATGGTGGTGTTGGAACATTGAATTCATAAGGAGTGGGCTATATATACAGGGCAAGGTGTATCATGTTTACTTGTGGAGGAACGAATGGGATGAAAGGGCATTCATCTCTCTTTGAGTATACGTTTGAATTGTATGAGTGCATCATCAATAGTGTGTGTTTATGTTCGGACTTTCAAGCTCATGTATCACTAAAAATGTTCCTCATAGAATGTTAACGATACAACATTGTACAAATCAAAACACTTTCCAACTTTTGTTGTTTTTTTTTGAGGTCACACAGTATAACGCAGATGCTCAACACATACGCACACTCACCCCTATGAACACACGTACGTAAACCCTACCCCTATAAGCATCTTCAAAGGACTGAGTCAGCAAATCTTGAAGTTCATGAAGTCACCACAGGTGCCTTGCTGTCGACGGAACGTCGCCTACCACTTAAAGTATAGCGCCAGAAAATACTTGGAAGAAATCTAGAATAATGTGTCGCACCCAGAATTTGAACCCTGGGTGGAAGACCCCAACCAATGGTCTTTGCCATTGCGCCGTGAACCCCTTGACAAGTTTCGTTGTTTTGTGTGTGCATGAATGAAGATTCATGAAGAGATTCTATTTCTTTTTGTTCAAATCAATACATGGGGCATATATGACCATTTCATCAGTTGGGTAACGCAAAAGCCCAATCTCTATCATGGCCAAAATTTGGTGCCTAGGCCCAACTATATTACTGGCAGTCGCATATAAATATCAAGGTCTGGCTCATCTGCAACAATCTGGTTTTAATTTAAAATATAATAAATAAAATGTATTGATGTCCAAAAAAAAAAAATGTATGAAATTTCTGCATGGGCCTGGGTTGTTTCTGGCCTAACAGCATTTTTTGTATGGGCTGATACCACCAAAGTCGCAAGACTGTCGGTCCGTTGACGTGGAGTAGTGGTGCGTTCGTCACTAGCCCGCATATCGCTGTCTTGCCTCTGCGTAGCCGGGCCGCCGTCGTGCGCAGGTCTTCTTGCCGCCTTCGCCGTAGTCCACACGGCCGTCGCGCGGAGGTACGTCCATGCCGCGAGTGCCGCAGTCGCACGGGGTCGTCCTCGTCGTGTCCGCCATCGTCAGCACGCTGGCCGCTGACGTCTACGATGCGCGACGAAAAATGGTGCATGGTGCATCTAATGCCATGCCTCGTTCTCATGCGCGAACAGTCATGGAAATGAGCGAACAGTCCAGCGTATTCCTCGTGACGAAATAGCAGCGGCAGCGATCGATCGAGGAACATCGGGCGCCTGCGCGAGCGCCATGACATGGGTTAGCGCGCGATGAGCCAGCTCCTAGAGCCTCGTAGTCCTACACCATTCTCCTACGAGGCTACGAGAGCAACTACCAGCTACCAGCTACAATAGATGTCAGTAGCCAGCTCGATCAACTGCGTAGCCAATCTTATAAACTTGCTCTAACGGCAAGCGAGAGACCGTCAAGCAGGTCCGGTCAATTGTCAACAAACCATTCTGGAATTTGAGAGGTGTTCACAAACATAACGCATTCTATGAAGACAAAAGCTAATTTTGTATTAAATATTTTCCATCTTACCATTAATCATGTTGATAATAATGTTTGATTAGAAAATAAAATGAGGTTATATGCATCTTTTAAGCTCTCTTTTAATTTGTTTTAGAATTCATAGAATGCACTTTATTTTGCACGACGCCCGAAATTGAAATCTCCAAAAATCTAAAACCAAGGGCCCACGTGTTACTTGGGCTACACATCTTTTCTCTTTTTTGGCCGAACAACCCACTACTGGAATATGCTTTGTATGTTCAGTGCCAAGTGCGAATTGGCTTGTAATCCAATGGTAGGACGGTCCAGTGAGACGCTACCTATCGGGGTTCAAATCCCTGCTCGCACCTTTTCTCGAGACTTTCTCAAGAATTTACCGGCGTTATGCATTAAGTGGTAAGCGACGTTCCCGTCGACGACGAGGCGCCAGTGATGACTTCGAGAATCTCCAGATCTGCCGGGTGCTCAGTCCTTCGAAGGTGCTCATAGGGGTAGGGTTAGGATTTGGATACGTGTGTTCATAGGGATGAGTATGCGTGCGTAGATTGCCAAAAAAAAAACACTCGGCCACGAAGCTTCTTTTGCCGAGTGATTTTCACACTCGGCAAAGATTGCCGGGTGTTTTTTTTCACTTGTCAAAGAAAAATTTCAAAGCAAATTTTGAAGTAGTAAATTAATTTAAATGAAAAAGTTGTCGACTAGCAAATTTGTATAACTCATCAAGATGTACAATGACTGACTTGGTTATTTCTTCATATATGACAAAATTGTTCACAAATCTTATATATCTCTCTTGTAGTTTATGAAACTACAAGAGAGGTATAAGATTTAAGAACAATGTTGGAACCACCATGTCGGATGAATATATTATCAAACAACCAAAATAAACTCTGTAGATCTTGAGAAGTTATAGAATTTTATAGTAGGCAACTTTTTCATTTGAATTCAACTTTTCATGCAAAACTGCGTTTAAATTTGAAAATTTTGAAATTTGAATTTTTAAATGACCTCGAGAGGAAAAAAATAAACATTGCAGATCTCAAAAAGTTATGAAACTTTATAGTTCCCAACTTTTTTATTTGAAATTATCTATATGCAAAACTACCTTTGAATTTTGTAGATCCCTAAATGAATATTGTAAACGACAACAGATGTAGATCCCAAATTCTTATTTTGTAAACGACATCATATGGAGAAACTCCCTAAATGAATATTGTAGATCCCAAAAAGTTATGAAACTTTATAGTTGACAAGTTTTCATTTTAATTTGCTTAGGTCCTCAAACAAGTGATCTACACTCAATTTAGTGTAGTTTATGTGGAGAAAGGGTAGTGGTATAGGGGGCCCTGCTTGAGGTAGTGGTTGTGGGTTCAAATCTCACTGGCTTTGAATTTTAGGATAAAAAACACTCGGCAAAGGGCACTTTGAGGCTCAGATGGAGACGTTTCAAAATTATTGATAGTCAAGATGCTGAGAAGGTAAGCCCAATAACCTTGAGGTAGTGGTTGTGGGTTCAAATCTCAATGGCCTTGAATTTTAAGTTTTTTTCGTTTTGAAGTTTGTCGAATGCTCGATCAAAAACACTCGGCAAGGAGCTCTTTGAGGCTCAGATGAAGACGTGCCAAAATTATTGATAGTAAAGATGCTGACAAGGTAAGCCCAACAACCATGATGTGTTCAGCTGCACAAATATGGAAAAGGAATAGCTACCATTTATCTCATCTTTCATGATTCTGAAAATCAAAATCATCTCATTTTTCATTGTATACCCATCTACCTATGCCTATCATCTAACTCAGACGTACATGTAGTTTTATTTTTGTCCAGTTTGGAACTGCTAAACAAACTTCACCGTGCAGCAGCTCCATAAAAACTGCATTTGTCACAACAACATGTAAAATTTCTGGCGACCAACTGATGAAGTTCTGCAAATTCATGCCTTGTTTTTGGTGGCCTCCAATCTATCAATTTGTGAAACTATATCAAAGTACTAGACAGGTTATTGTAGTGATGCACTTATTTTCACAAGGTAAGATACTTTCTGTCATGTCTCAAATTAAATAATGTTACAATGGAAATCAAAGTTCTTTTGGCTCTAACCTTAATAAGTTTTCTGACTGTGATGTGACGATGGTCATACTTTCTAACCTTTCATAGCTTCCATTTCGTATGATAAAATTAATTTTGCATTTGGTAATCATGCATATTTTGGTTTCACTCCGTTCATCCCTCAGCATTTGGTATTTTCCTTAATAATTTAGCTGAATTGTATGAGTTCAAGACCATCTTCATGTCGTAGATTAGGGACACTTTGGGCATTCTGTTAACCAAAACTGATCGGTTTGGTTCTTTGGTTATCTAGCTAATTCGGTTACTTGAGGACAAGTCACCGATCGGTTCCTGGGATATCTTGGAACTGAGGTATTTCGATTTTCTGGTAATTCGGTTCGGTTTCTGTTCTAACCGAAAGAACCAAAAAATCCAGGAAAAAAAAGAGAGTCCATTTAATTGCAAATTTCAGAAGCATCTTGCCTCATTTCTTGGAGTTTTGCTTCCGCCTGTCTTTGCCTCGGTTCCTGGAACGGTTACGGTTATATCGGTTCGGTTCGGTTCTTGGTTTTTCATGCCCGGATTGAGATTAGGCACATAATTTACATTTATATTCATTTCAAGAAGAAATATGTTCTAATGTGAACCAAGTATACCGTATCCATATAATAAATATATATTCCAAACCAAAATGGAACACTAGGGAAATATAGAATATACTAAGATTCCGTTCCAATAAAAAAGCTTCGAATCAATCATCGTTTCTTCATGTCTTAGTTTCACCCTATCCCGTGAAGGGCATATGTGGTGTTAATTTGATACATTAGGCATGGGACAATACATGGGATAGGGTGATATAGACAGGGCGAAAAGTTCTTGGCAAGGAATTGGCTCATGCAATGTAGAAAGAGGAGTATTAGTTGGCTTTTGGGCTTAAATGGGCCAAGAGGCTTGTTGCAAGTTGCAACTAAGCCGAAGTGCACAGAGGGAATTGCAGACTAAACTGCATTCACACAATACAGAAATAGATGGATTAGTACCTTGATTCGAGGGTGATAAAATGTTGAGAGAGAGAGAGAGAGAGAGATTGGGTAGGACCTAGAGAAGGATTTGTGCCCTACTAGATTTGCATGGTAGAAATTAGTATTACATTTACTTTTCACATAATAGTGATAGAAGTGCAATTTCAATAAAAAATAATAGTTGTGTAGGGTGAGGCTAATTAAAAAGCAACAAGGTGCATTTTATATAGATAATGCACAGACCCCGAATCGTGCACCGATTGCACCACCGTGTGTTCTGCGTTTGCAAACACGATTGTCTTTCGGTCCAGTTACAACAGGGATGTGTGACCCCCCCCCCCCCGCACACGAGCACACACACATGGTCCCCGCCCATTCGCAAATCCGCTTGGTCCGAATCGAGCACAATTGCATCAAGGTGTGTTTTGCGTTTGTAAACGTAGTTGTGTTGTGGTTGCTTGCAATAAGGATGTGTGTAACCACCCCTTCTGCGTTTGCAAATGCAGCTGTGTTTCTAGTTGCAACTGGGATGTGTATAACCACCCCTCGTGCGCGCACACACACACAACGGGGCACGCCCATTCGTGCTTCCGCTTGATCCGAATGGAGCACCAATTGCAACACTTTGTGTTCTGTATTTGCAAACGCGGTTGTGTTCTGGTTGCTACATTAGTGTCTGCGCATTTGGTATATAAAATGCACCTAGGTGTAATATAGATATACAATAGTTGTGTATTAGTGTGTTACTTATAATTACATTTAGTTAGATTAATTTATCAATATTAAGTTATCTTTCCTAATTGCTTATATTAGTATTTACATGTAGATTTGAGATATCTTTTTTTTTGTTTTTATAATTGTTGACACGGATAATAATTTAAATATTATAGATGATAGATAATTTCTATTATCTTTCACAATGGTATATATACATACAGGTGTTGTGAGTGCAAGATTAGCTTTTATTTTGCATTATATTTTATAGTGGAAGATGTCAGTATTTTTTTTTTTAAAAAGAATAATTTAGAGGGTTATTTTAAATTTCCTATCAGAATGGCAGACTTACAAGAGGGGTTATGTTGAGCAATTTGGAGGGAACTTTAGGTGGTTATTTCGAATTATCTTCATAATGACAAATGTGGATGATACAGATGCAAATTTATGGAGCACTATAGAGTCAGATTTACAAAAGTAACATTGCTTCGTGAACACAACAGAAATATTTATTCATATATAGTTTGCTACGAAAGAAAGGATTCCAAGCCGGCTGCTTGCGCTAAGCAAGCATATAGTATAACCTTTAACAAAGACTTTGCAAATGCTACCTGAATCTGGACCACATGGAGAATACGAATTGCGTTGGCCTGACCCCTGAGTCGACGACGAATTGAATACGTTTTCTGCAAATGCTTCGACCTCACCCACCTATATAAACAGCAGTCATGCACGCCAAACGACGAACCATTCATCGGTACAAGTACATGCAGATAGCTGCTAACCTGATCACACCACGAAATCACCCTGCCCAGCTGTAAAAAGTAAACAAACTAAGCACGTCCATAGAGCAAATGTCGACCAATAAGGTGGTTGCTCCACCGGCACAGATGCCGGGGAAGGACGAGAAACCTATGGTGGCCGGCGGCAGGGCACTGGCAACATCGGCGAACGTGCTGCGGCTGCTGCCGTCAGGCGCGGTGCTGGCGTTCCAGACGCTGGCGACGAGCTTCACGAACCAGGGCGAGTGCTTCCAATCCAACTTGTGGCTCACCATTGGGCTCGTCACGTTCCTCACCGCCACCTGCATCTTCTCCTCCTTCACCGACACCGTCAAAGAGAAGGTCGACGGCAAGTTCCACGTCTACCACGGCGTGGCGGTGCCGGGCCGCCTCCACATCTTCAACATGTCGAGGAGGAAGCAAAGGGAGTTCGCGGCGGACCTCAGGAAGCGGGGCCTCAAGGCCGTGGACTAGGTCCATGCCTGCTTCGCGGCGGTGCTGTTCCTCACCATCGCCTGCAGCGACGTGGGGCTCCAGAAATGCCTGTTCCGGGGTGCCTCGGAGGACAACATGCATGCAGCTCCTCCGGAACTTGCCGCTGGGGATGGCCGTCCTGTCCAGCTTCGTCTTCATGATCTTCCCCACCAAACGAAGGGGCATCGGCTTCACCAACATCGACTACAGTAGCGCCGCTGCTTCCGATAAAACGGCAGCGGCGGCGTCGAAGACCTCCGACGAGAAGGACGAAGAGAGCTCAGGCGATCAGAAGCCGCCGGGGCCGGCGACTTCGGCGAACCTCCTGCTGCTGCTGCCGGCGGGCACAGTGCTGGCGTTCCAGGCACTGGCGGCGACGTTCACCAACCAGGGTTATTGCCACCGTTCCAACTTCTGGCTGACGCTAGGGCTCGTCACCTTCCTCACGGCCACCTGCATCTTCGTCGCCTTCACGGACACCATCACGGACGCCAAGGGAAACGTGCACCATGGCGTCGCCCTGCCGGGGCGCCTCTACATCTTCGACGCCACGAGGGAGCAACGGACGGAGATGGCAGCGGAGATGAAGAAGCGACGCCTGAAGGCCGTTGATTGGGTCCACGCCATCTTTACGGCGGTCGCGTTCCTCACCATCGCCGGCAGTGATGTGGGGCTCCAGAACTGCTTCTTCCCAAACGCCGACGATAATACCAAACAGCTGCTCAAGAACTTGCCGCTCGGAATGGCGATCTTGTCAAGCTTCATCTTCATGATCTTCCCACCAACAAGAAAGGGCTTTGGCTTCGACGACGGTGAATACAATATCATTGAGGGTGGTGGGGTGGGCGCGGTGAAGAAGCCCAAGGATCCAGAAGCACCACATTCTCCTCCAAACGATACCAAGCCTGCTACCTGAAAATCTATTGTGGATTGCCACCGTTTATTCCATCTAAACAGAAAATCTGTTTATACCACTCTGCATTCATTTTAATTATTTCTTTGTGCAAGGCATGTTTGGATGTAGTTGCATTCACACAAATCCACGGTAGATTGGAAACTTGAGCTAAAGTCCACACCAACACATGTAGATTGGGATAAATCCGACAATATCTAAACATGGCCTTTTGTGTGTTTAATCCATCATGTTTTAATTATATTTATTGGTGAGGTGCCCTTGAGGCAATTACAAACATAAAATTACCACTCTTTCATCTGTCAGAATTCAAGATTATGCTTCGGTTACATAGTGCGATTCAATCGAAAAGTCCGTGTTACTAGCCAGTTGTGATAATCACCCCACTTTCACCGCCGGCTCATAACGTTAGCAATTGGCATGGAAATCATTTCACGAACAGTTCGTAATACGAAGCTGCAGTGATCACTGCTGGTTTAAAGCAATCCGGCGGTGAAATTTGAGGTGGAACATGCTGTTCGATTATGTAGCAGAGATTAGGTTGATGAGATCGTCCATCTAGGGGCATCAAAAGAGTTTTGTCCTTGTGCCAAGGTTGACCAAGCCACTCACTGTTACAATTTTTATAAGGTGGTAGGCTTGTATGAATTTGTGCTCGCGTTAGGTAGCATTGTTCGGGCAGTTCCAGCGCTTCAAAAATGCATGGTTGCCATGAAAATAACGTCAGCAAGAAACCTTTCATAGAACGAAATTGGGTTTCTTCATGTAATAATATTGTCATGTTCTTCTCTCTCTCAACTCATCTTCATCTCCGACAAAAATCTAATCATCTTCCTCACAGCAAAGCAGACCTTGGTGGAGAGCGGGGGGGGGGGGGGGGGGGGCTAGTTGCCGACGAGCCAATTCAAGGGGCGGATAGCGAGTGCACCCTGGGTAGAGGCACGACGACGCATTTGCATGGACCAGCACCACACCTTAGGCGAGCTCCCATGATATGGCGGGCCAACAAAGGTGCGTGGGTGCAGGGTTCCTGTGGCAGCGCGATAGATCTCTCTCAGCGACATTAGCCAACACGATAGCATGGGTCAGCAGGGAGGCACGTGAGCAGGGCTCTCATTGTGGCATGAACCAGAGTGACAGAGCAGGCCAGCAAGGAAGCGCAGCATGATCCAACACAATGGCATGCAGTGGCGAAGCTAGAGTAAATTGAAGGGTGGTACACTCGCCTTGTGGGTGCATATGATTGTATCTAGAGTCGTGCATATATAGTATACCTTCGCCACTGGGCATGGGTCTGCATGAGGCGTGCGAGCAGGGAGCCACCATTAATGTCTCATTGTGACTTCCCTTATAGTATCATGCAGAACTGGTTCTGATTTCACGAGAAAATATTCTAACTTATAATTAAAATATTTCAGACACATGGGACACTGTTTTTTTTAAAGAAAAATATTTGGCGTGATATGAAGTATATTCATATTGTCCACCTAATTTATTCAGACATATAAAAAAGAAGCCGATATCCAAACAACAAAATTGTATTATAAGATCAAAAAAATTGTTGTTACTGCAATTGAAGTAAAGACCAGTGTAAGTAAAATATTGTAGGAATAGTTAAATTAAACATATACTAGAAATGAAAAACCGTCGGAAGAATTCAAACGAAGTAAGAAATGGAGCTATTCTCAAAATAAAAATAAAAATGAAGGAGCAAATAGTGGGTAACGAAAATGCAATTATATCAAGGAGAAGTACGAGGGCGAAACGCACTACCGAACCGGCGAATAATAACAGCAAAAATACGTGGGCCTACATGGGCTTTACGGCCATAGACAAGAGTCAAAACCAGTCCACGAGGCCATACGGCCATAGCCTGTGTCTGAAATCATTTGGCCCAATTCATATACAAAGCAACCAACATCCACGATTCATGTTTGCACAAAATTGAAGAAGATAGTTGGTCCTTGTCACTCGTTTCTAATCAGCCAATCGGGACTTCATGAACTCTATATGCAACATTTTTGTGGACACATGACTATTAATAAGCTAACTAGAATAAGGTTCTGTTTGGTGCGGTGTTACAATCAGTACTGAAGAAGACTGGGCACGATGGGCCAGATACTGCAGCTCATCCGGCAAGAGAAGAACCTGAAGCGCTCAAGACCAAACGAAGCAGTCTCGAGACGTGTCCTAGCGTTCTGGTGCGTGCGCCAAGTGGGCATGATCTAGATGCAACTGCGCTGCGTTGATCTGGCAGCAGCCGATGTATCAAAGGAGAGAGACATGGGGGAGTGCACAACAACAACAAACATAACAGAATTCATAGTACTAAACTGTCCTCCGGCAGCTATCTCCTTCTCACTGAATTCTTCTCCTTTTTCCTCCTCTTTCGTTGCAATCATACGTTTCCTGCACCGGCTTCTCCTCCTCCATCACCGCACTAAATAGCGGTGTCGCGTTGGGGAGCGCTTCTTTTAGCCAGCAAAGCATGGAACCCAAGTTCTTTTTGCATATGGACGACATGGAGCCGAATTTGTTTTCGCCTAAGGACACGCAGTGCGCAAAACTGGCAACACGTGAAGTGCTCTGACGCCGGCTCCCGCGTGGAGAGGAGCCGCACCACACGGGCAGTAATTTACCAGACGAAGCAGGAGCAGTTTTTGGCACGCTCAAAGATTCCAGCACGTAGAGACCGTTCCTCTCTCGTGGAGCGACTGCGACGCCGACCAGATCGGGCCCCGCGTACAGCATCGCCCGGTCTCCATCAAACCATGTGGTGATCCTGCTCCTCGTTAGAACACGGACGCTGATGAGGTTTGATTTGAGTCCTGGCGCGAGGTGAACGTCAGGGATCGCGAAGCCTAAGGTTGTCATCTGTATGTCGCCGATCTTTGTGACAGCCAATGTGTCGCCGTTCGCCACCGTGATTCTCATCCCCGCCCGCGCGTCGCGGAGGTTGGAAAGGAGTTCGGGGTCGCCCACCACGTGGATACTGGCACCTGAATCCAACTCGAGCTTTGGCCATAGCGGTGCTGCTGCTGACTGTGCTGATACGCACGCAGAAGCATACATGTCGTCCATGTTTGCTGGCGTTCCTCCTCTTCCGCCAAGCACCGCCGGATTCAGCGACGACGAGGAGAGATGCGAACGAGCTAGGGCGCCAGGCAGATTCAGAGCCATCGTGGACGAGCAGGGAAGCGGCGCCGTCGCTGTTATTACTCGATCGATCGCTAGGGTTTTCTTGCGCCGGCGCTGCTCCAGTTCGATTGCGGTTCTGCTAATAAAGCCTCTAGTTTCTGGATTGCACCCGGACTCCCGGAGTCCAAGTCCGAATCGAAGCCTCAGTGCTATCGTCGGAGTAGGTAGGTGAAGTACTTTCTAGAATATATGTCCCTCTCCTGCTCTGCATCCACATGTGTTTTCCCTTGTTAGGCGGAACTCTCTCCGGTGTGGTTCCCAACTTCGCGAACTTGCTCCAACTGGACACAAAACCAATTTATAAAGTACTCCATTTACCCGTGACGACGATCCAAGGGGGCACAGGAGGAGTGGGAGGGGATTTGTAAAAGTGTGATTAGAAACAGGCGGTTAATCGCAAAATTATTTAATCCCCTATGTCTTTTAGAACAACATCATGTGAACAAGATTAGTAGTTTGCACGACTGCATCACGAGGTTGGTTTGCACTAGATACGTTGGCAAGATCGATGATTTTGTTCAATAATAGCTTGTGACTCCTTACACGTGTGCACATACCATGGCATATGACAAAGACTCCTCCGAGTCTCCATAAGTTTATTTTTCTTTGTGTTTACATGAAGAATAATGTGGTGGATGAATGAAAGAATAGGGTATCCTATCATGGCAATATTATATTATATCTATATTTCTAATATAAACAAACTCCACTATCTATGTTTTTAGACATGCAACATGTCCACCTCAGCATCCACTATTAAACCCACTATCTATATCTCTTAATGCAATGAGTCCACCTCACCAATCCACTATGATTAGCTAACAACTAATTTTACTTATCCATATCCAAGCAGTTACCAGATGAAGCAGCAACAATTTCTGGCGATAATTGCAGTACATAGAGACCGCCCAAGTTTTCTTGTGAAGAGACTGCGACGCCGACCAGATCGCACCCCAGGTACAACTTTGACCGGTTTCCCACAATCCACGTACAGATCCCGCTCTCCCTCGCGAGCTGACGGACGCTGATGAGGCCGTCGAATTTGAGTCCTAGCACAAGGCGAATATCCGGGATTGTCAAGCCTTCTATGTGTATGTCGCCGATCTTGTTGATGGGCATCATGTTGTCATCCCCTGCCACCGCCGTCTGCCCTGCCAGCGCGTCGCGGAGGTGGAAAAGAAGTCTGGGGTCAGACACCATATGGCAATTGGAACCTGAATCCAACACGAGCTTTGGGGGCCCCTTTTCCGTAGAGACTGCGACGCCGACCAGCTCATGCCCCACGTACAGCATCGCGCGGTCTCCGTCAAAACACGTGCGGATCCTGCTCTGCCTCGCGAGCTGACGCACGCTGATGACATGGAATTTGAGCCCTGGCACCAGGGAAACACCTGGGATTGTGAAACCAGCTGTTATCATCTGTATGTTGCCGATCATGGTGACCGGCAATGTGGTGCCGTCCGCTGCCCAGAATGTCATCCCTACCGGCGCGTCGCGGAGGTTAGAGAGGAACCTGGGGTCACCCACCATGTTGTAATTGACACCTGAGTCCAACACGAGCATTGGCCATGGTGATGGTGATGGTGATGGTGGTGGCGGTCGCAGTGGCGAAGAGCTGCCATCGTTACACACAGCCGGATTCAGCAACGACGAGGATGGATGCGAGTGAGCAAGGGCGCCACGAGGATTCACAGACATCCTGTGGACGTACGATCAGGGACACGCTGCGCCGTCGCTGTCGCTACTCGGTCACTAGGTTTTCCTGCTGCTCCCGTTCGATTTGATCGACTCTGTTAACCGGAGGCCTTATCCGAATATAACAGCCGCTAGTTACTGGTATAAGAAGATACAGGAGGTATGGGAACGAGATAACCCGACTTAGGTTCTCGGCTCTTGTATTTTTATATATATATCATAAAGGTATAAACCAGAATACATTTGTTACAACAAACTTCTCCTAGATACTTGGGATGTACCGTGTACAACAAACCTATCTCAAGTCTATCGTTATCTCAACTAACTACCAACCATGTCATATCATCCAATATCCTATTCAATTTCAGCCACGGACAAGGTTGAGATTGAGCGGAAACTCTTTCAATTTCGATGTTGTGATCGGCTTCGTGAATCCATCTGCAAGCTGATCACCGTTGCTTATGAACCTTATATACAAGAGCTTTTGTGCTACCCGCACATGAACAAAATGAAAATCAATTTCAATATGCTCCGTTCTTGTGTGGAATACTCGATTAGCCGATAAGTACTAGCTCCTAGATTGTCACACCACAACTGAGCAACAGGAACATGAGACACAGCAAGTTCAGTTAACAACCGCTGAATCCACATCATCTCAGCAGTTGCATTTGCCAGCGCTTTATACTCCGCCTCAGTGCTAGAACGTGACACTGCCGGCTGCTTCCGAGCACTCTAGGAGATGATATTGGGACCAAAGAAAACTGCAAAGGCCCAGTAGAACGCCTACCATCAATATACCAAGCCCAATCTGCATCAGAAAAGGCACTAACAAGAGTTGAGCTCGACTTTCAAATCTTCAAACCCAAATTTAAGGTTCCTTAAACATAGGCAGGAACAACACTAATCCAAAGTGTGCATTACTGTGTCGATGGCTTGCCATCGTCAAAAAATATTTCAAAAAAAAATAAAAAAGTCTTTGCCGACGATCGGACCACATCGCCCATCGGCAAAGACAACCGTCAGCCTGACGGCGCGTTGGCTGACGTGGCAGCCATCGGCAAAGCTGGCTGACGTGGCCATCGACAAAGCTTTGCCGATGGCCTGACACGTGGCCATCGGCAAGGACCCTTTGCCGAGGGATTCTTTGCCGAAAGGGCTTTGCCGATGGCCACGTCACCTTGCCATCGGCAAAGCCTTCGCCGATGGCAAAGGGGTCGAATTCGGTAGTGACTCTCGCCAGAACTCGATCACCGTAACACTCAAGAACAAGAATTGTTTTTTTGGTGTTGTAGAAACCGCGACAATTTTGCTCTCTCAATTTTTCTAAACATGTGACAGCCTTTCTCATTGTATTAATCAACTATATGGGTAACTTGGAACATACGTCTTGAGATGATTTTCTACCGGGATAAGACCACTTCGTCTATATACATCAGAGGACAATGGCCGATTGAGATCCATGTATATCAATACAAAACCAATTTACAAACTGCTCCTTTTGCCCTCTTTTCCTATCCACCAATTTTCCTTGTTTTTTGTTGGTGCTACATGGCTCGAGGAAGGTAACTTTGAGAACTGGCCTAGATCAAACGATCGGGTCGACTAGAGTTGACTTGTTTGACTAGGGGATGTCCTGGAATCTTTTGGGGTCCTTCACCATCACGAGTTGAGTTGAGTTCTAATCAGGGCTTCCATTATTAGGTTGACGAGGTCATCCATCTCAATGCTTTGGTCCACACTATGCAATATGTGAGCACTATGTAGAGGACCACACTGATCTAGCCACCATGATGCGGTTGCCAAGGTCACAGTAAGAGATGGATGGACTCTAACTCCGACTTATATTATATCTCGTTACAATGCATGGGCATATTTGCTAGTTCTACTAATGCCACAATCACAGTGTGGTCCAAACCCGCATATGAGAGCGTCCTTAGAGCAACTCTAACAGTTTGACAAAAGGACTTGGCATTCTAGGATTTTTGCCAAAATCACAAAATTAAGCTTCAAACAAGTTGGTAAAATTAGATGGAATTGGTAAAATTAGGCTTAATTTTGTGATCTTGGCAAAAATTCTATGATGCCAAGTCCTTTTGCCAAGCCCAAATAACAAATTATTGGAGAAGACCTCTTTTTTCACTTGACATTTAATTTTAAGACATGGCAAAACTATAGATTTGCTAAGTGAGTTTTAACAAACTATTGGAGTTGCTCTTAGGCACAATATGGAGTCTTATCCAAGTTGGAATCCAATAGAGCATGCGATCAATGAATTAATGTTCGTGTCGCAAATTCTTAACAATTGGTACTTCCATTGCAAAGAACGGGTGTCAAAAAAAAAATATACAAGGAACTAACTGACTAGAATACGGATCTAAAAAAAGAAAATAACTGACTATATAGAATAAGGATCTCAAAAAAGAATAATAACTGACCAGAATACGACTCCGTATAGTGTGACTAGAAAAGCTTTGAACCAACAAGGCTGTTTCTTAAGGATGACAAGGAACCGCGAAAGCTGGCTCCACGTGAAGTGCTTCGGCTTTGGCCGTGGAGCGCGTGTGGATGTGCCGCGCCACACTAATGTCATTTGTCCATCCAAGCAGTTACCAGATGAAGCAGCAGCAATTTCTGGAACGCTCAAGGATTGCAGTACGTAGCGGCCGTTCTTCGCTTGTGGAGCGACTGCTTCGCCGACCAGATCGTGCCCCGCGTACATCGTCGCCCGATCTCCATCAAAAAAGGTGCAGATCCTGCTCCTCGTGAGCACACGAACGCTGATGAGGTCTGATTTGAGTCCTGGCGCAAGATGAACATCAGGGATTGTGAAGCCTTCTGTTTTCATCTGTATGTCGCCGATCTTGGTGACAGGCACCGTGTTGCCGTTCGCTACCCTGACCGTCATCCCCGCCGGCGCATCGCGGAGGTTGGAGAGGAGTGTGGAGTCACCCACCACGTGGATATTGGCACCTGAATCCAGCAAGAGCTTTGGCCATGGCGGTGGCGGTCGCGATGAGCTGTTGCCATTGTCACCACCAGGTAATGCTGCTGCTGGCTGCGCTGGTTCGGATGCAGAAGCATACATGTCGTCGATCTTTGCCGGCGTCGTTGTCGTTCCACTTGCACCCACCACCGCCGCTGGACTCAGCGACGACAAGGAGAGATGCGAGCGAGCTAGGGCGCCGGGCGGATTCAGATCCATCGTGTACGTAGACAAGCAGGGACTCGGCGCCGTCGCTACTCCATCGCTAGGGTTCGGTTTTAATAAAGCCTCGCGTGGGCCCTGGGACGCTCAATGCGGGTCAGCTCTGTCAGCCACAGGCCAAGCACACGGCGCTGGCTTAGACGTACGCTGGCTTTGCAGGCTGCAACGCTGGGCTGCAGGTGGGCTTGCGTTCGTTGATCGGCCGGAAAAAAAAAAGAAGCATGTGGGCCACAACAAAACTTTCCTCGGATTTTTTTCTTTTTATATGTTTTTGAAAGGAAGCTTGCGTTCGAATTAAAGGGAAAAGAATATTTTCATTTTACATATCATTCCATCCTTGAAAACGTGTTGTTTTAACTCGTTTGAGTTGGACTCAAGATCCTATATATGCGGGTTAACTAGTTTAGAAGTAGGAGCAGCCCACACCGTAGCGAGCAAACACGGTTTGAGCAGGTTGACAGGTTTCAGATGACACCATTGGGACACCTTAAGGCACAATCAATGGTATGAATTAGTTACTAGCTTTAAGATAACTTATGTAATCCTCTATACCTAAATAAGAGCGCACTAATAGAAGATTTTTCTACAATTTTATAAAGCCACATCATCCACTATATTAATAAAAAATCGCCATCGTATCACAACTCACATCCACGAGAAAAGTTGAGGCCTTGCTAGCTGTCGGAGATGGAGATCGAGACGAGGGAAGGATCGGAGAGAGCTGCATGACATGGAGACTGGGACTGTCGGAGGGGAGCTGGGACTGTAGAGTGTGAGCAAGGGTGACAAGTGCTAGTTATATATGAACCCGATAGAATGGCTGGGGCACGGTGCACTTTTTCTAGGCTGCAAACTAGGACACCGTTTTTGGAGGCAGGCCTTGTAACCTGCCTGCCCATGAATCGATTTACGGAGGTTGACGTTTTAAGACGACTGTCTCCGGAAATAGGCTATTTTGCTAGACGGTCATCTTAAGACGCCCGTCTGGGTAAATTCATTTTCAGAGGAGGAAAAATGTGCCCGCCTCCCGCCTCGGTCATGCAAAGTGGAGTGTCTTGCAAAATCATTTCTATAACTGAAGACCGAGCACTGCACACTGAATTAGAGTGGCTTGAACCTGATGGGTAATTGGCAGCAAGATAAGAGCATGAAGAACTGCAGAGGCATCCTAGCGTCCTGGTGCATGCACCTGAGTGGGCATGATCCCTGGGTAATTGCCACTGTTGCGGGGGTTCGCTACTGATATTGATATGAAATTTAGAAGTGGGATTTAGAGGCAGAGTGCTCAAAGATGCTGTTATAATAGGAGAATAAACCGAGATGCAAATAATAGGAGAAAGTAATAGACCGAGCACCCAAGATTGAATCAGAGCGACCTGAACCTGGTAATCCGAATACTGTAGCCCATCCGGAAAGAGAAGAACCCAAAACACTGATGCCCAAACAAAGCAACAAGATTATATGTACTGAGCCCGACATCATGTAGAACAACAATCTACCAGTCAATTATATGCAATAAGGAGCGACAACAACAACCCTAGACACCACCACTCCCGTATCGCCTTCCCTCCACTCCCGTATTGCGGCACCGCACAGTCGTGAGTCAGTGACTCCGTCCTCCACTCCGTATTGCGGAGCCATGAGGAAGAAAATGACATGGAAAATGATCCCGACATCATGAATGATGCCGATGAACTGTAGATGTTTATGTCCTATCAATTCCTTGTTTAAGACTTGTATTTGTGTGTCGGCGACTACGTCATGCACCCCTTATTCTATTATGTGCACTTGAACTAAATCATGCACGTGTTAGTTTGGTAATGCACATCTTTAAAGTGGGTTGGTATTTCATACTGAATTTTCATACGCCGACCGTTTCCGACATAATTCCACTCGAATTGGTTCGCTTTCGAAATACCGTAAGTTCGTTTTCGTTTTCGTTTCGACTATACCGTTTTCGTTTTCGCGTTTATATTTAAATATAAATATAGAAAACAATAGAGAAGTTTTTTGACCGTTTCCGACCGTTTTCATCCTTACCCACCGATGTGCGACACTATGCTGCGAAACTCAAGTTCAAGGCAACAAATAACATGCAAAGTACTAAGGACTTATCCTATAGGTCAAAGTACATTATAGAAGGATCTAACTACAACAATTATCTCTCGAAAAAATAACAAGATTAAACCAAGTTTAGAGTTTAGTGTGACTAGCAAAGCATGGAGTCAAAGCAGCGACGTCGTTTGGCCGGCAATGGCAAAGCCATCTTCAACACGTTGTTTGCGCTCATTACTTGGACCATCTGGAAGGAGCGTAACTCGTGGGTCTTCAATCGTGTGGCTTCGTTAATTTTTGCAGATCGTCCAAGCTGTTCTTAGGGAGGTTGAGGCTTGGCATGAGGCTCGCTATTCGCCTATCGACGCTTGTGTGAGTGTGTGGTCGCGCAACTCGTTCTCCGTAATAACAACCGTACTTGTATCCAGTAGCTTAGGTTTGGGTGGCTCGGCAAAGGCTTCTCGCCTCGCTTTGTTTGCTTGTTCTTGGCCGTTTTTGGCCACTCCGTTCCTCTTAATGAAATACGGGCGTATACCTGATCGCGAAAAAAAGCCAAAGTTATTTTTGCGTTAAGAATGACAAGGAATGGCGAAAACTGGCTCCACGTGAAGTACTTGAATGACAAGGAACGGCGAAAACTGGCTCCACGTGAAGTACTTCGACTCTGACGGCGGTGTGGGTCCCGAGATGCGACGCGCCACACTTAATTTACGTATCCATCTAAGCGGTTACCGGATAAAGCAGCAGCAATTTCGGGCGATAATTGCAATACATAGAGACCACCCAAGTTCTCCTGTGATGAGACTGCGACGCCGACCAGATCGCGCCCCATGTACAGCTTTGCCCGGTCTCCTACAATCCACGTACAGATTCCGCTCTCCCTCGCGAGCTGACGGATGCTGATGAGGCCGTCGAATTTGAGTCCTGGCACAAGGCTCACATTTGGCATTGTCAAGCCTTGTATCTGCATGTCACCGATCTTGGTGATAGGCATCATGTTGCCATCCCCTGCCACCACCGTCTGCCCTGCCGGCGCATCGCGGAGGTTGGAAAGGAGTCTGGGGTCAGACATAATGTGCGAACTGGCACCTGAAGCCAACACGAGCTTTGGAGGCCCTGACGGTGGCGAAGAGCTGCTATTGTCACCACGCATTGCTAGCAGGCCCTTTTGCATATGGATGCGCCGCTGGAGCTGTTCTTGAATGTGGCTACAGAGCCGAAGTCGTTTTCGTGTATGGACACGGAGAGGCAAAAACTGGCTCCATGTGAAACGCTCGGGCAGCTGCATCCTCAAGAATTGCAGCACGTAGAGACCGAAAAATTTCTCCTGAGACTGCGACGCCGACCAGCTCGTGCCCCGCGTACAGCATCGCCCGGTCTCCGTCAAAACACGTGCGGATCTTGCTCTGCCTCGCGAGCTGACGCATGCTGATGACGTGGAATTTGAGTCCTGGCGCCAGGGAAACACCTGGGATTGTGAAGCCAGCTGTTGTCATCTGTATGTCGCCGATCTTGGTGACCGGCAATGTGGTGCCGTCCGCTGCCCAGAATGTCCTCCCTGCCGGCGCGTCGCGGAGGTTAGAGAGGAACCTGGGGTCACCCACCATGTGGTAATTGACACTTGAGTCCAACACAAGCGTTGGCCATGGTGATGGTGATGGCGGTGGCGAAGAGCTGCCATCGTCACCCACAGCCGGATTCAGCAACGACGAGGATGGATCGGAGCGAGCAAGGGCGCCGCATGGATTCACAGACATCTCTTGTGGACGTACGATCAGGGACGCTGTGCCGTCGCTGTCGCTACTCGGTCACTAGGTTTTCCTGCTGCTCCCCTTCAATTTGATCGACTCTGTTAACCGGCCGGAGGCGTTATCCCAATATAACAGCAGCTAGTTACTGGTATAAGAAGATACAGGAGGTATGGGAACGAGATAACCGGACTTGGGTTCTCGGCTCTTGCATTTATATATATCACAAAGGTATACACCAGATTACATTTGTTAGAACAAACTTCTCCTAGATACTAGGGATCTACCGTGTACAACATACCTATCTCAAGTCTATCGTTATCTCAACTACCAACGATGTCATATCATCTAAATATACTCTTCAATCTCAGCCATAGAAAGGTTGAGATTGAGCCGAAACTCTTTCAATTTCGAGATGCAAATAATAGGAGAAAATGCAAGGGAAAGTAATAGACCGGACACCCAACCTTGAATCAGAGCGAGCTGAACCTGAAGAACCGGCAAGAGAAGAACCCATAACACTGAAGCCAAAACGAAGCAGCCACGAAAGGCGCTCTGCTGCCTGCACAGTGGGCATGAAACATAACAGAACTCCTAATACTAATCTGTCGTCCGACAGTTATTTTTTTTACCAGAGTTTTTACCAATCTTCCACATTCGTTCTCTCAGAATTCTCATGCTACCATGCCCCGCACTAAACTTGTCGGTCCCGCATACGGAGGAGCCACGCCCGTGCCACAAGGGCACCAATTTCATCTCTCCATCAGCAGCAGCAGCAATTTCTGGAACGCTCAAGGATTGCAGTACGTAGCGGCCGTTCTTCTCCTTTGGAGCGACTGCTTCCCCTACCAGCTCCGGCCCCGCGTACAGCATCGCCCGGTCTCCATCAAACCACGTGCAGATCCTGCTCCTGGTGAGCACACGGACGCTGATGAGGTCCGATGTGAGTCCTGGCGCGAGGTGAACGTCAGGGATCATGAACCCTGCGGCTGTCATCTGTATGTCGCCGATCTTGGTGACAGGCACCGTGTTGCCGTTCGCTACCCTGACCGTCATCCCCGCCGGCGCGTCGCGGAGGTTGGAGAGGAGTGTGGAGTCACCCACAACGTGGATACTGGCACCTGAATCCAACAAGAGCTTTGGCTGAGGCTGTGCCGGTCGCGAAGAGCTGCTTCCATCGTTACCACCAGGTGAACCTGCTGGAACTGCTGGTACGGACTGGATTTTTGCCGGCGTTCCTCGTCCACCATCCACCGCCGGATTCAAGGCGCCGGGCGGATTCGGAGCCATCGTGGACGAGGCAAGGACCAAGGACGCGCCGCCGTGAACGAGCAGCGACACGCCGCGGTCGCTATCGCTAATCGATCTCGCTAGGGTTTTGTGCTCGTGCAGCGGTGCTGCCTCACGTGGGAGATGAGATGAGCGTCCTGGTAATATAATAAAGCCTCACGTGGACCAGGGTGATTAAGAAAATGTGTGGGCCACAATGAAGCCGGTGCAGGAATTGAAGGGAAAAAGATATTTTCTTTTTTACAAGCAAATGTGTCCCACTCGCTTTCAAAAAAATAAAAGCAAAATGTCCCAGTAAAAAAAATCTAGCAGATGTATCTGTGTGTTACAGCGCAACCTAATCCATATTCGAATTGGAGTTCATACTGTCATGGCTTTGTTCTAACTTGTTTTTGTAGCAACGTTGTTGTAACTTGTTTGAGCATGACTCAAGAGCCTATACGGGCTAGCTGCTTTAGAACTAGGAGCAATCCAGCCCACACCCAAATATGGTTTGACGAGGGTAACAGCTTTGAGAAGAGACCTCCATCCTCAGTATGAATCTTACTATTATTAATTGGAGGCTCTAACGGAGGCTCCACGTTAATTCTCACCAGGCACGCACCGAGAAAAAAGATGAATACTAGAAATTCTCATATTAATCAGAAATATCTGGCCATCAATCTGTGGACTCGACAATTGGTAACCATTAGATCTACTTTATTCTATAGAAAATTATCCACTTTGCCATTATTATTATATAGATAAAAAGAAGGAAAAAATAAATCTTTTATTAATTTTAAATCTATGTAGAGAAAGGATTTCCCATAGAGCCGGAAGGGATGTATCATCGTGGGTTATCTATTCAGCTGCCGAAAAGATGTTCTGATGGAAGAGGAAGATTTAGGGCACCGCCGCCTCTGCCTACGCCTACAGACGGCTCCATGCGCCTGACACCCTCCGCCGAGCAGCTGACCTGTAGTAAGCCAATGCAACCGTCAGTCACGTACATCTGCACCGCACCCCGATTCCTTCCACACGGAGGCGCAAGATGTCCACGGCATGTATGCACCAGGTCAGCATTCGACTGACTTCCAGTTTTCTTTTTATGGACTTATTACGGCTCTCAGTGACAGGAAATTATAAGTCTCCGTGGTGTTAGCCTATATCAGGCTTAGCCGTGTAGTTTCCTGTTGATGTCTTTCTAGCGATCTGGACACAATGCATGATCCAACAATATTACTATGTCAGAATCTCAGCTTTCCGGTATCACTTGCGTGGATATACAATATAGAATAATGAAATTATACTGTGGTAATAAGTGCTGTCATACGGCTACATGCATGTGCTATTTATTTTGGTCACTTTTATCTCCTGCAACATACATATATGATACTTATTAATTACCCATTATAATTTTCATTCTCAATTTTAATTTCCATGAATAACTTTGCATAAATAAGCTTGATTGAATCCTTATTAAGCATCACGTACATTTTTTCATAATTGAATAACATGTTTTCTTTAAACCATTCGAAGGGAAGACCCAACCATTTTTCAAGGGATCTCAAACCCGAGATTGCACGAGGAAACAAGTGACTCACCTGATGCTGACACAAAAAAGGGCTCGGCTCGGATATTTGATCGGTACGGATGCACACAACTGGGTTGCATGGGGAACACCAGGCCTCGGCTCTCCTTCAATGGCATACAGAGCTTGCCGGTCGCTGTGGAAGATTGAAGCAAATAAATTTATCAATAGCACCAACTAACTGCAGCACGACCAAGTCGTGAGCAAGCAAGATAGACACTGACATGTGACAACACATTCAACAACATCTTCATGATCAACACTTCATCATCTATCAACGTCCAAAACTCCCGTGGATCGTCGCATGATTTGCGTTGTTCCACTGTAGATTGAATATGGCACCGGCCACACTAATAGACTAAAGGTATGACCATCTTGCTAGAATTATAATTTTATTTTTCTATACATGGTATGATACTTATTCACATTAGGTATAAATTTTAATTAATTTTTAATTTCCACGGATTACTTGCATAAATAAGTTGTGATATAATATTTTTATTAACTCAATAATAATGTTATTTAACCACCGGTTGGGGAGCCACCTATCATTTTTTCATGTGTTTTTAATCCAGCTTAGAAATTTGTGCCAATTAGGATTCATACCTATCCTACTGCAGCGCTACTGAGGAGCTCCAATAACTAGGTTGGAGATTGTCCCCAAAAAAACTAGGTCGGAGTTCAACCCGTCTGCAACATAATACTAATGTCACTCTATTAACTCGAATTACATGCTATTGTTGTTAAAAAATTAGGGGACCATGATCCCTAGAGCTATTAGTAAAATCTATATGAAAAACCCAAACCTCCAATTAGAAAAGATAATTAAAAAACCTAATAATATTTTTTATAAATTATACATCTATATCATTATGCAAGATAATGTAATGTAATACGTACCTATAAAATTTGTACCTATATTATCCTCCTCTCAACCATTATAAAGAAGGTAACAAAACTCTCACAAATTTAAATTTAAACACAAATATAAGCTATTCCGGACAATAATTCAACATCTACAGGTTAAAACATGCATTAGTATAAATAATATTTTATAATCTTATAAGAAACGTGGAAATATATCCTTAGCAAACCACATAGTAATAACACTTACTACTCATTTCAAGATACCTTGACACCCATGACGATAAATTTTATAAGTTGTTGTCCAGAAAAAAAGTTAAAGATTTTGCTGTCAAAAATTATATCCTATGAATCTTAGGAACTTAATTTAAAATTATCTGTTTAATAAAACAATACTAATATGATATAAAAAATCAAAATCTTGAGAGCCCTGGTACATGCTGAAAAACTATTTATGACATTGTCAAAGCAAAGATGGTAGCCTAAGAACTAGAATAATCTTTGAATAAAATAAACATAAAAATTGTAAATAGACATTACAATAACCATTAAAAATATTAGGTAGATAAAAACTAAAAAGGAATTAAATAATTAAGAGTTTATATGCTTTAAGTTTATTTAAGTTTCAACAAAATGTATATGGTGCTAAAAATACTAATCGTACAAATTATTACTTATGAAAATAGTAGAAATAAAAAGATAAAAATCTGAATTCTTATAAATATCCAAAACATTTTGCAATCAATTCGATGAACTAATAATAGTACTGTAAATATTAGCTATTGTATATGAGGAATTAGTAAGGTTAAAATTTGAGAAAAAAAAAGAATCGAAAGTTAGGTTATGTCGTCAAAATAGACATTTTGCAGCTAATGAAAAAACTATGGACATGGATGAAACATCATATCAATAGATTATCACAATTGAATGCAGATTATAGGGTACTTATCACAATTATTGTTTTAGAATATTAGTGAAGAGAAAAAGAAATTGATGAAGTAAGTATTATGGGTTAGTCTCTTAAAGATTCTAACCCGTGCGAAAGCACGGGTTGGTGAACTAGTTAGTTGCTAACTTTAAGATAACTTCTTTGAAATACAGTAGCTAAATAGAAAGAGCCACCAAAAAGCCAAACTTGAATCCTGTACTCAGATGGAGCCTAGGGACATCCTAGGGCTGAACATGGCAAAAGTATGTACAATATACAAGGATCTAACTACAATAAGGATCTCTCCAAAAAAAAAAAAAAACAAGAATAAGAATCAGTTTAGTACGACTAGCAAAGCATATGGAACCAAAGTTGTTTTTGTGTAAGGATGACAAGGATCCACGTACGAAAAAGTGCTTCGGCTCTGGCCGCGGAGCACCAGCAGAGGAGCAGCGCCACACTTTTGTTTTTTTGAAACGGAGCTTTTCACATTAGTCCTCTATCACAGCCAAATCGTTGGACATCAAACCCTCCAGGAAAGGAGTTACATTATCCCAAGCGGCATGATGACCACTGGGCAGCTTACACCCTATCGAAGCAAGTTCATGAGCTAGTTTGTTACAATCATGAGCAAGTTCATGACTCCCTCTTTAGTTTTTTCTTCCTTTTAGTCAGTTTAGTCAGTTTAGTTTCCTTCTTCGTTCTCTCTTCCTTCCCCTTCTGTTTCTCGGCTTGTCTTGTTTGTGTGAACTCTTTTTTTAAATAAAGCGCTGTAGGGATGCAAATCCCTCCAGTTTCCCTTCAAAAAAAAAAAGTTTGTTACAATCACAGGGACACACACACTAATTTTACACACGATACTCCAAAGCCATAAGATGCTTGACTTCCGTAATCACTCCTACTATTGGAGACAGCTGGAATTTGACGCTCTACAAAGCTATTTTCACATTAGCAGCATCAGCCTCCAGAACAATGTGCGCCATACTCATTGAAGCCGCCATCTTGACACCTTCTTAACAGCCTAGAAGTTCAGCATGAAAAGCACTTTGCAAAAAAGTCTCCTTCCCTCCACCAGCTTTCCACACGTCTCCATCAGAGGCCCCCTTCACCTGTCTGTGCTACAAAGGATCCATCAGTATTTATTTTGGGAAAAATTTATATCGGCTTCTTCCAACAAGATCTCTGACGAAAATCCGACAACAGCGATGCCGTTTCAGACTGCTGTCTTCTGTCAGGCAGTGCCGCAGCAGCATATGCCACGTCCACACCACACACCAGGTCTCCTCTTTCTTACCTCTCGCCAGCTCATCACAGATTTTGCTTGCGTTGTTGGCTCCAATGTCATAATCCTCTCCATCATATCCATAGCCGTTACTGCTTGGGGCAAGATCATCCAAGCAGTTACCAGATTAAGACCATCTACAGCGGGTACTGGAAAGGCCCCTGGTAAACCCATATGGCGTAAAAAAAGCCTGCAGCGGCAGCCTGTACTCCGACCTGTATCGTTCGGGAGCCGGTAAATCCAGCGTCTTCAAGTTGAAACGCCACAACTGTGGGTGGGACCGTCGGCAGGCTGCATGCGTAGGAGGGAGAGGAGAGAGACTGCATGCGTGGCGGGTCCCACTGTTTTAACTAAGTAAAAAATAGTATAACTCACAAACCAAAGAGACAAATTAAATTCCGATTACACCCTTAAATTCGTTTTAATAAATCCTTCAAAACTATATCTCACATGGATATATTTAGATAAAGTGACAAGTGGATGACAAGTAGCCCCGGTTTTGATAGTTGAAATAGAGTATGAGATATAGAGGTTCATGAGTGTGAAAAAAAACTATATGGAGGAGATAATCTTGATGACCAAGACGTATGGAGTAAGAAAATGGAGGTTGATGAGTGCGGATAGTCTAAGCAGCAGCAATTTTTGGCGTCCTCAGACGAGCTGCACTGGGTCCGGTATCGTGACCTGCAGGAGAACACGTCGGACACAAAGTGCTGCAGCGGGTACCGTAAAAACTACTCCAAGAGACAGGGTGGATGCGGCAGTCGCTATTTTTGGTGCAGTACCGGATATGCCCTACTCACTGTGCGCCCATGGCAGAGGAGAGAGAGGGTGTGCGGCAGAGAGAAAGAGGCGTGCACCGGAGGAGAGAGAGCGCATGTGGTAGGCCCCACTATTTTAGCTATCAAAAAAATATTTAACTCACAAACTGAAATACCAAGTTAAATTCTGATGGCACCATTAAATTTGTATCAATAAATTTTTCAAAACAAAATCTTACATGAATATATTTAGATAAAATTTACAGAGGATGACAAGTGGGGCCATTATTGGTAATTGGTATAAAGTATGAGATATAGGGGATGAGGGGTGCGGAAGAAACGTGTATAGATGAGACAATCTTGATAAATAGGATGTATAGAGGGTAAATTTAGAGATCCATGAGTGCGGATAGTCTCAATATGTAGAGACCGTTCAACTTCTCTTGTGAAGAGACTGCAACGGCGACCAGCTTGGGGCCCGCGTACAGCATCGCCCGGTCTTCGATAAACCACGTACAGATCCTGTTCTCCCTTGCGAGCTGACCGACGCTGATGAAAACGTCGTTGTCTTCGAGTCGTGGCACAAGGTGAACATCTGGGACCGTGCAACCTTGTATGTGCATGTCACCGACTTTGGTGACGGGCATCGTGTTGCCATCCGCTGCCACCACCCTCAGCCCCGCCGGCGCATCGCGGAGGTTGGTAAGGAGTCTGGAGTCTGACACCATGTGGAAACTGGCACCTGAATCCAATAAGAGCTTTGGAGGCCGGGACGGTGGTGGCGAAGAGCTGCCATCGTCATCACCATGCATTGGTAGTAGGCCCTTCTGCATATGGATCCGGATCCGGAGCTGTTTTTGCTTAATAAGGACATGGAGCCGGAGTTGTTTTCGTGTATGGAGGCGGAGAGGCAAAACTGGCTCCATGGGAAGCGCTCTGGCTGCACCCTCAAGAATTGCAGCACGTAGATATCGCCAAAATTTTCTTGAGCGACTGCGAAGCCGACCAGCTCAGGCCCCACGTACAGCATCGCCCGGCCTCCGTCGTCAAACAATGTGCTGATCCTGCCCTGCCTCGCGAGCTGACGCACGCTGATGATGTCGAATTTGAGTCCTGGCACCAGGAAAACACCCGGGATTGTGAAGCCTGCTGTTGTCATCTGTATGTCGCCGATCTTGGTGACGGGCAACGTGGTGCCGTCCCCACCCATGGCCTTCTTCCCTGCTGGCGCATCGCGGAGGTCGGAAAGGAGCCTGGGGTCACCCACCATGTGGCAACTGGCACCTGAGTCCAACAAGAGCGTTGGCCATGGCGATGGTGGTGGCGGTGGCGAAGAGCTGCTGAAATCGTCACCAGGTGCTGCTGCTGGCTCTGCTGCTGCTACGGATGCAGTGTTTGCATGCATGTCGATGTTTGCTGGCGTTCCTCCACCCACCACCGCCGGATTATGAGCCGACGAGGACAGGTGCGAGCGAGCAAGGGAACCAGGCGGACTTAGAGACATCGTGGACGAGCAAGGACGCGGCGCCATCGCTGTCGCTACACGATCGCTAGGATTTTCCTGCAATCCTGCTTTTCTGCTCCCGTTCGATTTGTTAGACTCTGTCAACGGGAGGCTGTCCTCTTGTCCCAATATAACCGCCGCTAGTTACTGGATCGCCCTCGGATTTGGATCCAAGTCCAGTTCGAGTCCCAACACGTAAACCAAAGGTACCTATCCATAGTAGTGAGTAGTGATCATTTTTCCATTTACTTTCCGGGATGCAGTGAGGATGAATTGAATTTCCAGTAATTATTTTTTCTAGAATATATCCATTCAACCATTCTAGTGCTTTGCCGACTTATGATTTAGCAGTTTTTTACGCTTGGCCCTCATTCAGTTTTGATAACATGTATTCAGCAGCCTTGGTACTAAGGCCATGCTTAGGAGGGTTCTACCCACACTACTCCTCCATTGGAGCCCGAGCCGGAGCCGGAAGGACGAAGCGCCAGAGTGTAAGTCTAAAGCGGCTCCTGCTCCACTGCTCGACAACTAGAAGGGCTGCTCCATCCGTCCACTTTTGGTGTGGTGCCTCCTCTAGCTCCGATGCCGGAGCTGCTGGCGGAGACTCGGAGTCAGAGCAGGAGCACAACCAAATGGGTCCTAAAGGTTATGCCATGTGGTCATTGGCAGATCCACGGGGTGGGCTGGGGGTGAATAATTAGTATATAGTTAGTATAATTTCTATATTTTTATCTATTATTAGTACATAATTAGTATAATTTCTATATTTTTATCTATTATTAGTACATAATTAGTATAATTTTTCCTTGTAACATTATTTAGCCCCCTCCATGGTCGGTTTCTGGATCCGTCACTGCATGTGGTGAGATTTTTTAGTCTTTAGTTTCTTTCGTTGGGACATCTATCATTGACTCACGCATATATAGGGAAGGTCACATGTTTCGCTGGATAAAACGTTGGCACATTTCTGCTGTTGTCGGACTAGGATGTGTGAAGTATTTTCTGGAATATGTCCAGACCTGCACAGCTGCACTGCATTTACATTGTACCATGTTTTTTTCTCTTATACATGTAGAATTAGCGTCCAAAAAATGATGTGATAGAGAGTGAAAAAACTTAGAATTTAGGATATGCATCTAAACAAGGCCTAGCATCCAAAAGATCACAGACAGTCACACGTCAAACACATATTCAATAATATCAGAACATACACTTTTCAAAAAAAAAAATAATATCAGAACATACAGCTCCGACGGCTATCTGCCTATCTCCTTCTACCGGAGTTCTTCCCCCTTGTCCTCCTCCGCTCTCTCCGAGTTCTATTGCTATCATGCAGCTCCCATATCAGCTTCTCCTCAGGCCCTGAACCAAATAGTCTCTCGCGGAGGAATGCTTTTAGCCAGAAAATCACGGAGCCGAAGCTCCACACGCGCAACAATCTTATTTTGCCATCCAAGCTGCTGTTTGGCACGCTCAAGGACTGCAGCACGTAGGGGTCGTAATTCACTTGTAGAGTGACTGCTTCGCCGACCAGATGGGCTCCCGAGTACAGCATCGCCCGGTCTCCATCAAAGAACGTGCAGATCCCGCTTCTCGTGAGCTCACGGACGCTGATGAGGTGGCACTTGAGCCCTGGCGCGAGGTACACACCTGGGATCGTGAAGCCCTGTATGTTTATGTCGCCGATCTTGGTGATGGCCAACACGTTGCCGTTCGCTGTCGCTCCCTCGGACCACATCCATGCCGGCGGGTCGCGGAGGTTAGAAAGGAGTCTGGGGTCGCCCACGACGTGGATACTGGAACCAGAGTCCAATATGAGCTTTGGCCTTGGCGGTGGCCGTCGGGAAGAGCTAGCTAGGGCACCCGGCAGATGCAGAGCCATTGTGGACGAGCAGGGTTTTCCTACTGCTTCCCGTTCGATTTGGTAGAGCCGGGGGAGGGACGACCGTGATGCTAATAATTAATAAGGCGCTGGTTACTAGGTTGTGTGACCGAGTACGAGTACTGCAATATGTCCAGTCCGAGTCCGGAGTTTATAGGATGTGTGAAGAATTTTCTGGAACATGTCATGGCCTGAACTGCAACCACACATTTTGCTTTGTATTTCGAATTAGCAAACACATTTGTGAGTACTGCAATAGCCTTTATCATTTTACTACTTGCCTGTTTCATTTGGATATGATCATATGAAGGATTGGGTAACAACCTTTCCCTAGACCCTCAGCGACAAACGCAGAGCCAACCATCAGAATATATTCTCAATTTTCCTCGTATCTGAAACAGAATATATTCTAATTTTCCACGTATCTGAATCTAGTGACCTATAATTGTGCAAATGGTTCCTTGATCCTTTGGAAAAAAAATTAGCTTAAAAAAGAAAAAGAAACATAATCACTTAAATGTCAGTGTATTGTGAGTGTTATATATGTCCAATATGCGTACAATTTTGGTTATGTTGGGTTTGAGTTGTATTAGGGGCTCCGATAGAGTTATGGTCAGAATCATTGTCCTACCGGCCCATAAACCTTGTTGTAACCGAGAGATGACTTGGCGGCTGGTTTGGGTGGCGGCAAGGCTGCGCTCGGATGCCAGTATAGCTATAGTTTATGGGGAGGAGCGCCCGTAGTCATTGCTCCGATGATTAAGCACATTGCTGAACCTCGTTAAATAAACATTGTGCCTTGATGCCGTTCTCGCTTGTGTATTTTCTTCGATGGTGATTATGCTTCTGTGTTCGTCGGTTAATAGATCTGTTTGGGTCTGAAATTAATCGTGTTTTGTAACAAGTGGTCGGAGCCATGTTCATAGAAGAAGATCACAGGAGGTGCGATGGATATTTTCCACACAGCGCAAGGCTCACACGGGTGTGTTCGGAGAAGTACATGGTGCAAGATGGAGCATGGCAGTGACTGATGACTTGATTGGTGGAGTAGGAAAGTTCAAGTAGGTGGCTTGAACCGTCCAATCGGATGCAATCAATGGGGATCATTCCAAACGCGGAGATCTGGATGATGGCGGCTAGTGGCTGTTGTTTGATGGAGGTCGGTCAGACATGATGGTCAGGTTCGACGATGCGGCTGGATGGCGCCGTGGATGAAGACAACGGCTTTGACGTGTGATCAATCTAATGCATTTGATTTTGATCGAGACGTGGTCGTTGCAGGCTTGGCAACGAATATGGCGAGAGCAATGCTGTTGGAAAAGTCTTTTTTAGAGTAATAGGGTTCTCCTGCTTTTTATTTCAAAAAGCACACATGGCGTTTAGGTTCAGTACTTTGCGGGAGCGCCTGTTACACACCAGCCTCATGGCTCATACAAGGTAAAGAAAATGCAACATCCTCATTTAACAGATTGACACCAATGTCGCCTTCCGCACGATCAGTTCGCCTCCCATTCACACCATTGCAGCCCCCAAGCTAAGCATCCAATTGATCCCACCTTGATGATGATCTCCTCACGCTGTTCCACGTCAGCTGAGGCAGTGAGGCAGCTCTTCTCTCCAGTTGAGTGATCACTTGTTCCATGGCTTCAACGTTTTCCTCCTTTAGGAGAGGCACTCACCTTCTCAACATTCTGGCGATCTTGATCAGGATCTCCTTCATGCCCAGCCAAACGCGACCCTGAAAACAAAGTTAATTTCGGAATTTCCATAAGGACCACATCACAGCTGTTGAAACAACATTAGTCGCAATGTGTTTCTTGCCAGTAATCCAAAGTCTAGCCACAGATTCATAATCCTGACCCAAATTTATATGCAAGATTTCAGAAATATGATGCCAAATTAATTTAGCAACAGTACAGTCAAAAAAATGACAAACATTCTCTTGTTCAGCACACAACAAGTAGGTTGTATCACTAACAGGTCTTCTTTTAACCAAATTATCCCTAGTAAGTAGTTCGTTTTTAGAAACAAGCCACACAAAAAAACTGTACTCATGGGGGAATATGAAGCTTCCATATGGAGTTAACAAAAATAGGACATACTCCTCTAAAATTGACAATGGCATAAAGAGATTGCACATTATAAGTTCCATTGGAACTATAAGACCAAATCATAGCATCTTCCTCCTCAGTCAAATCAATAGAGCTAACTAGTTCTAACAGTTCAAACCAAGTACTCATCAAATTTTCAGAAACAACTCTTCTAAAAGTGAGCTTCAGATTCACTCTATCCCACACATCCTGCAATGTAGCCTCATGCTGCTCATTAATGATATATAATGGCCAGAATAAGATGGCTAGGCTTGTATTACCTAGCCATTGATTCTCCCAAAATCTTATTTTTTGACCATTACCTACTTTCCATAAGACTCCCAGCTTAGCAGCATGCATAGCACAACACACACCTTTTCAAAAAGGTGAAGCCCCAACAATAGGACAACACATCACATTTGGTTTCTCTGTTTTATATTTGTAATCAATAATTTGAGTCCAAATGACCTCTTTATGTAGCTAGTATCAAAATATCAAGCACTGAGTAAGGCTATATTTACACTTCTTAAATCAGGGATCCCAAGCCCCCCAAACTCTTTCTTCTGAGCCATCAATGGCCAATTGGCTAGATGATAATTATGCTTTTCCTGAGTATTGTTCCAGAGAAAATGACCCATATGTGTGTTGATCATGTCAATGGCCCATCTATGGAATTTTATTACCGAGAGGAGGTAGATAGGGATACTTTCTAAATAGGCCCTAAGCAAAATCAATCTACTAGTATAGGACAATAACTTCCCCCTCCACCCTGTAATCTTTTTAACTATCTTATCAATCACTGGTTGTAAATCAACCCTTTTCAACTTAGAATGGTGCAAAGGCACCCCTAGATACTTAATGGGGAAGTCAATTTTCTTGCAGCATAGAATCTTAGCTATCTCACTAGTCTCATCCTCATCAAGCCCAATAGTGAGCAAGTCATTCTTATCATAATTAATTTTCATACTTGATATTTGTTCAAAACAAACTAAATGCCACTTCAAGTTGCTTACTTTGTCTAAGTCATGTTCTAAGAAGACCAAAGTATCGTCGGTGTATTGAAAGTTAATAATACCCCTTTCCATCACTTGAGGAAGCAAACCAAAGATCAACCCCTGTTTGGATGCCTTCATCAGCATCCTAGTAAAGACATCCGCAACTAGGTTGAAAAGCAGAGGGGACAAAAGGTCCCCCTTTCTCAAACCCTTCCCAGGCTTAAAGAAGCAATTGTTCTCGTCATTCATTCTCATACATAATGAACCACCCTCAACCAACTTTTTGATCCACATAATCCATTTTTGGCTAAAGCCCCTACATCTAAGCATATCCTCATGGAAGTGCCAACTAACATGGTCGTAAGCTTTCTCATAGTCTAACTTGAGAATAATCCCACTTTCTTATGACCCATATAGGTTGGAGAAGTTTACTTTGTTAGAGGGGTTGTGTAATCTAACGCACTCAAATTGATACAATAATTGGAACAATCTGGGTCAATTTGGGGAAGATTTGAGGAAGAACCGATAGAGTTCGGAAGAAACAGGAAGATGAGGGAGGGAATTTGAGTTCGGGTCTATTCTTTCATAACTAACACAGTTACAATGGGTTGGCTATAAGTGCCAAATCATCGTCCCATGACATGGGCTGAGCCCCTATGCCTACCCGGGCCAAGCTCGTACATCAAGCCCAATCGATAAAATGACATTAAGTGGAAAAACAGCCTTCGGCCCAGCTATCAGACTTCGATCAGCCTTGGTCCTAACAGGTTGCTCTACGACGGCTGCATGCACAACTGTTGCCAAGATAAGCTTCCTGGAAGTTGGACTCCGTTGGCAATTGATCTTGTGTGGGCCCAAAGGTGCAATATAAGTTTACATGCATGTCCGGTGTATGGATGACTGATTTATATGTCATCGGGCTATGTGTGCGGAAAAAAAGAGGTTGCGAACAAAGGAAAGCAAGGAACGGAGGACAGGAGTCCTCTGCACCTCCATAGACCGGCATACGGTCTAGAGCATGAGAGTCCCACCATCATTGATCGCCACCTCGTGCAAGCCACCACTAGCACGAACGAATCGTACGATGAGCCTTTGGGATCATTGTCATGCCGTCGATGACAAGCTCCACCATGACCATACGTGATGCCGGCATCGGCATCTTCAGCTCGCTCTCCGCTTCGTAACCTAGGTTCTTGATACCAATTATTGGAACCAAGAATCGACAGACGATCATAATAACGTAAACAATAGATAAGAAATTTCTCAGCGATGAACGCCGCACCGACGAACACCTGTATCTTGGCTATTATTAATGAAAGTACATGATTTGGGACCTTGGAACATGAGAGGTGACTCAACGGGTGATCCACGCCTGCTGAGGCGATGAACGCTGCAGTGGCGACACAACATCGGTACTCTCTCTATTTTCAGACATGCAGACCACACGACACGGTACACGCCATGGACACTACACATGTCGTGGTTTTCTAAAAATCTTTCCCAAAACTACGACACCATGCATCCCACCATGCACGAGCATCGATTCATCATAGGCGATACGCCTCCTCCTAAGCTTGACTTGTCATTGCCAGAGTTGGTGCAGCTGGCATCATCTTCATCACCATAGCCGTTGTGGCCTCCTGACGACGTGGCCACTCTACATACCTCATCTACATGCGAACGCCGCAGTCTTCTTTTCCGTGATACACGTCGGTCGTTGACACACACAGTCCTCCACACCTCCATATGCCGAAACATGGTCCGGAGCTTGAGCGCCCCACCACCGTTGATCGCCACCTTGCGTCGGTGGCCATGTCACCGATGATGTGCTCCACCATGACCGTGGTGCTGAAGTCGACATCTTCAGCTAGCTCTCCTCTCCCTAACCTAGACACCGATACCAATTATTGGAACCGAGGATCAATGGACGATCATAGTAATATAAACAATAGACAAGGTGATGTGGATCAAGAGACTGAAGAAGAATGAAAAAGTTGTTTCAACTGCTGTGAAGCTGGTTGGCTGGAAGTAATTTGTATTTGTTACTCTATCTAATCAACACCCTGGTGGCCGATGGAGGTTGGGCGCGTGATCTGTTTCATGGTGGAACGTGAAGCCTTTTGTCTGGAAACCTGTTTAGACATCTTGTAATAAAAGTAGTCTCGTTGTTTGCTCTTTGCGCGTGGTTCTATGCGTAGGAATGTTTGGGTTCGAGAGGTTCTGTCAGGTTATCGAGTCTTTTAGTTGGGGTAATATGTTGCTGGAAAGTTTTGCCGAATGGCGTCGTGGGTTCTGTCTTGTAATCTTCCAAACTCTATGTATTCCCGCTTTGAATAAAAATGGGAATGGGATGGCCCGTTTGAAAAGAAAAATAGCAAATTTGTTTTGCGAGTACTTCAACAGGTTTTATATCACTACATGAAAAAAACACTATAGGAACGCTTCTTTTCACCGTGTAGGGCGGCTCAATCACCAGCCGCCCTTACAATGGTCGTGTCATGTTTGTAAGGGTGGCTCAATCACCAAACCGCCCTTACAAAGGACGGCTGGTGATTGAGCCACCCCTACAGGTGGTACGTAGGTGTATAAGTGGATTTAAAAATTTCAAATTTTGTAAACGATGTCGGATGTAAAAACTTTCTATATGAAGTTTGTAGATCTCAAAAAGTTATGAAACTTTGTAGTTGAAATTTTTTTTATTTGACTTCATCTAGTCATGCGAAACCTGCGTTTTAGTTTCTTAAATTTAAAATTCAAATTTTATAAACGATGTCGGATGGAAAAACTTTCTATATGAAGTTTGTACATCTCAAAAAGTTATGAAACTTTGTAACTGAAAACTTTTTTATTTGACTTCATCTAGTCATGCGAAACCTACGTTTTGGTTTCTTAAATTTAAAATTCAAATTTTATAAACGATGTCGGATGGAAAAACTTTCTATATGAAGTTTGTACATCTCAAAAAGTTATTAAACTTTGTAGTTGAAAACTTTTTTATTTGACTTCATCTAGTCATGTGAAACCTACGTTTTAGTTTCTCAAATTTGAAATTCAAATCCAATAAATGACCTCGGATGAAAAACTTTCTATATGAAGTTTGTACATCTCAAAAATGTTATTAAACTTTGTAGTTGAAAACTTTTTTATTT
Organism: Themeda triandra; assembly: GCA_018135685.1. NCBI lineage: Eukaryota > Viridiplantae > Streptophyta > Magnoliopsida > Poales > Poaceae > Themeda > Themeda triandra. The sequence goes on along the minus strand of JAENPR010000119.1, from coordinate 1,033,143 downwards.
GACTTCATCTAGTCATGCGAAACCTACGTTTTAGTTTCACAAATTTGAAATTCAAATTTTATAAATGACCTTGGATGAAAAAACTTTGTAAACAAAAAGTGTAAATCTCGAAAAGATATGAAAGTTTGTAGTTGACGACTTTTTGATTTGATATCATTTAGGGCATTAAATAAGCAAATTACTTTTGGTTGGGTACAATATGTGGGGAATCAAAACTATATAGAGACACATGTGATGGTGTAGTGCCCTTGTAAAGGGAGGAACCGTGCGAGGGTGAGGTCGTGAGTTCGAATCCTGGGTGATGCAAAGTCTCCCCGGGTTTAAAAAAAATTTTTGCTATTATTTTTGGAGTTTTTTCAGATTTTTTTAAAAATACACTGTAAGGGGGCGGTTCAGATTTTTTTAAAAATACAATCGTAAGAGCGGTTCGTGTTGAACCGCCCTTACAAGGAACACTATAAGATCGGTGGCACAGGCAGCCGCCCCTATAGAAGTTGTCTCACGTAGTGTATCTTTCTATCTACTTTGAGTTCTACCATATCTGGTGTTCTTGATGAAAGATTTGCAATGGCTTTAATATTATCTTTTTCATTCGGATTTGAACGATTGGATAACAACCTTTTGGAACACCCTCAGCGACAAATGCCGAGCCAGCCATCAGAATATATTCTCAATTCCTCGTATCTGAATATGATGACCTATATAATTCTACAAATGGTTCCTTGATCTTTGGACAGTATGGAAAATCTGTCTAGCCCTAGCAAAAATAATCTAAATAAAGAGATATAGATACATTTGAAAGCGTTAGGCTTGACATCTTCGAACTGGTAGTAACCTTCAGTGTGTGGTAAATAGTTCACAACTGTGCTGCAATAGTCAATTTCATCAACCAAACATTCTTTACCATGTGTATCGAAACCAGATACCACAGATTCACAACTCGCACATCAAACACATATTCAGTAGCAGAACGTACACAGCTCCCACGACTATCTCCTTTTCCCAGAGTTCTTACCCTTTTTCCTCCTTCGCTCTCTCCGAATTTTTCTATTGCTACCATGCGGCTCCCGCGCCGGCTTCTCCTCAGGCCCCGAACCAAAGAGTCTCTCGCGGATGAGCGCTTTTAGCCAGCAAATCACGGAGCCGAAGCTCCACACGGGCAACAATCTTATTTCGCCATCCAAGTCGCTGTTTGGCACGCTCAAGGATTGCAGCACGTAGAGGCCGTCCTCCCCTTGTGGAGCGACTGCTTCGCCGACCAGATGGCGCCCCGCGTACAACGTCGCCCGGTCTCCATCAAAAAAGGTGCAGATCCTGCTCCTCGTGAGCACACGGACGCTGATGAGGTTCATCACGATTCCTGGCGCGAAGTGAACGTCAGGGATCGTGAAGCATTGTGTGCGTATGTCGCCGATCTTGGTGACGGCAAACGTGTTGCCGTCCGCTCCCAGGGCCCTCGTCCCTGCCGGCGCGTCGCGGAGGTTGGAAAGGAGTCTGGGGTGGCCCACGAGGTGGATACCGGCACCAGAGTCCAACAGGAGCTCTGGCGGTGGCGGTGGCCGTGGCGGTCGGGAAGAGCTGGCTAGGGCACCCGGCAGATTCAGAGCCATTGTGGACGAGCAGGGTTTTCCTACTGCTTCCCGTTCGATGGTATAGCCGGGGGAGGGACGACCGTGATGCTAATAAAGGCGCTGGTTACTAAGGTTGTGTGACTGAGTCCGAGTACTGCAATATGTCCAGTCCGAGTCCAAGTCACAGTCCGGAGTTTATAGGATGTGTGAAGTATTTTCTGGAATATGTCATGACCTGAACTGAATCCACACATTTTGCCTTGTATTTCGAATTAGCAAACAATTTTTGTGACTTGTGAGTACTGCAATAGCCTTTTTCTTTTTACTTCGAAATCTGGTGAGTATGCTTCATGTATATGATTGGCGATGGCTTTACTACTTGCCTTTTTGATTCGGATATGAAGGCCCAGTCCGCGCGCCGGGCCATCGCGTCGGTCGCGGGTTCCGCCTCCAGAGCTGTCGCGGCGGATGGCAGCCATGCTGTCGGTTCGTGGTGCGGGGCCTCTGCCAACATGAGCCCGCGTCGCCGGCAACAACGGCGTAGAAGGACGACGGGCGCAGCCAGCCATGGCAGAACGTGTTCCGGTGCATCACTGTCGCGTCGCCACACGAGGGCGGCGCGGCCGATGCCAGCACGAGGACGTGCTGCCGCCGACTACGGGTCGGATCCCAGCTTGCCAGCGCCTGTGTCCACGACACCGGGTAACGCCACTGGACGTGGAAGGGTGGTAGCGGGTTGAGCGTCCGACGCAGGAGGCGAGGTTGGCCAAGGCAGCGGTCACGCATTGTCATGCTATGCGGCCGTGGGCCAGCGGCCGGCCACGGTGGCACCACAGGGAGGTTGAGGGCCGGTGCCTCAATTGCCTAGCGCTCGGTCACCGGGCCGTGACCTGCAACCGGCCGCAATGCTGCTACAACTGCCTTCGGCCCAACCACATAGCCCGGGACTACATGCGGCCACGAACAGTGGGCGCTTTGTCGGGTAGTGACATGGTCGTGGCCTCAGGACGTCGGCGGGGGTGGAAGAACTGACTCCCTCCGCCTCGGCTTCGGGCGTCGGAGGGCACCCATGGGTGGACGTTCTCGCCGTTATCGTCCACTGATGACGTCGTGGCGAGCCTTCGGTTCCCCAACGTCGTCTTGTCCTGTTGCGACTCGACGGACGTCCTCATCAAGGATGGACGGCCTGCCATCACCGTCGCAGCAGGGCTCTAGCCGGGGGAGCTCCAGGGGAAGTTCATTGTTCTTTGTGGATCTCGGACAGTGTTGGACCGGTGCTGCCCTCAAGCACATGCCCCCTCCACACCACCGAAGGCTGCCTCGGCGCCAGAGCTGTCCGTGGACGCCGTCGAGCAGGTCTTGGACGCGGTCGTTGTGACCGGGGTGGCGGATGGCGCGCAGCAAGTCTCGTCGCTGCAATAGATCGTGGATGAGGGCTCCGAGGTTCCATGTGCGTGCATCGCCATGACGCATGAGCAGCCAGCAGGCAACCTCCTTCGACGTTCGAGGACGCCGGTCACTATCGCTACCCTTCGAAAAAGTGTCCGCATCGCTTCTAGGCCACGCGCGGCTAAAACGAACTAAATAATAACATTTATATGATAAAATAATAACATTAGGATGCCAACTAAGTGTTGGTATTTTTGAGCGCATAAGTAGAAAAATCCGCAAAGCACACCTGGAATACCGTTGTAACTTTCACCCTGGAAGTATTAGGGGTATCGTATTTTTTACAGAGAACGGAAGTGTACTAGAGAGAAACAAGTGTTGGGAATATGCCCTAGAGGTAATCATAGAGATAATGATATTGCGATCATATATTTCTAAATATCCATTAAAGACAACTTGTATCGATTGACAATTATGTAAATTATTTGTGAAACTCTTTTTACTTGTATGGATATTCTAATGTTGTCCCGATCGCACATGAATACTAGATCAACACATTATTAGTTGATGACTATGTTTCACAAGTCATAGACATAGAGAAGTCAAACTAATAATGTGGGCACATGTATGACATGTAAGGCCGACTAATCCGACTTGAGATGTTGTTATTATTATCTCTTTACACATCATGTACGTTATGTCCTTAGGCTGTAAGCGGCATCCGCTGCAAGCATGCACCGCAGAAAGTTTTACCGGAAAATCGCCTGCAGCGGTGCACGGTATTCATTCCGCAAGCAGTGCACGTCCGGCAAATTCCAGTGAGTGGCGTTGCTACAGCATGCGCTGTGCCGGCCCCACCACCACTGACGCAAGCACATGCATGGGAGAGCAGGAGAGAGGAGAGAGGAGAGAGAGCACGGGTCCCATTCTTTTCATGTAACAAAAAAATGCTATAAATCACAAACCAAAACTCTAAATGAAATTCCGATTGCACCATTAAATTTGTTTCAATAAATCCTTCAAAACTAGATCTCACATGAATATATTTAGATAAAGTGGCAAGTGGGCCCACAATGGTATTGAGTAATCTGTAAAGGATTGATGAGTGCGGGAGAAACTGATATAGGAGAGAGAATCTTGATGACCAGGATAGATAGAGGAAGAAAATAGAGTTCCATGAGTGCGGGTAGTCTTAGACCTAAGATTGTTGTATGTACTCAAGATGTGAAATGACTTACTTAAGGATTGTCAAACGCTACTACGTTACTTTGTAGTCATAAAGATAGTCTTCGGGTTTGTCGAGAAACATGTTGTGAGATATAGACAATCGAGATAGAATTTTCCTCTCTCTCTATGTGAGAGTGATATCACTAGATCACTCAAGTGATTGGATCAACAAATGCATGGCGTGCTTGGATTAAATATTAACCACGAGTTGAACCAAATATCATGTGGCAAGGGAATAACATGTATATGGGTTGTGGTGGTTAAATACGATATGATCTTTGTGTACACACATGAGTTGTCACGATTTGCTAAAGACCGTTGTCAATTATTGGGTGAGTAGGTGTACTCGAGGCCATGTCTATGAATACGTGAACCCATAGAGGTTCGCACGTTTAAGAAATTTGGAAGCATAATTTTGGTTGGACCCGAGTTGGAGAAGTATTAGGGTTACTAATGGGACTCCAACTCGGGAGCACATTAGGGACACCTATATAACCAATGGGCAGGGGCGAGGCTAGGTTTAATCCACGTATTTTTGGCAGCCGTCGTCGCCCTCTCCGTGCTCACGCCTTCGCTCCTCGCGGACCCAGCAGTCCAGAGGCGCATCAATTCTTCCCTGCACGGTGTGATACCTAAGAGCTGCTGCATCTGGAGCACGAGGACGAACCGCACGAGCACGATCCGCAAGTGGAGGACGGACGTGACGGACGGACGACCACGCACCGCACGGCTTCTTTGCGATGTGTTCGACTACATCGAGTCGCTTCCCCGCACTGCGCGTCTAGTAGTAATCCCGTAACTGTAACTAACGAGAAGATCCTAGTTTATAAGGTAGAAAATTTTGGTTTTCCGGCTAGCATAGCATCCTCATGCCCTTCGGTGGTATCGGCTCTAGTACTGCCTCATTCATTTCGAAATAAAATCCTTTTATCTCGAAATTGAGGGGGCATGTGTTAACACCGAATTTGGTCGAATATGACGGTGGACCCGCAGCGGCGAGAGAGGAATTCGGCAAGTGCATATGCGGTCGGCTAATTTCCATGTGTTCGGCAAATGGCCAAGCGGTCGGCAACCGCTTTATTTGAAGGCGGAGAAAGGAAAAAGGAAGCTGATCGAAAAGGGAAGGAGTCGTGATGATCAAGGACTCCGATTATGGATAGAGTTAGCGTGTCTTTGTCTTTCCATTTTTGGTTAGATAGTTCGTAAGTGCTTAGGACTCATGTTTTGTCCAGGGTATAAATATAAACCCTCGACCATTGTAATAGGGGTTCACAACCAAATCAATACAACCGGCTACGCGCCACCCTTCGAGTCCTTTTAGTCGTGTCGTCGAGTTCTTCGAGAGGGCCAATCGATCCGTCGACCTCCGTAAGTCCCGGCAACCTTGCTATCATGTCTAGTATCGTGCGGCAGATTAAGACATGAGTAAAGATAGTTATCGGCTCTTTTAGATTTGGCATGATCTAATAGATTCATTAAGTTATCACGTGTTGCTTGCTTTATTTAATGTTTAATTATTTGCAACACCCTTTTGCCCAATCTAGATTGATACTCTTTCGGCTTGTTGATCGTATCTCTCATGCTCATTCAATATTGAGTAGATCAAGCTCACATAGCCGAATTAGATCGATCTAGATTGTTACATGTTGTGGGTTCATTCACGTTATATGTAGATAAGCCTTGACAGACCGGGTACCGTGCGGCGATGCGAGTCTTTGGGTTACTCTAGAGCTAGTCATCCGGTGGACTAGAAATCGGTTTAATCGATAGGCTCCTTTTACATGTTGCTTGTTTGTTCCTTCTTCATGGACCCCGATTCGGCAATCTTGCCGATACGGTTATGCTTATACATGTAGCAAGTATCTATAGATCTGTTAGATAATTATGTGCTTTTAGCTCTTTATTGCTAGATTGTATCATGCGGTGGATTGATCTAGTAGCAAGGAGTGGTGTAAATTCATAGTGAGTGGTATCATGCGGTGGATTAGCTTGCTTGGGTTTATGCTCGACGGGTTTATGAAGGCTAGACGTGCGGCGATTAGTTGGAGTAGCCTATGCATGTGTTGTTTAGTAGATTTATATTTATAAGTTACTTATTCTTAATTTTTAGTGCTTGATGATGCTTTAAACATGAGATGTAGTTTGATATGCTTTAATGATTTAATCTTGTTCAAACATGTCTTCATTTACTTTGTATTCGGCTAGTTTGTTCTGTTTACATCGTTATGTTACTTTAGCCGAATGAACGCATCCCGTTGGCGATAGCTTCCATAGCTATGTGTCGTCGTAAGTGGCTTCGTGGGCCGTAAAGATGGAACTGTCTGGTCTCACCCAGCACGTTCCAGTTATGATCTTACCGTTTTATCCCTTGTCGATTTTCAGGTCAAATCGACTGGCACGCCACCGGATTCAGACGCCCGGGCACCCGATTGAAGCTAGGCTTTCCGGCTTGCTGTGTGTGAGACGCAGGGTGGTTACATTTTGCGTCAACAATAACGATACCTGGAATACTTCCTGGTAAAATGCTACGATGGTGTAATATCTGTTCGCTTGCGGATCCCATATTTTTCTTGACTAGAGGAGCAGTTTCTATACCAACACTTTTGGCGCCATGCTAGGGATGACAACTTAGCATGAGTGGTGTTAGAAGTGTCAACAAGCATTTTTGGCGCCGTTGCCGGGGAAGGAATAAACTTTTAGAGAAAAATTGCTTAAGCAGATACTTAGAAAATGAGTGATTGTCACTAGTCACCTCTACTTTGGCAGGTTCACCCCTGTTATTTTTCTTTGTTTATATTTTATATGGGGTATTAGCAGGATTGAATCTGATTCATTCAAAACTCTCGATCATCAGAGTCAGTTCAATTAAGAAGGAAGCTCGTCACCAATCAAGATGGCTGAGAAGACCCTACTGGAGTTCTCTGCTCCAACAATAGAGAACATCCGCACTGGTCCAGCAATACACAATAATATGGAGTTTGAGATCAAGTCAAGTCTCATCAACATGGTGCAAGCTATCCAATTCGGTGGAAAGGTACATGAAGATGCAAGTACACATCTACAGGACTTCATGGAGATTGGAAACACCATCGCCATAGATGGAGTTAAAGAAGACCTCATACTTCTTCGCCTCTTTCCATTCTCACTAGTGGGAAGAGCGAAGCAGTGGTTCTATGCAAATAAAGAAGATATCAATACATGGGCAAAGTGTTCCAAGGCCTTTCTAGCAAAATTCTTCCCAATAGGCAAAACCAATGCCTTAAGAGGAAAGATTACCAACTTCCAACAGCAGAAGACGGAGACCATGTCAGAAGCATGGGAGCGTTTGCAAGGATACATCCAAGATTGTCCCCATCATGGTATGGAAGAATGGTTACTCATGCAAGGGTTCTATCACGGATTAACTCCGAAGACGCGTGAGCACCTAGATGCAACTGCTGAAGGATCATTCTTATCACTCACTCTTGGGAGAGCTAAAAGACTCATGGAGAAGATAGCAGATAATCAAAGCTGGTCCCAAGACAACATTCAAGATTGCCACCAGAGTGAAGAAGCAATAGAAGAAGTGAATGCATTATCAACCAAGATGGATACCTTACTCCACTGGCTTGACCAGAGGGCCAAGTACAAGGAAGATCAAAGAGCAATTGAAGCAACGTATAAGCAAAATTCAAGTCCCCTCGTGAGAAAGGTTCCACATTGGGTGCAACCACCCATTAATCAAGGTACACAATCAGGTAATTATACAAAGCAACCTACTTTAAGAGAGTTGGTCCTACAACAGTCCAAGATCAACTCATCTATGGAGGATAGGCTTGCTGCTAATGACAAAATCTTGGAAAATTTAAGCACTAAAATGGATAGTTTCTCCTCTGCCATTAATGACCAACTAGAGTTCAACAAAAAGATAGAAGAAAAGATAGCACAGCTGGCCATTGCATTGCCTGTTGCCACTAACCCTGAGCAGGTGAGATCTATTACTACAAGAAGAGGGAGTTCCACTAGAGATCCTCCCTATCCAAAAGGAGCAAGAAGGCCATCCGTGCTACCACCAAAGGCGAAGAAGAGAACTTCCAACCCGAGTTAGAAGTATTACCACAAGAATCAGTACAGAAGCCAGTGCAAGAGCCAGTACAAGATCGGGAAGCAAGACAACAATTTCAAGATACAAACTACTTACCATTCCCTCGGAGGAAGAGAGGACCACAACAGACAGATGAGCAGTTTGGTAAGTTCGTGGAGGTAATTCAAAAGTTGTATGTCAATATACCTCTGCTGGATGCCATACAGGTCCCCACTTATGCCAAGTACATAAGAGATATTCTTAACAAGAAGAGACCACTGCCATCCAATGAAGTGATCAAGCTAACTGAAGAATGTAGTGCGGCCATCCTCAACCAACTACCAGAAAAAAAAGAAAGATCCAGGATGTCCCACTATCGACTACACAATTGGAGACCAACATTTCAATAATGCACTCTGTGATCTTGGAGAAAGTGTCAGTGTGATGCCCGCAGCAGTCTACTACAAGCTCAACCACACTGCACTTGAGCCAACATCAATGTGTCTACAACTAGCCGACCAATCAGTCCGTTATCCGTTGGGCATTGCTGAAAACATTCCAGTCAAGATAAGAGAGTTCTTCGTGCCAGTAGACTTTGTAGTACTGGATATGCATCCAGACTCAAAGGTGACACTTATACTTGGAAGACCTTTCTTGAGCACCGCCAATGCACACATTGATGTAGGGAAAGGAGAAATCAAGTTCACTATAAATGGGCAAGAAGAGCAATTCGCATTCAAGTCAAAACAAGAGCTCAATAAATCCGCAAAGATGGTAGAAGAAGATCGATACAAGTACAACCACCGTGAGGCGAGAATGCATCTGCAGGAACATCAGCGAAATAAATATTTTGGAAGGTCCAATTCGGAGGACTTTAAAAATCCGAATCCTCGCCGGAAGGTAACTCGGTATTTATCCGCGTTTTAAATTGCATCTCTTATAATTTTCTTAGACATATTTATTTCCAGCATTGCATTATAAAAATTCTCAGCCCCACATAAATAATTTTATGGTGTGTGACAACCCGTCAAAAATATTTTATCGTGGTGGCACAAAAATTTATCATTTCATGCATTTAAATTAGTTTACCTTCATTTAAATTTCTGCATTGTTTATAATTTTTATCATGGCATTTAGTGCTTGGTGGGTCCCTCACCATGGGTCCCACATGTCATAGACTACACCTCACATACATCAAATCACATAATTTCATCCACTTCCACTCACCTCCACTATCCTCTCTTTTCCACCGCCAAAACCACTCAACCGACCAAAGTTTCTGGATGGAGGAAAGATCACGCAATAGCATGTGAAGTGGCAGCCATGTTGGCCACCCTGGGTGGGCGGCTGACCCCACCATTGGGGCGGCCGACTCTCCCCCTCCTCCTCTATAAATAGGCCTCCTCCCATGGCTGCACCACCCACATTCCAGAATCTTAGCCAAACCACCTGCTCTCGACTTCGAGTTTTCTGGAGAGAGTTAGAGAGAAGAGGAGAAGAGTAGGAAGAGAGAAGAAGTGAGAGAGTGAGCAAGAGTTTAGTAGCAAGTGAAGGGAAGGGATAGTGCTGAGTAGATGATCACAAAAATTAGTGGAGATGCTGTCCAAATAGGATAAAGAAAATCTAAAATCAAGGGGAGGTTCTGTCAAAATCAAGACCTGAAGTTTAAACTTTTTGTCATGAAGAACGACTAACCCCTGGACCGCTGACTCTGGACGGCTAACCACTAACCTTGTGCTAATCCTTCTCTCCACTAGTGTTTGTTTTTGTTTGTTTTGAGAAACTTGCAGGATGAAGGGCGTCTTCCAAGGGATCTCGGGAACCTTCAGGAAAATCAGGACAAGAAGTGCGTCCCGCCAGAACTCGGTGGCTGGTTCCGACATGAGTGTCGACCCACCACCAGAAGCACCTGCAGCAGCACACCAGCACACACTGTACCACCACCAAGATCTCGAGAGTCCTCATGAGAACATCCGACCTCGCCCGAAAACTGCCGGGAGAAGGATGTATACAAGAAGCTCAAGAACAAGCGTTTCATCCACATGCCGGTCATCGATCCGACACTTCGCTACATGTAGGTATGGCTCAAGAATTTGACACAATTTTTCCACTAGTTGGTTGGACTTCATTTGCAAACCTCACTCGAGAAAGGCATCGGGCTCTTGACCATAGAATTCCTTAGCACCCTCAAATACACGGACACTGGAGTTTATTTTAGAATGTTTGCTTTGGAATATTCTATTTCTTGGAGAAACCTTAGTGACCTCCTAGGTTTCCCTCAAGATGCTCTCATAGACTTAAATGCAGCACTAGGTGATTTTGATGCACATAGGTTTTGGAGCAGCATTTCTAGAGCACCTTATCACGTGGCACACCGCACCGCAGACATAGAACATCCTACGCTTAGATTTTTGCATCGTTGGATAGGAGCCACCTTTTTCCCACGATATGATGAAAGCAAGATCAGAATAGCCGACTTGCAGTTGCTGTACGCGGCTGTCAAGAAACATAAAGTATCTCCTGTCCACCTCCTGGTGAACCATTGGATGAGTGTCCCCGGTTACAAGGTAGGAAGTGTGGCCATTTGTTCGCTTATCACTCGCATTGCCACAAGCTTGAAATTGTTAGAGGGAGCTACTTTTGAGTACATTGAACATCATAGAGAATTTTATGACCTCTACACTTTTGGCCAAGGTCACTTACTGAAAAAAGTGAATGATGTTTATTATGCAAAATATGGTGAAGCTGCGATCCGGTTACCTAACCCGGAACTGGCTTTGTATTATGTGCAAAACTATCATGTTGAGTTGCGAAATGAGAACCGTTGAATGAGAGAGCACCTCAAAGAGTTTGCTCGGAGAGGGTGACAGGAAATCGTGAACCCGTTTGGCGTGGTGCCGAAACCGCCCGAGAAGAACCAGCACATGCCGGTTTAATGAGTGGAATGTACCTCGGCACCACTCACTAAACTCATGGGTGTACCCACCACAAAGCCAACCACATCAACCATTCCGTGGTTTCTACCCACCATACACGAGCCGAACATCGAGCCGGGACCCTCACAACCACCAAGATACTCTTATGACCCCTTTGGTATCACCGATGAAGAAGAAGAACCCCACCAAGACTTTGAGCCACGTCGCCATTCCGATGCCACCAGTTTCATTTTCACCCAGCAGCACTATGATGAACAAGTAGCCTTCCAGCACAACACCACTGCCACTCCGAATCGCCATGATCAGAGGTGGAATGACCAGCTCCAGTGGAACCAGAACACCACCCAGACACTAGGCACCATTCAATGTAATACCCGATCTTAAGAACAAAACCAGATATACACCATATGTGAGACTTAGAGATCAAATCTCACATATAGCTACAAATAAGGGGTGATATCAAATAACAATGCTTAATATATATAACGTACTTAGCAAAAAGAGATATAACCTTAGAAGCAATCAGCGGATAGACAACTCTAAACTTCGGGTATTGACTTCATTCCACTGGATCCAACTGACTGGTTGACAACAAGCCTAAACTTCTCCTTAGGTGGTAGGAATAGCAAGAGTGAGTCCATGTCGAACTCCGCAAGTATAGCAGGGGGTTTATGAGGCTCAAAAGGTTGACATGGTTATACTGCAAATAGCTTTTAATGTATGTCATATTTTAGCATTTAGCATCAAGGTAGTGTTCCCATAACCACATGATCAGGTAAACATGATTAAAGAATAACAATTAATATCAACATTAACATTAAGCAATAACAAAAAGTGGTCATCTATTCCCGCAATGTCTCGGGGCCGCCCTAACCGTGGGCACGGACGACATATCGATTTAACTCTGCGCGAGGTGTACCCTTTCCACGTGAGTCGTGATTCCCATTTGCCCTAGGTCATGACTCCCCAAACACACTTCCAAGGTGAGTAGGCGGGGTCTCACTATAAAGCCACCCAAAAGTTCGTCTAACAAGAAAGGGTCGCCTTGTCGTCGGATATAGGGAATCCCTCCTCCCAAAGTGGCACACAACCTACCCGGCTATACACACCATGGAGGAGCCGCCCATACCCAATTCAGCCCTCCCTCTTACAAGCTAGAAAAGGTCTCTTGAATGCACTAGAGCCGAGCCATATAGCCCCCACACGGCGCACGTGAAATCCCGTACGATCACGTACGGATAAGTCCTTAAGGAGAGGGAACATCAAGTGAATGGAAACAGCCAATCACCTTAACCCTCTTGATTCCAAGTTGCTAAAAAGTCATCTTTTAAGATTGTTGCATAATCCGTTAATCAAGTTACAAGATCATGTTATGAAGCACTAGCATCACTACCCATATGCAATAGCCCAGGTTATCAAGGTAACAAGTGATCAAAGCTAAGTAATTCCAAACAGGGGTAACAAAGGACACATGCATATGAAATTTAGTGTGATGGTGAATAGGACCCAAGGATGGTCCTACTATACTTGCCTTAAAATTAGGTCCTTTCTTCGAATCCCAAATCTTCTCGTAGAACTTCTTCTTGATCTCCAACTTCTTGAGCACCAACTTTCAGGATCATCAACGCAAAGCTCACCGACTGGACACGATTACGAGCACCACACAAGCATCCGAGCAATCATACACGAAGCAAACAATATGACTATATTAGAACAGTATACCAATCATAAATAAATAGAAAGGAAAGTTTATAAAATAACTCTAATCGTTTCTACGATCACATAGACGTCAACTTCACCGAAAACGGAGCTATAACGGCGACGATATGAATTTTCCAAGTTTTTTTCTATGGACTAACAATGCATTAAATATGAACTTGAAATCTAACAGCGACAAACTGAACTAACAGTAGCACTGATGCGTAATTTACGAAATTACGAATCCAACGCATTTTGAATGGACCAAAACGGAGTTAAAACGGAGATTTTTTAGCAAAACAAAATAAGGGCAATTCTGTAATTTGCTGAAGACGTATTTTAGAAGGAATTATGTTTTCCATGCTTGAAAGTGTAAACTCATAATGCGCAAAAGGGCTGGTATTTCATGGTATTCCTAAAATTATTTGTCTAAATGAAAACGGCCATAAATATGGGGTGATGTCATGCTTGTGTCATTGCGATGTCATGAAAGCAAGCAAGCTAGCTAAGAAGGAGGACATGGCCGAAGCTTTGCTGGACTACGATGAACACAAAGCTCGGTTCGGGTTTTCGAGCCAAAAATACACACGGACGCAAGGACGATTGGTGAACTCACCTAGCGCTCGGTGGCGACATGGGGAAATGAGGGCGGTTCAGCGCGCAGTTCGGCAATGGCGTGAGCCATGCGAAGCTATGTTGGCGTACCGATTCGTCGAGATGGCCGGCGGAGCGAAAGCGATGGCGGTACATATGATGAACCGCACAGCATGTAGGGCGAGATGGATATGTACAGGTGACCTGGTGTCCTTGCTCATGCGTGACACACAAAGATGAAAGATATATATTACTAGGATTGTTATGTGATAGCAGCGGGGTATATGGATCGATCCATGAACAGCATGCTTACTTGATCGAAGATGTAACTTGTAGGTGTTACGGCTTGCTACTCTTCGTGGCCGGAAACGATTGACACATGAGTAGCTTGTCGCCTTGCATTGTTTGATAAAAAAATGACAAGCAGCCAACGGGAAGGGGCATCACGTGGTAAATCTACCCAAAGGTGCTGCAGATGTTTTAAGAGACAAAGCAAGGAACAGAACTGATTAGAAAATAAAAGATAAACTAAAAAGGGCATAGTGACAAGGGTTTGGCTTCACCGTTTTACCGGACGATGGCCTCCTCTAGCGTGATTTGCCTCTAGGTAGTTCGGACGAGGACTTGAGCGGCGAGAGGAGGCATGTAGATCGAACATCACACTTGCAAAAGCAACGTGCAGCGGTAGTAATCAATGGCATGGTGTAGTTAATGAAGAGGAAGGGAAACAAGGAGATGCTCACCCACAATTAGCCGACAAGGGCAGTGATGATGGTCCAAAGATGGCGGACGTGAAGAGGGCGGCATGCGCGGCGACTTCGGAGTCCGGACGACCGGACGTGGCATGCATATCGATGTAAGGGGCAAACAGCCGAGTCTCTTTCGAGATGGCTTGAGAAGACGACGAGCCAACGATCACCATCGGTTGGGGAAGGTGCACTACGTCGTGGCAACGGTGGCGAAGCCAACGGCCACGACGTGCCTCGGGTACGGCTACGTGTCTTCTGCGAAGATACACGAACAGCAACGCGCGGCGGCGGCGGGCCGAGCAAATAGGGCACGACGGCTCCGGGTCTTCGACGAAGCTACACACGAAGGCACGATCTAGGATCAAGAGGCGGCGGCAAAGCAACAACTCGGCTCGAGCTAGGGTTTTCGATGCGGAACCTCTGCGCTTTATAGGTCGCGGGGACGGGGTGGAGAGACGAGATTTGCTCGGATTAGAGTCCATCGTGTTCACGGCAAGAGAGACGGGAGTGCAACACGGGCTTCGGCCTAGCCGGGCTAGATAGAGGGCCTTACGTGAGGGAAAAAGAATTTTTCCTTTTTTTATTTTCAAATCTTTACAAAAGCATTTTAAAAACGGTTTTGAAACATTTTCAATTTTAGTCAAAACCACACACTCCAATAAATCGAATGCATTGGCATGAATGCACCAACAATGTTTCTAATCCTTACGATAAATTTTAGTTTGATGAAAAAAATATTATTTTCCTAGGTTTTTATGAGCACAAAAATGCAAATTAAATCAAGTTAACCCTATTTTCAAAAATTCAAATTTTGTGGTGTTACAACTCTACCCCTTAAGATGAATCTCGTCCGAGATTCGGATGATGGTGATCCGAGAGATTGGGATATAGAGATTGGGATATATACACTGGCATTGGATCTTCTTCATCGCCTTGACTAGTTCCATCTTTTCGGTAAACATTCCAGCTATCTCGATAGACTTACTTCGAGTAACTTGCTCAACTATAATTCCAAATGTTTGACGAGTACTCTAAAACATCTTTCGGGTAAATCCAAACCAATCTTGGTAACTTCCATTTGTTAAGGGACTTCTCTTTTTAGACGTTATCGCAAATTCTCATACCAATGCTCTTTGTGCTTCTCATAATGGTCACCGACAAACTCTTGTCCCCACCGATTCTAAATTGCAATGCAATCTCTCTCATCTCATTTTGTAGTTTTTTTAATCCATACATTCAACTCTCCTATTTCCATCTTCAATAGACAACTGACTTTTGGGTGAATTTCCTCGAACCTCAAACATAATTCTTAACCCATGGTGTCTTCCAAAACTCCTTAGCATAACCCTCCTTTGCTAAGAGCAATGATAACGACAATTCCTTAGTTCTTTCTTCTTCCAATTAACCGTTGTGATTCTCCTTGTTCAAAGATGAACTTTATTAACTAGCAACTATATTACACTTGGTGACATCACTTGTTTCTGCACCCAATTTGATCTTGGTGTCATTCAAACTTTCATAGCACACTTTATATGCTAGGAATACCATCAACAATTTCTCTTCTGCCAATGATTGCATCCTCCAAATCGCCAAGGCATAAACCATGTTTGGAACCTGTGGGTTATGGCCCACTATAACTCCATATCACTCCAACTATAGCGTCACCAGGTCAACCTCAACTTAGTAATGATCCTTTGAGTTTCTTCTGATCGACCTTGATATTGCTCTTTACTTCCAAGTAACAACCTCTATGCTCCATAATGGATAACTCGACATCTCATCAGTTGATTAGTCCAAATCATGCCTTCGATAGTATATCGAGTTACTCTTGCTTACATAGGTGGTTCCAACTCAACACACCTTCCTTGAGTTCTTCGTGCAATTCCATCATAAGAGACATACCATAACCAAAAGAGAACTTCCTCCAAACAAACTCACACACCAAGATTGGTGTAAGCATTGAGGCTTCCATAGAATCAATCATAGTGAAGTCGACATCTCATTATTCCTATGCCATCATCACCAACTTGTCTTGAGGCTTATACAACCACACTACCTTCTTGCATAACACACCTCAAACCTTAACACGATGCATCACAAATCTTCTTACTCTGACCTGGTGACACCAACACCAGAGCTGTAATTGATTTCTACTTTAACTCCTCAAAACTACCTTGACTCTTATCAGGCCATACGAACTTGGCACTCTTCTCTAGTAGAGCTGTCATAGGTTTAGCAGGTTTGGAGAATCCTTCAATGAACCTCCCATAATAACCAGCTAAACAAAGGAAATTGCGGATCTCACATACATCGTAGGCGGCTTCTAATTCAACTCACTCTTCACCTTCCATGGATCCACTTTGTTATACCTCCATTAGAGACATGACCCACAAAAGAAACTTCGTTTATCCAAAACTCACACTTGCTCGCGTAGCATACAATTTATGTTCTCTAAGCTTCGTAAGACTACCCTTAAGTGTTCGGCATGTTCTCTTTCGGTCTTAGAGAACACCGGGGGTATCATCAATGAAAACCACCACAAGATTATCAAGATATTCCACAAACACCTTGTTAATCATGTGCATAAAATAGACAGTGCATATGTCAGACCAAAGGACATAACTGTGCACTAATGCAACCATGCCTCGTAGTGAAAAAACTGTCTTTGGTATTTCTGCATTCCGAATCTTCGATGATGGTAACCGGAATGTAGATCCATCTTAGAAAACACATAAGCACCTCTTAATGGATCAAACAAGTCATCCATCATCGGCTACAGGTACTTGCTCTTGATGGTCACTTCATAAAAAGAACCATAATCATCACACATACGTTGGGTATCATCCTTCTTGTAATCTAAGATCGCCGGAGCACCTCATGGGAAACCTTCTTCCCGCAACTCCTTAACTTGCTCCTTATAGAGCACCCAACAAGTCACTAATACTTTCTCATGGATAGACCTCTCAGCAACAGAGATAGTTGCTCCTTTCCAGGGAAAGTGCTTGAATGCATAAAACTTTCACCTTGCATCTTCTTCTTCGTGGCTACCCCCCTTAAGAAAAGATCTACTAGGGGCACCAAAGGGTGTCTTTTATCTTCAAGTAAGTTAGTGGATCATGCCCTTCTATCATCCCAAAGAAACTCATGTACATGGGTAGGAACTTGTAACATGCAATTCTCCGCGAGCAGAAAAACAGCAGTGCAGAGAAACAGACATAACTCCTATTCTGTTGATCCAATGAAGCTATACCTCACACCGTTGGAAAGCTTATAAAATTCTCGATAATGTTCTTATAGAACATGTTTCCAGATTCCATAGTTAAGTTGGTCTAAAATACTCCACAACCGAAACTGTTGTAGATTCCAGACAGCACAAATACACAGCTTTGTGAATTTCATAGCTCCCAATCCAAAATTGATATGGAGGTGATTCTAACGGAATTGGACAGTTACAGAAGTATAGTTGCTTGCAGAAAAATTTCATAACCTTTGCACAAACAATTCTCGAGATATAACAGTAAGACTGCAGACTGTTCCAGATTTCTTACAGCACAGATTCTTCGTCTTGTGATTTTCGTAACTCCCAAACCAGAATAGCTTTTATGATGATTCTTGTGCTCAGATAAAGATGTTAAAGCCTACTTTTGTCCAAAATTTTCTCATGATTTTTGGTTGTCCAAAGCTTGAGGTATAAACCGAGGAAGACAGATTGCTCCAAAGGGACAGGATGCAGAAAACGGGAGGAAACCAAAACCCAACTAACTATTCATTAATCCTTATGCCTTAAACCTATAAGCTAAATGAAATTGTGGACAGAACCACAAGATCATTGCACTCATTACAAAAATGCAAATCAAACATAAGCATAAGCACAAAACAACTAAGCACTTAAAATTCACAAATCACACATTACGAATGACAGACTCTATTAACTTCGCAACTAACGGTTTGTTACAATAGGAGCACTAACTCCTACTTCTTGAACACGGTGTGTACGCAGCAACATCCAAGGTAACATCTCTTGCGTGGGGTTGAGCGGGACATGTCTTCCAGTTCATTTATCTCGGGTAATCCAAAGCCACGACTTCTCCACTCATCAATCTCATCAAGAGCTTCCTCATAGTGTTGCCTTACTTCGCCAGCTCTAGTTGGTGATTTTGCAGCAAAAACACTTCAATTGTGGATGTAAGA
Source organism: Themeda triandra (assembly GCA_018135685.1). Classification (NCBI taxonomy): domain Eukaryota; kingdom Viridiplantae; phylum Streptophyta; class Magnoliopsida; order Poales; family Poaceae; genus Themeda; species Themeda triandra. Next base: position 1,014,725 of record JAENPR010000119.1, on the reverse strand, counting down.
AATCTTCACTTTGCTAAAGGGTGTGTTGATGTACTCCTTGCGCCAACAAGTATGATTCTTTGGTAAGGCAGGATGAGCTTCTCCATTCTATGGTTCTGTTTGAACATAGTTCCATCTAGTGAATCATGGTCCTTCATAGTTGATAAGAGCGACCTTCTCGTTATGAACCATCTAAAGAGAGAAAACTTAGAGGACGTGACCAAGGTTTTCATAATGGAGTAGAGACCAAACATGAGCATATCTTTCAGAAATAACCAGGTCGGATAGATAGCAAGAAATGAACAAGGATAAGAATCAAGGCTTTCAAACAAGCATCAAGGAGGAGATAAATATCAAGGATAGAGTCATAGTGGAGAAGAAATTGTCAAGGTATGTAGAACAAGGTTGTTCTAATGATATCAAATCCTAAAGACGACCATTTAATAACTAGGCTTGCGTCCTACAGTCAGCATTGAGCTGATACCACTTGTAATACCCGATCTTAAGAACAAAACCAGATATACACCTTATGTGAGACTTAGAGATCAAATCTCACATATAGCTACAAATAAGGGGTGATATCAAATAACAATGCTTAATATATATAACGTACTTAGCAAAAAGAGATATAACCTTAGAAGCAATCGGCGGATAGACAACTCTAAACTTCGGGTATTGACTTCATTCCACCGGATCCAAGCGATCGGTTGACAACAAGCCTAAACTTCTCCTTAGGTGGTAGGAATAGCAAGAGTGAGTCCATGTCGAACTCCGCAAGTATAGCGAGGGGGTTTATGAGGCTCAAAAGGTTGACATGGTTATACCGCAAATAGCTTTTAATGTATGTCATATTTTAGCATTTAGCATCAAGGTAGTGTTCCCATAACCACATGATCGGTAAACATGATTAAAGAATAACAATTAATATCAACATTAACATTAAGCAATAACAAAAAGTGGTCATCTATTCTGCAATGTCTCAGGGCCGCCCTAACCGTGGCACGGACGACATATCGATTTAACTCTGCGCAGAGGTGTACCCTTTCCCCGTGAGTCATGATTCCCATTTGCCCGGGTCATGACTCCCCAAACACACTTCCAAGGTGAGTAGGCGGGTCTCACTATAAAGCCACCCAAAAGTTCGTCTAACAAGAAAGGGTCGCCTTGTCGTCGGATATAGGGAATCCCTCCTCCCAAAGTGGCACACAACCTACCCGGCTATACACACCATGGAGGAGCCGCCCTATACCCAATTCAGCCCTCCCTCTTACAAGCTAGAAAAGGTCTCTTGAATGCACTAGAGCCGAGCCATATAGCCCCCACAAATGGCACGTGAAATCCCGTATGATCACGTACGGATAAGTCCTTAAGGAGAGGGAACATCAAGTGAATGGAAACACCAATCACCTTAACCCTCTTGATTCCAAGTTGCTAAAAAGTCATCTTTTAAGATTGTTGCATAATCCGTTAATCAAGTTACAAGATCATGTTATGAAGCACTAGCATCACTACCCATATGCAATAGCCCAGGTTATCAAGGTAACAAGTGATCAAAGCTAAGTAATTCCAAACGGGGTAACAAAGGACACATGCATATGAAATTTAGTGTGATGGTGAATAGGACCCAAGGATGGTCCTACTATACTTGCCTTAAAATTAGGTCCTTTCTTCAAATCCCAAATCTTCTCGTAGAACTTCTTCTTGATCTCCAACTTCTTGAGCACCAACTTTCGATCATCAACGCAAAGCTCACCGACCGGACACGATTACAGAGCACCACACAAGCATCCGAGCAATCATACACGAAGCAAACAATATGACTATATTAGAACAGTATACCAATCATAAATAAATGGAAAGGAAAGTTTATAAAATAACTCTAATCGTTTCTACGATCACATAGACGTCAACTTCACCGAAAACGGAGCTATAACGGCGACGATATGAATTTTCCAAGTTTTTTTCTATGGACTAACAATGCATTAAATATGAACTTGAAATCTAACAGTGACAAACTGAACTAACAGTAGCACTGATGCGTAATTTACGAAATTACGAATCCAACGCATTTTGAATGGACCAAAGCGGAGTTAAAACGGAGATTTTATTAGCAAAACAAAATAAGGGCAATTCTGTAATTTGCTGAAGACGTATTTTAGAAGGAATTATGTTTTCCATGCTTGAAAGCGTAAACTCATAATGCGCAAAAGGGCTGGTATTTCATGGTATTCCTAAAATTATTTGTCTAAATGAAAACGGCCATAAATATGGGGTGATGTCATGCTTTTGTCATTGCGATGTCATGAAAGCAAGCAAGCTAGCTAAGAAGGAGGACATGGCCGAAGCTTTGCTGGACTACGATGAACACAAAGCTCGGTTCTGGGTTTTCCGAGCCAAAAATACACACGGACGCAAGGACGATTGGTGAACTCACCTAGCGCTCGGTGGCGACATGGGGAACAGTAGGGCGGTTCAGCGGCAGTTCGGCAATGGCGTGAGCCATGCGAAGCTATGTTGGCGTACCGATTCGTCGAGATGGCCGGGCGGAGCGAGAAAGCGATGGCGTACATATGATGAACTGCACAGCATGTAGGGCGCGATGGATATGTACAGCATGGCCTGGTGTCCTTGCATGCGTGACACACAAAGATGAAAGATATATATTACTAGGATTGTTATGTGATAGCAGCGGGGTATATGGATCGATCCATGAACAGCATGCTTACTTGATCGAAGATGTAACTTGTAGGTGTTACGGCTTGCTACTCTTCGTGGCCGGAAACGATTGACACATGAGTAGCTTGTCGCTTGCATTGTTTGATAAAAAAATGACAAGCGGCCAACGGAAGGGGCATCACGTGGTAAATCTACCCAAAGGTGCTTTACGAGATGTTTTAAGAGACAAAGCAAGGAACGCAGAACTGATTAGAAAATAAAAGATAAACTAAAAAGGGCATAGTGACAAGGGTTTGGCTTCACTGTTTTACCAGACGATGGCCTCCTCTAGCGGTGATTTGCCTCTAGGTAGTTACTGACGAGGACTTGAGCGGCGAGAGGAGGCATGTAGATCGAACATCACACTTGCAAAAGCAACGTGCAGCGGTAGTAATCAATGGCATGATGTAGTTAATGAAGAGGAAGGGAAACAAGGAGATGCTCACCCACAATTAGCCGACAAGGGCAGTGATGATGGTCCAGCATGGCGGACGTGAAGAGGGCAGCATGCACGGCGACTTCAGTCCGGGCGACGGACGTGGCATGCATATCGATGTAAGGGGCAAACAGCCGAGTCTCTTTCGATGGCTTGAGAAGACGACGAGCCAACGATCACCATCGGTTGGGGAAGGTGCACTACGTCGTGGCAACGGTGGCGAAGCCAACAACAGCACGACGTGCCTCGGGTACGGCTCGTGTCTTCTGCGAAGATACACGAACAAAGAACTCCGTGCGGCGGCGGCGGGCGAGCAAATAGGGCACGACGGCTCCGGTCTTCGACGAAGCTACACACGAAGGCACGATCTAAGATCAAGAGGCGGCGGCAAAGCAACAACTCGGCTCGAGCTAGGGTTTTCGATGCGGAACCTCTCGCGCTTTATAGGTCGCAGGGACGGGGTGGAGAGACGAGATTTGCTCGGATTAGAGTCCATCGTGTTCACGGCAAGAGAGACGGGAGTGCAACACGGGCTTCAGCCTAGCCGGGCTAGATAGAGGGCCTTACGTGAGGGGAAAAAGAATTTTTCCTTTTTTTTTTATTTTCAAATCTTTACAAAAGCATTTTAAAAACGGTTTTGAAACATTTTCAATTTTAGTCAAAACCACACACTCCAATAAATCGAATGCATTGGCATGAATGCACCAACAATGTTTCTAATCCTTACGATAAATTTTAGTTTGATGAAAAAAATATTATTTTCCTAGGTTTTTATGAGCACAAAAATGCAAATTAAATCAAGTTAACCCTATTTTCAAAAATTCAAATTTTGGGGTGTTGCATTCAAGAGAACCAGGAAGAAGCCGCCTCCATGTTGCATGGCTTGGTGGACCTGTTGCACATCCACTATCCACCACCACCGCCGCAAGGCTAGCTTGGGGGAGGACCCCCATTATCAAGATAAGTATTTCTTTCCCTTTTGTTTCAGTTTGTTTGTTTTCAGTTTGTTTGTTTTCAGTTTGTTTTATGCATTGAAAAAAAAATTCAGAAAACCTAGAAAAACCCAATAAAAATTTGCTTGCTGTTTCAAGAAGTTTGTTTAGTTTGCTTTCTTTAAATGTGTTTGTTTACATTTCAAGTTTGCCTTAAGATGAAAACCAAATAAAAAGAGTGTGCAAGTTTGCTTTCAATTCAGTTTGCTATAAATAAAATTGTGTAGACTTGAGGACTGCATGATGGAAATGATGAATAGTTGCTCTGCTCTAATTCCTTGCAAGTACCTAGCTTTAAAATTGAGTTCTCCCAAGATTTGGATACACTATTTGACAACTGGATTTACTCTACACCTGAAACCTGTGGGAGCATATGCTTAAACTAAGTCTAGGTAGTTGACGGACATGATATAATGATAGTCTGAGCTGCTATTCATTGTGTTCCAAAGTGCCACTAAATTCTAGAGATTTGTTTGTGAAAATTATAAATGATTCATGATGAGTTCCTTATATGACAGAGAGTTAAAATTCCTACCACAGCCAGAACTTGATTATTAGAATAGGAAGCCTCCTCATTTGATAGGCTCGTGCTGTCGGCTGTGTTGTATCCTTATGAACTCATCATACAGCTAAATCTTGGTTTCACACTCACATTCACCCTTGCTACTTCTACCCTGGAAGTACGCACAACATAAAGCCTATCATCATCCATTGAAATTGTTCTACTCTTACACTGAGAGTGAACACCCAAAAATATCCCCTTGTTCATTTTGCTAGCCATTTATCCAAGATCAATGCTCCAAGTATCATTTGTTATCCCCGATGTAAAGTTGTCAAGATTGAGAAGTGTTCCATTCAAGAAGTATTTCATTCCTTTTTGGGCTGCAAGAATTATTTAAAAAAAAAGAAAAAAAGAAGAAAAAGAAAGAAAAATTTATGAGCCTAGTTTTTGTCAAATTTTCAAAGTTCAAGCTTTCAAGTTCCAAGAGTTTTCCAAATAAAGGAGCATTGATAATTCCTTTGTGCACCCTTCTCCTCCCACAAATATTTCTCTCTATTTTATATATCATCCACATATAAAACCACACGTGCACACACCGATTGGTTGTATGTTGAGTTCCTTCGGATCCATGGTTCGATCATGCCAATGCATTAGTTCTCCACACCTATGAGCTCTACATAAGCCTTTATTAAAGTAGGGTGAGAGAGAGAGAGTGAAGGCTCATCTATATATGCCTTGAACCAAAAATACCACATATTCTGAGAGTAAGAGAGAAGGCATACTTCCTTTTCAATGCCTTAGAGAGGATCCAAAAATACCACATATTGAGAGACTTGAAAGGGTCGTATTAAGGAACTCTGAGTTTTATTGAGAATCTTGTAAAAACTCCAGAACAGAGGTGGAACAACAGAGCATGAGACAACAGTGCTTGACTTAATTGTTCTGTCTTTCAACTACTCACGACCCAAGTGTAGGTAAAAGCCCCATGGTTGAAAGAAACATGAGTAAGTTTGGGAGTTATGATAGTTCACTCTAGTCTGGGATGAATTCTTGTTTAGAGCATGTGTGTTTGTAAAGCGTGAATGCATCGCAGCAACTCCTGATCCATCTTCTGTAGCTATTTGCTCAGGGACGAGCAAAGGGTAAGCTTGGGGGAGTTTGTTGACGGTTGTTAATGATCAATTTTATATATCAACCAGAGAGAGAAAGAGGGGTATAATCTGTTCACCACCAATAACTTAGGGTTTAAACTGACGATTCCACAAGTTTTGGTGAATATGTGTTTTCGCGAGGGGATTATCGGAAAACATCCAAGGAGGCCCACATGTCATGATTACATAGAGAGAAAGACCGAACGGGTAAAATTGTATACTCTAGAAGACTCCCGAGAAGGCAAACCCGGAAGCGGAGACCCACTGGCATAGGGGTGAGTCGGCCGACTCCCGGGTGGGTCGGCCGACGCCCACCTCCACCAATCGGGTGGAGGCTCGCGGATCTGCCTCTCCACCGACCTTGAGGAGCAATATTTATCGTCCGTTTAGGTCGGTTTGATCCGATGGCTGTGGTGCATCCTAGGGGCTATATATTGAGCCCCGGCCCCTGGCTAAACCCTAATTCATTCAAGAATTCATTATTCGAGGTAGCCATCAGCAAAGCCGGGGTTTAGAGAGAGATCTCCACCCGAGAGAATTAGAATAGCTACTCTAGATCTTCAAGTTCTACATAGGTTTAGACTAGATAGAGGAAGAATCGGGCGCTGTGCTCGAAATTGGATCTTCATCATCGAAATTGGTATTATCTTGTATCTATTCTTGTGACTTTATTCTAAATATCATTATGTTTCTATTTATTATGTTCCTAGTTTATTCTAGTTCTACATTTGATATGGTTATGATTGGTAATAAGTTTATGTATATGTTTGCAAAGCGCTTAGCTCTCTTCCCGGGAGGGTTAGGTGGTAGATTTCATGTAAGCATGGTGCTTAGATGCCGTTTACCTACAAATGCACCCTATTGGCCGGGTCATGTGGTAGATCGCGGAAGTGACAGTTCCGTTGAGTCCTTTGTATTCCATCCCCCGTTGATAGGTCTAGCAGAACCAAAGTTGCGTAGTAAGACCTGCTATGTCTTGGCTTGTTATAGCAATGATCCTTATACATAGATGAAGAGTCTTTTGTGCTATATATGATAGTGTAGAGTTGGAGTAGATGAATGACTTAGTAGATTAGAACCTACATAGGATTTCTATTTCTTGCACTAATCAGATGTCAACCTACCTTTTGTGAGTAGTCTATATCTAATCTCTGTGTGATTTATACCCTGAGCTTATTACTTATATTCCCTTATTTATCATGGTTTACCCCTCTGCCACAGTATGTGACAGTGTAATCAATCACTCATAAGTAGTTGTGTTTAGCAAGTTTATCTCATTGTTTAAGTCATCAGTTCTTTCCTTTGAGCTAAATATAAATAACGATACCTGGAATACTTCCTGGTAAAATGCTACGATGGTGTATTATCTGTTCGCTTGCGGATCCCATATTTTTCTTGACTAGAGGAGCAGTTTCTATACCAACACTTTTGGCGCCATGCTAGGGATGACAACTTAGCGTGAGTGGTGTTAGAAGTGTCAACAACAGTACAAACAAAAGCAGAATGCAAATGAGAGATCTTTGCTCAATGGACCTATAATCAAAAATTCCTCTCAGATGAATGAAGGCTTAAGAACAGAGGACAAACAGTGTCTAAGGACATAGGAGTACAACACACTCTGAGGGATGACTCAACACTCATATTTGGTTTCACGTGGCAAGCGACAACAAGGTCAAGCTTGGGGAGGAAGGCCGACGACTCTTCAAACAATGATCTAGCAATGCTCTTCCTCTTTTCAAGCCCCCGTCATTCTGGCATGTTGAGAAGAAACAATGGGTGGAGCACAAGGTCTGGGCACAAGAAAAAAAGAGGTAAGGAAAAAAAAAGAGTGCAATTTTAGAAGACAAGATGCTCAAGGAGAGAGGTCAATCAAGCAAGGCAATCATGGTATATGTTCACTATCACCCTACACCAATCTCAATCCAATGATTTAGAAGGCCTCATGGTTATGTTCACTATCACCCTACACCAATCTCAATCCAAGGGATAGTAACTCCTATCCGCGCAGATGATGGTCGATCACCTGTCTTCTACCGATTAAGTAGCAGGTCTAAGCATTACGTAGCCCTGTACCTACTGTAGGATAACTTTTGTGGTAAGTAGTCCTAATGCAACTATGTTTCCGAGCAACTCCTATAACGTAATGCAACATATCAATATAAAAGACTCAAGTAAATATTTGCAAACCGTAGGAGAAATGCTCCGGGGCTTACCTTTGACGAAGGAGCTAGGGACGTGGTTAGGACACTCGGGCAGATCAGCTTCTGGCTCCTCTCCTTTGGCTGCCTCCTGCAGCTCCTGCTCCTGCTGCTCCTCCACGTTCAGCTCCTCGGGAACTGCTTGCACGTTGGTCTCCTGCGATCCTGTATGATGCGATGCAAGTATATAAATAACGTGCAAATGAAATGGAGTTGTATAGTAAATGATGTCATGATATGTATATGCTTATCAATAGACCCACATCAGCAACTACCATAAATAATCATCTCAACCTACGCGAGAACATCGAACCTTTCTCACATCTTTGTCGGAAACCGACGACAAAGAGATTACGTTTCTATAGCAAGTCCTAGCTCTGCTACTCCTAAAATTCCATAAACATTACAGCAGCAGACTCTTGGCTAAACTAGGATACCACATAAATTTCACCTCAAAACTTGAAGTACAATGACCTACACAAAAATCACACGACAGCTGCCACAATTGGCCCTGAAAATACTTTGTACTACCAAAGTAGTCCAACATCAGCACCAATGGCATGTGGACCTTCCAAGCAGCATATAAGCATGTCACAAGAAGTTTCATGGCCATAGCCCTAACTATTATTTTTCTATGAATTAATTAAGCAACAGGGCATAGCCTAACTAAGCTATCAAAACAAGAATCACAATTTTTGGATCACCAGAGAATTACTTATGGATTTTACAAGATAAAAGCCTTTCATAAAATTAATTAAAACAGTATATAAAAGTATGCCAAAAATGGCATCTCATAATTTCTCTGCACAGCACATCACATAAGCAAAATAACCCAACTTGAATCACCTCATTTGGATCAAAAATGAGGGAGATATGAATTTCTAAAGCTCTAAAACTAAATCTGAAATCCTATTTTTCATTTTCAGAAATCCATTCCTAAACGCTAGGTGCACCCCGATGTGCACACAGGCCGGACCTAAAGTGCTAGGTGCACACGGGCCTGTGCACCCCGGCTTTGGCCTGCCAGCGGGACCCGCAGTGGAGCCGGGCCCACTGGTCAGCTGCCCCGACGCGCGGGGCGCGGCGGCCGTCGGCGAGCTCCGCCGGTGGTGGCGCTCGAGGGCAGCCAAGGGCACCGGCGTGCTCCCCGCGACGCGGCGCATCCAACGGACCAGTTAGCCTGAGCCCTAGTGGCTCAAGTCGACGGCGGCGGTGCTAATGGCGGCGCGCGGCGGCGCTCGACGGTGGGGAAGGCCGTCGAGGCCCTGGCGACCCTCTTCGTCAAGCCTACGGGCTCCATCTCGACCTCGCGAGCATACCGAGCCCACTAACGGGTGAAAATGGTGGCGCATGCGAAGGCGACGACTCGCCGTGGCGGCGGCGGTGCCCTTGCCGGAGTCGCACGCGCGCGGCGCTAGGCGGCTCCACGTTTCGCCCTAACTAAGCCGGAGCTTCGGCTCGTGCATGCGGCATCGCTACGCGCAAGGAGATGCGGGGAGGAAGGGAGAAGGCGGCGGCATTCACTCGCCGGAGTTCCGCGGCGGCGGCCATGGCCGAGGAGGAAGAAGGGCCGAATACGGCCACTACCTTATCGTGTCGGGCGAGCGGAGGGCCGGAGGTGATGAAGACGAGGCGGCGAACAAGATGCTGCCCTCGTTTTCGACTTTCACCGGTCGGAAACGGAGCTGGGCGACGGCGATGGTGGCGGCTATGGCGGACGCGGTGGAGAGAGAGAGGGGTGGCGTGAGGGAGGAGGACGGCGTAATGACGACGGGACGGGGGCTCCCCCCTTTCCCGTTCTGGCAGGCGCTGCGGCCGCGGCGCGTGGCACGCCGTGGCGGCCACCGTCACCGACAGGCGGGGCCCGCGGGGGCGCGGGGCGCGACGCCGTGTGGTCCGGCGTGTGGCCAGCCGCAGAAGATCCGGGCCGGCAGAACGGCAAACACCGGGTTCGGCCAATCAGAAGTTGCCACGTCGCCGTTTTTGAATTTGAATTTCAAAACCCCATATCTCCCAAACGATTACGAATTAGACAAAACTTTCAACATGAAAGTTTCTCCAAATTGGAAGATGAATCTTTCATTCAACAACCACTTTGGCTAAGTCGGCTTGTTTTAAGAGATCTAAAATTATTTTGAAAAAGGGTTATAAAATAATACTTTTAAAAACCTCTAACACTGTTTTTGGCTATTTTGATGCCCTTAAACCCATTTTCACAATTTGGTCAAAACACAAAGTTTTCTTAAAATATTTTTCTACATATTTCTTCCCAAAGCACCCAATTCAAACAAGCAAGTTATCAAGCACTTCTAGATAAGCTAAGCTAACACATCAATCATTCTATCAAAAGATGCAAACCATGCTTATGCAAATGATGACATGCTTAGAGATAATTAAATAGTGCTTAACACTGGAGGTGTTACAAAGGCGGCGTGCCGGCGCGCGCGGGAATGGGCCTGCTCCCACGGCGGCGTCGAGCCGCGCTCCCGGAGGCCGCCGGCGCGCGGGGAAGGGGCCGCGCCCACGGCGGCGGCGGGCCGCGCTCCCGGAGGCGGCGCGCGCGAGAAGGGACCCGCGCCCACGGCGGTGGCGGGCCGCGCTACCAGAGGCCGGTGGCGCACGGGGAAGGCATGGCGCCACAACGTCGGCGAGATCCAGGTTGGCGTCTCACCCTAACGTCCACCCTAGCTCCTCTCTCTCTCACACGCTCTCTCTTTCTCTCAGGGGTGGCGCCACAGCGGCTGGCCACCTTCCACAACAGCAGCGCGGAGGAGCTCCCACGACGACTACGGCGACGGCGACCTCAATCTATCGGCGTGGCACGTCCTCTCCCGGATCTGGCCTCGGGGCCCGCAGATCCGGCGAGGAGGAGCTCCCTGGCGGCGGATCCGGCGCGGGAGCTCCCGGTGGCGGCGCGTAGGAGCTCCCACGACGACAGCGGCGGCAACGACCTCGATCTGACGGCGCGGCGCGGCTGCGGGCACTCGTCCGTGGCGGATCCGATGAGCAGCGGCGCATGGACGGGCTCGCCGGGCCTGCTGATGGGCTCGGCGGGCTTGTCACGGGATTTTCTTTTCTTTTTATTTTTTTATTCATTAACCCTAAACCCGTTGTTGTGCTCTCGTCGTTAACCGTGGCCTTTGCACGGTGGCAGACGCACATGCCCGCTGTGCAAAATGTTAAGCCCGTTGCGGTAATTCGTTGTGTAGTAGTGAGTATTTTTATTGTTTTTGATTATTTACTAAGTTATCAAAATAGTGGCAGAAAACAATATATAGTATTTCTATTGTTATTTATTATTTACTAAGCTATCCAAATAGTGGCAGAAAACAATATAGATTCTTTCTAATATAACTCATAATGTCCTCTATCACATCACAAAGTTTAATATTAAAACTTAACTTCTATGTGAAGAAACAAAAAAAAATTCTTGTTAAGGGGTAAATTGGACTAACTCAAATAGTTGGGGAAGTAAAATCAAAACCAAATATTACTTTAGTGGGGGGGGGGGGTCAAATTTGAGGGGAGTAATTTGGACTTGTTCCTACATATTATACATATCACCTGCGATTCAATTAAAACTTCCAATAGACGAGTATTTGAAGGTTTTGTATTAGGCAGCCTTCACCAACTTTTAACGTTGCTCTTAGCTCAAGAAACTCGTGGATAAAATGGAAGACTTGAAACTCAAAATTTGCACATTTAAATAAATAAAACTTCTAATATATACTGAGGATGGGAATACAAATTCCAAAATTCTACACCTATATTTAACTCAAAAAACCTCACATACGAAGTAACAAATATACAGGGGTTGTTTAAAATTCAAAATTAAAAGTTTTCTTTAATTTGTATTTCTTTGAAACATTGAAAATTTGTCAAGCTAGTTATCCGTATATGTATCAAGCTTGCAATAACACATTTTTAATTAGTGATCTTCCCTGAGCTGTTAACTTCATTGGTCAATCTAACCTGTCAAACTAATGGAGCGACAAAAGGAACAGATTCCAGCCCATATTGTGGCTCGACATAACACAATATCCTTTATGCTATTCCTTTGTCATCTTAATAAAGCCTGAGTTCCTTTCTAATTCTACCCCAGAAGAGAAAGACTGATAGGGACCGCAGCAGCATCAACCACATCAGTGCCTCTTCTATCTGTTCAGCTACAAGAATTGTATAAAGTGCTCTAATACACGAATATCAAAGCATGCATCCAACTGATTAATATTTTCCTAATTTTTTGAGCGGAATTACTATTTTTATAAAAAAAATTGAGCAACTAGTTTTCTAATTACATTTACCAGTTTGCACTGGGCCCAGCCCATTCAAACCCAGTCCATGCCTATCCATTCCATTATTCGAGGCGAACTTTGCTTTCCGGTTCCAGGAGGTCCGTCCAGCCCCAGCTAAAAGCCTAGAACTCCTTTCAAACAAGCTGGTGGGCTTTCATCCAAACGGCACAAAGCAGACTGCTCCCAGGATCACATTTAAACAGGCCCTGAGCCCCCAAAGTAGCATCGAGGCCTGCTCTCAGAAAAAAAAAAGGACTACGCCCACTAGTCCACAGGCACATTTCTGCAGGACCTGCGTTTCTTCTTCTGCTCACCCCGCGTGCTCTCTCTCGGCTCCGTGGCCTTCATTTCTGGTGGCGACGACGACTGCCGCCGCCCTAAGCTAGTAAGCGAGGTGCCCAGGTCTTCATCGCGCCCTTCACCGGCGACGAGCACTCACCAGGTTTCCCACCCATTTCTTTGCCTTCTTATACTGTGCGAAAACGAGCACCTAGACCCTAAACATGAGCTATTTGGCTATTTAGATTTGAATTTGATCTAATTAAGAGTGTATACTTGTATTATGCCTACTAAGTTTTTTTTAAAAGATTATCGACTGTAAATGGGTACACCCATGTGTCCTTTACTGGGCCTGCCCCTTTTTTCTGGGCAAAATCTAATGTGTTTTAGTGTGCAAAGTGGTCAGAGTTTTGCGATTACATGGACTCTGCTCACCAGAGCTTTCGTTTGATCATACCTTAGGGAAATCAGCCTGATTTAACATGATTGCTTCAGCCATTTATCGTCTAGAAATGCTCGTCTCATTACTCACCGTTATAACTTTGGTATTTTCTGAGATCAGCTTCGAATATAATATAGGCCAGTGGATTTTCCAGTGTGATCATATATTTTATTCCGAGTGCATCTCAACTTCTTCGGATTCCTGTATGCATGTGGTATTTGATCATTTGATTCCAGTGAGTAGTTTTATCCTGGACACCGCACATACAGTTTATTAGCTTTCATATATCTTATATTTAATCCTCATTGCACATTTGTCTATGTGTTTCTTTCTGCTTTGCCACAGCTGATATTGAGTTCCATGACATGTTTATTTGAACAAATAGTTTGTGTGATTTAAATCTGCTCAATCAGTTCACTTCGATTCTTACATGACCTCTTCTTTTTTTTTTTCTTTTTTTTATTATGATGTCAACCTACTCTCATGCAACATTAATTACAAATTCATACTATGGGACTTTGTCTTAGCACTTAAGATGGCCTCTGTATTTTTCATAGTGGCTCTTGCTAACTTGCTATTCTAGCAGATTGTAGCATTCTTTTCATCATGGTCAATTTGTGTAATCAAGTCAATCTACAGTTAAGATGCGAGACTGGGTTGAAGAAATTTTTTGCAAAGAACTTACATGTGGTGCAATATTTATGTAAAATAAAGTTGATGATTGACTGACCATTCCACCTTATAGTATGCAGCCTTGAAAGTGGTTTGAAAATAAAAACTACAGATGGAAAACATAAGAATAGCATATCTTATAGTCGAACAAAGAGTTAGTCTTAGTACTGAGATTGTTTTTGTTTGGGCAATGACCAGGGTTAAACAACAACAAACAAGAAAAATGCAAACCAGGTACTTATAACATTGTATTTGCCATTTGATATCATTTAAGCTGTCCATCGACAAAATTTGTGCAGATTAAAATTGTTGAGTAACGCATCAAATTGATACCACACAGTATACACTTGTTTCCTTGCCCTTTGGGACACATAATATAATCACTAGTATACCTTTTCAAGGGGTGGGGTATGTGCAATTGTTGATGAACATGGGCTTTGCTCAATATATATTGCAGTTTATAGTCAGTGGTCAGGTCTATAAATATAACTGAGTTTTTGTTTATGTTTTGTTGGTCACTGAGTTGGATGGATGGTTATTTGGACTACCAATTTCAACCATTTGGACCAGAATCACAAAAGTAGTTTCATTGTCATTGACTTCTCAAGTGTAAAATATCAATTGACAATTCCTAAAAGTCTGTTCATGATGTAAAATACAATTTTATTGTTTATTATTAATTTTAGTTGAGTTGAACTTTTCTCATGTGCAATCTGATATCATGTTCCTTGTTTGGTCTACCGAAATGCATATATATTTCTGTTTTTCAGATTTATGCAGTCCTTTTTTTGCCAACTTAACTAACAAAAATTCATATGGCTGTCATTTTAGTTTCTATATTTTCTTTTACGTGTGCTTTGATGTTCCCATATGTATATGAGTTATGCTTCACTCACATACATTTCACCTTTCATGTATGTAGGTTTTGGTAAATCTGCATTACCATCTTATAACTTAACAAAATGAAGTGCAGATGGTAAATCTGTTTTATGCTCAGCCTTATGAAACCAGTGGAGGTAGATCTGAGTTACAATTGAACAAATGTAACTAGGTTTTTACAAACTAGATGCAAAGTTAATCTGATTTTGTTAGAGGAGTCAAGGGCCTATTGGGCCTTAGCCCATTAGGCCCTTTGACTCCTCTAACAGATTTTACCATGGGATCCATGTGGGCCTCATTTCAGATGGCAATGGCTGGGATTTCTCCACAAATATGTCTCTTAAAACTGTTATGGACCATCACAAAGTTTAGTGTGGGATCTGGCTTGTTTTGGTGTTCCTTCATGATAACGCCCCATGTTATCAGTGATCCACAAATTCGAGCCCCATGCTGCCGATCTGAAAAGGTGACACTTTTATCATAATCGTCAGGTTTCTTCCTAAACATGATGTCAAGCAGTCATGAAAAGTGCATACAGAAGTGTCATATTTTGCATTGGACAAAAGGAATTGGAGGTGCAGTACAAGATTAACCGTGTTGTTGGTCAGTGCAGACAGAAGATTGAACTTATGCAGGGGAAGTTTACATAGAAGCTAGAAGAGCTGCAATACTGCATGTTGCATATCAAAAGATGGGTGAAAAGTGCCAGTTGATGGAACAGGAAATTGAAACCTGACCAAGGATAGGTAAGAGCTTCAAGAGAAATTTGCAGAGAAATCCAGGTCGATTTGATACAGCTGAATCTTTTTTGCCTAACATGTGACCAGGAACAGTCTGTATACTGAACTTGATAAGAACATTTCTTCTTTTGCAGGCTAAAGAGGAAACTTGATGAGATATATGATAAACTGATTACTGAGTTCTGAGTATGACTATGAAACATTCTGCCATCCAAGCTGCTAATAACCTCTTCCCAAGAGCTCAGCCCGACTTTTTTGGAGGAATTCCTAGTATAATATGTTGGATAGCAGTAACCCTCCTAGGCAAGGTAATCTAATTACCTATCAAACTGCAAACAAAACAAGCAGCCTTATCTCGTCTTATCTTGTCTTACAATTTACCTATCTGTTATGCAGCCAACATATCTTAACCATGTACCTTCTTGTTGCAGATTTGATTTTATCCCTGACACTCCAAGGAGAGAGGAGATGTGGGCTCCAGCTGCATAGCAGCAAGTCTCCCAACTCTGGTACATTTGAAATTTCTTGTGAGCCTCCTACTGATCCTAGACCCCAAAAACCAGCTCGGCCTGTCTTTGGAACTGGCATGAACAATTTTTTTGGGGTTCTCTGAAATATGTTAATCTTACCAGCTGGGCCTGTCTGAGTACACGCATGCTGAATGGCCAAACTGTGTTTGCAGGTTGTAGAATTAATTGGACGAGATCTGAGACGGCACCATCATATGATATATAAGATCCCTCATCTTTTTTAAGAGACAATCTCATCTTTGTTCTGATAGAAAACCTTACTGGGTATCATTAGTATTTCCTTGGGCCCCTAAAAAAAATATTTCCTTGGGAGTTTGATGACATAACAGAGTTGCACGTTGTTAGTATTTCCTTGTCTGATTATAGTGAATTTTACATTATGCATGGGATCCATATCCAACCATTTCTGATTGTTCAATAGGAAGACAGTTGATCTAGAAGAAGAAAAAAACTGCAATGATGTGGTACTTTTTTTTTGTTCGGTTAAGTTTTTATGTTTGACAAAATTGTAGTATCGGGCTATCTGATTGATGTTTCCTGAACTATCATCACTGCTTAACAATTTATGCATATAAAAGTGGTGTAAACAGATTCAGTGATGCAACCTTGATCTTATGTACCCTAGAAACTTCAGTCTGACGTTTGCTATTCAAAGCCGAAGCTTGCAAAAGTGAAGTCAAGTTATGCAAACTTGTTGGCGTGTTTGATAGAGTGTGATCAGCGGTCACTTTACAAATATCCGAGACATCGTAGCAGAAACATTATTTTCCATTGCTCACATGACAGCAGCTGTTACAGGTATCATGGCAATGTGCGGACCAAGATATGGATACTGAGTGCTTTCCGAATGAGATACAATTTCACGTGCGCCATGCTATCTTATCATTCAAGGCACAGGCAGTAAGTAGCACAGTAGCACACATTACCATGTCGATTGATCTGAAATGATGCCAATGATGATTTGAAAACGAAGCAGATTTCGTGTAGTTTTAGTTTGTGCAAATGGCTCATTAGTCAACCATGTTTGTTTAGAGCAGAGAGATGCAGAGTGGAGAAATCCAAGCAGAGGAAAAAATAGAACATAGGTTTATGTATCCTATGCATTGATTGCCCCAAGGGTATTTGACTTGTTTTTGTATTGGAATTCTTTTATGTTGATGTTGTCTGTATCTATGCTCATTGATTTGTAAAATGGTTTACTCCGTATACCAAGACAATTGTTACACGGCACTGAAACATAACACACTGTTCTCAAATTTCCAGCTGCATATCTGCAGGAGATTGAAATATCCAGTGCTGTGGCACTCGATGAACTTCTACAATAACCAAGCATGTACAACATCAATCAAACCTATTCATTTCGGGAATTTCGGGATGGTCACACTCCATCACAGTAGTTCCTTATTTAGCATGGACGATCCCGACGCGGCAGTCACTCCCGCCCATAAAAATCAGATCCACCAAAAGCACCAGATACACATCCATGGAGCATGGACATAAACAGAACATCACTATCATCCAACTATAGGCCCCTGCCATGCTTCCATGTGACGGCCGCCGCCAGCCGCTCTTGCCTCTTGGGCGTTCCAAGCGGCGCCGCAATGGCATTGGCAAGAGCATGTCGGCAGGGACAGCAGCAGCAGAAGCGGGCCAGCCAAGATTCTGCTGACAGACACCGGGCGGCGGCGCATGCTCCGCCGACGGCCGTCACTCAGTACCCGCCGCCGAACGCGAACGAGCACCCGCCAACGCCGCCGGACCCCGCGACAGCGTCCACGGCGACGTCGCCGGCGCCGAACACGTTTCCGGCGCCGGCGCCGTAGAACCCGGCGAAGTCGACGGCCTCGGGGCCGAGCGCCACCATGCTGTCACCGTCGAGCAGCCGCCTGGCCCGCTTCTCGCCGCCCTCCACAGCGTGCGGCGGCTCGCCGGCGCCGGAGGTGGTGAACCCGTTGTTGTCCGGCGCGGCGGCGGCGTCGCCGACGAGGCGGTGCAGCCGGTCGCGGTCGCCGACGACCTTGAGGAGGAAAGCCAGCATCTGCTTGGGCCTGCGCTCGGTCTCCTGCACACGGCGCCACATGGCGGCCACGCGGTCGTCGATGGCGCGCTGCTCCTGCTTCAGCCGCACCACCTCCGTGGCCACCATGGCCATGTCGTCCGCGGAGGGCTCGGCGCCGGCGGGGATGCCGGACGCTCCTGCGTCCTTCCTCTTGCCGCCTCCGGCACCGGCGCCGCCGCCGCTGCTGCCGCCGCGGCGGACGATGTTGCGCAGGAGGTGCGTCTGCCCGCGCAGGAAGGACGCGTGCGCGAACTCCCACCTGTCCGGATCAACCTTGCGGAAGCCCTGTTCGTGTGGATCCAAAATAGCACAATACAATCAGGGCAGGGAGAACGAACTACCAGTACGGTTCTTGAATTCTTACGGTTTATCAAAATCGAACATACAACAAATTCTTACGTCCTGTATGTACATAGTTTTAGCCTTTGCAGAAAGCCAGAAATCCATAGTAAGACAGTGCAAAATAAATTTTCTCCGTGCATATTCATGGTGCAATTGATGTTTGGCCGCCACGCCTCACGGTCAATCTCTGCCCACGAATTTCAGTCATCAATCAATCTCCAAAAGAAGAAAAACAAAAGTTGTTTTGAGAATTTCGCTGCGTACAAGTTTCTTTTTTTTCCAACAAAAAGCATTTACAGATTTGCGTTGGTGCAGACGTACAGCACGGCAAGAAGAACTAGCATTGGACACACGCTAAAGAACCAATCGATCTCCATTTCCCTCCCAAATCAAAACCTCACATCAGCCAACACAGATTCTGTAGTGGTTTATACAGATCCATCCAGCACTCTCCATCCCATGTGTTCGCTCGGCTTGGAACAGGAAGAGAGAGATGGTAACATAATCAAAGTGATTTTAACAACTGACATATGTGTTGAGCTGCCTGACGAAGCTGGAGAAGTTGTTGTGCTTGAAGTGCGCGGGGAGCAGCGTCTGCGAGAAGACGAAGGGGTCGGCGACGACGAAGCTGTTGTTGCCCTTCCCCCACCCGATCACCCCGTCCGTCCCGGGGTCCTCCACCATCATGTACGTCTTCCACACGAACGGCGCCGCCGCACCGCCGCCGTTCGCCGCCATCAACAATCCCCCTACCTTGCCTGCTCCCTCCCGCTACGCTATGTATATCTTCGCAGCTCACTTCTCGAGCTAATATCTCGCAAAAGAAAGAAGGAACTATCTGCTGGAGAGGAAAGAAAGAAAGGCCACTGGGGACTTCTAAATGCGGAAATGGTGGAAAGCGCCCGGAGAAGGTAGCAACAACAGCCAACGGGTCGTTGGGCGACGCGGTCGGCGGTGACGCGCGGCGGGAGCAGGTTATAGTGGGCGCGGGGCGTGGCGGGGCCAGTGCGGCCGCGACGCGTGCCGCGGGCTCGGGAGGGTTCGGCACCCTGGCCTCCCACGTGGCCTCGCGGGCATGGGGCCATGTCGGCCCCTCGCCGACGGCGACGGGTGGGGGAAAGCACGCGCTGCTGCCGCGGACGCGAAACCACGCCCACACGCTCCACGGGCCCGCCGCGCTGCGCTTTTGCTGAGACGGCTCGTGCTTTTGCGCTTTTCCGGATCGGGTGCGCACCGGACGAGATGTCTCCAGTCTCGAGTCTGGTCTGCGAGTGCTGCTCTGTCTTGTGGTTCGGCTTCAGCCGCGAGACGGCGAGAGAAGACAGAGGGTGATTTACACTGGATTTGGGACGTGCTTGGTGATTAGTATATCCTGTAGCTAGACGAGACAGGCCTTCATATTTGTTTGCTTACACAGACAGCACTTTGATTGCACTTTGATTATACTTGTACACACCAAGCTGGAAAGAGTAGGCTCAGGAAAAGAAACAAAAAAAAAAAAAGATCAGAAAAGGGAGGTTCATCCGCTCTGCCTTTGGCGTTGCAGGGTTTTTTTACCGGCCGGTAACCGCCCGGTTACCCCGGTTACCGGACTTACCGGTCCGGCCCGGTAACAAAAACGGGCAGTAACCGGCCCGTTACCGACACATGCATGCAGGGTAAAACCGGGCTTACCGGTAAACCGGTGGTAAAAAACCGAATTTACCGCGGTAAAAAAACCCTACTCGATAGCCGAACTGTTAAGATTTGGGAGAGAGACTCATCCCAGGCAGATATGGGTTCACGTGGAGCAACGGCGAACACAAGTTGTGCCTCCCGATCTGGTAATGCGGCAACTAAACAATTCAGCTCCCCTCCGCCGGTGGTGTCACCGGCGGCCACATGGCAACAGGCCTTGTTTAGTTCCAGGCTAAAGTTGAAATTTTTTCAAGATTCCCTGTCACATCAAATATTGTATCGCTTGCATGGAGTATTAAATGATGATAAAATAAATAACTAATTGCATAGATTAGTTGTAAATCACGAGATGAATCTTTTGATCCTAGCTAGGCTATGATTGGACAATATTTTTTAAATACAAACAAAATGCTACAGTACTTCTCGGGCTAGAAATTTCACCATATAAACAAGGCCTAAGCAATTCTCCAGCAGAGGAGCTCTCCCCCTCCCCGACGTTGATGTCCCGGTCGCCGCCCAGGGCGAGTAGCAGCAGTACAGCTGCGCACATCCCAGCGTCCGGACACCGCACTGGCGTGCTGGCGTGCGGCTCTCCTCCCGTTGGCCCACGCGTGCAAGCGGGCAGGAGGGGCACGTACAGTGACGGCCGCGGGCGCCACTCGCGTTCCCGGACGTGGACGCTTCCGACGGGGACCTGCCTGCGCTGCGGGCCGCCGCTGCAGGCTGCAGCAACAGCGAGGTCCCCCGCTCGACAGGTGGCCTTTGGAGCTCGCGCTGCGCCCCGGCGGCTGTGGTTGGGCACCACTTGTTGCGCTATCTTATCCCGTTATCACGCCCGTGCCCATGATGAAAACCTGCACGCGACAAATGCTCAAGTCTGTCTCCATGCTCTTGTGCCCACAACGGCGGCAATTGCTGTGTACAATTTCCTAATTGGCTGCTCGTCTCATCTAGGAGCCGTCGTGCCCAACAACTGTATATGTACTCATATTAACAACAGTTCATACTGTATCATAGTGTCAATTTTGTTATTAAGTCCCCGTTTACATCTCAATGGATTTAAAAAATCCAATAGAGAATCACACAAAAAAAAACCCACAATCCAACCAGTATATGTAAGATTCTGAGGTATTATAATACATAGATTTTCATAATTCTGAAACCCAATAAAATATACTTGTATTTCTATTTACAAAAAGCACGTACTTTCTCCTTCAAAAAATAAGTGCCATTTTAGATTTTTGTGCCACAAGTTTGACTCAATTTGTATAAAATATGTGCAATATTTTTAAATCTATATATAATTTTGTTAAAAACTAGATTTAAAGATATTTCCGATGATACTAATTACTTAACATAAGTATTACTATATTTTAATATACAATTACTTGCGAGTTATTTCTCATAAAACGAGAACGACACTTATTTTAGGATGGATGGAGTAGCTAGATTTTAGACAAGCTCATCAGCACCTTTTGCAAAACCACCTGAGCATACGAGATACTCCTTCCTTCAAAAATCATATTCACCGTAATTTTGATCAAATTTGATTATTTGAACTAATTTGACCGAGACAGATCCAATAATTGTATCCTTTTGTGGACGAATGGAGTAAGAAATATATTTTTCACTAGGCATAGGGTACCATGTGCCTGAAACAGTATACATCT
The DNA here is from genome assembly GCA_018135685.1 of Themeda triandra. Lineage (NCBI taxonomy): Eukaryota > Viridiplantae > Streptophyta > Magnoliopsida > Poales > Poaceae > Themeda > Themeda triandra. The sequence goes on along the minus strand of JAENPR010000119.1, from coordinate 993,167 downwards.
CTGTCCTGTGTGATACTTGTTTACTCACACAACATTGATCTACGTTGTTAAAAGGGGCTATTGCGTTTCTACCCTTACTTTGAAGCTCAGTTTTGATTTTACCTTCGCTTTTCGCAATGTTGCATTTTTACTCTCGCTTTGTGAAAAGGAAGCTCCAGTTTACCTCTACTCCGTGAACAGCAACTAACAGTGTTAAATGGGCTTGCCAATGACAACTTTGCCCTTGCAAAAATACCCCTACTTTTCTGAGTTCATTGTGATTTGACACCTATTTCTAAATTTTGCAATATAGTGGTATATAGCATCTCTAAATTTCAAATCTTCTTCTAAAGAAATGTGTATATTCTTCTCATCAACATCTGAAGAGAGACTGATCCCTACTCACAACTCTCTATTTGGCCAAATCTCAACGTAGATCTCACAAATGCCAAAACATTGATTGTTCAACACCATGTAGCCTTCCTGGCAGGTGACAGATCGAGCAAAGAGAGAAGAGAAAGTAGACAAAGATTGACATCTGGTGCACACGGTCACGCTGACCGGCTGGCGCATGTCCTCTTCGTGGCGTGCATGACTCGAACGCTCGATGGGGGCGAGGCTGGAGGCGAGATTGAAGAAGCGGGCCTCCAAGATCTGGGCGTCAGCATCCGCCCCGGGAAACCCTAGGCGCACAGCCCAGGTCGCCCAGCCCAGCCGCCGCGCTGCTGTAAGGTCCTAGATGGCTAGAGGGGGGTGAATAGCCTATAAAAATTTCTACAAACTCACCAAGCAAACTTCGTTAGTAAGACAAACGGCGGATAGCAAGTTTTGCTTAGCCTACAAAGTGTTGCAAGCCTCCTATCCAACAATTCTACTATGTGATCACTAGTACACACAAGAGCTACCACTAGTGATCAAGAATTCTAACCCACGGGATTTAGTCTACACAAAGAGTGGTTCCCGGCCGACCACACAAGCAATTCTAACCCACGCGATTTTAATCTACACAAGAAGAGGTACGCGGCCAACCACACAAACAATTCTACTTTGCGGAATGTAAAGAATTGTAATGCAAGAGAGGGAAGGAGCTTGTTATACCGACGTGTCAAGTCAAGGTTGCCAATCACCAAGAAGATGAACAATCAATCACAATTGGCAACACACAATAGATGACGCCCAATCACCGGGAGATAAGATGAACACAATGATTTATCCCCGGATGTTCACTTAGGCACCGCCAAGCTACGTCACCCGTTGTGTCGACCAACACCTAGATGGTCCTTTGGTGTGACCCTCAAGCCACTTGCCCCACAAGGCACTTCCCCGCAAGGAAACCACAAGGCACCACTCTCAAGTGAGGTACTCAACAACACGCGCAATGTATTAGAGTTGCTTTTGGCACTCCACCGAGGAAAGCACAAGAACCTCTCACAAATCAACCGGAGGTGGCCAAGAACAATCACCTTCTCTTGCCAACGCCTCCAACAACCTCCAAGCTGGCTAGGAGCGGTACTCTCCAAGAGTAACAAGAAATCTCCAATCACAAGGATTATCTAGTGCCACCAAATGTAAATCCCGAATGCACACACACTAGGCTCTCATCCCTCACTCAAAATCGCATCAAGCATGAGAGGGAGAGGAAGGGGAGGAGGTGGATCTTCAACCTCTCAAGCACAGCCACAAAGAGCTCTCAATCTCTCCTCAAGATTTGCTCATCAACAATGGAGGAAGAGAGGGAGAGAGGAAGGAGATGGAACCCTAGCTTTTCTTTCTCTTTCAACAAATGAGCCAAGAGGTGAGGAAGAAGGTGGGGGGGGGGGAGCCAACCTTATCCTCCCAGGCAGCCAGCCCCCTCTCCCCATGCTCCAAAGGGCCCTGGGCCCACTCCCACGCTCCTCCAACGTCTATTTTCGAATCTAACCATTGAGCTGATTTCTGTCAGACTTGGAATTTCCTAGCCGCCTTGGAATATCCAAGCGCAGAAATTATTTGAGGCAGAGAGCCCCGCCAGGCAATTTCCTTGGATATTCCAGTCAACTTGGAAATTCCTCGGTAAGCTAGGAAATTCCTAGGATTCCAGAATTAGCTCTCCAAACTCCATTTTCAAGGCCTTTTCAAATGTGCTCAACTCCACCACGTGTACCAACATGTCAAGTGTGTGATTTAGCATTTCTCAAACATTTTAAAATCCTTTTCTCTTGTACCTCACCACGTAACTAAGCGTACTGCATATGCACATGAGACTCAAACTTAGTGGTACTAGATAACCGTTGTAACTAAAAGATTTTCCCTCTTTATAGTACGGCTATCTAACCTAAACCACTCACACCCTCTATGGTGTCTTGAGTGCAAAACAAAATGGCCCTATGGTTATACCTTTGCCTTGAGCCCATTTTGTTCCTCCAAATGATATGAACACTTCACATCAACACGTGACCGTTTTGATTCATCGATCTTGACTTCACTTGCTCTTCACCGCGCATCGGTCCATCAGCACCTAGTCTTGCCCAAGCTCCACCATCGCATGGTCCTTCACTTCGCAGCCTCAACTAACCCTTCACCTTCACAACCGGTCCATGGAGCCAAGCCTTGTTTCAATCTTCATCTTTTGGTCACATGACATGTGTCATGTCTCATATTCAATAAGCTCATCGTGTGGACAACCTTTCTCTAATTCAACCACTAAACAAGGTAGTCCATGGTTTCAAACAAAACCAAACTAGGGACTTTCAATCTCCCTTTTTGGTAATTGATGACAACCTCTCAAAGATGATTTTTATAATAAGAATTTTGAACTTGTCATACTTGTCCAATCATTAAGCTCACAAGAAAGATTTGGACAACTATAGCAAGCTCGGTTTTGGTAGCATTAGCTCCCCCTACATATGTGCATAGAGTTTGGATTTGAAGCTTTGCACATATGCATGGATAAAAAAGTGTTGGGAGAATAATTCTACCAAAATGATGCTAAGGTGTAAGAAATGGACCTTTGAAACGTGACACCAATCGGAGTTGCATTTTACACCATCCTTAGCACCAAAAAGTAACTAGACATCCATCAAAACTCAAGAAACCCGTGAGATCAACATTATAAGCAAGGTTCTTGAACCACTTGTAAAATAACAGGAATGTCTAGATACAACCTATGCATGCTAGTAGATCATTTCACCATTCAAGTTCTATACTAGCATTACACCAAACAAGCAAGAAGGTACCACTTGTAAAGTAAACACTATCCAAGTGCAAATAGCAAGTCTTGTGAGAATGCACAAACAAATGCAATAACTTTGTTTATGAGCTTGCTCCCCCTTCTTGTGTGCATCAAAATTTTATTTATCCCTTTATCATGTTCAATCATCTTTTTCTCTCCCCCTTTGTCAACAATTGCCCAAAAATAGGATCAAATTGTGGGGAGAAAAGGACTTTGATGGAGTAAACAAAACTTAGTCAAATTTGGTTCAATCTAGACCACTTGCCAAAGACATTTAATTCAGTTTGAACCAAAGACAAGCTTCTTCACACCTCATGACAAGCGTTATCTTGCCTATGTTGAATTAAACACTTGTAGCAAATATTTTAGATTCAACACTAGGAGTGCAAGCCCACAAACATGTCATATGTCACCACTAGATCAAACAAAGCATAGAAGCAATAGTGGTAAACATATATACATCAAACACATTTGATTTATCATGAATGCTCCAAATGCACTTTGTATGCCTACATGTGCTACCCCAAGTACAATCCTAAAGGATGAATGACATGTCAACCAATTGTAACTTGCTTTGTCGAAGGAGAGGCATGTCAAGTAGTGGTGGGGTGCATTCAACACATGTTTGAGAAATCAAGAATGTTCAACTCATTCCTTAGCTTGTAAAACCTTCTTTCATCAAGTGGCCTGGTGAGTATGTCGGCAAGTTGATCATCGGTGCCCACACTTTCGATGGAAATGTCACCCTTTTGTTGATGATCTCTAATAAAGTGATGCCTTATGTCAATGTGCTTTGTTCTTCCATGTTGAACCGGGTTTTGTGTCATCTTGATTGCACTTTCATTATCACAAAACAATGGCACATTCTTGAAGTTGATGCCATAATCCTTCAAAGTTGACTTCATCCAATGCAATTGTGCACAACAACTCCCCGCACTAACATATTCGGCTTTAGCGGTTGAGATTGCTACACTATTTTGTTTCTTTGAGGACCATGACACAAGTGATCTTCCAAGAAGTTGACATGTACCACTTGTGCTCTTTCTATTGATTTTGCAACCACCATAGTCGGAGTCCGAATATCCAATTAATTCAAACTTTGACCCCTTGGGATACCATAGTCCAACATCTCTTGTTTGCTTCAAGTACCTAAATATTCTCTTTGCGGCCATGAGATGACTCTCTCTAGGTGAGGCTTGATATCTAGCACACATGCAAACACTAAACATAACATCCGGCCTTGATGCGGTGACATAGAGTAGACTTCCAATCAAAGACCGATATTCCTTTTGATTCACCATGTTGCCATCAAAATCACTATCAAGATTCCCATTGGTTCCCATTGGAGTTGAGATTGGCTTTGCATCTTGCATCCCAAACTTCTTCAACATGTCCTGAAAGCATCTAGGCCCCTTGATGTGGGTTTCGTTGATTGATGACAATGTAAATTATCATGACTAACGTGTGTTTTGCAGAAACAGTGGAAGTTAGGTCATGATAATGGAATCTCAGGCAATATGGTTTTCATGCCCTCTTATCGATGGAAATCATTTCGGTTTTCAAAGGATGGACGACAAGGTTAAGGACGGTTAGTTCCGATTGTCGATGGTATTGAGAGACATCGGATTAGTCGTTAGGACTTTGTTTTCTCTTTTGGCCGTACTATTAAGGGGGGTGCAAATGGGTAGCTTGACCTAGTTAAGTCTATTGGATTAGGTGTGGCGCACACTGTGAGAAATAGCGCTAGGGAGTTACTTGAGAGCTCTGAGATTGGTTGAAGTCGTCGTCGTTTTCAAAGATCGCTAAATCGGATGAAAACGGGCACTTCAGAAGGCGCCGGACGCGCCAGCTGAGAGGGCACCAGACGCAGGCCCCGGACGCATCCGGGTCGTGCACTATAGCCCAACGGCTCTTTGGCCGTTTGAATCGCATAAAGCGCCGGACGCGTCCGGCGGTGGGCGCCCGGACGCGTCCGGCGCTCACAGTTGACCTGAAATCGTGGGTAACGGTTGGATTTTGGCCTTTGGCTATAAATACAACCTCACCCTCTCCATTTCAGCTCTCTTGCCCATTTGTTCAGCTGAGAGCTATCCTGTGAGAGCAAGAGAGTTGCAAGAGCCTCATGAAGTGAAGAGATTTGTGAATCCATGAGTTCATGAGGGATCGAGAGTAGCTTGTGTGCATCCACCCTTCTCCCTAGGCTTTGCGAGGTCAAGTGAGAGTTTGTGCTTGTTACTCTTGGTGATCGCCATCACCTAGACGGCTTGGTGGTGATTGGGAGCTTGGTGATCATCCGGCGGTGCTTGTGGATGACCCAACTCATCTTGTGAGCGGTTCTTGGCGATTCACCGTGTCGGAGCGACGAAGAATCAGCCCTAGAGAGCACTTGGTCCTTGCGAGGATCAAGGGGGAGCTACACCCCTGTGCGGGTGCTCCAACGAGGACTAGTGGAGAGTGGCGACTCTCCGATACCTCGGGAAAAAGATCGCCGTGTTCCTTGCCCCTTTACTTTTCGCATTTACTTTCTAGCAATTATATTCTCGCAATTACTTTCATAGAATTGCCATGCTAGAATAGGATTGGAACTTAGGGTGCAAAACTTCTGTAGGTCGATTGTCTAGGAACACACATAGGCACCGAGGGGTGAATTATGGGCTAGTAGGTTTAATTCCGCAGTAATTTTTAGAATTAGCCCAATTCACCCCCCTCTTGGGCATCTTGATCCTTTCAAGTGGTATCAGAGCAGGTTTGCTCTTAATTAGGCTTAACCGCCTAGAGTAAAGATGTCCCATGGGGATGGACCTCCTCCCATGTTCGATGGAGATGATTTTCCCTATTGGAAAATTCGCATGGAAGCACATTTAGAAGTGATAGATGTTGGATGCTTCCGTCCCGCTGCTCAAGGATTCCAAAAACCCAAGGATCCTGCTAACCTTGTCGGTGATGAGGTTAACTTTGAGAAGTGGAATGCAAAGGCAAGGAACGCTATCTTCCGTGGCCTTTGTATGGATGTGTTCAATTGCGTGAGGAACCACAAGGACGCCCATGCACTATGGTCCGACCTTTGTGCGCTCCATGAGGGAACTAAGAGTGAGCGTGAGGAACGCTATCATCTTGTTATGCGCAAGTTAAATTCTTTTGAGATGAAAGCTAATGAAAGTGCTAATGAGATGTATTCCCGTTTGAACACTATTGTAGAGGAACTCAATGGGCTTGGACTTAATCAAATGACTGCATCCGATGTTGCAAGGAAGATCTTGTGTGTCCTCCCTATTGAGAAATATGGGCACATTGTCACCGTGCTTCACCAAGGTGATCTTTCCAATGCTACACCAACACAAATTTTGGGAAAGATCAATGCTCATGAGATGTACATGCATCTCACCCACGAGGATGGCTCATCATCCAAGAAGAAAGACTTGGCCCTCAATGCAAGTCACTCAAGAAAAGGCAAGGCCAAGGCAGCTCATGATGATTCAAGCGATGCTGAAATTGATGATTTGAGTCTTGCTCTCATGGTGAAGAAGACCACCAAGATGTTGAAGAAGCTCAACAAGAATGGTGTCAAATTTGATGGCAAGAAGAAGAAGTTCTTCACAAGTAGCAAGAGGAAGCCCATCTCCGAAATGGAGTGCTTCAATTGCCACAAGACTGGACATCTAGCTCATCAATGTCCGGAGCCTCCAAAAGACAAAAAGTACAAGAAGAAGGGCAAGGACAAGAAGGATGACACAAGTGATGATGAAGAAAAAGAAAATAAGAAGAAAGACAAGCATCACAAGAAGAAGTAAGAAAAGAAAGAGCATCACAAGAGGAAAGATGGCAAGGCTTACATTGTTGGTGATTGGCTCACCGATATTGAATCTTCTTGTGGGTCATCTGATGAAGAAAGTGATGATGAAGGTGTTGCTGCCATTGGCATTGGGTCTTCACCACCTCCACAAATTCTGCCATCATCATCTACACCATCCCACTTTTGTCTCATGGCTAAAAGTGAAAAGAAGGTACATTCTAAGCATGGGGATAGTGATCATAGTGGTAGTGAAAGTGATAGTGATGAGGAGTACGAGTCACCTTCTTATGATGAGCTTGTAAAATTGCTTAGAAAATACTCAAAAACCATCATAAAGACTAGAGGAAGATGTGATGAGCTTGATAGTGAAAATACTTCTCTTATAGAAAAGATGGAAGCTATGCAAAAGACTAGTGATGAGCTTAGAGATCAAAATGAAATTATGTCTTCTCAACTCAAGGAACTCAAAGCATCTGAAAAGGAGCTTAAAGTTGAAAATGAGAACCTTGATAAGAAGCATAATGAGCTCAAATCTAGTTATAGCTCCCTAAAAGAGGAGTACACAACTGTTAAAGTTGATCATGGAAATCTAGCGATGGCTTATGAGCTTCTTACCGAAACACATGAGACTGCTAACAATGTTGCTAAGAATGATGTAGCTGCATCATGTGATGAGACCATTGAGCAAAGTGCTAGTAGCAAAGACAAGCTAGTGGTGGTGGCCGAGCATTATGATGACGATGTCAAGATGAAGAATGAAAATGAGCAGCTCAAGAAGGATCTTGAACAAGCCAAAATCAGTCACACTGTCACCATTGAAGATGAACAACTAGCACTTGAGAATGAGAAGCTCAAAGAAGAGAACAAAAGACTCAACTTTGAAATGTCATGCTTGAAGCAATCAACAAATGAGTCACTTCTAGAAGAGAACAAGAAGCTTAAGCAAGAGAAAGAACATCTCAAGATTGGTTTGAGCAAGTTTGCAAAAGGAAAGTCACTTCAAAGTGAGCTCTTGATGAACACCGTGATGAAGACCGATAGAAGTGGCATTGGTTTCGAGGCACATCAAGAGAAGCAACATCAAGCAAAGCAAGCAAGTCAACAAAAGCAAAATCCAAAGCCGAAGCCAAAGAGATGCTTTGAGTATGGACAAGAAGGTCACTTTGCTCATGGGTGCCAAACTCCACCACCACAACCCTTGCCCAAGCATGCTAGACCCTTTGCATACAATGCTCATTATGTGGTTACAAAGGATTCAAAAGAACAAGTGAATGTCACTTCCTTAGGTCCTCCCAACAAGAATAGGCCTAAGCAAATTTGGGTTGCAAAGTCTCTAGTAGAGAAAGTCAAGGGCCCTCAACAAGTTTGGGTCCCTAAACCTCAAGCTTGATCTCTTGTGTGTAGGTGAACTACAGGACCGGTGGAAGTCATTGGGTTATTGATAGTGGTTGCACTCAACATATGACCAGTGAACCTCGTATGTTTGCCTCACTAGATGAAGGGGAGCAAGATCAAGATAGGATCACATTTGGTGACAATTCAAAGGGCAAAGTCAAGGGTTTGGGCAAAGTTGCAATATCAAATGATCACTCTTTGTCAAATGTGCTTTATGTTGCACCATTGAGCTTCAACTTGTTGTCCGTGGGTCAATCATGTGATCTTGGATTCAAATGCTTGTTTGATGAGAAGGAAGTGGTAGTGTCAAAGAAAGAAGACTCAACAGTGATATTCAAGGGCTTTAGATACAACAATCTCTATCTAGTGGATTTCACCTCCGAAGATGCAAATCTGAGTGTTTGTTTGCTATCCAAGACCTCTCTTGGGTGGTTGTGGCATAGGAGGCTAGCACATGTTGGAATGAGTACACTCAAGAAACTTTTGAAGAAAGAGTTAGTGAGAGGCTTGAAAGATGTCAAGTTTGAAAAGGACAAATCTTGTAGTGCATGTCAAGCCGGCAAGCAAGTTGCAAACACTCATCCAATAAAAGCTTTTCTATCAACTTCAAGAGTGCTAGAGCTGCTGCACATGGATTTATTTGGACCAACCACATACAAGAGCCTCGGTGGGAAACTCCATTGTCTAGTGATTGTTGATGACTTCTCAAGATACACTTGGACATTCTTTCTTCATGACAAATCTGAAGCTACCCCTTATTTCAAGAAGTTTGCAAAGAGAGCTCAAAATGAATTTGATGTCAAGATCAAGAAAATTAGAAGTGACAATGGCAAAGAATTTGACAACACCAACATCCAAGCATATTGTGATGAAGTTGGAATCAAACATGAAGTCTCATCCACCTACACACCTCAGCAAAATGGCATAGTAGAGAGGAAGAACCAGACCTTGATCACTCTAGCAAGAACAATGCTTGATGAGTACAACACCCCAGAGAACTTGTGGGCTGAAGCTATCAACACCGCATGCTATGCATCAAATCGGTTATATCTTCACAAGTTCCATGGCAAGAGCCCCTATGAGCTGCTCAATGGGAAGAAGCCGGACGTCTCCTACTTCCGGGTGTTTGGTTGCAAATGCTACATTTACAAGAAAAGGCAACACCTAGGGAAGTTTCAAAGACGTTGTGATATTGGTTTTCTTGTTGGTTACTCATCAAAATCCAAAGCATATCGAGTATTCAACCATGCCACTGGTTTGGTAGAAGAAACATATGATGTGGAGTTTGATGAATCTAATGGCTCCCAAGGAGCAATTGAAAATCTTGATGATGTAGGTGATGAACCATTGAGGGAAGCTATGAAGAACATGCCGGTAGGAGACATCAAGCCTAAAGAAGATGATGATGAAGTGCAAGTCATCGACAAGCCTTCTTCTTCTTCAAGTGTGCTTCAAGATGACAAAGAAAAAGATGGGATGACTGAACATGAAGATACTCATGTCTCCCATGAGCAAAGAGAGGCACAAGCTCAATATGTTGATGCTCCTCAACCTACTTGTTGGCGGTGTTGATACTAGATACGCACACGAAAGAATCAAAGAGAAATAATCCGCAAGCGCACGGATATCGGTGAGCACTTCACCCGGGAGATATTCCAGAGTATCGTTATTTATTTATCCGCTAGGAGAAAATGTGCATCTGACTAACCCAAGTCTATACTTAACCCCTGAGCTACACACAAGATAATGAGCGATATAGAGAGGATTATTACCACAGTCTCCTTCCAACCTATGGCAAGCTTTGCAACTACTACTCTATGGGAGCACCTAAGAAAAGACACCACAGAGGATGCTTAACCTAGCACTTTTGGACCTACCTTACCTACTCGATGGGAAGTGGATTACAAAGGTAACAAAGGGACCGTCATCTCCCCCGCTACTACCACGGTTCCGGCGGATAGGGAGCATCTACGAGTGAACTTAGCCCAAGCACCACGCTTACGCTACGAACGATTACTCTATTCCCAACCGGAAGTGAATAAAGTAAACTCGTAAACCAAAGAGCAATAATAACAAGAACTTACTAGTATCGAAGTTGAATTGCGGAATGGTCCTAGAACCAAGCCTCGGGTTAGGAGACTTGATCCCATAGGTACAACCGGAGAGGAGACACCGACATGCCGGGCTTCCTCCAACTCTACCTCCACCCTATACTCTCTCTATCTATCTTGAATGCTAGGTTCTAGGGAGGAAGATCCATTCAAGGGACCCCCTCACCTCGATCCTCTCGGAAATAATGAATTAGGGTTTCATGGGATGCCTCCTCCGGGGGCCGGGGCCCCGCTTATATAGCCCCCTAGGATGCACCGCAGCCCTCGGATCAAACCGACCTAAACGGACGATTATTATTCATCCTCAAAGGCGGTGGAACGGGGATCCGCGAGGCCGACGCGATTGGCGAAGTGGGCGATCGGCCGCCCAAGGTGGGGAGTTGGCCGACTCTCCACCGAGCCCGTTCGGGCTCTCGTTTGGTCCAGAGCCTTCTCGAACCTTCCAGTTACAGAATTTTCACCGGTTCCCGATTATCTCTATGTAAACCCGACATGTGGGCCTTCCTTGGGTATTTTCACCGACACCCCGAAAATGACATTCACCAAAACTCGTGGAATTCCATTAGTGTAAGCCCTATATCTAGATGGTAATTATATTTAGGTCCTTTTTCATGTCTAGTTGACGGTTAAAAATAGGAGTTATCTACCGTCAACAACTCCCCCAAGCTTACCCTTTGCTCGTCCCGAGCAAAGATAAACTCATGATGGATCGGGAGTTGCTACAATGCTTTCATGCCTCAAAAGTACACATACGTTCAAACAAGAACTCTCCTCTGAATTAGAGTGAACTATTCTGACTCAAAACTTACTCATATTACCTTTCACCATGGGGCTTGTAACCGTCACTTGGGTCTTGAGCAGTTGAAAGACAGAACGGTCAAGTCAAGCGCTATGTTTCTCGCTCTTTGATCAACTATTATTCCGGAGTTTTTGCAAGATTTTCAAATAAAACTCAGAGTTTCCTTGTATGACCCTTTCAGGTCTCTCATTTGTGGTATTTTTGGATCCTCTCCAAGGCACGAGTAGTGTATGCCTTCTCTCTTCTCTCAGAATATGTGGTATTTGTGGAACTAAGGTATAGTGAAAAGAGCCTTCTCTCTCTCACCCTACTTTCTAATAGGCTTATGTGGAGCTCATAGGTGGGGAGACACTCAAACTCACTTGCATATATTGCACGCTTAAACCATGGATCCAACAAGAACTAAAATAATAATAAAGTCATATGTGCATGTGAAGGAGGAAATGGGATGAATGATAAGAAGATGATGATAAGGAAATGATTATGAGGGGTGATCACTTGGCGAACATCTACTTCTACACTTGCTCCTTTGGGGATAACATGACTCCCTTTATTCGAAAACCTTGAAACTTCTTGAAAGGAAGGACTTGGCTACTCTTTCTTTCTTTCTTTCTTTTTTTTTTTTTTTTTTTTTTTTTTTTTTTTTTTTTTCTTTTTTTTTTTTCTCTCTTTTTTTTAGAGCAACCAATCCTCCGAAAACGAAACTTTAGGAACGGGGAGTGTATAACTTGAAATGATAATGACTGGAGCTTTTATGTAGGCAAATGGAACGGCGATGATTATTTCTAGATGTTCACTCCCAGGATAGGAGTAGAACCTTTTCTGGATGAAGTGAAATGAGTGGCGTATGTATTTTGTGGATGGATGGATGGATGGATGCATGCGTACTCCCGGGGGTAGGAGCGGCGTAAGCGCGTATCTCCGGGTAGAGACAAAGACAATATGTGGGGGAATGCGTACTCCCAAGGTAGGAGCAGCATAAGTGCGTATCTCCGGGGTATAGACAAGCACGATTTGTAGTGGATATGGATCTATATGTGGGTGGTACTTCTAGGGACAGTAGCACAGAATGAATGTACTATTTATAAAATGGGTGCATGCTTCGAGGACGAAGTAGCATAGATCAATGGATGGAGAGCACATAGTATTGACTTTAACCGCATGACTGGTTCCTTATGGGTCCACAAGATAACCACACTCAATGCCTATAAAGACTACACTCAAGCCTACAATATGATCTATATAAATAGATGGGTTTTCCTAATCTAGCAAGCATGAATGTATGGGCATGTGGTAGGAATTTTTAACTCTCGTCATACAGGAACTCATCATGCGAAATTTTAAGATTTTAAAAGATAAACTCTCCGAACTCTAGCATCTCTAGGAACAAGATGGACAGACAGCTCAAAACTTTCCCATATCATATCCGTCAATTACCTAGACTTAGATCAAGCATTCGCTACCCACAAGTTTCGGTTCGAGTAAATGTCAAATCTAAACAGTTGTGTCCAAAACTCGGGAGAGTGCAAGGTTGAAAACTAGGTACTTGAAAGGAATTACGGCGAGCAACTATTCATCATTTCCATATAAGAGCTTATTCTCGTAGGGTTCATTTTAGCAGCGGACTTTTCACATACTCTCCTCTATTTTATCTTGCAAATTAACAAATAGATAGATAGATAGATAGATAGATAGATAGATAGATAGATAGATAGATAGATAGATAGATAAGCTAGTGATACTTAGCTGGATACAAGGGGGTGCTCTCCCCCAAGCTGGATGTTGACGTAGTCCGTTGGTGTTGCCGATTGGCATTGAAGGCGTCGCCCCTCCCGGAGTGTCGGGGATAATGGTCAGAGACAGACAAGATCGGCTGTTGAAGACAAAGACTCCGACAAGGGACAGGACGTCCTTCGCCTGTTAGCTCTTTTGATTCTTTAAGTTACGTCGGGCTCGAGACAACAAAGCTTGTGGAACCGATTTAAGTGTTAGTGGTAAACCTCTAAGCCTTGGATGTCTAGAACTTTCTTAACTCATAAATCTTTTTAGCGGGATCTCAATATTTTTGCAATTTTTTTATATTTTATGATATGCGAGCGAAAAAAATACAACTAAGATGAAAACTTATTTTTATGCCACCACGGGGATATCTTTGTGGGCCATCGCACCACAAAATTATTCACATGGGGCTTAGCATTTTCTAGATGGAATACAAGATAAAACTATTTTCTTTTCTAATGCGAGATATAGCAAAGCAAAAATGCAACAAGAATTGATTATGCAAAAAGTAAATATGCTAAAGGAAAAACTTATGCAATGGGAAATATGGATAACTACCAAGTTACCTCCTTGGCGAGGGTTCGGTGTTTTAAGTCCTCTCGAACAGGGACTTCTTGTCATGTTCAATCCTTCGGTGCTTCATTTGATCTCAAAGGTAGAGACCTTGAGAACTGCACCTCTTGAGTTGGTAATTCTTGAGGAAAGTGTCACCATGTTCTTTCCTTGTCCAAAGATGGTCTCGAAGCGAACCTTTAATTGTGATGTTGGCGGCATCTTGTTTAGTGTGCATGTTGCGGGTTCGAACTATCACTTTGGAGCACCCCGGGATGAAGAGTAGATGCTTCTAGTGGGCCTCTCCCTCGACCTAGTGTTCCATTTATTGTTTCTTCTCTCGTAGAGGATTAGTGGACAAAACATACCCGAAGGAATATAATAACAAGGGTAGATTTGTCATAGAGCTAAGATCATATTCTATGCTACAAAAAAGTTGGGTTGAAAATTTTAATTAGCATAGAACATTTGCTCAACACTACTTCTTCTCTTAAGGATTGATTTTAGTTTATCTTAAGTTTGATGTGTATGACATATATAGAAAACAATCAAACTCTATAAAGGAGAAGTAATTGTGAGTGGAGGGATTGCAAACCGGCGTGCCGGAGCGACGAGGACTTGAGAAGATGAAGAGCATTGTTGGATCATCATTAGAGGAGTCGGCGGCCTTCCTCCCCCAAGCTTGTTGTTGCTCGTCATTGGAAGCCAAGTGTGTGTGTTGAATCATCCCTCAAAGTGTGTTGTAATAACTCCATGTTCTTAGACATTGTCTGTCCTCTGTTCTTAAGTCTGTCGGAGAGGGATCTCGATTCTAGAGCAAAGATCTCTCCTTGGCATTCTTCTTTTCTTTGGACTATCCAATCTAGGACGGACAGTTGTATGATCTTCTTTTGTCAACCATTCTTGATTTTTTGCTGAGCCTTGGTCGACTAATTGATGTTCATTGGAGATGTAGACTCGAGTTCTTCCTTGATGGTGAGCATGGCGAAGAGTTGTGGTTAATGATACGCCATCTGCCTTGATGATCAAGGAAGGGACTTCATTAATATTTGTATGCAGGCTTCATCTCCAAATGACCTAGGGACATCATCTTGCAAATGTAGTTGTTCATGGCCTTCTTGGGCTTGGTCGGTAGTCAATCCCTTGATGGTGATTGGTTGACACAAGGATGCATGCTTATCATGCCATGCTTGTTTTTGCTACCGACGTGCAAGATGGTGTCTTCAAGAACACAAGAGTAGGTCTTTGAATGGTCAAAATGAGGTGAGTTGCTCCCGGCTTCTCATTGGTGTCCTAGCTCGAGTTTTGGGCTCAATGCTATGATGTCCTCAATGTTGCTCATAGCTTGTCGCCTTGTTCATCCACTTCCTTTGGGTGAGTGCTATTCATGTAGATCCTTCTTATGGCACTCTTATCTCCTTCTTTGTTCCATCACCGAAGTGGTGATTTGGCGGGTTCACCATGAACAGGCATGCCATATATTCTTTCAATCCTTTCTTGGATGATGAATGAACTATGTCTTCTCGTGCGAAGTTGTTCGAGTTCATCATATGCCTTGCTTCATCTCTAATGTGAGTTCATCTCGGGACTTTCCCAATTTGGATTTGGGAGTTTTTCTCAGGGGGTTAGTCCAACAAAATATACCAATGTCTACTCAAGCAGTTTTTAGTTCAATAACCAAACTAGACTCCATGCCTAATCAGATTAAGGATGGCTATTTAACCTAAGCACCACGCTTAATTTAAAAGCCAATAGAAGCATGTCCAGTACTTCTAAACCAACACTTACTATGGTAGATAAAGGTAACATGAAAGCACTACGAGATTTACTCAAACGGTGATGGCGAGCATGATTGATGTTTAGCAATTTGAGCATGCCAAAGGTAGGGACAACCAAGATAATGTAGCAACATGGCAAAAGATGTATCTATGGAAGTATATTCCCCCAAGCTTGAATTCAGCGAAATCAAGATTGGATGAATGCAATTCAATGTTACATAATGATTGGTTGGACATACCTTGCATTTGTTATTCCTTCAATCTTTTTGCTTCGAACTGGAAAGGTTAGTGACACGAATACCCGAAGGAATAATTATAATTCTATGCTCATTTAACAGGGCAGCGCAGTGGAAAGGTGTACACTCATGTCATGGTCTGAACAGTGCTTGTTTTAGGACACTAAGCTTGTCCTTGGGAAACCTTCAAGATGTGAATTGGTGAAGTGGTTCCCCCTCCAACACCAATCTTTGTGCACTAATCTCGAGATCTGCAACATTTATGATAAACATATGTGTCTACAACCACCCTTTCAAAATCTTTAGGAATAGGGAGCATGAGAGGGTTGAAGATCTCATGTGTGATAATGTTGGGGAGACTAAATGAATCGGAGTTTTTTCATATGAGCAAGGTCTTGATGGGGTGTTAAAGAAGTAACTACTTTGCTCATTGAAGTCTCCATCATTTTCTACTTCCAAGGGTGACTCGACATAAATGTCCAAAATTCTCCTTGGATCGTCTCTCAAAATGATCTCATCTAAGGCCTTATCCATCCATTCAATGGCAATAGCACATAGGTCTTTAATGCTCTCTAGCCATGGATGTTGCTCTTTGCAATCCTCTATATGGTCTTGATGATTCCTATGCGTAGGACATCTAGATGGACTTCTAGGATCATCAGGAGGTTTAGGAGAAAGGGCATAGAATGAGTTATAGGGGTCAAGGATGGGTTTAAAGATAGGTTCGTATTCTATATTTGATGTGGGCATAGAAGGGGAGAAGATAAGGGTGGATCCTAGATGGCTTCGCTCTCCTTCTATGGCGTCACTTGGCATGCCATCCTTGAGTCTTTCTAAACGTCCTTCAAAGGGATTGGGTGTGAGATACTTTCTAAGAGATCTCTTCCTGAGAACATTTATAATGCATGCACTAAAAGATCTCTTATGAAGCGGGAAGTTTATGCTCCTCCCAAAATTGCCATCAAAAAGAATTTCTAAGGATAGAATTACTTCTTTCCTTAGAGAATTTTGGAGTACTACTGATTTGGGATGGATAGCCAAATCATGGGATTGAAATGTTTGCAATTTGGCTATGATAACTTCCTCTTCTAGTTTGGGGGATGATTCCTTCTCTACCTCTAGGATGTGATCATGAAGGCTAGTGCAAGGAGTATGTCCATTAATAATAAGGACAAACCTCACTTCACTAAAGGGTAAAGAAAGGAAAACTCCTCCAAAGGCGATATTATCAAGACCCATATAAAAATGTTGAAGAAGAACATGGTCTTGTAAGGCTAGGTCTAAACCTAAGTTTATAGGAAAATTAGAAGATTCCCTAAGTGTAGCAAAAAGTTCATTACCTACTTGATCAGAAGATAGGACTTTGGGTTCATTACCTTCTCCATGGTTAGAAGATAGGACCTTGGGTACAATACCCTCTTGATTAGAAGATAGGACTCTAGCTGCGAAAAGGGTTGGCTTTGACCTATTGCAACCACAGTTGGTGTAGCTCATAGCTAGATGTGAAAATCATGGGTTCTAGAGGCTCTAAGCATGTGCTCATGGGTGCAAGATATTGGTGGATAGGCGTGGAATTTGGGTTATCTATAAGGATAGAAAAGAAAAGGCAATAGAAAAATACAAAAAGATAAAAGTATAATACAAGGCTAAGCATGACTTAAGATTATCTCGTGCGAGACCGTCTTTCTCCCCGACAGAACGGCGCGGAAATGCTTGTTGATACTAGATACGCACACGAAAGAATCAAAGAGAAATAATCCGCAAGCGCACGGATATCGGTGAGCACTTCACCCGGGAGATATTCCGGAGTATCGTTATTTATTTATCCGCTACGAGAAAACGTGCATCGACTAACCCAAGTCTATACTTAACCCCTGAGCTACACACAAGATAATGAGCGATATAGAGAGGATTACTACCACAGTCTCCTTCCAACCTATGGCAAGCTTTGCAACTACTACTCTATGGGAGCACCTAAGAAAAGACACCACAGAGGATGCTTAACCTAGCACTTTTGGACCTACCTTACCTACTGACGGGAAGTGGATTACAAAGGTAACAAAGGGACTATCATCTCCCCCGCTACTACCATGGTTCCGGCCAGATAGGGAGCATCTACGAGTGAACTTAGCCCAAGCACCACGCTTACGCTATGAACGATTACTCTATTCCCAACCGGAAGCGAATAAAGTAAACTCGTAAACCAAAGAGCAATAATAACAAGAACTTACTAGTATCGAAGTTGAATTGCGGGAATGATCCTAGAACTAAGCCTCGGGTTAGGAGACTTGATCCCGTAGGTACAACCGGAGAGGAGACACCGACATGCCGGGCTTCCTCCAACTCTACCTCCACCCTATACTCTCTCTATCTATCTTGAATGCTAGGCTCTAGGGAGGAAGATCCATTCAAGGGACCCCCTCACCTGATCCTCTCTGGAAATAATGAATTAGGGTTTCATATGATGCCTCCTCCAGGGGCCAGGGGCCCTGCTTATATAGCCCCCTAGGATGCACCGCAGCCCTCGGATCAAACCGACCTAAACGGACGATTATTATTCATCCTCAAAGGCGGTGGAACAGGGATCCGCGAGGCTGACGCTGATTGGCTGAAGTGGGCAGTCGGCCGCCCAAGGTGGGGAGTCGGCCGACTCTCCACCGAGCCCGTTCGGGCTCCCGTTTGGTCCAGAGCCTTCTCGAACCTTCCAGATTACAGAATTTTCACCGGTTCCCGATTATCTCTATGTAAACCTGACATGTGGGCCTTCCTTGGGTATTTTCAGCTGACACCCTGTAGAAATAGACATTCACCAAAACTCGTGGAATTCCATTAGTGTAAGCCCTATATCTAGATGGTAATTATATTTAGGTCCTTTTTCATGTCTAGTTGACGGTTAAAAATAGGAGTTATCTACCGTCAACAGGCGGTCCTTAACTCCGATTTTTACCCGCCAATTATAGATCATTATGGGGGAAATAAATATTTTATTGCACATATATCTTTACTATTGACCTAGTTCCACCTGTGCTTGGAGAAAATATTGTTTTGCAAAAAATACACCAAGTACAGAAATTGACGGTTCCGCTGGTGCTTTTACCTCACTACCCCCGAACCGCCTCCAGTGCCCTATAAATGAAGAGGAGAGGCCCCCCACCAACACACACACCATTTGGAGCCATCTCTATACCTCTCACTTGTTCTTTTAGCATTAGTGTTAGTCATTTGGAGCTAGGCAAAGCTACTTGGAGAGCTTGTCTCCAGGAGGAAAAGCTACATCTTTGGTATAAATCTATGGAGCGTTCTTCCTTAGTCAAGCTTTCATCTTATTTATATAGTCATGCATATGAACTAGAGTATAGTCTAGTACACGATATATTCGATGATCAAGAACTAGGCTATAGTTCTTGTGAGAGTTGTTCATCGTGTTCTACATTGTTCTTCATCGTTCATATGTTTTACTTGTTTAGATTAGATTGTAGGAGAGGAATAGCGGTTCGATGTGCCTTCGGGTTTTCCTATGTCCTAGCTCATCCATCCGTAGGGTGGGAGTCCTGGGGGGATGTAGGTAGCTCCTTAGTATGCGGGCATGGTGCCCGGGTGCGAGGAAACTTTCGGATATGTCGGCATGCCACGGTTGAGGTGGTAGGCGGCAGGTGGTGACAGCCCTGTCCGTCCCTTGTAATCCCCCACGTTCGCATGTTGAGTAGGAGTTCGTAAATGCCGCCATCGACTGGCAGACCAGTTGCCGCGGTCTCCCTATATTCCTAGTCTATAGTCGAGTCTTGACTTGTATAACATGTGGAATTAGCTGTTCTAGCATTGACTATATAGGACCTGCCTGCTCCACGTAGATTATTCTTTATTCTTTATTGTACCTTTATTGCTTTGAGGTTGCTCTAAGTGTGTGTCCACTATCCAAAATACCGTATGCTTACCCCTGTATAGCACATTGGTCGGTTTCTCCTCATGCTAGATATTGTATTCATACCCATGCTAGATTACTTAACTACCCCATGCCTTCCTTTGGGAAATTATAAATAACGATACCCCGAATACTTCCGGGTGAAATGCTTAACGACAGATCCGTGCGCTTGCGGATATTTATTCTAATAGGATGTGATCTATCTCTTGGCAACACTCGCGTAGTTGCTAGAACCAGTTTCTAGTAAATATGACGAGTAAAGCCATTTAGCGTTTCTGGCGCTGTTATCAGGATTAGGCTCTAAGTCTATTTTTGGTAATCGCGCTAAGAAATGCCAACAAGCATTTCTGGCGCCGTTGCCGGGGAAGGCATGGAAGTTAAGCATCTAGCAGCATGGATATGCATATGATATATAAAATGAGAAACGACAATGTCTATACAGGCTAACTTTTATGTTTTCTCCTGTTGTGGATGAAAACAGGATAGTGCATGACCAGTTTCTCTCTACCGGAAAATTTCAACTCAAATCCGGAGGCACTCCTAAGGAGGAAGAGGACTCGTGCCCTTTCCTCTTCTGCTACTACGCCGACAGATAAACCAGTCGCCGTCGCACCTACCATGCCGCACTCCATGGCCAAGTCCCTGCGCGAATTCTCCGTCCCCAATGTTGCCAACGTGCCCACTGGGCCCGCTGTCGACTTGGGAGACAAGAAATTCGAGCTCAGGACTGGGCTCATTACCATGGTGCAGGCAAGTTCATTCTGTGGACTGCCTAGTGAGGACGCCAATGCCCATCTTCAGCGTTTCTTGGAGATATGCGACACCATCGTCATCAAGGATGTCGCACCTGATGCAATCAGACTAAGGCTCTTCCCTTTCTCCCTTGTGGGAAAGGCGAAGACCTGGTTCTACAAGGACAAGACCGCTGTTGACACATGGAGCAAGTGCTCCACCGCGTTCCTCGCTAAATTCTTCCCCATGGGCAAAACCAATGCCCTACGGGGGAGAATCGCCAACTTCCAGCAGAATTCGCTGGAACCCATCCCTGAGGCATGGGAGAGGCTCCAGGAGTACATCCAGGAATGCCCTCACCATGGGATGGAAAGTTGGCTGGTGCTCCAGAACTTCTACAACGGGTTAACACCCATGTCGAAGGGGCACCTGGACGCCGCAGCTGGCGGCGCATTCCTATCATTAACTATTGATAGTGCCACGGCACTGATCAACAAAATGGTAGAGAACCAAGCTTGGGGGGAGGACCGCGCCCCCACTAAGGGACAAAAAGGCATGCATACCGTGAAGGAGGTGGATATGCTTGCCACAAAATAGACCTACTCCTGAAGAAGATTGACGGTGGTGCCATCAATGGTGCATTCGGCACCATCAACGCCATGGACGCTCGCATGACATGCGAGGTCTGTGGTGAAGCTGGACACTCGGGGAATGACTGCCCCGAGACCCGTGAAGAGGCCGCCTACCTCAACAATGGGTTTCGCCAGCAGCAAGGAGGAGGAAATGGCTGGAACAACCAATCCCATCCTCCATTCCAAGGTAATTCGAATTACGCCTCCGGGTTTAATTCGAATCAACCTTCATTGAAGGACTTGGTTTACGGCCAAGCCAAGATCAACGAAAACCTCGCCAAAAAGATGGTGCAACATGATAAGATCCTGGAGAACATGGATAATAAGCTGGAAGGCCTCTTATCCGCTATCAAGAGTCAGCAAAGTTTTAACAAAATGATAGAGACCCAGCTTACCCAATTAGCTACCGCTCTTCCCAAAACTGGGGATACGGATGCCAAGGCTGAGCTGAAATCAGTAACAACAAGGGGAGGGAGGTCCACTCATGATCCACCATACCCTGACCAAACAAAGATCCGAGAAAACGAAAGCGCAAGCGCAAAGAACAGGGAAACCTCCGGTAGAGGAAGAACCACAAGAAGCAGCACCAACAGGGGCAACAATAGACTACCCTGACACAACTCACCTACCGTTCCCTACCAGAACCAAGAAGCTATCCACTGATGAACAATTCGCACGCTTTGTTGAGATGATAGAAAAGGTACATGTGAGCGTCCCGCTCATGGATGTCTTGCATGTCCCTTCCTATGCAAGATACGTGAAAGATATCATTAACAACAAACGTCCTCTACCATCCACGGAAACGGTCAAACTGACAGAGGAATGTAGCGTAGCGATACTCAATCGTCTGCCTGAAAAGAGAAAGGATCCTGGATGCCCAACCATCACTTGTTCAATCGGGGGCCAACAGTTTGACCATGCTCTTTGTGACCTGGGAGCCAGTGTGAGCGTCATGCCGAAGATAGTCTTTGACAAGTTGGATTGCACACAGCTTGCACCAACAACCATGACGCTCCAGCTGGCCGACTCCTCCATTCGCTACCCTGCAGGGATTGCAGAGGACATCCCGGTAAAAATCCGAGGGTACTTCGTGCTTGTCGACTTCGTGGTGCTAGACATGGAACTTACCAAGGAGAACCCTCTCATCCTGGGGAGGCCATTCTTGAGCACCGCTGGGGCCCAAATAGATGTTGGAGCTGGAGAAATCCGCTTCAACATAAATGGCCTGGAGGAAAAGTTTGAATTTCTACCCCGCAAGCAGGAACAATGCAACATGATCCGTATCAAATACGGACCAAACACTCAAAGCATACGGGAGGTTGAGATCCAGCCCCAGGCCTTCTTGAGCAAGCCAAGGAAAGAGAATAAGGAGAAGCCAAAGGCAACTCCTAAGAAGGAGCAAAAGGTCAGAACACGGCCTAAGAAAAAGAAAACCGCCCCTAAACGAAAGGCAAGAAAGAAGAGGTTTCCACACCACCAAAGAAAGTGGTGCAGAAAGGGCAGGAAGAGCCACCCGCCGCTACACCACCCAAGGTAATCAAAATGGAATGGAGACCTAAGAAACCAGTGACAACAACGGACATACCATCCACGAGCACAAAGATGGAGGAAGTCCTGCCCAAACAAAAGATCAACCCTGGGCCATGAGCTTCAGGATAAGCTTGGGGGAGGACCCCCACTTGAGGTACCTGCATTGCATATTTAATTTCTCGCAATTTTATTTTCCGTTATAGCATGTTTAAATTCAAGTTTCTTGCATTGAAAAATTCAAAAAAAAAATAATTTATTCCATTCCATATATGTGCCATGAAATGTTTAGTTCTACCCATGTTAAAATGATTGGTTGCTCTGTCTTATGTCTCGCTTGTACTTGTTTAAAATAGAGTTTTCTCTAGTATTTGGGTTTATCGGCTTTACATTATCATGCTCTAGAAACTTGATTTAGTGGGTTGCATACAATTACTCTCATCTAGGTTATTGCGCGATATGATATAGTGACATAGACCACAGCAATGACTTTGTCCCTTTGAGAAAACCTGATGTCCGGAGTCTTTGTTTCAAAAATTTCAAAAAACAATAGTTCCTCAATGATCGCGAAATACCCACCAGAGCCATAAGATTTATCTGTAGTATAAGAACCTTCATACGCTGCTTGTTTGTACATTGAGTTCGGTCGGATTGTTACCGACGTGAGATTATGACTCTACACCCACGATTGAGATTCACTTGCACCCACCAAATAAACGCCAACTCTTATACTGAGAGTTGCGCACAACATGCACCCTTTACCATCCGCCAACTCTTACACTGAGAGTTGCGCACCACTTCTTTTCACCAAATAAAATGCCGACCCTTACCCTGAGGATCGCGCACCCCTCTCTTGTAGTTTCCAAAATTCTCCATGCATTGTTCATCATGACATCTCTCTCCACCTCATCCTTTCCATCAATAAAGTTATGGGCTATGTCAGAAAAAAAATGAAAAAAAGAAAAAGAAAAGAGAGGAAAGAAGAAAAAAAAAAGGATATATAGTTATAGGATTTACCACTCTTGTAGGCAAACGGGAAAAGTCTTAGATCCCTGTTCAAAAAAATGAGAGAATAGTTTTAGTTGCTCTTTAATAGCCCATCATTTTCCTTCATCTCATCCACCAATAAAAGAGAATATGTCATGATGCATGGAGACCCAAAAATACCACAAAAATTAGGAATCATCATTCATCCATCCACACACTTGTACATCTCAATCAAGGTGTATAGCTTAATCTCTGTAAGGTTCAATCCTTGACCTTACAATATATGTGATAAAAGTATGCCCACTTACATACCTACCTAGAACTCCACTCTCAGCTTTTTAGTGGTAGGAAGAAGGCAAAATTTTAAAATGCTTTTGGTGAGGTTACTATACACATTTGAGCGATCGAGTGGGTCATTTGAGGAACTTGGTCTATTTATAAAATCTTACAAAACCTCCGGACTGAAAGTTGATCTTGGGACAGACGAAAAGCACCGGTCTTTGAAACTGTTCTATTTTGCAATCGCCCAAGACTTGAGAAAATTAGAAGCCCCACTCTATCAGGAATCATAGAGAAGATACAATTGCCAATTTATTCAAATAATAGTAGAACGCTCTCTTTTATCTTGTACACTTGAGATATGATCGGCATCGAAGCAACCCCTGATCAACAACCCAAAGCAAAGACTTGCTCGGGACGAGCAAGGGGTAAGCTTGGGGGATCTTGTTGGCGGTCCTTAACTCCGATTTTTACCCGCCAATTATAGATCATTATGGGGGAAATAAATATTTTATTGCACATATATCTTTACTATTGACCTAGTTCCACCTGTGCTTGGAGAAAATATTGTTTTGCAGAAAATACACCAAGTACAGGAATTTCCGGAATAAAAGTATGCTTTTCGGAAGGCGCAAAACGAGCTAGAAGAGCAAGTGGGCCATCTGGAGGCCACATGGGCCAGAAACACCAGCAAGGACACGACCCAGGAGGCAGCCCAGGCCCGCCTCCAGTGCCCTATAAGTGAAGAGGAGAGGCCCCCCACCAATACACACACCATTTGGAGCCATCTCTACACCTCTCACTTGTTCTTTTAGCATTAGTGTTAGTCATTTGGAGCTAGGCAAAGCTACTTGGAGAGCTTGTCTCCAGGAGGAAAAGCTACATCTTTGGTATAAATCTATGGAGTATTCTTCCTTAGTCAAGCTTTCATCTTATTTATATAGTCGTGCATATGAACTAGAGTATAGTCTAGTACACGATATATTAGATGATCAAGAACTAGGCTATAGTTCTTGTGAGAGTTGTTCATCGTGTTCTACATTGTTCTTCATCGTTCATATGTTTTACTTGTTTAGATTAGATTGTAGGAGAGGAATAGCGGTTCGATGTGCCTTCGGGTTTGCCTATGTCCTAGCTCGTCCATCCGTAGGGTGGGAGTCCTGGGGGGATGTAGGTAGCTCCTTAGTATGCGGGCATGGTGCCCGGGTCCGAGGGAACCTTCGAATATGTCGGCATGCCACGGTTGAGGTGGTAGGCAGCAGGTGGTGACAGCCCTGTCCGTCCCTTGTAATCCCCCACGTTCGCATGTTGAGTAGGAGTTCGTAAATGCCGCCATCGACTGGCAGACCAGTTGCCGCGGTCTCCCCATATTCCTAGTCCATAGTCGAGTCTTGACTTGAATAACATGTGGAATTAGCTGTTCTAGCATTGACTATATAGGACCCGCTCACGTAGATTATTCTTTATTCTTTATTTTTATTTTACCTTTATTCCTTTGAGGTTGCTCTAAGTGTGTCTCCGGTATCCAAACTACCGTATGCTTACCCCCGTATAGCACATTGGTCGGTTTCTCCTCATGCTAGATATTGTATTCATACCCATGCTAGATTACTTAACTACCCCATGCCTTCCTTTGGGAAATTATAAATAACGATACCCCCGAATACTTCCGGGTGAAATGCCGCAACGATAGATCCGTGCGCTTGCGGATATTTATTCTAATAGGATGTGATCTATCTCTTGGCAACACTCGCGTAGTTGCTAGAACCAGTTTCTAGTAAATATGTCGAGTAAAGCCATTTAGCATTTCTGGCGCTGTTATCAGGATTAGGCTCTAAGTCTATTTTTGGTAATTGTGCTAAGAAATGCCAACACTACTCCTCAAGTGGTTGAAAAGAGAATCCCTAAATGTCAAGATCATCCACAAGATCAAATCATAGAGAGTCCATCAAGGGGTGTAATGACTCGATCTCAAAGACTTGCTAATATCGCTGAACATCACTCTTTTGTTTCTTGTATTGAGCCAAAAGATGTAGGTGAAGCTCTTCAAGATCCGGATTGGGTGAATGCCATGCATGAAGAATTGAACAACTTCACCCGCAACAAAGTTTGGACACTTGAAGAGCGTCCCAAGAATGCAAGAATCATAGGTACCAAGTGGGTGTTCTGCAACAAGCAAGATGACCAAGGCAATATTGTGAGAAACAAGGCAAGGCTAATGGCAAAGGGGTTCTCTCAAGTTGAAGGTCTTGATTTTGGAGAGACCTTTGCACCGGTTGCAAGACTAGAAGCCATCCGTATCCTCCTTGCATATGCTTCACATCATGAAATGAAACTATTTCAAATGGATGTGAAGAGTGCATTTCTTAATGGTTTCATTAATGAGCTTGTCTATGTTGATCAACCTCCCGGGTTTGAGGACTCTAGGTGTCGGTGTTTCGTACCCCGGGGGGTATCACACCAACAAGTAAATTTCTAAGCGTGCTCCCTAATCCGAATGGTGATACAAGAAGAACACAAGGTTTTTATCCTGGTTCGGGCAAAAGAAGGCCCTACGTCCAGCGGGGGAGGGGAACTTGTATTATCCTGCACCGAAGTGCTTGTACAGGGGTGAGTACAAGGAAGTCCAGGGACTTAGCGTGTGATGTGTGCGTGTGAGTTGTGAGTGTGCCAACCTGCCCTAAGCTATGCCCTGGCGTCCCCTTTTATAGGCCAAGGGGAGGCTCAGGAGTACAAGATTTGGTAGGGCAATCGTATGCGTGACGTCGAGGCATGGGCGCTCCGTCGAGTCGTCAGCGCTGTAGATGCTTCCTATGGTCCGGTCCGAGCCTGTGGATTCATGCTCTTGCCTGGTTTGAGCCTGTAGCAACATGGGCAAAGGTGTCCTGCTCGTCCTCGCCTGACGCGGGCTGACGAATTGGAGGGGCGGTTGATGATGGCGTGCCCGGGAACCCCGCCGAGTGGCCGTCGAGGTGGGATGGACAGGTCACTGCACGCCCCGTACGCCCGTCACATCTGTCATCATGCTTCGAGCGGTTGAAAGCTGCCTCGAGGGGTCGAGAGCCCAAGCGATGGACCGAGCGGCGTGTTTGTTAGTTCGAGAATTGAAAATGGCGATTTGAGGGGGGCCGTACACGGTATAGTGCACGGCATGGTGTCACAGTGGCGCCTGCCATCCTCGAATCCGGGGCATGGGCGATGTAATGGTGGAAACGACCGGTGTACGATCCACTGTTATTGGCCCTGTGGCCATGGTGTTAGGTGGGATTGGTGTACCGGTGTACTATTTCGAGCCCTGTAGCCATGTGCGCGTCCTGGAAAGGCAATTATTGCAGGCGGTCTCGAGCGGGCGTTCGCTCGAGCGGTTTCCGTCACCGGCTCGAGCGGTTTCTGTCACCGTCTCGAGCAGTCGCTCGCTCGAGCGGTTCCCGTCATTCTTCCTCGAGCGGGCGAGCGGCCGCGTCTCGAGTCGGTGGGCCTTGTGGTTTTGTGGGCGTGGTCGTGGGCCGGCCCAACTCATGGTATAGAGGGAGAATCAGAGGCTTCCTCTGATTGTCTTTTTGGGATTTTAGGGAGGGCGAAGCAAGGTTTGCTTGTCTCTAATCCTCATAGTTTAGGGGCCCCTAACCTAGGTACCCGACAGTAGCCCCCGAGCCCTTGCCTGATTGTGAAGAACTTCAGGCAAGGGATCATGAAGTGGAGTTGAAGTACCTAGCTTTAGGGTTATGCTGCCTTGTTTCGAGGGGTTGATCCTTCTTTTTTCCGTGGGGGGCGCGCGAGCGTCCCCCGCGGGGGTAGCCCCCGAGGCCCCAGAGGAATGAGGCATTCCTCTGGGGGCTTTGAAGTGAGCTGTTTCGAGCAGGAGCACTGTTAACTGGAGTTGTAGCGCCTGAGGCAGGAGTCCTCCCATGATTCCTCGAGCCCCTGAGCGTTTCCTGTTCTTCCCATGTCGAGGGATTTTGTTTAACGTGACTCGAGCCCCCGAGCCTCGAAATGCTGGGCCGTAGTCGTGATCTAATTTCTCGTTAGATCTCTTGGACTAGATCCAAGGGGCGGGAGGATTGGCGCTACCCGCGGTCGAGCGAACGCTGTACCTCCCCATGAGCTGGTAACGGGAAATCCAAGTGAGAGTCCGTCTCCTTTCGAGGGGAGACGGCATCGAGGCCCAGGGGCACTCTCATTAAAGCTGGGTGCGTAGCTTTTAGAGGACCGGCCCCTGCTCGAGGGGACCGGCGGCTCGAGTGCCTCCCGTCGACGGGATCTCTTGGAAGCTTGGCTCCCTGCCTTGGATGTGCCTTTGGGATTCGAGAGTTTGCTCTCGAGTGGGGCCTTTCGAGGGTTCCTTCCCAATGGCGCCCCTGACTCAGGTGCTCGAGGGCGGCTGTTCGAACCCGTTCGTTGGTCAGCTTTCGCCCCCTCAAGACTTACAGGTGGGACTGGGATCCCAGGTTGTCTTACCGTGTAAGGAACTGTCTGCCGAGATGTCCCATTGTCGCGCCGGTCGAGGGAAGTCCGTCCGTTGGTGGCGCGCCTTTTTAGGCGGAAACCGGCGCGTCATGATGGTCGTGGGCTGGCGACGGTTCAGTCCCGTCTTGCGATGTGTGCACCCTGTGAGTGGAGGTAGGTGGCGGTTGTCAGTAAGAATTGAATGCGGTTACCGTTTCTCGCCGAGTCCGCCGGGGCCGCGTGACCGTCGGATGGCGGAATCTGAGCCGTTGGATGCGCACGACGCGGATCGGCCTGGCACTATAAATTTGGGGCAAGGGACTCCTGGTTTCCTTCCCTGGCATTCATCGCCTTCCTTCCTTCTGTCTCTGCCAGTTGCACTCTCGCTTCCAACCCTAATCGCCGCCGCCGCTCTCGCTTGCAACCGCCGCCGCCGTCGTACTCGCTCGTGACCGCCGCCGCTCCTGCCCGCATCCACCGGGGAGACCTAGAAAGGGGGAGTAAGAGTTCTTGAGTGCGCGCATCGCCGGAGCCGCCGTTTTTGCCCTGCGCCGCTGCCTCATCGGATTCCAGCGTCGCCATCTTCCCGGACTCCGTCGTCGCCATGGTTTCCAGCAAGAGGGTCAGCAAGAAGGCCGGCCAGGGGTCCAGCCGAGGCGCTGGGGGTAGCGGCGCCGGTGGCAAAGGTGCCGCCGGCAAGGAGCCCGCCAAGGCCCCCGTGCCGGTGGTGATGTACGATGCGCTCCCGTGGCCTCGGTCTTCGGTGACCGAGGCGATGCTGGAGGGCCTCGTCGAGGAGGGGCTGCTCCTCCCCAATCCGGCGGAGGGGCCGCCGGAGTGGCAAGTGCCGGATGCCACCCACCGTGAGCCCGTCGTGCCGGAGGGCTACGTCTTGAGCTTCATCAAGTTCCACAAGCGAGGACTCGGGGCGCGGCCGAGCCGCTTCATGCGGGCGCTCTCCCATCACTTCGGGGTCGAGCTCCAGCATTTCAACCCTAATTCCATCTCGCACGCTGCCAGCTTCGTTGGCGTCTGCGAGGGGTACCTGGGGATGGCGCCGCAGTGGGACTTCTTCGTCCACATCTTCAAGGCGACATTGTTCACCTTGGCGGTGAGCGGGAACGACAATGACGACGACGACGAGGAGAAGGAGAAGGTGAATGCCCGCCGCTACGTTCGAGCGGGCTCCTACTCGCTCGGCTTGAAGAGGCGGGAGCACTGGCTGCCCGGCTCATGGACCTCGAACAACGCCGGGTGGGTCTCGGAATGGTTCTACCTCCGCAATGAGGGGAACCATTTCCCAAGGTACACCGGCGCCGTATTGACTGCGCCCCAGCACAATTGGGGCTATGGCAACCCGTCCAAGCTCCAGCCCCGTCTTGACCCCCTGACCGACGCCATGGAAAGGCTCCGTCGTCGGAGGGCCGGCGACATCTTCCTCAACATCTCCCACGTCGTCGCGGGGTTCCACCGCCGTCGGGTGATCCCGCTCGCCGAGCGCCCGCTACGGCTTGACCAGATGGGAGAGGACGCCAACCCCGAGGCGCTCGAGGCCAGCAGGATGTTGAGCCATCCCCTTCCGGCTGGCATGGTCGTAGCTCGAGTGCGCGAGGCAATCGATGGCGGCAAGAGCTTTGGGGAGAACCAGGTCGACCTCTTCCCCATGCGCCCGGACGCCGACTTGCTGGGCTATGTAAGTTCTCTTCGAGACCTTTTTCTTCGTTGATGTTGCTTTCTCTCTGACTTGCGCCTTTCTCATCGAGCTATGCCTCTCCAGGAGATCATCGACCACGCGGACTCGGTGCCCCCGGTGAAGGAGGACGCGTCCGACCGCGAGGTAAGACATCTCAGAAATGATTGAGAGCATGCAGTGGCGCTTTCGAGGAGGGAGGAGAAGGCAAAGAAGGCCGCCGCGCTGGAGGAGAAGGAGAAGCGTAAGGCTAGGCGCCGCCGAGAGCGGATGATGCGTCTGAGGGTGGACCCCAACGACTGGAGTCCCAGTCTGGAATCGACCGATGACGACGAGGAGGAAGGGGATGAGGGGGACGACGAGGCTACTGATAGCGATGGCGCCACCGCCCCTCGCGTGCAGGAGGTGTCCCTGGCGCCGGCTCGTCTCGAGCTGGGCGGCAGCTCGTCGTTGGCTCGAGCGGACCAGCAGCAGGAGGGGTCATCCCGCGTTCGAACGCCATCGCCGACCCGAGCGGGGCGGCGGGAGGAACCTTCCCACCGCTCCAGCCACGGCGCTCGGGTGCCATCTCCGACGCGGCGGGACTCTTCTTCCCGTCGCCAATCATCTTCAACGAGCGCGTGCACCCGGCAGCAGCAGGCTGCAGATGCGCGCAGATCATCTTCAGTCCAACCCGGAGAGCGCCCCGTCGAGCGCCGGGCTCCTTCTAGTGGCCGGCGTGCCGAGCCGACCCCGACCCGCAGAGCTCAGGAGCCCGTAAGGGATCCCACGCCGGATCCGGCCAAGGAGTCGGCGGGAGCGGGGGAGGCCGCCAAGGCCACAGAACCCCCGAGCGCCTCGAGCCGGGCTGCCGGCGCCCAGAAGCCCCCGAGCGGCTCGAGCGGTGCGGTCAAGGCTCGGAAACCCTCGAGCGATTTGTGGGAGCCGACCACGACTCGAAAGCCCCCGAGCGACTCGAGCAAGCCGGGTGATTCGACCGGCACCACCCCGACTACAAGGTAAGCCTCTCGACTGTATCCTTCCTATTTTGCTTGTGAGCTTCTTTTCGTCATTGTTTTTCATTTTTCTCTCTCTTTTAGAACCAAGCGTCCTCTGCGGTCCCTCTCATCCCTTCCACCCATGCTGCCTTCAAAGAAGCTAAAGGTTTCTGGAGGGTCGAGCGGCACCTCGTCCGCCCCAGGTGGAGTGACTCTTCCTCCTACTACCCCGATTTGGTTAGCGCAAGCCAAGGAGGC
Source organism: Themeda triandra (assembly GCA_018135685.1). Taxonomy (NCBI): domain Eukaryota; kingdom Viridiplantae; phylum Streptophyta; class Magnoliopsida; order Poales; family Poaceae; genus Themeda; species Themeda triandra. Next base: position 962,084 of record JAENPR010000119.1, on the reverse strand, counting down.
GATTGAGCGCGGGAAGCTGATGGCGGCCGCATCTCGTGCAGGTGCCGGGGCCGCGACCACGGTGACAGGGGAGGAGACCGCCACCACCACCACCGCTTCAACCATCTCCCCGCTCGAGGCGTCATCGTCACCGGCTGTGCAAGCGGCTGGCGACAAGGAGGCGACGGGGCCAGAGACGGCGGCTGCCACTCCGCCGACGGGGGCCGGGTCGGAGCAGCACCCGATCACATTCGGGGACGAAAGCCCGAGCTCCGGCTCCAAGACATGGCCACTCGGCCTGCGTCAGCTCGAGGAGGGGCGCAAGGAGAAGGAGGAGGGGGAAGAGATGCCGGCGGCCGTCGATCGGCCGGCGGACGACGTAGAGATGCAGGAGGCGGGCCAGGTTCCCGACCCCCAGATGGACTGGGCGCCCATCCCTCCTCGAGTTATGGTGGCCGACCCCTCGGCCGGGCAACGGGTCGAAGTGCCCCGAGCCTCCCCGGTCGAGCCGGGGAGGCCCAAACATTGGCGCAAGAGGGGGCGGGAGGAGCACCCCGCCCACGCGGGGAGGAGGAGAAGGTGGAGCGCCCGCCGCCGCACGGGAAGAGGAGCAGCAGGGCGGCACTCAGGGGGAGGCGGAGCAGCCTAAGGAGCTCCGCATGGTGGTGTATCAGGCACCACCGTTGCCGCTGCAGTCGGGGGAGGTCGCGGTGCCCCACCTCGTGACTGACTCGACGACGGGCGAGGTGAGGTTCACCAGCGTGTCCGAAGCTGATCACTGGGAGGAGGCCCAGAGGAAGCAGGCGGCGTCCACCGTCGTCGACAGCCACATGCGGGCCGTTGGTTTTGGACCCACCGAGCCCACCGAGTCGTCGATTCTCGAGAGGAGGCGGATCGAGGCGCGGGCGCTTGCGCAGGAGGCGTCGTCATCCTGGAGCCAACCCCAACGCCCGCCGACGCTGGCCGAGCGGGTGGTGACGGCCGGTGTCGACCTGGAGGCGGTGAGGGGAATCCACAGCTCCGTCAACCGCGACATGCGGGAGGCGTACCCGCTCTGGGAGAGGCCGCCACTGGTGCTTCCCGACCCGCTCGACCCCGAGGCTCCTGCGATCGTGATGAATGACCAGAAGGAGCTCGGGACTCATATGGAGTCCGAGGAGCGCTGGCAGTGGCTCGAGAACACCCTGTGGGTCACCCTGTCTCTCTTTTCTGAGGACATGCCCCGCCTCTCTGCCGTAAGTATTCGAGCACAATTATTTTTCTTGCGTTTTCTTGAATTGTCGCAGTTTTGTTTCCTGAATTTTTCTTTTTGTGATTCAGTCGGCGCAGAGCTGCTCCTATGCCAAGTCCGTCCACATCCATGCCCTTCATGAGAGTGAGGACGAGATCAGGTGGCTCGTGCGCCAGGGCCAAGACGCCGAGGGGGAGCTGCACCGGTCTGCTCGGCTTCTTCGAGAGGCTAACGCCGCACTGGACGCCTCTAAGGAGGACGCTCAGAGGGCACGGGACAAGCTGGCCCGTGTTGCGCAGGAGGCGGAGATGGCTCGGCGGGAGGCAGAGACGGCCCGGAAAGATAAGGAGCGGGTGAAGGGGATCGCTGCTCAACTCAAGGAGGCCGCGGACACGGTGAATGCTGGCTTTAAGGCCAAGGCCCAGCTCGTCGAGCAGCTTGAGAAGGAGAAAGTCACCGCCGAGACATACATGAAGGATCTGCAGGCGACGGTCACTCGAGAAACCGCCGAGAAGGAGGCCCTTGCGAGCGCACTCGAAGCGGAGAAGAAGCAGGCGGGCGATTTCCAAACGGAGGCGGTCAATCTTCGTCAGAAGGTGACGGAGAAAGATCTCGCCATCCAGAGCGCTGGCAAGGCTTTCGAGGAGCTGCGGGTGGAGAAGTGCGATGTCGACCGTGCGCTCAAGAGGAAAGAGGCCGAGCTCACGCAAGCACTCGAGCGCGAGCAAGGGCTCTCGACCCGCTGCACTGGTAAGTACTTTGAGTCGTCTACTTTTCCTTTTCGTGCGTGGTTCCTGTATGTCGCTCGAGCGCTTAGTTCTCGACGTCCTCTTTCAGCTCTGGAGGCGGACCTGGTGGCGGCGTGTGAGGACGCAAGGTTGACCCAGGCGTTGCTTGATGGCGAGATTTCGGCCAAAGCCCGCATCACCGGCGCCATCGACACCCTCAGCGCCAACTGGGGCTTCGCGCTCGTGGTGGACATCGAGGGGCCAGACGCCGGCCGCGGCTACGCCCGCCGAGTCGTCGAGTTCGGCGCTTCTCTGCGGGGCCATGTCCGGGAGGCCCTCGTCTTTGCCGCGCGTCATACCTTGGCCATCTTTTACTCTGGGTTCGCTCTCTCGAGGGAGGCTGCCCAGAGCGGGATGGAGGCCATCACCAGCGGCTTCACCTACACTAAAGATGAGCAGGAAGGGGGGCGAGAACCCCGGATTGAGCAGCTCAAGGCCGACGCCGAGGAGCCCGGCGCGCGTCTTGCTGAGAGCTTCGAGCCTGAAGTCCTTCCTCCTGGCGTGTAGTGGTTTTGGTTGTTGCCGGCCTGCGAGCCGAGATCCGGGCAAAAAGGCCCGTGTAAGAAACAATATTTTGGTCATGAAGTGGCCCGAGTGGCCTTTAAACGTTATATTTATGGTCTATGTAATGTGTTTTAGTTCTTCTCTGTGCTTTTGAACTTTCCTTTGTTCTTTGCTTGAAGTTTTCTCTTTTTGGCTAAGTGTTGGCGTCGCGTTTCGAGTGCCCTGAGGGGAGATGAGTTGGGGTTCCGTAGCTCGGGAGCGTAGGAGGCCCCGTGCTCGATCGTCCAGATTCTGGGAGCTCGAGGCGATGCTGGTCCTTAGTTTTTTGAGATAGCTTCGAGGCGGGAAGGAAAAGGAGAGTGTCGAGCACTTTTTTGAAAAAACTAAAAGTGTTTTTTCGAGGACTTCAGGGGGGTCCCCCCCTGGTCTAGCCCCCGAGGGGGGCTTGGCTTTGTGAAGACAAAGTCGAGCCCACCTTATATATGAACGAAAAAATGTATGAAGCTAACTTGCAAGAGCTTTTATTTATTCATACTAGCGGTACATTCAAACGAAAGGATGTACAAGGCATCGAGGCTTAGGGAAAAAAGCGACGTAGCTGTTCGATGTTCCATGCGTTGGTGAGGATCGAGCCGTTCTCGTCAGCTAACTTGTAAGTCCCTGGCTTCAGCACTTCAACCATGATGAATGGACCTTCCCAGGGAGGAGTGAGCTTGTGGCGCCCTTTGTTGTCTTGTCGTCGATGGAGCACAAGGTCGCCGACCTCGAAATCCCTCTTGCGCACGTTCTTCTCATGATATTGCCACAACCTCTGCTGGTATCGCGCGGAGTGTAGGAGCACCATGTCTCGAGTTTCTTTGACCTGGTCGACGGCATTAGCTAGCCTTTCCTCGTTAGTTTGCTCATTGTAGGCTTTGAGTCGAGGGGATCCGTATTCGAGGTCAGTGGGGAGGACGGCCTCTGACCCGTAGACCAGAAAAAACGGAGTGAACCCGGTGGCTCGACTCTCAGTCGTTCGCAGACTCCACAGAACTGATGGGAGCTCGGTTGCCCACTTCTTGCTGTGCTTGTTGAGGCAGTCGAAGATTCTTGGTTTTAGTCCCTGCAAGATCATGCCATTGGCACGCTCGACTTGGCCATTGGTTCGAGGATGGGCAACCGTTGACCAATTCACACGGATGTGGTGTCGATTGCAGAAATCCAGGAATTTTTTGCCCGTGAACTGGGTACCGTTGTCAGTGATGATGACGTTAGGGACTCCAAAGCGGTGGATGATGTCGGTGAAGAACTCGACCGCCCGCTCCGAGCGGATGTTGGTGATGGGCTTGGCCTCGATGCACTTGGTGAATTTGTCGACGGCAACGAGCAAGTGGGTGTAGGCTCCCATCGTTTTCTTGAGGGGCCCGACCAGATCGAGCCCCCAGACCAAGAAACGGCCATGTGAGTGGGATCATCTGGAGCGCATGCGCCGGGAGGTGAGTTTGCTTGGCGTAGAACTGGCACCCTTCACATGCTCGGACCAGCTTGATGGCGTCAGCGGTAGCCGTGGGCCAATAGAAGCCTCGACGGAAAGCGTTTCCGACAAGGGTCCTCGGCGCAGCGTGGTGGCCACAAGCCCCCGAGTGCATGTCCCTGAGTAATTTTCTACCCTCCTCGATCGAGATGCATCATTGGAGTATGCCAGTCGGGCTGCGTCGGTAGAGCTCTCTGTCGTCTCCATAGAGGACGTAAGTTTTGGCTCGACGGGCCAAGCGTCTTGCTTCTGTTCGATCCTCAGGCAATTCTCCTCGGATAAGGTATTCGAGGAAGGGTGCACGCCAATCCGTGGGTGGGCTCGAGGACCCATCAATCTCCATGACTTCAGCCCCCGTCGGAGGAAGCGTGGTCGTGGAGGTGGGTTCGATGATCGGCTCGACGCCAGCCCCCGAGTCCCATTTTACGGATGGCTTGTGCAGATCTTTTGAGAAGATGTCTGGGGGAACCATCGCTCGAGACGACGCGATCTTGGCCAGCTCATCCGCAGCTTCATTGAAGCGTCGCGGGACGTGGTTGAGCTCGAGGCCGTGGAAGCTGGCTTCCAATTTGCGTACCTCGTTGCAGTACGCCTCCATTTTTCGTCGTGACAGCTCGAGGCTTTCATTACCTGGTCGATGACAAGCTGTGAGTCACCTCGAGCGTCGAGGCGTCGAACCCCGAGCTCGATAGCGATACGCAACCCGGTAACGAGTGCCTCATACTCTGCCATGTTGTTCGAGGCCGCGAAGTGGATCCGAATTACATAACGTATGTGCACTCCACTGGGCGAAACGAAGAGTAGGCCCGCGCCTGCTCCTGTTTTCATGAGCGACCCATAGAAGTACATGGTCCACAGCTCGGCTTGAATTTGTGCCGGAGGGAGTTGGACGTCGGTCCATTCAGCGACAAAATCAGCCAATACTTGGGATTTGATAGCTTTTCGTGGGGCGTACGTGATGGTCTCGCCCATGAGCTCGACTGACCACTTAGCGATCAAGCCCACTACTTCCCGGTTTTGGATGATCTCTCCGAGCGGGAATGACGAGACCACGGTCACCGGGTGGCTAAGAAAGTAGTGCTGGAGTTTTCGGCGCGTGAGCACGATCGCGTAGAGCAGTTTCTGGATTTGGGGGTATCGAGTCTTCGCATCCGAGAGCACCTCACTGACAAAGTAAACTGGCCGTTGGACGGGGAGCGCGTGCCCCTCTTCCTGCCTCTCGACCACTATGACTTCGCTAACCACCTGAGTGGTTGCGGCAATGTAGAGGAGGAGTGGCGCAGCAGGTTTATCCGGTGTAGCTGGTCGAGGTGGCACGAGCACGGGAGGGGAGGTGAGCATGCTTTTCAGCCTCGAGAGGGCTTCCTCCGCCTCGGGTGTCCACGCAAAGTGCTCGGATTTTTTGAGGAGTCGATACAAAGGCAAGGCTTTCTCTCCCAGGCGCGCGATGAACCGGCTAAGGGCGGCTAGGCACCCTTTGATTTTTGCACTCCCTTTAGGTCTCGAATTGGCCCTATTCTCATGATGGCCGTGACCTTCTCAGGATTGGCCTCGATCCCGCGCTGGGAGACGATGTAGCCCAGCAACATGCCTCGAGGTACACCAAAGACACATTTTTCGGGGTTCAACTTGATGTTCTTGGCCTTGAGGCACTCGAACATCAACTTGAGGTCCTCGACGAGGTTTTCGACCTTACGCGTCTTGACAACGATGTCATCTACGTACGCCTCGATCGTTTCTCCTATGTGTTTGCCGAAAACATGAAGCATGCAGTGCTGATATGTTGCCCCAGCGTTTCGAAGGCCGAAAGGCATCGTGACATAACAGTACATGCCCACAGGAGTGATGAATGAAGTCACGAGCTGGTCGGACTCCTTCATTTTGATTTGGTGATAGCCAGAATAGGCATCGAGAAAGGAAAGTACTTCACAACCCGCAGTGGAATCAACGATTTGATCTATTCGAGGTAACGAAAATGGAACTTTGGGACATGCTTTATTTAAACTAGTGTAATCTACACACATCCTCATCTTTCCGTTCTTTTTCTCTACTAACACAGGATTAGCTAACCACTCAGGATGATGTACCTCCTTGATGAATCCGGCCTTCTCGAGCTTCTCGACCTCCTCGCGGATGATCCTGCGCTTCTCCTCATCGAAGCGGCGCAGGCGTTGCTTGACAGGTCTCGAACCGGGACGGATCTCCAAGGCGTGCTCGGCGACATCCCTCGGTATGCCAGGCATGTCCGAGGGACTCCATGCAAACATATCAGAGTTTGCGCGGAGAAAGTCGACGAGCACTGCTTCCTATGCGCTGTCGAGGGAGGCGCTGATGATCAGCGCCTTCTCGTCTGAGGAGCTCGGATCGATCGGGATCTTCTTGGTGTCCTCTGCGGGCTCGAAATTACCGGCCTGTCGCTTGGGTGCTGGGGCGGCGGCCTCGGCTGCCAGGCAATCGAGCGTCTTGGCTAGCTCCTTGGACTCGATCAGGGATTCACCGTACTCGACGCACTCCACGTCACAGCTATACGCGTGCTCGTACATGGAGTCGACAGTGATGATCCCTTTGGGCCCCGGCATCTTGAGCTTGAGGTAGGCGTAGTTGGGGATCGCCATGAACTGGGCGTAGCACGGGCGGCCCAGAATGGCGTGGTAAGTCCCCTCGAAACCAGGCACGTCGAAAGTGAGGACCTCTCGACGGAAGTTCGAGCGCGTGCCAAAGTAGACGGGGAGGTTGATGCGGCCGATCGTGAGTGCCTTCTTGCCAGGGACGACACCGTGGAAGCCCCCGGCGCTCGGCTTGAGCTGCGCCCTCGTGATGCCGAGTAGTGTGAGCATTTCCATGTAGATGATGTTGAGGCTGCTGCCTCCATCCATGAGGACTTTGGTAAAGCGGGCGTCGAGGATGATCGGGTCGACGACGAGGGGGTATGCGCCCGGGTTGGTGACGTGTTCCGGATGGTCATCACGGTCGAACGTGATGGGAGCATCGGACCAGTCGAGAAACTAAGTTGTAGCAGGCTTTACTGAGAAAACCTCTCTACGCTCTTGCTTCCGCTCCCGACGCGTCATCTGGGTCGTAGGGCCACCGTAGATCATGTAGCAGTTGGCAACGGGTGGGAACCCGTTGTCATCATTGTCATTGGCCCGATCGTCGGCACCCTTATCCTTCTTGTCGTCGTCTTTACCGATCCCGAACCTTTTGAAGTAGCCTCGAAGCATACGGCAGTCCTCGAGGTTATGCTTGGCCGGCTCTTTATGGTATGGGCAAGGCTGTTTTAGCATTTTGTCAAAGACGGCCCCATCTGGAGGGGGTCGAGGCTTCTTGCGGTCGGCCGCGGCGACCTCGCCTTCCACGACTATGCGCTTGCCTTGCTGGTTGCCCTTCTTCTTCTTCCCATTCTTCTTCTGGCCCTTGCTCGTGCCCTCCCCGTCGCCGGGTGGCGGCATGGGCTTGCTCCCGTCCCCGCCAAAGAACGCTCCCACGGCCTCGTCACCGGCGGCGTAGTCGGCGACGACGTCCATGAGCTCGTCGACGGTCTTTGGGCGGTTGCGCCCGAGCTCCCGCACGAGCTCCTTGCATGTGGTGCCCGAAACGAACGCCAGGATGACGTCATGGTCAGGGGTGTGCGGCAGCTCGGTGCGCAGCTTGGAGAAGCGTCGTGCAAAATCTCGAAGAGACTCCCCGGTGTGCTGCTTGCAATTCCGGAGGTCCCATGAGTTGCCAGGTCGAATATAGGTGCCCTTGAAGTTCCCCTCGAAAATCCGGACCAGATCGGTCCAGTCGTAGATCTGGTTAGGGGGGAGCTCCTCGAGCCACCGACGAGCGGTGTCAGAGAGGAACAGAGCGAGTTGGTGTATGATTGCCCTATCCTCTCGAGCCCCTCCCAGCTGGCAGGCCAGCCGGAAGTCGGCAAGCCAGAGCTCTGGCTTGGTTTCCCCGTTATACTTGGCCAAGCTCGTGGGGGGTCGAAACGGGTTGGGCAACGGCGTGTTGCGGATGGCTCGACTGAAGACCCGAGGGCCCGGCGGCTCGGGAGCCTGCCGGTCCTCATCGCTGTCGTAGCGTCCTCCTCGATGGGCATTGTAGCCACGGTCCTCGGCGCCTGCGGCCTTGCGTCATCGGTTGTCGTTGATATCGTGACGCGCATCTTGAGGCTCACGGTTGTCGAGGATGTGATCACGGATGGGGGCCCTACCACCTCGAGGGGGTACCTCTTGGTGGACCGAGCCCTCTCGCTCGTGCCGTGGCAGGTTGGCCGGCCGCTCTCGGTCCCCGCCTCGCGCGCCTTTGAGGCTGAACTCTCGGCCTGCTGGGCGGCCGCGACCTGGAGGAGCCCTTGGACCTCATCTCGTATCCGTAATGCTTGCGGATTCGAGGGCGCCGGCATGTCTCGCAGTAGCATAGCCGCCGTGAGAACATTTTGGCTTGCTCGAGGGAAGCGGGCTGGCTCGATCGGTGCTTCTGGCTGCCCGTCATTGACGATGTGGTTGAAGATGCCCCGTGCTTTTCCTCGAGCGCCAAGAGCTCGAGGAGGAGGGGGATGGTTCTGCTCAAGGGCACGCTTGAGCAGCTCCAAGTTTGCGCGTTCCGCATTCATTTTTGCCTCGATCTCTCTGAGCTGAGCCCACTGTGTAGCTCGAGCGTCATCTTCAGGCCGTTGGTTGTTCTGTCCTTGCGGTGGCTCCTCGCGGGGTTCGATCACCTGCAAGGCTCCTGCCGCCGGCGTTCCGGCCACCGACGCACCGACCGGCCGGTTGGCTGCCGCGGCGGTTGCCGCGGCATCGTCTCTGGTTTCTGAGTCCGACGGAACGTCATTCTCAAGACGAAAACACTCACGAGCTGGGTCATAGCACCCTGAATCCGAGTCATCGGAGTCGGGGTCGGCGCCGGATGGCGTCCAGGGCCTTCCCGTGCTCTCCTCCTCGATCCAACGGCGCATACTCCCGACCATGGTGTTGCGTTGCGAGCCTGGTGCCCTGTCGAACCCGCGGTCCACCGAAGCTGGCCACACGATCTCCAGGTTCATGGCGGCGCGCAAGAGGGGGCCAGGGCTCTCCTCTTGCGGTCCCATTGCTGACTGGATCTCATTGGCGAATGTGGTGGCAGCATTGGTGAGTCTGAACGGGAGTCTGCGACGAGCTCGATAGAGCCCGTGTGGCAAGAAGTTGGGCGACGTCGGCCGTACGCGCGCGTGGTGTCACGCCGGGTTCTCTCGGCGAACGCATGGCAAATGTGAAGTTGGGGTTCTCGTCGAGAGCCGCTTGCCTACGTGTCACCCCCTCTCATGCGCTCGTGAGCTGGCGAGGAAGCTGGTGCTGGTGGCGTCTGTGCCTTGGCGGTGAGCCGTGGTGGCATGGCCTACGCGCGACTCCACAAGCACGTGGGGGTGACGCGCGTCCCCCACTTGGTTCACCGATCGAGAGCAGAGCCATGTCGTAGCCCGTACCGAGCGACACGAACTCTAAACTCCCAAACCAGATCACCGTGGTGAACGGAAGCGATGAAGTGGGAGATGTCATCCGAAAAATGGCGGGAAGTCGGGCGAAAACACGCAGTACCCCTACCTGGCGCGCCAACTGTCGGTGTTTCGTACCCCGGGGGTATCACACCAACAAGTAAATTTCTAAGCGTGCTCCCTAATCCGGATGGTGATGCAAGAAGAACACAAGGTTTTTATCCTGGTTCGGGCAAAAGAAGGCCCTACGTCCAGCGGGGGAGGAGAACTTGTATTATCCTGCACCGAAGTGCTTGTACAGGGGGTGAGTACAAGGAAGTCCAGGGACTTAGCGTGTGATGTGTGTGTGTGAGTTGTGAGTGTGCGTGACGTCGAGGCATGGGCGCTCCGTCGAGTCGTCAGCGCTGTAGATGCTTCCTATGGTCCGGTCCGAGCCTGTGGATTCATGCTCTTGCCTGGTTCGAGCCTGTAGCAACATGGGCAAAGGTGTCCTGCTCGTCCTCGCCTGACGCGGGCTGACGAAATGGAGGGGTGGTTGATGATGGCGTGCCCAGGAACCCCGCCGAGTGGCCGTCGAGGTGGGATGGACAGGTCACTGCACGCCCCGTACGCCCGTCACATCTGTCATCATGCTTCGAGCGGTTGAAAGCCGCCTCGAGGGGTCGAGAGCCCAAGCGATGGGACTGAGCAGCGTGTTTGTTAGTTCAGAGAATTGAAAATGGCGATTTGAGGGGGGCCGTACACGGTATAGTGCACGGCATGGTGTCACAGTGGCGCCTGCCATCCTCGAATCCGGGGCATGGGCGATGTAATGGTGGAAACGACCGGTGTACGATCCACTATTATTGGCCCTGTGGCCATGGTGTTAGGTGGGATTGGTGTACTGGTGTACTATTTTGAGCCCTGTAGCCATGTGCGCGTCCTGGAAAGGCAATTATTGCAGGCGGTCTCGAGCGGGCGTTCGCTCGAGCGGTTTCCGTCACCGTCTCGAGCAGTCGCTCGCTCGAGCGGTTTCCGTCACCGTCTCGAGTAGTCGCTCGCTCGAGCGGTTTCTGTCATTCTTCCTCGAGCGGGCGAGCGGCCGCGTCTCGAGTCGGTGGGCCTTGTGGTTTTGTGGGCGTGGTCGTGGGCCGGCCCAACTCATGGTATAGAGGGAGAATCAGAGGCTTCCTCTGATTGTCTTTTTGGGATTTTAGAGAGGGCGAAGCAAGGTTTGCTTGTCTCTAATCCTCATAGTTTAGGGCCCCCTAACCTAGGTACCCGACACTAGGTATCCTAATCATGTTTTCAGGTTGTCCAAGGCACTTTATGGGCTCAAGCAAGCCCCTAGAGCATGGTATGAGCGCCTTACGGACTTCCTCATTGAGAAGGGGTTCACCATCGGGAAGGTTGACACCACACTCTTCACCAAGAAGCTTAATGGAGAGATCTTCATTTGTCAAGTTTATGTTGATGATATCATCTTCGGCTCAACAAATGAAGAAGAATGCAAGAAATTCGGAGACATGATGTCAAAAGAGTTCGAGATGTCTATGATTGGCGAGCTCACCTTCTTCCTTGGTTTTCAAATCAAGCAAATGAAGGAAGGGACCTTCATATCTCAAGAGAAGTATACCAAGGACCTCCTCAAGAGGTTTGATATGAAGGATTGCAAGCTAATCAACACACCCATGGCATCTAATGGGCATCTCGACCTTGATGTGGAAGGTAACTCTGTGGATCAAACTCTTTACCGCTCTATGATCGGTAGCTTGCTGTACCTTACTGCATCTAGGCCCGACATCATGTTTAGTGTGTGTATGTGTGCTCGCTTTCAAGCTGATCCTAAGGAAGCTCACTTGAGTGCTGTCAAGAGGATCCTTAGGTACCTACAGCTCACCCCAAGCATTGGCCTATGGTATCCCAAAGGAGCAAGATTCCAACTTGTTGGCTATTCCGATTTGGATTATGCCGGTTGCAAAATTGATAGAAAAAGCACATCTGGAGGGTGCCATTTGCTTGGGAGGTCACTTGTCTCTTGGTCATCAAAGAAGCAGAACAGTGTAGCCTTGTCTACTGCAGAAGCGGAGTACATAGCAGCGGGGGCTTGTTGTGCACAAATCTTGTACATGAAACAAACCCTCCTTGACTATGGTGTGAATCTTGGTCAAGTGACTCTCTTGTGCGACAACGAGAGTGCAGTGAAGATTGCCAACAACCCGGCTCAACACTCTCGCACAAAGCATATAGATATCCGCCACCACTTTCTTAGAGATCATGTCTCTAAAAAAGATATATCTCTAGAAGGTGTGAGAAGTGAGGATCAATTAGCGGATATCTTCACAAAGCCATTGGATGAATCAACCTTTTGTAGGTTAAGGAATGAGCTCAATATCCTTGACCTAAGCAACTTCACAAGGAAGAGATGAAGTGTGTTGTCGGTTGCATTGTATTGTATTATAGAGCACGTTTAATTTTTTGTAATGCATATAGGGCTTGTCTAACTTGGTTAAGATAACCCTCGTCGGAGGTGTGAAGAAGCTTACCCTTGGTTCAAACTTGACAAGCCACCTAGATTCAAATTCCAGTAATTTATTGCTTGTGTGTTGCTCTTCGTTTCTTTTCGGTTATCTTTTGAGCAACCTCTGTGTTCGTCCATGAATTGAGAAAGCTTTTGATGCTTCTATTGGTTTAGAAACTCAAGCTCATGGCCATACATTGTTCCTCACTCGTGTTATTGCCTATTTTCAAGAATTATATTAAGCCTATGGCAAACTATTTGAAAACAGAGGTTTTGAGAGTGAGGATCTCATATTGGCTCCAAACTGTGTCTATTTGAATCTTCAAAAGTTTGGAAATCAATTGGGAGCAGGTGCCGCGGAGAAAAGCTTCAATTCCAGCTCTTTAAAGAATGCCGGACGCGCAGTGAAAATCTGCAAAGTTCTACTAGCCGGACACAGCACAGTGATCTGACCGCGTCCGACGCCCGCGTCCGCAGAGCGTCCGGCGGTTTTGGTCTGAGCAGAAATTTTTTTAGACCTTTCTGGTCCGCGTACGGCGACCCCCGGACGCACCCCGGACGAGTCCGGCGAGATAAGGACAAGCGTGAGTCTCTTAATCTGATGAGTGGGGCCGCCTTTTTTCTCCTCCTCCAAATCCCTTTCGGCCCGCGGTTTGTTTTCCTCCTCACCCGTAACCATACACCGCGCCACTGTCGTAACCCTAGCGCCGCCTAGCGCCGCCGCGCCGCCCTGCTCCTTCGCGCATGCACACAAACCCGCAGCCAAGCTCCGACCGCCGTGCCTATTCCTCCACTTGCCATGCGCCTCTTCGGCTCTCGCGCTCCTGTGCCGGCTTGACTCACCAAGTTCGCCGCCATGGACATCCTCATTGCCGCCGACTAACTTCGTCATCCTCTCCAGCGACTTTTTACCCTGCTCCATCCGTGGCGTTCTCCTCTATGCCTCTCTCTGTTGAGCTTGCCGCCAGGCGTTAACTCATACCGAGGGTGGTCTTTTCCTAGTGAGCTTTACCACCGCACTCAAGGTATTCGACAGAATGCCGAACCCATCTTCTCCTTCACTGCCATGGTCATTCTCTGATCCTTAAGTATGTTCAGTGATCGTGCTGTGATCTCGCAAGTGCCCAGTGGTCTCTGTCAACTCTTCCAGGCCAATCAAACACTATGTCCAGTGTGAGCACTCTTTCTTATTCTCACAGTGCTCGAGAGATTGCCTTTTTCAATTCTCTAAGCCACTGAATTGTCATTTCTTCGACAAATCCTTGTGCAGTGACTCGAGCCAAGCCTTGGGGTGCCCCACACTATCAATTCTCATCTTCTTCACAGGGTTTTGAAAATGTGCTAGGTATAATCCAATTCTTCCATCTCTCATCTGAATTGCTTTGCTTCTACTAGGATTGTCTCACCCCTAGATATATGCTTAAATGTTATATACCCTTTCTACTCTAATTCTTGCAGCGAGGTTGTCACCTGTGTGCTTGATCAGTGAGATTGGTCAGTGGCAGTTAAAACTCTAGGCCAAGCCTAGGAATATGGATTGAGGCCAAGCCTCTTGAGGTGACAGTTCATCTTCTAACATTGATACAGTTTGATTGATCAATAGCAGGGTCAGTCATGGCTAGATGCAAAAGTACAAGCAGGAGTTCAGGGGGAGATGATGATCCTCACAGAAGGCCAAATCTTGCTGAGATGATTGAGAAGGGGAAGGGCAAGCAACCTCAGAAGAAGACTACAACCATGAAGAAGAGGAAGAGGTTGCCACCAGATGCACAGGCAGCTCTAGCTGTAGCAGCAGCAGCAGAGCGTGCTGAGCGGAGAGCTCGCAGAGGTGCAGGCATCGAGATCCGAGAGCCCGGATCAGTAGCAGCACAAGAGGCCGAGACAGAGGCCATGGAGGCAGAGGAGGACATTCTTGAGCAGTAGGAGTTTTATCCTCGACGACGGTCCTCTCGTGTCAGGACACTGCAGCAGCAGGCAGCCCAGCAGTCACAGGAGGTAGGTCCCTCTTCTACTCCACAGAGGCAGCCCAACAGGGGCCCTACAGGACCTAGATTGAGCACAGAGGATCTTCTGAAAGCCAGTGCCAAGAAGATACAGGCAATCAGACAGGTGGACATCAATACCTAGTTTCCTCCTTCCAGAGAGAGAGCTGGTGCTCCTTACTACACTGCCTTGCACAAGGCTTTTGTTGAGGCTTACAGACAGAGGTCCAAGATCACCAAGCAAAGGACTGTCACCGCTGAGAGTTTCTCACATGTCATGGGCCAGGCTTTTAGAGAGTATATGGGTGCTCATTCTTGAAGTTGATGCCATAATCCTTCAAAGTTGACTTCATCCAAAACAATTGTGCACAACAACTCCCTGCACTAAGATATTCGGCTTCGGCGGTTGAGATTGCTACACTATTTTGTTTCTTTGAGGACCATGACACAAGTGATCTTCGAAGAAGTTGACATGTACCACTTGTGCTCTTTCTATTGATTTTGCAACCACCATAGTCGGAGTCCGAATATCCAATCAATTCAAACTTTGACCCTTGGGATACCATAGTCCAACATCTCTTGTTTGCTTCAAGTACCTCAATATTCTCTTTGCGGCCGTGAGATGACTCTCTCTAGGTGAGGCTTGATATCTAGCACACATGTAAACACTAAACATAACATCCGGCCTTGATGCGGTGACATAGAGTAGACTTCCAATCAAAGACCGATATTCCTTTTGATTCACCATGTTGCCATCAAAATCACTATCAAGATTCCCATTGGTTCCCATTGGAGTTGAGATTGGCTTTGCATCTTGCATCCCAAACTTCTTCAACATGTCCTGAAAGCATCTAGGCCCCTTGATGTGGGTTTCGATGATTGATGACAATGTAAATTATCATGACTAACGTGTGTTTTGTAGAAACAGTGTAAGTTAGGTCATGATAATGGAATCTCGGGCAATATGGTTTTCATGCCCTCTTAGCGATGGAAATCATTTCGGTTTTCAAAGGATGGATGACAAGGTTAAGGACGGTTAGTTCCGATTGTCAGTGGTGTTGAGAGACATCAGATTAGTCGTTAGGACTTTGTTTTCTGTTTTGGCCATACTATTAAGGGGGGTGCAAATGGGTAGCTTGACCTAGTTAAGTCTATTATATTAGGTGTGGTGCACACTGTGAGAAATAGCGCTAGGGAGTTACTTGAGAGCTTTGAGATTGGTTGAAGTCATCGTCGTTTTCAAAGATCGCTGAATCGGATGAAAACGGGCACTTCAGAAGGCGCCGGACGCGCCAGCTGAGAGGGCGCCGGACGCGTCCGGCGCTTGTTGAAGTTGGCGCTGTCTGCCCTGAGCGGCGGACTCGGTGACCAGGCGTCCGGCGGGGCGCCGGACGTGCACCAGATTGTTCTGAGTGTTGGGCAGGCTCGACCGGACGCGCGCCGAACGCAGGCCCCGGACGCGTCCGTGGCATGCACTGTAGCCCAACGGCTCTTTGGCCGTTTGAATTGCATAAAGCGCCGGACGCGTCCGGCGCTCACAGTTGAGCTGAAATCGTGGGTAATGGTTGGATTTTGGCCTTTGGCTATAAATACAACCTCACCCTCTCCATTTCAGCTCTCTTGCCCATTTGTTGAGCTGAGAGCGATCCTGTGAGAGCAAGAGAGTTGCAAGAGCCTCATGAAGTGAAGAGATTTGCGAATCCATGAGTTCATGAGGGATCGAGAGTAGCTTGTGTGCATCCACCCTTCTCCTTAGGCTTTGCGAGGTCAAGTGAGAGTTTGTGCTTGTTACTCTTGGTGATCGCCATCACCTAGATGGCTTGGTGGTGATTGGGAGCTTGGTGATCATCCGGCGGTGCTTGTGGATGACCCAACTCATCTTGTGAGCGGTTCTTGGCGATTCACCGCGTCAGAGTGTTGACGGTCCTTAAGTATCAATTTTATACCATCAACGCAGCAAGAGAAAGGACTAATATAAGTTCACCTATTAGATATAGGGGTTACACCGACGTAATTCCATGAGTTTTGGTGATTGTCTATTTCTCGGGGGTTATCGAAAGAGAACCAAAGGAGGCCCACATGTCATGATTACATAGAGATAAAGACCGAACGGGTAAAATTGTATAATCTAGAAGACTCCGAGAAGGCAAACCCCGGAAGCCGGGCCCACTGCGGGGTGGCCAAGTCGGCCGACCCGGGGGAGTCGGCCGACTCCCCATCTCCACCAATCGGTGGAGTCTCGTGGATCCCGCCTCCACCGCCTTTGAGGATGAATAATTATCTTCCATTTAGGTCGGTTTGATCCGAGGGCTGTGGTTAATCCTAGGGGGCTATATATTCGAGCCCCCGGCCCCCGGGTGAAACCCTAATTCATTCAAGAGTTCATTCTCTCATCGAATTCGAGAAGCCGAGCCACCATCTCAATTAGAGCTCCATAGTTTAGTAGCATAGCTACATAGGAATAGATCTAGAGGGAATCAAGCCTAGCTTGGAGTCCGGATCTGTCGGAGTTCTTGGTAATTCCCCTCTACATTCTTGTAATATTCATCATTGTTCGTGATACTATGAGTAGTACTTTATTCTATTCTATTATATCGACTTGACTTTGCTCTATTTGATTATGTTCTCAATTATATTGTTCTTAGTTTACTTTGATTATATGTTTAGCATAGTTGGACTAGAATTATGTTTATGCATAGGATCGTATAGCGCTTGCTCATTAGATCGATGGGTGAGTGGTAAATATTGTGTAGGCGTGGTGCCTAGACCGTATTTATCTGCGATTGCACCCTATTGGCCGGGTCGTGTGGTAGATCGCGGAAGTGACAGTTCCGTTGAGTCCTTTGTATTCCATCCCCCGTTGGTAGGTCTTAGTAGAACAACCTATTACATTGAAGTCATTGCTATGTCTCTAGTCTTCTCTGGTAATATCACTATGCATAGATGTAACCTTTTCCCGCCATGATTGCTAGATGTTCTTGCACTAATCATTGTATGCTTTGACTTTGTAGTTAGAATAACATAGGATTATACCCTAGATCGTCCTAGTCCATGCTAGTGTTATAAGCTTAGAGTGCTAAGATGAGATGGCTTATTACTATTATTTTATGTGGCTAAATGCTCTCATTTATCTTATGTCATTTATCATTCATTCCTATATTTTATGTGACACTTACCCTGTATGAGATGATCGATACAGACAAGGTTAAAGCTCTCCATTATAGCATGTGCATTGCTCATCACTCATTATCCAGTGCATCCCCTTCCCAGTGGTAAAAATATAAATAACGATACCTGGATTACTCTCGGTTAAAATGCTACGATGATATATTCTGTGCGCTTGCGGAACCTTCTTTATTTCAGTTGCACTTAATAGACATCAATAAGCATTTTTGGCGCCGTTGCCGGGGATAGACTTCTATTCTATCTTTTGGTGATTGCGTTAGAAATGTCAACAAGCATTTTTGGCGCCGTTGCCGGGGAAGGTTGAAAGCCAATGGATAATGAGCAGCATTGCACTAGATAATGTGATTGAGTTGTCTTTGTCATACTAACCCATCTCTACAGGATTACCCTTGTTTCGTCTATTTTATATCTTATGCAGGGTAATGTATAATCAAGACAATTCTTCCTGATAATTATATTGACGATCCAGAAGCTTTATTCAGGAAGGCCAGAAGCAGGTTGAAGAAGATCAATCAATCATCATCATCATCAACTCAACTTGGAAGTTTGTCAGAAGCAGAAAGTCAACCTTTCGTGCGAGACTTGACACCAGCGTTTGAAGCCATGGCGAACAAGTCACTTCGCGAGTTCTCGGCTCCAACTACGGACAACATTCGTACTGGACCAGCTGCGGACATCGAAGGAGCTTTTGAGCTCAAGCCTGCGCTAATCAACATGGTGCAAGCAAGCCAGTTCTGTGGGAAGGCCCATGAAGATGCTAGTGCTCATCTCCAACACTTTCTGGAGATTTGTAGCACATTCACCATCAAGGATGTCCCCAGAGATGTTATACTACTTCGCCTCTTCCCATTCTCACTGTTGGGGAGAGCGAAGCAGCGGTTCTATGCCAATAAGGAGAAGAATACTACGTGGGCATTATGTTCCACCAATTTCTTGGCGAAGTTCTTCCCCATGGGCAAGACAAATGCTCTTCGTGGGAAGATATCAAGCTTTCAGCAACACCATGATGAGACTGTCCCAGAAGCTTGGGAGCGCTTTCAAGATTACATCCTCGAGTGTCCTCATCATGGCATGGAGAATTGGCTGCTTATGCGGACATTCTACCATGGGCTTAGCAACACACGTGAGACGATGGATGCCGCCGCTGGAGGTGCATTCTTATCACTCACTATTCCTCAAGCCACGGCTCTTGTGGAGAAGATGGCATCCAACCAAGGTTGGAGTGAAGAAAGAACTCATACCCGCAAGAGAGTGGAGGAATGCATCGGTGAAAGAGGTAGACATGCTTTCTCGCAAAATGGATCTGCTAATGAAGAGGCTCGATGAGAGAGCCCCCGAGAAGAAAGAAGTCATGCATATACATGATGCTCGCATGACATGTGAAGAGTGTGGAGAGACCGGGCACACAGGTGCTAACCGTCCCGTAGCCGAAGGAGGACGTGAATTACCTCAACAACAACAACAACAACAATTACTACCGTCCCGCAGAATCAAGGTTGGAATCGCGCGAGGCCTAACTACTCGTGCAATTATTCGGGCAACTATCAAGGTAACAACTCCTCCTACAATAATTACAACCAAACCGCCTTTGAGAGAGTTAGTGCTTTGAACCAAGGCAAGATGATGGACAATTTGTCCAAGAAGCCGACATCAAATGACAAGGTTCTAGAAACACTCAGCAACGAATGGATGGCTTTTCCAATGCCATCAAGAGTCGCTTCGCTTTCAACAAGATACTTGAGTCGCAGGTACAACAGCTTGTTAACCTTGCTCCCTCCACTGGTCAAGGTAAACTGGCAGGACAACCCGAAGAGCTCGAAACTGCAAATCTTGTTGATATATTCAATGTAGAAGATAGCCGGAGTGATCCATCGAAGGGGTCATGGATAGACTCAACTCTGCCAATCAAGAAGGGCGATCCAGGGAGACCAGCAGACTTCGTGGTAGTGGATACAGGCAGTGATGAAAGGTCCCCTGTCATTCTGGGACGACCATTCTTAAACACTGCTGGAGCCATCATGTATGCCAACACTGCCAAGATCATCTTCAACATCAAGGGCAAGAGAGAAACCTTCTTCTTCAAGAACAGTGCTTTGCCTTCCCAAAGACACCCTCATCAACGAACAGTGAGAAGAAGAAGAATCCAGCTAAGAAGAGCAAGAACAAGAATAAGAAGACCAAGAAGACAGAGACAATGAAGGATGGTCACCGCAGGTCCACAAGGAGCATGACCACTTACTCGATCCCCACGTCTAATCAAGAAGGATGACCCGTGTGTCCCAACCATTCAATGCTCCATCAACGAAGCTCTTTCAATAAAACTGCGTGACACCGGATCGGGCGTCAACATTATGGCCAAGGTAACTTATGAGTATCTATATGGCACTATGCCTTTGGAGCCTACCTATGCACAAACCGGATGGCGGACCGGACATTCCGCTTCGTCGAAGGAGAAGTGAAGGATGTCCTCATCCAGATAGATGACCATTATGTCCCTACGTGACTTCCTAGTCATTGACATGGGAGATGACTACGATCCTCCAATCATCCTAGGAAGACCATTCCCGAACACCACCGAGCTATCATCTATATTGGGACAGGAGAGATTCACTTCCACTTTCCCACTGAGAAGGTACGCCGCTACTTCAATAATAATTATATAATCACTGAGGAGCCCAAGAAGAACAGAGCAAGGAGAAGGCAGCGTACCCGTCGCGTAACAAGAAGAACATCACTACGTATGGATGGGCCAACTATGAGGGAGAAGTGTCTAGATATGAAGATCGATACCCAGAAGAGAAGAACATTGTAGAAGAACTCAAAGAGGTGCTACCAGAAGAAAACCAAGTGCCCCGAGAAGCTTCCTCCTCAAGGTCACCCTCTCCAACAAAGAAGGTGTGGAAAGTAAAAGCAAAATCGAATCAACTCCTACACACGAGGCGACATCATCCGAGGCGCCGGCCAATGCGCCCCTTGAAAAATGAGCGAACATGACAAGTCCCGTTCGGAGGACTTAAAACCACCGAACGCCGCGCCAAGAGGTAACTTGGTATTTATCGGCATTACTTTTCAGCATTATATTTTTACCTTAGTATATTTATTTCCCTACTTGCATCTTTGTTGCATCTTTACTCTTGAAAAGGAAATAAAGATGTTGTGCATTTGCATCCAGAAAATCATCAAGCCCCATGTGAATAATCATTCACCGTGGTGGCACAAAAATAATTTCTCAAAGATATTTATTTCCCCCGTCTCGCATTCCTTAAATAATAAAAAGATAAAAATATTTCTTGTGATCCCGTTAGAACAAGTCTAAGTTAAGAAAGTTCTAGACAACCAAGGCCTAGAGGTTTTATCACTAACGCTTAATTAGTTCCACAGCTTTGTTGTCTATTTTGAGCTTCATAGAACATCAAGGATCAAGAAGAGCTAACAAGCGAAGGACATCCAGTCCCCGTCGAGTGCCGCCCGCGACAATTGAACGCTCTCTCCAACAAAGCAACTATCTACAACACTCCCGAGGACTAGAACGTCTTCGGTGCTGTCGGCAACATCGCGAGACTATGTCAACATCCAGCTTGGGGGAGAGCATCCCCGTGTACCAAGCTAAGTGCTTCCAATTTATCTAATTATGCTTTCTTAAAGCATGCTTTGTTAAAACAACTAAAAAAGATGCATAACCATAGAAACCCGAAAGATTTCCTTATTTATCTTTTCTACTTTTGGAGAGCTTTTGCAACTTTGTCTTTAAAAGTGATCCCTAGAATAAACTCTACATGGAGATGATGAATAGTTGCTCTGCCGTAATTCCTTTCAAGTACCTAGTTTTCAACCTTGCACTCTCCCGAGTTTTGGACACAACTGTTTAGATTTGAGATTTGCTCGAACCCGAAACTTGTGGGTAGCGAACACTTGATCTAAGTCTAGGTGGTTGACGGGTATGATATGGGAAGGTTTTGAGTCTTGTCCATCTTGTTCCTAGAGATACTAGAGTTCGGAGAATTTATCTTGAAAATATTAAATTCCTGCATGATGAGTTCCTTTATGATGAGAGTTCAAATTCCTACCACACCATATATTCATGCTTACTAGATTAGGAAAACCCATCTCGTTTATATAGATCATATTGTAGGTTTGAGTGTAGACTTTATAGGCATTGAGTGTGGTTATGCCGTGGACCCATAAGGAATTAGTCACGCGAGATAAAGTCAATACTATGTGCTCTCCATCCATTGATCTATGCTACTTCGTCCTCGAAGCATGCACACATTTTATAAATGTTACATTCATTACGTGCTACTTCGTCCCTAGAAGTACCACCCACATATAGATCCATATCCACCACATATTGTGCTATCTCTACCCCGGAGATACGCACTTATGCTACTCCTATCCCGGGAGTACGCATTCCCCACATATTGTCTTGTCTCTACCCCGGAAATACGCACTTATGCTGCTCCTCCTACACCGGAGTACGCATCCATCCATTCATCCATCCACATATACATACGCCATTCCTTTCACATCCGAAAAAGGTTCTACTCCTATTCTGGGAGTGAACATCTAGACATAATCATCGCCGTTCTATTTGTCTACATAAAAGCTCCAGTTATTATCATTTCAAGTTATATGAATCCCCGTTGCTAAAGTTTTGTTTCCAGAGGATTGGTTGCTCTAAAAAAAAGAAAAGAAAAGAGAAAAGAAGAAAGAAAGAAAAAGAAAAAGTAGCCAAGTCCTTCCATTCAAGAAGTTTCAAGGTTTCCGAATAAAGGGAGTCATGTTATCCCCAAAGGAGCGAGTGTAGAAGTAGATGTTCACCAGTGAGTACCCCTCATAATCATTTCCTTATCACCATCATCCTATCATCATCTCATCCATTCCATTTCCTCATGCACATATGACTTTATTATTATTTTAGTTCCTATTGGATCCATGTCTTAACTGTGCAATATATGCAAGTGAGTTTGAGTCCCCACCTATGAGCTCCACATAAGCCTATTAGAAAGTAGGGTGAGAGAGAGAAGGCACTTTCCACTATGCCTTAGTTCCACAAATACCACATATTCTTGAGAGAAGAGAGAAGGCATACACTACTCATGCCTTAGAGAGGATCCGAAATACCACAAATGAGAGACTGAAAGGTTCATACAAGGAACTCGAGTTTTATTTCAAAACCTTGCAAAAACTCCGGGATAATAGTTGATCAAAGAGCGAGAAACATGGCGCTTGACTTGACCGTTCTATCTTTCAACTACTCGAGATCCAAGTGACGGTTACAAGCCCCATGGTGAAAGGTAATATGAGTGAGTTTTGAGTCAGAATAGTTCACTCTAATCCGGAGGAGAGTTCTTGTTTGAACGCATGTGTACTTGTGAGGAGTAAAAGTATTGTAGCAACTCCTGATCCATCACTGAGTCTATCTTTGCTCGGGGACGAGCAAAAGGTAAGCTTGGGGAGTTTGTTGACGGTCCTTAAGTGTCAATTTTATACCGTCAACGCAGCAAGAGAAAGGACTAATATAAGTTCACCTATTAGATATAGGGGTTACACCGATGAATTCCACGAGTTTTGGTGATTGTCTATTTCTCGCGGGGGTTATCGAAAGAGAACCAAAGGAGGCCCACATGTCATGATTACATAGAGATAAAGACCGAACGGGTAAAATTGTATAATCTAGAAGACTCCGGAAGGCAAACCCCGGAAGCCGGGGCCCACCTGCGGGGTGGCCGGTCGGCCGACCCGGGGGAGTCGGCCGACTCCCCATCTCCACCAATCGGGTGGAGTCTCGTGGATCCCGCCTCCACCGCCTTTGAGGATGAATAATTATCGTCCATTTAGGTCGGTTTGATCCGAGGGCTGTGGTTAATCCTAGGGGGCTATATATTCGAGCCCCGGCCCCCCGGGTGAAACCCTAATTCATTCAAGAGTTCATTCTCTCATCGAATTCGAGAAGCCGAGCCACCATCTCAATTAGAGCTCCATAGTTTAGTAGCATAGCTACATAGGAATAGATCTAGAGGGAATCAAGCCTAGCTTGGAGTCCGGATCTGTCGGAGTTCTTGGTAATTCCCCTCTACATTCTTGTAATATTCATCATTGTTCGTGATACTATGAGTAGTACTTTATTCTATTCTATTATATCAGACTTGACTTTGCTCTATTTGATTATGTTCTCAATTATATTGTTCTTAGTTTACTTTGATTATATGTTTAGCATAGTTGGACTAGAATTATGTTTATGCATAGGATCGTATAGCGCTTGCTCATTAGATCGATGGGTGAGTGGTAAATATTGTGTAGGCGTGGTGCCTAGACCGTATTTATCTGCGATTGCACCCTATTGGCCGGGTCGTGTGGTAGATCGCGGAAGTGACAGTTCCGTTGAGTCCTTTGTATTCCATCCCCGTTGGTAGGTCTTAGTAGAACAACCTATTACATTGAAGTCATTGCTATGTCTCTAGTCTTCTCTCGGTAATATCACTATGCATAGATGTAACCTTTTCCCGCCATGATTGCTAGATGTTCTTGCACTAATCATTGTATGCTTTGACTTTGTAGTTAGAATAACATAGGATTATACCCTAGATCGTCCTAGTCCATGCTAGTGTTATAAGCTTAGAGTGCTAAGTTGAGATGGCTTATTACTATTATTTTATGTGGCTAAATGCTCTCATTTATCTTATGTCATTTATCATTCATTCCTATATTTTATGTGACACTTACCCTGTATGAGATGATCGATACAGACAAGGTTAAAGCTCTCCATTATAGCATGTGCATTGCTCATCACTCATTATCCAGTGCATCCCCTTCCCAGTGGTAAAAATATAAATAACGATACCTGGATTACTCCCGGTTAAAATGCTACGATGATATATTCTGTGCGCTTGCGGAACCTTCTTTATTTCAGTTGCACTTAATAGACATCAATAAGCATTTTTGGCGCCGTTGCCGGGGATAGACTTCTATTCTATCTTTTGGTGATTGCGTTAGAAATGTCAACACAGAGCGACGAAGAATCAGCCCTAGAGAGCACTTGGTCCTTGCGAGGATTAAGGGGGAGCTACACCCCTGTGCAGGTGCTCCAATGAGGACTAGTGGAGAGTGGCGACTCTCCGATACCTCGGGAAAAAGATCGCCGTGTTCCTTGCCCCTTTACTTTTCGCATTTACTTTCTAGCAATTACATTCTCGCAATTACTTTCATAGAATTGCCATGCTAGAATAGGATTGGAACTTAGGGTGCAAAACTTCTGTAGGTCGATTGTCTAGGAACACACATAGGAACCGATGGGTGAATTATGGGCTAGTAGGTTTAATTCCGTAGTAATTTTTAGAATTAGCCCAATTCACCCCTCCCCCCCTCTTGGGCATCTTGATCCTTTCATGTCCCTTATGTATTTTCCTTGACTCACAAATGTCCCATTCTTCAATTGCTTGACTTGAAGACCAAGGAAATAGCTAAGTTCACCAATCATGGACATCTCAAACTCTTTTGCCATCATTTCACCAAATTCTTCACAATATGCTTGATTGGTTGATCCAAAGATGATATCATCAACATATATTTGCACAATGAAGAGATCATTACCAATCTTCTTGGTGAATAGAGTAGTATCAACCTTGCCCATTGTGAACCCCTTGGAGTGAAAAAAGTTCTTCAATCTCTCATACCATGCTCTAGGTGCTTGCTTTAAGCCATACAAGGCTTTCTTCAACTTGTACACATGGTTGCGCTTCTTCTCATCTTCAAAACCGGGAGGTTGCTCAACATATACTAGCTCATTGATGATCCCATTGAGAAATGCACTCTTAACATCCATTTGATATAACTTGATGTTGTGGGCACAAGCATAAGCCAATAGAATCCTTATTGCCTCCAATCTTGCCACGGGAGCATATGTTTCATCATAGTCAAGACCTTCAACTTGACTACAGTCTTGTGCAACTAGTCTTGCTTTGTTTCTAATCACCACACCATCTTGATCTTGCTTGTTCTTGAATACCCATTTGGTTCCAATGACATTGTAGTCTTCCGGCCTCTCAACTAACTCCCACACATCATTTCTTGTGAAGTTGTTGAGTTCTTCTTACATTGCCATGATCCAATCGGCATCCAACAAGGCTTCTTCAATTTTCTTTGGCTCTTTGGTTGACACAAATGATGCATACTCATAAATCATAGCCACTCTTGATCTTGTTTGCACACCACTTCTAATATCACCAATGACACTATCAATTGGGTGATCTCTTGCAACATGTTGTGGTTGTAGCACTTACACTTGATTGCTTGAGCTTGGTTGATCACTTGACTTGTCTTCATTTGATGAACTAGCACCATGATCTTGCACTTGAGCATTGCTAGCTTGCCTCAATGGAGAATTGAGCACTTCATCTTTATCATCTTGCACATCAACCACTTGCTTTGCTCTAATGTCCCCAATGTCCATGTTCTTCATTGCTTCAACCAATTGAGTTCAACCAACATCTTCTAGATTTTCATCTTCATTTTGTGACCCATTGGTTTCGTCAAATTGCACATCATGGACTTCCTCTAGAATGCCACTTGAATTGTTCCAAACTCTATAAGTCTTGCTTGTAGTTGAATAACCGAATAGGAACCCTTCATCACATCTCTTCTCAAACTTTCCCAATCTATTGCCCTTTCTCAAGATGTAGCATTTGCAACCAAACACTCTAAAATAGCCAATGTTGGGCTTTCTTCCATGAAGTAACTCATATGGGTCTTCTCTAGCAAAGTATGACAATAGAGCCTATTGATGTAGTAGCATGCCGTGTTGATTGCTTCATCCCAAAATGATTGACTAACATTGTACTCATGAAGCATTGATCTAGCCATATCAAGCAATGTTCTATTCTTCCTCTCAACTAGGCCATTTGATTGTGGAGTGTATTTGGCCGAGAATTGATGACCAATGCCATAGTGATCACACAATTCTTCCATTCTTGTATTCTTGAATTCACTCCCATTGTCACTTCTCACTTTCTTGATTCTCATGTCAAACTCATTGTGAACTCTAGTGAGAAAGGTCTTGAAGGTGTCATACACTTCACTCTTGTCACTAAGAAAGAATACCCATGTAAATCTTGTGAAGTCATCCACTATGACAAACCCATACTTATTGCCACCAATGCTTGTGTATGTAGTTGGGCCAAATAAATCCATGTGCAACAACTCAAATGCCTTGCATGTGCTCAATGTACTCTTCTTTGGATGTGAGTTTTCAACTTGCTTCCCGGCTTGACATGCACTACACAACTTGTCTTTCTCAAATTCAACATCTTTCAAGCCTTCTATAAGATTGTGTTGGGTGAGCTTCTTCAATTGTTTCATGCCAACATGCCCAAGCCTTCTATGTCAAAGCCAACTCAAGCTTGATTTGGAGATCAAACATGTTGTCAAAGAATCTTCACTAGTATTGAAGTCAATAAGATAGAGATTCTCATATCTAAAGCCTTTGAACACCAAATTGGAACCATCAAGAGAAACTACCTCAACATCATTTGCCCCAAAGATGCACTTGTAGCCTAGATCACAAATTTGTGCCACTGATAGAAGATTAAAATCCAAGCTTTCAACTAGCAAAACATTGGAGACAATCATGTCTTTTGATATTGCAATCTTGCCCAAGCCAACAACCTTGCCTTTCTTGTTATTGCCAAATGTGATTGACTCAATGCCACTATCATTCTTCTCAATTGAATCAAACATTCTTGATGTGCCGGTCATGTGTTGAGAACACCCACTATCAATAATCCAATGCCTTCCTCCGGCTTTATAGTTCACCTACAAGCAAATCAATGAAGCTTAGGTACCCATTTTTGCTTGGGTCCTTGTAGGTTAGTGACTAAGCTCTTTGGTACCCAAATAGCCTTCTTCTTTAGGCCAACAATGGGTGTACCAATAAACTTAGCTTGCACACCTTTCACACCCTTGGTAAGCACATAACAAGAATCAAAAGGTATAGTATTGACAAGTTTCTTGTTTTGTTGCTTCTTGTTGCAACTATGCTCTAGGTGCCCAACTTGCTTGCATCTATGGCAAAACCGACCATTGCTCTTCACAAAGCTAGGCTTTGGAATTGCAAAGGCCGACTTGCCTTTCTTGGGGATGTAGCCCAATCCCTCTTTGTTAAGAGAGAACCTTTGGCTACCCAAGCACTTTAGCAAGTGGGCCTCACCACCATAGACTTTGCCTAAGGCATGAGTGAGCCCATCCACCTCCTTCTTGAGAGTCTCATTCTCAACCATTAGTGTAGCATCACAAGTGAAGCCATCACTAGTAGTGGAGATAGAGTCGGTGGTGATGGTGGATGAAGTGCTACAAGAACGGTTAGCATTTGTCATGATGATAGGTTGATAAAATGAATCATCAATGATGTCACAAGAAAGGCCTATATCACATGATGCAACCACCACTTTCTTTGCTTGTTGCTCAAGAAGCAATGAGTGAGCCTTTTCAAGCTTAGAATGAGCTTCACCAAGTTTCTCATGGCCTCCCACTAGACACTCATGAGTGGTCATAAGCTCACCTAGGGCTTTCTCAAGTATTGCTACTTTCATTGAAAGCTTCTTGCACTCTTTTTCCTTGGCAATAGCTATATCTCTAGTTTCTTGCATCAAGTCATACAATTGATCCTTAGAAGGTTCATCATTATTATCACTATCGTGAGCATATTCCATCTCACTATCATCATCACTATCATCATATTGTACCTTGGTTTCCTTGGCCATGAAGCACGATGGTGATGAAGAGAATAATGAAGACTTCTTGTTGATGGCGATGGAAGCCAATGCCTTGTTGCATGAATCTTCATCTTCATCATCATTGTCACTCTCCCAAGTGACCACAAATGCACTATTCTTGTCCTTCTTGAGTGTCATCTTGGCCTCATATTTCTTCTTCTCAAACTTGCCCTTGTTGTAGTTCTTCTTCTTCTCATATGGGCACTCGGCTTGTAGATGCTCGGTGCTATCACAATTGAAGCACTTTCTTGGTTGCTCTTGCTTCTTGAAGTTGTTCCTCTTGAAGCCTCTTACCTTGATGAACATGTGTCCCATCTTCTTCACTACAAGAGCAAGTGCCTCATCATCAATTTCAAAGTCACCATCTTCATCATTGTTTTCTTCTTCTTCAAAGATTGGTGCATTGCCCTTGGAGGAGGTGGCTTGGAATGCCACGGTCTTCTTTTTCTTCTCTTCTTCCGCCTTCTCATCATCTTGATCAAATTTATCATATGTCAAGACTTCACCAAGCAAATCATTTGGCTTTTTATCTTCAAGCCCATCTCTTTGTAGCATTAGCTTCAACATCTTGAAGCTCTTTGGCAAGCATATCAAGAACTTGTGACAAAAATCTTCATCTTTTGTCTTGTGCCCCAAACTCTTGAGATCATTCACAATCACTTGCAAGCGATGAAACATTTCAATGATTGTTTCATCCTCTTTCTTCTTGAAGTTCTCAGACTCACTCTTGAGCCCATATAGCTTGGCACTCTTCACAACCTTGGTGCCTTCATAGGTCTCACTCAACCTTGTCCACACCTCACTTGCAAGCTCCACCTTGTCCACACCTCACTTGCAAGCTCCAAGTCCTTGATCCCCTCAAACACCTTTGTATCAATGCCATTGTATAAGGTGTTGAGAGCCATTCTATTGCATGTTATGTTGGCTCTATCTTCATCGGTGAGATGATCATTATCAAGTATAGCATAGTCATGCAAAGTAACTTGCAAGACTCTCTCTTGAATTGAACCAAGATACATAATCATCTTTATCTTCCAATGGTCAAAAGAAATAACTCTATCAAACATAGGCAGTTTGCCCCCAACATGATTGAACATAATTTGAGCCATCTCTAACACTGTAGGATGTTAAGCCTTGCACAAAAATGGTGACCTCGGCACCGATACCACTTGTAAGGTCCTAGATGGCTAGAGGGGGTGAATAGCCTATAAAAATTTCTACAAACTCACTAAGCAAACTTTGTTAGTAAGACAAACGACGGATAGCAAGTTTTGCTTAGCCTACAAAGTGTTGCAAGCCTCCTATCCAACAATTCTACTATGTGATCACTAGTACACATAAGAGCTACCACTAGTGATCAAGAATTCTAACCCACGGGATTTAGTCTACACAAAGAGTGGTTCCCGGCCGACCACACAAGCAATTCTAACCCACGCGATTTTAATCTATACAAGAAGTGGTACGCGACCAACCACACAAACAATTCTACTTTGCGGAATGTAAAGAATTGTAATGCAAGAGAGGGAAGGAGCTTGTTATACCGACGCGTTGAGTCAAGGTTGCCAATCACCAAGAAGATGAACAATCAATCACAATTGGCAACACACAATAGATGACGGCCAATCACCGGGAGACAAGATGAACACAATGATTTATCCCCGGATGTTCACTTGGGCACCGCCAAGCTACGTCACTCGTTGTGTCGACCAACACCTAGATGGTCCTTTGGTGTGACCCTCAAGCCACTTGCCCCGCAAGGCACTTCCCCGCAAGGAAACCACAAGGCACCACTCTCAAGTGAGGTACTCAACGACACGCGCAATGTATTAGAGTTGCTTTTGGCACTCCACCGAGGAAAGCACAAGAACCTCTCACAAATCAATTGGAGGTGGCCAAGAACAATCACCTTCTCTTGCCAACGCCTCCAACAACCTCCAAGCCGGCTAGGAGCGGTACTCTCCAAGAGTAACAAGAAATCTCCAATCACAAGGATTACCTAGTGCCACCAAATGCAAATCCCGAATGCACACACACTAGGCTCTCATCCCTCACTCAAAATCGCATCAAGCATGAGAGGGAGAGGAAGGGGAGGAGGTGGATCTTCAACCTCTCAAGCACAGCCACAAAGAGCTCTCAATCTCTCCTCAAGATTTGCTCATCAACAATGGAGGAAGAGAGGGAGAGAGGAAGGAGATGGAACCCTAGCTTTTCTTTCTCTTTCAACAAATGAGCCAAGAGGTGAGGGAGAAGGTGGGGGGAAGCCAACCTTATCCTCCCAGGCAGCCAGCCCCCTCTCCCCACGCTCCAAAGGGCCCTGGGCCCACTCCCACGCTCCTTCAACGTCTATTTTCGAATCTAACCATTGAGCTGATTTCTGCCAGACTTGGAATTTCCTAGCCGCCTTGGAATATCCAAGCGCAGAAATTATTTGAGGCAGAGAGCCCCGCCAGGCAATTTCCTTGGATATTCCAGTAAACTTGGAAATTCCTCGGTAAGCTAGGAAATTCCTGGGATTCCAGAATTAGCTCCCCAAACTCCATTTTCAAGGCCTTTTCAAATGTGCTCAACTCCACCACGTGTACCAACATGTCAAGTGTGTGAGTTAGCATTTCTCAAATATTTTAAAAGCCTTTTCTCTTGTACCTCACCACGTCACTAAGCATAATGCATATGCACATGAGACTCACACTTAGTGGCACTAGATAACCGTTGTAACTAAAAGATTTCCCCTCTTTATACTACGGCTATCTAACCTAAACCACTCACACCCTCTATGGTGTCTTGAGTGCAAAACAAAATGGCCCTATGGTTATACCTTTGCCTTGAGCCCATTTTATTCCTCCAAATGATATGAACACTTCACATCAACACGTGACCGTTTTGATTCATCGATCTTGACTTCACTTGCTCTTCACCGCGCATCGGTCCATCAGCACCTAGTCTTGCCCAAGCTTCCCCATCGCATAGTCCTTCGCTTCGCAGCCTCGACTAGCCCTTCACCTTCACAACCGGTCCATGGCTCCGTGCCTGCCGCGACGCCCAGCCCCGATACGGCATTACGGGAAACGCGAGTGACGGGCAAGATAGGAGAAGGAAGATGAACGGCTGAGTGGAGGGGCATTTTTGTCCTGTAAACTTGTGAACTTTGCTTTTCCTGCTTTTTTTATTTTTTTATCCAAAATAACTAACAGAGTTACAAAGAGGGGTAAACTGAGGGTTCGTTTTATCAAAACGAGGGTAAAAATGCAACATTGCAAAAAATGAGGGTAAAATTAAAACTGAGCTTCCAAGTAAGGGTAGAAACACAATAGCCCCTTGTCAAAAATAAAAAGCTAAGATAAAGGGATAAATTCAATCAGACGTCGTATAGAAGATCTCTATATTGTTAAACGGGGCCAAGGTTCCTAACAAGATTACACAGTAGCCGGTGGTCTCCTCTGCTTGGCTCACTTCTCTGGAGTGTGGAGGCTTTAATTTATTCTTGCCACATGGCATAATCTCATTGGGGACCTTTGCTTGGATCTGTGTTGGGCCCTATTCTCGCTAGGTTGCATGAGCTTTGCTGGGCTTCTATTGTTGGATTGGGCCTTTTGCTCACGACATTTGCATTACAATAGAATTCAGTTGTGGGCTGTCTTGTCTTTGGGGGTGCCATGAGAGTTTTGCATGTACATGTGGTTACCTTTGGGCCCGTTATTTTTCTTTAAAGAAAACTCCTGTTAACGGAGAAGCGTGAAACAGGAAAAAAAAACGAATAGGAATAGAGCGTGAAATCAAAGGTTTGAAGAAAGACGGCGGATCTACTAACAATGAAATGTCGTGGACCCATGAACAAAGTATAAATGGAGATTGATGCACAAGGCAGTTCAGCGTGATGATTTTTGACTTGCTGTGGTGGGTGGTTTAGTCCAAGAATTAAAAGATTTGGTGGTAGAATTTTTTGTGTCATTTCGTGTCAAATATGCTTCATGTGTTTGTAATAAGGTAGCCCATAAACTTGCTTTTATAGGAAGTAAAAGTCATGACTTAGCGCCCTCAATGTTGGCCAGAGTGCCAAATTGTTATTATATTTCTGGTGTCAGACGATTTAACCGACATGGTTGAGTAATGGAATTTGAATTCCTATAAAAAAATGGAGTTCCACAATTTTTTATAAAGGGCTAAAGTCAACAAAGAGCTAGTGATTATCGTGTCAAGGATTAATCGATCTGTCCATTGATGATTATAGCCGGAGACCGATCTTTCTTGATTTTCCATATGGCAGTTTCGCGTCTAGGATATGCACGTGTATATAGTACAACTTAGAGACAGTCAAAAAAAAAAAAAAAAAAAAAAAAAAAAAAAAAAACCTTAGAGACACAACAAGGAGTTATTGCGCCGGCGACCTATGAGTGTGAGGCTACCCACCATCGGGATGAATGGAGGAATTCGGCTTTGCGAATACCATGGTGAGCGGGAGGTTGAAGAAAACGCTTTGATTATTGACATGTACATGATCTAGCGGTGGAATAAACGTCGTTGAAATAATGTTTGGTAAATCTATAAACCATACGAAAACTAACTTAATGCCATGTTTGAATTTGGACATGCAAAAACAAGTATGGACAACAGGGGAAAAGGAAATCCCTTACGTAGATATATAGTTTGTAGCCATGTACATGATTAAATCTCAACAACCAGCAGTGCTGACGACAACAAGCTAGCGCAAGTATTCAAGTACCGGCCCGTGCATTTCGTAAGAACAACGACCATTTCACTAGCAAAGTAAGCCATGAACCTATTGCTTGCCTATGCCCAGACCTATTCAAACTGTGTGAGCAGCACAACCTGAGTGTGGCACAAGTCATTAGAGGGGAGAAGCAAATCTCCTTCACTAGATGGCTTACTCCTGAATTGGAGGCACAATGGGCTGAAGTTCAGGGTAACATCATGAAAACTGTTCTTGTGAGTGGGAAGGATCAGGTGTACTGGAAATTTGGGGTTAAGAAAAAGTTTACAGTAAAGTCAGTCTATGATGCTCTGACTAAAACAGACCAAGGTCTATCTTTTCGACACATCTGGAAAGGCAAAGTGCCTGCGAAGATAAAAATCTTCTTATGGCTTGTTGCTAACAATGCCATTTTGACTAGAGATAATCTGGTTAAAAGAAAATGGATCGGGGATACATCCTGTCAATTCTGCAGTCAGGCAGAAACTGCCAACCACTTACTGTTTACTTGCTCCATGGCTAGATGTATTTGGGGGGTAGTAGCTACTGCCATTGGTGCTGATGATATACCCCTCGACTTTGAACAGAGTTTTGCATGGTGTAACAAGTGGTTACCAAATTTTAAACAGTTTCACACTTTGGGTGTTGGGGCTATTTGCTGGGCTCTATGGAAAACTCGCAACAACATGTGCTTTGAAGGCAAAAAAGTATTGAATCCCCTAACCATCATTAGTCATGCTTGCGCCTTAATGAAAAATTGGATAGGGTTGCTGAAGGAAGAGGACGGGAAGATGATGACTGCCGGAGTGGAAGCAATGTACAGGATCGCTGTCGGCCTGCTTCAACCAAGCCCCCCGGCGTCGATGCTGCTCCAAACAACACCCCCAGCTGGTGATGGAGAAGAAGAAGTTGCAGAGAAGCGTGAAGTTGAAGATCAGTAGTAGATCACCGGAGTCTCTTTCAAATTTCGTAGTTAAAAGGCTGGAAGATGTAATGGCAGTTTGAAACTGCCAGTCTGTTCTTTGGTCAAACTGTCCTAGACCACTTTCCGTTTTCTTTTCCTGAATTGTCTGAAATTGCTTGTATTTCCGTTAAGTCATTAATGGAAATGGGGGATCCCCCTTGGTTGAAAAAAAAAGTAAGCCATGAGCGCATCATCATCTTATTACATCAGCATAAAGTCATCAACAACGACAAGAAAGCAAGCATATAACTACTGAACCAGACAACGAGACGCGCGCGTCATGGCATCATGCATCATCATCATGAGAAGACGACGCAGAAACGAAGGCAACGCTGAGGACACATACATATTACATACTCATGCACATAGAGATTTAAGAAGCACTACGTTATACGCTGATGGTAAGATGCCGGCCGATCTAGCTAGCTAGCTAGTAGTGGCAGGCGTAGTTGGCCTTCTTGAACATGGCAGCCTGCGCGGCGGCGGCGACCTCCGACGTGAGCCCGACGGCGATGCAGTCCTTGACCTGCTGCGTGGTGTAGGCGAACTTCTCCTTCTTGGCCGCGACGGAGTTGAGGTAGGCGGCCGCGCCCTCGCGGAGGAGGTCGCCGTAGCAGTCGGTGCGGGTGTTGCACAGCGCGTCCTGCAGTGTCTGGAGCTTGCTCCCGAAGAAGGCGCTGCACACGTCGCCCAGGGACCCCAGGATGCTGCCCAGCGACCCGATGCACGAGACGATCGCGTCCGGGTGGCTCTTCCAGTAGCTGCAACAAATTTCATTTTCATATCGTGTCAAAGAAGTACTAGTAGTAGGAAATTCATACAAGACATGCATATATAGCCCGGTTCTTTGCTTTTTCTTACTCGCAGGTCCCGGTGCCAGAGTAGGCGGGCGTGTAGCCGCCGCCGCTGCCTCCGTACCCTCCGCCACCGCCGTACCCACCACCACCACCTCCACCGCCGTACCCGCCGCCGCTGCCACCTCCTCCGTACCCACCGCCACCGTCTGTTTGGACAAAACAATAGACACACAGCACCAGCACGGCACATGATTGTTAGCTCATCAGCAGACTGAGCACGTGACACTGAACTGAACACACATGCATGCGTTTGTTACACTAGGGAAAAAGGGAGCATATATAGCAGATTACGAGAGGACCGTAGCACGTACACTTCTGTTCAGCAACGTGATCGCCCTGCAGGCCCCTGCTGCCGGAGCACCGAGAGGCTACTCCCACCAAGAGGACAGCGACAAGGAGAGCCTTGCCGCTCATCTTGCTACCTCTCGATCTCTTTCTTGCTCTTTCCTCTCCTCCTGTGTGTTTCAGCTCGGAAAAAGACTAGAGATGACTGGAAGAGAATGAAAGAGAAGAGCACCGGCAGATGCTCAAGCGAGAGTGTGCACTGGGACAATGAGCCTGCGGGGTTTATATAGAGGCGCTAGCTGCAGGCGCCGGGCACCGGCACCTGCACTTGAGCGCTGGATGCCGCCGTTGCATGCGCCGTGCGATCCTGGCACGCTGCCACGGCTTTCTAGAGTAGTTGGCTGGCATTGAACGCCTACCCTTTCCATCCATCCAGCTCAATGCTACGGCCACGGGTGACGGATTCTCCTGGATCTACGGGCGAATGACTTGGCTGAATGAACCTGCTGAGAACCAATTCTGTGGCTCTGCGCTGAGTCTGTCAGTACACCGATTCAGACAATCAGTAACATTGCAGTCAGTAACATGCCTGGGAAATTTAAGTTCATGTGTAAAGAATTCTGGTAACAACTCTTGCAATGGAGTACAAGCTGGTGGGTGCGCACACGAGTATTAACTTCAGAAGAATCATATATATGCGGGTGCTATTCCAATTCCAACGCAGACTGACTGCTTTCAATTCATGGCGAGAGACGACGGGCCGCCATCAGCACTAAAATGGGTGTCGCTCCGATCCAATGTTGAGCTGATTAAATTGCTTTCGGCGCTCGCCACCTACCTAGCTACTCGATCACTGTTTCTACCACCTCATTAGATGCACAGAGACTTCAGACATGGAGTGTGCAGTGTTCGGCGAGGCCTGGACTCGCTAGCCAAGCCCCAAAGGTATGTAAGTAGGAACGACGGTGTGTTCCTTTATTAGGAGCTACATCTGTGCACTGCGTACAGCCTGTGTTGCAAGTCCCAGAAAGAATGCGCACAGTGCAGGAAGCCAAGAACATTGGACCCGGCGTGATTCAAGGGTAAGAGAATTGTATGTTCCTGAAAACTGAAACACGTTCGTCAGATATTTGAAAACAAACCTAGAACCCAAATTAAACTCAAGTGAAAGTAACGGAAAGAAAAAAAAATATGTACAGCATGAGCCTGAGGCTAGCTGTTGCAGAACCGTTATCATTCATCACAGAAGACAGAAAATTGAAAATGCCATTAACATGCACGTTACTCTTACTATCGGGCGATCATTCTATCGAAGAATTGACCCCTCTGTCATGGCAAATCGACCCTGTTGCAAGCCTGCAACTGCAACCAAATTGCCGAGGTCGTCGTCGTTGTACTGTGAGTACAGAGTTTTGACAAGACAGGAATGCCCATGGTCACCGTCACGAGCTAGCGACGGCTAACAGCTAGCCAATCAGGGCGGCGACGCATAAATACCAGCGTTTAATGGCTTCAAAATTCTTCTTATTTGCCCGGCGCCCTTCGGGAGGCAGCCAGGGTACCCACGTCGGATGCCGTCGTGGAAGCCATCGTGTCTCCGGCGTGTCCCTGTGTCCGGTACGCGTGGCTTTCTGAGATTGGAGCTCTCCTCCTCGCGTCCGTCGTCGCATCCTATTGGGCCGCCTCTCTCCCTGCTGCTGCATTTATTGCCATCTACCAATCGGTCCCTCTGCCTACGTTGTTGCCGCCACCCTCGTCGCGCACGTCGCATCGCAGCTTCCCGTGTCTCCCTCAGTTTCTCTTTCCATCCTCCCCCTCCCAATGCGGCGACGGGCGCGAGGCGACGCCGTCTCGCGCGCACGGCGTGCCGGCGCGGACGGACCTGGCGGCTCCCTGCCTTCCCCCACCGCCGGCACGTCGCACGTGCCGCGGCCGGCCACCGCCGGTGGCCGCCCCCACTCGCCTGTGCGACTGTTTCCCTCGATCCGTCTTCTCGCAGGTTTGCTCCCCCTCTCTTCCTCTCTTTCCTGACATGAATCTGCTGCACGACCTCATTGGATGGGCGATTTGGAGGAGGTGAATGTTCTTCAATTGAGGAAATCCGGTATAGCAACACTGATTTTACCCAGATCTATTGTTCTCCCCTTTTCTCCACCTAGCTTGCCTGATCTCAGCGACCGGGTACTGGATCCATCGTCTCCTGCCGTTCTCTTAGTTTTTTTTTAAATGTGCAGATCATGTGCAGACTCATATCCTTCCTTGTACAATAATGATTAATATTGTTGGTTAATGTTATCTACTGAGGTTTTGGGGGATTGTGCAATGATGAACTTTTTATAGACTGAGACAATGGAATTGTGCAATGATGATTATATAATTACTTTATTGTTCCATGATTGTCTTGGTGATGACAGTGTCATCATATTAGTTGCTACGGTTTTGACCATTTGCTAATGAGCATAACTCCATTGTCAATGATGTCTTTACTTCACACAATTATTGGATGTTCTATTACTGAGCACACCCCATTGCCAATGATGTATTTGCAGCTATCCTTGATAGCAAGGTAATTTATTCCCACTGCCAATGATGTATTTGCAGCTGTTCTTGATAGCAAGGTAATTTATTCCCACTGCCAATGATGTATTTCCAGTTGTCCTTGATAGCAAGGTAATCTATTTCTTGGTAAACTGCAATATTTGTAAACTGAAGCTATGGATTGACTCCTTTCTTTGATTCCTACTCTATACTGTTTAATTACAATGGGTATGATTTTTATATCTGAAATACAATTTTGCTTTTAGCTAATCTGCCACTAGAATCTGGAATATGTCTTTGCAACCTTGTATAAAACTTTGCCATATGGATATTCATATTCTTTTACCCTTGCATCAAACTGAAATCATGTTTCTCCACCAAGAGGCGTGTCATCGCAAGGTTCCACTACACTGCTGGTTGCATTTGTTGATGCAGTATTGATTTTGATTCGTTTACTCAGATATTGTTTGCTTTCTCTAATTATGGTTTGTTTTCTCCAGTAGTTACAGAGAGGCCAAGGCCATCCAATGCTTCTATAGAGATGGCAGCCAAAACTCAATTTTAGGTACATCCCCATTTGATCATGTTGTCTCTATGAATTAATTTTCTTGTCATATCAAAACGAATCATCTAATTAGACTCTTCAGATTCACTTGAGTTAGGAGGCGACGATGATTATTGGTTGCATCTAGATTGAGTGATGCTTCATGTGTTGCAATGATTTAGTGTGTTCCTCTGAGATTAAATATTGCTTTTTCAGTTCCATTTTGATGCACAATTTCATTTCTTGCATGGTCAGGTTTAGTACAGTTGGATTTCCCCCTTCAGGATGGTATATAATTTTAGTTTGTTATTTTTCCACTTGGTAACATCTTTCATTATTTTCTAATAATGCGGGTATTCTTCAAATTGGCTAATAATGTAGTGTCATTCCCAACCTTACCAGTGTCCTCCTATTCAGCTCTAAAATCAAAGTGATGGTTTAATACAGTCAGTTTCAACAACTATGTTTACTGGTCAACATCCTCACCGAGTTTCATTCGTCGTTGTATAGACAATAGTGCCTACACAATTTATCAAGATACATTCCAGAACACGCTATTAGTTCGAGTTTTTCTCCAGAGCACGCTATGGTGTTCATGCCTTCACCCTAAATGTCTGTGTCCTACAATTATTCCATCGCTATTTATTTTGATATGAATTCGGTTTTTGTTTTGAAGAAATAAAAAAATGGACAATGAGATGCCCACATACATACATAGAGGCTTCTTGG
The DNA here is from genome assembly GCA_018135685.1 of Themeda triandra. NCBI lineage: Eukaryota > Viridiplantae > Streptophyta > Magnoliopsida > Poales > Poaceae > Themeda > Themeda triandra. The sequence continues at coordinate 923,552 of JAENPR010000119.1, read as the reverse complement.
ATGTTAAAAACAGTTCATCAAGGTTGCAAATGGGAGTGGTAATGTCCTTTCTATTAACAAGGTGCTGTTTTGCCTACTTTTTAGAAAGGATCCTTTGTTTGGTGTACTTATTAATTATCACCTCACTGCCATGGAGCTTGTTGCCTTGCAGCCTGTCATGGAGTTTGGGTCAGCACCAGTCCCATTATGTCGCTATTTGGAATCTAATTTATATACTTGCTCAGGTTACGCGCTCAACCGTACCAGGTAGGCTACAACTAATTTTTATGCAGTTACATTTCTCAAACCAACTTTTGGTTGCTGGGTTTCCCCTCAAAAACTTTTGGTTGCTGGGTTTAGAAAATCTATTTGCGGCATGGCATACACTTAACATATGGCATCATCTTGCCCTCTTCTCTATGTTTTCAGTACGCAGGCAAGGGTACTGATTCCTTAACGTATTTTCTCATATGAGCATTCTTTTGACCTCAGTACGGCATCTTGGGCAGCTTGCTGCTGGTTGCAGGCTTCCAGGCTTTAGGGTCTGCCAAATGACAAAGTAGACGATCGAGCTACCAGTACTGGCAGCCCAGCAGCAAGGTAATCTGGAATATGTGCTATAACTCATAAGAAAAGATGGTGCATTATTTTTCTGTTTATCTATTCTGATTATTTTGTGGAAAAAAATTGAGGTGCCGGATGGGCAGTGCTAATCCCTCCCAATGACAAGTGAAACTAGCTGTGATTTGTTTCTTTTTTACTGCAGGTAATGGTAGGATCCCTAATTTGTGTTTTTTTCTAATGTCTAGTTTCTTTATTCCAGCCTTGTAACAAAGATTAGCTGGTTCACATATAATGTCCTCCTATTTTCTAACAACAGTGCACCAACCAATAAGTATTATGAATGAATTGGATTGTACTGCTTCAACTATTACCAAGTTATTTTGATATTTTTTACATCTATATCTACCATCAGCTAGATATTTCTTCCATTGATAGCTAGATTGTCCAACATATTTTTAAAAAGATTCCTGTGTTATCCACTTTTTGTTAGTTTAAAGTAAAAGTTTGCCTCTCTTGTAGGATATATAAGAGGGTCCCTATGTTATGTTGCAGCACACTGATAGTTTATTATGATCAGATCAAATTTGATGTTGCCTCTCCAACACTGCATGCACGGTACGAGATCTCATGTGTCACTATCCTGTTCAAATTAGGTCTTTATTCTGGTTGAGGTTAGATATTATTTTTCGTTCAGAACAGGTTTTCCTTCTGGTTTCTTCTAAAAGTGAATTGGCTTTCACCCAGTAGTCCCATTACCTATTATTATTGTTCTTGCCTCTACACAGATTGTGTTTAGCATTGTAAAATGACTGAGTGCCATGGCATTTTCTTGTTGCTATATCTTAGAGGTATGAGCAGCGAAGATTTGGGAGTTCGTAATTCTAAGTGGTTGTAAACACTGCGCCAATATTTAAAGCACGGGTTCTCCAGCTAACTGTTTGTTTTGTTCATTAATCACTTTTTCCACAAAACATGTCCGCTGGTGAAAACTTTGATTTCCTTCAACGATCTATTTACTATAACTTCCAATAGTGATCTGTAGACTGAATGAAAAATAATGTAGCTGTTTGCAGATCAGTTACCAAATGACTGCTATTTTTTAAAGTTATGACATTGTTCATCATTAGGCTGAAAACATTTACATGGTATCTTACATTAGCAGGGCGCTTGTGACGAATATTGCTTCCTGTCAACAATAACCTCATGGAAGTTCTTCAAGCTCAGGCACAAAAGATGAATGCCTTTGCTAGCATCATATGTTTGACTATGCATATGTTACAAGTTTTTTAACAAATAAGATGTTTATGGTGCAAAACCTCCTGTACAGAATGTGCATTCTTCAAACATTGTACCAATGTCATTTATCATTCTGTAATAAATAAGTGCTTTGCAAATTGAATTCTACTCTTTATCATCCCCGATTTGTGTTCATAATTGTATCACACTTTTTATCATTGTCACCCGAGAGGCAAAATTAACTCGCGCGCAATGGCGCGCGCAACATACTAGTACTCCTACTACATTGCAGAGAAAAAACGTGGCTGTCTGTCTGTCTGGCCCATTGGCGCTGACTTGCAGTCTGCCTACTAGGTTAAGGCCTTGTTTAGATCGCCAATTTGGCATGCCAAATTCAGACGTTCACACACTGTAGCACACTGTAGCAATTTCGTTTGTATTTGTGAAATATTGTCCAAATATTGATTAATTAGACTCAAAAGATTCGTCTCACAGAATACAATAAAACTGTGCAATTAGTTTTTAATTCCATCTATATTTAGTACTCCATGCATGTACCACAAGTTTGATGTGACGGGGAATCTTCTTTTTGCATAGTGTCAAAGTTGGGAGTTTGGGGTGAACTAAACAAGGCCTAAAAGTAGAGTCTTCTACGGATATGAGTTCTCATGCAGTACCCAAAACATCATGGAGATATCAACAAGTCACAATACATCACAGATTCACAGTGATTGAATGGTGACAATTTTTTCATAAAAAAAATGGTGACAAACTAAAATAAACTCGTGTCAACTGTGAGATGTAGTATAGTATATACGCAGAAGGGAATAACACCCCGACCATCTGGCGGATGGAAGAAAGGTGGGTGGAAAAGCTTTGATCTGCCGGTTAGCTCGTACTTGCCCGCGCAGGCAGCAGCACCATGATTTGCTTGGGACAAGAGCCATGTGAGCTTCCAAGCATTGGTAGAGCAAACAGTTTGGAGGGCCAGCTAGCTATCAACCAGGAGATACTCTTGAGTCGGAGGCTATAGTGATCACACGATAATGTATTAATGCTGCCCACTTTCATTCAGGATCAAGTCTATCTAATTGTGGGGGCCTGAGGGAGGCGGAGGCCCTTTGCAAGGAGATTTCACTCACCATTCCGAAGGAAAGGAAGCAGAAAAAAACTTCGGGAACGTCACCAGTAGTTAAATTCAACTCGGCTGTACTCTAGAGATTGTAAACACCGTTTTGCCCCCGGTTGTAATGGAATTTTCTAGAAGGGTGAGAATTAAATGGTCACATGCATAATGCAAATAATAACATCATACCTATTCGTCGCGCATATGATTTATCTATGATTGTCTTTGCTACATGCTACCCTGTCGTTGAGGCCATAAATCCTCAACAATAGTTGGCACCCATAGTGGTTGAAGGCTTGTAGCCAAGTCAAGAGGGGAAGAGAGAAACACCAGCAGAGTCAGCAGCAACAACCACTGCCACGCAGACGATTTTTATAGATGATTGTTGGAAACAAATTTTGGATGGTCAAAAACAACACAGGCACGCAGATGGTTTTGGCGAGCGCACTTCATCGCACGTTTGTTCCTTATTCCTGGTGTGGGATATATACATCTCTGTCTGTATCGAATTTCTCATATTCAGTGTGAGAGGGTGCGCAGCTCATCTCGCACGCCGCATCAACGTCAGGGCTCTCGTGGTGGAGGGTGCGCAGCTCATCTCGCACGCCGACAAAGAGACTGTGCTCACGGCCTACTACACCGGCATCCTGGGGGCCGAGCAGGCCACCTCGTGGGTGCTGGACATCGACGCTCTCTACAATAACATGCCCCGAGCTGATCCAGCGCCGCTTGTGGCTCCCTCTTCACCGAGAAAGAAGCGCACGCAGCAGTGTGTGCCATGCGGATGGACAGCGCCCCTGGCCCTGACGGCGTCGGCCCAGGCTTCTACAAGGCGGCGTGGGGGCGGTCAAAGCCGACATTATACGCCTCCTCGGCGACTTCCACCGCAGCTCCATCGACCTTCAGCGTATCAACAGGGCATTGATTGTACCAATCCCCAAAAAAGAGGTGTCTGTGGCGCCAGGAGACTATCAGCCTGTCTCCCTCCAAAACTGCCCAGTTAAAATTATAACCAAGGTCCTCACCATAAGATTGCAGAAGCAGATTGCGACGCTCATTGACCCCGACCAGACTGGATTCATCAAGGGCCGGTCAATCTCTGAGAATTGCAACTGTGCCATAAGCCAAAGGCAAAGACTCTGGTCCTCAGATTAGACATTGCCAAAGCATTTGATTTAGTCTGCTGGGCTAGTTTGATCAGAATCCTCCAATTAAGTGCGTGGTTTTCCCCAGCAATGGCTGGATTGGATGGAACAACTACTGACCACATCTCGGTCTGCATTTCTCATCAATGGGATTCAAGGGTCATGGATCACCTGCAAAAAGGGCTGCGCCAGGGGGACGCTCTATCTGCGATCAAAGGAGACAGAGAAATCCGACACCCACTGTCACCCGCCCCTGTACTCCAATACGCGGACGATACTATCATCCTTGTTCGTGCAGGGGCATTGTGCAACGACTGAAACAAACCCTGGACTGCTTCTCCATGTGCACTGGGCTAAAAATCAATTTCAACAAGAGCACAGCTACGCCCCTTCATGTGCCTACAGGTGAGTTGCAAGATCTCCTCGGCTTCCTTCAGTGTGAGCAAGGCTCGTTCCCACAGACATATCTGGGGCTGCCACTATCCAACATCAAACTACCGCTAGCAGCTTTCGCCCCCCTCATTGCACGGGTTGACAGGTACCTGGCTTCGTGGAAGGCCCTCCTCCTAAGCACCACCGGGCGAGTGACTCTGATCAATGTTGTCCTTGATGGCTTACCAACATATGGAATGGGTTCCATGGACCTGCCACCAGGAGTCATCGATGCACTAGAGTCAAGGCGGAGAGCCTTCTTGTGGACGGGCACGAAGACCACGTCCGGGGCTCAATGCTTGGTGACATGGACAAATGTGTGCCAAGATAAAGAGGATGGAGTCCTCAGAATCAAAAGGATTGACACCCAGAACGCTTGTCTGCTTCTCAAATTGCTGCACCAGCTTCATCATCCCCAGGGGTCCTCTTGGGTCACATGGGCAAAAGAAATGTTGACCTCTCAACCATGATTAGAGGAGCCCAAGGCTCTCATTGGGCGACCCTCCAAGACCTCCTTCCAGCATACAGGCAAATCACTTCAATAGAAGTGGGAGATGGGCAGGATACCTCCTTTTGGCATGATCGATGGCTAACAGACCTCCCACTCGCTGAAATGATGCCTGCACTCTTCAGCCACTTCTCCGAGAGAATTGCATAAGTCAGCTCCACCATCAGCTTGCCACTGCGAGATCAGTTTCAGCACCGCCTCTCAGCAGAAGCAACCGATGAGCTCAACCAACTCAGTAAAAAGTTGCAAGAAGTTTCCCTCACAGCTAAACTGGACCAGTGCTCCAGTTTCTTTGAGAAACCTGATCACCGCCTTGTGTCAGGACTCATTTACAAAACTTCAACACGGGGAGATCATCAGAGCCCCTCCTTCCAGTTTGTCTGGTGCCATTTCGCTCCCCCATAGTAAAGTTCTTTGGTTGGTTAGCTACACAGGGAAGAATTCACTGCCGGACCTCGCTAGTGCATAAGCACATCGTTGATGATGCAACTTGTGCCATCTGTGGGAGAGCAGAAGAAACGGTGGACCACATCTTCCCTGGCTGTGATTTTATTCAGAACTTCTGGATTGACATCGGGTGGAACCCTGCTTAGATTGCCAAAGTGCAGGAGCTTTGGGTCACTCTACCCCCACTTCACGTTGCAAAGAAGATCCTCCACCCCCCTCCTCCTATTAATCTGCTGGGAGATTTGGAAACACCAGCATGAAGTGGTCTTCAGAGAACAAAACCCCGACGTCGGGCGTCTGAAGAATGCCTGCAAGACATCAGTCCGGGATTGGAGCTACCGGATACCCTCCAAGAAGCAAGCTTTATTAGAAGCATGGAGACACTCCTTTCCCATGTAAAACTCACCTAGCTATTGTTTATTGTTGGTTTTTAGTTTTTCTTACTCAAGGCTCGCTCTCGTGATTGCATCACACTTTAGCGACGCCCGGTCACTTGTCTGCATTTTAGCAGCAAGTTGTTGTAACCAACTTCCACCCACCGGTCTCTGGCATCTGTGGATTATAAAAAGTAGGTGGGGATGAATTTATCCCCCCCCCTCCCCTCAAAATTCCTCTAAAAAATATTCAGTGTGATGATGTGCATGTTCATTATGATATTTTTCGAAAAGTAAGGATTTTATTATGTATACATGCTCACTATGTTAGACATCGTGCTTGCTGAAGCGAGCGGGTACACACCGAAGGACTGGATATGACGACCAGAGGGGGGCGTGAATGCTTGATTCTTGTAGGCATGACAAGAAAAGGGACGAAGAAGAAATCACAAATCTTCGGTCCATGCTGAGATGGTTGTCTTGTAGTGAGCCATAGTTGGGTATGATGTTCAGTTAGTTCAAGCGGGGGACTGACACAATGGGATTAGGCTTTGCTGCAGGTGGGAAGAGTGAAAATCTCTATGGCAAGGTTGGTGAGCATAGTGGTGTGAATCCAAGTGAGAGACCTACCAAGCCTACCTTTGCTCCCAAGTTGATCAAGATCACTCCACCATGGCCTACCCAACCCACAGTGAAAGATGGTGTGTTTGAAGAACCACCCAAAGCTCCATGCCAAAAACAAGTGTGGATGAACTCGGCGTGGTTGAAAAACATGATAAAAACAATCTTTTTGGCGGACAGTTTTTGATCCTCTCGTTCTCACATGTCTCAATGAAACCTTGCTAACTACTGTTTTAACTCTGATCAATGTTGTAGTTACAAGTGCTGTTAAGTGTATCTTTGAGATATGATGTGTGACCGTTATATGGGGTAGTTCACTCTTGTATACATGTGTTAGCACTTGTTTGATCTCCTGCTTATATGTGCCGGGTGCTATTCTTTTTGGTGAACACCTTTTATAAAATGCCCAACACACGATCAAATGCTTATGTTTCATACTCCGTACCACTTGATCAGCTTGAGCATTGGTTTTGTCTTGTGCCATTTGCTATACACTTGCCATACTTGCTAGATCATCCATGTACTCAAATTGCTATACTTGTGAAGCTCTGTCATTTTGCATTTCTTTCATGGCATGATTTGAGGGGGAGTTTGAAAGCTCCGGTTTGGTTTTGGTAATTAATGACCCTCAAACGTTGCTAATGCTTTGCTCTAAGTGTGGTTAGACACATAGCAACGTGACGGTGGATGATGGAGCATGGTGATCACGGTGATGAACATGAAGGATGTAAAGTGATCGAGCTCCGACGGAGGTCCATGGAGATCAAGGCGAAGGTATACTTGATAGGGCTTTCCGGTTTAGTGGTCGAGACACTTAGCGAGTGTGACCACATTTAAGATCGATAACCGACTATCAAGAGGGGTTTCCTCGGTTCATTCGCGGTCCTAAGTGCCTCTAGTTGTGACTTTGCATGATGCATGAGAGGCTAACTAGAGAGCTAACACTTGTCGACGTGATCTTGAGAAGATACGCTAACTCCGGTGCTTGAGAAGTGATCTACTCGTGGAGTTAGCACCTTGGACAAGTGGTTTGGAGATTGGATCGACGACGGCGCGACATCGAAGATCAAATGAGAAGGTGACAAGTCACGGGCGTCGACGCGGCGCCGGACGCGGGGCACAGCGGGCCGACGCGTCCGGCGCGTGCTGGACCGGCGCAAGTTGGCTGGCTGGACGCAGAGAGCGTCGGACGCGGTGGCGGACGCGTCCGGCGGCGGCCGGACGCCGACCAGAAACTTTCTGGTCAAGCCGTCTCTCGCGCGTGAGGACACGCCGGACGCACGCCAGACGCGGTCGCCGGACGCTGGCGAATCACTGTTGATCGTCCGGCGCTCGGTGACGTGGCAACTTTAAACTCCAACGGTCGGCTGGTCGCGGCGCGCTGAAGAGCGCCGGACGCGTCGTCCGCCGCATGTATTTCGGGCGGCCGTTTGGCGAAAACGCCGCGCCGGACGCGTCTGATGCCTCCGGTCATACGCGTCCTGCGCATGTTATTTGACACCCCCGAGGACCAACGGCTCTATTTCGACTTGGGTTCTATAAATAAGAGGTTGGCCGGCCATGGGAGCTCTCTCTTGCCCATTCTAACACTCTTGAGCATACCTTGAGCTAGAGACACTCCTCCCCACTCATCTCTTTGGTTCCCTTGACATTCTTGAGAGAGATTTGAGTGAGAACAAGTGATTTGCATTGAGAGTTGCATCTAGAGGCACTTGTTCATCGAGTGAGCTGCGGATTCTTGTTACTCTTTGGTGATTCCCGTCACCGTAGACGGTTTGAGCAGCGGCGGGTGGTGGTTGAGCTCGACTTGGTGATTGTTCGAGGCCACACCGGGTTCTTGTGAGGGTTCTTGATCCTTCCCCGCGGGAGTTCGCGAAAGGATACTCTAGTGGATTGCTCGTGGCTTGTGGATCCTTGTCTTGTGTGGAGATTGCGGCTCCCCTTTGGGGTTTTTGGCACCGAGCCAATTGAGCGGGCAACTCACCAAGCAAGTGCATCGCCACAACGAGGAGTAGCTTGCCGGGAAGCAAGTGAACCTCGGTAAAAATCATTGTGTTGATTTGTGATTGCCGAGGCATCGACCTCCTTGTGCTTGTGATTGAGCTTCCTAGGTGATTGGCAACTACACCGGTGATCGGCCATCATCTACTCTTCGCGGCGGTATAAACTTCCATCACCTCCTTACTTTCCACATAGTAGAATTGCTTGTTGTGGTCGGTCGGGAACCACTCTTTGAGTAGTTTAAATCCCGTGGGTAGAACTACTTGTTGTGGTCGGTCGGGAACCACTCATTGTGTAGAGTAAATCCCGTGGGTAGAATTGCTTGGTTGGTTTCGGTGAACCGACATTGTGTAGCTTGATCACCATTGTTGTGTGTGCAATTGATTTGAGTAGCCTTGCTTGGTAGGACGGCTTGCATAGAGTAGTCGAAGCATTTGCTTTGCACATTTGCCGCCTTGCTATCTAATTGGGTTGTCTAGTATTCTTGCTAGAAATTTTATTAGGCTATTCACCCCCCCCCCTCTAGCCATTGTGACCTTTCAGAGTTGCAGTCTCTTTTGTCTCAATCTTGATAAGTGCATGTGCCAACAAGGGGGAGAAACATTCACAAATCTAGAGAGTTCATTGGTGAGGATGCATTTGTCAAGGGGGAGTTGCACTCCGGTTTGAGCTGTTTTTGCTAGATGTGTTGAGCCGTTGCCTCTTCTTGAGGGTCTAGTTTGTTCTTCGGTTTTCTTTGCCTGGCTAGTGGTGTTGAGCCTTTTGCCTCTTCTTGAGGGCTAGCTTTGGTTTTCTTGGTCGCGTCGAGCCGTTGCCCATGTCTTTGGGGACCAAGTTGTGACTTTGCTTTGCTCATTGCAAATGACCTATTTTCTCGCTTGTCTTTGGCTCTTGGTCATTTGGATGGGTTGTCTCGGTTTGTGTTGGTGTTGACAATGCACTCATCAATGGGGGAGATTGAGGACACATGGTTTTTACCATAACCATTGTGTGGACCTTTGTGTGATGAGTGATTGTCAACATGCCAACTCAAGGCGTGTGTGTGTTATTACTAACCGATGGCACGCGGATACGTGTCAAACAATGGTGTCTCTTGGCTCATGTTGTCTGCAGGTGTCGAGCTCGGAGACGGTGGTCGACGGTCGGTGAAGATCAAGTAGGGCGTGCCGTGCTGACGGACCGGGTGCGGTGAAAGGCGGACGTGAGGCTTGGATCGAGGGACCTGAGGACCGGGTGGCCGGCCGTGGTGGGCCGATACTGGGACATCGACGAGCGCAAGTGTACACGGCGGGGGGATGCGTATGGGCTACGCTACTCGCGTAGGGTTTGGTGGTTTCACCTCAAAACCATCGGCGGCGGGTTTCCCGGTTTGCGCCTCAAAACCGGGGCGGAGGTCCGGTGCGGACGGACGACACGTGGCGGCATCGGGGAGATTGCTTGGAAGCAAGGCTACCGGTGAGGAGGCGCGGTGGCCGTCGGATCAAGTGAAGCCTGAGTTGGACCCTTATGCCCCTGGCTAAGTGGTGTGGCTCTTCATGTATCCAAGGGCAAAGAAGGAATGTAAAATAGACTTGCCCCTATAAATAAAGGATGAGGGTCTCCCTTCCCCCTCACCTCAGCTATTTCCATTTTCCCTTAGGTTTTCCCTTCCTCTAGATCTTTGTGAGAGAGAGTCTCAAATCTGTGATTTGTACTCGAACCAGCGTGTATGGCAAGCCGAGCGCCGAGTCTCGCTTGTTTCCTCCGTGATTAAATCACTTGTGCTTTTGTCTGTGTTCTTGAGATGGAATTTTCGTGCTCCCTCTTCCCCCTCTAGTTCTCGGTGCGATTTCTTCGTTTCTAGACCGTTTTGATTCGTTCTTTTTGCGTTGGATTGATCTATGACACAAGAGTGATGATTCCACCCAAGGAAATCCGTTGATTCCTCTTGAGATCAAAGATCCACGTAATTTCCTCTCCGGTTGTCCAAGAACGACCTTTTCCGCCCCTCTTTTGATTTCTCCCTCTCTACTTCAAATTGGCCGATGATTCTTGGTAGATAGGCTCTCCTCTGCATAAGCAACAATATTCCTAAATTTGGTTGCAAGAGGTTTCGATTTGAAAAAGTTTGGGACGAAATTTGTTGGAGGCGATTTTCGGGCGATCTGTTTTCTGGGGTCGCGGACTGTCCGGCCCTCCCGTGCGGACGATCCGGACGACGGGATCGTCTCGGTCGATTCTGAGTTTTCGGAGTGGTTTTTCACTTTTGAACCTCGGACTGTCCGCGCTTTTTCCCGGGGACTGTCCGCGATAGATTTTCTTGCTCGTCGTCGGTTTACGGACGAACGGTGTGTTTTCGTATTTTTGACTTTCGGACTGTCCGTCCGCTCATTTCTGGACTGTCCGCGGTTGAACTTTTTATTCCTCTCCCAGTTGGACGAACGGTGTGTTTTTCAGTTTTTGACCCTCGGACTGTCCGGGGGTATGCGTAGGACTGTCCATGCGGTCTTATGCAGAAACTCTTATGCAAACACCGTCCGAGAAATCGAGCGGACTGTCCGGGGTTATCAGTAGCGGACTGTCCGTCTTGTAGAAGTTTCGCTGTTTGCTCCGTAACTTGCCCGTTCGGACTCCGATTTGTTTTCCGTTTGCTCCGCTGGTTTCGTGGTGATCCGCTGTGTTCCTTGGAAACATCCACCCTCTCAATAGGGTCGTGATCACTACGTTTTGTGTATCGTTTCTTGGGTTGATTGTTTGAGCCTAGGACGTGAAAGTTTCGAAAGAAATTTTTGAGGCTCCCATTCACCCCCCTCTGGTCGCCGTTACCGGTCCTTCAAGTTGTTCGTGCCACATGACCAGAAATTCAAATTGGTTTTCTAGCCTTGACCTAGTGACATGTAAGGAGTACATCACATTTGGGGACAACAGTAAAAGTAAGGTGCTTTCTCGTGGGTCCGTGCGACTCAACAAGAATTTTGTTCTCAAGGATGTTGCTTTGGTCTCGAAACTTGCATTTCAATTTTGTTTCGTTATCGCAACTTCTTGATGATGGTTATGAGGTGCGCTTTAAACCAGGCTTGTCTTGTGTTCTTGCCCATGAAAATCTTGTATGTCAAATTGTTCCTTTTGGCAAAGTTTTTTAGGTGATTTCTCCCGCTCGTTTGGTCCTTCTCGCTGTTTGGTGGCTAGTTCTTCTTCTGAGCTTTGGAATTGGCATAGGAGGCTTGGTAATTTGAGTTTTGACTTAGTAGCTAGGTTGAGCTCACTTGACCTAATCCGAGGATTGTCCAAGTGGAAATTTGAGAAGAATTTGGTTTGCCACCCGTGTCGTCACAGGAAGATAGTTGCAGCTTCCCATCCTCCTATGAATTAAATGATGACCAAAGTCCTCGATGAGCTTCTTCATATGGACACAGTTGGTCGAGCTTCTTCACATGGACATAGTTGGTCTACCTAGGGTCCGGTCAGATGGTGGGAAGTGGTATATTTTTGTTATTGTTCATGACTTTTCTCGCTACTCTTTGGTCTTTTTCATGGAGAGCAAGGAAGAGGCTTTCACTCATGCTCATGATTTGATCTTAATGTTGGAGAATGAGTTTCCCAAGAATTCCATGCAAGCTATGTGTAGTGACAAAGACACATAATTCAAGAATACTCGTTTTGAAACCTTCTGTGCTACTTTGGGTCTTGAGCATCGGTTTTCTTCACAAGAACACAACATGATTTCAGATCCCAGAGGAAACAGAGAGGGCTAAGGGTTCTCTTTCCCTTGATCTTTGTTCAAGCACGAATTCTAAGAATCCATGGACCTCTCTCTCACCAAGAATACTAGAGGGGGAAAACCTAGCAAGGAAGAAAGAAAATGTAGGAAATGGAAGAGGTGAGGGAGAAGGGGAGCTTCCTTATCCTTATTTATAAGGGTTATTTTATATTCCACCTTTGCCCTTGGATATAAATGAGCCAAACCACTTAGCCAGGGGAATTATGGCCTAGCCTAAACTTCTATTGATCTGACGACCACCGCGCCTCCTTAGCGGTAGCTTCGCTTCGACGTGAACTCACTGATGCCGCCACATGTCGTTCGTCCACATCGGAACCTTCGCCCTGGTTTTGAGGCCTAAACCCGCGAAACTTGCAGCCGATGGTTTTGAGGCAAAATCACCTAACCGCCCGCGAGTAGCGTAGTCCATACGCGTCCTCCGCCATGTACACTTGCACTTATCGATGTCCCAAGTGTCAGCCACCACGGCTAGCCGTCCGGCCTCCAGGTCCCTTGGTCCAAGCCTCACGTCTGCTCTTCACCGCACCCGGTCTGTCAGAACGGCACTCCTTACTTGACTTTCACCACACCGTCAACTACCGCCTCTAAGCTCGACACTTGTACAACACAAGCCAAGAGACACAATTGTTCAACACACTCTGTGTGCCAGGTTAGGTGAAACACGCACACACACACCAACATGTTGGCACGTTGACAATCACTCATTACAAAAATCGCTACACAATGGTTATGGAAAAACCATATGTTCACAATCTCCCCCTTGATGAATGCATTGTCAACACCAATACAAAGCCAGAGACAACTGACCCAAATGACCAAAAGCCAAAGAAAATCTAGAAGTGGGTCATTTGTAATGAGCAAGAACTTGGTCCCCAAAGACATGGGCAATGACTCGACGCAACCAAGCAAAGCGAAAGCTATTCCTCAAGAAGAGGCAGAACGGGCTCAACACCACTAGCAAAGCTTAAAATGCCTGAAGACAGCATACCAGACATGTCCACGGTGCATACCAGACATGTCCAGGATGCAGAAAATAGCAAAGTACCTGAAAGACAGCACATGTTCAAGATGCATACGAGACATGTCCAAGATGTAGAAAATAGCTAGACCCTTCAGAAGAGGTAAAGACTCAACACATCTAGCAAAAGCAATTCAAGATACAACTCTCCCTTGACAAATGCAACCTTTCTTAAATGAATGCATACACTCCGTGTCAATCACAAGCACATAAACAATATCATAATTGTTTTGCTATTTTTCTGGACTAAATTTGTCTAAATATATCTAATGCTGCACCTAATAAAATTCGGATTCTAAGCTTAGCTACCTATGAGAAAATGCATTAAGCCAAGAACTATTAACATATTAGGTGTTAAAAATGAGGCAAATTCGGATTTAATTTAATCTAGAAAAAACATCTTTATATAAATAGTGGTGACATCATATACAAACTTATGTGGACTAAGCATGAACATCATGTATACATGGACCATACCCAACGACATTACGGGATGCGCAGTGACGATTGACACCAAGACGATGAAGCCGAGAAGAAGCGAGTACTCGTGCTGGAAGATGACTCTCCCCAAAAACATGATTGCTGCCTTTCACCCATGCAGATGAACTCGAGACACGGAGACGTTACAGAGGCTATACTCTCCCTTGTTGTGTGCGCGCATGACACGGGATGGGGAGAACTCTGAGCGCAGTGATGACGAGAAGAAGCGAGTAGTCGTGTCGGAAGATGACACTCTCCAAAAGCGTGATTGATGCCCTTCACCTGTGCACAAGAAGCGTGTAGTCGTGCCGAAAGATGACACCCTAAAAACGTGATTGCCGCCCTTCACCTGTGTAGATGAACTCAAGAGACGGAGACGTTTTGGTGGCTCTACTCTCCCATGTCATGTGCATGCACAAGACGGGACAGGAATGCGTGGTTCCACCATATAAGTCGAGTCAACGCTTAGTCAAAATCTCATATCTTACTATTATTAATTAGAGACGTCAACATAGGCACCACATTAACTCTCACCAGACACGCTAGGAAAAAAGTTAAATTCTAAAAATTCTTACAATAATCAGAAACATTTGTCCATTGATTTAGTAGACTCTAATCATTATAAATTTATAACCAATAATAGCCATCGGATCTATTGTTGTCTATTAAAAATTACCCACCACTGCTATTATAAAAGACACATAAAGTAACCCCCTAATTTTCAATGTAAATTACCCACCTTTGCCATTATAAAAAATAATTTAAAATAACCCTTTGTATTTATTATATAACAATTGTCCGTGTAATTTGTATGTAAAACTACCCATCTCATTTACTATGAAACATAATTCAAAATAGTCCTTAGCATTGTGTCTAAATTATCCAGTTTTGTTATCTAAATAATCCTTTAATTTTGTATCTAAATTACTCGATGTATAGTTATGGAAGATAATTTTTAATAATTTTATAAATTATCCACCATGATCATTATGAAAGATAATTCAAAGTAATATTCTAAGTTTTCAATTAACCTATCCATATATATTGTCATGAAACATAATATAAGGTATTACCTTTATATTTGTAGGTACCTTAGACATTATAGAAAATTAAACAAAAATATCTAAAATAAATAATCCGTAAAGTCGATACATATATATTTTTAAATTATATACTTCTATAGTTATGAAATAAAATAACTATAATGTTATGTTCCATCATGTATATCAAATAAACATATAATCATGAAGTAAAATAACTATAATGTTATATGTTCTATTGCTTATATCAAATCAACTTGTATATTAGGATAAATATTTATTTTAATAACTTATGAAACATAGAAAAATATTTGACATATCTATTTTTAAAATAATCTGGTTTGACATGTCTATATTTTTGACACACCGTCAAACTTTATGATTATAATATAAATATATCTAAATATTTGTATCTAAAGTAACAAAAATATTTATGATTATATATTAAAAATATATCTAAATGTTTGACATCTCTCTATTTTTGTTACTTTAGATATACTAGCAAATATGCCCGTGTGTTGCAACGGGATAAAAAAAATACTAACTCATGCATTTCTATGACTTAAAAAACACCTTGGTATATTTTTCCTTCCATTGCAAAGTTTTTCTATGACTCATGCATTTCTATGACTCAATATCAACCTTTGTACATTTTTTGACGCATCATAAAAATTTATGTAACTCTTTTGTCAAAGCATTAGGATTATAACGGGAGGTCTCTCTATTTTTTTCATATGATAGTCCTTGTTAAGAATTACATATTACCCAACATTCTAATTCATGACATAATTAGTTATACCATTGACTAATCTATATTTTAATACAAATAAGTTTTCTTTTTCAATCAAAACTATATTGATGGTGCAAATCTTTCTTAATTTAACATAGAAATAAACATAATAAGTGTTGAAAAATAGAGGTTATACACCAGACTTGTCTTGGTCAGGAATCATACAACAGAAAGCTTGTGAAGGCTCAGGGGACAATGACGACGAGGGTATCCCTTTGCATATCCAAGTCTACCTCTAGCACGTTCTCCTTCATTGTCGAACGCATACGATATATGCTACGATGATTTAACACGCTTATAGACAAAGCACAACCTTACAAAATTTATAATATATATGAATAGATCATATTTTTATGAAACTAACAAAATTGGCTTGGTATTTTTCTGAGTTCTCTATGATTTTTGGTGATTATTTTCAAGATCTCTGACATTTTGCATCGAGAGCCCCGATCTTTTTTAAACTTTTATAGCCCTTTTACATTTTCTTTCTCTTGGATATTTACATCTAGAACCCTGCTTTCATTTCTATTCACTTTTCTCACCCTAATCTCCGTTTGCACATGAGACAGGGCCCGTGTGTGCACAGGCGGAAGAAACAATAGATAAAAAATTTGGCTTTTTAATAGTAAAAAAAAACTGGTATACGTATAGATATAGATTTTGGCTCTCTTTTTTTTTTACAATAGATTTTGGCTCCTTTGCACATGGACTTCTCATCCATCTCGTATACAATCCGATAGTCTTTACGTTCTGAAGTAGAGATTATTAGGAACCGTAAAAGACAGGATACCCGATGGAAAGGAGGCAAGGCTGGAGGCTGGACGAAACGGATAGGTGACAAAAAAAATTGGCTGAAAATTTGGCGTTTTTTTATTATAGGGATAGATTTATATATTTTAACTGAAATGTTTGACATGTCTTTATTTATAGTATAATCATACCTTCAAATATAATTTCTTGATACTTGAGAAGTGTGGGTGACCATTGGTATGGCTATATCTCTGTGGCCCTTTAAGAATACTTTAGAGTGAAAATCGATCACTGGCTACAAGGTCTAAGTATTAAATTTTTATTGAGGTTAGCAATGCTATCCCTGGCCGAGATATCACTTCAAGCTTTATGACTTATCTTAATTGATATGACGCATGCAAATAATGACTTATGATATTATATATATAGTACTTCAGAACATGTTGTATGACCTAAAATTAATATTTTTGAA
Organism: Themeda triandra; assembly: GCA_018135685.1. Lineage (NCBI taxonomy): Eukaryota > Viridiplantae > Streptophyta > Magnoliopsida > Poales > Poaceae > Themeda > Themeda triandra. Next base: position 906,809 of record JAENPR010000119.1, on the reverse strand, counting down.
AATACAAAAGAGAGAGTTAATGAAAGATACAGTAAACAAAAAGGTTTCAACTTAACTTGAAGAGAGAGAGAGAGAGAGAGAGAGAGAGAGAGAGTCCAATGTAGTCGATAAGGATAACATTTAGAAAAATGATTTATGACTTCATAAAATACATGATCCAATAAGAGTCACCATGATTAAAGGTAAGGTGTTAAAGTAATTGTGTATTGAAAATATATAGAGGTGAATAAAAAAATATGAATATGGATTATTTTTTTAAAAAAAATAATTAATAATTTAATGATACCGGTATATAGACAACGGAGTATCTATTATGTATTTTATGTTAGAAAATAAACAAAGACCAAAAAACATAGTATTTTACATAGTTAATTCTTTTTTTGAGGGAAACATAGTTAATTCTTTATTAGTTAGATATGTACATGTCCAATTTCCATTCAAATTATAAGATATTTTGGGTTTTCGAAAATACATAGAGTTTACTATAAACTTAGATGTACTGTCTAGATACATAAGAAAATAATATATCCAGAAAAAGCAAATATCTTATAATTTGGAATAAAGAGATCCTAAACAATGCCTAATACTTTTTTCTCCTTAAATTTTAACCCGTGCGAGAGCACGGGTTGATAGACTACTGGTACTCGCATGGGTTGATAGACTACTGGTACTAAACCATATAACATGCATTACTCGGATCACCGAGAGTTTATTAGAATTATTAAATATTATATGGCCAAGCCTATAATATATCTATTAGGTATATTCGAAGGTTGTTGAGTGCAATACTTCTAACAATTGTGTTCCTAAAAAAACAATTGTGTACAGTTTTCAGCTGTGCGTAGCAATTACTGGTAGAACTTCGTCGATACCACCTACTGTTTTCCTTCCTGAGATTGTTTAATCACCTTGTAGCAGTTTATCGATGAACTTCCTTCTCTTTCGATATATAGTATGCTGGTGAAAGAATGAGGCATTTGTTGGATTCTGACTTCTGCCCCTCTACCTTCGCTAGAGTTCCAGTGGAAGAGGGGTGAGGGTGCTGCCAAACAGGGTAGTGAAAAGTAGGTACGAGCGGGGGTAGGGGTTGTTGCAAAGACAATAGTAAATGTCTTAATAAATGGTATTAAATATATCCGATCGATATTCTCCTGCCCCAACGAACAATGCCCCGGGTATTTATAGGGGCATACCAAGGGGTGTTCGTACAATTACAAAAGGGTTTTGACTTCTATTACACTGCCAATGGGCCCGGCCCAGGGTCATTGCCGTACAAACGCTAGTTTTGAGCGGGAACTCATTGTGTGGGCCCTTCGATGACATCACTCCCCTGAGCCCGGTGCTGGCGAGCGCGACGCAGCAGCCTGAGTCCGGAGGTTCCCCTGCCCTTGGTGGCGGGGTCTGAGCTTCGATGATGACTGGACCTGCGGAAGTCAGAGCGGTGGAATCCCGTGCGGGCGGAGGTGTAGATGATGAGGACCTCCGCCCGTGCGGTGTAGCGAAGGTTAGGATTGCTCGTTACATCAAGACAGGGCCGAGGATCAGATGGGGCTCCTGGCGAGGGTTCCTCCCCCAATAGCGTTTGCATTCCCCTCCCAAAAGTAGAGGATCGGATACGGGAGCGTGTAGTCTTGCAAATTTTCCCTCGGAGAGAGCCAGTGTAAGGTAAGCTTTTCTTTCTTAGCCATTCTTTCACTATGATAAAGATGATCCCAGAATTCTCAAGCTGTGAAGCTTGAAGCAAACCCCACCACCATCCTGACCTGTCATTCTTTGCCTTTTTCTTGTATTGGTGAATTAGTGACCTGGCTTTGTCTTGCGGTGAGCGCAGCCATGCGTTGCCTCCAGTGCTGACTGCCGGCCTTTGATATCTCTTCCGCCCTTGTCTTGTTTGCTACTGAACAATTGATGAGTGCTTTTGTTGAATTGAATGGGATCAATTTTGCGCCAGACGCCAAAGCCCAACGTGCTGCTCCAGACTGAAAGCCAACAAGGAATATCTGACTCATGGGTTTGATAACTAGCAGCTTGCAGAGGTGTTGTGTTGAAGCTGGCCTCTATCCGAAAGGCCCAACGGGCTTACGCTTCAACAGCCCACTGTCACGTTGTGTGGAAAATCAGGCACCTTGTGGGACAGCATCAGTGCATCACCATCATGTTGAGATCTTAGATTGTAGGAACCTCACGTTACACAAGTTAAACTTTTATTTAGTTATGAACAATACTGTTTGGGCGCTACTTCGTGGCACTAGCCAAAACAATATTGTCCATAAATGACAGTCATTGTTTATTTATATTTATTATTTTAGCAAGCTTTCCGCTACTAAATGATAATTATTCAATCTTACTTGAAGTATCCCATGTTTATGGTAACAATTTCTGAACCGTCGTGTAGAAATAACTATGTGAATTCCCCGCGCATTGCTGCGGGATTCAACATTAGATTTGACACATGTTTCTATAGAAATTAGCGATAGATTCCTCTCATATATTATTACTATTATTGTTGTGGTGCATAAAGTATTTAAAGTTAAATATAATTTGGGAACGTAAGTAAGTAGTTGCTTATTGAACAAACTTAGAAATTATAGTAAATCATGATAGAGGTGACATGGGTATTTTTTATAATTAATAATAGATGACATGGACTTAGTGAGAAATAATGTTGACACCTTGTATTGATTTAGTGGAGAATAATGTGGACACTTTGCATGGATAGATAGAATATTTAGTGAGGTAACTTAGTGGGAAATGATGTGGATAGCTTGCATGAAGAGAGAATTTATCTAGTGGGGTTTATCTATGTAAGAGTTATAGATAACTTAGATATAATGATCAAGAAGGATTTGAAGTACTAGACTATTTTGTTGGCTCTAGTTGGTATGGTTTTCTTAAAGTAAAAGATGCTCTGTGCCACTGAAAGATCACATTGATTTTCACGTGAGATTTTTTTTTTTTTTTTGAGGGGAACCTGAGATAGGTTGTCCAAGACCGCAGCACACCGCGAACAATCACAAGCCCAGTTGTTAGCTACATTATTGGGCTCTGTTTGTTTAGTCGTGCTCTGTGTCTGCAGTCAAGAGCAAGTGGAATTGCCGAGTCGTTAGTTGGGCCGTGGTCATGGTCGTGGGTGGTTGAAGTGCAAGTTGCTACAAGCTTTTTCAAAGTTTAACGTTGGCTCAAATGCAAGTGGTGTGATAATGTTTTTCCTGATCTTACCCATAGTTCTACGATGATTCTATGTAAGTTCCAACTGCATGTAAAATTACATCTTGTCAAGCACTTCAAATTTGGTATAGAGCATGTCTCTATCCTAGAATGTTTGAGAAAATTAAAAAAATTGAATATCAAAATATGAAAACTTAAAAGTAAACATTTAAGATTCTAAATTATTCCAAGTGAAAAACTTAAAACTAAAAAACTAATATGTTCCATCGACCACTATAAATTTAGTATTGAAAGTGTCAGGCCAGCTGGAAATTTCAAATTTGAATTTCAAAATCTAAGAATTTGAAACACTACATATTTGGAATTCTAAACGACTTCAAATCAAAAGTATGTTAACTAAAAGTTGTATATCACATGGAGAACTAAAATTTTGGTGTATACTACTAAGAGCATTCATTTTTTTTTAAAAAAAAATCAAAATTCTCAGAAACAAAAATATATGTTTGGGACTCTAAACAATTTAAAATAAAAAACTTATGAACTATGAAGTTGTAGTTCGCATTTATCTCTAAAATATTAATATTAAGCCCGCCTATATTAACCAAAGGGGGAGTCTGTTTAACAAGGACAATTGAGGCCCACGAATTGAGCAAGAAATTGGGCCAAATCCAGCCCAAAGATGAGGCCCAGATGCAACCTGCGAGGGGCCGGGCCCTAGGGGCGCGCATGCCTAGAGGGGAGGGGGTGCAACCCCGAGCCACAGTCTATCTGTCATTAGTTCGGTTTCCTAAATTGGATCTCCTATAATCGAGAGGATTGAATAAATTAGGTAAGGGGTCGAATTGTAAAAGGAAATCCGTAAGGATAAGGGTGTCCTAGTTTGTAGGATTGAAACTAGCTTAGACTTTAAATAAGAGGTGTAACCGTCGGGATCGAATCAATAAAGAATAGGGTCTTCCCTATCTCTCACTCCCTCGCCCCCAGCCCCCTACGTCGCCGCCCCCTCGGGCGGCGCCGCCGCCAGCCCTAGCCACCGCCCCCTCCGTCTCCTCCACTTCTCCATCCAATCTAGACTCTCCACGTGTCATCGGTGTGTCGGACCTCTTATAGTTTGTCTCCTAAAATTCTTGTTACGGTAGTGTTGTTAGCACATTTTCAGCAATCAATTATTTGGATTGTTATAGAAGCTAGGAGATTTTGTCTTTAGCTGTAGGGGAAGTGTGTAGTGGCATGTAGATTTATATGACTATGATACTGATGAGCTATTGAACCAATGCTCCCTAAAGAATTTGCTTTTCTTCATGTTAATGGAAACACGGGACCACACCATATTGGTGATAGTGGTGATTTAAGAGGGTTCAAGATCAAGGGAAAGCATATACATCTGCTTTTCTTTCATGTAAGAAGTGCTTTGTCTTGCCTCTAGTATTTGGAAGGTGCTATGGCTGCAGCTGTACCATAGTGACTATTCAACCGATGTGTTGTTGGTAATGCTCCGTGGATGTACTGCAAAATAATAGTTTTCATATATACTCCAGTTGAGAATCTCCCCACTCTCAAGAGTACGTACTGCTGATAGTACCACATTATAGCAGACACCTCGCTGTTAGTACGACGACAGCACCAGATCTCTAGAACATTTTAGCAAGCATATCATTTAGTTTGGAGCGACGGGAAAGGAACGAATCCAGGCGCGCACACGTCACGAACGCGAGAGGACCGGAGCGGCAGCGTCCAAGTTCTTACCCTCGCTTTGCCCTCACTATCGCGGTGCAGTGCCAAGCGACCCTCACTGACCAGCTTTTGCCGTGCCGGCACGAGCAAAAGATGGAGTTTGTTAATTGCCGCAACGTCGTGTCGTCGTTCCTAGCTGCTGGGGCCACCGGCCACGCAAGGTTATATAGGCAGCTCTGCAGTTTTGACTGGTTGCTGGTTGGTGTGCCAGTACGGTACGGTGCTTGTCCCATGACGATTGGTCGAGACAGATGGTGAGGCCCGTCGATCGCCAAGTTTTCAGCTAGCACTCAATTAGATCGGGCCTGTGTGTGCCAGTGAGTGTCGACGATCTCTGTTAGCTTGTCCAGATTCGAACGGGAGGAATATGCATGGGTTACTTGCATTGCATATTGTACACGCGCGCGGGGTCAATCGATGGAACAAGCCATGGCCATGCTGCAGAGAGATTGTCTCCTTTGTCGCGTTGTCGTCCGTCTAATGTGTGTGGTGTGTGATTATATTCATCTGGCCCTGGTCATCTGATCGCACGCATGCAAAATTATGTTGAAATCAACCACACGTACTCATCGGACATTAGGGCGTTTTATCAGGACGCATCACAGTTCACAGATGCATCCAAATGCATGCATGCCAAACCGTGTGCGTGGCACACTCTCCTGCTATTTCTTGATCTAACGTGTCGTCCCTTTTTGCAAAGCCAATTGTTGACAAGTAAATAAAGTGTCCCGGCATGGAATTGGGCTAGCTGCACCATTGAGCTCCTGACATAGAAGATGCGCTAAAAATTATTGGGTGCAACACAATTTCAAGCGCAAAGCGAAGTAAAGAAGAGAGTATTTAGCTTTTTAGAAAAGGGAATATATTAATATCCCAGCCTCTGCATTGAATAATGCATATAATTATTTCTTATTACAAACTCCAGAAACACAGAACCACACAAACTCAAAAACAAAGTTTTGAGGCAGAGCGCATTGACACTTCCAGACCTAATTGCCTCATCAAGGACATAAGTGCCACACACGTCCTCTAGCTGCCAGTCAGAACACCTCCTCGCGTCGGAAATAGCCGCCTTCGCGGGACAGTCCGCCGCGATACCACGCAGGTCATCTCGGCACCTCAAATTTGCTGGCCACCAACCCACGTCGGCCTTTCGCCAACATCGTGGGCGCCAATGCCAAGCCGATTCGAGGCCCTCCAGTCGCCAAACCAACGTCCTCTTCCTGATCGCCTACCTCCATTGTTGACACTGCAAATTTAAATTCTCAACTAGGCCTCCACCTACGTACCTTCCTCGCCTCGATGCTGGCCGTTGCAGCAGATTGACCGAGCATTCCAAGAACGACGCCTCCAAGAAGGAATGCGACGCCACTGGCGCCGCCGTCGCCTGACCAAAAAGGTCAAGGTTTTCACCTATGGAATACAAGCTCAACCCCGTGCACAGCACTGGCCACGTCTTCTCCACTGTGCTAGCCACCGCCCTATGTTGTACAGCAGTCGGGCGCGGAGGAGACTAGCCATTACCGTGGTCGTGGATCCACGAGTCGACCGCTGCAGCAGTCCATCGCGAGGAAGAGAAGGGCACTGGATCAGGGCGCCTTACCAGAACCACCGCCACCAGAAAGGCGAGCAGCAGCCCCCGATGGCGCATCCAGCCCTCGGCCACCGGGTCTCCACCCGCAGTGCGTTCACCATCTCGTGGCCCACAACACCCGTCTTGACACGGCCGTCCGCTAGACCCACCGCGGCCACTCGCGTCTCCACACGAGGGTGCACCGGATCTGGGCACAGGAAGCCCAGCTACCGCCGCTGCCGCATCGCCGACCTGCATGACCGGCCGCCTGAAGCTGCATCACTCCCCTCCAGCCGCGCGCGCCGCCATCTCGGTCGCAACACAGGGCAGCACGCCCACTCCCTGCACATCAAGCTCGCCGCAACCCGTCGCGGTGCCATCCCAGCCGCCGAACTCCATCCCCACACAGACCAGTGTTCGCGACCCTCCTGGGCAAGCACCTCACCGCCGCCATCATGGGGAGCCGCGCGGGCCTCCCGTCAGCCCCCTCCGGCAGCGGCGAGGTGAGGGCGAAGGTGGTTTCGGCGGCGGCGACTATGGTTTCGTGAGTCACCCGAGCCGTCCGTACGGGGGGACAGTCGGGTGTGTATTTTTCTGAATGGCTAGCAACACAACACCTTTTTTTATCTACTCTTCTCTCTACCTTGATGTTCGTCATGTCTCTAGGTGAGATTTGGCGGCATCTAGGTGGCCTTGTTGATCCTAAAACATATTCCACGGGCTGCTCTCACAAAGCTCCATATCGGCCTAGCCGGTCTCTAGAGATCGGTTTCATTGGTTCGTTGCGTTCTTCTCACTGAGTTCAAGGTCGTTTGTCCACTGCAGGTGTGGTAGCCCTTGCTGGTGTGTAGTCCGGATCTTATTCGGAGTCAACACCAAGATTTGGTTAAGGCGTGTCAACAACGAGTTTATCAATTTACCCTCGAACCAAAATTAAACATATATTTGTTAGATGTGTATATTGTCCAGGCATGGATGACTAGTGTTCTCGTTCGCTTGTACCGTACGCAAAATCTTTTATTTCTTGCACCACGCGTTATCTCCACAACTGCACATGCATGCAGCTTGGCCAAATTTAGACCCAGAAGGTAGTTTTAGTTTTAGCTTAGTTGATGTAGCAGTAGCATGCATGCATGGTACTAGAACAGTGTGAGACCTAGCTAAGTCCTAGCTTCAAGCTAAGTGAAAATAATGAGACAAACGTTTATGGAGATAGTTCAGGACGGTCATCAACACTGTGGTGAGGTCGTACGTCAATCCATGCCATGCATGTCCCTTCCTTGCATATGTTGGCCCCTACGTGCGTGAAGTCATGTCTAGATCAAATAAAGCTAGCTACTGTACTATATATCCTGCGAACGGACAATAAAAAGCTAGTAGCTTGAACGCAATGATCACCTGGTGACGGTGATCTATGGATCGACAGAGCCATCGACGTGCACGTCGTGTTGCGATAGGAACGTCGGACAGCTACCTAGCCGGCCAGCCTGCCCCGCGATGTGCTGCTACTTCCTGTACGTGCACACAGCAGCACAAGCCAGGACAACAGCCAGCAATCAGAGAGTGTGCAGTGTGGTCGATCGAATGAGCGGCCAGTAATGCTTATTGCAATAACACGCGGTTAGATTACATCTGGATTTAGACCAAAGACGACTCGCCCTGCTTATATTGAAAGCAGAAAATGTTCACAGGTAGCTGCTGGGGTTACCAGCTCAAAGGAAAAGCAAATTACATGTTCGAAACAGCTGGAAATTAAAAACAAAGGTCTAACAACGAGCTGCTTCGCCATTTCTTTTTCCTTCTTTTTTATTCCAGCACCTCTCCCTGCTTCATGCATCGTCGACACCTCCACTTTTAGCCTGACAGTCTTGCTGGTCTTCAAGCCTCCATCTTCACCATCCGCTCAGCCCCAGCTTCAGTTTCCCGATCAAGTCCTCCATCCTTTGCATGTCCGCCGTCTTCATCATCTTCTTCCACTGCGACAGGAAACCCAATGTCATATAAGCAATCGCCTTTGGCGACTTAGGAAGCGTATTGTCAAACACCCAGGTATTCCTGGTTTTCCACAGGCTCCAGCAGACGCTGGCAATGATAGCCAGTGAAATCACATCTCTCTTTCTACCCACCCCTAGCTCGACACACTCCTCAAAAGATTTCAGAGAGATAGGCCTACTTGGCCAACGCAGACTAATGCTCACCCAGACCCAAATTACTTGAGCAATACTACAGTTGAAGAACAGATGGTTACGCATCTCCATTTTCCCACAGTATTTACACTTCTCAGAACCCTTCCCCTTTCTGATCTGAAGCTGTTCCCCTGTCAACACCCTGTCATGCCATAGCATCCAAAGGAAAATTTTGATCTTCAATGGGATCTTTGTTTTCCACATCCTCACCATCTGGGAGTCAGTTTCACCTGGATCCTTAATCATCCTGTACATAGACCTGGTAGTGTATTTACCCGAGTTAGTCAAACCCCAGGTGGCTCTATCATCCCCCTCCTCTAATGACACCTGGTCAAGCATATTCTACATCAAAGACCATTCCTCCACCTCTTTCTCTCCAAATCTCCTTCTATAGTCCAACTCCCACCCCACCTCTGCTGCTTTTGTTACTGACCATTCAGGATCCCTACATATTCTGAACAACCTGGGGAACATATGCTTGAGAGCAACTTCCCCCATCCAGACATCATGCCAAAACCTAATTTTCTGACCATTCCCCAACCTCCATTTCACACCTCTTTCATACCAATCTTTAGCTTTACACAAACCTTGCCAGAATTGAGAAGCACCTCTAACACCACTTTGACAGAAACTTTTTCCTTTTAAGTATTTCCTTCTAAGGACCCCCAGAGCCATGCTGTTTTCTCCACTGTCCAGTTTGTAGATCCATTTGGCTAGCAAGGCCAAATTCATTGTCTTGGTATCAATAAAACCTAGCCCACCAAAGTCTTTAGGAGTTGCCAGGGCTTCCCACTTGATCATGTGATATTTCTTTTTATTTCCTACCCCCTCCCAGAAAAATCTACCTCTTAGAGTGTCCATCTTCTTGTGTGTCCCCTCATGTAACATATAGAAGCCCATACTATACATGGGTATGCTGGTTAAGCTAGAGTTTATCAGAATGGATCTGCCACCATGTGATAGCTGGTTACACTTCCAGATTTCCAATCTCTTTTCTACTTTTCCTGTGGATCCTCCCAACTCTTGTTTAGTTAATCTTTTGTAGCTGATGGGAAGTCCCAGATATACCATTGGAAAAACACCTCTTTTACAGTTAAATGCATCAGCTACTGCCATAGCCTCCTCTTCACCTAGCCCAACAGTGAAAACCTCAGATTTATTGTAGTTGATCTTCATTCCAGAAACCTCTTCATAACAGAATAGCAGAAATTTCAAATTAGCAATGCTCTGTGGGGAGTTTTCTATGAATAACACTGTATCATCTGCATATTGCAGATGTGTTAGACCACCATCCACCAAGTTAGGAGTAACACCTCTTATCCATCCTTTTGACTTAGCTCTGTTCAACATGGCTGAAAGAGCATCAGCAATAAGATTGAAAAGAAGTGGGGACAGGGGGGTCACCCTGTCTTAGGCCCTTATAGCTTCTGAAGTATTCTCCCACTTCTCCATTCAGATTAACCGCCACTCTCCCACCACAAACTGCTTTCATAACCCATTGTATCCACTCGTGACTAAAGCCTTTATGCTTCATCACCTCTTCTAAAAATTGCCATCTCACTTTATCATATGCCTTTTCGAAGTCCAACTTGAGCACAATACAACTGGACTTACATCTGGCCACCTCATGCAACACCTCATGTATCACAACACAGCCATCTAAGATGTTTCATCCTGGAATGAATGCTGTTTGATTCTGGCTCACTACCTTCTCAGCAACCTTGTTCAACCTCAATGTCAGAGTCTTGGTGATGATTTTGTACACAACATTGAGCAAACAAATAGGTCTAAACTGCCTAATGTTAGCAGCTCCTTTAATTTTGGGAATAAGAGTGATAATCCCATAATTCAACCTAAACAAATCCAGCCCCCCTTTTGAGTTCATGGAGCAAACTCAGAATATGAAACTTAAGTTCAGGCCAGAAAGTTTTAAAAAAAGGTGCAGAGAAACCATCAGGCCCAGGGGCAGCTCCATCTTTCAACTCTTTCACAACCACTTCTAACTCTTGCATAGTAAATGGTTTAGTCAACTCCTCATTATCTGCATCATCTATTTTATTACACTCCTCCCAAAGTGATGACATAATTTTCATTGTAGTCCCTGGCTCACTCCCAAATAGCTGCTTGTAGAAATCAGTGATATGTTTCTGTAACTCTTTCTTTTCTTCAATCACTCTCTCCCCATCTTCCAGAAATTTGATTGTGCATTTTCTCTTTCTCCCATTGGCCACACCATGAAAATAGGCAGTATTAGCATCCCCTTCCAAGAGCCATTTCTCCCCACCTCTTACCTGCCACACCATTTCCTCCATGGCATAAATCTGAACCAATTCCTCCTCTAATTCATATCTCACACTCCATTCCCTATGATCTAATCCCACCTCTTCATTTCTTCCATCTAGTCCCTGGATCATTAGCATTAATTCCTGTTTCCTTTTCCTAACATCACTTCCCCAGTTTTTACCCCACCCTCTCATGCATTTCCTCAAAGTAGTTGCAATAGTCTGCCAAGCATTCACACTACTATCACCATGTACACTGGGCCATTTAGATTTAACCCATTCCACAAAGCCTTCCTGCTGTAACCAAGCAGCCTCAAATCTAAAAGATCTTGAGATTACCCTTCTGTTAGTGTTCACCTCTACTACCAGGGGATTATGATCAGATCCAATTCTAGTTAAGGAAAAAGCTGTTACAAGTGGAAAATGGTCCTCCCAGCTTTGATTCATGAACACTCTATCCAAAGTGACCATCACTGGTTGGATTTGTTTGTTTGACCAAGTATACTGCCCACCACCCCTATGCATCTCCCTAAATCCTATGTTAGCCACAAAGGAGTTGAAAGCCTCGACTAAGCCAGCATTAATATTACCTGTAGACTTCTCATCTACCCTTCTGACCAGATTAAAATCCCCTCCCACCAAAGTTGGAATATTTTCACCTCTAATAAACTCCTCTAACTCATCTAAAAACTGTTGTTTTAGATTGTCCAGTACAGGGCCATACACACTTATCAATCTCCACCTGAAATCATCTTCTTTATGAATTAGTCCTAAGGAGAGAAAATGTCTACAGCTTACAACACTAGTCACCTCCATCACCTCTTGGTCCACACCTGTTAACAGCCCACCAGAACGCCCAGTAGCCGGTTCCCAAAACCATTTCATGTCAGCACCTCCCCCCAGAGACTTCAATTCCCTGTTAGAAAATTTCTGCTTGATTGTCTCTGTAATACACATGCACCCAATTTGATAATCCTGCACAATCTTTTTCAATTGTTCTTTCCTTCCTCTAGCCCCCAAACCCCTTATGTTCCAGAAAAGTGTATTCATTTAGAAACTTTTTTGGGGGTATCCTCTTTATTTTTACCACCTCTTTTTTCCATATGCACCTCTTCCACACTTTCCAATTCATGAATCACCCTCTGGTGTTCATCATTGTTATCCTCTTCTGTTATTTCTTCTATTTCAATCACCTCTTCATTAACCACCTCTTTCTGTTTCTTTTTTTCAGCTGCTGTCAAAGTGGCCTGAGCCAATTCCTTGGCTTTAATCAAGTCAATATTCAAATCCACCTCTTCCTCAGTTTCTCCCAACCCAAACCCACAATCAGAAGCTATTGATCTAAGTGTGGCATTACCAATATTTTGCAGAACACAGAAAGGATTAGAATTAGTACCTTGGCTGTCCTTAGTCGCCGCCCTCCTTTCAGCTCTGAGAAGGATTGGGGTCCCAGTACCAGCAACCCTGGAAGATACTTCTTTCACCACCTCTTGGAGCTTCTGCATCTTCTGCTTCTTAGCATTGACAGTCTTGAAACCTCCTTCATCTTGCTGGTCCAGCTGATTCCCCTCCTGGAGATTCAGCCAGCTCTTCTTACCAGAGCCAACACCACCCTCAACCTGCATCATCAATTCCTGAGACAAGTTGTCCTGTACAGATACAGGTTCAGCAATTACAAGATCAGGATTCACCTCTTTCCCATCATCTTTCACCATGTTGGATGAAGTATTTTTCCTGGAGCAGTTAGACTCCACCTTTTCTTCACTGCCCTGATCATGCAGATCAGACTTTCCTTGACCTCTGGTTCCAGATTCAGTCTGTTCCACACCAGCAGCTTGGCTTTTGTGCTGTTTCCCTCTCTGTTCCCCATGCCTACTAGTTTCTGGGGCCTCAGTCCCTTCTTGTGTGTTTTGAGCATAGTGATCACCTCCATCTTCATCCATATTGTCATAGTAGTCCTCCTCATCTTCATCATCTTCTTTTCCCTCACCTCTCCTATCAAACTTGTCTGTAGTTGAGTATGTTTTTTTCTGAACTTTCTCAGTCTCCCTGTTCCAGCTTATGAAGAAACCTCTCCCATTGAAATACACTTTATCTGACCCCTTGATGCTATCTGGATCTGGAGTGGAAACCTTAACTCTGATGGGACCCAGTCCAGCTAGTGAGCTTTTATCCACCTCCAGAAAATCTCCAATTAGGAAGGCCAGCTCTTCAGCCACAAACTCAGTTCCGGCCCATTGAGGAACACCACAAACCAGAATCCACACTTCAGACAGCACATCAGTGCACCCCACCATCAGGTCAGACGGCTCAACAGAAAGCCATAACCCAGAGATCTTCCCTTTGAACTCTCTAAACTTGGTGAGGTCATCCAGATCTTGAGAAGTAGGAACAACAAACATGTAGTCCTTCAGACCAATCTTCTTGACCTGCCAATCCCAACCTGCCTTGACCAGGTACTTGAGCTCTGTTGTGATGATGTCAACATCATGCTTGCTCCCTGCCCCATCTAGAACGGTTATCACAGCAGTAATTGGGCTCCTGGTAGCATCCTCCTCTTTGACAGGCACCCTCAAGCTATAGAAAATCTTTCCTGGCAGCCCATGACCACAAAGTTTCAAACCTCTTCCTTCTTTGAAAGGGCAATTGGGTGCCATATGTCCTTTTCCCTGGCAATTATAGCACAGCGGCTTGTTGGGGCAGCGGGATCTATGATGCCCTTCCTCTCCACATCTGAAGCAAACATTATTTGGATCCCCCTGCTTCCAATTGCCACCCCCATAATCCCCTTTGGCGAGCTTGTACCTCAAATCCTCACCACCCCTCTTGTAGTTCTCATCATAATCTGCCCTTCTCTTGTACCCCCTGTCATCACCTCTTCCATCACCTCTCCCCCATCAGCCTGACCTCTCCCCTGGCCGCCCCAGTTATCTTCTCTGCGATAGTTCCCTTGGCGATTCCAGTCCCTGCGATACTCTTTGTCTCTCCACTCCTCGCGGGGAGCGAACCCTCTCTGGTTCCCCCCACCCCTGCCCTCGTTCCTCCTCTCCATTGTTACAGCCTCAGCAAAAGAACGAGAGTCAACAAGTTTTACCTCGGCTGGCGCGATCCGCTTTGCCCTCCCGCCGTACTTCTGCACCTCCTCCCACCTCACCGGGAAGCCCTCAGTCGCCGCCTCCAAAACCCTAGATGATTTGACCCACAGCCACCGCTGCTTAGATGCGGGTTGAGGAGGAGGGCGATAAGAATGACCATACAGGTCGCTGAGCGACCGGCCAGCTTGTGTTGGGGTCTTGCCCGCACCTGGCCCAGTTTCAGAGTTCGCTAGACTTGGCCCATTTACAGGTTTCGTGGAACTCGGCCCACCTGGCCCACTCAGTCCACCGTCAGGGAACCTGTCGTCCCCAACCTCCCGCTCAAGCGCCTCGACGCCCAAGCTCGGAATCCTCGCCATGGCGCGGTCCAGAGCATCAGCCGCCAGCTCGAGATTCCGGGCTTCCACCTCTTCTGGAGAGCCTCCTCCAAACAAAGCTCTCTTGATTGATTCCTCTTCCAACCTCTTCATCTCCCATGCCGACAGGGTTCTGGGCCGCCGTGGCACATCACCACGGTCTGCTCCCAAGTTCATCCCCCAGTTCCTCGCCTCCGCCGCCCGCGGGCCTCTGGGGAACGCCAACGTGTACCGTCTCCGATCCATCCAACTCCGGCGGAGGACCCAAAGAGAAGCAAACGCAAAAACAGGGGAGAAAACAGAGGCACCCTGCTCCGACGAACACCAAAAACCGGCGAGAACTCCACGCACACAGGATGGTTCCGAGCGATACCTCACCCAGAAGACTCGCCGTCGTCGGCCAAACACAATCTCCTACTTTTGCGCGGACGAGCGCGAGCACCGGCGGCGATCTCGCCGTCGCCGCGTCCGCCTATCCCGTCGCCTCGCAACCGCCTCTCCCGACTCTCCCATTACATCTGGATACAGTGCAGGAAAAAACAATAACAGTGCAACATGATACTGTGCTGAAAGCTAGCTAGCTGGGTCGAGAGAGATAACAGGTGAGCAGAGATCAATCATGCTGCGCCCATTTATTTGATTAATCATGCATAGAGGAACGCCAAACGGAATCTCAGGAAAAACATTGCATTGCCATTGCCACGGTGGTTAGTGTGTAGCAAGTACCCGATCCTCCAGCAGATCGACCCCAGTCCTGCAGTAACCAGATGGACAATTTACTGGTTGCACTGTGTCATGCACAGAGGGATTCGATCGTACGTTCGTCGTGTCACGTTTCTGCAAAGTGTATTACGGTAACGATGGTGACTGATGTGCCACTGAGGTGCCGACAGAGGCGCTATCGCATTTAGACCGAGCTGTCTGAACGTGGGATTTGCGATGAAAAGCAGCCTTAGGCCAGTCTCAGTGCATGGTGTCATTGTACTGTTTCCCAAACAAAATTGCTAACAAAGCCTCCATGAAACAAACATTGAAACACCCTCCACAATGCAACAGTTTCAATGCACTGTTTCCCAGGCTTAGAAAAGCACTTAATTGCCGCATGTGTATGGGATCATATACTTTAATCCTGTATGGGACGACGAGATGAAACGGCCCAGTGCTGGTTTCATTCGGGTTTCAATGCCTGGAAAACGACGCCACCCCAGTTTCACCATAGTGAAACCATATGGCTCTCTCTCCTCCTCGTTTCAATCAAATTGCTGATGTGTCACTGTATTTAATGTGCATGACACTACGGTGAAACCCCCACTGAGACTGGCCTTAGCTTCGTGTCACTGTAAATCGAGTAGTAGATGCGGATCCGTCTCTGTTGAGTCGGCATGTCTATAAGGGCACTCGATCACTTTTGCTACTGCATGAACTTAAATGAAGAATATTTCCACTACAAAGCTTAAAATCTTGTTAATCACTATAACTTTGGTATAGGATGTGTCTCTAAGCGACATTATTTGAAAAAAAAAATCAAAAGAATTGAATATCAAAATATATGAGTTTGAAATAAATATTTGAGACTCTAAATACATCAAATAAAAAACTTATATCAACAATAAACTTGTTTACGAGGTGGGCTACTACAACCTTGGTATTATCTACAACTTTGGTATTAACCATGTGAACATTTAAGGGTTTTTGTAAATTCTAATTTTTGATTTTTGAAATATAATAACTTAAAACAAATATTTGGAACTTTAAATATCCTCAAATCAATAATGTTTCAACTACAAAGTTGTAAATTGTATAGATAAAACAACTTCGGTATATACAGTGTCAATGTTTGAGATTGTTTCAAAATTTTAAATGTCAAATTTTGTGAACTAAAATAATGTTTGGGGACTTAAAATAGTTTCAAGTCAAAAGCTTCTCAACTACTAAGTTGTAGATCGCATCGAGATGTACAATTTAAGATTGTCGACATCCAACTTCATTTGGAAAAGTTAAGAAATTTTTTTTGAATGCAACTATTTCTAGAGGCAGGCCTCTTAATACGTTTGTCTCCATTAATCAGTTTCTAGACACAGACAATTAGAAGTTGAAAGTCCTAGTTTAGTTTTGGTAATTTAGTGATAACCTTATGCATACTAATGTGTTTCAAGTGAGATGCACTATAACACAACCCATCTTGTCGACACTTTTAACTGTTGGCAAAAGCTAGCTTTCCCGACAGATAACCTGCCGCCGAAAGCTTTGCCGACAGTTTTCAAACAGTCGCGTTAGATGCAGTTGACGATAGTTTTGCCGACAGTTGCATTGTTGGCACGTTTAGGCTATGCCGACACTTACTTTGTCTAAAAACATTAGCCGGCACTTTAAATTGTCCCAGAGAAACGCTGACAGTTAATCTGTAGCCATACAATATCATTGCCGACAGATTAGATGCCTTCAAAAAGGTTGTACAATTAACAACAGATAATGCGTAGTTCAAACCAACCATTTGCCAACACATAATTGTAGGCAATTCTATGTCATGGTGTAGTGATGAATAGGTACTTAGTCCACAGGTATGACACTAGTGTGAGAAAATCATATATAGTCATGGTGGAGAGGTATAGTTTGTTCATGATGCAAGTGCTCAACTAGTGATCGAGATGAAGGAGCTTATTAAATATGAGACATCACGTAGTCCCATATGGCTAGGTGGTGAAGATCAAAAGGCAAGGCTTGACTACAAATTAAGGAACAGGTTGCAAGTGTGAAGGGCAACCTAGAGGTCCGTGTGCATTGGACCGTCGAGGCTATGAAGCACGAGTAGAGGCCATAAATCAAAAAGGAGCAGTAATCTTGGACTTGCCTCAATGAGGATTAAGCGGTTGGCAAACCACCAAACATTAGATACATCTCTTTGATGCAGCTTAGTTTGCATCACCTGTTTACTTGTTCATAAATCATACTACTAGTATGGTTGCTCTTGTGCTAGTTAGCTTGTGTAGAAAAGTAGTTGCTTTCTAGTTGAGTAGAAGCGCTTGTACACACAACCAAATATGGGTAAATTGCAATGCACAAATCTAGATATAAAAGCGGGAGCCCCTGCCCCTGGCGACCGTGAAGGCGATCGTGACCCGATCCCGATCTAGGCCGCAGCCGCCGGTGACCTTGATCCGCCACGCCGGTGACGACTCAGTCTCGGTGTTCCCCGCCCCGTCCCCAACGCTTAGTTGGTGCCGGCCCCCGCAAATTGTCGGTTAGCCGTTCTTGGCGCCGCCAACCACAGATTACCGCTAGGGTTGCCGCTTAGGTTCCTTAGGTCGGGAGTGGGCGGTTCGAAGGGAGGGCAGGATACCCAGAGCCCTAACGTGGAGGACCTCCTCAAGAAACTCCACCTCACAGAGGAGGAAGAGGCGGTGGTGGACTTCTGCGATGAAGATGAAGATGAGGTTTTGGCTCCGGTGGAGTGGGCGCTGTTCGGGAAGGTGCTTTCCCCGAACCCGGTCCATGTCCAGCTAATGCGATCGGCGATGAAGGCTGCTTGGGGCAACCCGATTGGCTTCAAACTCCGCCAGATCGGGGAGAAGGGCGATAATCTATTTGTCGTGGAATTTGGGAGCAGTCGTGATCTGGGGAGGGTGATGATGGGTGCTCCATGGATGGCCGGCAGGTATGCAGTCCTGGTCCAGGAATACAATGAAAAACTCTCGGCTGGGGAGATCCCTTTCAACAGGATGGAGATTTGGGCACGAATCCTTAACCTCCCGTTGGGGTGGATGAACCGTACAAGGGGTTCGCGTGCGATGGATCTGGTTGGCAAGGTGGTCAAGATGGATGTTGATGCTGACGGGAAGGCCAGTGGTGCCTTTCTGCGTGCTAGGGTGGCGATTGAGGTGGCAAAACCGGTCAGGAGAGGAGTTTTTCTCAGGCTGAGCAAAAACGAGGAGCCGAAGTGGTTCAATGTTCAGTATGAGAAGCTTCCATACATTTGCTTCCATTGTGGAAGGATGGGGCACTCGGATATCAAGTGTCTGACACCGGCTGAATGGAATGAGGAGGGGAAGCTCCCGTATGATGTGCAGTTGCGCACACCAGAGGAGAAGCATCGCAGGATGCAATCCTTTGCGACGGCTGTGGCGGAATCTTTTGGCAGCGGGTCGTCCTCGTCTAGACCCCCCAAGGCGTAGTCTAACTCCTTTGAGAGAGGCTCCAGGTCGGGCTCTCGTCGATCGGGGAGCGTGATGGGAGACTCCGAGGAGCAGGAGGTCCAATCTCTCATGAAGAATGCCAAGGAGGTGGAACGCCCAGATGGGCACGTTGGCGCTGCTGGGGCGAGCAGAAAACTGGATTTGGAGGCTGAGACGGGGGATAAGCACCAGCATGCTCGGAAACGCAAATCGAAGGTGGGCTCTAGGGGGCCCAGACGCCGGACTTGAACATCCCAGCGGGAGAATCAAGTGCTATTGTGCCATCAGGCTTGGTGAACGCTCGGGTTAGTCAGCTTGATGCCGGGGCAGAGAGTGGAGGAGATAGCATGCTCAAGACCCTAAAAAAGCAGAGGTGTGGTAACAATCAAAATGCAAGATCGGCGGCGGCTGCGAACGGCAGCCCCCGCCGGGCACAATGACTCTCTTGAGTGTGAACTGCCGGGACTGCGGGCAGCCTGAGGCAGTTCAGGAGCTCCTGCACTTGGTGCAGGAGAAAAAGCCCGCGGTTGTGTTCTTGATGGAGACGAGGATGGGAGAAGAGAGGGCCTTGGGTTTGAAGCGAAGTTTTGGCTTTTCAAACGCCATCGTTGTCAAGTCTGAGGGCCTTAGTGGTGGTTTGGTGCTGCTGTGGCGCCATGATGTTCTAGTGGTGGAACTAAGCAAGTCTTGGTCCCACATCGATGTGATTCTGTCGTGCGAGAGTCTTTGCATTGTCCAGATGAGGCTGACGGGTTTCTATGGGGAACCCAGGAGGGAGAGGAGGAAGGAAAGTTGGTACTTGTTGCGGTTTGTTGACGCAAAATGTGACCACCCTGCGTCTCACACACAGCAAGCCGGAAAGCCTAGCTTCAATCGGGTGCCCGGGCGTCTGAATCCGGTGGCGTGCCAGTCGATTTGACCTGAAAATCGACAAGGGATAAAACAGTAAGATCATAACTGGAACGTCTTTGGGTGAGACCGCAGTTCCATCTTTACGGCCCCGAAGCCACTTACGACGACACATAGCTATGGAAGCTATCTCGCAACAGGATGCGCTCATTCGGCTAAAGTAACATAACCGATGTAAACAGAACAAACTAGCCGAATACAGTAAATGAAGACATGTTTGAACAAGATTAAATCATTAAAGCATATCAAACTACATCTCATGTTTAAAGCATCATCAAGCACTAAAAATTAAGAATAAGTAACTTATAAATATAAATCTACTAAACAACACATGCATAGGCTACTCCAACTAGTCTGCCGCACGTCTAGCCTTCATAAACCCGTCAAGCATAAACCCAAGCAAGCTAATCCACCGCATGATACCACTCGCTGTGAATTTACACCACTCCTTACTACTAGATCAATCCACCGCATGATACAATCTAGCAATAAAGAGCTAAAAGCACGTAATTATCTAACAGACCTATAGATACTTGCTACATGTATAAGCATAACCGTATCAGCAAGATTGCCGAATCGGGGTCCATGAAGAAGGAACAAACAAGTAACATGTAAAGGAGCCTATCAGATTAAACCGATCTCTAGTCCACCGGATGACTAGCTCTAGAGTAACCCAAAGACCTGCATCTGCCGCACGATACCCGATCCTGTCAAGGCTTATCTACATATCACGTGAATGAACCCGCAACACGTAACAATCTAGATCGATCTAATTCGGCTACATGAGCTTGATCTACTTGATATTGAATAAGCATGAAAGAATGATCAAAAGCCGAAAAGAGTATCAATCTAGATTGGGCAAAAGAGTGTTGCAAATAATTAAACATTAAATAAAGCAAGCAACACGTGATAACTTAATGAATCTATTAGATCATGCCAAATCTAAAAGAGCCGATAACTATCTTTACTCATGTCTTAATCCGCCGCACGATACAAGGCACAAGCAAAAACTTCCCATCATTAAGCTTAAATCCGCCGCACGATACTAAGCAAAACGGATGAGACTACTTGCATCATAATCTAAATCCGCCGCACGATACTAGACATGATAGCAAGGTTGCCGGGACTTACGGAGGTCGACGGATCGATTGGCCCTCTCGAAGAACTCGACGACACGACTAAAGGACTCGAAGGGTGGCGCGTAGCCGGTTGTATTGATTTGGTTGTGAACCCTTATTACAATGGTCGAGGGTTTATATTTATACCCTGGACAAAACATGAGTCCTAAGCACTTACGAACTATCTAACCAAAATTGGAAAGACAAAAACACGCTAACTCTATCCATAATCGGAGTCCTTGATCATCACGACTCCTTCCCTTTTCGATCAGCTTCCTTTTTCCTTTCTCCGCCTTTAAATAAAGCAGTTGCCGACCGCTTGGCCATTTGCCGAACACATGGAATTTAGCCGACCACATATGCATTTGCCGAATCCTTCTCTCTGCCGCCTGCGGGTCCACCTGTCATATTCCTGACCAAATTCTGGTGTTAACACGGTTCTTGAGAGCACAATCAGCTGACCCTTGGTTGTGTGTTGGGGACTTCAATGAAGTGCTTTCGGTGGATGAGCAGATAGGGGGGAATGAACGTGAGCAATGGCAGATGGCAGGATTTCAGGACGCGGTGCATGACTGCAACCTGACTGATCTTGGCTACCGGGGACTCCCATACACGTGGGATAACCGGCAAGAGGATGGATGCAATGTTAAGGCTCGGCTGGTGTGGAGGTATAAACTAAATATACCCTCACGGCCTAGTTTGGGACGACGCGCTGTCACCAGGTCGGCCCATCAAGCTTCAAGACCGATCGGCCCAGGCTGGTCGGACAGCCTAAAACGGGCAAGATTATCAAAGATCGACAAGGAGGACAAGACCTAGCTGAGATAGGAAAGTTTAGACTTATAAAGCATGTAAACTTAGTACCAGATAGGCTAGATCCAACTTGTAACCTTGCTCCCCGTAATATATAAGGAGAGCAAGGACCCCCGTGCCAGAGGACAGAATCTGGCATAACGCACAGACTCACACATCCACATCATAATCGAAACAGAGAGCAGGACTAGGGTTTTACGCATCCTTGTGGCCTGAACCTGGGTAAACCTCGCGTGATCGTCCTCTGTTTACATCTTGCTTGCAATCTCGTGCGCCTTCCGCCAATCCATTACCGGTCAGGGCATACCCCTGGTCGGACTATCGCCGATATTTCGTCGACAGTGGCGCGCCAGGTAGGGGGTGCGCACCGAGGTTTCACGTCAAACAAGATGGTTTCCTTCCCGGCTTCCATGACTTTCGAAGCCGGCCTCACCTTCACCATCGGGACGGTTACCTGGACAACCGCCCCTGACACCTCATGCATCGAGAGTCCGCCCTCGATTCCAGATCCGCAAAGCAATGAAGAAACAAATCCTCTGCCTTCTCAGTACGAGACATTACCACCAAAGCTCGAGTTATCAGAACTCCAGCCTTTTCTTTTAGGCACCAACCAGCCACCAGATGAAAACTGGGCCGATCTGTTCAAAGCAACCCATGATCAGCAGGATAAGCTCATGGAGTTTTTTGCTCAATTTGGATCCATCCAGATTGAATCCAGGCAAAAATCATCTACTATCCTTCAACAAACCGAGCGCGAACAGAGCGCCCAGGAAAGATCAACGGATCACAAGATCCTAGATTCAAGGACCGCATCACCGTTCCCGCACGGGTTGCCAAACACTGCCGCCTTGTTCGGCCACCAGCTTTTAGCGGAATACCTCGAAAACCACAACAATGTCCCTGATCAACATTCGGGAATAATCAGCTATACTTTTGACGCACCTACAGGACAGGTTGTCAACCACGTACACCTCGAAGAGGTTACAGATGATCAATCCTCGGAGAAGACACGTGATGTCACACCAGATACGCCTAGACTCGACAATTATTATAATATCTTGGAGCTCTCGGGATCAGCACACACAGTGGTCTATTCTGATAACGAAGAAGAGATACAATCTTTGCAGAATTCTAGCGCCAAGTACACTAATACAACGCCAGACTTACCACTCATCGCATTCCGACCAGAGGAACCTGAAGAAATTCTAACAGAAGTTCACAACCCGACCAGATCCACTCAAGAGCTGCAACAATTCCCACCGTTCCCTCCCAGCTTAGGGAACGCAGTATGCCATGTTAGTGACAACGAGGTTACTATCAATGGAGAAACCAATGAACAAAGGCAGCAATGAGAAGGTCGAAATGCAGATCGGGAACTGCGAAGACAAAACGAGGCTGCAGTTCAGGCAGCAGCCGACCAAGATCATGTGGTCGGACGACGCAAGAATTTTTGACGAAATCTTGCCGATGATTTTGACCTTGTGGGCGAACGACAAGTTCACACAACCCCAAGCGCAAATCTGGCGGTTGCCATCGACCGTCTCAAAACGGCCAATGTCCCTCAAACACCCCAAATAGAGGAAGCAATTGATCTGCTAGTAGCTGCCAAAGCTCGTGTAAATCACATGAGAGAACAAGCACTTCCGGCCATGTCTCTCGAAGTCATAGGCCACGTAGCTTCTACGCAATCGAATTTCGGATTCCGGGAGGGAGGTGCCGACAATAACAATTACGAAGACGACGGAGAAAGTTGTGGGAACTTTCCTCACAACAAGTTTTACCAAAGGCGCAACGCTAGAGAAAGACAAATCAATAACGAGACAACGGGATTTTGGTCCACCCTTCAATCACCATCATGCCGAGCGGTATGATGACAACGACCTCGGAGCGCCATTAACAACCGGTATCGAGCTCGCATGGATGCCTCGGACCAAAGCCTTATTCTGCCAGTTTGCGAGAAGTAGTTTGGCCCAAAAGCTTCAGGATCCTGGATATTAAAACTTATGACGGAAAAGTCGATCCGAACATTGGATCCTCTTATACGAAGTGGTCGTACGAGCAGCAGGGGGAGACGAGCACGTCATGGCCAATTACCTCCCTATTGTACTCGACAGCGGCCCGAACAATTGGCTATTACGCCAATGAGAAGGCTCTATTCACAGTTGGCCTCAACTGCGACACCTCTTTATCAAAAACTACAGGACAACATGTCAACAGCCGGGCACCAAGTACGACCTAGCAAAAATTGTCGACTACCGAAATGAACCATTACGTCACTATATTCGGCGTTTCTCAGAAGTTTGGACAACAATTCCAGACATTTCAGCAGTCAAAGTTGTGTCCTTTTTCGTACAAGGATTACGGCAACCCGGCAATATTGATTTACGCAAAGAACTTTTAAGAAGACAACCCACTACAACTGACGAGATGTTCAGAATAGCCCGTGAGTTTGCTCGTGTCGACGACGCCATGCAGCAACTACCGAAACCGGGCAAGGATTCGAAACTTCGACGAAACGATGACCGAGAAAGAGGTTTTCAACGCAAAGACATGCGAAGAAACGACAGACGCGACAACAACCGTCGTGATGAACGACGACGCGATAACCGCATACAAAACAATTACAACAGAGACACAGAACAACGTGTCCACTCGGTACCAACCAACAGAGAAAAGAAGCGAGACTTTGATCCAGAATATGAGAAAATCTTAGGCCGGGATTGCCCTAAGCATCCGGAAAAGGCCATACCATGGGCGAATGCCGAGGATTCACAAGAAATCTTCGCAGAGAGCAGCCACCAAGAAACAAAGATTAATAAACCAAAACAAAGAAAAATGACCTGAACAGAAGGACAAAACCGAGGAAGAAGAAGACAGCGATAAAGATCCTCGGCATCAATTCAACGAGCCCACCAAACACCTGTCAGCCATGATCTTCGGCGGCAAGGTCGGCCTCGAAAACTCACATGACAAAAAGTTACTAAAAAGGAGGATCATGGCGATCACAAAGTCTGATGGAGCAAACACAGACACCAAAGCTCCAGCCTGGTCGGAACAACCAGTCACCTTCAATAGGGCCGACATGTGGGCGAATATACCGGATCTTTGGGCGTTTCCCTTTGGTACTCGACCCGGTGGTCAACCATATACGCATGGAAAAAGTACTCATAGATGGCGGCGGCAAAGCCCTAAATATACTATTCTTACAAGCGTTCCGTGAGCTAGGGCTACGGATCGAAGATCTCGAACCCTACGACTCACCTTTTGGGGAGTCATGCCCGGCAAACCTTCAATGCCCCCGGGAAAAATAACCTTACCCGTTCGGTTCGGGACAAGACAAAGACTTCGGAAAGACTACGTCAGCTTCATTATAGCCGACTTCGAAGGCGTTTACCACGCGATACTCGGTCGACCAGGGATTGCAAAATTTATGGCAGTCCCCCATTATGGATACCTTGTGCTCAAAATGCCAACATCAAAAGGCATTCTTTCCCTTCGAGGCAATGTCCTTATGGCTCATGATTGTGAAACAAACGCCTACGCAGCAGCTGAATTGGCAGATCTCAAAGCTCACATGGAACAGACATGCCTTGAAGCAAAACAGATACCCGAGGCCGATCTCCAGATTCCAGTCAAGCAATCAAAGAGATCAGCCAACAAAAGCAATGACACGAAGACAGTCGAGCTCATACCCGAAAATAAGGAGAAAACAGCTCTTATAGGAGCCAATTTAGACAAAGAAATAGGAAGACGCGCTCGTCCAATTCCTAAGGGACAACATAAGCATATTCGCTTGGAAACCAAAGAGATATGCCCGGCGTCCCAAGGAACGGGTCGAGCACTTCCTTAATGTCTCAGAGACCGCCAAACCAATCAAACAAAGGCTTCGACGGTTTGCTCGCGACAGGAAGGAGGTGATTAGGGTAGAAGTGTTAAAATTATTAGCAGCTGGTTTTATAAAAGAAGTGTACCATCCTGACTGGTTATCCAATCCAGTCCTTGTACAAAAGAAAAATGGTGAATGGAGAATGTGTGTGGACTATACTGATCTCAACAAACACTGCCCTAAAGACCCCTTCAAACTACCTCGCATCGACGAAGTAGTTGACTCAACCGCAGGTTGCGAACTCTTATCCTTCTTAGATTGCTATTCAGGGTATCACCAGATAGCCCTAGCAACCCATGACCAAATAAAAATATCATTCATCACGCCTTTCGGCGCATACTGCTATACTACCATGTCGTTTGGCCTCAAAAACACCGGTGCGACATACCAACGCGCCATCCAAGAGTGCCTTCAAAAAGAAATTTCCGACCAGCTAGTCGAAGCATATGTAGACGACGTAGTCGTAAAAACAAAGGAGAGCGGATCCTTAGTTTCAAACCTGGAGCGGACCTTCGCAGCGTTAAATGAATTTCAGTGGAAGTTAAACCCACAAAAATGCATCTTTGGAGTACCATCAGGGATACTACTTGGCAACGTAGTTAGCCAAGACGGCATCAAGCCAAATCCTGAAAAAGTTAATGCAATTTTAAAAATGATGCAACCTAAGGGCATAAAAGATATCTAGAAACTCACTGGATGCATGGCAGCTTTAAGCCGCTTCATATCAAGACTTGGCGAAAAAGGGCTCCCCTTTTTCAAATTACTAAAGGCCAAACAGAAGTTCGAGTGGACAAGCGAGGCAGACAGAGCCTTCCTTGAACTCAAGACATATTTAACATCACCACCAGTACAAACAGCACCTAAAGATGGCGAAGAATTATTACTATACATTGCGGCTACCGATCGCGTAGTCAGCACAGTAATAGTTGTCGAAAGACAAGAAGAAGGACACACGTACGGTGTGCAAAGACCAGTCTATTACATCAACGAAGTCTTAAACGACTCCAAACAGAGATACCCACACATACAAAAACTATTGTACGGGATCTTAATCACAAAACGAAAGCTGCTACACTACTTTGACACCTACCCGATCACAATAGTAACAGAGCACGCTGTTGGCGACATACTTCGCAATAAAGACGCCAGTGGTCGGATCATAAAATGGGCAATAGAGCTTAGCCCATACACATTGAAATTCTTGAGCCGTACAACCATCAAATCCCAAGCTTTGGCCGATTTCCTAGTAGAATGGACGGACATGTCCTTACCACCATTTCAAAAAGAAGCAGAACGATGGGAAATGTTCTTTGACGGCTCTCTTAAAATAAAAGGAGCAGGAGCGGGGGTCATTTTCAAAGCCCCAAGTGGTGACACCCTAAGATACGTACTATGTATCCACTTCAAAGCTTCAAATAATGCGGCTGAGTACGAAGCTGCACTTCACGGCCTCAAGATAGCCATAGAATTGGGCATAAAAAGGCTCCTGGTCTTTGGAGACTCTAATCTAGTTGTCCAACAAATCAACAAAGAATGGGACTGTACTAACGAAAAAATGGAAGCTTACGTGGCAGAGATAAGGAAGCTAGAAAATAAATTTTATGGCCTGGAATTCACCTATATACCCAGAGAAAAGAACAAACTTGCCGACCAATTATCTAAATTGGGGTCTGACAGAGCAAAAATGCCACCCAATGTATTTGTTCAAGATCTACTATTACCGTCTGTCACACAGGAGATAGCAAAAGAACCGCCACAGGAAGAAACACATCCATCAGATGACAACGCCAAAATGAATGATATTCAGCAAGGCATATTGCTGGCTCACCTCCGACCAGTAGCAAATAATATTATCGCTTCAATCCGACCAGCACCATTTAGAATAAGTGCTCCAGTAACAAGATCAGGCAAAAAATCCATAGATAACTCTAAAGTTATCTATCCAAAGAAAAGGAAAAGACAAGATCCCTCAACTACAAAGGGATGTAACGAACAAACACCATCAGTGGAACCTTTGGAACAAACAAAAGAGACAAAAGCAGACTGGAGAATTCCCTTTATTCGATATCTCATCGACGAGGATGTACCAACAGACAAAACAGAAAAACAGTGTCTCATAAGACGCAGTAAACATTACGTCCTAGTTGATGGGCAACTTATGCGCAACAATGCAAGCGTTGAAGTCTTACAAAAATGCATTTCGTTCGAAGAAGGAGCAAAACTACTACTCCGTATCCATGAAGGGATGTGTGGCAATCATGCCGCCTCAAAAACACTGGTCGGAAAGGTGTCCCGAGCAGGTTTTTACTGGCCAACTGCACTCGCCGATGCTAAGAAATTAGTTCAGCATTGTAAAGGTTGCCAATTCTTTGCTAAACAAATACACGTCCCTGCACATGAGCTTCAAACGATACCAGCAGCATGGCCCTTTTCATGCTGGGGACTAGACATGATAGGACCATTCAAAAAGGCCCCAGGCGGCTATCAATTTGTCTATGTACTTATAGACAAATTCTCAAAATGGATAGAATATAAGCCCTTAGTCAAGGCAAACGCCCAAAAAGCTGTCGAATTCTTAACGGACGTCGTACATCGTTTCGGTGTACCTAATACCATCATAACCGACCTGGGATCCACATTCACAGGTGGAGAATTTTGGGATTTTTGCGAAGACCTAGGAACAAAAGTAAAATACGTGTCAGTAGCTCACCCTCGAGCTAACGGTCAAGTCGAAAGAGCAAACGGGATGATCATAGACGCCTTACAAAAAAGGTTATACCGAGACAACGATACACATCCAGGAAGATGGTACCACGAATTGCCTGCTGTGATTTGGGGCCTTCGAACTCAACCAAGTAGAAATACTGGTGTCTCACCTTATTTCATGATATTCGGTGCCGAGGCAGTACTTCCAGATGAAATAGCATTCGGTTCACCAAGAACAAGAAACTATGATGAGGAAGCTACCAATGAAGTCAGAAAAACTATCATAGACTCAGGTGAAGAACGAAATTTGGAAACACTCCCAAGAACGGCTAAATATCTAGCTTCCCTACGACGATATTACAACAGGAATGTAAAGGAAAGACAGTTTGTAGTCGGAGACCTCGTCCTTAAAAGAATCCAGAAAACCGACGATCTTCACAAATTATCGTCTCACTGGGAAGGACCCTTTTTAATCAAAGCCGTCACAAGACCCACAACTTACAAATTGTGTACTCTTGATGATCCACCAAGAGACCTACCAAACTCTTGGCACACAGAGCATTTAATCAAATTTTATGCTTAACACCAGGACAATTGTAATTGTTTTCAGATATATAAAAACAGTATCCCCATTTACATTGACACAAATCTGATGTCATTACACAAAAGAAGACGGTGTAAAACACCACAAAGTTCAATACCACGGACAAGTTTCAATCATTGTTCAGGGACAAGATCTATCTTGTCAGCAACAGCACAAGCAGTACTCCAGCAAGCCCTCTGCAAATCCCTGAGTTTTTCTGGAGAAGTATCTGCAGGCCTTCCAGATTCCAAGCGCTTCAGGTCCGCTCGGGGAAAGTGAAACTGGGCAAGAGCCAGAACGCTAGATGCGACAAAGCGGCTTCCTCTCCCAACAAACTCCTTCAACAAACCCCAAGAGCGGCGACATTGGTCCACAACAAATTCAGGAGCAGCAAGAGGATTTGTCGGCCTCACTTCACCCCGTGCTAACACAGAAAACAAAGGCCGCAATCCGTCGGCCATGGACAGATAACGGTCAGTCAACCGCTGGTTCTCATCCTTCAGCACGCCGAATTGGGCCATATGACGATCATGTGTTTCTGCATAAACACACAGCAACTTATGAGAACACACTAAACACAAAATAGCCATAAAAGAGACAAAAAGGGAAGATAGTTCACCTCGGGCCTCCGGCTCCAAGCGCTCAACATCTCGCTTGAGCCTTTTTCTCCGCTCTAGTCGGCCGAGCAACCTCGGTAGTGATCGAGCTTTTTCGCCTCCAAAGCTACGGTAAAACACAACACATGTTTTACATCTTGTCACAACCAAACAGGACAAAAAACAAGTGTTAGTACAAACCTTTGTTCCATTCCTCAAGCTCCGCAACCTTCTTCGATAAAGAATCTTTTTCAAGATCCCAAAGCTTTTCGCGACCTTCATGAACCCGGATTTGCCACTCCAAATCTTCATTATGCTTCCGAAGAAGGCCGTTTTCACACATGGTCGGCTTAAACTTCTCTATACAAAGACGGCGCTCCTCAGCAACGTCTTCAACCGCCTACACAAGATCCGTTATGATTAGCAAACATCAAAAAGTAGGAAGAACTCCTAAAAAACCATGTACCGACCTTGATCCGAGCTCTGAGGTCGGCTAACACTTGCTCAATGCTATCAGAGGCAGTTGCCCTGGTAACATTCTCAAAAATTCACCACCTGCCATCGTCATCCTGACGAGCAATATAGCTGCGGCTACCAGGAATATGGGCACCAGAAGAAGTTCCCCCTCTGACCTCTTCCATTACCTCAGGGTGATCTGCAGTCAACGCACCAGGTTCAAAACTACCCAAACACATATTCAGATATCGATCACCTTCAGAAGGAGAAACCAGGGAGGAACCTGGCGCTAATCCTGGCAATGATGGCTGAACAGCACCAGTGGGTGCTACAATATTGACACCCTCAGTAACCACCGCAGGGTTAGCAACAACATTTTCAGGAACTACCCCTGGATCCACAACAACATCGGCAGCAGGTGTCACAACTTCAGGAACAGCCTCTTGGTTCACAAAAGCAGTTCCAGCATCCACTAAGGCCTCAGGAACCAAGGGCTCCCTGCTCAAGTCATCAACAATAGGTGCCCTGACAACAAAAGTTTCACAACAATCAAGAGAATTCAAGGCATATCAAAGATACAGACCAAAATATTCATATACTTACAGTTCAGATTGCTCAAAACGAAGGTTGAACCAATCTGGCATATCGGTCTCCCCGTTCTGAACAGAAGTAGAAGACCCAATAACAGCATCAGCCTCAGCATCACGAGGCAACACAGCAGCAGAGGCATTCTGATCTTCTAAACCCTCAGCCAAATTACCAGGCTGGTCATCACCAGCCAAAGGCCCAGTCCCAATAACTGGCAAAATAGGTTGATTCCCAGAATCAACAACCAACTGAGGAGATACACGGGGGGAGTATAACTCCGACCACCACTACGCTCAGTGCGCAAACGCTTACGTCGAGCAATTTCAGCAAGCGATAATCTGTCGTCAGAATCAGATTCAGAATCTGATGACTCCACAACCTGACGACAACGACGTTTCTGACCACTAGAAGCACAGGGCTGAAGAGATAAAGAACCCCCTGTCAGAACACCAGAATGTTTCTTCTTCTTCTCATAAACAACCTTCTGCTTTTCGGCAGCCTTAGACTGATCATCAACAGGCTCTGTGGTGTCATCATCAGCCTCCATCCTATCGATTCCCCGATCAAAGCCTGTACGCTGATACTGCAAAGCTTCCCCAGCAGGCAGGTCATCAAGAGGCACTCGAGATACATAAATATGACGGCCCTATAAACACAGGGAGAACATATCAATAAAAAAAAATCCAAATGACAGAGGCATAGAAGCAGAAGACGTATGCAAAACATACCCGGGGGGTGGCATCCTCCAATCGAAAGGCTTAATGGTAGGGCGCGGGATATGAGTATCCTCTCCCCGTTTGAACATCTTCAGAAGCCTCAAATTGATATCATCAAGAGAAATTTCTTCTGGAGTTTCACGAGAAGGATCATCCTGTCCACGATACTCCCAGAGAAAGTTGAATCTCTCCTTCAGAGGCTAAATACGGCGAGAAATATAAACGGCTGCCACTGTGAAACCATTCAGACCCTTGAAGTTCATCATCGCCAGTATTTCGTTCACTTCAATCATCTCAGTAGCATTTGGCTTATCCGACCAGAAATGGTTGGGCTCGGCAATCTGAGTGACATCACAGGGAACAGGCCTACCCTGTTCAATATCATTCACATAGAACCATTTCTTGAACCAGTCCTTCACATTATCAGTGTGAGTAAACGACAGCCAACGGGAGCGCATACCATCACGAAGAGAAATGTAACATGCTCCAGCTACTGGGCTACCCCCCAAATTCCCTCTCTTCTTTAGTTCATAAAAATGATGGAAGACATTGAAATTTGGAGGAATTGCAAGATACAGTTCACAATAAGCAACAAAGAGGGCAATCGTCATAATCGAATTCGGTTGAAGATTGCAGATCAATATCCTCCAAAGAACACAGAGCTCCACCAAGAAGGTGTGAAGCGGGATACCCAAGCCCCTGATGAAATAATCCTCGAATACAACTATTTCACCATCATAAGGACGGGGGAATGCCTCACCTCGCGGTGGCACACGCCACACTCCAAAAGACGCCGGCGGAATCATACCACCATCCGCCAAAGCATTCACTGATGCTGTCGTCGATTGAGTAGGAGACCAGAGAAGCTTCATCTGCTTCTCGTATTCCCTCTGCTCTTCTTTTCCTTCCTCTTCTCTGCTGCGGATTGACGCCCCTTCGCCATGATCTTCGAAAGGGAGAGACGCGGTTGCTCGGACTAACCCTAGGCACGGAGCACGGGCGGCAGAAGGAACTGGTTACTGGAACTACAAGCAAAATGAAGGCAAGTATCCCAAATGACGGCGGCACCAAAGTTTTTAACCACACTAGGGTTTTTCCTTTAAATGGGCCAGAGCAACTGGGCCGACCCAAATAAAAAGGCTTCTTGGTTAGTTTTCTCTCCCCACTTAAATTCACAGAAAGAAAACGAACATTTATCTTTTTTTTACAGACGCACAGCTTACCAGATAACCTGAAAGCTGGCCCAGTAGCAAAGCTACTGATGGCCGTTTAAGTCTGTCCGTTAGCTATAGTCTTAAGAACAGCCTCGCTAAAAAAGACTGGGTTCACA
The DNA here is from genome assembly GCA_018135685.1 of Themeda triandra. Lineage (NCBI taxonomy): Eukaryota > Viridiplantae > Streptophyta > Magnoliopsida > Poales > Poaceae > Themeda > Themeda triandra. Next base: position 874,542 of record JAENPR010000119.1, on the reverse strand, counting down.
GCAAAGCTGTTCCAACCCGCTGTGACAAAGTTGCAGTATAGCATCAACATTTCAACCCACACAATCCGTCAGCTGAGCTGGGATTTTTTCGCCAATGATACCGGTTATTCTGGCGCACAAATAGCTAAGCTATTTGATGGGTTTAGTTTCAAAACCATGGTCTCATAGCCACGCTGGGGACTGAGTTAAGTAGCAAAGCTATTTTAACTTAATCATGACGAAGTCATGGCATGGTTCAAACCGACCAGCCCAAATGAAATTTGGCCTGCTCGGTCTCACTCAAAGAGTGGTCGGAAACACATAAAGCACGATACTATAGCCAGGTCATCTTTTTTAGACTCTGACATAACGTGTTCCACCTCATCTCAGGCTCAGGGACTACGTGGGCCCACGTCACCTCAGAGGTGACATGGGCTAGATCCTTCTTTTAGAGCTTGCTGCAACATATACTATCTTACAGCAACCTCGGGGACTACGTGGGCCCACGTCATTTGCATGACTCAAATTTAATCCTTTACTTTACAAAAAAAAAGTTTAGTTCAAAACTAAGCTCAAACGATGAGCAAGATTCTGACGAGATACCATGTGATGGCAGGCATCACATACTAACGAGGGCCCACGTCTCCAGATTTGGGACCCTTTCAAATTTTTTTTTTCTTTTCAGGAGCATCATAAATCTTTCGGTCAAACCGAAAACGTCAACCAAGTGAAAGCAAAGAGTGGTCGGAAACACTGAACGGCCCTCCAGCCCTGCTCGGACCACATGTTGAACGTGTGTCCGACCACCCTTTCTCACTCAGCCAAACGAAGACGGTGCTTTTCCCTCAAGATCCATGATGCTCGGGGACTAGCTGTGGAGGTATAAACTCCATATACCCTCACGGCCTAGTTTGGGATGACACGCTGTCACCAGGTCGGCCCATCAAGCTTCAAGACCGATCGGCCCAGGCTGGTCGGACAGCCTAAAACGGGCAAGATTATCAAAGATCGACAAGGAGGACAAGACCTAGCTAAGATAGGAAAGTTTAGACTTATAAAGCATGTAAACTTAGTACCAGATAGGCTAGATCCGACTTGTAACCTTGCTCCCCGTAATATATAAGGAGAGCAAGGACCCCGTGCTGGAAGAGGACGAAATCGGCATAACGCACGACTCACACATCCACATCATAATCGAAACAGAGAGCAGGACTAGGGTTTTACGCATCCTTGCGGCCTGAACCTGGGTAAACCTCGCGTGATTGTCCTCTGTTTACATCTTGCTTGCAATCTCGTGCGCCTTCCGCCAATCCATTACCGGTCAGGGCATACCCCTGGTCGGACTATCGCCGATATTTCGTCGACAGCTGGATAGAGCCTTGGGAGATAACAAGTTCATGGGGGTGTTGGGCGATTCAAATGTGATTCACATCCCACTTGCTGAGTCTGATCACGCAGGTTTGCTGGTGGAACTACGGCAGCGACCACTGAACACTGGTCGTGATCGAAGGAAACCGAAACCTTTTTGGTATGAAAACATGTGGCAATCACATGGAAAGTACACAAACTTTGTGAACAGGGTATGGGATCCAGGCGAGGGGGGCGGCAAACCTTGCTTCAGTGGCCGCATCCTTGGAATCCCTCCAAAGTTCTCTGAAAACATGGGACCGCGAAGTCCTTGGGATGGTCAAGAAACAAGTTATAGACTTGCGAGCTTCGTTGGAGGAGGAAAGAAGTGGTACGCTGTATCGGGGCCCTACTGAGCGAGAGCGCGGGCTCATGGATCAGCTGTCGACCATGCTAGCAAGGGAGGAAACGATGGAGCGACAGCGCTCCAGGATCTCCTGGTTACGCGATGGGGACAGGAACACGGCTTTTTTCCAAGCAAAGGCAAAAGCCAGAGGAAGAGCAAACCGAATCAGGGTGCTTCTTGATGAAAATGGTAACGAAGTCACGCAGCAGGAGGACCTGGAGAGGGTGGCGTGCGACTTTTACTAGCAACTATTCAGAGCACAGGATGAGTTGTGCCCCGAGCTGATATGCCGCCATGTGCCTAGGAAGGTGACAGAGGAGATGGGTGACATTCTATCGAGGCTGTTCACGGCTCAAGAGGTTGAATCAGCCCTTTTCCAGATGGCCCCGAGCAAGGCACCGGGTGTGGATGGATTCAACGCAGGCTTCTTTCAAACGCACTGGCAGTTGGTGAAACCGTGCGTGACCAATGCTGTGCTGGCTTTCCTGAATGGGGGACAGTTACCAGAGAGTGTCAATCAAACTTTGTTGGTTCTTATCCCGAAGGTGAGTAACCCTCAAGATCTCACCCAGTATCGACCGATTTCTCTTTGCAATGTGCTCTATAAGATATGCAGCAAGACCATGGCGAATCGGCTAAGGTTGATACTTGATGATGTCATTGCGGAAGAACAAAGTGCATTCGTGCATGGCAGGTTAATCACGGACAATGTTCTGATTGCATACGAATGTATTCACTATCTGAGAAATAAAAAAGGTAAATCAGGGGACTGTGCAGTAAAACTCGACATGGCGAAGGTGTATGATCGAGTGGAGTGGTGCTATCTAGATGCCGTCATGAGGGCTTTGGGATTTCCGGATGCTTGGTGCAACTTGGTGATGAAGTGTGTCTCGTCGGTGTCCTTCTCGGTGCGGGTGAACGGGGTGTTCTCGGACAGCTTCAAGCCGACCAGAGGGATCTGTCAGGGAGATCCGATATCGCCCTATCTGTTCCTACTTTGTTCAGAGGGGCTTTCAAGCATGCTGAAGAATATTGGGCCTTTGTATGTCTCTAGAGGGGTTCGGGTGAGCCGGCATGCTCCTTGGATTTCTCACCTCCTGTTTGCAAATGACTGCATGATATTCACTCAAGCTTCTACTAGGGGAGCTGAGCGTGTGGCATCTATCCTACAGGACTATCACAAAGGCTCAGGACAGTTGGTGAATAAGCAGAAATCAGCGATTTTTTCAGCCCCAATTGCGAGCAGGAGGTGAAGGACGCAGTGCACGGTAGCCTGCAAATCACAACTGAAGCGTTGGAAGAAAAATATCTAGGCCTACCAACGGCTGCGGAGAGGGGGGCAGCCGATGCTTTCAAGTATGTTCTATCACGGATCAGAGGAATGGTGGGGGGTTGGGCAGAGAAAGACCTAAGCTGTGCAGCTAGAGAAGTTTTGCTGAAGGCAAACGCTCAGTCAGTCCCAACATATCCTATGTCTTGCTTCAAGCTGCCGCCAGTGGTGTGCCAGAAAATGACATCGGCTGTCAGCAACTACTGGTGGGGCAGCTCACTTGATAATCACAAGATCCATTGGCTCCGTTGGGAGAAGCTTACTCGCTCCAAGGAGGATGGACGTTTGGGGTTTAGAGACTTTACGCTTTCCAACAAAGCTATGTTGGGAAAGCAGGAATGGCGCCTGCTGTCGAGACCTGACTCGCTATGTGCTCGGGTTCTGAAAGGAAAATATTACCCTAACAGTGACTTTCTTTCAGCTACCAAACATAGGCGAAGTTCGGCGACATGGCGTGCTATTTTATATGGCAGGGAGGTTCTGAAGAAGGGCTTGATCAAACGTGCTGGCCCTGGAAATATCAGTATCTGGGAGGAGAATTGGATCCCGGGTTTGGGGTCCCTAAGACCGGTGGCGAGAATGCCGCTGGCTACGGCGGATATGGTGCATCAGCTGTTCATCCCGGGCACCAGAATCTGGGATGAGCGGCAAGTATCTCAGTCCTTCATGGCATTGGAAGCGGCTGAGGTGCTCAAGATCAAGCCGAGCTCGCAGCTGCAGGAGGACGTCCTGGCGTGGGCGCCTGAGAAGCATGGATCGTATTCTGTTCGGTCCGCTTACCGTCTCCTCAAGCAAGAGCAGATGGCCACGGCGAGGGCCACTACAAGTCAACCGTCGAACTCGGAGGGCGGCCATTGGAGTACAGTCTGGAAGCTCAGTGTGCCGCCTAAGATAAGGGTTTTTTGGTGGCGTGTGTTGCATAATTCATTGCCATCAAAGGCCGAGCTGCACAGGAGGCATGTGGCTCATGAGAGCTATTGTGAGATGTGTGGCAGCCCGAATGAGTCACTCTACCATGTTTTCTTCGAGTGCCCAGTGGAAAGAAGCTTTTGGACAGAGGTCAAGAAACTGATGGGAGTCACCGTGCCAAATCTGCACCCATGCTCATGGGCGACGGATGTACTCCGCGGTGATGTTTGTTCTCCCACCAGGGCAGCGGTGACGATCTGCGGGGCATGGTGCCTGTGGACAGGAAGAAACGCGCACCGCCATGGGAGGAAAACTTGGGAGCCTAGGGCCTCAGCGCGGTACATATCGGCCCTGCTGGAGGATCTAGCTTCCCTAAGAGCTCCAGCAAGCCCGAAGGCGATGGGGGTTCGGGGACAGTGGACTAGGCTAGAAGAGGGACGGTTGAAGATTAACACTGATGCAGGATTTGTGGCAGATTCTTGCACCGGGAGCGTGGGCGTGGTCATTCGCGACCAGTCGGGAGGAGTGGTCGCAGCTGCGGCCAGATGGTATGATGGGGCGCCGGATGCACTCACGGCGGAAGCACTCGCGGCCAAGGAAGGGTTGGAGCTAGCGGTTGAGTTGGGGCTGGAACGGGTCATTCTTGAGACCGATTGCCAGGGCCTGACGAACCTGCTGAAGAACCCGGCGGCAGTGAGATCCTCAATTGGGGGTTTATGTTTTGATATCACAGAATTAGCTGAAGGCTTAGGAGGTTTTCGTGTGGAGTGGGTTAGAAGAGATGTAAACTCAGTGGCTCATGTCTGTGCATGTACGGTCAGTGCCACTGAACGTTCTTTCTTTTGGTTTGATGAGTTTCCAGATTGGCTGATGGAACTCGCGGCCACCGATTGTAACACCCCAGTTATATAATGAAGTTCTGTGATTGCTCAAAAAAAAATTCTAGATATAAAAGCAACCATACTAATTTATTGATGAATCAGGAGTCCGTGCATCATTTGCTTGTTAGTCGAATTTTGCAAGAACAAAATGAAGTTTTATATCTAACTACCACTTTCATCTCAAAATATAATAATCTTCTAGAGTTGTCCTATCAAATACAATTTACTTTTTATCTAATTTTATAGGAAATAATACCATTATTTATGGCACACAATTATTATCGTCGGATATACCGTGACATAGATTCTTCTAGTATACCCATTTTCATGGATGACAAATTTAGTTAAGTTTAAAATAGTTTAACTTAGAAACTCTATAAGTTGATTTATTTTTGTACAGGAGAGTATCAGACACTTTCGAAATTCTGCAAAAAAAAAAAAGAAGGTTACACTTTCAAATATGCTATATTTTTTTTTAGATAAAGGATAGAAACTATCCGGCTTCATCTACCCAAGGGTAGAATCAGGCCAAATTATTACAACAGCAGAAAGAAAAACACAGAAGAAAATACATCCCCAACAAAGGGGCTCAAGTAGTCCTACACGACCTATGACTTGCACCATGATGTCAACTCCACTGGAATAATACCATCAACGTCAAGACGAAGCCGTCACATTGGACACCGACCACCATTGAAGATTGAATGCTTCTTCCTCGACAACAACACAAAGTACTCGGTGCAGATGCCCACCAAACGTCGAGTTCTTGCCTCATCGAATACCACCTCCACCTTGAGCTGCTCATCAAGCAGGGTTACCACGCGGGAAAAGCTCGTCCTTGGCGAATAAGAACTTCGACGACGCGCCTGCGCCACAGCCGTCGGCCCAGAGAAACCAGGCTAGGTTTTCACCCAGTTGTTGAACGCCCGCGGACGCAGCAGTGGACAGACTGACCAGCAGCTTCGACGACGCCTTCAGCAAGGTATGTGGCACAGTCAGTGCCACTGCCGCCGGCCCAGCGTAACACGCCAGGCAAGGTTTTCACCAAAACCGCCGCCACCACCGTCAACTCTGCGTCCGGCCAACTCGGAAGGTCGCCTTCACCGGAAGGTCACCATCAGCTTCTCAGACGACCGTGCCCGAGGCCCTTCACCGTCGTTGACGAAGAAACACCGCTCGCGAATCAGATCAGGGGAGGAACGGGCCAGATCCGGCCATACAGGTCACGGCTCCGCCGCCGACCACTACCCATTCCATCCCCGGCGCGACGCCATCGCTGCCGAAGGATCAAGCAGGAGGAGGGAAGAGGAAGGAGAGGGCCGGGCACGCGGCCAACTCCTCCTCCACCTCACCTCCGCACACCGCCTCTGTACCTGGCGCGCCGGCACTTCCAGCCCGTGGCCGGCGCCACCACAGCGTCCCCGCCGAGCCCCACGCGAATCGGGCGGGACGGCGCCCTCCGGCCAAGGACCTCCTGCGCCGATCGCGAGGAGCCTCGCCGCCACCGCCATCAACTTGCGAGGGCCCCGCCGCCGCCATCCTGGTCGGCCGCGCTGGCCTTGCCGGCGGCCTGCTCCGGCGGCGGCGCGGCGGGATGGGAGCGGAGGGGAGGGCGGGCGGCGAGGCGGCTAGGGTTTCGGCCCGAGCCGCCCGCGTGGAGGCGTTGCGGGGGCGAGAGCGAAGCAGGTTCGAATCGAATAAGCTATATGACTTCAACTTGAAATATACATGCGTTACAACAACTGCTTTAAGGAGTTAGCTGCGGATCTTCATTGCTCGTAGCATCCCACTGAGCTATCATAGGCCGGCCTATGAATTTCCCGTTATTATATATCAAAATGTCTTAATTGCTTGGCGATTCCGCGGGATACTAACAAAGATTCACAACGTTTAGGCACCCCCTATAGCTTAGCCATATACGTCAATCATCCAGCGACCGATCGATGAAAATCTCACCTCCGTTGTCATTGAATGGATTGTGTCAGATCAAATCCTCATTTTTTTTCTTCAGTTATCAACGAGGGAATCAGGTAACTAATAAATCAAATTTACGAGATAGTGATGGAAGGAATCGTCCTCCCTATTGATCACATGCATATGGTACGGTGTATCACATCAAACCTTGTAGAACTGTGATCATGAACCCCCAGTTTTGGACTGTGTGGCGATTCCATAGAATTCATTCTAACGAAATCCCACTGATTCATGCACAAATTCTTCAAAGTTAGTGTCAATTCCTGGAAAATTACCATGAGGGGAGGCCTAATTGTAAGCGCAGTAATGCACGATCTACCCTGACCCTGTGTGGCGACAAGCCAGCAACTGCCAGGCAAAACCTAGTAGTACGTTCAGGTACATTATGTGGACTCATCAGTACTCTCGATACCGGTAGATGAAGTACTTTTGTAGCATGCCACATAGATACAGTATGTGTGCAGTTCTAGAATAGTACAGTACAGATGTTGAATCACATCACTGAAAGTTACCTTGCACCTTTTCATCCAAGGGTGGATAATAGCTGAATGTGTCGTGGATTACCGCTAGCTGTACTGCCAGCTTTCACTCCATGTATGGATAGTGGAGGGTTTGAACGGCGTAGTGTTCTTGCATGATATCCTAGGATGCTACGTTTTCAAATTAGCTGGTGGTCATATCTATCCAGTCGTCTAGCGTTCGTAAGCAATTTTATCCTAGGTGCTGCTGCAACGGTCTGGTTGAAAATTTATCCGTTTCATTGCACCGTAACGGTCATCCTGCCGGCCGATATTGACTGGATCCATGGATGAAACAACGCAAGCAAAAAAGAGAGCATCATATACAGAGAGCGTAGTCGTTTGTTGGGCCGTCAGTGTCACCGCGCCCCAACCAACCATTACTAAACCCCCCCCTCCTCTCTTCTTCGCTTCGCATTCAAATCAACATCTATCCATCTCCGAGACCAAGACTTGTAGCCTAGCTCCCACGGCACCAAGAAACCGGCCTCCGATCCTTGCACAGCATTTGCGCGTTAGTTGCCCGAGCGCGCGCACACACTGCACGCCTCGCTCACTTGGTGGTGGCAATGCCGGACTCCGACGTCGTCCCTAGCAGCCCGGCGTCGCCGCCGCTGGGCAGCAGCGTGCAGAAGAGGGGCGGGAGGAAAAGTGGCAGCGGGCGGCGCCCGGCGTACCGCGGCGTGCGGATGCGGGCGTGGGGGAAGTGGGTGTCGGAGATCCGCGAGCCGCGCAAGAAGTCCCGTATCTGGCTCGGCACGTTCCCGACGGCCGAGATGGCGGCGCGCGCGCACGACGCCGCCGCGCTCGTCGTCAAGGGCCGCGGCGCCGTGCTCAACTTCCCCGAGATGGCCGCGTCCCTGCCGCGCCCGGCCTCCGCCGCGCCGCGCGACGTGCAGGCCGCGGCCGCGCGCGCCGCGGCCATGGACGTGCCCGTGGCGGCCATCACGGCAGCTGCAGCGGCGATTGTGCCGTCGCCTCCGGAGCCGGAGCCGCTGTCGTCATCGTCGTCGTCATCGTCTTCACTCCAGCAGGTGCCAGGAAGACAGGTGGTGTTAGCAGTAGGCGACCCCGACGAGGACGAGCTGCTGGAGGAGATCGTGGAGCTGCCGCCGATCGACGACGACGAGTACGCTCTGGCGGTGTCGTCGGACGACGTGTTCTGCTGGACGACGGCGTCGTTCCACGACTGTGCCGCCGACAACGACCCGTGGTCGTCGTACGAGCCGAACGCGTGGATGATGCAGGCTGGCGGCGGCGGCATTGCCGCACATCACGTCGACGAGATGGTGGTGCCCGGGACCGCCGGCTTCGCCTCGGACCAGCTCTGGACGACGACGCAGCCCGACGGCATTATGCCTTCGGGGCCGCTCGGTGCGTTCTTATGGAACCTGTAGCTAATAACAACTAGGAAACTAGCTGATCGATCCGGCCGTCTCTCCCTTTGCTCTCTTCGACTCTTTGTACGTAGTATAGAATGCTTGTTAATAGCCCAAAAGCTTGCATTTGCATCGATGGACTACCTTTCTGATTCTGCCGCGCTCTTTTCTCCTTTTTCTACGGTGTTTGATGTGAATGAGAACGAAGCAGCGAGCATTACGATCTCGGCGAGACAGACAGATAGGCGGTTGTGGGAGAACGACGCATGCAACGAACCGTGCCGTGTCCGTGGTTTTTTGTCTAAACCAGTCGTGTCCAACGGATCACACGGATCAGAACCAACAACGTGTTGCATTGATGTGGCTCTTAATTATGTCTTGTCAATAACTTATGATTCTTCCTTGATGCAGTATATATATAGCATATATATGGTTGAGATTTCAAGAAGACAATTCTTATGAGCTAGTAACTCAGAGTTTGAGTAAACACCGTATAGTCATCAATTACGAGTAGACGTAGCTTCTGTTGCTACTGCTGCAAGTGATTGATGCGATCAGCTAACATATTACCTCCAGTCCTTTTCTAAAAACATATTACCTCCAGTATGTGCAGGTACCTGACACGATGTCTCAGCACAGAACGAGATGCCAACCCGGGTGCCAAAGCCAAACGGTCGTTACGCTGCTCACGTCACTTGATTGGCGTTTGCATATGACCCGACACATGTAAATAAGTAAAGCTTAACAGCTTCTAGAAGGTTATATAGATAAGCTAGGTCTGATTGTTTTCTACAAAACTTTTTTCCGAGATAAAGCTGTTTAACAGGGGCTCCGGCGGCGTGGCTGGCTCCTCCTAAAATGGTTTCGGCAATGTTTATTATGGTGGAATATAGCTTCCTTACGGAAGGTTAATCATACGGTAATGCTATTTTACAAACGTTCTAACCGTAGAACGTGTGGCAACGGCCCACTGGGCCTCCTCGCCACCCACACCTCCTAGAATAGGCAGCGCACCCCCGCGTGTCCTATCTCCTCGTCCCCTCCGTCCGGCCCTCACTCGCAACCGCTCGAAGGAAGGAGAAAAAAAAATACAGCAACGCCCATGGCCGACGCCGGCGCCACCGCTGCCGAAACCGGCGAGCTGGCGCCACCACCGGCGCTCCCAGGTCCAGATCCGGTCCTGCCGCCCCTAAACCCGCCGCTCCTCGCTCGTTGAGTCTCCCCGCGCTCGTTCCGTGGCCCGACGCCGGCCCGGCGGCGCGCAGCCATTGTGGTGCGCGCCCGGCCAAGGCGGCACGGGAACTCGACGTGTCGGAGCTCACCGCGTACCGCCTCGTCTTCCTCGACTCCGGCCAATTTCTCCACCAAGCGATGTACCAGGGGAACGTCTCTGCCACAGCGTCGCGCGTCCGGCCCGCACTCTGCGGCGTGAAGCAGAGCCTCGCGTCCCTCTCTGGCGTGCTCACGGAGCAGGCGCAGCTGTCGGCCGTGCTCGAGGTGATGAAGGCCTCTGTGGAGGCGTTCCTGAATGCCGTCCCCGCCGGTGGGATCCTCGGCACGCAGAGCCCAGCCATGGCAGCGGCGAGCACCCCCTTCACCTCCCCACCCCCACCCCCATCGATTCTTTGTGTGTTTCAGAAGGTCATTTGCATTTGGTGCACCATCAGAACCACGTTTGTTTCACTAGGGTGTTTTCATTTGTTTCTAACTAATCTTTCTTCGTTTCCTCTATGTGTTGTTCCAATAACTTTGTTTTGTTTCTTTTTATATGTTGATGTTGTTTCAGTTTCTCAAACCTTTTTGTTTCACATTTTTTATTTTAATTTAATTTGATCAATTTTTTTGTTTCTTTTGTTTGTAGTCTGTTGTTTCAACCCTATGTTCTTCTTTGTTTCATTTTTGAATCCCCCTTCCTGTTTTTTGTTCATTGTAATATGTTTTTTTATTGTTTCAACCACACAATTTCCGGTGTTTCTAATCACATTAAAAAATGTTGCCCTATTTTTTCGGTTGTTTCAAGTTGCTTGTTGTTTTTGTTTTTTTCAACAATGATTTTTGTTTCATTTGTTGTCTTTTTTTTTTGTTTCAGAGGCACCGGCGGCCATGTTTGTGGCGACGGCGGAGGGCCGGCCACGGGGGAGCAGCGCCACGCGAGGGGGTGTTGCGTGCGTGCCCGCGTGTGTCGGTGTGTGCGCTGCGGGAGGGTGATATGGGCCGGGCCCTACTACACCGTTCTATCGCCGAACGTTCTATCGCCAGCACTACCCTTAATCATATTGTCAAAATATTTGACAAAAGTTTCCAAGAGCATTTCTAAATATAACCCACTACAAATTTTGGCTCTAGCTCCTAGTTTAAATATAACGAGAAGGATATCTCCCATGTGTTTTTATGGGAATTGCAGGTGATTTGGAATGAAATTAGATCGAATATATGTAATTAATTATATGAAGCAATAAGCTATCATAAATTAATGTTAGTGGATGTTGTTGCATGTTAATAGATTGCCAACGTGGACAACTCGTATTTCGAGATAGAACATGTAGTGGGCTTTAGGACTATATATAGATACAGATATAGGACTTCTAACTCCTCGATAGCTTGAGGGACAAAACCTTTTGTGTACCCTTTTGTAGCATTTCTTAAAAAGATGGAACCATAGCTCTTTTAGAAGTCCTCCCAAAGAGGCTTTAATTGTAGACTGCCTTTGAGATCTTGCTATTGGCGAATAATTAGTTTTACAACAAATCTTACTAAAATAAATAAACTCAATTTCTATATTTTTCCTTTTTCTATAATTTTTTGTCAATTGGACAATGATACATACTCTCTCCGTCCTATAAATAAATACACATCTCGTATGCTAAGGAGTCAAACTTTTAAAAGTTTGACCAAATATATACAAACATGTACTTTTGTTTATGATATGTAATAAGTATCATTAGATTAAGCAAAGAATATACTTTCATAATATAATTGTTTGAAGATATAAATATTCATATTATTTGATATATTTCTAGTCTAACTTGAATTTTTTTGACTCCTCATAAAGTGAGACGTGTATTTATTTGTGGGTCGGAGGGAATACTATTTATGACTATAATATACTTCCTTCATCCATGAAAGAATGCAATTATGGGAACCATGCCAGTCAAATTGATTCAAGTTTGACCACAATTATAGTAAATAGTATCAGCATTTTTGTTTCCAAACAAATTTATTATAAAATTATATTTTATCACTACTCTAATGGTATTTATTTTGCCTCATGGGTGCTAGCTAATATATTTTCTCATATAATTTTAGTCAAAATTAAAGCTGGTTGACTTCTCGAAATATGAGAATTGCATTCTTTTTTGGACTGATGAATTATTTTACACTTCTTCCATTTGAAACTATAAGTTGCTTTGACCTTTCTTATTCACCCATTTGTTTTCTTGAATACGCAAAAGACTTGCACATCTTTTTCATTAAGTAGAAGAGAATGCAATGCAATACAATGAAACCGGGGTGGAACAAGATTTGAGACGATTTGAAACTAGCCGAGCCACCTCCGGTAAAACCAACAATAAAAGAAAAGAAAGAAAAGGCCACCGCCACAGCGAGAACCCAGAGGCCCAAACGGGGGAGGCAGGGGCGCAACTTGACGTCGGAGGAACTCATGGGTGCGCCATCGGAGCCTTCAGGAAGGAAATGACGCCCACAGACGCCAACTCCGTTGGACCATGCACCCATGGGAACTTTCGTTCCCGAGTTGGCTCCGGCGGTGGCGCTCGAGGAACAGCGGAGACGACGCCTTCAAGAAGGTGATGACGAGCTCGCGACCATCGCCAGTCCTAGCCCGTAGGCCTGAGGACGTGGTTTTCACCAATGCTTTCCTGGGATGCTGCCACCGCCAGTGACGTAGCTTGATGTCTTCATGGAAGCTGTCGTCGGTGCCGAGAACTGGGTGGTCGCGGTGGAGATGAGCAGAGCGCCGGCGCGCGGGTATCGCCAGATCGGTCGTGGCTCACCACTTCCTGCCTAGGCAAGCGGGAGTCCAGACGACCGCTGGTCACCGTCGAAGCACTCACCCCGAGTGCTGACGGGAGGGCGCCACCAGATCGGCCCAAGCCTAGCCCTCCACCCGGAGGGGAAGGGGGGCCAAGGCACGTCTGCGGGAGCACAGCCCCGGTGAAGTGCGCGGGGAGGCCGAGGAGGGGCCAGACGGCCGTCCTGCCGCCCACCCCAGGGACGGGGTTGGCCAGAACTGTCGCCGGAGGCCGCCAATTCCCGGCTACGACCCACCACTGCCGCCAAACAACGCTGGTGGTAGAGGACAAGCGCACACAATGGTCGCCGCCACGGGCTGCTCTGGTGCGCCGGAGTTGTGGGCAGGGGCCTCCCCGTCGCAGCGACCCCGGTCGAGGCTCCCCGCCTCAAGGCTGGGGGTGCAGCGGACGCAGGGCGCACCAGAGCAGTGTGGACGGAGCCGTCGTAGCGTGCAAGCCCCCCACCTTCCATGTCGAAGACGAGCAGGGTGGGGCACCCCGCGGACATCCCCACGGACCACCGCTGCTGGCCCGAAAAGGGACCGCTGCCGTCAGGGAGGCCTCGCCTCCGCCACCGGCAGCCCACCGCCATCGCACGGGCGCACAGCGCGCCCCCGCCGGCCACAGGAGAAGGGGAGGGACCGGACGGCCGCCTGACGCGAATAGGCGCAGGTGTCGGCGATGATGGTGAAGCAGGGGCGGCCAGCTCCCCGGCCGAGGTGCCCCGCACCTCCAGGCCGGGGCCCACAGTGCCGCTGCCCCGGCACAAACCCTAGCCGCCGCCGGAGCGGCACGGCTCACGAGTCCGGCGCGGGGGGGGGCAACGCGGGGGCAACGAGGGGTTGGCGGCCGCCGCACCTGTGGTCGTCACCCGCTGGAGGCGACCGGCCGCACGGTGGCCGGAGGGGCCCGCGCAAGCCAGGCCGTCGGCCCCGGGGCCTCCGGCCGCCCCCTACTGCGGAAGACGACGGGCGCGGGCGGCCCGTGCCGCCGCCGCTGACAACGAAACCCTAGGGCCCCGCCCTAGGGCCGCCGCCGGCCGGCGGGCGCCGCAGGGGCCAGATCCGGTGGCGTGGAGGCCGGATCCGCCCCCGGCGAGGCCGCGGGGCCGTCCCGCCGCCGCAGGAGCCGCCGGGCTCGACGGAGAGAGGGGGCGGGGAGGGAGACGGGGGCGCGAGGGAGGCGCGGTAGTCAAATTAAAAAAACTTTGACTTCATTCGAAATCTAGAATAGTTGTATTCCTTGTGGCACATGATCGAGGTCGAGGACGAGTAGCTGGGCCACACATCTGCCATCGCAACAAGCCAACAAACCAAACAACGTAACTAATGTCCATGCTACAATTGCTAACCGCTGAGGATCCGCTTTCCAGCACGCAACATCGTCTATCGTTCGTACTACCTACAGTTACAGGGGGTAGCAGATCATAAACATAAGCAGATAGTTACACATTTGACCAACAAATCGTCGAACTGCTAGCTGGCTGTACAGGGCCATTTAATTGGGAATTTGGGATCATGCGACCACATGTGCTTAAAACTATACTACCAACAGTAAGGACGGTACACCTGACACAGAGGGACAGCGGTACACTGTTGGATGAGAATGCAGCGGTTGTCCTACCAGCAGCATACTCGATCGTACTCCGATCTCTGTACTTGAACAGAACGACGTACGTACGGAAACTCAGAACACTTACTGGCACAGGATTGAGGTTGGGTCTCAAGTCTGTTACTGTTACGTTGCTGCAGTGATGTGTATGGCACGCGTAACACAGCCTTTGACAGCTACCACTACATGTGCATGTGCAGACGATGTGCTGGGAACAGTAGTAAACCTTGCATTCGTACTGTTGAACGTATGACAAAAAACATCATCCTACTATCCATCGATAGAGTGTCTGGTCGTCGATCTGTCGTAGCCAACAATAACAATTAAATCAGTGCCATCTATATTTACATTTTGTTTCGGAAAACCTACTATGATCTACTCATTTTTTTTTTAGGAAAACTGTAGGGGTTTGCACCCCTCCAGTGCTTTTAATTAAACAAAATAAAACAAGGTTTTACAGCTTACAACAGGTTAAGGGGAGAAAAGGAAAAAAGGAAAAAGAAAAGGAGAACACTAGGGGAACACTAGGAGGAGGAGGAGAACAAGAACAAGCACACTATGATCTACTCATTGGTCTCTTGCAGCACAAATTTTGCTATGCACATTCAAGCACGACTCTCAAAGAGAAAGAGCTGTCATCACTCTTTCAAAATCCTAACTGACCCTCTACTAGGGGTAGGACTCCTACCTGCAGGTATAAGCAAGAGGTAGAGGCTATAGCATCAACTAAGCTAACATAGGGGTATAGTTTTCAACACTAGTAAGGAGTAATTGAGAGCGTTCAAGAGGATTAGACTAGATGGCTCTACCATACCAAATTCTTGTACACGGCACATGTCATATATACAACGCTCCAACAACCAAGGATCGAATCAATGCTCTTGCCGAGGTGTTGATTCTATCATTGATGTGTTTTTTTTATGCAAGGTGCTCTTTATTACTCATTAGTGCCAGCCAAATCGTTGGTCGTCATATCCTCAATCTTCCAAGAGACACCCTCCCAAGTCCCAAGTGACATACTCAGTCTAGTTCGGCTGGTCCAGAGTTGGGCTGATTTCAGCTGAAGGCTGATGGGCTTCCAGCTTAGCCGTTCGGCTGACAGATTGGCCAGCAGCCAGAGTTGTTCCTTAAATTGTGGAAGTGTGCTGTTTTTACGGACCCATGTATGACAGGTGGTGGCCTGCCTGCCCATTCAAATTGTAAGGGCTACCGATTTTAACTAACTGGCTGGCAGATCAGAAACAACCGGCTGGCAAATCTGCCAAAATCCATCCAACATTGGACCAGCCGAACACGGCCACTGTCCACTGGGGAACTTACACTATGCACTTGCCCTATAGAAACGGTGGAGATTCATGACACAAAATGCTAAAGTAAACTGCAGGCCTGTTGAACTACAAAAGAAGGAAAAACATGCCTGACGTCGCTTTGCCGCCTGTTGGGCTATGTTTGGGCTTGAACCCACATGGCAGGCTTCCTTGGGCTGACACAAACCTCCTTCTGGGCTGCAAATTTCAGCATCCAGGCTGTAGGCCTTGTTTAGATTGCAAAAAATTTCAACCCGATGAATAAGAACTCTTTTTATGCCTTATTTGAAAAATATTGTTCAATCACTGACCAACCAGCCAAAAGATTCATCTCGTGATTTCAAACTAAACTGTGTAATTAGTTATTTTGTTTACCTATATTTAATGCTCCATGCATAAGTCAAAAATTTGATGTGATGGAGAGAGAGTGAAAAAACTTGGAATTTGGAGGCAATCTAAACAAGCCCGTAGTTGAAAATTCTATTCGTAATTCTTTGTCTGTGCTTAAAATTTTCATTTTCATTTTCATTTACAATTTCAATTAATCTATAAAAAAATACAGTTTGAATTAGACACGTTCGTTCTGTAACTTTGAGCAATTTGGTCAAACTGGGCAACTTCATGTACCATCCTGTCGCAAGGTGACCTTCTCAGGCACAACAGCACTACTCTGTTTTCGGCCGAACGAAAACCCATGATTTGGTCACTGAGACATGGAAAGATTGTTCGTTGTGCTTTCCCAAACCTGAACCCAAAGCTAACTTGCCCGAGCTGCCTCCTCGTCATCGCAGTTGCAGGTTGCTTCACTCCGCCGCAACTCTCCATTGCCCTCGCGCCAGTAATCATCTTCTCCCACGGCACTCAACGCATCCGTGCTTTTGGTGCACCCCCGCCTCCGGCACTACATAGCCATACGTCCGGTCTCTTGCCGTGCTATGCCAGAAACGAGGAGCAATCTCCCTATGGAGTCGATGGCGTCGAACACCACCACCTCGTTCATGGCCGCCGAGGAGGAGGCGTCAACGCGGCGCGTGGCCAACCGCATCATCCGCGCGCTGCAGCACCAGCTCCGTCTGCTGCACCGTGCCGGCGCGGAGTTCTTCGTGCTGGGCGCCACGGGGAACGTGTACACGGTGACGCTGTCCACCGCGCCGGCGTGCACGTGCCCGGACCCCGCCGCGCCCTGCAAGCACATCCTCTTCGTGCTGCTCCGCGTCCTCGGCCTCTCCCTCGACGAGGCCTGCGTCTGGCGGCAGACGCTGCGCCCGTGCCAGGTCGCGCGCCTCGTCGACACGCCCACGTTCCCGGACGTGCTCGCCGGCGCGCGCGCCCGGGAGAGGTTCCACCAGCTATGGTCGGCTCGCCCTGAGGCCAACAGGCCTGCCGACGACCGGCAGGCGGAGGCGTCGTCGCGTAGGCCGCTCGACGGCGCAACGTGCCCAGTGTGCCTCGAGGAGATGGCGCCGCCGGCACAGACCTCAGAGGGCGGCAGCGGGACCGTGACCGCCGCGCCGCAGGCAATCCTGACGTGCAGGACGTGCCGGAACGCGGTGCACGCCGAGTGCTTCGCGCGCTGGAAGCGGAGCCGCTCACGACGCGCGGCGACGTGTGTCGTTTGTCGCTCGCGGTGGAGGCAGCCGAACCGGGAGCAGGAGAAAGAGCAGTACATGAACCTCGCCGCCTACATGAACGACGACGGCGACGTCACCATGCAGAGCGCCGACGACGGCGGGCTGTGCGCCGGGTAGTTACAGGCGTTCGCTTATTCATGAGACTAATTGTGACATACATAACCGTGTCTGTACATAATCTAGCATCTCATTTCATTCATTGTTTTTTTTTTCATTTTCGTAGGGAACTGATTTGTACGACATACATCATGTACAGATTAAACCTGAAGTATTAATTAAACAATCTTATCTATATCTATTAGTTAGCTAATATTTAATATTAAAGAGCGAAAACGTCTTTCTTCGGTTTCTCGCTCTCCCATCCGTCAGTTCCTCTGTTGCCTCTCCTTCTCACCTTTTTTGATATAAGATTTCATAGCCTATAGCAACAGTAACACTTAGTAAGAACACATATTTTCCATTATTACCCACTTTTAACAATTTATTATAAATTATTTAATAAGCATAAACTTGGATAAACTAGAAGGCAGTCATGCTTGATACAATAAGCATGAAATTTTTAGCATAGATCAATCATACAGCTTACAATCTACCATAAAAACTTCACCACAACCGGACCAAACAAATTGCAATTATAAATTAAACACAGTTGCCATATAAAAAAAATTTATACTAAAGAAAGCCATATTATGTGTTTGCTGCATAAATCTACAGAGAAACAATCTAGCAAAACTAGATTTTCCATTTCAGGATTGTTCTATGAATTACTACAAATTTTTAAAGTTTCAACATATTTAAACCTAAAAAAGAAGAGGAAACTCACAAAGGACAAACCCATTGTAGCTAGACCCCTAAAGTTTCCACTATTCGTTCCTCAGTCCATAGGCACTATATAGTACTATTCTCATCTCTCTGTAGTTAGCACCTAGCCCCTCCTATTTTTTGATTCTATTTTTGTGGACAGCCCCTCCCCCAAATCCTAGAGCAGAGGATGAGGGCAGAGTCAATTCCGGACGGTGCGGGAAGAAGTGGCGCCATAGGAGCTCTAGGCCCGGCCTCATCCCTGGGCGTCATCGACGTGGCCTGAGGCGGCTCCAAGCAACCCGGCTGAGTATGCCCGCCACCCAGCGCGTATGTGTCCGGCAATGGCTAGCGTCAATGGCGGCGAGGCCTACCGGAGGGAAGCAAGGGAACGGGGAGGCCCTGCCGTCGTCCTCTGCTAGTTACTTACTCTCTCTCCAGGTTAGTGAAAAAGAAGTCATTTTAGACAATGACATTGTTTTCAAAATATAACTTTGACCTCATATTTTTTATAAAAATATTTATTGAAAAGTGAGACATAT
This sequence comes from Themeda triandra, assembly GCA_018135685.1. Lineage (NCBI taxonomy): Eukaryota > Viridiplantae > Streptophyta > Magnoliopsida > Poales > Poaceae > Themeda > Themeda triandra. The sequence goes on along the minus strand of JAENPR010000119.1, from coordinate 855,896 downwards.
GTATACTTTTATGAAGTATATTTCAAAACAAATATATTCATATGGTTTTCATATTTCCAAACTCAACAACTTAAAGTTATTCATGATTTATATTTCCAATGTTTGACCCTACGATTTATATCTTCAATGTTTGATTCTAATTTTGTCCAAAACGACTTCCTTCACCAATTTGAAGGGAGTACTGTTTTCAACTAACTGTATGTAAAAAAATGCAACTTACTGTTTCAACTATTTGTAGGTAAAAAATGCAACTTTCAAAATGGATGTTGGATATGAAAAACAATATCTTTGAGCGGTAAAAAAAAATGTTCAATATCTACATGTCAAAAGAATGGCAACTCGTGTGTACTTTTTTTGTTATATAAGAAAAAGAAAGATAAAAATTGCAAGTGGGTTACAAATTATATAATCTTTGTAGTGAACCATGTAGAATAATAGTCAACTGACACACAAGAATCAAGCACAAACATCCTCATATCATATCATTACATTTATTTATTCATTTAGAGGTCTAGAATACAAATCCTTCATATTACATACGACATGCATGCCCAATAAAATTGGGGCAGGCCTAGTATAGAATTACAATTTTAAGCATATAGACAGAGCTGATGTCAGCGCCGCTTGCGAGGCAAAACGGCACAAGAGTGCCAAGCAAAGCCCCATAAAAAACAACTTCTAACCCATCAGCCACGACCTCAACGCTACCAAAGGGTGACCATATATGCATTCCACTGATGATCTATCAGCTGGAAAAACCTGCACCCTGAAACAACTTCAATCTGATCGTCGTCTCCATGCAACAGAGGTTGCATGAACAAACAGAGTGTAAGCATGACTAGACTACTAACTCTGCCCAAGTTCGAGCTAGCAAGCTCAAAGCTAGAAGTGCAGCAAAAAACAGCCGCAATGGCAACAAAAGCATGCACTCTCTAGCCTAAAAAGAAAGCTAACGAAGCATCAAGCAAACTAATTAACGCACCCTCTAGCCTACAAACAATATAACTGAAGGCTAAAAAAGTGCAAGCTTGCCATGCTAAAAAATCATCATCGTCAAAACAAACAACTGATAATCGAATCAGTTTTTGTTGCTCGATGACGACGCCCGGTCGTCGTTGAAGTCGTCGTTGGTGATGAAGGGCATGCAGCTGGAGCTGCGTGCGATCCCCGTGCCGCCGCCGCCTCTGCCGGCCTTATTGGTGTCGACTTCCCTGACCTCCCTGGGGTTGATGCTGGAACGAGACCTGGGGCCGAGCTTGGCCCGGCGCCTGAGGATCTCCCGCATGGCCTCCGCCTGGAACAGCACCGGGTGCGTCCGGCCGAAGCCGTTGAAGCGCTTGCACACACCCATGTGCGCCCTGAGCGCGTCCTCCATCGTCGGCGCCGTCCCACCGCCGCCCTGCTTCTGCTTCTCGGCCTCCTCCGTGACGGCCTCCGCGCACAGGCCGCAGACCCAGCGGCCCGCGAACCTGGCGCGCACGCCGCGGATGTACTCGGGCGTGCACTCCTGCGACATGCCGCAGCACTCGCACTTGGCGTCCTGCACCTCAGGCACGGGCTGCAGCGGCGGCTGCTGTTCGGCCTCCGCCGCCGCCGCCTTCTCCAGCTTGTTGACGCCGCTGCCGTGCTGGTGGTGGTGGTGGAGCTCGTAGGAGACGTCGGAGACGGTGCGCTGGAGGGTGTCGGACGAGGTCCGGCGCCGCTTGATCTCACCGTTCCCGCCGCCTGTGACGTTCTTGGCGCTGCCGGTGTTGTTGCTCGCCATCGTCACAAGGAACGGCGCTGCCATGGCCATGGCGACCGCACACGCCTCTCTGCTAGGAGCCATGATGTATATACGGATCAAATCAAATCTCTAGGTGATTCTTGGCACAACTTAACGTGTTGTAAGGGGGTTACCAGTTACCACTGTTGCTGTGTCTGCAACTATGCATGAGAGCAGCCATGCATGGGAGCTATTTATAGAGGTTTGAGAGGCCGGGCATGCGTGGCAATAGCCACTCAATGTGTCAAAAAGGTGTCGTGCAACTTGGTGCGTGTAAATAGTGGTGGATATGCGGTGCACCACACTGCACAAATCTTGACCTCGAGATTTGGTAGAAAGTGCAGTGGTAGCGGCCGATCCGATCGAAGAGACCTTTTTTCGCCAAGTTGATCGAGGGGACGCGCGCGATTCTGGTCCATATCTATGCACGTGATATATGGGTGTCCAACACAGCAGGGGCATCATCAGCAAGTACGTAGGGTTGAAAACGGCCGGCGCGTATATATTTGTATAGTAAATATGCAAATTAATGGTGATCGTGAAATCCACCCAATTGCATTGCAGTCGCGGCTAAGTTTTGGTCTTGCCAACAGTACTACTATTGAGGGCGTGATCTTATGATTTTGTTCACGGTTTGTTTCCCATGTGCCATGTGATTAACAAATTAATTTTTTATTTAAGGTAGATGCATGTCTCGTCCTGGGGCTACACACACAACACAAATTCATGTTTTCAGATAAATCAACATCACTGAGGTTGTTGTCAATCTGCATCCATGGCCATGATGCATGGACGACAGGCTGGAAAGCAAAGTGTGGTTCACGAGCTGCTCGCCGCCATGGCCGCCGGAGAGATATCTCGAAGTGGGGGCTCTTTCTAGACTAGGATGTCGCAGTTCTTATAGGCTTATAGCACCTAAGAATGGAGTAGAGATTTGAGAATCAATGTCCGGGCTCCTGCCAGATATTGTCTGTCCGGCCTCGGTTGAACCCATTACACAGCACTTCTAATAACAATATAAACAAAAGGAATACTACTAGATCGATCAAATATCCCAGCATTTTGGTTTTTGATAACTCATATCCCAACCTTTAATTTTGGTCTGAAGATCCTTAGTAAGTAGCAACTACTAATTTCTCAGAAGTTTGTAGAGAAAAAAAAAATGAAAAGCAGAAATGGGATCGAGCGATAAGTGATCAGCTCTAAGCATATATAGCTCCTTTTCACAAAGCTATCAGCTTATCACACCATATACATGCATGACTTATCAGCCTTTTTATCTAAAGCTGGGCTATGCATACTCCTAGTCATCGCTATCAGAAAAGCAGGGCTATAGCTTATCAACTTGTCCGAGCAGTAAGTGCATAAAGTTTGCAAGTCACATGCATGCAAAACTGATGAAGTCTACGCAACTGAAATTACTGATCGATATCGCGTCACGGTAGCCATGGATTTTTGTTCTATTGCCTTAAGCATCAGGGGACTACTGTAGATATTATATGTGAAATGGACGTGGGTAGTTCATGTTATGTCATCAGTGACATATATATGTTTGGTATCTATGTAGCGTCGTTACCCCTTGTACTAATGATATGGACATATTATTTTATCTCATGGGGCAATGTGAATTTTGGTACGGTCCTCAAACGTCCATGATTAGTTACCTTCTGATCCACAACTTTTTCTAAATTTTATTAGCTACAAATGCTTGAACTTTACACTATTACGCAGAACATTTATATAGATGGTTAAAAACAGTTTTTAGAAACGGTTCAGCATTACTCGAGTGATGATTTTTATTAGGCCGTCCCCAACACTGCCACCTCAGTTAGCTCATAGCAATCCATATCATCATTTTGTCTAGGTGGAAGAGAGAAGATAGAAAAGAGAAGAGACTATCTCTTATCTCAACGTCTATCTCGCTCAGAAAACGAGGTAACCTGTGGGCCTGCTCATAAAGACTGAGAGAGAAAGGAGAAAAGATGTAGAATAAAATAGTATTTGCATATGGGGTTTACATGATGAAGTGGCAATGGCATGGCTCATATGAGCTAGAATTGACTCAACTGTTGAGGACGCCCTTGGAAGAAGGTATTTGACCGCCTCCAATAAATTCACAGAGGCGGCTGGTTTTCCGATAACTTCAAAAATATCAACTGCCTTAGAAATAATTTTTCTGGAAATTTAAGAAGACATAAAAATAGTAAAAGATTTAACCTCAAGAACAACCCACTAGCTAAGAGTTGTGATCTATCGCAGGTCACACACTACTAACTCATACTAACCACATGATTTTTCATGTAAAATAAGCACACACATTTCTTAAGGTTCAAACCCATGACCTTTGCCCTCGGCATGGAATAAGATGCATGTTGTCTTTGTATTAATTTTAGAATTTTATACTTAATATTTTGGCTATAAACCATCTCAAATTTTAAAAGTTTCAACTACAAATTTACGCGGTAAATCACTATAGCTTTAGTGCTTTGGCATGGGACAAGTCTCAATTTGAAACTTTGAAAGTAGTGTCAGGTCCTTAGGCACAAGGCCAGTTCTATACACTACAGGTGCTCTATTACCACTTTCGTGCATGACATGCTACTTCTTATTTTCTACAATGCAATCATATATTTCTTGTGTCACCATTCCAAAGAAAGATGCGCATAGGGAGGAGCGCAATAGAAGAGAGATAGTTGCGTGTGCATCCCAATGCGCATCCAACGGTGGTGCGCATGAGGGCATATGCCCTTGGAGGCAAAGTTTCTATAGATCCATCCCTTTATGTGACTTCTTTAGATCGAGACAATTTTTGTTTGTCAGTGACTTTTCATACATGGTTTCTTCTACTATCAAATAGTCTCCCGAGGAGAAACCCCTGAAGAGGCAACAATGGCATTGTACAACGGTGACGGCTATGGTCCAAGAACATGGTTCCAGTCCCGCACCCCCCCAAGCAGTAGCTACTCGCCCTCTCCTCGCCAGGGCAACAGAGGCAGAGGTGGCGATCGCATGCTAGGGGTGGGCATGCTCGTTGAGGCAGTGGTGGTGGATGGGCTCGAGATTAGCGGCGATGAGGAGAGGCGGCTTGATAATGACATCCAGTGGAGGCTTGATAAGTATATATAACATCCTACTTGAGATAGCGAGGGCACACTAGTCCCCTCTCATGGGTTCGGAGCATCCTGGTCTGAGAAGATGGCCGACTTCTGCTTCCCAGTTGTAAGTGGCCTGGTGGCACTGGTAGGAGGAGGGAGCGGTATGGGTACGGCTGACGGGACAGGGCCTCGTTGGATCATGTCGTCAAGCCACGAGAGAACTCTGCTCGAATGCTCCCCTTCCCTCCCCACCAGCGCCCTTAACCTTTGGACAGGGGATGATGGGGGCTTCAACCCCCCCCCCCCCCCCACCACCACCACCACACACACAAAAAGAGATATTTTTGCCACGAAAAAGGAAACTAGGCAAAGTAGAGGCAGAGAGGGAGGCTAAGAGAGAAGTCTAAGAACAAGAGAAATATCTAGGGCTACCAAGAGGAGTAAAGGGTCTTGTAGACGACTGCGTGCATGCATGGTAGGGGAGAGATTATATTAGTTAGGGTTGATAATCGACTAGGCTCCTATTTTGACATGCTAGAGGCATACATGGGCAATTATACTTGTGGTTGCCTCTAAAATATGAAGAGTGGTTTGGTTTTGGCAAACATAGCATCACAAATTCACCTTAACTATCCTACATGGCACCACATCAAACACAGGAGAGATAAATCAGACTATGGCCGTGTTTGGATCACTCTAGCTCGGCTAGGGGCTAGAGGTTAGAGTTACTTTCAAACTAGCCCAAACTAGCTCTAGCCAAAGAGGTGTTTGGATCCAAGGGCTAGTTTGACAATAAATATATTTTTATCATAAGATTCTAAATATAATATTAATCATTAGATAAATGTTTGTTAAACATTTTATCGAAACATATCCATGCGGGGTCTTGTTTTAAAGAGTTTATTGTAAGAAACATTATGGTGCAATCAGATTTTAGTTAGGATATATGGTTTAAGAGATATGCCTTTTTTTTTACTTCCAAAAGCATGGGATACATGATGATGTCATTACTTTTCAGTAGGCCCAACAGAACTAGCCTAAATAATCACTTCTCTGGGGGGCTAGTTTTTTTCGGTGGGCTAGTTCAAAAAAAAACTAGCTCTAGCCCTTATCCAAACAGGACCTATGTTTTAATAGTTTATAAAAAATTAGACTTTATAAAAATGTTAGAAATATTTTTTCAAAAGAAATTACAAATACAAATACTTTTTTTAGAGTACTAGGGCAAAAACGTCCCGGCCTTTCGAATTGCATTCAAAAGACAATCAACAGTTTTACAGTTTTACAGCACTGCATCTGTCAACATGACAGAAGATCTGCTCCAGACCCCTTCTAGGCCGAGCCCCCAAACCGCTACTCCAACATTATTTAGCCAAAAGTTGCAACTACCGCAGAAACAGCCCAAGGCTCCTCCCAGCAATGCTGGCAAAACTGATAAACCACCCTGTATTAAAACTATCCTATTACAAGAAGAAACTTTTCATGTTTTTCACATCTCCACCAGGCGACTCAAACTTGCAAAGTCATCCACCAGCTTGCCCTTAGAACAACGCCTCTTCACACCGCGAAAGGAAGCCAGAACACCTCGATCGCCATCTTCTTCAGTCTTGTTAGGAATTCCTCCATATTCTTCTTCTCGTTCTCTGGGCAGAGGACCAGCCAATTTTGCAACATCCCATGAAGCTTGTAGATAAGTATCTCCATACTTTTCCACCCAGTTTTCTGAAAAACAAACTCATTCCTGAGCTTCCAGATCGACCACAAAGCAGCTGATGTAATCATAATAACTAGAGCATTCTTTTTATTACTCAGCCACAATTTCCCTATGCTAATTATGTCCTCACCTACTTGAATTTCTAGAAGTTCTGAAATAATAGACCACAGTCTTTTAGCAACAACACAATCAAAAAACAGATGATGACAGCTTTCTAACTCACAAAACACACAAGTTTTCTCTTTAACTTTCTATCTCTTAGCTAAGTTATCCCTAGTCAAAGTCCTGTTGTGCATTAACAGCCACAAGAAAATATGCACTCTTGGAGGAATTTTAAGCCCCCGAATAGCTGGGACATGCACTGGTTTGATACCTCTATCACTAATTACTTTGTACAGAGACTGCGAAGAGTAAACACCTTTGGAGTTAAAGGTCCAAATCATACACCTTTGGAGTTAAAGGTCCAAATCATGGTGTCCTCTTCTTCAGAGAACTGAATAATAGATGCTATCTCTACAACTTCTAACCAGGCCTGGTAAAGCCTCTCATCCATAGTCCTTCTAAAAGTACATTTCAGATTCTCCCCATCCCACAACTCTGCAATAGTCTTGTTATGCTCATTTATAATACTATAAATGGGCCAAAACTGTATTGCTAGACTAGAATTACCTATCCAAAAATCTTCCCAGAACCTAATCTTTTTACCATTGCCTACCCTCCAAACATAGCCTAATTTAGCAGCTTGAATAGCACCCATAAACCCTTTAAAGAAGCTTGAAGCATGTTGGGATCTTGTTACAAAAATGTTAGGATTACTAGTGTCATATTTGAAATCTATTAGCTCTTTCCAGAGCTTGTTCTTATCTAAGTTGTACCTTTTTCAACCAGGAAGCTAACAAGGAGATGTTTAAATCTCTCAGACTAGGTATACCCAAACCTCCCTGACTTTTACACATAGAGACCAAACCCCAATTAGCCAAATGGTATCTGTGCTTCTCTTCAGTGTCATCCCAAAGAAAATTGCTCATATGAGTGTTAAACATTTCTATAGCCCACCTAGGGAACTTAATGAAAGACAAAAGGTAAACAGGAATACTTGCCAAACATGACTTGATTAAAGTTACCCTAGCAGCCTGAGATAAAGCCTTCCCCTCCACCCTGCAATCTTGTTCATAATCTTGTCTACAAGGGGTTGGATATCTTCTCTTGCTAGGGGTTCATAATGCGGGGGTATTCCTAAGTACTTTAAAGGAAAACTACCTAGAGGGCAAGAGAAAACATGAGACATTCTATGCCCTTCCTCTTCCTCTAAATTTATAGTCACTAGTTCACTTTTATGAAAATTTATTCTCATTCCTGCAAATTTTCTCATACCATATCAAGACACATTTCAAGTTTTCTAACTTAGCCTCATCAGCTTCAGAGAAAAGGATTGTATCATCAGCATATTGGAGTGCTAAGATACCATTTTCTTTAAAAAATTAACAAGCCCCCTATTAGGCCACTACCTGTTGCTTTCTTAAGCATCCTAGTTAGACCATCCCCTACTAAATTAAAAAGGAAAGGGGAGAGAGGGTCTCCTTGTCTCAAACCTTTTCCCGGTTTGAAATAAGCACTTTCCTCTCCATTCACTATCACTCCTAAAGAACCTCCAACAACCACTTGTTCAATCCACTTTATCCAAAGTGGGTCAAAACCTCTTTCTCTTAGCATAGTAAAAAGGAAATCCCAGGAGACTCTATCGTAAGCTTTCTCATAATCTAACTTAACTAACACTCCTGGTTCACCACTAGTATGCACACTATGAACAAGTTCATGAGCTACCACTACACTCTCCAAGATACATCTACCTTTTATGAAAGCAGACTGGTTATCACTAACTACTCTTTGCACCACATTAGAAAGTCTATTTGTCAACAGCTTAGAGAAGATCTTAAAACTATAATTTAGCAAACTAATTGGTCTAAACTACTTCATATTAGCAGCATCCCCTACCTTTGGGATCAGAGTTACAAGATCATAGTTCAGTCTTTTTAGATCAAGGTGTCCTTGATGGAAATCATTAAAAAGAGCCACTATATCTACCTTGATAAGATCCCAAAACTTTTGATAAAACAAAAAGCTAAGCCCATCTGGTCCAGGGGACCCCTCAGCATAGCTACCAAACACTGCCTCCTTAATCTCCAATTCAGAAAAAGGAGCAATCAACATAGCATTTTCTGCCAAAGACACCTTGTCTTCCTCTTGCCAAAAAGAGGACCCTAAGCTAGCAGATAGTTGCTCTTCCCTAGCAAATAAATTTTTATAAAAGTCCACAGCAACTTTCAGCATACCTTTTTGGTCAAAGACCTGACCAGTAGGAGTTTCTAAATAGTCTATTCTTTTTTTCCTACTTCTATGGTTAGCTACTGCCTGAAAGTAAGCAGTATTTCTATCTCCCTCTAGTATCTCTCTATCTCTAGACCTCTGCCTAGCTTTGATCTCCTCTAAAGACCAGATTCTCTCTAGCTTCTCTTCTATCTCTTTTAAATGTTTGCTCTCAACATCTGATAAATCTCTTACTTCAGCTATCCCCTCTAATCTAGTGAATTCATTAGACAGTTGGGACTTTTCCTTATTCTGAGCAGCAATCTCATTTGCTGCCCACCCCCTAGTAGCTCTTCTCAGATTCCTGATTTTGCATTGCCATCTATCCATACTATTGGCAGAGTTGCAAGGCACTGTCCATGCCTTTTCCACAATCTGCCCAAAAGAATCCTTACCTAGCCACCATTTTTCAAACCTAAATCTCTTTTTTCCAAAAGAGCTGTTATCTCCAAAATCTATTACTAAAGGGTTATGGTCACTAGGTAACCTCTCTAGAGCTTTGACTGAAGCTAAAGGAAACACTGCACTCCATTGGATAGTCACAAAAATCCTATCAATTTTGGAAAAAATGGGGTGTTCTTGTTTGTCCAAGGGAACCTTTTGTTTTTGGGATACAACTCTATCAGACCCCACAGATTAATCCAGCTATTAAAACCAGCCCACTTTTGGTTATAGATACCATTACTTTTATCAGAAGCACCTCTAACTAAATTAAAATCCCCAGCCAACATAATAGGACCATCCCAAGCTGTCCTAACTACCTCTAATTCATCTAGGAAAGCTTGCCTTAACTCATCATAAGCTGGTCCATACACCACCACCAATTTCCACACAAAACCATTGACTTTATTGGTAATCATAACACTAACAGAAAAATCTTTAATATCACCCACAACCATATTAAACTTATCTTCATTTGCCCCAACCAGGATTCCTCCTGCAGAGCCCTTTGCTTCTACGTGATACCAAGAAAAAGGCACATTATGAGCAAGTGATTTTAAAAAACCAGTTGATAGAAAACTCTTCTTAGTCTCCATAATACCTACAATATCAGCATGAGAATCATAAATTCTAGCTATTAGGGATGGCACCCTTCCAAAAGTCCCCAGACCTCTAATATTCTAGAAAAGGCCTATCATGATATTAGTTTTTGTTTTTAGACCTAGGACCTACTGTGGACCAACCTTGTTCCTGGTTGTCTAGACCTTGGTCAGAATTTCCATTCTATTCAATCTTCTCTGGAGACAAAACATTTACATTTGAACTGCTAGCAGCATTCATTCCTGAACTCTGACTAGTAGAAGTACAACAAGTAGACTTACATTCAGTAAAAGCCTCTTTTACACTAGAAGCATATAAAGCAACCAGTAGACTTACATTTAGTAAAGGACTAATCACAAGTGAAAGAGAAACAATCACACTACAATGGACAAAAATGTACAGTAGCTTGACTTTAAGATGATTTCACTCTTCTTGATCGAAATGCATGAGAAGATAGCAAATCAACTTAAAGCCAAGCAACACATCCGAGAATCAGTCAAATAGACATGAGACCACAGTCCTACTTCACATCAGACAAGCGTATGAAAGCAAATAGCACCATGCAAGCTATTTATAGGAGAACCCAGCCTAAAGAGCAGTAAATTTGTTAGGTGAGCAGTGACAGCTGGCCTCTATCTTTTCTCGCCAATAAATAAACAGTCGTGCTCCCTAACACAAAAGATACGATAGCTCTTCAGAGTAAATCTTGACATCTTTAAGACAATCAGCTTTAGTCACAACTCTGGCAACAGGTCAGAAACAGTAAAGTTTTCTTCCAGCGCCAGTCAAATGATCTCGCCATTAAAGGCAAAAAGATGTGAGATAGTACTCAATAAATCTCGAATTTTCTCTTTAAAGGAGAGCCAAAATTTTGATACCTAAAGATTAGTCACCCTATAAAAATGAAAGTTTCAAAACTGAGCATTCAGTCAGTAGCTGTGACCAAAACACATGAATACGCTTTATCGACACAGAAATCATGGTGGGGCAGCATGCTGGGAAGCGAGCATTCCTTCCTCGAATACCACTATGCCCGTCTGATGATGATATATTCCCCTTCCAGTTTAAGAGGAAGCAATTTCATATCAGGCAGAGCTTTGCCATGACGGTCAATAAGAGTGCCATCAAATAAAAAAAGTCAAGAATGACGTACTATTGCCTATGTGATAGGCACTAATATGTCAGGGTCAAACTATAAAAGAGTGCCATCAATATGGAATTTTCACAAAGAATATTGTGTTTAAGAACGTGCTAACGCTATAGGCGAGGTAATAGAAAATTTATGAACATATGCACTGCATTATTTTATTTAGTTTGTATTTACAAATATTATTTCACTAACACCATATTTGTTTTGTTCCTAGGTATTTTTAAATGCAGATTCAACACAGAGATATTACTTTGTTTTAAGGTTTTGTGATATTACTTTGTTTTAAGGTTTTGTGAGATTTTTCAAATGACGTACTATTGCCTATGTGGTAGGCACTAATATTTGTATATATATTCATATGTACATAATGGTATCGAGATGTGTCGGAATTTATTTGTGGATTTATTGGGGTAGGAATTAAATAGATATAGAAGACATCTTCCTGAAGATATAAAACACTATCTTAGACGAATCATGGAGAAAACTACACACTAGAGTTTATGGGCCTACAACACAACGATCTATGTGACTGTATTAATTTTATAACTTGTTTAAATTAAAGGCCATTTTAATGTGATAATTAATTTTGTAATATTGTTTTCTCATTATGCGATCGATGTGTTTTTATACAAAATTATGCTAACCCAACGCACGGGCATGATACTAGTCGAAAAAAGCGGTGAACTACAAGGAAAACTATATGGCCATAATTTTACTGCACAAACTGAAATATTTTTTAGACATGAATATATTGTAATATCAATTGCATGGGACGGTCATATTTAACCAAAACTGTCAGTGTGCGAGTTCATATATATGCACGGCATTCAGTTCATGATATTTTCTTTTTTGTGGCCCAGTACAAGAATGTGATTAAACCAAACCGTAGATAAAGCCTAGCAGGACCCATTTCATATCCCCGACTCAAACATGTTGAAGCTTAGCCACTCCGGAAGGATAGGAAGACCTTGCTCAATGTTGAAAACAATCTACAAGCAACAATGATAACAATAGATAAGCAATGGTGGCTACAAAAAATTGCCAAGTTGGGGAAAGAATTGGCATTGATGCCCACCATTGTTGAGCTATGGTTTCCAGAATCTGTGTAGATACTTCCAAACTTGGCAAGCAGAGTATCATCATAATCATGTCCGCTGCAATGCGACGAGACAAACATCAGGTGGAAATCTTAACTCAACAATTGTACTGACAGTTAGAATGTTTCATCTGAAACTAAAGAAAGAAAACAATGAGAATGGAGACCTGGCAGTCAATTGGCTGTTGTTGAAATCCCTGATGACAGGATTCCTTATATCATCACGAGCACCAGCATGCTGCGACACAAACCTCACTATATATCTCATGGCTATTCCTAAAAGCTTATTACCTCCAAGACCTTGCCCAACACAGGTATCCAGTTTACTGATCTGTGTTAAAGTGCAGACTGAAAAAAATAGAATTCGCAATGAAAAAGCTCACACATCACAGCAGGTTCCTAGTCTCTTCTCTTCTATAGCGGATTGCAATTGGCAACTGACTGCCGACTCTGCAGACTACAGACCTGTAGCTCTGGCATCCATCTTGTGAGCGTTGTGGCCGTGCGGCAACACAAGCAGGTCCCCTTCGTAGTGCCAGGTTTGGTAGTGGGCGTGCAGCGTCATTGAAAGGGATCGAAGTTACCAGGCATAATGTAGGAACATGTAATTAGATCAGATCCAAAATCAAATAGCCAATTAAAAAAGACAATTAGTTTCAGGGTTTGGGTGCTCCCCGTTTCGCACAGTAGGAAGCCCCGAAGGAAAGAGAAGAGATTGGCACACCCTGGAGGTACCTTCTCCTCGCCGGGAAAGTGCATGACTGCATGTTCTCGACGTCAATCACGAACACACACGCACAATATATTCTAATATTTATTGAAAAATATTTATTTACAAACATAAAACACACGCACAATATATTCTAATATTTATTGAAAAAGCAAATCCTCCACTGCACTTGTGGCAGCGCATCAACACTACCAAAAGGCAGCCATCTTCATCAGCTCTCAGAAGGTGACTCCTGGACCGGACGCGATTTCAAGCTGACGGTGATCTTGATCATCTGGGAGGAGTTCCAGTAGTGGTCTGGTAAGGGGAGGTGGCCCCTGTGATTGCGCTTCTTCTAGCGCGTCCATTTCAGCTTGGCCTCCGCCAACAGCGTGACTAGCTCGTTTTGGGACACCATAATGGGTTCCTCGGGTGGTAGTAGCCTAATGGTGAAATAGTGGTCTTCCTCGGGTTGCATGCTAATGGAATGCAGCCGGAGATAGCCGCTGCTGTTGCACAGCAATAAGATCCGCTTACCAATGATGAGCACCAGCTTCTCCACGTCATGATGCAGCGTCAACCTGGCCTTCCTTGGGCAGCTGTAGACGGTCCCCGCATCGGCCGGGTTGATTCTCGGCGGGGCGGCGACGTGGTTTTGGATGATATGGTCGTACAGGTTGATCAAGGTGGGCGACTCTTGGCAACCGGGAACTGGGCACCCGTGGGGCGCATAGTTGCAGATGTCCTCGTGCTCATCACCTCCTCCTAAGCGGTGTCTCTCGTTGCACCCATTGTTCTTGCAATGTTGCTTTATCATCTTGATGACGTTCTCCAGCTCATCGCAGCGTTCGGTGGGTCCTTTGCAGATTTTGCACATTCCGTTCTCGTTCTCGAGGCACCTTCTGCACGTGAAGCGACGATCGGTCTTACACTGCACGGTTTAGAGAGACAGAGTGAGATGTACTGCATGATTGAGAGAGAGAGAGAATTTGCTTACCTTGAATATCTGTTCTTCGTATATGTTCTTACAATCATAGAAAATCAATGGCGTGAGATCCATAAGGTCTACGATGACGACGGGCGGTATGGCCAGGGTTGCTTCATCGGCCGGGTTGACTGCCTTTCTCTTCCTCCGATGAGATGATGACGGAGTACCAGTCTTCGACGGCCCCGGCCTCGTCATAGTACTAAGAGCAACCTGCAATGTGTGAGGGGGCTGGGGATATTATAGATGGTAGAGAGTGTGAGGGGGCCTGGGGATTTATAGATGGTAGAGAGTGTGAGGGGCTGGGGACTCTTCAGGTTCAAATGTTCAATGCAAAGAGATGGGAAGGAGAAGGGGAAGCAGGCGGAGTGGAAGGGAAAGAACGCATTGCATATGAAGTGGAAACTGAAGGGGGCGAGTGGGAGATGCCGTGGATGGATTGGAGTGGGCTCCCCCAGATTATGAGCAACATTATGTCATGCACAAAAGATTAATGAGAAATTAAACATGCAAGTATAGTAACACAGCCGGCAGCCTGCATTTGGATGGACAGATGTGTTGGAAGCTCTTAAAAAATGAAATAGATTCTGTAGATCAACGTGGTGGAGAGAAATAGGAGTAAATGCCCCATAATGGGCATTGGTAGATGAATTGTTAGTGGCGGCACATCTCGGCATCGACCCCGGCCGGCCACATATCAAGATTGCTGTGTCGAGATGCAGCCTCGGGCGAACAACCATGGCCCACATGGACCACATAAATGGCGCATTAGTGGGGGATCGTGGAGTGGAAGAATAAATACGGGTCGGGAGTTACGTGGGAGGCAGCGGCGGGTGGTCCACTTGAATGGCGCATTAGTAGGGCAGCGGAGGAGGCTGCAGTGCACTTGAAGACGGAGGGTAGGGCAGCGGAGGAGGCGGCACTGGAGAGGACGGGCTATAAACACCTTTCATCACCAGCCAACACCTCCCACACGCAATGGGCAAGTTAGGCAAGAAAGCCATGGCGGTAGCGTCCGCGCTGGTGCCCAAGGGGAGGAAGAAGCGGGAGGCAGAGGAGGACGAGATGGCACCTAAGATGAAGCACAAAGCGGAGTGTGAGGGGCCTGGGCAGAGCAGAGGGTGAGGGTGGAAACGCTTCAGATCAGAGGATGTGGTGGGTGGGTCACCATAATAGGCCAAGGTGGAACGGATGCCTCTATGCCTAAATACGAGACCCCCACTAAGTGATTTTCCTAGCTCATCAGCTTTGATCCATCCGGCGCTCATCACTGTGGCACTAACTATGGCTTGGCTGCTTGGGCTTCAGCTTCAACTCCAGCCATCCTACCGCAAAGGCCTCCCGTCTCTTGCCCTTGCCACTAACCATCATTCATACATGGTCATCAGCTTTGATCCATCGTCCGGCGCTCATCACTACGGCACTAACTATGGCTTTGGCCGCTTGGGCTTCAGCTTCACCTCCAGCCATCCTACCGCAAAGGCCTCTCGTCTCCTCCCCTGTCCACTAACCATCATTCATACATCGAAACGTTCCCACTAGCCACTGCACCATGCATGCATTCAAATGGTGAAAGGTCTACGGCCTGCTCCAGTACAATCTCTCTCAAAGGCCTCCCGTCTCTTGCCCTGTCCACTAACCATCATTCATACATGGTCATCAGCTTTGATCCATCGTCCGGCGCTCAGCTTCACCTCCAGCCATCCTACCGCAAAGGCCTCCCGTCTCCTCCCCTGTCCACTAACCATCATTCATACATCGAAACGTTCCCACTACGCATGCATTCAAATGGTGAAAGCTCTACGGCCTCCTCCAGTACAATCTCTCTCTATAAAATAAATACTCCCAGCTGTTGCAATACGCCAAGATTGAAGTCCTCTTCTTCCCATATCGGCTTGAAGGGCCATGTCAAGCACAGCCTGGAGATGACCAATGCGGTGCAGTGCCTTTGTTGTGCGTGCAACATCATTTGTTTTGCAGGGTGAGGTCTTATAAATGACTATATTGTTCTGATTGTCTTATTTCAGGTCCAGACCACCTCACGCATTCGGCGCCTACCGTGGTGCAAGTGCATGCAACCCGCCGCCTGCAGCCACGTCGTCGATGGGGAAGGATTGAAGAGTGGACGGGAGCACAATGCACGCCGATCATTTTCCCTTTTCTTAAGTATAATTTTTTCCGGTCATTTAGTACCAATATGTAATTATTTTCTCTATGCTAGCACATCACAGGTTCCAGTTACTGAATGCTATCACTGTCACGTCCTACCAAAAAGAGATTGTTTGCCTCTGTCGATCGTTTCAATTTTTAATTTTACAATTTTTATTTCTGAATTTCCTGAAATCCAGTATTGTTGAATTCCAATACGGTGTCTACAAGGTTTAATTTCATATATGAATTGGCACCTTCCATATCTTTTCAACCTTCACATAAAACAATATAGAGCAATATGTTACACTCAGATTTTGAACTATACATAAAACACTACAAATTACCAACATAGATTTTCTTTAGTTTTGTGTAGCATTTTTAGATTCACTGCACGTCGTACCTTTTGTTTCCTGCAACGGTGAAGTCTTTCGCCAAGAACGTTCATCAGCGACTAAAGTGATTCGCGTGGGCTTGATGATTTGGCTATATGAAAGAAACGTTTCATATGTTTTATTGGTTATGAAAGAAATGTTTCTTAAAGAAGGCATGCAACTGCAGCAGTCTGCAGGCATGGACTGACTACTCCTAGTGCGTTGTCTGATCTCACTACTGCAGAGTTACAGATTTGAGACGGGCTAAGAGGATAGTTGGAGACGGGTATCAAGTGCGTCTATATTTCTGGGTCTCTGATAACAGCAAATCTGTGATGGGTAAAAACCCGTACAGTTCAGCGACGGGTTAAAACTAAAACCCGTCACACAATTGTAACAGAACTACGACGGGTTAGTACCGTCTAAGTTTTATACAAACTTAGCGACGAGTGAAAACCCGTCTATGTAGACAAATACAACAGACGAGTTATTAACCGTCAAATTAGTGTTAAATGTGTCGTCTCATATATATAGGTTTTCAGCAATACAGCGACGGGTTAGGTTGTGCAATTGTTACATGACAGTGAACAAACGCGAATCACAATCATATTAAGCTTGTATGTCTAGCTGCAGATAGCTTAGGGTTTAGTAGTATTTGTCGTTAAACAACAAACACAAAACGATGCAGATAGTTGGGTTCTAAAGCTAAAGTTTTTGCAGCAGCAGCCTTGTACAATTGGACGATTATTTCCCCAGTTGCAACATCAAGAATGATGCAATAACTTCTCGAATTCCCCACAGCACCCCTTTCGCCAGTTCTGTACTCGGCACGTCAAAGTCCTTGCATACAAAATTAACACAACCTTTCAGCTAATGCATACAAAATTAACACAACCTTTCAGCTAATGCATACAAAATTAACACAACCTTTCAGCTAACAGGTAAAAACAATAAATCAGCACTACTAGTATGCTGAGCCATATTATTTCTAGTTCCATGAGTTCACCGAAGTTTACCTCTGGATCTGCACAATTTGCAGCCACCATTGCTAATGTCATGTGATGTGCAGTGTAGAAGCCACAACTTCTGTCCTTGGGTTGCCGGTGGCACTTGCAAAAATTTAAGCAACAAAATCATCATCATATACAAGTACAGATTTGAGATGAATTGACGGGTTAACAACAAATTTTAAATAATACCGCAAACTTAGTGGCATGTATTAGCACACCCTTAGCCCGCTTATTTTTGTAATTTGAAAGACCATACGCCCTGCAATTATGCAACATGACCATGTGATCATTATGGATTCCAGCTTAAATTAAATGCTGACAAACAGACTTACTGGTTAATGACTGATTTCAATAGGTCATGGTCACACTGTTTTGATCTGATAGAGTCAAGGTAAAGAACCTTGTTCCACCTTGGGATGATTAGCACCAATATCCAGTGATCTCCAGTATTGTGGGCAAACATTATAACGCTATTCGAGAAGGCTGCAAAGTGATCAAACACGCTTTTGATATATTCCACAATAGAAGACTCCTTAGTTTTAATATAATCCTTCGAGAACATCTAGGGTCCATAATGCCCACAGGCAAACCATCCTCCTTTACCTTTAGTGCCATGTATCTGAAGACATAACAAAAGGGAACAGTTAAATTATTAATTCATTCCTTACAAAATTCTGATAACTAGACTTAATGAAATTAAGGCTTCATTCTCGGGAAGATTTGTAAAATAATTGTGTCATAAATGTGAAACTTATAGCAGCTATCAGGAAGCTAAGGTCCAGTGTGTGACCACAATCTATCTTTTAGGCAGCACCTTGCTGCCCGGTACCACTGACAAGCACATATATAATGGTGTTGGACACATGTAACAAATTCAGTCAAATTGCAAGCACATTCTGTCAAATTTAAGAGTTATGAACTTTACAAATTGCAAGCACATTCTGTCAAATTTAAGAGTTATGAACCTTACAAACTCCCTGCAAGTTTTAGCTTGCGTTCCACTGTGCTACAATGTTATGCCTTTTTTACTAAAATAACTTTTGAAGAGGAGCTTCGAACTTACATGGAAAAGCTGCGTAATAGGCCCATGTCCATTGCGTCAATATTAAAGAGGTCATACAAGTCACTGAATCCAACCGCCACTTCAATATCTGAGTCCTCGGTACTATGACATAAATCGGAACCATCAAATTTAAAAATTATATCAACCTTCTGTTGACCACAGGCCTCAAGATAATAGGCATGGAGTCTTCTGGTTGAAGGACCACAGCTGCAAAGATCATTTTCTTTAAGCATTGCCTCTCCAAACTTGAAATCGGGGTTGGCTTTGGTCATTGCTGAAGAGGACTGCCTCTTTTTCTTACCCTTCCCTGCTCTTCTTTGTCAACGACGTTGAGACCCCGGGTTGTTGCGTACCTGGACGACACATTTTGATGTGGCCTCCCTGTCTTCGTATAGGCTGTGCTTATATTTTGCTTATTCATCTGTTGGGCACCACCAACCTTCGGTCTATGGGGTTTGCTAACCTTCTTCTGCTTATACATATCCAACTCACTCTACCTCTATGCCAATACTTTTAGCAACAGAAAATAAAGAAGCTGTAGAAACAACAGCAGGTTTGGGTTTTGTTTTCTTGTTACCTGCATTGTCTTCTAGGCACCATTTCCTTTTAAATTCCTGAGCATTCTCCTGAACAGTTTTGCCATTATCAATTTTCCTGTTGTTTCTCCTCATAGGAAACACAGGACCCCACTGATTCTTCTTTGCCTCCTTCCTTTGAATCCTCTGTTGCTTTTCTTCTGCTCTCTTCTGTTCTGTTTCCTGGCTGGGTTTAGTGAGCTGATTTTCTTCTCCTATCCCTTGCTGACCTTGTTCTTGGTGTTCACTAGCCTGCTGCACAGAGAAACCTTCATCTTGACTCAGCTTTCTTGATGAATGCCCAATTTCTTTCTCCTTTTGCTGATTCTGTTGCTTCAGGATCTGAACCCATTCATTTGGAAGATTGATCTTCTCAGTATCTTCTTCCATTGCCATATCACTATCTCCAGATTCAGCTTGTATAGCTTCCTCATCTTTCTCCAAGTTCATATCAGCCAAGAGCCTAACACAGTTCACCTTGTCTAGCCCTTTAGTATTGATCCTCCTATCACTTGCATTTTCACCACTAACATCTGCAGCAATACCACCAGCCTGCAAATTCCTTCCAGAGCCCATTCCTAGCTTGTTCACAGATTCACAAATCTCCTGGGTTAGTTTTTCAGCTTCCAACTCAGTTTCTATATCCTGTAGCAGCCCATCTTCTTCTTCTAGGTCCTCAATAAACCCTTCGCCCAGTTCCATAGCCGATAACCAGCTTGAATCCAAATTCCAGTTGCTTCCCATCTGACCATTCTCCACATGATCCTCAAAATGTAAAGCTCTCTTTGCAGAGCCACCTCCCTTAGAAGCACTGCTTCCTGGGGGCTCTTGGCTCAGGTTTTTCCCTCCCTTCCCCAAGTTCTCAGACTCACTCCCACCATCTTGACCTCCAATATCCTCCTCCCCTGGCATAGTTTCTCTGGGATCAACTGCTTCAAATCCACCATTACCATCCTCTTCACCATCCTCTGAGTCACTTTGGTCATACCCTTCAGGTTTGAAATGGATCACATGCAAGTCTCTGTTGAAAGCATACATCCTATATCTAGGTATCTTGGTAGGATCTTTACACAAGATTTTCACCCTCACCATGCTAAAGAAGGTATTGAAGAGAGTTTTCCAATCCAGTTCCACCATCAGACCTATGCTTGAAGCCACTTCCCTGGCAGTATCCCAGTCAACCCATTTAGCTGGAATTCTAGTAATCTAGACCCAAACTTCTTCAAGCTTGCCCACAGCCTCATCATTACCATTCCACACACTCAAGGAAGCCACCAAATCTGGTTTGTTGCTAAGGTTGAACTTTGATTCTTTTCCAATCACAAAGTTCTCCACCTTTTTGTTTGGTGGGAATCTAGTGATGAATTTCCTACCCTCAATCTTCTTCAGTTGCCAAGCCCAACCTTTGTCAAATAGCTCTCTCAAGTTCTCCACTAACTCTGTCTCTTCAATCTCCCCTTCCACAATAGAGATGGCCCCAAAGTTGTCTAAGCCCTGCCAATGCTTGAATCTGTCACCTCTAGCTGTCACATCAATGTGGAAAAAACCC
Organism: Themeda triandra; assembly: GCA_018135685.1. Classification (NCBI taxonomy): domain Eukaryota; kingdom Viridiplantae; phylum Streptophyta; class Magnoliopsida; order Poales; family Poaceae; genus Themeda; species Themeda triandra. The sequence continues at coordinate 835,255 of JAENPR010000119.1, read as the reverse complement.
AATCCCACATTGGCACTCCCATAATATTGCCCTGTCATTGGTGTCACCTTCCACTTGGGACAATCCTCTACCACATGATCTGATTTGTGGCAGATGAAACACACCTTTGGCTTCTTGCAAGAGGAACTCAGATGTCCAGCAAACCCACAGTTGAAATAAACAGCTTGCACATTCTTATCAGACTTTTCTCCAGAACTTCCTTCCCCATCCATACTCTGTTTGTCCATCTCCTGAACTGCACTTTCATTGCCTTTATGCCCTTCTCCTGCAACAGTCTCAACAGTTGGATTCTGAGCAATCCCCTGCTATTATCTAGCCTGGAAATTCTGTCTCCCCCTCTCTCTCCCCTGAGTACCTCCTCCCCTGGGTTTTCCTCCATCAAACTCCCTGAAACCCTGATACGGTTGGAACGGAGGATGAGGTACCTGAGTTTGATTGGGGTAGAAGCCGTACGACGGCGGAGGAGGTGGGTGCCCAAAGTACGGCGGTGGTTGCATTGGTGGGTACTGGACTTGATTCCAGTTCCCACCCTGCGCCCATGGATCCCAATCCGATTCCTCGGTCTGTTCCCTCGACCTCTTGCCGCCATCTCACCCTTCACCGCCTCCGCGAACGTCTTCTTCCTCCCTACACCCCAGAAATTTGTCGCGAAACTCAGCTTGGAAGGCGCTGCCTCCCACTTGTCTGCAGCTCCAATAGGGTAGCAGTCGGCGATGGAGAAGGATTTGGAGTTCCACAGATCTCTCCTTACCCACACCAAATTCTCCGTCTCCTTCCCCGAAACCCTAGTTTTCCGCTCGGAGGCGACCGAGGGGACAAACCACCATTGCCCCCAAAATTTCTGGATATTCTCCTCCCCTCGCACCTGGATCCGGGCTTTGGACTCGGGCTTCGGGCCTCCGCAAGCCCTAGCCGCCATGCCCCGGGAGCTCGCCACCTGGTTGGCCTTCGCTACGCCACGTCTCTCGAGCCCCTTCCTGAGACGGCCAGCCGGGCCCTGCCCCGACGTCTTCAGCCTCTGACGCGGTGGGTACCCCCGCTCTCTCACTAGTGAGTGGGGCGCCTTCCCTGACGACGGCGAGGGAGCGCCGCCCTGCGCCGCCGCAGGCGCTCGCCGTGGTTCGCCCTCTCGAGACATGCCCTCGGCAATGCTAGAGTTTTTTATCGAGCAGAGTCCCTCACTGCCTGATTTTGCGGTCGAGGGAGATCTCGGCCGATTTGAGGAGCGCCCGTCGCAGCGCCATCTCCGCCTCCGCCTCCGCCTCGCCTGCTCCGCTCGAGTCGAAGGTATTACAAATACAAATACTAAAATCTGATTTACTCTTAAAGAATGTTTTAGCTCGGAAATTAAAACTAATTTTATACCTTTTCTAAAATCATGCTCTATATTGTGGTTCCTCACTTTGTTAGTAGATACTCTTTTTTTTAAAATTTAGTTACTCTTTCTAATATACACTGAAAGTGACAAAATAATAGCCCATTGCTGGCATGAATTTATTTAATTGATATAATCGTGCGGCACGACCCATGAATAATTTTGCAGACCGTGGCATATTTCACTTTCGCAGCCAGCAACTATGGTTTTTTTTTTTATGATTGATCGGCTTAGTAAATAAATAAATAAATAAATAAATAAATAAATACGACATCGATTGGCGCCTCCATTATTCCGGCTGTGTGCTTGACTGCTGGCTGCTGCTAGTGCTTGTCGGACGGATTACTGGGTCCATCCAAAACATTCTAAAATAAACTACAATGGCATAAATTGATTTAGGTGCCAATGGTGGATAAATAAACCAAACTAGCTGAAACGCACTGCTACCAACTTGCACCTTTTTCGCATTTCAGAGATATTGTAAACCAGGTTTGACTTCTATGAAGCTAGAAGGGAGGCAGGTGATGCCAGTATACTTTCACCACCCAGTAGCCAGTATGAACTTTGGGCAATTATGCCAACTTCCAGTTCGCAGAATCACAACAGCACTATACCAGTTAACCATAAGCTTACCACAATGGATGGCCATCACAGATGAACGACCTCTAAAAGTTTGCATATAAGCGCATGATATTAACATGGTTGCAGAAACAAGTTGACTGTAAATGAGAAATGAGAAACATGGGCGTACAAACCCACGGGTACCAGCAGTAATCAAACCAGGCAAAGGGCGTTTCACCCGCACTTACATGTAGAATATCATATGACTTTGTCATAATATCCAACAATGAAAAGAGTACCATGTAGAGATTAATAATCGTGCAGCAATATTGACTCATTCTAGTACAATTTGATGAGAGATCATGCCATAAGCAATAAGCATAGCAGAAAACCAATCTTGCGATTCGCACAATTGTACTTCAACAGGATCAACTAAAATCACGATAAGCCACAATGTGAACAGTTTTTCTATGTGCACTAGTCCCTCTTCAATCTCCAGGAACAAATCTGTATACTAAAACAATGTCCGTGTCTCGATGCTGGTATCACTGGCTTTCAGTTTTACCAGTTTGTTCAGGGTCATTACCATTGGAGTCATTGGTGGATGTGCTAGTTTCAATCTTGGGATCCACCTGCTCACCATTGTTAGACGTTTCTGTAGCTCCATCACCCTTGTTAGATGTCTCTTCTGAAGAACCATTCACTCCACTAGAAGAATCTCCTTGGGAGTTCTCAGCCTCAGTTGAGACACTGCTGTTCTCAGAGTTCTCTTCTTTGGAATATGACGATTCAGTGGTTGTACCTGTGCCCTTCTCATCATCACCAGATGCCGTCTCAGTATTTTGTTCTGCAGAGGTGGTATCAGATGAGTTACCCTTGTCATCATCAGATCCAGTCCCAGATGATGCTGTTGCACTTTCATCTCCCAATCCAGTTTCAATATGGACAGCCTCACCAGTGCCATGCTCAGATGAATCTGAGGTAGCGGAAGTTGCATCACCTTGGTTTTCAAGGGCATCATTTTGTGAATTATCAGTATGAACTGATGGTATATTCCCTGTTTCATCAGGAAGACTGCCAGTGGCACGGTCATCAGTTGCTTCAGCCTTGGCATCATCAGGAAGGGATCCAGAACCACTTTGAGTATCAACTGCCTCCTTTTTCTCACCTTCTCCATCTGATCCATTCCCACTTCCACTTGCACTGGTTGATTCGTCACCATGCACCACTTCATCATGAGACGTTCCACTTGCCTCCCCAGCGTTTTCCTCTTGTGCATGATTGTTTTGGGACATATCATCTCCAGTTGAATTGACTTCACTTTTACTCTCAGCAGCAGAGTTGGATTCAGCATCATGCTTGCCTTCTTCTGCGTGACCGGTGGTTTCATCTTCATTGTCATTATTATTAGCTTCTGTATTACCATCTGCACTTTTGACTTGCCCTTCTTCCGCTTCTGACCGCTCAGTGTTTCTCTTGTCATCTTCATGCAAGTTAGTACTGTCTTTATCGAACACAGTCTCTCCAGTATTCTCATTATGATCAAGAGTATCTGAATGATGATCTACAGCACTTTCTTCTGGTTTAGTTGTTACATCAGGATTGTCGCCAACCATGTAACTACCTGCCTTTTCTTTCCTCCCCTGGAACATGCTTCTGTCATTATGGGCAAGCTGGTCCTCAGCATCATCCAAGTACTCGTTTTTCTTATCATAGGAATGCTTCACCTGATACAGGAGCCAGAAAATAACACCTAAAAGTAAGGTAGCTTGGAGTAGTGTTTTGATTCTTGATCCCCTGTTCCTTTGGTTCCGACTATTTAAATGATGAAGCATGTTTACACCTGGTTAAACAATGCATAATGAACATGACGCCACCAGTTAGTACCAGTCAGCACAAGACACAAAATATAACAAGATAATCTGAGTAGATGTTCGTGAACATAGCACAGCAAAAACAGTAGAATCTGAGTGCAAATTTTTGGGCTGGGTAGTTTCTGAGTGCAAGTCAAGTGAAAGATGGATGTTAAGATCTACTCTCTTCATTCCAAATTATAATACGTTTTGGATTTTTTACATATATTGCTTTAACTTTGTTATCTAAGTCAAAATATAATTTGGGATGTAGCAAAATATATGTATGTAGCAAAGTCAAAACGTCTTATAATTTGGGATGGAGGGAGTAGATCCTCTAGAGTTGCACTCAGGAACTACCCGACCCAAAAGGTAGTTTTAATATTGCTTTTCTACATATATTGCTTTAACTATGTTATCTAAGTGCATAGCAAAAGCTATGTATGTAGAAAAGGCAAAAGGTCTTATAATTTGGAATGGGGGGAGCAAGATCTAAGAGACCAAATATGGGTTCAGAAGGAAAGACTCTGTCCTGGTGAAAGGATGTCCAACTATACATACAATCAGTAAGCATAGTAAGAGAAAGCAAAGATCCACATGGTTTATGCAATAATGTTAGCAAAACAAGAGAAATATTGGAACATAGCATATGGAGATTGGAGAGAGACAGGTAAGATGTACATAGAAGGAAGCATTTCCAAGGCCATAAGCCCATATAACAGAGAAGAGTATCAAAATTCAATTTATGTGCTGCACTGCACTGCACTGCCAATGAATGCAGCTCTGCTTTCCCCTTTCTTCAAGCAGTCAAGCACAAAGCATACATACATGGTAGGAAATAGCAATTTATGCTCTCAGCCTTGGGGACACATCTAGTCACAATTTCACCGGAAGCAGTTTCCAGATCAGTATATGTCTAGGCGAATTCAGAAACAAGCTAGTTAACAGAATGTAAAGCGAGTCAACGAGGTCCAAAATGTAGACACCCGAAACATCATTATCAAACTAGAGCATCTTTTCTGTGGAAAAAAACAGTAATCTAACACCAACCAAGGTAACACCAGCTAGTACGTAGTATAAATAGATATACAACAGTATAATATGCGGAGTTTCCAAAAGGGTCATCCCGAGGGTCAAACTGTGAGCCTGTAGATTCCGAAAAAAGGCACCTACAAATTGGACGGGATTTGAGCGAGAATGGTGGTAGAAATGTCACTTTCCTCTTCCGTTTATGGCTGGATTTGCAGCCTGGAACATGCACCCAAAGCCAAATAGGCGTACTGCTGCTTGAACTTGAACCCCTAAAAAGGAACCTGGACGAGCACCCCTAAAAAGGAACCTGGACGAGCAAATTGAGCACAGGAACGTTTGACAGGCAGGGGAGGCAGATGAAACGCGGCGCGGAATCATCAACTAGGCTACTTGGGCGGCGGCGGCAGCGGGGCACATTTGGTCGCTCGGCGGCGAGCGCGCAGGTAATCGCGCATGGAAGCTAGTACACAGTACACACTCATCAGACCTACGAAACCAAACGCCGCGCGAGCAGTACGACGTTGGAGGGAGCGCAGCGCAGCGCAGCGCAGACGAGGGTCCAGGCGGCGGGCGAGGAAGGGACTAGGTACGGACCTGGCTGGTTGGTTTCCGGCGGACCGGGGCAGTTGAAGGAAGGCGAGCCGCCAATGGCGCCGACGGACAGCGAGGCCGGCGGAGGACGCGATGCGGCGCAGCAGAGCGGGGGCGTGGGTGTGACTGCCGCGTGACCCTGCGTTGATGGCTGATGATGATGATGGGGGTTAGGAGTAGTTGGGGCCGACGTGGTAGTTTGGTTTGGTTGGGTTTAGATCTGGGACGACACGCCGTGGGCCGTCCCCTGTTTTTTTCCCCTTCCTGTTTCGCTTTGCTTTTCTTTATTTTTCTCCGCGGCGTACGGTGCATCTGTCGCGGGGTAGTACGGCCGGAACTGGATGGATCTGGCGCTCGTGTCGTGTCGTGTCACGGCCTCGGCCGGGCCGCTCGCTCGCTGCCGGTGTTTGTTGCTTGCGGTCGCGCCTTGGATTCGTCGCTCCTGGCATCGTGCTCGTGCTGGTGCTCCTGCCCCCGCACGCGACAGGCGCGTCGTACGGTGGATTCCTTTCCATCGGTCTTTCATTACTGTACCGCATAGTACGCACACCGGAGATCCAGCTGCATCGCACCACGCCAACGCTTTGGACGTACAAGGACGGCGGCACTGCGTGCCGCGTGCGGCGCGTAATTATGTGGGCGCCCGTGCCAGCTTCGTCACAACGCCGCTCGGGTCGTGATAGGGTTGCCTACAACAACGTCGAACGATTTGGTATTTAGACATACTAGTAGAAAGGGCGCGCCCCTGCGCGCCTGGCTCAAATTTACAATGGCCAAAGATTGTAGAACAATAAGCAGGGAGTGCACTGTCTGGTTGGTTTATAGAGTCTGTTTTGTTCAGTACACTTGTACCAGGGTAGGTAACATAACCAGCTAGGTGGAGTCCATAGCTTAGAACATTGTTTACCACGTATCTAAGTATATAAAGATCTTGCTCCAAGTATACATTAGTAGTAGTGGCCTGCCAAACCATCAGCAAGAGTGACATACAAATAGTGTCCTGTAGTTTAGAGGCCGCAAATAATGGGCCAACAAATGTTGTCAATAGACTGTGGTGGCTACTTACTTATTTTGCGGTCTTGGATAAACCAGATGTATTGTTGACTTGTTGTTGTTCTTTGAGTGCAGGCTGCGACTATCAGTCTTCATTCTGAATAAATGTGGCAGTATATCATGGTGCTATATTAAAAAGGATACATATGACGGTTAAATGGATTGAGTATTAGTGGGCTCTATAAAGAGAACATGCCAAATTACTTTTTAGCTTGACGCTCTGAGGCTCAATGAGGCGGAGCCTTGTAATCATCTGCATGTGCGTCGACAGAATCACTGTCACCACCAGCAATAACCTGCAGTTGGCAGGTTGGTATTGTGTAAGAAGGGAGTAATTGACTAAGGATGTGATACATATAGTACTGGAAACATTGGTGTGATAATATAGACTCTGTTTTGATGGAACCTTGTCTTCGTCAGTATGGGGAACCTTGTCTTTGTCAGTATGGACAGCCGATGCTGTAACTTGCACAACTGGAACTTTTTGTGGGCATCTAGCTTGTTGTAAAGTGCATGCAGGTTAGTGAGCATTGGCATAGTAAAGTGGAAACAATGGAAATCTGTGTAATAGAGCAATAGATATGACTATTTCAGTATGCATGGGTGTCTACCCTGTTGAAGTATGTGGTAAATTTGGGACAAGCAAAGTCAAAGAGATAACGCAACTGTGTTCCTAGAATAAACCAAACAACGGCAACATACTCTTCTTATGCAGTCAATAAATGTCTTGGTTGCAGCTGATTTACAGACCGAGATATGCAGTTTAGTGCAAAGTTCAACTGCAAGGTGCCATGGCAGTCATTAACGAAGGCAAGGAACTGGAACCCGTAGTCCAAGAGGTAAGATAGGCATCAGTACGCAGTTGCAGGCTGACCCTATCTATTTTGCACAATTTAAATGGAAGTAGAAAATGTTTCATCATAAAATATTGAAGGAAAATTCTCATGTATCGAAATGTTAGTAAAGTGAAAGTATTTGGCTGGTTAGAACGCATTGCAAAGGGAATGGTAAATTCATATTATCATAGAAAAGTAGCCTTAACCACCTTTCCTAAAGTGATCTCCTATAGGATAATAAAGCAACATATAAATTTCTAAGCATCTATGAAAGGCAATTTAACCTTGACATTAAGGAATCAGAAAACCCTTCAATTCAATGTGATCTATTATATATACTTATCCTAAATAAAAAAATCAAGTGTAATAATTGTGATGGTTGAACTGATTGTAAACTATAACAATACATGGACAAAATTGGAGTATTTTTTTAGAAGAGATGAATCAAATGTTCAAATGGAATATGTAGGCATATGTAAAACGAGACTCTGAGACACTCCACGAGGGGAACCAAAGAAAGAAAATCTTCTGAAGTGGAGTCTGCAAGGCCTAACAGTAAGGTAAAAAAAAAAGCATGTAGATTATTTTTTAGAATTATCAGAAGAAGAAACAAATAATTGTCCCATATTTTTTAATTAAATATTTAGCAATTTATTAGTGTGTTTTTTTTGGCAAAGCACCTATTAGTGACTGTGCACTGTAATCTGTGTGGTTTTGACTAACTTATTTATACATGCTATCTTATGAAAGAATGTAAGTTTGGGTTGTACCCTGCTATTGTTCTGCTTCCTGTTGATAGTCCATTCACGGTGCATGTAGTCTTTATACCATACTTTCTTGACGGCCAAGTTGGAAGAAGTACAACACTGAGCAGGCATGGGCACCATTTATAACATTAAGGGCAAACAATATCACCTTGCACATGACACATTAGACTGAATTAGAATCCAAAGAGTTTCAATCAATGAAGCTGGCCTTTCCAAAAATGAGGCATGTAGGAAGGTAAAAGGGTTTTTACAAAGTTACAGGACCTCAAATGAATCACTGTAAGATGTATAGCATATGCAGATGTAGAAGATGATCTACACTCTGAAAAATGATCACAGGAAAACATGAGATGCAAATTAAATTGTTGAGTGACAATGTTCAGTCATCATGTTAGAACCAATGAAGTAAATGTTCAAACAGAACATATAGACTGGTGTAAACAGAGATACTCCATGGGATGGACCCAAGGAGAAACTGTAGAGTTAGATAACTAACCTTCATACCACTGGACGAAACCAGACAGTTGATTTGTACATGTGTGCCAAATCGTTTGGCAGTAGCAGTGGCAAATGACATGTATTCCTGTCATAGTTGGAACTGGAACTGTCTTTAGCTATCTACACCAACCAAAAACAAAAGAAAAGGCTATTTGTTATGAGCAAAGAATTCATAAACTGCTATAAATCAATCTAGCACGCAATGGACATAGGCCATGGGAAGACCTATGTCTGTGATAATAAACTGTAAACTTCCATACACATAAAAAGGGTTGGTGTGTGGCAAAAAAATGAAATTTAAATTTAGCTTAGAAGGAAAATGAAAATGCTGTATGCAAATAATGGATAGTAAAGGCAAGATAAGATGTTGTATGCACCTCAGTTTCAGTTTCTTGAATTTAGAACATACAAAACCAATAGTTTGTAATTTCAGTTTAGCTATAACATGGAACTAAAAAAAATTCAGCACCAGTCTGTTGAAGTAAAATTAGAAGGTCGACCTATTTCTTGGCCAGGCTCATCAACAATCCCATGCTCGTTGGCAACACTAATAAGTACTTGTGTTTCAGACTGGTACAACATTAACTGAACAGCATGCATAACATTAACTGAACAAACTAATTGTCAGCAAATGTGCTCAGTTAGAAACTTCATTCAGATCAATAACTGGTACAACATGCATAACATTAACTGAACAACTTGATCCTACGTCACATACTGGATCTAATAGAGCAATCGAGCAAGTTGGAAGATGGCTGTACATAGACAGAATTACGCTTTTTTTTTTGAAATAAATAGACAGAATTACGCTCTCGGCACATGTTCTGGCCTCCGCAATGACTGGATGACTGTACCAGGGGGGAAAAGCATTTGTTTAATGAAAATAAACATGAACCAGAAGTAGGCCCTCACTTGATTAGTGAAGCAGCCAGCACGCCATGACGAAACAAACAAAGGTCATGCTGAAATAAGGTATGTGAATATCAATTCTTAAAAAATTCAGCAAGCACACCACTCAAAACATTAACTATACTATGAAACTGTAGCTTAACTATGCAGTTGTGTACCCATTTATAACCTGAATTTTTGGATCTGATGTTACCATCAATCAGAAAATGCTTTTTTCCTAATTTTGTCGTCTCCCAAAAAAAAGTAAAATTGATTGGCATTGAAGGTAATATGGACTAAATTTACCAAAATTAGGACATCAAAGAAGCACTGGTGGTGGACAATACCTCTTTGAATAACCCTTCTTCATTTCCTATTTTTGGCCATAAGCTTGACCTTGAAACCAAAGACGTCGGTTAGATTACACAAAAGGAGAAACTATCACAAGATGTACATTTCAGATGTACATTTCAGAAGTAAATTCTCACGATGGAAGAAGGTAATTTGGAGCAATATGGCCACCATGAACCATTCTGGTACGCTATCAGTTTCACACAATGCGGATAAGCTAAATATTTTGGAGGCAACACACCAAACGAAGGGCCTGCAGAGACAAAATGAAGACATCTCAACAAAAACGAATTGCAAAATTTGACGAGGCAAACACGAAACCATCGTTACCCCCAACCCTAACCCTAGGGTACAGCTTGAACATCACGTGTGAGGGAGCTGCTCGGGGAGGAGACTTGGATACGGAGAAAGAGGTAGAGGGGAGGGAAGCCGCCCGCGCCATGCCACGCCGCGCCACCCGCGCATCTGCGCCCGCCAGCCCGCACCGCCCTGCCCGCGCCGTCGCTGCCGCCGCCACCGCTCCGAGGCACGCCGTTGCCGTACCACGTGCGTGGGGTCGTGGAGGAGGACAAGAGACATGGAGGAGGGGATGGGCGCCGGCCATGGGGCGGCGTCGCCTCGGCCTACGCCTCGTGCTCGCGAGAGGCCGAGAGAAAGGACGGGGATGAGTTCGGGAGAAGTTTCTAGTTTCACGTTTTCCTTTTTTTTTTTGGCTGTGGTGAGGTGCGTGGTAGCTTATATTTGGACCTGGCCTTTCTGACGTGGACCAATCTAAGCAGCCGGAGGTGACATGTCGTTGAGATGTACCAATAGCAGAATTTCGGCGACGTGGCTGGGCTGCCCATGCGGGAGGCAACTGCCAATTATAAGAGTTAATTATTCATCCAAAAACTTACTAGAACTTTGTGCCGAACATGCGATCTATCGTCGTGCCAAATGTTCCACACGCGCGTGAGCATGTTTTTAATTTCATCGCACACTGTGAAAATGAAGTGGAGACCACGTTTCTCGTGTCGCGTTGGGACGGCCATGGTACTCATACCAACGGTAATGCTCTTCAATAATCGTTCGAACCATACAACAACGTGTCGGACCCTAGTTGGGCCGACGTGCCGCCAGCCCGCCACGCATCGTCACCTCTTTCATCCTCCTCCCCCCTGTGTCCTGTTCCTCCGACTCTGGTGTAGGCCTAGGGTTCCGACGAGCACCTTCGTTTTTCTCCTTCTCCCCTCCCCCGACGCGCCAGTGCCCCCACGCGTCGTCGCCCTGCAAGTTCCTGCGCATCCGGTTCCTGGCGGCGTCCAATGCGTGACGGAGGAAGTCGACGATATGACTACTGGTGGGAGGGAGTCGAGGTCTGGGGGTGCTGGTCTTGGGGAGCGGGAGAGCCAGCGTTGGGAGGGGGAGAGTCGCGCCTCGAGCCGCGGGCCGTGGCGCATGGGGTGTGCGCGGGAGGGGATGAGTGACGAGTGATGAGGTTTGATCCAAACAATCTGATCCATTATATTTCAGTGAGTAAGAGAAAGGAGAGATTAGGATGAATCTTGTCCCTTCATTTGAAAGATTAGTTGGGTTTAAAGTGCATTTGTTTGGGTGTACTTAGAAAAGATCAAGAGAGATAATGATTGTGGTGTACAATTCCTTGTGTGGCTTTAGGGATGTTTTTTGGTACATTATATGTAGTAGAGATGAAGTGGAGTCCACGTTTCTCGTATCGCATTGGGACGGCCATGGTACCCATACCACAACGCACCGTCCGCACTTGCCGTCCCAAAACATGCCCCTGAAAAGTGTTTCTAGATCCATTCTAAATTGTAATTCATTTTGACTTTTCAGATATATCTATTTTACTATATATCTAGATACTATATTATATCTAAATACATAGCAAAATGTATGCACCAAAAAGTCAAAGTGAACTATAATTTGAAATAAAGCAAGTAGATATCTACTTTGATGAAGAGCTAAGATGTGATAGGAGTATACGCTTGCATTGCAGCCGCTCGAGAAGTGACGGCTGGTCTGACCAAAAGATGATATTGTTCGGTTGTTTTCTTAACTCAAAGAGAAACTATCAAAGGTTTGCATGTAACTATGCGGTGGATCTCATATTAGAATTTTATATGTTCTATGATGTGTTGGCAATGAAATCAACCTTGCCTTCGTAATTTTGAAATGAATTCGCTACACGTGAATATGGCACCCACGATGTACGAGTGTGGGTACAAATTAAATCTCCCCTAGGTCACACTTTATTATTCTACAATTGTTACATTAGAAACAACCTTGCCTTTGTAATTTTGAAACGAATTCGCTACGCACGTGAATATGGCACCCACATACTTGAGTATGGGCACAAATTATACCTGTAAGTGTAGGTGTACATTTGGGTATAAGATTTTAGCCACGGTTACAATTGCAGGTATTTCACTTCACTTATTAGTCTTTTAACTAATTCTCAATGGGAGGTTTCACCTCACAGTTACCAAGACATGAAACTTTAGAATGAAATAGAGTTCTCTCACAATGCATAGTTTCATGGCACGGTTTCACAAAAAAAAAAAATCAATGTCTAGGGGATGGCACGTGGTGGCCTCGACTCGCGATTGGGTATTTCATGGGATGAAACGCCTCAGTGGGGATTTCATCCGGTTTCACGGCCTAGGAAACAACGCCCGCAGCGTTTCACCATGGTGAAACTCATTTCTTCTCTCTCCTCCTCGTTTCATGCAAAAAGGGTATTTCTGCTGATGTGGCAACCTAATAAATGTGCATGACACCCTAGTGAAACCTGCACTGAGATTGGCCTTGTACATTTTTTTTAGCAATGGGGTACTGTGAGAGAAAGTGTTGCCGATACTTGAACCATCCCACCATATCCCACACCCTGCAACCTCACCTTTTTTTAGAGGTGCAACGTCGCCTTAGATTAGAATCATTAGATATCACAAGCTGCAATTTGTCGAGCAGCAGGCCGAGCGTCTAACAATGATCAACTAGTGTTTGGTTAGCACACTTCAAAGTCTTTTACAAACTTTGGAAACTTCGCAATGACAAAGTTTTTCAGCGGCGAGATCCAGCACCTAGTGTTTGGTTAGCACACTTCAAAAACCAAAGTCTTTTACAATCTCTTAGATTCAGTGATGATCTGCGATCATCATTCTGTGTTTGGTTAGATGCTTTTAGTTAAAGCTTGTAAGTAAGTACTCTTGTACCTTCTTTTAAAATTAATGAAAATGATCCTACACTCTGGGGAACTCCCCCACAGTCTCTTTGGTCAAAAAAAAAAAAAAACAATGATCAACTAGGCTGAGTGGGCCGGACTGTACTGATCGTGCACTAGGCTGAGTTAGGTTACGCTTGTGTCCGATAGGGATGTTGGACCGTGAAACCCATTTAGCTTGATGGGCTACTGAACTGGAGTATTGGGCTATGATTGTGGCCTAGGCAGCTTGGATCCCACGAAAAGCTACTCCCTAAAATAAATATTTGTTTTTGCAAATCCCTAGAGTCAATTGAAAGCGAATCAGTTGAAAAATTAGGAACATTTAAAATGGGAATAATCACTCTGCACTATGTTTTTTTTATTTTTCAAACTAATTGGTTTATTAGATCTGTTAAACTGAATTCGAGTCACCAATTAGGTGTGGCCTTTAGTAACATCTAGGTGTTAGCAAAAGCAACACCATCTCAGGCTCTCAGCTGGCACCTATTAGTTTTTCCTTCCAACAATAAAGCTATTCTATATATGAAAAAGTGGGATTAACAAAAGAAATTGCAGGCATAAAATTCATATATATGTGATAATATGAAATGAAGTTGCTCTAGTACTAAGCTCTTTAAATATTGGGTATAGATGACTAAGTAAGGTCACTCTCAATGCAAAACTATTGGATAGTTTGATAACCTAAGAAAGTATTCATAGAAATCACATATCACAATGCAAAAAATTTTATGGGGCCCTTTGTTATCCCCATCCAATCCACTTTCCCGTCCAACTATAGGAAGAAACGAGCAACGTCCTGCAATGCAGTGCCCGTAGTTTCTTCTAGCACCGATTCCTGTGAAGACCTAGTTTCTTACTTAGAAACCGTTTCTTTGATTTTTACTCTCTCTGTACTTGTCATGTTAGCAAAATGCGTGTCTACATGGAAAAGTAATTAGTAGGGAAAGAAATCATGTTGGTTTCTGCATTACGAGTGCCCTAAGCATTATTTTTGAGAACAGGGGATGTGTTTTTTTGACACATTAAGTGATCTCATCATTCTTAATTAAGGTATATTGATCAAACCTCTTCAAACATTAAAGGGTGGACTAGGGTGTCCATGCACACATGCATGTGAATGCCTATGTCTGTGTTGTATGTTGGAAGAAAAAAAAAAAGAAACCTTTGTTTTTCATTAGTAAGAGCTACAATAAAATATATGATAAAATAGATCCTTAGTTTGAGTTTATAACACTAACTATGCAACTAAGTAAGACATTATCCATAGAGCTGATGATAATGGTGACATCTAACAATGAATGAAAAAGACAACAAGAGGAATGAACCATAAGGGGGGTAGGATTGGGTTCCTATATTAACCTAAGGTCATGAACCAAGCAAATAGAGCAAGATGTAGCATGAAGGTCAAACAACTATATATAGCATTGATAAATAAGAATTTAGGGTTTTGGGGGTAGCATACTACACAAACTGTGGTGTCATGTTGCTGGTTGGCACTGGCATCTCCAAGGGTTATGCATTTTTAGTTTTGCATTTGAGGAAGTTTGCAAAGTCACAAATGAAAATGGCAAGGATAAAAAGGCGTGATCTCCAACGGTTTTGCATTTTCACTTGGCAAAAATTGATTTTGTGGCCCCGCACTTTTATTTCCCGGAAGTTTTGGCGGGCGTTTCCTTCGTCCGCGCCATTTCGTCCCGTGTCGCGCGCCGCCATGTGTAGGTTGCGCCAAAGATCGGGAGCGTACTCGCGCCAAAAACCATCGCTCACGGCCGTCGTGTTGTCCAGGTCCTGGCGCCACGCCGTCCAAGTACCAGAGAAGGTACGCAGCGAAGGGTCAACGAAGGGTCCAAGCGAAGGTATGCCGCGCCGTGAAGGTACAGATATATGGCAGCACAATTACCAGAGAACAGACTCAGCCTCGTTTCACGGCGCAATTACCAGCGTCGCGGCAAAGCTTCGCGGCAAGGCTTCGCGCGGCAAAACTTGGCGGAGCTCGCGCATGGAGGGTAGGACGCGAGTCGCGCGGGTGGACGCAAGGAGGCCCGAGTCGCGCGGGCGTGGGGATGAGTCACGATTTGCAAAGCCTAGAGGGTTTTGGCATATATGCCAAGTCTAGACCTCTTAATGCCAAGTTATGCAAATTGCAAAGTTGAAATGCAAAACCATTTGATAGGACATTTTAAGATTTTATTTGCAAATTAGTGAATGCAAAGTCTGAATACATAACCCTTGAAGATGTTCTAAATTTGAAGAAAGAATTAAATTATTAACAACGTTTCCATGCAGTAATTACTAATTAGTGGTCATCTATGTTAGAGGGATTGTGATAATGAAATCGTATGTATATGGAAATAGAAACAACTAACTTATTATGCGTATTATTTTATAATTTCTTTGTAAATTAATAAAAATCCTCCCTCTCGAGGTGATGGAGTGGCGACGGTGACAAGAAACCCACCAGCAGCATAATGGTGTGCTTCGAGTGCGATTTGATTCTGACAGTAGTAGGGTCGAGTGGCGGCTAGTGGTCGTGCAAGGTCTGTTTTGCCCTTTGTGCGGTAATCAAATAATATCTGGGAACGAAATCATTGTCATTAAACGTGGCAGTTCACAATAACACTGCTAGCTCTGACGACCAAATTAAAGCAAGAAGTGAGCCTCGATTGATATGGGTTAGCAGGGGTGAAATAAAGCCAGTTTTCGCAGTCAGAACGACAGGGCAAAGGAAGCATTTCGGCCTTTGTGAGCAGCAGCACGCGTCTCGGCGCCTGTGGTGTGAGAGCTGAGAGGGAGGTCCTTGCGAATTACTAGTGCGCTGGTACGGTCTCTCCGTCAGATTGTTTTCATTCCTCCCCTCTCTGCCTTTGTTGATATCGACACTAAGCGAGCATGCATGGATAGATGGCGCTGTGCTGTGTGCTTTACTTGTGTATGAATAAAAGCCTGCCGGGAGATTAGACGCCACATCTTTATTCTAATGATACTGAACTTGCTTGTGGGTGCACACGCACACAGGATGGGTCGCTCTTTCTCTGCGCGGCCAAACCGGGTGGAACGCGTGCATGATTGATTACGCTGAAAAGGCTTACGTACATGTACGTCGTGATATTGGTTGTGGTGTGCCTAATGACCGAACTGGTCCATGAGAATTGAGATGATCCGGGGGCAAGCGCAACGGACAGCTATCGTACATTGTACACGTACCTCTGTCCTCCGGCGGTCCTCCCGTAGCCCCATCATGCCATCGCAGCTACTTGCCACTCCGCCAGGCAGTGCATATGCACAAGCACAAGTGGGGCACGCACGAGCGCGTGGATATGGAGGTGAACAAGCAGATGAGCTGTTGGCTTTGGTACGGTACTGGTCCTGATGATCATTCTGGATGCTTCTGCACCGCGCGCGTGCCTTGCACCGCGGTCGATCACAGCATGATCGTCGTCCGGTCGATCACAGCATGATCGTCGTCGGATCGCCTGATCGGTCCGCATGCGTGCCCGCAGCAGCACGGTCAGAACAGAGAAACAGTTGCGACGCGATCCATATCGTCGTCGTCCACGAATGGCCGTGGCCGCCGACACCGGACCGGCGGACCCCAGAGTCGACCCCCAGCCCCACCGGAATTCTCAATTCTTTGGCAGCCGCCACCGCCAGGCATGCATTGTCAGATGAGGGACGAGGCCGAGCCGCCGGGAGTGGTTGGGAGCCGCGGGGAAGGCGCCCGCCTTTTGCAGCCTTTGCTTCCGCTGCCTGCCTGCTGCTGCTTTGGCGATTTTTCCGTGACCGGTCACCAATCGCCCATCAACATCCTGGGCGCGTGCTGCGATCGTGCAAGCACTTTGAGCGAGGACACGTATGTGGTTTATCTAACGTCACTTCCCCTCGAGCTCGAGGGCCGGAGGAAAATCGCCCTCGGTTCGCGAGCCGTGGGCACGGTCCAAGTACAACCAGAGCCAGGATTTTCCCAGCCTTACTCACGAAGCAACTGTAAGAGAGAGTGAACTGGAGGGAATGAGATGACCCTTCCTGGGTCTCTCGGTACATGTTAAATAGGACAGGGAAGAGCCCCCTGTGTGGCCTTACATACAATGTGGAGTTACATCTTGACTTACTCTTTCCTATACAATCTAAACCATACATGTTATAATAACAAGTCTTGTGGTGAACATTAATCCTAGAAGACCCATACATGTTACAAGAACCAGTCTTGTGATGAGCATTAATCCTAGGAGAATCCTAGTTGTCTAACAGCAACAGCCGAAACAGACACAGGGCTGAGCGAAACTTGATGATCCTGTGGCTGTTTCCTACTCAAAACTGGCCAAACACGCAAAAGGCTAGCTCTACGGCTAGGGTGCCAATGCGACTTTGGTTTCTTGCCTCATGCCGTCATGGATATCACTTTGCCAACATGATTATGCAAAACCAAAATAACGACACTTGGTTTTGATCACTGCATTATTAGTGTCAATACACTATATGTGTTTTGTCGAGCTTCAACTACACATTGACCGGGCATTGTATTACTGCACAATTCTAGACTTTCCCTGCAGTAGTCGACACAGCTACACGATGTCAAGATTTATATCGTTAGAGTCTAGGGACACTATAAAGCGAATGCACATATCTTTTCTTCTCCCTAAATACCGTGAAGTCCCTTCGCTTGAATTAGAGAGGCTACCATTTCAGATAAAATAAATGAGAAATTTTACAATGGTTGAAAAAAACCTAATTCCATCCATTCAACTTTAGAAAGAAAAATATAAATCCAACTAAAAGATCTTGGGTGGTACCAAATAGTGTGGGGATAGTACTAAATTATGTGGGACCAGTACCAAACTATGTGGGCAATATCTATTTTTAATTTCATATTTTATTTTTGAATAAGGGTAACTTGGTCATTTATATGACGTCATCTGGCCATGGCTAAGAGCATTACCACGACACACGGCTCAGGCCGGCTCAAGAGCATTAGGCACGCCGAACAGCACGAGGAGGACGAGAGGACGAAGGCGCAGTCGACGTGCCATGGCGAGCCAAGCGCCGTCAGTCGATTAGTTCTAGTTGTACGGCCGTGGCTGCATGGAGGCAGACCAGGCACGCAGCCACAACGACCACCATGTCGGGGACCTACAGCTCCGTGCTCCGCTGCCTCAGATTCGGGTGTCACTAATCGCTACAGAAAACAGGGCAGCTTCGAGAACCAGGCAAACAGGAACATGGTGATCGACCGTGGCATGCAGTTACCGATACCTACGGGCTACGGCAATGCCTTCTCCTACTGCCTCCAGCCGACGGACACCAGCAAAAGGTTCTTCCAACTCCGCGTCTGACGAGCGGTGTAGAATGCATCCTACAGGTTCGTGATGACGCCCACAGAGAGAGGGAGCGGCAACGCCGACGCTGAACCACGCTCTAGCTTGCTGGCCATCATCACCGTCGACGTCGAAAGGAATGACCTCAACATGACCATGAGGTGTTCAACACTGACACGTCGAATCCGCACCATCATCACCCGGCGGTGACAAGGGAGGACGAGGCGTGATGGAGGACACGATAATTACTAATATAGCCTTAGTTACAAATAAGTAAACTGTATTTATAATCTTTCTCAAATAAAAGGTCAGAATATAAGAAATTAAAAGTACCGCCAAGTACCACGGTACTTTTCCAACCATGGTAAAAGAGCTCTAAATAAATATGGGAAATCAATATCACCAACCTAATTCGACCAACTTTAGAAATCCACTTCATTCTAAGGTCTCATTCCAATAAGTTCAATTCAATAACAAAGTGCATCCACTGCAATTATTTCAAAATAATAACCATAAATCTTTTGTAGATGAAATACTCTCTTCTTTCATGAATAAATTAACTTGAGTTATCTTGAGTCAAAGCTTTTCTAACGTTACATTATTAGAGAATGGACTTTCGAATCAAGGCAGGCCTTAGTCCCCGCCATTTTTTTAGCCCGGGATTAAAGAGCGAATTAGTCTCAGTTGGTGTCTCCAACCGAACTAAATCCCATGTCCAACGGCTCCTGCCACAGCCTTTGCAGGCGCGGCACAAGCAGGGGACAGGTGAGGGTCATTTAGTCCCGGTTGGTAAGGTCTATCCCAGTTGGTAACTCCAACCAGGACTAGATAGTGGCCATATAATCCCAATTTTAGTAACAAACCGGGACTGTATCTCCCATTATAAATAGCCAGCTCTTCTATTGTTTCCTTGAAGGAGGCACATCTGGTATTTCTTTGTGTTCACGCTTGGCCGCTTGGGTGAGCAAGTTCTTCACCATCGACCTTATCTCTTCTCCAAAAGGTTAGAATAATATGAATATGTGGTTTTGTATCTTTGGAAATAAGAATGGTGAATTTATATAGGCATCAAGTTTTTATAGGCATGTTTCTCTAATATATTTATGATATATATTTGAGTATCTTACACATTTCTAATATGGTATATTTATAATAGAAATATGTGGATTTTTATACTTGGAATAAGAATGGTGGATTTATTAGATTTTTGTTATATGTTGTTACGGCTATATATTCATTTTTATATAATTCTTGCTCCAATGTACATCATTTCTCTAAATTGATTTTTATTTGTTATACATCAAGTTCTTGCTCTTTAATATGAGTGTTTTTTTCTAAAATATTTAGAAGTATTTTTTAGATTTTTTATAGATATGATGAATTGCGACGGTCTTCATTCCGCTCCAATATCGATAATGTTGTTTTCTTGCATTTGTATCTATAAAAATGGGCTCTTTATTTAGGGATGGAGTGAATAGTGCTTTATAACTCAACGACATATTGCGCCCGGCTCAAGATAACCATGGTTAAACGTAACCTCTGGGCTCGTTGCGTGTTAGAAAACCAAACAAATTAACCACTGCTCGTGTCCATTGAACTAATTTGTCGCAGCGTCTATGCTACTCCTACTGATCTATCCGTCCAGTAGTCCAGGTCTCTCCTCGTGGAGATTTGATGATCACTTGATCCAACCACACTGCTGACAGATGACACATCGATCCTGCTTAATTAGCAGGCTGATTGCTACAACATCATGAATGGTCCAAGCCACTATTAATTCAGATAGTGATATGCTAGCTTGAATAACTGATCAGCTTATTACCAAGTCTGGGCCTCTGTTCCAGCTTATGATCACAAGGGAGATTCATTGTACTCAAATAATCAAGAATAATTGTAGTATTAAGCAAACATGTAATTTGAAAACCAAAAAAACAAAAAGAATGAACAATGAAATCTCATCAGATGCTAAATATATTGGACAGAAAGCCTCTTTGTATATTCATGAATATTAGACTATTCTCTGATGTAAGACAGCTCGATCGATCTGCCACAGCATGTCGTTCGAGAACCTTGTCTGAAAATTACATGTAGCAGTGGTTTCTAGAACAATACTACGTACAAGTGCTCTGGTGGCCCACACATGAGCACTTCTTACGATCTAATATCACTTGTAGTGTTCTTCTTCTGTGCTAATGTCTTTGCAACATGTGTACCTTATTATTTGCAGGCTTGCAGCAAAATACATGCCGCCAAAACAAAATTTACATATACTATACATGCATGGATCGCTTGCAAACCTGATGTTGTGCAAAATCTCTCTCCCTCACCAAGACCAAGCTCTAGACTAGCTCCAACATGCTTTTTATCCATGCATGCATGCACAAACACTGCTACTGCTATATAGTATATGGAGTTTTAGCACAGACGACACACTTCACACCTGAACAAAATTAAGGTTCATCCAAGCTAACACTCTATGGACACATATATATACATATACATATACATATACATATGTGTGTGGAATATTGTGGATGCATGGCTTTATGGCTTCTACTAGGCGATGCCAGAGACCGGTGGCGCATACCCGCCGCCGCCGTAGTAGTCGGGCGTGGCGGTGGCGAGGCTCTGCTGCGTGCGCAGCTGCTCGTAGAACTTCTTGATGAACTCCTCGGCGTCCACGTCCACCTGGCCACCGTCGTCGTCCCTGAGCGGGAACGGCGAGTCGGTGATCCTGAGCTGCCTCGCGTGCGCGGGCGTGCGGCCAAAGCTCGCCCACAGCGCCGGCGACGGCGTCGCGATCAGGGCGAGGGGAGACGGTTGTTGTCGGTCCGAGCTGGTGTCGTCGCCGCCGCTGACGCCGCTGAGCAGCTGGTCGTCGTTGTTGTTGAGGATCTCGAAGACCCTGGCAATGTCGGCCGCGTCGTAGTTGTACCAGCCGGGCTCGGCGCCGTTCGCGCCGAGGTGCGTGCCGCGGCGGCGGCTGCTGTTGTTGTTGCGGCGGCGGCGCTTGCCGGTGGGGATGAGGTTGAGGTGGAGGGTCGGGTGAGAGGGGGTGTTGCTGCAGCTGAACTCCACCTCGCGCGGGTCGTACACGGCGAGGGACGGGTCGATGGCGCGGCGGCCACCGCGGCCGCGCGAGAACTGCTGCGGAGCCGCCTCGGCAGCTGTGGCAGCGGTGGCCTTGTCGTGGTGGCTGTGGTGGCCGTGGGCGGTCATGAGGTTGCCGAGGGCCTTGCCGGCGATCTTGCCGCGGTGGACGAGGAGGTGGAGGTCCATGGCCAGCTTCCGCCTGTTCGGCATGCCCTTGCGGAGCATGAACAGCACGGCGCGCAGCACGTGCCACAGCCGACGCGCCATGTTCGGCTCCATCGCCATCTCTCTGTCTCCTCGATCGATCAGTTGCTTTGCTTGCGGCTGCTCGACCTTGATTTCTTGTGCTGATTTGATTTCCATGATCGTTCGTACGTGTTGGTTTGTGGTGAGAGAGTAGTGCTTGTTCGATCGTGGAGCTGCTTTGGGGTTTTGCGTTTTAGCTATAGCAAGAAAGCACGAGTAGGAGGAGGGTAGAGTGAGGGGCTATTTAAAGCCAGGAACCAAAGGTATGTGATGGCTGTCCGGATTCAAGTGGCTAATCAACTAGTGGAGCCCCCTTTTTGTATGGGTTTTGTTTTATTTTATTCACTGGTGGTGGGAACAGGGATCCATGGACTGAGCCTCATCAGGGAATAGTAGCTTGACAAGAGGCACTAGCTACCTACGCCAACAAGGGGAGCTCAGCTCACTGCACTGGGGTATTGCCACAAAGCTCTACCATAGGAAAGGAGGCTCTGTGGAGTCTCTTCACGAGGAGCCATCGTACGTGTCGCTCATAAGCATGCTCGGATGCCAACACGTTGTAATTGAAGATAGCTTCAGTTTCTAGTTGAAAGTAGTCAAAACACATCAAAAAGTTCGTTTTGCCATTTGAAAATTCTTTTTGAACAACCAGCGCCATTGGAAAATCCTAGTTCCTTATTCAAATTTCAAAATTGTTGAATGTGAATGAGAGACTCGTGTGAATTACAACATGTGAATTACATATTAGAAACTATATTTTTCAATGTGACTCTAGCTAAAACGTGAATTTATGATGTTAATCTATATGAATTTATTTATAAGAATAGATGGCTATTGCGTCCCATGTCTCTGTATAATGGCAATAGGAGTTCTGTTGCTGAGCTCCACTATATACTCCAAAAGCTAACTAAAATAAAGCGATTGCACCATGGTTTAAACCTTTTCCTCGTTTGCTAGCTACGTGGCACCAACCCCACAACGAAAAAAGCTCTAAAGCAGATCAACTTACCAGTGCAATTATTGGCCATCTCCATTTACTCGGGAAGGGACACTTGTTTGCACCCGAAAGGTGAGGAAAAGCTTCAAATTAATTTATAACTAGATGAATACCCCGCGTTGCTGGGGGACTTTATGAAATGTTATTTTATAAATGCTAACTAAATTAATCAGACAAATATTAAGAAAAAATAAAAATATTTTGTAATAAGAGACATTGATGTTTGCACAATATCAGTAGCACTATATAGTAATATTATTTGGCCTAGGAACATACCACGGTGGGAAGGATCAAACGAAACCTCATTAGTGAGTAGCCTGGAATTACCTTGTGAGACTATAACGTTGCTTTTAAAAAAACAGAATATAACGGTGCATGAAGAATTATGGTGAGGAAGAGGAATGTATAGCCCTTTTGTTTTCTCAAAGGATGGAATTCAAAGTTTTAAATTACACACCTATATAACTATGAAAGATAATTCAAAGTAACACCAACAATTGCTTTTAAATTATTTGTATCTACCATTAAGAAAAACAATATAAAGTAACTTCTTTAGATCAGTTTATACATTATGACAAGTGAGTTAATTTCAAGCATTCTGTACTTTTATAAAATAACATTGTCATGCATATGATTCTTCGATATAGCAAATACATCCAACATCGTGCGTGTTGTGGTGTAGGCTGAAATGTACAATGTTATACTCTTTGTTATATTCAACAACCTGTTTGAATAATACTAAACTATATGTTTATTCTTTCCAAATGGATAATAGACCAAAAGGTAGACTAATTTTTAGTCTAGCTCAACTAGTCGTTAGTCCATATGAGTAGTTCATGTTTCCAAACAGAGTACAAGACTATAGTTTAGTCATCTATACTTTTAGTTAAACTTTAGTTGGAGTAATAACTAGTCTAGGTCCCTTGCACACCTTTGTATTTTTTTCTATTTGCACATTTGTATTAAGAAACATGGAGACTAAAATTTCAGTTACACACAATCCGGAGAGGTTACACGAGCATATAGTTAGTTAGTTAAAGTGTTACTGGTCATGATTCATGAGAACCACGAGATTTGCACTTGGCACTTTTCTATTCTCCACCTTTCGGTTTCTTCTTTGCTCCTTCATGCGTGAAATCATACATATGGCTGCTTTTCATATGGGGTTCTTGTGGTTACACGGATTCAAACTCCCCAAAGACCGCTGCGGTAGTGTTACAGCTTTGTTGGACCGCAAGCTCTTTTTAGGTAAAGCTAGAGGAGTCACTTCCCTATCTCTTTAGCTTGCCGACCCACTCGATCAACACGTACAAGATAATGAAACAAAACTCATGGTCAATCGTGTCGTTATGGTGATGATCACATCAACCATTGATTAACGATGCATACTGATTGAAAACACTGTGTGCCTAGTCATGTTAATTTAACCTCAGAGTATAAAATTACTATCAATCTCTAAATTTAAGCGTCTGTTTGCTTAACTTAATTCGCTAGGTACATGGGCGAAAGGAGTATCATAGCTAGACTTTAGAGGCACTTATATAGATGTAGGGTTTGCATTTGTGCACTCATAGGGCCGGGTGGGTGCATATGAGTATTTATGGTCATTTCTATTTTGCCATGTAATTCACATAAAAAAAATATAAAGCACAGTATTGTTGACTAAAACCTACCACAACCTAATTAAGATAATAATCAAGTATAATTATGACTTTTGTATTAAACTATGAGCAAATGAGATAGTAAAGATAAACAATTTTGATTAAGTCGTTGGCATTAATTTATCATGAATATTTAACATGCTTGTGTCTTCTAAAACTAGCATTGGCCATGCAGTAGCATACAGGTCAATGGTTTAGTATGGAGAATTTTGTCACTATCATTTCCGTTAGATTGGCAGAAAGTAATTTTGCACATAAGTAGACGAACTTTTAAACTTTCATGTTGATTATCCATTTCTGTTGAAGAACACAGTATGTAAAAAAAAAACCCAACAAAACCTTCGTCAGCCGTGATTTGGTGGTAACCAGACTCTGTTCATATATAGGTCACAGAGGCACGATGGAACAATTATGAGCTTGGAGAACCGTTGGGAATATTGAGAGAATATTTAATATGTCTATGATTAGTGGGCCCAATAGGAGGGGAGCCGTCGGGAGCCGTCAAGGTAGAGCCGTTGGGAGCCGTTGAGATGTATCTATGGTAGGTGGGCCATATGTGGCATAACGCCTTCCAGCGGCTCTAAAATTGAGAGGAATTAGTGCCAAATATAGAAGTGGCGGTAATTGTTTTTTCGTAGTTTTTTTTTTTCCAGCCAAGGATAAAATTGTACATTCATAATTTTGTGGATCCCGAACCAGATCGCAGAGTGCCGGTCGTACCCGCTCTACAGGTTCCTCGCCACGGAGTACCTGACCAGGGAGAAGACGAGGTCGCCCGGCGAGGAGGTGAACAAGATGTTCGTGGCCATGAACCTGGGCAAGCACATCGAAGCCGTGCTCGACTGCCAATGAGTGGAACGGAGCATCGAGCATGGTATGCTTTCGTTCTTTTGCATATAATGTGTGTACAGCGCGCTGCAGCAGCGGCTGGCGACCGCTGCGCTGCTATGCCTCCGCGTCGATGGCGTCGGCAGGCCCGCCCGCCACCCTTGCCGTGAGCTGCGGCGACGCGATGGCGAGGTGGAGCCTCATGTCGAATTCCAAGCTGCACGTCGCCGTCAACGCGACGTCGGCGGTGGCGGCCGGGATCAGCAACTGCAACCGGCCATGGCGCCGAGGGCTGTCGCAGCGCGCACGCCGTGCTCCCCGTGCAATCGATGGAGCCGTGGGAGTACAACGCGCCGGCACTGCCGCGCTGCTGTGCCTCCGCGCCGAGGGCGTCGGCAGGTCCGACACCCTCGCCGTGAGCTGCGGCGACGCAATGGCCATGTGGAGCCTCTCAGCCTCATGTCGGCACGCGACCGGATCCTGCTGCTCTGCCCAGAGTTGCAATGGTGACCGGTTTCTCCAAGAACTTGGTCAAGCTTTTCCTGGAGAACGATGGTGTGGTGAACCCGGAATGAAGGCATCCATCGCCGGTGAGGAGTACCAGAAGCTTGCTGTGTTTGATCGGGCAGCGTGTTCAACGCCTCAACGACGTCCTACTCCGATCCACCAGACCTTCATCGGGGAGGAGGGCAGCAACACCGGAGAGACGCCGTGGGAGGGCGGCGGACAGGACGACGGCGGCGGCGGTGGCGGTGGCTGCTGCTATGGCGAGGCCGCGCGAGGGAGAGATGTTGCGCTGAGAGGGATCTACGAAAATACCAAAATACCCTTAATCAAATTAAATGAGAAACAAATCCTATTTTGTGGAGCTATTGGGAGCCGTTGGGAATTATTTTCAAGCATTGTAAAAGGGCTCGCAACAATTATATATGCAATTGTTGTTGACTGATACTTTGATCTATCAGCCCTCCTTGTTGCCACAAGCTAACCCCTTAAAAATCATGCACGCAAAATAAAAGTCATTTTTTCTTAGGGTTTAAGGCAGGAGGAACTAGCTTGTCTATGTATGAATACGAACACGCAATCTGAAAACTTGATGCCATTGGCTATTGCCCATTGAAGACTCACTCCAAACCACACAGAAACCAACTCCAAGAAAGTGGCCTGCTGTGAGAGTGAGATGGCAGCAGTGACCGCGCGTCACTACTGCACAAAGGCACTGTAGGGGCGGCTCAAATCCCACTGTAGGGGCGGTTGGGCGAGCCGCCCCTACGCCCCCGATCTTACAGTGGGGGGCACTGTAGGGGCGGCTCAACACCAGCCGCTCTTACTACACGACCATAGTAGGGGCGGCTGGTGTTCCAGCCGCCCTTACTACACGACCATAGTAGGGCGGCTGGTGTTCCGGCCGCCCTTACTACACGACCACAGTAAGGGCGGCTGGAACACCAGCCGCCCCTACAATGGATTTTCAGCAAAAAAAAATAATAAATTACAATAATACATTTACAACAAAGATATATATATAAAATCTCCATCATGACCAAATTTAGCATATTCCATCAACAAGTTCAAAAGTCCATCAACAAGTTCAAAAGTCCAACATATTACAACCAAATCGAAAGTCCAACATATTACAACCAAATCGAAAGTCCATCAAAAGTAACACAAGTCCATTACTAGTGCACAAGCACTCAACGACCTAGAGATAGCAAATCGGTCCGACGAAGGAACTCATACTCCGGAATGCTACCTAACTCTGAGAGTAGGTTATGGTAATGACCGTTGGCATATACCACTTGGTCCATTATGAAGTTGCATAGGTCACCTACCATCTCTATTAGCTCATCATCCTTGTAGGGGTCCCTTTGCACTCCGTGCTCTTCTTCCCACTACATTGGTCACAAAAGCCAAGTTTAGTTCTAGAGAGATTGCAAAGCTAAGTTTAGTTCTAGAGAGATTGCATGCATCATACTACGACCTACTAAGGATTCGAACTTACCAATTCGGTGTCTCCCGTAGCCCTTACGATTCTTGATGAAACTACATACATAATATCCACAATGCATACTCCCCGGCTTCGCCGGTACCGTGTGTGTTTCAATTCGCATATGAAAATGTCAAGTACAAGTATTGAAAACCATGTAATCTAGTGCCAAACTAAGTTGCACTTACCGAACACTGAGTTTTGATAGTCAAGTGGGTCCCCTTCTTTGGATCATGTATGCCATTGAAGTTTATGACATATGTCCTGAATGCCCTGTTCGAATGAGAAACAATGTAAAGTCTTTATAAGTGAGTTCACTTAGTATGTAGAATTCAACATCAAAGTGAATCATCCATCAATAGGATTACAAATTTACTTACGTCGCGAGAATCGCTGTGAAGTCCATATATGTATCAGGGTCAAAATCTGCGAGTCACGTACGTATGCCATGTTTCTCCCGAGGCGAGAGGCCTATGACTATCCAAAGGTTACTGCATGAGTTTTAAATATAGAATAGACACATAAGTTTGTTTGCATCGAAATGAGATATACCGAACAATGTTTAAGTATACAAGGAACGAACTCACCCGAAGTGGTATGGTATCCATATTCTTTTGTAGTTTTCGAGATGCTTTATATATACGGCCATCCACGACGCAACCCTAAAGCCCTCATCCTTTATTCTCTTCCAAATGGATCTTCTCTTTCTCCTCAACCGTCACCCCTTCACTAGCTCGCGCATCCATCTTCCAATTCTTTGGGAAGTTAAAGGTTATCGATGCTATAGGTCAGTGGGTCGATATACCCGGCCTCTAAAGACTTCGTAGCTTTAATGAAGTGTGCTTGCATTCTACAGATCACGACGTAAGTTAGTTACAACAAAAACCAACTAGGTTACATTGAGCTCATATCAAGAGGAAGAGGACTTACAAGCACCAGGTGCGAATCGATTCATCGACATTGAACCGAGGCAAAACATTTCGCGGACCTCGCGAAGTCGAAGGAAATGGTAGTAGTTGGGCCTCCAAATGTGCCCTCGGTACTATAGCTTCCACCAATTGCATTTTTGTTTTTGAAGCATGCAAGTAGTACCAATCATGGAACCTTTTCATTCCAAATGGCATCTTTTCGAGATACCGGTTTGGTAGGAAAGGTTTGCCTCTTACATATTCTCTCGGGCAATCCTTGGACCACGTGATCCTTTCCAAATTTTGATACCTCTTTGCGGCTTTGTATTCGAGGGATCAACGGTTTTCCCAGTAGGCAAAAGTGTTAATGCCTGTGTTCTCGGGCTTCTTTCGGTCATGAGCATGCCACTTCATCAAATTGGTCTTCGGCGGCTCCACAAAAGTTGTTGACTTTGTGTCCTTTCTTATCATGATGGGGATCTTCTTTCGAGCTTCAGATTTTTATAAGACCGTGCCATCTCTTCAAGGCCTTGCTCGGGGCGAGCTGGACATGGTTGTGGCTCGGGAGGCACATGGGGCGTCACATCACGCTCGGCTCGGCATGAGCCGCCCCTTGTTCGGCCCGGAGGCACTTGTGGCGCCTCGGCATGAGCTACGGGAGGTTGTTGCGGGCGCTTACTCACATGTGCCCCCTCATCATGCTCTGCTGTGCCGCCTCATCATGCTCTGGCAGGGCCGCCTCATACATCCAGTTCTCCTCACGAGACGGTGAATAGCCGATCTCTCCATCCTCAAGGCGGACTGTCTCCAGATGTGCATCACTCGGAGTTGGCGATGTAACATTCAACACAATGTCCTTTTTGTACCAGAGGATGAACTGTTTCGTGAGTAGTCCGAGCCCACGTACCCCCTCGCTATTTGGAAAATCAACATTATGCTTCTCATAGCCGGGTTTCACGATTAGCGCCTCGACCTTAGTGTAGTCATCCGGGACCGGGTTGCCGTGCCAGATGGCGCCTGGAGTTGGAGGATATGCCACACCCGTTGCCACCTCGGTCATCACTGTGCCCCGCCGACGGGCGTCAACGTGGTGCAACTAGTTGGCCGTTGTATGTGATCGGCGAGGCGGAGGCTGCATTGGAACCTTGGCCGCTTCGAACATCGGGAGGGCCGCTTATTATAGCCAAGTCTCAAGGCGGCTCCATTTGTGTCCGCCGCTCGCAGACACCCCCGCGCCCGGAGTCTCTCGGGTCGACTATTTCATTCACCATGGATTGAAGAGTCTCCGGTTTCTCCCATGTTTCTTGTACATCTCCCTCTCCTCTTCGAGCTTGAATCCATCCTTCCAGGTCGTATGTTTCCCTAACCCCCTGACACGGCCTGTGTGCTCGGGGTTTCCCAAGCCAAGGGTAAGCTCGTCCCTCTCTCTAGTAGGAGTGAATGTGCCCTTCTCGGCGTCTTCGGCATATTTCATTATCCTTGACACTGCCTCTTCGGTCTCTGGCTTGGAAAATTTCAGACTGCTCCCTGATTCACTCCTTGCAAAGACCCAATGCTTGGTGCGCCGCCTCAGTTTCGTCACTCGTGTGTTCCCAGCAGCTATGGCATCTGCTTCCATCTTACGAAACACATCTTGCTTGCCATCATAGCCACCGGGGCCTAGACGAGGGTGGTGTATGTTCTTCTTCGCATTCAAGCGGTTCTTTTCACTTAGGGCCAAAGCTTCCGGCGTAGTCTTGTCAGCCACGAGCAACGCCCAGACAGCAGGAGTTATTTTTCCGTACTTGTGGTATGGAGTTAACCCCTTTTGGATGTACTCTGTGTTCAGCTTAGTCTTCCACCGTCGGAAGGACTCTCCCATCATCTTAATAGCACGTCGCCTTACTACTACTAGCTTCTCTTCCGGAATCCTGAAATCGAAATTTTTCACCAGATGCTTCCATAGGGAGTCCTTTTCCTCTTCTCGTGATGTCTTTCCAATTAGGGACTCGTGGGTTACAATGGTCTTTCACGAGTGCCCCAATCGCATTGCGGTATTTTGATCTCAAGGCTTCGGCTTGAGGACCCGCCCTTCTTCCCCGACCTCTTGAATCACATAGATCATTTTGTCACTTGGATATTGGTTTGGCTTCCGGGCCCTCGTGTCCTCTTTTGTTTGCTAGTCGAGGCCGAGGTTGTGCCCTCGGGTTGCGGAGCGAGGCCACATTGGTAGTCTCTCGTGCATGTTGCCTCGCCTCCCGTCCCCTACTCCGTCGTTTTCGGCAAAACGTCTTGGACGCCGACGACGTCTTTTCGAGAGGTGGGGGAGGAGCCCGTATAAACAACGAGTCAAAGTGTTAGCGAGAGGTAAGCAAAACATAGCGTTACCAAACTTTATGATTTACTAAGGGACTTTCATATCCCTACCTCCTCGTCGACCTCGTCGTTTGGATCAAAGTCCTTATCCAACTCATCCGCCGTTGGCTTATGTCAGGTTCTCGGGGAAAGGATCCTCGGGACTTTCATATGCCGAGGATGAGCCATCGTCCCCGCCGTAACCTTCATCATCCTCTCCTTCTCCCCCGCTTCTCCCACTTGGTCCTCGGCAAGGTCCTCCCGAGTAAGCATTTGTAGATTCTCGCGACGCCGCTTGTTCGAAATAATCGTATCCAAGCGGAAGGTTGTTTCTGTAAACACCAGAATTTGGTCAGGAATATGACAGGTGGGCCCGCAAAGAGCAGAGAGAGCAATTCGGCAAATGCGTATGCGGTCGGCTAATTTCCGTGTGTTCGGCAAATGGCCAAGCGGTCGGCAACTGCTTTGTTTGAAGGCGAAAAAGGAAAAGAGAAGCTGATCGAAAAAGGAAGGAGTCATGATGGTCAAGGACTCCGATTATGGATAGAGTTAGCGTGTCTTTGTTTTTCCAATTTTGGTTAGATAGTTCGTGAGTGCTTAGGACTCATGTTTTGTCCAGGGTATAAATATAAACCCTCGACCATTGTAATAAGTGTTCACAACCAAATCAATACAACCGGCTACGTGCCACCCTTCGAGTCCTTTAGTCGTGTCGTCGAGTTCTTCGAGAGGGCCAATCGATCCGTCGACCTCCGTAAGTCCCGGCAACCTTGTTATCATGTCTAGTATCGTGCGGCGGATTTAGATGTGATGCAAGTAGTCTCATCCGTTTTGCTTAGTATCGTGCGGCGGATTTAAGCTTAATGATGGGAAGTTTTTGCTTGTGCCTTGTATCGTGCGGCGGATTAAGACATGAGTAAAGACAAGTTATCGGCTCTTTTAGATTTGGCATGATCTAATAGATTCATTAAGTTATCACGTGTTGCTTGCTTTATTTAATGTTTAATTATTTGCAACACTCTTTTGCCCAATCTAGATTGATACTCCTTCGGCTTGTTGATCGTTCCTTTCATGCTTATTCAATATCGGATAGATCAAGCTCATATAGCCGAATTAGATCTATCTAGATTGTCACGTGTTGTGGGTTCATTCACGTTATGTGTAGATAAGCCTTGACAGGACCGGGTACCGTGCGGCAGATGCAGGTCTTTGGGTTACTCTAGAGCTAGTCATCCGGTGGACTAGAGGTCGGTTTAATCTGATAGGCTCCTTTTACATGTTACTTGTTTGTTCCTTCTTCATGGACCCCGATTCGGCAATCTTGCCGATACGGTTATGCTTACACATGTAGCGAGTATCTATAGATCTGTTAGATAATTACGTGCTTTTAGCTCTTTATTGTTAGATTGTATCATGCGGTGGATTGATCTAGTAGTAAGGAGTGGTGTAAATTCATAGCGAGTGGTATCATGCGGTGGATTAGCTTGCTTGGGTTTATGCTCGACGGGTTTATAAAGGCTAGACGTGCGGCAGACTAGTTGGAGTAGCCTATGCATGTGTTATTTAGTAGCTTTATATTTATAAGTTACTTATCTTTACTTTTTAAGTGCTTGATGATGCTTTAAATCGAAAGTAGTTTGATATGCTTCATGATTTAATCTTGTTCAAACATGTCTTCATTTACTTGCATTCGGCAAATTCGTTCTGTTTACATCGCTTATGTTACTTTAGCCGAATGAACTGCAACTGTTGCGTATAGCTTCTATAGCTATGTGTCGTCGTAAGTGGCTTCGGGGCCGTAAAGATGGAACTGTCTGGTCTCACCCAAAGACGTTCCGGTTATGATCTTATCTTGTTTTATCCCTTGTCGATTTTCAGTCAAATCGACCGGCACGCCACCGATTCGGACACCCGGCACCCGATTGAAGCTAGGCTTTCCGGCTTGCTTGTGTGTGAGACACAAGTGCGCCACATTTTGTGTCAACACACTTTTTGGCACGCCCGGTGGGACAACTTCTTAATCTAGGATGGGATCGGAAATTGACAACAGTCACGTTCTGAACGTGACCTTGGACGAGCTGCAGCCAGAGCAACGCCAGATGGTAGAGCAAGCGATGGAACAGTTTCAGCAGAAATGTCTGATGTCTTTTTCCAAGAACAAGAGTGGCAGAGTGATGATCAAACAATCACTGCCACGAGTTCTTCTCGCTGGTCAGTCTGATGTTACTGACGAAGAAGAAATGCAGAGGGTAGTCCAAGCCATCTACAAAGCTGTAGGAGACACTATGTTGAATCACAACACAGCTTTTCTGGGCACCTTCCGCAAAATTATGGCTGACACTTTTGGTCCAGCAGTTGACAAGCGCTTTGAAGAAAGATTTGGAGAGCTTGCTGGACCAGTGTACTTCAACACTCAGCAGTCTTCAGGGAAGTCAACTGGAGGAGAAGAGATGATCGGCACAAGCAAGGATGGAGCTATTCACAATGAAAAAGAGAAGCCTCCTGTGACCGAGCAGCAAACTCATGGTCAAGTAGCTTTTGGTGCAACGACAGATATACCTGCATCTGCTTACAAGATCTCCCCAGTGGCAAATAGATTGCGAAGAGTGTCTATGGAGATGGGTACAGTGAATTCACGATTACGGTGCTATGAGTGCTTTGCCGAATCCGGGTACAGGAGTGCATCGGGAGTACCTTCTAGGAGACAGGGAGCGAAAGATGCAAATGATGAACTCCTAAGCGGGAATGGCCGATACGATGCGAATCAATTCGGCTGAAACCAAAGCATCGACATATGCATACAAATCTCCTTTCCCAGTGGTACAATAGGGTAGCTCTTCCACCAAGAGTTAAACCACCAACAGATTTGACCAAATTCTCCGGTCGATGACACCAGCACCATTGAGCATGTCGCGAGATATTTGATGCAACTTGGAGAAGCCGATGAAGCATGGAGGATCGATATTTTCCTATGTCTCCGACGGGCCGGCTTTCACATGGTTTGCATCACAACCTGGCTAATTCCATTGGTACATGGGCGGGAACTGGAGCAAAAGTTTCATTCATACTTTTATACGGAACCAATGAGAAGAAGATGGTTGATCTTTGGGCTATGAGAATGAAGACTACCGAGACACCAATGGAGTATCTTCGTAGATTCGAGAAGCGAAGAACATGTGCTATTCTCGACTATTCCCGATGATCAACTTGCACAATTGGTCATTGCGGGCATGCCGCCACATATCGAGACAAGCTATTCGGCATGGAGTTTGAAGATCTTGGACAGGTTTGCACAAAAGTTGACAGCAATGAGCAATCAAGCCCAAGGGTTCGAAGAGATGCTCGTTTTCGGAAGAACAAGAAATGCAACCGTTGACATGTATCAAGGATTTCTAGAAGAAGCATCTCGAATATGAAGATGAAGATGAAGTAGGCTGCTGCAGAGTTGAACTGGACAAAAGAGCCTACTTTGGTCACATCGATGGGTGAAGCGGAAAAGGGATCTTATGATTTTGATGTCGATGCAGCGAGATAAGCTCTTTACGTATTTGATCCAAGAGGGACGCGTCAAACCGCGAAGGACATCCTATGCCGCCTGAAGGGGTAAAGGATAAGAAGTACTGCGGGTTCCATGATACAGGTTCTCATCATATCAATGATTGCCGAGTGTTCAGAATGAAGATTCAAAAAGCTATTCAAGATGGACACTTAAGATTTGATGGCAAGATGAAAGTAGACAAAAACCCATTCCCTCAGAATATGGTCTCTTTCTCTATAGGCATGGTTGATGCCAGTGAATCCAAGGAAAAGGGAAAGATGAAGGTTTTGACTTCTGAAAGAGCCAAAGTGAGTGGTGCTGTTGACCCTGATCGGCAAGTTACCAAGGAGGAAATGCAACAAGTACAGTTTAAAAATAGCCGAACAGAGAAGGGTCAGACTTCAGATGCAGCTAAGGGAAATTGCCGAATACACGCTGGGCCAAAGCGCAGAGTTACAGCACGACACTTGTTGAACAAATGGCAGTGGGAAAAGAAGATGGAGTATGATGAAGAACAAGAAGACATTGAAGAGGAGCGCGAGTTCATGGCGAACGTCGAGAGATATGAAGCGAAAGGTGCGCCAAAGAGAACAAGAAGAGTACGGGAGAGAGCAAGAGCAATCTCATTGGAATTGTTCCTTCTTCGATTAATCGTTGGAATGAAGGCTTGAAGTTGCTGCCAGAACAACTGCCCGAATGCGGTGATCAATATTTAGAGTACAGTAATCTCGAGTCAACCGCCGTCCCGTTCATGATAGACTTGGAATGAAAGTTCCGGAGAACGATCGGCGCCTAAAAATAAACGGTTTTGATGAACATCGGAGGAAAAGATTAGCGAGACCAAGCTTGGGCTCACAAAGAATGTCCATAATGCGGAAGAGAGCTCCTATAGGTGGCAAAAAGGTCAATGGTGCCCTCCGGTCTCGGAAAAGCCGAAGAGAAGAGTTCGGCGTTTGAGAAATCAAGAGCCGAAGCGGAATTAGCCGAAAAGAAGCCAGTGTGGCGTCCTAAGAAAAAGGATGATGGACAGGGTCCTTTGGCTGATACTAACATGGTGTTCTTTATTCCATTGGAGTTTAAAGCTCCTGAAGATCAAGAAGTACAAGATGAGGTATATTCAGATTTTGATGAAACTGAATGCCGAGACCTGATGGCTCAACTTGTGTTGACTCGGCAAGCAATTTTTGACAAGCCGATTAAAAACCGTCATCTCGAAACCATTATACCCGAAGGGATATGTCAATGGCAAACCCTTAACCAAGATGCTTGTTGATGGAGGGGCTGCTATCAATATTATGCCCTATGCTACTTTCGAAAAGCTTGGTATGACAAGTGAAGATTTGCTTTGACGACATGATCCTTAGAGATTTTGTCGGCAATGCTTCGATACTCGTGGAGCAAGACATGTGGAACTGATGATTGGATCCAAGACTTTGATCACTACCTTCTTTGTCATTGATGGCAAGGGGGCATATAGCATGCTTCTAGGAAGAGATTGGATCCATGCTAATTGCTGTGTACCTTCAACTATGCATCAAATCCTTATTCAGTGGATAGGAGATGATGTAGAAATTATTCAAGCTGATGATTCAGTGAGTGTTGCCACTTCCGAGCCTGCTTATTGGGAGTATGATGGACTAGATTGCCTTTCGGGTAAGGTATGGAAAGAAGGTCCCGTCAATGTGTTCAACGAGATCAACAAACCGATCCAAGCGATCGGCTCGACGGAACTTTTAATGGGCAATCCAATCGATGGCAACAAAGGCAAGCTGGGTCATGGTTTCATGTCGGCCGACAAGTTAGAAGAGATCAATGTTGGTGATGATACAAAGTCAAGGCCGATGTATATCAGTGCAAATTTAGACCCAGAATATAAATTGAAATTAATAGAGTTGCTGAAGGAGTTCAAAGATTGTTTTGCTTGGGATTACACAGAGATGCCTGGATTGGATCGATCAATTGTTGAACACAAGTTGCCTATAAAACCTGGATTTCGTCCTTTCAAACAACCTCCACGGAAAATCTACAAAGAGGAGGTATTGGTCGATGTAAAGAAAGAAATTGAAAGACTGATTGAAGCAAACTTTATTCGGCCATGCAGGTATGCAGAGTGGATTTCAAACATAGTACCTGTCTACAAAAAGAATGGGAAGATGAGAGTATGCATAGACTTCGAGATCTCAACAAAGCTACTCCCATGGATGGATACCCAATGCCGAGTTGCCGATTTATTAGTAGATGCGAGCAGCGGGATATGAAGTCATCGGCTTTATGGATGGCAATGCCGGATACAATCAGATTTTTATGGCGATCGAAGATATTGCAAAAACCGCATTCGATGTCCCGGCCACATTGGGTTATTTGAGTGGATAGTGATGACGTTTGGATTGAAAAATGCTTTGGTGCAACTTATCGAGAGCCATGAACTATATCTTTCACGAGTTGATCGGCAAAATTGTGGAAATTTATATTGATGATGTGGTAGTCAAATCCGAGACCATGAAGGACATTTAGCCGATTTGAGGAAGACTGGAGTGCACGAGGAGACATGGCTTAAAGATGAATCCAAATAAGTGTGCTTTTGGAGTCTCGGGCTGGTGAGTTCTTGGGGTTCTTGATCCACAAAGGAGGGATAGAAGTTGGGAAAAAGAGCATGGAAGCAATAGACAAAGTTGTGCCCCCAACTAACCTTACGAGTTGCGAGTCATTGCTAGGCAAGATCAATTTCGTGAGGAGATTCATATCCAATTTATCGAAAGAGTATTGCCTTTCTCTCCATTGTTGAAGCTCAAGAAAGATCGAGAAATTTGTGCAGGGTGACATACGGAAAAGGCTTTTGATGAGATCAAGCAATATATGAAGGCACCACCGGTGTTGGTACCTCCGCAACTTGAAAAGCCTTTCAAGGCATGTATGTGGCGGCCGATAGCCTAAGAATAGGATCGGCCCTTATGCAAGAGTTTGATGGAAAAGAGAGGGTAATAGCTTACCTTAGCCGAAAACTGCTAGATCCCGAAACAAGGTATTCGGCTATAGAAAAGCTCGTTTGTGTGTTTATTACTCATGCACCAAGTTTCGGCACTATTTGTTAAATGCCGAATGTGTGGTGATATCTAGTTTTGATGTAATTAAACACATGTTGTCAATGCCGATTTTAAGTGGGAGAATCGGCAAATGGGTATTAGCACTGTCGAATTTAATTTAAAGTATGAGTCGGCAAAAGCGGTGAAAGGACGGGCAATTGCCGATTTTATTACTCAACATCGTGATTTATCTCAAGATATGATTAATATTGCCCCATGGGCATTATTTTTTGATGGATCATCATGTGACAAAGGTGGTGGTGCTGGTATTCTTTTGATATCCCCACGAAGAAAGACATTTGAGTTTGCCTTTTCAATTGAGTATCCTGTCACTAACAATCAAGCAGAGTATGAAGCTTTGCTTAGAGGGCTTCGGCTATTGATAGAAGTGAAGGCTGTTGCTGTTGAAGTGTTTGGTGACTCTGAATTGGTGATCAATCAATTGACAGGGCAGTATGAATGCAAAAATGATGTACTGCAAGGGTACCATGAACAATGTAGGGAACTTCAAAAGCTTTTCGGTAGTTACTTTGCATCATATACCCAGAGCACAATGGAGAAGCAAACAAATTAGCTCAAGCCGCTCGGATATCGGGAAAATCATGAAATTTATGCAGCGAGAAGAAGGTGCTTTCAGTGGTGATCGATAAAAGATGATTGGAGAATAGACATTATCGCTTATCCGAAAGACCCATCTCAAAGAGTTTCCGGAGGCTCGGGTATAAGGCACTTAAATTTGTGCTTCTTGATGATCGGTTGTACCACA
Organism: Themeda triandra; assembly: GCA_018135685.1. Classification (NCBI taxonomy): domain Eukaryota; kingdom Viridiplantae; phylum Streptophyta; class Magnoliopsida; order Poales; family Poaceae; genus Themeda; species Themeda triandra. Next base: position 797,471 of record JAENPR010000119.1, on the reverse strand, counting down.
AGTCTATAGATGGAGTGTTGCTCAAGTGCTTGAGCCAAGAAGAAGCTAAGAAGATTATGTTTGAAGTCCATGAAGGAGCTTGTGGTGCACATCGATCGGCTTACCGAATGAAGTGGATAATAAGAAGAACAGGGTACTTTTGGCCGACTATGTTGGAGGATTGCTTTGAATATTACAAAGGGTGTCGAGATTGTCGATATTTGGTAATGTTCAAAGAGCACTGTATCTCGCTTTCCGAATCCAATAATTAAACCTTGGCCGTTCGGGGATGGGGTATAGATTTAATTGGACGAGATCAATCCTCCATCTAGCAAAGGACACAAATTTGTGTTGCCGGCAACATTATTTCACCAAGTGGGTTGAAGCTATCCCTTTGAAAAAGGTCACATCGAAAAATATGATCAATTTTGTCAAGGAGCATATAATTCATAGGTTTGGGATTCCACAAACCATTACAACCGATCGGGGACTCGGTTCACTTCTTCGAGTTTTGTGACTTTGCCGAAAGCATGGGGATAAGGTTATATAATTCTTCTCCTTATTATGCACAAGCCAATGGCCAAGCGAGAGGCATCAAATAAGATCATGATCAAGATTATCCGAAGAAGATCGATGAGAAGCCAAGGAGATGGCACTTGGTCCTTAATGAAGCATTGTGGGCTTACCGAATGGCTTGCCATGGATCCACACAAGCATCTCCATATGAGTTGGTTTATGGACATAATGCTATAATGCCTTGGGAGTTACAATCAGGATCAAGGAGAGTTGAATTGCAAAAGGATTTGACGGATAAAGATTATAAGGATCTAATGATGGATGAATTAGAAGATTTGCATTTGATTCGTCTTAAGGCCTTGGAGAACATTGAGAAGAATAAAATACGCGTTGCCAAGTACTACAACAAGAAAGTTAAAATTAAGCAATTTGCAGAAGGAGAATTGGTTTGGAAAACAATATTGCCGATTGGTACCAAAGACAAAACATTCGGCAAGTGGTCTCCGAATTGGGAAGGACCTTTTCGGGTTGTCGGTTGTGCACTGGCAATGCGTATATATTGAAAACATTGTTTGGAGAAGAACTTACTAGAGCCATCAATGGCAGATACCTTAAGAAGTTTTATCCAAGTATCGAAGTTGGATCTTAACTATGGCTCTGACGTGGATGTGGCATAGCCGATTGAATAAAATCGTCTTCAGAACAAAGGAAAGAAGTTGGAGCAAAATAGCCGATGCAGTTGTGTCGCCTCTAGTACAAAAAATAGCCGATATCATGTGTATCGTCTTCAGAACAAAAATAGCCGATACAGTTGTATCGCCTTTAGCCGATTTTTTTTTAAAAAAGGTATAAGTGAACAGTTTGATCTTATCTCTCAGCTGATAGGTTTATCGGGAGAAGATAAAGAGAATTGAAGTACTACGCTACAAACCGTCAAGTCATGGAACAGAACCGAGATCTAATCGGCTAAAGTGATGTCATGCGATTCGGGAGTTTTCGTTCGGGAAGAGTGTTGCAGTCGAGTTCTAGCTAAGGAAAAATTTGCAAAGAAGCAAATGCGACAGACGAACATCATCACAGACAAGCAAGAACAAGAAGAGGACCAACATTCTTCATTAAAATTTTATTTTACAACCCGCGCCAATCCTAATACAAGCTACTCCTCTTCTTCATTGAAGAGCTTGTTGAGGACGGACTCCGGGTTGGTGGCGTTGGCCATGGCGTCGGCGTGGGCGTCGTACCCCGCCAGGAGGCCCTCGATGTTGTCGACCTCGTGGGGAAGCCCGCCGCGGAAGCCGGTCGGCATCGGAGCGTAGTCGTCCCCGGTCCAGGGGCGACATCCCCGCCGAGCCGAGGAGGTGCCGAGGCGCACGCCATGAAGGGCAACCTGGTCGACCTGACCAGGAATCGCCTCAAGGCGATCTGCCAGGGTCGCCCCCTGGGCGTTCACGTGGTTGGCCGCCGCCGTCGCTGCCACCTTCAGGCGATCCAGCTCCGCGGTGAGGTCTGCAAAGGAACATAAGATCGATCAGTGAGCAGATGAATCGGGAAGAACGGAAAATCGAAAAACATTTGTTGAAGAGCAAATACTGGTGACGGCCTCGCTCAGCTGCCGGCAGTTGTCCTCCAACTCCAGCTGGGCGATCCCAAACTTCTTGGTCTCTTCACCAAGAAGCTCCATCGCCTCGTCCCGCTCGCGGCGGTATGCGGCGGCGTCGTAGCGGCTGTACGCCGGGATCTCCTCATCGTTCCTGTCCCAGATAGGACGGTACGAGGAGGAGGACCCCGATGAGGCCGAGGCGGAGGCCGGTGCCGGAGCAGGAGCGGGAGCCGGGGCTGGAGCCGGAACCGGCGCGGGGGCAGGAGCGTCGAACGCTGCGGCCGGCGCCAGGAAGCGCCATTGGCCAGTGCTGATCCTCGCCGTCCTACAAACAAGGTGCAATCAAGATCGGCTAAACGAGAAGAAACTGCAAACAAGATAGGGAGGTTATCTCTTACTGCAGACGGCGACCACCACGGCTGCTTCCCTCCGCCGCGTCCGCCGCAGGAGCAGGAGCGGAAGCGGAAGAAGGAGTGTGGGTGCCGGCCCGGGCAACCCGCCTCCGGAAGTTGGCGACGTAGTCGCCGGTGTTCCCGACGGCCCTGAAATAGATCGAGAAGGTGAACAACCGCAAGGGGGCAAAGACCCAAATCGGGTAAAGATTATCAACTAGCGCAACTCAAGGGATTGAAGATCTCACCGCCGGCGCCGGTTGCTGCTTCCCTCCGCCTCGTCCTGAGCAGGACGCTTGTTGCGATCGCCGCCGCTCGCCATTGGTGGTGGTGGGGTTTTTTGGAGGCTTGAAGGCGGAGAGGAAGTGGAAGAGATTGGGGATGATGGCAACTGCTTGTGCTTGATGTGATGATGGTGGGAGCCGACTGGTCCTATTTATGAACGTGGGAGCCGTGGCGAGACTGCAGGAAAGCCAAGCGACAGGATAGGGTTTCCACGCTTATGGGCCGATGTTGAGTTGGGCCGAGCCCATCACCGCTGGCGATTCAGTTGCCATACGCTCGGTCGGCTAAATAGCTGATGAGAGCTATTCGGCTAAAATGAGCACTTGAGGCAGCAGCAGTTGCATTCGGTTAAAGCGCACAGAATACAGTTGTGATTGGAAGAGCCGAATGACAACAGAAGCAGAGAAGAAAGAGAAAAAAATGAGGATTATCTACTTTTCAAGAGAAAAGGAATTGTTTTCAAGTATGACAGGGTCAAACCTAAGTGTCTACATCTTCAAGTACAAGCCAAGCATCTATACATTTAGGAAAGAGTTGATGACACGAGCATCAATCTTGATTCGGTTGACTTCATCAAGAGCTTTTTGGTCCTCTTCTTCAGAATCTTGGATGTTGGACAGTTTGCTTTTGATTTGCCGCGTCTCCTTGATGACTGATTGTATTTTGGATTTAGCCGAATCAAGAGATGGCAGATTTGCGAGCTTGGTTTCATGGGACCGAATGTTGGCATTCGGTTGAGCTAATTGAGCTTCAAGTTTGGTTTTTTCTTCCCTCATGACCTGCGGCTACTGTTCTAAGGTGCTCAAGAGGTGCTCGATTGACTTGATGCCGAATAGAGCTCCTTGACATGTTTGTTCCTTGGCCACCATTCTTTTCTCCGATCGGCTTTGGTGGACATATTTTTGTGTGCTCTCTTGATAGCAAAGAAAGTGATCATCAAGATGTGATAAGGCATCTATGGCGGCTTTGAGATTAGAGGGAAGTTCTTGGTCAATAAGCTCGCTATTTCCCTTATTTTGTCTCGAATCTTGGGTCAAAGCAACAATATCCTTTTTCGAAATGAGATTATATCCTTTAGCTTGGCTTGACTCTCGATGATAATTGCTGGTTGGAAGAAACTTCATCATCTTTTTCCCCAGCATATTCTTCAGCGATAAGGGAAAAACTTGCTTGAGGACAAGCAGTATCCTGTTGGTGAACAAGGAAGGTGGTTTAACCAAACGATTCGGTCTAAATGGAAAATAGCCGAGTGGAGTAAGAATAATACCTCTTCGGCAATTACTTGATCAATTGCCTCCTGAGTGACATTAACATGTTGGGTGGTTGATGCCACAGTCACTTCAGGGTTGACAATATCATGGCTTGGTACATCCTGAATTATCAGAGTTGTTGAAACTTGAAGCTCTTGGAGAAGGGATTCTCCTTGTTCATTTGTCTGATGAAGAGGAATTTCTTCTGTTTCTCCTTGTTCATCTGAGTCGAAGCATAAAATGAGACTGGTATGCAAAAGGAAGAACAAGAAGGAGTTCTAGTACAGATACGTACCAGGATGACCGACGGATTCATTGACATCTGCTTGGTTGGCAGAATGTTCAGGAGAATCTTCCAAATTTACTACTCGGTCAGGACTTTGGGGATGAGCCTGCATCTGTTGAAAGAGAATGATGAATACAGACACATTTGCAGATGATGGATAAGGGATCAAAAGCATTCATACCTGAGGGAGTGGCTTAGCTTTCTTTGATCTTGTTTTCTTGGGAATTGCAGTGTCTTTGATAGAGGGAGAAGGAGTTTTTCTTTTAAGGTCCTTCAGGAGTACTGCACCCTCAGCAGGTATCTTGTTAAATGCTGTCAGACTTGGAGCTTCATGTCCCAGAGCAGCTTTAGGACCAGGTTGCCAGTATAAAATTTTTGGAGGGCTTGGAGGAGCATTATCCTGTTCACCAAGATATTTAAGCACAAGGTAGATGTATGAAGTGGAAAGAGCTGTGAAGAAATTTACCTCATCATCAGAAGTAAATGAAGGCATTAGAACTTGGCACAAAGGATGAACTTGTGCTCTGAAGATGTGAGAATGCCATTCTTTCCACCGAGGTCAAATGAAGAGTGAGTCATTTCGATTATCACCAAAGGTTTGGGTTCATATATTGGAAGATTAGACCCAAGATTAAAAACCTTATTGGCCTCGGTGATATCTGTTAATGACTCTCTGGGCCTGATGATGTCAGAAAAGTATGGCCTTGGGGGCAGTTGACCAAGTCCAAGTTGCACGCGACCATATTAGGATTGTAAAATTCATAAGTTGAATTTATCAACCGGCCATGATGAAATTCTGCCGGTAAAGCACAGGGCTTGATGAAGGAATTGTAGATATCCTTAGAGTCATCATCTATGCAGCCCGATTCATAACTGAATCTGCAAGGAAGAGTTAAATTTTCATTCTCTCTGTAGGGAAACCAGATCATGTGGTTGAATCCCTTGTAGAAGATCTTGAAAAGATGGCCCAGGTCCAAGTCAATGGTAATTGAAGATGCAGCTTCTCCATATGTCTGACAAGACTTGTATCTGGGGTCTTCACCTTCAGCATAGTTGATTGAAGGAAAATTCAGGTTGTGAAGATCAACAGAGACAATCTGATGCATATATAGTTGCAACCACATCTGAAGAAGCCACCATGGTCCATTGACGCAAGAGATTTCACCATGATTCCTCATCTGAACAGTGATCTGATGCATCATGTGGTAGAATGCTCCCAGCAGATATTTGCCCAAAGGAATCAGCTTGCCTGCGGCCAATTCTTCAGCCATCACTATGTGATTCAGAGTGGGCTCATTGGACTTGCCACAGAAGATAAATCTGCATAACCACATGTTCATGAAAGCCCTATACTCTTTATCAGACACAGGGCCAGTTGAAGCATAAGTCTGAACATATTTGGCCCAACCTCCCCCTGATTTGACTGCCTTCTGTGAGCTAGTGCTTTTGTATTTGAAGGGATAGGTTGGCTTGGTGATATTCAAACCGGTCATCATGAAAATGTCTGATAGAGTAACTGACATTGGGCCATGACCAAAGACAAATGCATTGATAGCATCAGACCAGAAGTGGGAAGCAGCCATCAAGAGGGAGTCATTCCTAGGCATTTCGGCTAAAGAAAGCTCCAAACAGTGCTGAATGTCCTGAGATTCCCAAAAATCACTGCTCCTGGATTGCATCCTACAGTACCAATCGCGCCACCCTGTGATTGAAGGGAAGGGCCATGTTTTGAAGGTATTCGGCCATCTGTTTGGGGGAGCAATCCTAGATTTAAAGGGGATCCTCAGGGTTTCCTTTTCAATAAATTCCCTCGGATTGGGGTCTCCCCGTGGACCAAGAAAAAATGATCCAGGACACGCAAGATTGGAAATTAAGATCTCATTCTTCATTTCCTTTAAGAAGAAATTGAAGCGAATGGATCAAAAAGTGCATCTGGAAATTGATTCAAGAAAATTGCCGAATAGCTAAAGCAAGTAGGGTTACCTCTAGAAGCTCCTCTTGAGTTCCTGTTGCCATGATGGAGCTGGTTGAAGTTTCCATCGCCATTGAAGACAGCAGCGAGCACAGATCTCAAGTGGCGGCTGCGAGCGTTAGCGGTGCTGACCTAGACGAAGGGCGCTGACAGTCAATTTCGAAATAAAATCCTTTTATCTCGAAATTGAGGGGCATGTGTTAACACCAGAATTTGGTCAGGAATATGACAGGTGGGCCCGCAAAGAGCAGAGAGAGCAATTCGGCAAATGCGTATGCGGTCGGCTAATTTCCGTGTGTTCGGCAAATGGCCAAGCGGTCGGCAAACCGCTTTGTTTGAAGGCGAAAAAGGAAAAGAGAAGCGATCGAAAAAGGAAGGAGTCATGATGGTCAAGGACTCCGATTATGGATAGAGTTAGCGTGTCTTTGTTTTTCCAATTTTGGTTAGATAGTTCGTGAGTGCTTAGGACTCATGTTTTGTCCAGGGTATAAATATAAACCCTCGACCATTGTAATAAGTGTTCACAACCAAATCAATACAACCGGCTACGTGCCACCCTTCGAGTCCTTTAGTCGTGTCGTCGAGTTCTTCGAGAGGGCCAATCGATCCGTCGACCTCCGTAAGTCCCGCAACCTTGTTATCATGTCTAGTATCGTGCGGATTTAGATGTGATGCAAGTAGTCTCATCCGTTTTGCTTAGTATCGTGCGGCGGATTTAAGCTTAATGATGGGAAGTTTTTGCTTGTGCCTTGTATCGTGCGGCGGATTAAGACATGAGTAAAGACGGTTATCGGCTCTAATAGATTCATTAAGTTATCACGTGTTGCTTGCTTTATTTAATGTTTAATTATTTGCAACACTCTTTTGCCCAATCTAGATTGATACTCCTTCGGCTTGTTGATCGTTCCTTTCATGCTTATTCAATATCGGATAGATCAAGCTCATATAGCCGAATTAGATCTATCTAGATTGTCACGTGTTGTGGGTTCATTCACGTTATGTGTAGATAAGCCTTGACAGACCGGGTACCGTGCGGCGATGTGTCTTTGGGTTACTCTAGAGCTAGTCATCCGGTGGACTAGAGGTCGGTTTAATCTGATAGGCTCCTTTTACATGTTACTTGTTTGTTCCTTCTTCATGGACCCCGATTCGGCAATCTTGCCGATACGGTTATGCTTACACATGTAGCGAGTATCTATAGATCTGTTAGATAATTACGTGCTTTTAGCTCTTTATTGTTAGATTGTATCATGCGGTGGATTGATCTAGTAGTAAGGAGTGGTGTAAATTCATAGCGAGTGGTATCATGCGGTGGATTAGCTTGCTTGGGTTTATGCTCGACGGGTTTATAAAGGCTAGACGTGCGTGACTAGTTGGAGTAGCCTATGCATGTGTTATTTAGTAGCTTTATATTTATAAGTTACTTATCTTTACTTTTTAAGTGCTTGATGATGCTTTAAATCTGAGAAGTAGTTTGATATGCTTCATGATTTAATCTTGTTCAAACATGTCTTCATTTACTGCATTCGGCAAATTCGTTCTGTTTACATCAGTTATGTTACTTTAGCCGAATGAACTGCAATCTGTTGGCAGATAGCTTCTATAGCTATGTGTCGTCGTAAGTGGCTTCAGGGCCGTAAAGATGGAACTGTCTGGTCTCACCCGGCACGTTCCGCTTATGATCTTCTTGTTTTATCCCTTGTCGATTTTCAGGTCAAATCGATCGCACGCCACCGGATTCAGACACCCGGGCACCCGATTGAAGCTAGGCTTTCCGGCTTGCTGTGTGTGAGACACAGTGCGCCACATTTTGTGTCAACAGTTTCCTTGCCCTCTAGGGCTAGGGTGCTCTTCAGGTGGGCTGGATTGGGTTGCATTCCTTGTTGTCCCCGCCATCACGTGATTTGTTCTAACAGAGGCAAGGAATAAAGTGTGCTTTAGTATCAGTACTAGTAGTAGTAGTCCTAGTAGTCCTAGTAGTCCTAGTAGTACTAGTAGTAGTAATAGTAGTAGTAGTAGTAGTAGTAGTAGTAGTAGTAGTAGTAGTAGTAGTAGTAGTAGTAGTAGTAGTAGTAGTAGTAGTAGTAGTAGTAGTAGTAGTAGTAGAAGAAGAAGAAGAAGAGAAGAGAGAGGATGAGAGAGGAAGGAAGAGAAGTGTGGAGAGGGAAAGGTTTAAAAAAGGCCTCAGAAACATGTCTAGCCTCATTTGATCAAGAACTTGGAGCATCAAGGCATCAAAATAGAGAACAGAGAACAGAGAAAAAGGCACTGTAGGGGCGGCTGGTAACGATGCCAAGTTGCTCACAAGTTCCTGATCATCAGCTCATATTCCATACAAAGAATGGACTTAGACAATCTCATCATCGGCAAAACAAAGGAGAAGACAGAGGAGAGAAAAAAACCCTCAGAATATAAAAACCCTCATCACTGGCATAAGGCAAGTGCTCGCATATATAAAAACTCTCATCATTGGCATAAGGCAAGTGCTCGGTATATAAAAACTCTCATCAATGGCATAAACAAGTAAGAGAGTGGCATCAATCGCAATATAAACAGTAGTAGTAGTAGTAGTAGAGAGAGGGAGAGATGGCAAAAAAACAGCAGTAGAGTGGCATATAATAGCCACCATATAAAGAGTCAAGTGTAGTAGTAGAGAGTAGTAGTAGCAAGAGTAGTAGTAGTAGTAGAGTCAAGTATAGTAGTAGAGTAGTAGTAGTAGTAAGAGTAGTAGTAGAGTAGTAGTAACAGCCAGTAGAGAGTAGTAGTAGTAGTAGAGGAGGAGAGGAGTGGAGGAGAGGAGTAGAGGAGAGGAGTAGAGGACATTAGTAGTAACAGCCAGTAGAGAGTAGTAGTAGTAGTAGAGAGGAGAGGAGAGGAGAGGAGAGGAGAGGGGAGAGATGGCAAAAAAAAACAGTGGACAGAGTAATTATGCCTCATTATACAAAAAAATTCAGTTAACATCATTGCACATGCTTATGCCTCAGGTTTAAAGTAGCATCAAAATAACATCATTGCACATGCTTATGCCTCAGGTTCAAAGTAGCATCAAAAAAACATCATTGCACCATCAATCTGCAATATAAACAGTAGTAGTAGTAGTAGAGAGGGGAGAGATGGCAAAAAAAAACAGCAGTAGAGTGGCATATAATAGCCAGCCATATAAAGAGTCAAGTGTAGTAGTAGAGAGTAGTAGTAAGAGTAGTAGTAGTAGTAGAGTCAAGTGTAGTAGTAGAGTAGTAGTAGTAGTAAGAGTAGTAGTAGAGTAGTAGTAACAGCCAGTAGAGAGTAGTAGTAGTAGTAGTAGTAGTAGAGGAGAGGAGTGGAGGAGAGGAGTAGAGGAGAGGAGTAGAGGACATTAGTAGTAACAGCCAGTAGAGAGTAGTAGTAGTAGTAGAGAGGAGAGGAGAGGAGAGGAGAGGAGAGGGGAGAGATGGCAAAAAAAACAGTGGACAGAGTAATTATGCCTCATTATACAAAAAAATTCAGTTAACATCATTTCATATGCCATAGCAGTTCAGTTAACGGTAATGTTCAATAATATTCAGTTAATGTTCGAGTTAACATCATTGCATATGCCATTGCCTCAGCACTTATATGATAAGGGTTTAAATGTTCATCATTGCATATGCCATTGCCTCAGCACTTATATGATAAGGGTTTAAATGTTCATCATTGCATATGCCACAAAGAACAACAGATAGAGTAGTACTATAGGAGTACAAGAGGATAAGTTAAAGAAACCAACCACCAAAATGGGCACAATGTGACTTAAGCAGTTGCAATAGAAACCAACCACCAAAACAGTTGCAATAGATAACATTCCAGTGGTTTTAAAAAGTACCAAGCATCACATGGTGGTTGAAAATTTCAGTGAGACAATGCTAAACTCATAAGCGGTAGCAATTGGCATGATTGAACTCATAAATAATTGGCATCACAGCCAGTAGCAAATGCTCAGTTAATTTCAACATGCTCCAAATTTCAGTGAGACAATGCTCATAAGCAGTAGCAAAATTGGCATCACAGGCAGTAGCAAATTTCAGTTAATTTCAATCATAAGCAGTAGCAAATTGGCATCACAGGCAATAGCATGATTGAACTCATAACCAATTGGCATCACGAGCGGTAGCATGATTGAACTCATAACCAATTGGCATCACAGCAAGAGCAATTGGCATGATTGAACTTCGCGCCCATCAATTCATAGCACCACATAGCACCTCGGTCGAAGGGAAGGGGAAGGTAGATACTCACTTCGTCGGTGAAGGCGGCACGGTGTGGGCCGTGGAGCCGAGGAAGATGGTACGAGGATGGAGCCGAGGAAGGCCGGTGGCGGAGCCGGGGCGTGGCGGCGCGTGGGAGCCCGGTTTGAGTCTTAGGGCCGAGAGCCCCGCGCCGGAGGAGCAGCGCCGAGCGGGAGGAGGAGCGCCGGCGGGGAGGAGGGGCGGATCGAGCCGGGCACCGCGCGCGCGGCGCCAAACCCTAGCCGCTACGAGGAGCACGGTGGCGGAGTCCGGTGGCGGAGCCCTTTGGGCGTGGCGGCGCGATGGGAGTCTTGGCCGGCGCCGAATCCGAGCCGGCCGGGAAGCGGAACCCTAGCCGCCGGCCGCGCGCGCAGGAGAGCCCGTGGCGGCGGGGGAGAGGTGGAGAGCTCCGTGAGGGGAGGTGGCGGCGGCGTGCGAGGAGGAGGAGGAGGCGGTGTCCGAGGAGGAGGCCGTGGCGGCGGCTCGCGTCGGCGGCGCGCCGGCGGCGCGGAAAATTTCAGCGGCTGGCGTCCGAGGGGGAATCGCGCCCAAGACTTAGCCAAAATTCCCCTGCGCGGCCGCGGCTTATAAATGGGAGGCCACCACCGTAAGGGCGGTTCCGGATAGAACCGCCCTTACAAAGGCTTTTTTTTTTTTTTTTTAATATTTTCATAAAAATACAATAAGAACAAAATATTAACTTAAAAATAGGATAAAAATGTCCAATAATTCTTGAAAAATCAATATATATTAAATTCAAGTAAAACAATTTTAGTAGAAAGAAAAATAAACAATTTTGAATTATAAAAAATTGAATTATGGTTTTTTTTAAAAAATGTGTTTTTTGGGACCCTAGATGGCCTCGGATGCAAAAGTGATGAACAGAAGTTTGATCCACTCATCAAGATACATATTTTATCCAATGGTCACCTTTTCATCAGGATTGTTTGGACCACTCAAACTTTGAAACTTCGTTTTTCGCGGCTAGACGCGGGTTTTCGACCCCAAGACGGGCCCACCTCAAAAGTCATGAACATCAAGTTTGATCCACTCGTCAAGACGAACAATTCATACAAAGGTCATTTTTGCATTCGATGAAGCGTTGCGAAATTGTAGTTCTAAATCCACTCATCCCCCATGAAGTTTCATTAAGTCACGTATGGGATTCAAGAATTTGTGACTAGAGTTTACCAACACTTCCTCAAATGCAAAAATGTTCTATCTATGAAATATGTATCTTGATGAGACAAAACTATCTTGTATTTAAAAGTTTTTCATTTGAGGTCATTTGGTACCTCGTTTGACTAGAGTTGACCAAGTCTCGCCTTGGATTTTTAAACCCTTAAAGAAGAGTTTACTAAAACTTTTCTAAATGCAAAAGTGTTATATGTATGAAACTAGGATCTTGATGAGATGTAACTATCTTGTATTCAAAAGTTTTTCATTTGAGGTCATTCAGGGCCTCGTTTGACCTAGGTTGACCAAGTCAAACCTCTGTTTTTTCGGAAAATACACATTGACCGGACCCTAGATGACCTTAGATGCAAAAGTGATGAACAGAAAGTTTGATCCACTTATTAAGATACATATTTTTTCCAATGGTCACCTTTTCATCTCGGATTGTTCGGACCACTCAAACTTTGAAACTTCGGTTTTTCGCGGCTAGACGCGGTTTTCGACCCCTAGACGGGCCCACCTCGAAAAGTCATGAACATCAAGTTTGATCCACTCGTCAAGACGAACAATTCATACAAAGGTCATTTTTGCATTCGACGAAGCGTTGCGAAAGTGTAGTTCTAAATCCACTCGTCCGCATGAAGTTTCATTAAGTCGTGTGGGATTCAATAATTTGTGACTGGAGTTTACCAACACTTCCTCAAATGCAAAAATGTTCTATCTATAAAAAATGTATCTTGATGAGACAAAACTATCTTGTATTCAAAAGTTTTTCATTTGAGGTCATTTGGACCTCGTTTGACTAGAGTTGACCAAGTCTCCCTCGGATTTTCAAACCCCGTGAGAAGAGTTTACTAAAACTTTTCCAAATACAAAAATGTTCTATGTATGAAATATGTATCTTGATGAGATGTAACTATCTTGTATTCAAAAGTTTTTCATTTGAGGTCATTCGGGGCCTCGTTTGACCTAGGTTGACCAAGTCAAACCTTTGTTTTTCAGAAAATACACGTTGACCAGACCCTAGATGGCCTCGGATGCAAAAGTGATGAACAGCAAGTTTGATCCACTCATCAAGATACATATTTTCTCCAATGGTCACCTTTTCATCTCGGGATTGTTTGGACCACTCAAACTTTGAAACTTCAGTTTTTCATGGCTAGACGCGGGTTTTCGACCGCCTAGACGGGCCCACCTCGAAAAGTCATGAACATCAAGTTTGATCCACTCGTCAAGACGAACAATTCATACAAAGGTCATTTTTGCATTCGACGAAGCGTTGCGAAAGTGTAGTTCTAAATCCACTCGTCCCACATGAAGTTTCATTAAGTCTGTGTGGGATTCAAGAATTTGTGACTAGAGTTTACCAACACTTCCTCAAATGCAAAAATGGTCTAACTATGAAATATGTATCTTGATGAGATAAAACTATCTTGTATTCAAAAGTTTTTCATTTGAGGTCATTTGGTACCTCGTTTGACTAGGGTGGACCAAGTCTCGCCTTGGATTTTGAAACCCCGTGAGAAGAGTTTACCAAAACTTTTCCAAATGTAAAAGTGTTCTATATATGAAATATGTATCTTGATGAGACAAAACTATCTTGTATTCAAAAGTTTTTCATTTGAGGTCATTTGGTACCTCGTTTGACTAGGGTGGACCAAGTCTCGCCTTGGATTTTGAAACCCTGTGAGAAGAGTTTACTAAAACTTTTCCAAATGTAAAAGTGTTCTATATATGAAATATGTATCTTGATGAGAAAAAACTATCTTGTATTCAAAAGTTTTTTATTTGAGGTCATTTGGTACCTCGTTTGACTAGGGTGGACCAAGTCTCGCCTTGGATTTTGAAACCCCGTGAGAAGAGTTTACTAAAACTTTTCCAAATGTAAAAGAGTTCTATATATGAAATATGTATCTTGATGAGACAAAACTATCTTGTATTCAAAAGTTTTTCATTTGAGGTCATTTGGTACCTCGTTTGACTAGGGTGGACCAAGTCTCGCTTGGATTTTGAAACCCCGTGAGAAGAGTTTACTAAAACTTTTCCAAATGTAAAAGTGTTCTATATATGAAATATGTATCTTGATGAGACAAAACTATCTTGTATTCAAAAGTTTTTCATTTGAGGTCATTTGGTGCCTCGTTTGACTAGAGTTGACCAAGTCTCGCCTTGATTTTCAAACCCCGTGAGAAGAGTTTACTAAAACTTTTCCAAATGCAAAAGTGTTCTATGTATGAAATATGTATCTTGATGAGATAAAACTATCTTGTATTCAAAAGTTTTTCATTTGAGGTCATTTGATACCTCGTTTGACTAGGGTGGACCAAGTCTCGCCTTGGATTTTGAAACCCCGTGAGAAGAGTTTACTAAAACTTTTCCAAATGCAAAAGTGTTCTATATATGAAATATGTATCTTGATGAGACAAAACTATCTTATATTCAAAAGTTTTTCATTTGAGGTCATTTGGTGCCTCGTTTGACTAGAGTTGACCAAGTCTCGCCTTTGGATTTTCAAACCCTGTGAGAAGAGTTTACTAAAACTTTTCCAAATGCAAAAGTGTTCTATGTATGAAATATGTATCTTGATGATATAAAACTATTTTGTATTCAAAAGTTTTTCATTTGAGATAATTTGTTGCTCTTTTTTAACTAATTTTGTGAAAACCCACTCAGTAGGGGCGGCTGGATCACCAGCCGCCTCTACTACAGGCCACTAGTAAGGGCGGCTGGATCACCAGCCGCCCCTACAGTGCATTAGCAGGGGCGGCTGGTGATCTGGCCGCCAGCCTCCCCCACGCCAGCCACTGTAGGGGCGGCTGGATCACGAGCCGCCCCTACTAGAAATGGCGAGGCGCTCCTACAGTGGGTTTTTCACGTAGTGCGTCTACAGATTGCATGATTGGCACGAGGGGGTAGCTTTTGTGTGCAGTGGGAAACAAAACAAACCCATCGTGTGACTGCTACCCTACCGGCCCCAGCTGTCGACGTTCTTAATCATCAAATTAATCAATCAAACCGTTGATACTTGGGGGCGCAAAGCACTCGCTCTCCCAGCGTGCTCCACATGTCCAGGTTCGGCGAAATTTTGAGTAGTTTCTGTCCAGATCGATCTCAATCGATGGAAACACCATAATGACTGTGAGCTCTGGTGGTGTTTTCGATGGAGATCTTGTTTGTGGGTGCCAGCAAGCTAACGTGGAGTACTTCCATTTGATAGCGGAACTCAATGACACTGAGTTGGTGGTGTGTGGTAGATGGAGATCTTGTTTGTGGTTGGCAGCAAGCTAACGTGTGCAGAGGTACTTCCATTGGATAGTGAAGTTTTTCAATTTTAATCGTGGTTAATTATGGTATCACTGGCGGAGTTTAGGCCACATAACTAACGACACTACATGTGTTGATCTAGCATTGGCTGAAGCAGTACTGAAGTCCAAGCTTCTCCCCTTTCATGCGTGGTACAACGCTTAGCTACCACCTGCATATATAGTTTGTCTTGATTTGAGTTCACATTATTGTCAAATAATGATTGCCTGTTTGCATTGCCTACGTGTTACATGTAAAAGAATTTAACCAAGCCCCAGCTCACACGACCACACAACTCAAATCAGTGTAATGTGAGTCCTAATTCTGTGTGATTTAAAAATCAGTGAGGTGAATTATTGTTGCTGAATTTTGGTGACCTAGCTACGTGTTGCAAGTATAGTAGACTAGCTACGCAATTATTGTTTCAGACAAATCACTTTTTTTTCTTCTTCTTTGGAGCGGTATGTATTGTTTGTGTTCTTGCTTTGTTGCTGCCGTGGAATGCAGCAACGACCTTGTGCGCTCTATCAGAGGAGTCAGGCAAAGCAGACGGTCGGGGCCCCCTTTTCTTCTGTCGATAAGAGAGGGTTCACTGCTTTGTTATCTGATCCATTGAGCATTGTTGATGCGTGGAACCCTCCAGAGAAAAGAGGACCTGTGATTCAGTTCAGTTAACTAGCATTTCTTTTCTCGGAACAAAAACAAGATTTGCATGTCATTTCGTTAAAAAAGGAACAAAGTTAATTTCACTGTAGTAATAAGACTATTGGTGATGGAACTTGATTTACTGTAGCCGGTCTGACAAAATAAAGCTAGGCAAGAGCTCCTCTGATATTTTTAACCAGAACAACCGTACCATTTCAAAGGATGTAATCGCCTTTCGGCCCGGCGCCACCATGCGTGCTTTTAACCATCAAATCGTTCAAGATAAAACAAACTAACTGATCAAGCAAGGCAATCAGCCATGTTTCCTTAGATGTAGTTTCAGAGTAGTTTCACCGGCTAGAGACCCTGTACCTGAAAGATCAGTTAGTTAGCTCCCAATAGCCGTGTTAGGTACATGTCTGAAAATTTGCAAGTCTCACTATCACAATTGCCATCCCCACTTGTGCCATCCTAACCTCTAATTTCTCCGTCTTTCAGCTTAATTAACTCATTATTGCAAAGGTGAAAGCACGCAAAAATACTATTAAACCACCCACTATCAGCTCTTTGACTAAGTAGTAGTACAGAAACCTGTGACATAAGTAGGAGATATGTTTTCTTAAATTGTCATCAGTCCATGTCCTTTAACTAGTGTTGGTCTACACGGACGATAGACTTCGAGTGAACTACCGGGGACACGGGACACTGATCTGGTGCTATTTCTGCTGGTTTGGAGGCAACTGGGCAGAAAGGGGCAAGCATATAGTTGAGGTCGTTATATTCAACTAGGGCTCTTTTGAACCTTTGAATCAGTGGAATATCCTGCTTTAAACAGCTTTGGAGGGTATGATTGCTTGTGGCCTAATCGGGGAACAGGCAGATAGGTCTGAATGCATGCTCTTGCTCTTTGTAACTGGTGTCCTTCTCATCGCTTCTCTTTTCTTTCTTTGTTCTTTGTGTATTCAAACTGCAAGTTGATGAACTAAGTAACTGAAGATTGGCTATGGAACACCGTATAGGGTCCAGGTGATAATCAGATATATATCCGTTCAGGGCTCCTTTGCATTGAAATATCTATGCACTTTCTGTAAAGTTTGATGAGTCACGTACTATTCGTATTTTTGCAAAGTTCAGCAAGTTGTTGCCCTTTTACATGTACTTAGCTGAAACATTGGCTTTGTGCTGGAATAAGGAGTGGTAGTATCTTATATTGGGCATTTGCACTGAAATATCTGCGCACTTTCTGCATAGGGTTATGTTCTTTGTAGCTGCTTGCAGTGATATCCTGTGGGCCTCTTTCGCACACTGATTAAGCAGTGTTGCATTTCGGCTTAACTTTCACGAGGTATTAGCACTACATGATTGCTGCTGTAAGCTGCAGACGGTTATATATGTACCAACAGAGAAGTTTCCTTAATGATGAGGAAAAGGCCGCAGCCTTTTTCAGAAGAATGCGCGGAGATATTAATTTTTTAATAATGAAAAGTAACATACAGCATATTACAAGGTGAACCATAAAAACTTTGTCCTAATACGCAACTCACAAGGTAACTTAGTTAATACTCAAGCCAAAAGTTAAAGGTAACGGTGCAAACCAACCTTTTTGTGTAAACCATGCAAACTTCAAATCTTGGTCACATGATATTAATTTTTATGACTCCTATTTATGTCATCCACTGAATAGATTCTCCACACACACGGTGGAGCGCAATACCGAACAAAATTGCAAAGCATGCGAAAAAAAATCTAGTATAATGACATTGAAAAAATACACTGCCAAAAATTCAAATGGTTTTTAATTTATTATGAATAATCATGTGCACCATAATTTACTATCCTCCATATTTTCTTTTTTTTTCTCGAATACATGAAAGGCCTGCTTATCTTTTGTGTTAAGATCGAAAGATTATAAGATTTACAACAACGCACGACATTGCCGACGCACTATGAGGAGATGATGTGTCCCCCACGTCATTCCACATGTTCGCGAGTGTCGGATCACAGTTAGGAGCTGCATTGTGTTCACTAATTCGTCCTAGGAGCTGCATTGTGTTCACTAATTCGTCTTGGCATTCTGAATATGTGAAAAGTTATATTGTCCAGTTCGGCTATCAGATTATTAGCCGTACCGTGACCTATTCTTTATCACAGAACACTATTGAAACAACTAATTTTAGGTGGCTTATAAATCCTCCGTAATCTGGCTGACATTCGTCGCTTGCGAAACGCAACTCAAAAAGTACAGATATATACAAGTGCAGATAAAAAAAATGGAAAGGGCCAGTAAAGAATGCCTGATTTGAATTTGGAACACTAGTCCCTGGTTGCTTGGGCCTCGAAATGGGTCCATGGCCAAAATCGGACAGAATATTGTGTCCAAACATAGGAGCGGAAGCAAAAGAAGCCCACATACGTACGAACCTTTTCTTTTTCTTTTCTTTTATCGCACGTGGCAATAATTAAGTTGGTTTCAAGTTCCAACTTCCACAAGGTAGGCCCTAGGCCGTAGAATTTGAAAGATGTTTTGCTCCCATGATCAGTAAGATTGAGAGAAGGATGAGTGGGATTAATAAATTCCTTTCCCATAATAGAAGATTAATTCTAGTCAAACTTAGTGTTTTCTACTCTCCCTATCTTCTATATGTGCAGTCTTAAGCTCCAATCACAGGTCATCAAGCAGATTGATAGCTTTAGGATAAAAATGTATGCGGAACAAGTCAGAATGATGCATTACTTATGAAATTTCTGGACAAGTTTTATAATCATGCATATAACACCTTTGTGTCACTTATACCTGGAGTCACTTATACAACAATACTGACACTCCACCTCAGTCAAGATAGGGTCCTTCTGACGGAAGGATGTCCTCAAACTTTTTTGACAAGTATCAGAGTATGACCAACTGCACTCCCAGCAAAGGGAACTCTATACATTTTTGGACAGATATCTAGATTGACCAGGCAATGAAAGACAAGTTTTCCCATTTATTCTCCTTTCCTATAAAACCTAAATGCTCTATCAGTTTCTTCCGGTCCATGGAAAGAATCTTCAGTCCTACACCTTCCCTGTAGGCCAATGATCAACTGAGTGAATATAAATCAGAGAACATGGGATGAAAACACTCATGACACATGGAAGTACTCTTGGGGGACCCAGAATTACAAAAGCAAGAAGGTTTACAAACTTTCTGACTGGTAACAGCCCTGCCCCAGCAATGTTCAAGTGGGCTTGGTCAGCAGGTAATTCTGGCAATCATAAATTCCTTTTCTATGCAGCTTGATGACTATAGCTATGTCCTTTGTGACCTCAACTGTGAAGAGACCTGCTTTCACCTTTTTTGAATGCCTATTCAGTATAAACTGCTGGAGTACCATCCCAATCAATTGGGACTTGAATCTTAGCCCCCTTGACATGGTTCTTAAAGCAAGAGCAAATTTCAATAACACCATTTTCAGAGAGATCAAGATCACAGCCTGCTGGGTCATTTAGACCACAAGAAACAAAATTATTTTTGATAATGGTCAGAGAAGTATGGATCTATGGAAAAGAAAATTCAAAGATGAACTTGGTTTAGTGTGCATCAAAGCCAAGGCTTCTAGGAGTAGTCAAATCAGTATTTGGAGAGAGAGATATGTAACTAAGTTTTCTTTTCTCTTTGGGCTTGTAAGCTTTGTACCATCTTTTTTATAAACTCATTCTTTCATTTGATTGAAAATAAAAAAATTGCTTCGCTCAGTACCTTTTGTGTGGGAGGTCAAACGCAGCCTGTTTTTAGGGTTGGGAGTTTGCTGCTCGTTGGAGCCTGGTGCCCCCAGTTCTAGGGCCATCCCTCTTCTTTTCGCTTTCTGTTTACAAACGCGTTGGTACTGTATTTCCGTTCGTTTGAATGGGAATGGGGAATCCCCAAATTTAAAAAAAAAAAAAAAAAAAAAAGGTTGGGGGACTCCCCGACCGGTTTGGTCAAAAAAATGGTAGATGTCCAAAATGATGGCTTTCCTGTTTCTCCCACAGACAGAATTCAGTTCATGTGTTTACAGAGCAAGTAGTCGATTCGTTAGTTCAGTTATTAAGGACGATGAGTACTTTGGCAATGTCAACAGCGTACCTGCTTCAATTGCCAAGACTCAAGTTTTTTTTTTTTTTAGAATCAGACTCAAGCTAGTCAAGCAAACGTTTGGGTCGGCAACAACTGGATCCAGCAACAACATAACTTGTGTTAATCTCGCTGTTCCGAGGCACCATATCTATGGATTATTCTGCGTGGTCGATTATTGGTTCATTTTCTAAACACCAGATCTAACATCCCAACGTGGATACCACAGAGTCTTCAGTTGCCGCCGCCGTGTCCGTGTTCGATCCGATCGGCCTCGACGGTCGACGCTGCAGCATACTACACGCAGCTGACTGGAGCAGAATTGCAGAAAACATATGGATGCGTGATGGCCACTAATAATCTCGAACGTCTCCTTGCTGATGCTGACCGACTCCATTACTCCATTAAACAAGGATGATCGTGGGCGTAGACTAATAATAACGTAGTACGGTGCCTTCCCGGCGACGGAATGAGCCATCATCAATCGCTTCCGTTTTCATACACGTACGTACGGGTCAATGCAAACTGATACCGAGATTAATAAAAGAGAAGTCATGCCATTTCCGGTGACGTGCTAATCTTTGCACTTGATGAGCTGCGCCAGCAAGGAGGCGATGAATAATAATTGTGCCGTGTACTCGATCGGTCTCAACTGTCATGCGACGGATTAAAAATGTTTCAATGAATTGTCACTCAATTTATAAGAGTATACACTGTTTTGCAGCAAGGATATGAGATATCGAGAGGTGCTTTCGGTTCACGACGCCTATTGAAGTCTGGAACCACAGGACTCCAGGACGAAGTTCTGCAGTAAAGGACACATGAGAGATGCTTTTTCACACCTATTTTAGTCTGCAACTCTGGATACGCCCCAACGCCAATAGCAACGTCTCTGCACTAAACTAAACTATAAGTATGTTAATTTTTCTGTGTGTGTATGTATATTGTTATCTGAATTTCACCATGAACAAGTGAGGCCTAGCTACGGTTAATCCGAATGTGACGCCACGGCGTCGAGTCGCTAGAAAATAAACGGCGGGCTCGTCAAGCCGGGCACACGCACGCGTGACGTTGAACCTTTTTGATGGCGAAATGGGCCGGTGCGGCGGTTGCTGCCGCTGTCAATACAACCACCGCCCGTCATCCACACGCGGACTTTCGGTGCTGTTACCTTTCTTTTTCTCGCCTCATCTTGATTCGTTCTTTCCAAAATGCTCCCTACAAACATAGTAGAATTTTCGTTTAGATTTCACATAAACACGTTAACAAACACAGAATTTGGAAGTAATTCGTAGAGTTCGAACTGTAACAGAAGATGGTGTTTATATAAAGTTGTAAACGTAGCAAAGAATACTACGAGTACTACGAGTACCAATTACCAAAGATAAAAAAGAATGAGCAGTCGTGTTCGGTGTTGCCCGTTCCGTCCCACTCCCTCCACCACCACCACGCTTGGCCACCTACGTCGCCGCCGCCCAAATTTGGCGCCCCGACTTGGGCAGAGAGTCGCAGCACCACCCTCCCGGTCTCCCGCCCCACCAGCACGTCGCCCACTCGCCCACTCGCCCACGTCTCCCTCCCCTCCTTCTCCCAGCGCCCATTGCTGCTCCCCGCTCCGCCACCTCACCTCCCGGCAGGTTGGGCCAGTCAAACCACGGCCTCCGCCTCCGATCCCGGCACACTTCGAACCCCTCACCCCCAACGTCGTCTCGGCCGTCTCCGGTCTGCTCGATCGCGCCCATGTCCGCCGCCGCCGCCGCCGAGTCCCGTAAACCCCTCCCTGCCTCTTCCATGTCTGCTCTGCTTTACTACGGATTTGTCCCTTGTTTTCTGATGGGTTTGTTTCTTCGCAGCGGATGAGAGCCCGGAGCGGCGCCGATCGGAGGCGGTGGCGTGGCTGCGGTCGCTGCTGGCGGGCTCTGCCCTTCCTCTACCCCCGCCGCACGCGTCCGACGACGACCTGCGGGCCGCCCTCGCCGACGGCGCCATCCTCGCCGCCGCGCTCCGCAGGCTCGGCCTCGGCTCTGCTTCCGCGCCCGACCAGGTACCATCCTCGATCGCACCGCACCACTGAGTCCATTTCCATTTGGGTTTTGGGTTTGTTGTTCGCCCGTGATCGTATCGTACGTCGTCGCAGCTGCAGGGCGGAGCCTCGGCGGCAGCGGCGGTGGGGACGGGGAGTGATGTCGAGAGGTTCGTCGCGGCGGTGGAGCGCCTCGGCCTTCCCAGCTTTGCCGCCTCCGACCTTGACAAGGTACGCTATTCAGTATTCTCCCTTGACCACCAACTGCTTCCGTTCAGTAGCAGTTTTTCCATAACATATAAAAAAATAAAATCAGTTGGGGTTTAGCTGCGATTTGAGGAGAGAGTTTGATAGTTCAGTAGTAACGTTTTGGAACATCGACTAATTGTTAGCAGCAGGTAGGGATTGGGGATTGAGAAGAGCAGAATTGGGGAACGGCAGCAGGAGCAGAGGAAGAACAGCAAGATAATCGTGTAACGATGAATGATTAATAGAGTAATTGGTTCAAATGTTTGTTGCCTTCTCCAGGCTGGACATCTCTCTTTATACAAGCCGTTCGGCTACTTGCGGACGCAGCCGCGCGAGACACACGCATCACACCCAAGCCGGTCCCGTGACGAGTTGGTTTGGCGCGCTTCCGGTCGGACATGGTTCCAGACAACCGGCGCCCTGCTGGATGTCGTGTGCGTGTCGGTCTTGTTTTGGGCCTGCTCGTTCGCTGCTGCGCTTGCGCCATCTTCAGGGACACCCTTGTCGCTGACATCCCCTCCCGGACGAGAAGCTGCTTGTCCCCAAGCAGGTGCGCGAGGGAAACGCTGGAGTAGGGCTTCACGATCTTCCCAGGTAGCCAAAGAGCGATGCAAACCTGACCACTGCACCAAAACCTGAGGAATCACCACATTATCAGATGTAACAATGCGTTGCTAGAGAATCTTGATTGGAATCTGCAACCCTTCCAAGGCCGTTGGTAGCTGACAGACAGTGTGAGATGCTGGAATTGCCGTTTTCAGTTGTGAAACGTGAAACACAGGGTGAATCAATGAAGTGGCTGGCAAACTGAGCTTGTAAGCCGTGTTGCCAATGCGTTGCAGCACTTGGAATGGTCCGAAGAACTTGAAGGACAGCTTTTGATTAGCTCGAGGGGCCAATGAAGATTGCACATAAGGCTGCAACTTCAAGTATACCCAGTCTCCTTCTGCAAACTGTCTCTCAGAACGACGTTTGTCAGCTTGAGTTTTCATCCTTTTTTGAGCTCGAGCCAAATGCTGCTGGATGAGAGTATTCATGAGCGACTTGTCTTGCATCCAGTCTTCCAAAGAGCCTTTGGGTATTGCGTCGTCAGAAGAAATGCCAAAATGGCGAGGCTGATGACCATACAGTACAAAGAAAGGTGAATACCCCAAAGATGAATGCCAAGCAGTGTTGTACCAAAATTCTGCAAGATATAACCAGTCCAGCCATTTAGACGGAGTAGCACTGACAAAACACCTCAGGAAGGTTTCCAGACACTGATTAACGCGCTCTGTCTGGCCGTCAGTTTGAGGATGGTAAGCAGACGACATGTTCAAGTTCACCTTGGCAAGCCTGAATAATTCTTGCCAAAGCTGGCTGGTAAAGACCTTGTCACGGTCTGAAACAATAGAACTTGGCAACCCGTGCAAGCGATAGACATGAACCATGAATACTTTGGCTACTGACAGTGCCGTAAATGGGTGAGCCAAGGCCACAAAGTGTGCATACTTTGAAAATCTGTCAACTATAACCAAGATGCAACTCTTGCCACCAGACAATGGAAGCCCTTCAATGAAGTCTAGAGAAATACTTTGCCAAGCCATAGTTGGGGTGGGAAGAGGTTCAAGCAGCACACAGGTACATGGAACGGTCTGGTTTTGCTCGCCGATGTAGGGCAAGCTTTGACAAACTGATACAACATTGAACGCAATCCAGTCCAGGCAAACAGTGGTTTGATCCGTTGATAAGAAGCAGGAAACCCAGAATGGCCCCCAACAGGACTTGAATGAAAAGCTTCAATGATTTGTAACTGAAGTTCCTTGTCAGGTCCAACCCATAATCTTCCTTTGTAACGAAGCAAGCCAGCCTGAAGCTTGAAGTTGGAGTCTGCAGATGGATCAACTGCCAACTTAGACAAGAGGTCCTGACAGAAACTGTCATTGCAGTAGCTATTCTTGATGGCCTCTTGCCACACTGGCACAGGTGCTGACATAGCCAAGATTTCATCAAAGTTCCCACGTCTGGACAATGAATCAGCCACCCTATTATCAGATCCTGGCTTATAGATTATGCAGTGCCGAAGACCCAGCAACTTAGTGAATACTTTCTGCTGCCACATGGTATTAAGTCGCTGATCAGACAAATGCACCAAGCTCTTCTGATCAGTATATATCAGAAACTCACTCAATTGCAGATATGATCTCCAGTGCTCAACAGCTATGAGAATGGCCATGTATTCCTTCTCATAAGCAGACAATCCCTGATTCTTTGTACCCAATGCTTTGCTGAGGAATGCAATTGGTCTTCCCTCTTGTAGTAGAACAGCACCTACTCCCAACTTAGATGCATCAGTTTCAATGCAAAACTGTTTAGTGAAATCAGGTAAGGCCAAAATTGGAGCAGTGCATAACTGATGTTTCAATGCAGCAAAAGCTTGATCATGATCAGAAGTCCACACAAATAGTACTTGCTTCTTGAGCAGAGCTGTCAGAGGTTGAGCAATGATTGCATAGTTTTTTACAAATCTCCTGTAGAATCCAGCAAACCCCAGAAAGCTTCTGAGTTCTTTGACAGAGCTAGGAGTTGGCCAAGTGACTACTGCTTCAATTTTGGAGGGATCAGTGGCCACTCCTTTGCCACTCACCACATGGCCCAGATAAGAGATCTCAGGTTGTGCAAAAGTACACTTGGATAATTTCACATGCCAATGATCATTCCTGAGCAAAGTGAACACTTGTCTGAGATGTTTTACATGGTCCTCAAAGTTGGCACTGTATACCAAAATGTCATCAAAGAAGACAATTGCACAATGCCTCAGGACAGGTTTCAAGGTGGAGTTCATAGCACCCTGAAAAGTTCCTGGTGCCCCAGAAAGACCAAAAGCCACCACTCTGAATTCATAGTGGCCAACATGAGTGGAAAAAGCAGTTTTATATTCCTCACCCTCATGCAGCCTGATCTGATGGTAGCCACTCAGCAGATCCAAGGTGGAAAAACATTGTGCCCCAGCTAACTCATCCATGAGTTGATCAAACACAGGAATTGGAAAAGCAGTTTTCACAGTCATGGCATTCAAGTATCTATAATCAACACAAAAGCGCCAAGAGCCATCTTTCTTTCTAACCATAAGTACAGGAGAATTGAAGGAGGACTCACTAGGCTGAATAATACCTTGCTTCAACATAGAGTCCACTTGAGCCTCAATCTCATCCTTGAGTGAAGGAGGATACCTGTAGGGTCTGACAGACACTGGCCTTGCACCCTCCACCAGTGGAATCTTATGGTCACAAGCTCTCTTTGGTGGAAGCTCAGTTGGTGGTGTAGTGATTTCAGGAAACTCAGCCAATAACTCTCTAATGGCTGATGGTATTGCAGATTGCACAGGAGGTGAACTCGCCGCCCAGAAAGAGACAACCGCACCACAAAATCCCCGAAGCGGTTGTTTCAAGCGGCTCCAATGCCCCGCGAAACACGGTTTTTGCCCTTGTATGGAATACCAAGCCATTTTAATTGCCAATCCACCTTCATAGGACTGAATAATTGCAGCCAATCAATGCCCAATATTATATCATAATTTGGTATGGGTAGCACCTTCAGATTATGAACAAAAGTGTATAACTGAATTGTCCAAGCAGCCTTCGGTATATGAGTTGAAGATTGCATAGTTTGGCCATTAGCAACAGTTACCCAGAAGGGATCACAAGCAGTAGTAGCAATGCCAAGCTGTGCAACTAACTGACTGCTAATGAAAGACAATGTGCTACCTGAATCAACCAATATTCTGACTGGGTTGGACTGCAACTCACCCATGAACTGAAGTGTTTTGGGGAAATCCTCCACATTGCCATGAGTAGCCATACAATTGCAAGCTTCTTCAGAATGATCACCCTCCTCCTCAGCAGGTTCCATGTCAGGTACAGGTGTATCATCATCAAAACAGGCATACATCTCTTCCACCATATGGAGAGGAACTTGGGGAGCACACTTGTGTTCTCTGGACCATTTTTCACCACAGCGGTCACAGAGACCACGAGCACGCCCGTAAGCCTTGAGATCACCAAACTTCTTCTCTCACCGAATGTTGATGAGGTTGGTTCTTGTCGAACAGGGCTTCGGCCTTCGTCGGCCACGAGGAACACCGTTGCCGGAACAAACGGCCCCTTCGATTCCAATTACGACCTTCACGACGCCGAGGCAATTCGCACGCCTCTTCCCTGCAAAGTAAAGCCGGGAGTACGCATCAAGTGTGTCGGGCTTGTGAACCATCAGAACCGCGCGAATGTCAGGATGAAGACCATCTATGAATTGGGTAATGTAGACTCTAGGATGTGTGGACGTGTCGTATGCAGTGAGATGATCGACAAGCTCAGCAAAACGATCAACATAAGCCTGAACAGTGGTGGTATGACGAGTGCGATTGATCTGTCTAAGAAGAAAATCATGATGATCCCTATCAAACCTAACATGCAAAGCAGCACAGAAATCATGCCAGCTCATGGTTTTGAGTTTGTCAGAAACAGATTGAACCTAGCGTTTAGCCGGTCCAAGGAACTGCATACGACTGCATTGAATCCACACAGATTTGTCAACATGGTACATGGCAAAGTAGTCCTCCGCACATGTGATCCAATACTTAACATCAGATCCATCAAATGTGGGGAAATTAAGCTTAGGAAGTTTGCCCAGGGCATGATAATTGGGATCAGGTGGACGGTTATGGAAATGAATTAGATCAGAAGCAGTGCCATGCGGTTGAGGATGATCGACAGAGGAATAGGCCATACCCGTGACCGGGGAATGAACAAGGGCGGTGACAACCCCATGTTCACTCTCCCGGTGATGCGGTTCAACGCCGTGCCCACTGGGCCGAGCAGTCTCACTGTTCACAGGTGGTGTCGCGGTGTGCTGCTCCCAACCGTCCTGAGCAGGTTGCTCTGACGGAACTGGAACGGAGTCGAAGATCGGTGGCTCGGTGGCAGCCACAGTCGCCGCGCCTGACTCGATGACGACCCGGTTCATGAACCTGTCGAGCTTGGCGAGGCGGGTGCGAATCTCGTCGACGGATTTGTCATGCGCTGCACGCCACTTCTCGAACTCGTCCTCCACCGACTGCAGGCGGCCGTCGTGGCGGAGCTCGGCGTCGAGGATGCGGTGCTCGAAGTTGTAGTCGGCCTCGACGAAACGCATGTTGATGGCGTCGTCGAACTCCTGGAAGCGCTGGTCCAGAGCCGAGTTCATCCCAGCAATTTGCTTCTGGGTGTCCTCGATCTGCTTCGTGGTGTTCGTGGAGAGCTTCTGGATCTCGGCCAACACTTGCTGCATCTCCGTAGCCATGGTTGGTTGTCCGCGCCGGCGCGAGTAGTGAAGATGAACTGGTGGTTTGGGGGGAAGCGGCGGTGGCGGCGGCGGCGGTGGTGGTGGTGGTGGAATCAACCGATCCAGATCGTGATTCTCGAAGGCTCGCGGCACTCAGGAATTACCGGATCTCAGGATTCGATCAGCAGCTCACTGCTCGAATCCGAGACGAGCCAAACCTGAGCAGTTTGCAAATCCAACGAGAATTGGTGTACGATCCAAACCGATAGGAGCCTGATACCAAGTTGTTAGCAGCAGGTAGGGATTGGGGATTGAGAAGAGCAGAATTGGGGAACGGCAGCAGGAGTAGAGGAAGAACAGCAAGATAATCGTGTAACGATGAATGATTAATAGAGTAATTGGTTCAAATGTTTGTTGCCTTCTCCAGGCTGGACTCATCTCTCTTTATACAAGCCGTTCGGCTACTTGCGGACGCAGCCGCGCGAGACACACGCATCACACCCAAGCCGGTCCCGTGACGAGTTGGTTTGGCGCGCGCTTCCGGTCGGACCGCCTGGTTCCAGACGCTGGCGCCCTGCTGGATGTCGTGTGCGTGTCGGTCTTGTTTTGGGCCTGCTCGTTCGCTGCTGCGCTTGCGCCATCTTCAGGGACACCCTTGTCGCTGACACTAATTCACGGGTGGACACGGATATTACACGTGATTTGCGGTGCGTTACAATTTCAAATTGAAGAAGCCCGGAACTCTGCTTTCGCTGTAGGTGGTTGATGCTTGTGATTGTTCTGTTTGCCGATTGGTCTGATGGCAACGTTAATCTCGTCCTTTTCTGCTTTATAACTGCTACTAGATAGATGCTGGATGCAGCTGATGCTAGCATTCAAGTCTCAACCAGAAAATTTTATCCGCCAAACTAATGAGATGTGACTCCACTGCTCCACTAGCATGTAGTAGTAGTGTATGCCTGTATGGCATTGCTGCCTAAATGGCTTGCAGACACTGTAAATGCCAATGTTTCATACGTTTTCCTGTAATAATTCATGGTAACAAAATCGATGGTAACTCTCCGTAGCCTGTGGAAATTACTTCTGGACTGCACAAATGTATCTGATGATATACAGACAAATAATTTGTTCAATGATGGATTTTTATAAATATCTGAATATGAACATCAGCCACGTTCCGGTGTGATGCCATATTCGGGTACTATGATGATGCTCTGGTTATTAAATACGTCAGCCATGTTCTGCCAAATTGGAGTAGTATGGTGGTGTTGGTGTTCTGACAATAATTGCCACTTATGCAATGTGCCGTGGAACATTCCTGGTGTTTGCACCTCATTCTACAATAGAAAAAGTTATCTACCTGCTCTTATTTGATTGGCATTGATCCAGGGCCCAATGTCAGCTGTCATAGTCTGTCTTCTTGCACTGAGGGATCGGTTTGGTTCCAATCTTGGGGAAGGCTTGCATTGCAGTCTTGAAGGAAAAAGTAGGATGCACAGCATGGAGTTTCCCATAAGGGAGAACGGCCATTCTACTAAAATTCTGAGTTCGGAGAAAAGGTGAAAGGGATGCATACCAAAGGTCTCCAGAATTCCAGCTACGTCAGGTAAAATTTTTTTCTTTCCCTCTGCATGACAAGCTTTCAGCTGTAACACTGATACAGAGAGCTGAGCAGAGCTATTCTATTAGTTTTGCAGTAAGAAAATGTCAAACAAATCATATTTATGAGTGAAACTGTATTCACATGTGGATAACTAAATTCATACAATTATTTATCATTGGTCCTTGTCATGGGAGGTTGAAATGTGAAGCAGGTTAGCTTATATCAGTTGAAAGTTGAAACATCTTTTCTTATTGTAGAACCATCATCTCCGATACCAAGGCCTGAACTATCTTCTATTTCAAGGCACGCTGGACACAATTTTCATGAAGTCTTCCATCTGAGACAAGGAATTTACTCTGACATACCTATTTCTAAAATTTTGGAGATGATGAAATCCACCAACTTGGATGTAAGTGGAATATAGCAATTCTTTCTGAAATTTACATCAGATAATGTCAGCATAAATTCTGATCTTTTCATTCTTTGCATCATGGAACATGGAACCAATTTGACAGAATGCGCCTACTCAGTCACTTCTGAGTTTTGTGAATGGCATCCTTGACGAGATCATTGAGAATAAGAATGGAGAAATTCCTTATGTAGGCTACTCAAAAGCAATACAGTTAGTTGTTTCTTTCAGTACATGAGAACTTTGGTACATTTTTTTTTTTATAATTCTTTCATTCCCTTGAATAAAAATATAATGTTCTTTGCACAGCATATTGCTTGCTTGTTGAGAAGGGTAATACTAGAGATTGAACGCCGCATTTCAACTCAAGCAGAACACATAAGGAATGTAAGCAATACTATTTCATACTTATTTTTCAGATTATTCTTTGCTGTAACTCTTACTTGTATGGCAGCAAAATAACCTTATCAGAGCACGCGAAGAGAAATATAAATCAAGGATAAGAGTACTAGAGGCACTTGCAAACGGGACAGGTGGACAAATACAAATAAACTCAAATGCGGCAAATGGAAAAATAAATGTAAAGTTTAACATAAGTTCCATTTATCATTTGAAACCTGTTAAGACGAGTGTTCTGTACTTTCGAGAAAAAACAAAACCTTCTAACGTTAATAACTGGTCTCTTTCCTTTTTATTTGTTTTCAAACCAAGTTCAAGAAACAAAGATACAAAAAAGATAAACAAAATTACACAAAGTGGTCTAGATGAAGGTTTGTTTCATAACTAGAGCAAACTCTAAAAAATTCTAGTATTCGACACTGTTTGTATTCACAATGTGTTGGGCTATTTGGATGATGCTATGCATTTTCAGAGGATTGCATATCACAAGATTTAAATCGACCTTCTTGTTACTGTTTTCTTTAGAATTGTTAATTTGATTCTAAATTCTTTGTAGAAGGGCATGTTAGCAAATAAGCATTGATAGTTCAGTGGAGGTTCAGCTTAAAGGCATCACAAGATTGAGCTTCCCAAACAAGGGGTGGCTTAACTTAAACCTCCTTTGTGTGAATGATTGATTTTTTTTTAATCACTTTCATTCTTCAGATAGACAAAAGCAGAACTGAAGAAAGAAGATTAGTTGACAAAGATATGTCAAGCTTGATGAATGAGAAGGAAGATGTAACTAGATTGACAAAGGATAAGGAAGATATGGCTAGGCTGTTGAAAGATAAGGAAGATATAATAAGATTGATGAAGGAGAAGGAAGAAATGGTTATGATGATTAAGGAGAAAGACGAGATGGTTACCTCGAGGAAGGGGAAGATTGATGGCAGAGATCAGTCAGCAGATGAACATGTGGATAAATCAACTACATATAACAATGAAACCATTAGGATGATGGAGAAAGAAGACAGTAACAATACAATTATGAAACTAAAGAGGGAATTGGAAGCTGTAAAATCATCATATGAAGAGAACCACAACCAGTTAGAATCTACAAAGGAGGAGGTGCGTCAGCTTCAAAAGGACAAGGAGAATAGTGACAATATAATATCAAAACTAAGGCAAGAGCTTTCATTAGCACGGGAATCTCATAAGAGACATATTCAAGAACTGGAGAGTAGTGCTTTGCATGCAAGCAAATGCTTTGAACAAAGAATAAAAGAAGTAGATCTAATGCTCGAAGATTCTAGAAAGAAAAGAAGAGATCTAGAGGAAGTGTTAAAATCCAGAATGGATACATGGAAGCAGAAGGAAATCATGGTGAACCAATTTTTAGGTATACAAATGCAGAACGTCCAGGTAGTGTTTGGTTAAATTATCCTTTGGTTCTCAATCTTTCTTTTAAGACACCATGATGTCATATTGAAATTAAAACTTCTTCACTATCAGGATTTGAGGTTATCTTCTGTTTCCATTAGGCATGAAATCCAAAACTGCCAGAAAAGATGGTCCGAAGAACTTAATGGCCTTGGTATGTTTCAGTGCAGCATGTGATTTTATTTTACACTACTATAATTGCCATTTTATAACTTGCATATTCATATTAACTCTGCAGGACAAAGTCTCAGCATACTGATAAATGATTCTGAAAATTATCAAGCTGCTCTAGAAGAAAATAGAAAACTGTATAACGAGATCCAGGAACTAAAAGGTGACTTTGCAAACAATAACGACTTATTTGAATATGCATCTTTTTAATTTTATAATTTTATTTAGAGTTTTTATTATATTTGACAAGGAAATATAAGAGTCTACTGCCGGATAAGGCCTTTTCTTCCTGGGGAGGATCAGAAATCTACTGCAGTTGAATATGTCGGTGATAATGGGGATCTGGTAATTGCAAATCCCACACGACATGGAAAGGAGGGGAGCAAGTCATTCAAATTCAACAAAGTTCTTGGCCCCACTGCTTCTCAAGGTACGAATGAATGTGACCTATGCAATATCCCTGTGCTTTGGATACTGATAACTTTGTTGCATCTGGTAAGGATCGTATTTTTGAAATGCTAACGCACCATATTTACCTTTCCCTTTCCCTTTCTATTTTCTAGATGAGGTTTTCAAGGACATTGAACCCCTTATCAGATCAGTTCTTGATGGTTATAATGTTTGCATTTTTGCATATGGTCAAACTGGATCAGGGAAAACATACACAATGGTACGATGCATTGGATACAACTATACAAATATCTTCATCTGAATAGTTTTTTTGTTTGAGAAAATGGGTCTTTTTTCAGTTATAATGTAATAAATACATTTTCCTTTCTGCAATTATCCCAGACTGGACCTGAAAATGCAACAGAGAATGAACGGGGTGTCAATTACAGAGCTCTGAATGATCTCTTCCATATTTCACATAATCGTAGGGATACCATCATGTATGAAATAAACGTTCAAATGATTGAGATATACAATGAACAAATTCGTGATCTTCTTGGCAGCAATGGTTCAGAGAAGAAATATCCTTTTTCCCCTTCCTTCATTTATAGAATTTACATGTCAACACTTTCTGCGAGTGGCTTATGATGAATCCAATGAACCTAGTTTATTAAATCCAATGAACCTAGTTTATTATATGTATTACTTCCTCTTCTGATGAGCCTAGTTGGCTATGAACTATTATTCCCTATAATTCGAAATGTAGGTAGCATGGTCTTCAATATGACAATTCGACTTGCAATTTTGTAAAATATATGCTAATTTGATAAAAAAAAGCTTATATTACGAAAGTATTTTTCATGAACCAATAACGTCAACCATGTGCTATCAATATATATGACTTCCCATGTACTGATGGGTAAGTTAAAGAAGTTGGAGCTATGAAACAAACTACATTTGGAATCGGATGGAGTGGTTAAGTTGATTCAGTTCAAGTGAACATATCTAGAAACTCAAAAATAAGTTGGACATCCTTTTATCATCCATGATGCACTCTTAGTTATTTGTACATTTGATAATTGCATCACTAAAATCATTGACATATTTCAAATAGAATTGGAATTTATTAAGACATCCTCTTTTTCCTTTAACTCCTACACGCTAGAGATTATGAATGCCAGCCAACC
The DNA here is from genome assembly GCA_018135685.1 of Themeda triandra. NCBI lineage: Eukaryota > Viridiplantae > Streptophyta > Magnoliopsida > Poales > Poaceae > Themeda > Themeda triandra. Next base: position 764,579 of record JAENPR010000119.1, on the reverse strand, counting down.
CAATGGGCTTGTTGTTCCTGATGCAACCCTGCATCCTGTTAATTCAACATCCGATGTTATTGAGTTAATGAGCATAGGACTTGCGAACAGAGCAGTGGGTTCGACACTGTTGAATGAAAGAAGCAGCAGATCTCACAGGTTTATTTTCATGTCCCATAACCTAGTTACATTGTTTATTATGATTATTTTAAAAATAGAGTTATTTTGATTAATTCTGCAGTGTTGTTACCATACACATTCGAGGTGTAGACTTGAAAACAAGAGCTACTTTTCGTGGTGCACTACATCTTGTTGATCTTGCTGGGAGTGAGAGAGTGGACAGATCTGCTGTTACAGGCAATAGACTCAAAGAAGCACAACACATCAACAAATCTTTGTCCGCTCTTGGAGACGTCATATTTTCTCTATCACAGAAGAATGCTCATGTACCATACCGGAACAGCAAACTTACACAAGTTCTACAGAGTTCTTTGGGTGCTTACGATTGCTGATTATTCTATATACTTCTTACATGTTATCGATTACTCACCTAACAATTTTTGTCTGTAGGCGGCCATGCAAAAACCTTGATGTTTGTGCAGATCAACCCGGATGTCTCATCTTATTCGGAGACTTTAAGTACTTTGAAGTTTGCTGAAAGGGTTTCTGGAGTGGAGCTAGGTGCTTCAAAGGCGAATAAAGAAGGCAAAGATATTAGAGAATTTATGGAACAGGTGACAAATTATTGTTTTCCTTTTGTCCATCCATTATTCATACAGGGCACTAGATATGGATTACCAATGTTTATTCTCAATATTATCCAATAGATGAGACTTAACTAGAGATTTTTCTTTCAAATCGAATGCAAAATTGTAAATACCAAGTGTTAGACATAATTTTTATTTGTAGTATCCTTTCCACCCCACAGCTCTCAGTGCTCAAACAAAAAATTGCGAAGAAAGATGAGGAAATTGAAAGATTACAACAACTCAAGACACAAACTCCAAGGGCCAGGACAGCAAAACGTGCAGATTCCCCATTGAAACATTCGTCGTCCTCCCCAGGCATGTCTAATTTAGGAAGCAAAATACATCATAGAAGAACAGCATCTAGTGGAAAGGCAATGAGCACTGGCAGCAGGGCTGGGTCTGATAATTTCTCTGACATGAGTGACAGGCACTCTGAATCTGGTTCTATGCAGTCTGTTGATGATATCCTACCACATAGGGGAATTATGGGACTTCCGAAGGTCTCTATTGGTGCAATGGGTCAGAATTCTGCTGACCCTGAGCTTGTTTGCTTTGGCTATGCTGATTCAGAAGAGAGATTAAGTGATATATCAGATAGTGGTCTTTCCATAGGTACAGAGACAGATGTTTCAGTAAGCAGTATAGTTGAGTTGACACGCTTTCAGGAGCAGGACAACACATCTAGCACTCAAAAAGAACAAGAGAGTGCGCCAAAAACTCCAAATGATCGGTTGTAAGTGCTCTCATCTTTTTAAAGTAAAATTCATGCAATTATGCTTTTATGATAAAAATATGTTTCCTTGGGACTATCATTGCTTTTCAATCGAAGTTACCTATGATTATAGTGGAAGCATTCATGTTATCAGACCAGGTCATTGGGTGCCGATAGTGGCTAGCTCTGTGTGTGTGTGTGTGTGTGTGTGTGTGTGTGTGTGTGTGTGTGTGTGTGTGTGTGTGTTTTTTTTTTTTTTTTTTTTTTTTTGTATGTAAGCACATTTTCTTCCTCATGCAGGTCTAAGGTGGCCACCCGAGTACAGAAGACAACAGCACCCAAACCAGCTCAAACTTCCTTGTGGCCTAAACTAAGAGATCCTCCATCTCTTAGATCCCCAAGTAAGCTAAATTGCAAGCCCATTTTTCTTTGGACTCACTGACCTGAATTTCTACTTCTGCATGTGCATATTCAATGCATTTTTTTCTGACAAAAATCATATGTATGGCTATAGTGCAACTGCAGAAAATTTACTTTTATGTCAGTATAACCTGAATATATAAAAAAGGAATAAAAAGTTTTGATGATTTGGTAAAATCACGTGTATGTGATGTAGTTATGATATGTGGCATGCCACTGAATTATGCTGGAGGATCAATTTGCATTCAATTTTGTCATATATATGTATGATACCGAATAGACAGGCTACCATGCAAAGCAGAATTCCCTTAAAAGTAAGTTAAACAATTATATATTTATAGCCAACTAACAAGATGATACCAATGTGTATCTTTTAGGCTGCCCCTGACAATAATTTCTCAAAATAAGGTACAATAATTTTTTTCAAGCATGGAATCATTATTTTTTTGTTTTTCTTAATAGTTGTTTTTTTCAAGATAGGGGTAAAAGAGTCATTTCGGATTCAACTAAACACTGTTAGGCTGTCAAATTAACGAAAGGGCCAAGAAACCAAAGAAAAAATTATTTTAAGGCCAAAATAAGCAATTTCGAGAAAAAAAGGTTTAGGAAACTAAACAACACTTTTTTAGGGCCAAGGAAATAATTTCATCTTAATATTATAGTTATAAATTTTCCCAGAAGTTTTCACTTTAACCTTGAAAATAGAGTCATTTTTGTAAAAGGTGGAAAAAGGATAAAGCTAGTAATCTAAAATAGGTGTTACCATGACCTTTGGTTACTAGTAAGTCAATTCCAAAAATGTTTGATCTGACTGTACCAATCAAGTGTATCAAGCATGTAAAGAAGTTTTAAATCCATTTAAAGTGGGAATGAGCTAAGCCATTTACCAAGAGATGAATTATTGGTACATAGCACTGCCAATGGGTTAGTTTCGAATGAACTGGGTATTGAATTACACGTACAACTTAATTTATATTGCTGTTTTGTTATTTAAATTTATAAGTGAAATTTACATGTGTTCTGAGTTAGGTTAGTTTTCAAGAGATTATATGCATAACAAATATATATAAACTAGTATAAACATAAATATTTCGTTCGTTTTTTGCCGTGTGCAGGGAGAACCACAGCAACACAAACAATATCTGCACCAAGAACATCCAGTACTCCGAAACGATGGACATAAGTCAAGCTTGATCAACATGTTCTAACACTAGTTTAAGATTTTGTACAGCACAGTCGGAAAAGTAATTCATGCCAATTGATGAAATTTATACATCAGTTGATTCTTTCTGTAAAAAATGCTAGTTAGTTTTCTATTTCCTTTTTGAATATAGATTATATGGTGTAAGATTTCTTTGTACATAAACGATATCAAAAAAGTTTGATGATTGCTGGATAGAAGAGATAATCAACAAGTCTTTCTTAATTGTTGTAAACCCCCCAAAAAGAATAAAAAGTCTACTTGATCCGTTAACTATTGTTACTTCACCTATAAAATAGGTATTCTACCTCTTAATAAAGTATTAAAAACTACACAAATAGCCCTCTGACAGTGGTGAATGTAGCCAAGACCAAGAGCATCATCAGCTTCATCTGGGTCAACATCATTGTAGGATATAAATGTTCTTGAACTTCAACTATACTTTTCTAAAGAATTTATAAATTTTGTTTGGGTCAACGATCCCTATAAACCCTCCTGGATTTGCCACGGCCCTCTGACATGGTTTTGCAGGTGGCTTTGCTAATATGACATATTATGTTGATGCTAGCAAGGTGGTGAGGTACATAGTATAAGTCCGCATAACCCCTGCATATAAAAAATGACTATAGCCCCCTTGAAAATGACTATAACCCCTTGATGTGGATGGACACGTAACTCAAACAGGCATGGACACTCCACTTTTAGCTCGGATGGAGCGGACGCCACAACAGACCAAAACGGAGAAACAAACCACTTTTAGTTTAATACCTGCGAAGCAAGGCTGGCAGTTGTGAGAATCATTATGTGTACAAGTATTGAAGGCCAAATATTATGTTACCTCATCAGTCCTGGAAGCAAAGCAGAAGGCTGGATGTCTTAGGGGCTGTTTGGGCGGGCTTTGCTTCCACCTGCCATGGGCCCAAGCCCTGCCGGCCCAAGCCAAGTCCAACACAGCCTGGCAGCCTGAATCGTGGAGGCCAAAGGGTGATAAATCAATTACTAAGAAAGTATTGTATCGAGTTGTATCCGGTGAGCAGTCCGTCGCCATGGTTATCGTGAGGAGTAGGAGTAGTTCGCAGCCGGCGACTTGTATCTGAGTTGTGGTGAGCGATCCAGTTGGCGTTGCTGACGAGGAAGATGCAGAGGTGATTCTCGGCATTGCCCGTTCATGAAGGCCCAGAAAATATTCTCGCATGGAACTTTGATGAGCATGGTATTTTTACTGCGAAGAGCGCTCGAGCTGATGCACTTAGAACTCGGTGTCTAGCTGGAGCATAAGGAGGAAGTTCGAATGATAGGAAAGGAATTTGTAAGAACAAATACATGGTCAAGGCTTAACATGCTTACTATAAATACACACTTGCCCTTTTCTTTAGAGTATCATATCAAACAACAAAAACAATTTCCGCTTTTTACTGCGCCTTATACTCATTTCCATTAAAATAATTGGTTTCACGAAAAATTCCCTGTGAAATGAATTGGGCATGAACAAAATTTTCTGATATAGTTATGCTCTTGCAATGTTCCACAGTTAAATGACTAGAAGAAATCTGTATAAGACCTTGCCACATTTGGCGATGTGTGGAATACCCAAGTTACACCCTATATACATGGCAATATACTAAAGGAATATACTAAAGGAATTCAAAAATGAAAGAGAAAAAGAAGTGTTTTCCAAAAAAAAAATCTCAAGAGCTTTTGCTGCCATAGTCTTGTTCTTATCGGTTCTGGAAGTTCAATTTCTTGATGCAGACTGCGTACATGAAAGCGAAGAATACTGCAAAGAGCACGATAACCGGTGCAACGACTGGCATAAAATCCCTGTGGTATCCAAAATGATGTGTTACATAGTAGCTAATCGGCTGGTCATCTTCGCCAGGGACTTTGATGTTTTTTTGCAGGTCGCCGTATTGTGTCACGATGAGCCCATACACTGTCCATGCCAATGGGCAAATCCAGTAGTACCAGATCCACCATCCGGGAATTTTCTGAAACAAGAATATAGAAAAAAACATAAGTTCTCTTTTCCATCCTACAGAAAAGGATCACGGGGATGCTGATTGAAGAAACAACTAACCGGTCTTGGGATGAAGAAGCCGGAGAAGAGATTGAAGAGGGAATAGAAAGCTGCGGCGAAGATGGCGGCAACCTCATGGTTTGGGGAGATTGAGACAGTCATCATGCCATAGTAGGTGAAGTAGAGGAAGGAGAAGTAGGAAATGAAGAAGAACCAGAAGAACTTGGCAGCTGTCCATTGGAAGCTCATCATGGCATATACGATGAGGGTGTAATATGTTGTTTGCAGAAACACATATGGTATCTCTATGACAACCTGCAAAGCATAAAATTTGAGCGACTCCGGAGAGCAGGTAACACCTTAGTTATCACTGTGTTCTGTATAGTTCGATGATATTTCTTTACCTGAGACAAAGCATATGGCATTGCAGAGTACATCCCAGCAGCCCTCTCTCTGTAGAAGACCGTCCTCTCAATTGAAACAATTGGCTGCACAGTTGAACAATTGTTGATGCCGACAAACATCACAGCAGTGTACATTGCTCCAATAACCATCCTGAGAGCGTTTGCATCGTCCCTGCAATAGAATACACCAAACTCTTTCAGATTCTTAAGTTCAGCACTAGCGACACTAACGACCAAAGATGAAGAAAGCAAGAAATTTTACATCTTGGTTCCTATCCTCCAGAAAATGGAGCCGAGCACCAAGGCAACAAACAAAGTGAAGAAAAATCTAACGAGGTTGTAATCCGGGCTGCGCCAATAGGTCAGCCATTGCTTCCAGAGGCAGGCTCTGAACTGTCCTATTGTGGATTGCGAGTACTCTGTAGGGAAATAAAGATCTGATGTTCCTGGCTCTGGTTGACTCAGCTGGTTCACCACTACCTTGTTTTGCCTGGAAACAATACCATTAGATTCCAAGGAATTAGTTACTAAACTCAAAAGCATATTGTATAAAACATGCTAGCCGAGAAAGTAGGAAACGAATATTTTCTACAAAGAAGCATATCTATCACTTACTTGTACAGATCTGATGTTTTATAGTACTCAGCAAAGTCCATCTTTAGACGCACTTCAGCTGAAACTGAACTGACCTCGAGCATCCACGTTGCAGGATTGTACTTATCTTTAATTTTAGGCACTCCAGGAATTGCCTAGTTGCAAAATTGAACAGAAGATTAGAAACTTCACTTTATTTTTATTTTTCACTCCTGTTTTAAACTTATTGACGAACAAAAAATGTAAGTGCAACATGGAGCTTCATGTACCTCAAAATACTCAACCATTTTGTGGGAGTTGTGACCCAATTTCCCAGAGTAGATCACCTGGCCTCCTCTTTTCAATAATAGCAACTGCACATAAGAACTTAGGTTAACATTTAATTGCTGAAAAGGTGCAATAACTACTCCTGACAATTACTCATAGCCACCTCATCAAAAGCCTCAAATATGTCAATGCTTGGCTGATGGATTGTGCAAACAACTGTCCGTCCGGTGTCAACTGTGTTCCGCACTGTTCTCATGACAATTGCTGCAGCTCTTGCATCAAGCCCTGATGTTGGTTCATCCATGAATATGATCGATGGATTGGCAACGAGCTCCACAGCTATCGTCAACCTTTTTCTTTGCTCTGTCGAAAGCCCTGTGATTCCTGGTAGCCCAACTATAGCATCCCTCAGATTGTTGAGCTCCACTAGTTCCATAACTTCATCCACAAATTGCTGCGACCATTGAGACATGTTACGTGTTAGCTTGATAAACTTTAAAAACGAAAAAGAAGATGTTATTGTTGGCCTGTTTGTTGTCATATCTTTCAAATCTTTAACATCAGACAGACTTCACCTAGAGCTAGATACTCCTAGTGACAATGAACAAAACAAACTAGTTTGTTGCGTCTTACTACCAGACATTTTATCCTCCAAAGCAAAGATACTAAAAGAAATAAAGAAAAATGTCAGCAACAGGAAAAAAGACATGACTTACAATCTTTATATCATCAGTTATTTCTTGATCTCCAATCTTTCCAGGAAGACGCAGAAAGGCAGAGTATACCAAAGACTCCCTAACTGTGACCTGAGGAGAATGTATATCATTTTGCTCGCAGTATCCAGAAATCCTTGCAAATGTTGCTTGGTTCTTGGGATAGCCTGCAATTCTGATATCTCCTTCAATGTACCCCCCAGTCTTTCTTCCAGCCAAAACATCCATAAGAGTAGTCTTTCCAGCTCCACTGACACCCATAAGTGCTGTCAGCACTCCAGGCCTGAATGATCCTGTAACCTCACGCAACAATTGGAGTCTGTCATCCTGCACTCCTTGCTGTTTCATTTCCTGGGCAAACATCCTCCATCAGTTTCCATATTTGACAGTACAAGCACATTGAAGAAGGTAAGAAATGGGACAGGAGGAACTGCTGAGAATAATTGAAGTTGAACTCACCGCAGGCATGTCGACATAGTAGTTCATATTATCAAAAGACATGGCAAGAGGGTTAAATGGAAGAACCATTCCTCTTGTTGGAGCAGCTCCATTGCTGCCAATGGACATGACTCGTGAAACCCCATTTGATGAACTGCTGCTCAAACGTGCACTCAATCTCATCTCCTTCATTTCCTCTGAAATAACCAAACCTCAGATTAGAAGCTGTCATTTGTTTTGCACAAGTGCTTATGAGCGATGACTTCTGTCAGAGTTGCTTACTGTTATGACTACCGTCCTTTGATTTTGTGCTTCCGTTTCTTATTGTCCCTTTTGCATGCCCATTGCCTTCCGCTTCGTTTGCAGCTTCTTCTGATATAACAGCTTGTGGTTTGCCGAGAGCTGAGATTTAAAGAATGCATGATTATGATATTGACACGAAATTATCATCATCAGGATTTTCTTTATTTTAAGGATGATAAGCAAGGAATCAAGACAATAGTTTAGCGCTTACGGTTCAGGTACATAAGTGACAATGTGAAAAGGACATTGAAGAAGACGGCGAAACCCAAGAGCGCTGCTGCTCCAATCCAGTACCAGTTTTTGTCAACAAAGACGCCCGCATTTTCAAGCATAGCTACCCCCAGTCTTTTCTGAACACCATTTTTGTCCTACAGACATGAGCACATACACCTTGTCAACAAAAAAAAAATGTCAAGCAGTGAAAAATCAATGCAGTATTGAGCGTACCAGTACAAATTTATTCATCCATCGAGGAGCATAGAATTCATTGACTGCTAGAGCATTGTATCCATACATTAAAGGTGAAATCCAGTAGCCCCAGATCCACCAATTAGGAATGAAAGCTGTTATCATTGGGATGGCAAAGAAGAACTAGTCAGCAAAGAAAATATTGATCTGTGCGAATAAAAAAAGGAAGAAGACAAGCAATGAACCTTTTGGCAGGAGAAAACCTCCAAGAACAAAGAAGAGAAGAAGAGATAGTGCTCCACCAGTGTGAGCAACGATCATGGACCTGCAAAGTCCAGCGATTGCTCTGAAAAGCGCACCTGCCATCTGCTGGACCAAGAACACGAGCAGCAAGTGCTTGAAAAACCTGAACATATATCACATAATTAGCAGTTATAGGATTTTGATTCCTGAAGTGTAAAAAGTGAGAAGAAAAGAAAAAAAGGATAACTATTTCATTTACCTGTCAGCCTCTGGAGCAAACCCTATGGTGTAATATGAGACAACAACCCAGATTACACATTCAATAATGGATAATGGGATTGTGAGAATGACGCTCGGTAGTGTAAAGATCCAAGCAGGATAGAACAGCAGGTCCCGGTGCTTGAAGAACACCGGCAACCTTGTTATTGCCAAGGAGAGCTCAGCAAAACCATTGAACATATTCACAATCAGAGTGAAGAGCAGTGCTCCAATGTAGAGAACACCGTCATCTTGATTCCTTGTATGCATGTGAGTTCTCAGAAACAACGTTGATGCAACGAGGGCTATCATGATAAGCTTCAGAGTTCACATGACAGACAATAATGTCAGTGAATAAGCAGTGGGACTCTTGGACAATTTCATGAGAGGGACTCCCAAAACAATTTGCTCTTACCTGTATGGTCTTGAAGATGTACACGAATGAATTGCGCTTGATGAGCAGCCATTCCTTGTCAAAGGATGCCTTGAGGAGTTCTGTTGTTGACACTGACTGCTTCGAGAATACAAGGGAAGCCTGATGGCAACGGCTCTTGTCAAACGGAAGTGAGAGGTGGTTCTCAACCTGGAGCCCGGCATGGAACCGTTTAAACCGTTGCGCAAATTCTGGCACCGAAATGTATCTGTAAGGCCTCTGCTTGTCAGCCCAGTACTGCTCCTGATCCTTCCTTGATGTTACCTGGAAAGTGACCCACAGAATAGGTTGTCTTGCAATTCATAAATTAAGCTTTTGGTGGATGTCATTACTAGATAAGTGCTGAATGCTACCTCCTGAAGAAAGTCTGCAGTGCCCTTGCGCTCGGGGCAGCAGAATCCGCAGGATTCAAAGAACTCGAGGACGTATTCGCGGGGTCCCTGGTAAACAATCTGGCCTTCTGACAGTAGGATGATGTCATCGAATAGGTCGAAGGTCTCAGGGGCAGGCTGAAGGAGAGACATGAGGATGGTGGCCTCGCCCAAGTGGACAATCTGCTGGAGACATTTGACGATTTGGAATGTTGTGGAACTGTCCAGTCCAGTTGATATCTCGTCCATGAATAGCACCTTGGCCGGGCCAACAATTATCTCTCCTGCATTCCAAAATAAGCATAGTTATCGCAAACACCATGCATCCTGAAAATGTTTAGAAAATCCCGCAGCTTCATATAAGCCGCTTTGAAATGGTACTTGTGCATTGCTACATCATTCCCTGAACTGAACATTGAGTTGATTCACAGTGTAGCTGCACTGTTGAGTTACATAGAAATTTACCACTTGTCAATGCTTTAAAGAAAAACAAGCATAGCTATCGTACTAATCATCATTAGTATTTTCTAGTCTCAGAGTTCCATACAGCGTTTATGAGTCACATTTTGTCCCCTGCGCTACTAATCAATTTAGACTATCAATCAAATAAACTCATTTAACCCTATAATGCAGTAATTTCTACAGGATAGACCGCAGTAGGTTACAAACCCATTTATTTTTTCTGTCAGTTTGTTAACCCTGTTTTTTGTACTTTTTTTAGGGTGGGGGGATGTTACAGCATCTCCCTCTGTACTGTCTTATTTCTTAATGAAATGATGTGCAGCTCTGTTGCATTGTTTGAGGCCAAAAAAAATGTCATATTTGGACAAGTGAACAGAAAATTGGATTCTAGTATAAGTTCGCTTGTAGTACTCTTGAAGAGAAAAGGAGTGGTTACTGTTTGGACAAGTGACCAACCAACAACCTTGGAATCCCTGAACCACGAGATGCTGCACTACCAAATGCTGCATCCCAATCAAAGGCACGATGTCCCTCGTGTGTGGACCTCAGAGGCACAGCACAAAAGCACAGTGCCTTTTTTTTCTGCAGGAACCCACAGGATTGCGACAGTAGGATTGTATTTGTTAGCTGAATTCCAGTCTTCTAGAATGTCACGTGCTTGCAAGCAGGAGTCTGTTTCTTTCGGTGGTTCCACATGACAGAAGCTCAAGGATAGAAATCCTAATTTTCGCATAAATCAAACCCAATGTCTATTCAGGCATCTGTGCCCACCATTCTGTAAAGCCTAAACCAGAAAGAGCCCGACACGATCATATCAGCTCCACCCCCACCTTTCTTTTCCCAAAAACCATCAGCGTGCCGTGAGCATGACATAACGCTGAGGGGATGCAGTGTTTTACCTGTGGTGACGCGCTTCTTCTGGCCGCCGGAGATCCCCCGCTGCATCTGGTCGCCGACGATGGTGTCGGCGCAGATGTCCAGCCCCAGTATCTGCACCAAAGACGAACAACCCTGTCAGAACATCCCACACACCCATCACAGTCAATAAGACAGTGTCACGTCTGACAGTACACTGTGCAAAGCACCATTAGCCGGATTCAAACCACTCTCGGTTAACGTCCTGAGAGAGACCTTTGGCTTACTTTCAAACCCCACCAACCTCCCATCCTCCTGCCCGACGACCATGCAATTTGTGCCTAGAATAACATAGGCAAGCCAGAAAAAAGTGGAAACGTCTGTCTCGGCATTTCGACGAACACGTCGTGGGCGTGCGCACAGGCAGAGGTGGGCTGATCCGGTCACGCCACCGCGCCATCGCCATGAGGTCAGTCAGGTTGTTGCACCAACCCCCCTGCATCCGGATTTGGTTGCAGCAAGACCCCACCAAACACAGGTGAAGAAGGTCAAAAGAGGAGAGCGGGTCGCAGCAGGAGTGAGCGAGCAAACCAACCCAATGTCCACTGCCACAAGTTATCCTGTTTCAGCCTCAACTAATCGGTGCTGTGTCAAAGTAGTGGACTAGGTGTTTGGTGATGGATTCTTTCATGGAAAAAATGTTTCCTGTTCCAGTATTCTTTGCTCACCTACTAATCATACCACTACGATCCAAAAGATGTCACACATCTTGGTGTTTTGAGTGTGGACTATATTATATATGTGTGTGTGATGATGGTGATGGCTTTGGCCGCCTTTCTCCGTGATGATAGGTTATGTGTAAAGTAGCATTGGGTTGTTGATCGATGTGGAAAAACAAGAGCGTTTTGGGGGTGATCTAATGCTTAGGAAAATGCCGCCGTTGAGAGGTGTTGTGTGTCGATGGCTCCATGGGACGACGGCGCTGTCAACGACTTTGGAGTGTTGTGGAAACGACAGTAATTCTTAGTGGCTGTTTTTATCTTCTGGATGGATAACATCGGCCCAAAAGTTGTGATCTATCTGATGGTGAAGCGCTCAATCCTCAATCTAGAGAGGTTTGTCAAAAGAAGAAATTCAGTTGTGGAATTTTGCCCACTGGCCACGGTAAAAACGCCCAATGAAAATGGAAGCTCAGAAAGGTAAAGTGGTACGAGATAAGTAACAAAAAAAAGTTGATGAAGACATCATAGGATAATTAATTACCCTGAGAGTATAATCCGTTTGCAGACTGCTCTCCACACCTTCCATTGAAGTGGCCTGGTAACAGTAAAAACATGATCAGTACACGTGCACAAACAAAACGTAGACTTGAAAGCAGGACAGCAGAACCTGGCACTACGTACTACGCATGGCGTACTTTGATCATGAGACTTCCTGGCAGGCACTAGTAGAGTACTTTATTTATGTGGATGTCCCACTTACTGCTACTGGGACCAGACATGGTTGTTTTTATTAGCTCTAAAAAACCCAATTAGTAATAAGTTAAAACAACATGGCTTTTGTCGTCTATACTCAGAATGATTCCTTGGTTTGGACTTCGGAGCAGGAGAGAAACTCCACACTTGTCGTGTTGGGAACTCATTTGCATTACTGCTCATTTGGGACCATGATTTGAACGCTGCAACTAAATAGTTTTAGCAGCTGGTACAGTACTGCTAGCTAGTTTCCAGGGCCGGCCCTGAATTTTTAGAGGCCCGGGGCGAAACCGAGATTTAGGGGCCCTTATATACTCATGGGCTTAACACCTTTTTCTAAAAAAAGACCAAAGGTTCAGTCCCTACCGTTCAGAAATTGTACTAACATGACCTAAACATTTATATTAAGTGTTAATGATACCTACAATGCATATAACTTTGGAGAGATTTTATACAAAATATTAAAACCAAGAAAAAAGAAGCATGTTAAGCTTTGTCATATTCATATGCACTTTGAAGAGGCAGGAAGATAGTGAAGGAAGCAAATTGCTCAAGCTTTCATGTCTTGTTTAATAGAAATACGAAGGAAGAAGCAAGTTAGCAGCGTTATGTGCTCTCTGAAGAATAATATATTTTTTTGGCAAATAAAGCATAGTATATATGCTGGAGCCACAAGGGGCCCACCAGATAGCTCAGGGACGACGTATTGTGAAGCAAATACATACATGTGCATGCATATGCTCATGTGCTAGATACATAATCACGACTGCGAGCTGTTCCTTCGTGCGTTCAGTCAGTATGATTTGTTAATCTAGAGAGATGGTATTCTGCAGGCTAGCAAGTAGCAACGACACAACACAAGTATATGATATATATACTTGGGACGAGGCCCCATGGGATTGGAGGCCCGGGGCGGCCGCCCCGTCCGCCCGCCCTCAGGGCCGGCACTGCTAGTTTCATGTCAATTTCTAAATGGTTGTACTGCAGCGCGCGACAAGCTAGCTAGCTCTGTCCGTGCTGATAAACAAAACAATCCATGCATGTACCTTCATGAAGAGGTCGACTTCAGGCTCCGGCCGGATGCCGGCCTCCTTCTCCCTCCTCGCCAACTCGGTCATCAGATCTGTTCGATTCACGACACACGCATCCATCCATCCATCGTCAGTCAATCAAAAACCCAAAAATGCTGATGCTGATGATTCACCATGCATTTCACTGAAGCAGCACGTACCGTATTTGGTGCCGACGCCCTGGCACCTAGCGGAGAAGTCGAGCGTCTCCTTAACCGTCATCTCGCTGACATGCACGTCAGTCTGACTAATATACGCCGCCGTCTTCTGCGGCACGAACTCGTCGAGGCGGAACCCGTTGTAGGAGACCTCGCCGGTGCGTCTCAGCTCCGGGTCCAGCTTCCCCGCCAGCGCCAGCAGCAGCGTCGTCTTCCCCGACGACGGCGGGCCCAGCAGCAGCGTCATCCGGGACGGCCGAACCACGCCGGAGACGTCCTTGAGGATGGTCAGCGTCGCCTGCCGGCCCAGCCGGATGCCGCACAGCCCCAGCCCGCTCTCCAGGATGTTGCGCGCCGTGTTCACCAGTGTTGGCAGCGCACGGCCGCCCACGTGGCACTTGGCTTGTACGGTTAGGTTCTCGAAACGGACCTCCACCGTCGGCAGCTCGATGCCCACCCTGCATGAGCACTACCATGAGCATTTTTTGTGCTTCGGTGCTGGTATAGATTCATCAAAATTAAGCGAATTTTGTAGTATGGAAATGCGAATAAATGGATGAATGATTGGGGTCTAGTTGCTTTGATTCCCTGTTCGTTGGAGTAAGTTAGCTGAACCTCTTCTGTTTGGGAGTCACATAGAAAACAAAATGGCATATTCCTAGGCTTTGTATTAGAAACATAAGTAGTTCGTCAATTAATCGGCAAGTGACCTCGTCATGTAGACGTGGGATGACCTCATTAATGAACCAGGACCCACAAGAGATGGCTTGTTGAGCTGCAAATGGCCTCTGGTGACGCACGCACCCAGCAGCCTGTTGCCCTCTCGATCGGTCCCAAACAATTTGCAATGGAAATTAGGGACGGAGACAAGAAAGAGAGGTCCATCTGCCCTTGGAGTGTGACACCCCATCGTCAATCAAGCGATCAAGTCACGAAGGGTACTGCTAGTCCGGCAAAACGTTCTAGAAGGCTGCTTGTATCATGATGGGGAAGGAGGAACCATATTCTAGTTCTAGCTAACCAACACACGGGAGCTGTGCGAAGAAAAACAGAGGAAAAGGTAGCTTCTTTCCGAAAACAGGGTCAAAAGTCGTTTGAAAGCCGAAGATTACGTTCATATATCTTGGTATCTGAAAAAGGTAGAAGAATAGAATAAAAAAATAGGTGTTCCTGGTTTCGTGCATGTACTACGCTTGCAAACGTGCTTGCTGCTTACAAGCACAAAGCGGCTGAAGTTTCCTCTGGAAGAAGCCAAGATAAATAAAGTGATCTCTTGTGCTTCATTCCAGCCACAGAAATCAGCATATATGCAGATTCTCGCCTTGACTCTTTGTGTGTGCGTCTGTGTATTGCCAACTATGGAGTGCAAGCCTGTTACTAGTAGGCTGCTGGAGTAATAACTACGAAAAGTACGTGTCAATTCTGATGCATGGTTTATCCGGCGATGTCTGGCCGGTGAGCGTTGGGGCGTACCTGTCGATGCGGTTGCGGAGCTTCTGGAGGAACCGCTGGTTATCCTCCTCGGCGACGCGAAACACGCGCTCGATGAACTCCTGGCGCTCCCCGACGTCCAGCTTCCGCACGTCCACCTCCTTGAACAGCAGCTGCCGCTTGCTGTGGTCCCCTTCGGCGCTGTTGTTCCCCTCCGCCTCCATGGACGAGGACAGGATGGCGGTGCGCACGCGGTTGTAGGTGGGGAGGCGCTCGATGGCCGCCCACCGCAGCGCCTCCTCGTCGTCGTCGCGCCCGCCACGGCTGTTGCGGCGGCTCCCGCCGGCGCGGGAGCCGCCGCCGCCGTGCTGGGGCAGGAAGGCGTCGTCGATGCCCCAGGTCTCCATGCCCATGCCCCGGCTTATGCTCCGGCTCATCCGGCGCCCGGACTCCCACACCTTCTCCATCGCGCTCTCCATATAGGAGGAGCCGAGGAGGACGTACGTCTGTCTGTTGTTTCCCGGCCGGCGCCCGGCAGGTGGTGGTGGTGGTCACGCCGTTCGTGTGCTTTTTGCTCGATGAAGTGCGTCGGCTAGAGGGACGGCTGGTGTTGCCGTGCAGATAGGAGGAGGTCCCTCTGCTTGTGCGCATGCACGTCAGTGCGGCAGTTGGTGGTGCCGTAGGAGCTGCATGAGTAGCTAGTGTTTCTGGAAGGGAGAAGGAGAGGAGGGGGTGAGGTGAAGAGGAGTGAGCCGTGAGCGGGAGGTGGAGGAGGAGGGCGCCGTTTATATGCGTCTGGCACGCGGGGGAATGGGGGTTAGCCGGCAACGCAACTGAAGTTTTCTTTAATATTGTTACCAGGGCTGAGTCGTGTGATTCATCCTCCCATGTGTATGATTTGTGTGTACTCAGATACTCTGGTTCTGGTTGGTGGGGGTACGGTTACTCAACTCAAGGCCTGGCGCTCAATTTTAAGTTTTTTCTCATCACATCAATTTTTTTAGTACGCAGATAAAAAGAATAACAATTACACAAGCTTTTGAAATCACGAGATTTAATCTTTTTAGGCTTTGGTTGAAATTTTTTGGCCGCAGTCAAGCCTTTTTGGCTTTGGGAAAGGAAGTCGGAACCGAGCGACGATTCATTCGCGGGGCAGGGGAAATGGGAATAGAATATCACCTAGCTGCACTGCACTGCACGCGGGCTATTGACCCGAGTGGACCGCGGTGGGTGGGCATCTCTGGTCGTTGCTGACTGCGCCGATCGAAGGGCCGGGGCGTCCGCCGACCACCTCTCCCCAGTCCCCACGCGGTAGGTGGGTGCGCGCACGGCCGCCGAGCGCTGAGCGGTGAGAGAGCGGCGGCGGCGGCGGCGGCTGCGTGCGTCGTCATGCGTGGACGTGGCCATGGCCATGGCCGTGGCCGCGCTAGATGTTGTGTGTTGCGGCCAGCCGATCACTAGGCGATGTGCTACGGCTACTCCTAGTCTCCTACGACATGATAGGTGCCTCGTGTCGGGGTTTGTTTTGGTGCAGAAAATGCGGCAGGGTCTCTCGTTTCTGTCCGTGCTGCTGGCCGTGTTTCAGTCCACAAGCGTCACGATTCCGTCGCGTCCAGGAGTGTTTTCATTCTTCTTTCTTTCTTTCTTTTCTGCTACACACTTATGAGCTGGGCTTCGTCGATGAAAATTGAGAAGTACGTCACGGGAGCTAGTCTCCGATCGGCATCTCTGCATCAGGTGGCCATGGCCGTGGCCGCGCTAGCTATATATCTCTGTGCGTGCCGTTGCGGTAGCGCTGGCTGGTGACCGGCCAGCCGATCACAAGCCGATGCTACGGCTACTCCTAGTCTCCTACGACATGATAGGCGAGGCTTCGTTTCGTCTGCATCCCGACTTTTACGTGTCGGGGTTTGTTTTGGTGCAGAAAATGCGGCATGCCTCTCATTTCTAACTGTGCTGCTGGCCGTGTTTCAGTCCACAAGCTACATGTATGCTTGCATCAGAGACAAAAGGGAATCACGGTTCTGTCCGCGTCCAGGAGTGTTTTGATTTTTCTTTCTCGCTGCTTAATTTACCACATATGAGCTGAGCTTCGTCGCTGAAAATTGAGAACTACGTCACGCGCGCGGGAGCTAAGTCTCTGATCAGCAGCAGCTCAGCATCAGGTGGCTGACCTGCGCAAGCCACCTACCTCTACATGTTTACAAATCAGTACTGTACGTATTATAAATTAGAGATACTTCATTAGTTTGGATAGAAAAGTAGTCTTTCAGTTTTCAAGCCTCCGCGTTAATTAATCTACACGATACATTATTACAAAAAAAACATCTTCTAAAACTTCGCAACTAATAATTACAGAACCTTCAATGGATTCTCAATCTTCACGAGACACGTATGCTAGAAAACAAATAATGAGGTATTCATGCCACGCTAACCATTACATAAAATGCTAGAAAAAATAGTACAAAATTTAAAAAATCATAAACATTTCATCATCGATTTAGTAAGTAGACTCTTAATCACAAAATAATATGCACTGGGTCTATTTTTGTTTAAAAAGCGCCCATGTTTTTTGGTTGTTGCAAATAACCTAAAGCGATCCATACATTTGCATCTACATTACCCCCTTATCCTATTACAAGACAATATAAAACAATTTCTAAACTTGCATCAGAATTACCTACATATGCCATTTATAAAAAATAATAATCGCCAGAAACTATATGTAATTTTTGGCAACATATTACGAAGTGTAATCGAAAGTAACCCAAAATATATATCTATCATTACAAAAGAAAAATTCAGCTTTGCATGTGCATATAAATTACCTAAGTATGACATTGTTTAAAAAACAAACTAAAATCCTCTCAAGTATGCATACTTCTAAAGTATCAACTTGTATACTATTATGAGAAGAACTAGACAACCATAAAGTATGCCCATATAAATTTCAAAACACCAAGTTCTATTATTGTCATAGGGGTGAGTGTACATTGGGTGTCAACATTGTACTGTGTAATTCTAAAAAAACATCAATGTATAACAAAATAATTCACATTTTTTTGTAAATTATATCAATAATCCATAAAACTAAATTACTTAAGTTGTTAGATACATTCTAACATAACTATGTTGATAGTTAATTGTAAGCACAATATTTTTATAATAAAAATAATATTATAGTACACATAACTTTTTTTTATGGAGGAAATTTACTATCTAGCTAGAGTACCAAAATGACTATTTATGCTATTGTAATAGCTAATAATAGTGCAATTTATGACCTCTAAACCATTTCCCATATGATACAAAAGGAGATTTTTGAATAAAGGGCATAAGTACCAGGGTTTTAACTTAAACATGGATAAAAACATTGTATCAACTAATAAAGATCTAATATTAAAGTGAAAAGTGTAGATTATTAAAGTTAGACGCATGTACTACAACAAGAGCTAACATAACTTAAACTTTGTCTTGAGTGTGCGTGCGTATTGTGGGTGTCTATGTTGTAATGTGTAATTTAAAAAGAAATGCAAAGGGGGATTATGAATATGGATAAAAATATGTTGAGTAATCTGTAAAACTGTGACCATGACCATTGTGTTAGAAAATGATTAGAGATCACAAAGAAGAAATTTTCAATTTGCCCAGAAGCCTTTATTGGTTACGATGGACAACTGTAAAAATTGTGTGAGCTACAAGTCAACCATATGTACAGTAGAATAAATCGATAATTTTCATTGCCAGAGGAGATAAGTTCAATAATATGGGATCATTTTTTAATGCTTTACCTTTATTGTAATTGGAGGGGCCACAAGAGGTCCTAAATTATTTTTTGTATTTTTCCGAGCATCATGGATGGTCATAGAATGAGTAAATCCCCTGTCTTTCATTATTATTATGATATTCAGTCGCGTGACTAGGTATTGGCCAAGTACTAATAATCATATAACTAGTAGTCTGCTGCCACGAATAGTAACATGTGCTTCAATTCACTGTACCGAATTCGACTGTGTGGTACCGTCAACATATTTTATAGACCGGTGAGGTGCACGCGCCTGCAGTTTCCGCGTACGTGCGCTTGGCCAATCGGAATATAAGCTAGACTAGTACAAGTTCTCAGCGAGAATAACGTGGTCATAGTGTGGTCTGATCTCACGGACTCACGATACTTTTGCCCTTTTTGCCTTTTTTATTAGAATCAATATATCCTGTAGGATATGAAGTATGATGATGCTTAGGAAAAAAAAATGAAGTCCGCGTGAGAAAATTCCCACCCAAGCAGAGCTGGGATGCTGCTCTCTCCCTATCTTTCTTTTTTTAACCGTTCTTCTGTGCTTGTTTCGAACTGTACTTTCCTTTTGTTTAGTTCTATAAGGGCATTCACAATGCAGACTCTACCATAGAGTCCAAGACTATTTATTACTCTTCTATTTATTGTGTTTTGCTGATGTGGCGGTATATTTATTGAAGAGAAACAGAAAAACTATGACTCCAAGTCTTATTTAGACTCTATGTCCACAATCTTCAAGGTAAATATACCGCCACATCAGCAAAACACAATAAATAGGAGGGTAATAAATAGTTTTGGACTCCGTGGTAGAGTCTGCACTGTGAATGCTCTAATAAATTTATGTAGGAGCTAACAATCGGTCGGGCAACACGTTTGTTTCGAGATGTTTTTCACATGAGTGAAGTATAGTCATTGCCGGTTCTAGCACAACCAACACTGATTACTTTGCTTGTCCTGGCATAGTGACTAGAAAAGGTATACAAGTGGCAACTTTTGATAATCAGGCTATCACCATGTATGTTATGGTGATACACTTTTACATGAAAGTTCGTTGCAATTGTACATAGATACCCCCATTCATCCATAAATATTGGGACTTATAATGTTTGAAACTTGTCCATAAATGTAAGGACTTCTGAATACCCACTAAGACCAACCTTTTACTCCCTCTATTCCAATATATGTATAAAACATAGACTTAGGTCAAGAGTCAAACTTTGTAGTCTTTTGACCAATAATGTAACTAATAACTTTAAACTATCATAATACAAACTTGATACTATTAGTAGATTTGTAATCAAATGTACACTATTTAATAATTATAAAGTTTATGATCATAAATAATATAATATAAAGTAGATGAATGGTCAAAGTAAAGTAGATGAATGGTCAAACTGGTTGGAGTAACTTGTGTTGGCCAATACGAAGGTAGCCTTTAGTCGTAATAGTTTGAAGTTGCTCCCCTAGATTTAATTAGGGGTGATCGATTCTTTTTTCTGCTGACTGAAACTTTCCTATAAGAATCCTAAAGAGATTCATGTATATACTAATGAGAGGTAGGTAAAAAGCTAAGCTATCTAGTGGTAGGTAAACCCTAGGAAAGTGTTTGCCAAAGGCAACTTCTCGGGAAGTAATGTTTCCAGCCATAGGATATATGCGTTGAGATTCGTGTGGTAGATATACTTGAAAAAAATGCCTATATTTCGGATAAGAAATACCACATCCTCATCTGTCATCCCATCTCTCTCTCTCTCTCTCTCTCTCTCTCTCTCTCTCTTCTTCCGTATGGCCCTTCTCTTCTCCAATCTCGCGAGTAACAAGGAGAGAAGTTGCGACCATGCCTGGCGGTGGCTCTCCCCAGGCGGCGACCCCACACCGGCGAGGTTCCTCCTCCTCCTCCATGCGACCAGCCATGCCTCTGCCTTCTTCCCCAGCTCTAGCACCTAGCCAGCGAGCTCCTTCCCAACTTCGGTGGGTATAGAAGGGCATGGCTAGCCTAGTGGAGGGGAAGGAGGTTGGGCGGCTTAGGGCCCTGGCGGTACACGCAGCGGTCGGGCACGGAGGGGCGGGGGCGCCATGGCCGCATACGGGAGGGGCGGGGAGGGGGAGAAGGTGGCGTCGGAAGCTAGGTTTCACCGAAGCTCCGCAGCCGGGGCATTTTAAAATAAAACTTATGTGGAAAAGTTTAGATAGTAAACTTTCAAAATAAAACTTTACCTCGTCAAAAGTTTTTCGTCTAAACTTTAGCCGGGGTGTCTGGATTCTCCTAATGGACTCACCTAAATTTTAGTTAGGTTGAAGTAGCTAAACCCAGCAGGTAAACTTTATTAGTTGGTCTTTTAGCTGAAATGTTTTTGGATGGCTACAAGCTAAATTTAGCCAACTAAAATTTAGCTAGTCCATCCAAATTTTTTGACCGATGTCAAGGAAAACCCCTGTCTATTTTTTTAATTTTTTTGATATTGCAAACCTGTTTAAATTCGCTCCCATAGGCAGTGGAACCAAAGGTCTGCTGGTGCTTCTCAGGTGCTCTAACCAATAGGCTAGAGGCCCTTTTACCTGGTGCATCCAAATAGGTCTTATATGTAACAATGACTATGAATATGCCAAATTTTATTCTTGAGCGGTTGAAAGATGTTTCTGAATCAATTTCATATTTTCACCTAAGACGTGGTCGTCCCCACATACACCGATACACATGCATGTTTTCCAACCTTTGACATGCATGGTAATACTAAATCAGAAACAAAGTACCTGCCCCTTGCGAATAGTTTCCACCCATAACGCGGTAGGTAGACTAACTCTGGTTTAGACAACTGCAAGTTCAAGCAGCACCAATCAGTTTACTCGTTTCACACCTTATCAGAAAGTAAAATAACTTTAAGACTTCTCAAGTATGACGACCCCCTGTAGTATGTGTGCAGAACCGGGCAAATTTTGCAATAGTCCAAAAGTGAGGTAAGCAGCTAACTAATAACCAAGAAAACTTAGGCAAAAAGGAGAGGTGAAGCTACTAGGTGACGCCATTCCTACCATCCCTGGCCGCAGAGGTCCGGGACAATTTTTACTCCCGCCAACATCAGAAGGTGACCAGTAAACGTTTTGTGTTGCTTTATAAAAGCAGAGGAAAGTCCTTGAAAAAACATCAGAAGGTGACCTGGTTGGCCGACTGAGAACCATAGAAGGACAACCAAGATACTTCCAAAGATGCGTTGTTGCTAATAAAACAAATCAGTCAAAACGATTGATCAAGGAATGTACAAGTCCTGTGTCTACACATTTGTGGCATGCAGTGTCTGAACCTGTGTGCCACAGCACACGACAGATATATATGCGACCCGGTCGGTCCTGGCAAACTTGCGTCCATTTGTCCATGTCTAATATAGTCTAACCCCGTATCCATAGCCATGGATCGGGAGTCGGGACGACGACGATACTGCCGGCCGGAGCTTAATTAGTTTTGCATAGACATGCATATGCATCCGATGTTTTCCGAACAAAGAGACATCGGCCCTGTTTGGATCACTCTAGCTCGGCTAGAGCAAACTGTTAGAGTTAGTTTGTAAACTAGCTCAAAACTAGCTCTAGCCTAGAAGATGTTTGGATCCAAGGGCTAGTCTAATAATAAATACACTTTTCTAATTAGTTGACACATTTAAATCACCTTTCCATCCGGATTTAGTGTGACAGCCTCTTGTGTGGCCTCTTCCCGCACACAAATGACACAAATAAATTATTTTTACAAATCATCCAAATATATTCATGTGGGGTTTTGTTTTGAAGTATTTATTGTAATGAATTCAATGATGCAATTAAAATTTTATTTGGATGTTTGGTTTGCTGGTTATAACTTTTTTTATAGTTGCATATGAGGTGGGTCCCACTGGTGCAAGATTTGCATGCACAATGCTCCTCCCGCGCAGTACGGCCGCCGCGAGTCAGATGCCGTGAGAGATCAGGTGGTGAAAAAGGTCACTTTTTAGTGGGTTCTACCAAAACTAGCTCAAACTAGCCCAAATAATGACCCCTTTAAGAGGCTAGTTTTTTGGGTGTGCTAGTTGCAAAAAAACTAGCTTTAACCCTCCTGTTTGGATGCTTTTGAGTTAGTTTGGTGTAAACTAGGTCAAACTAGCTCTAGCCCGTGTAAACAGTGGTGTGTGCGATGAGGACAAGCCTTAGCTTCTAGAAGCATATGCATGACCGGTCAAGAGTGGCACTCGCGCCGTCGCGCGACAATGTGCTTGCATTGCATCCACGTATACGAGTGCTCACTGTTCGTGCCGCCCCTACATCGCCCTCAGCGGCACGGCAGGCAGCCACACAGTACTATTTGTGGCGGTGGATGGATGGAATGGATTTCACCGGAATACGCACATGCTTCAATTCGCTGTTGCCAGGTGACTAGGTGAGCACATCACTCTCGCTAGTGGTCAATAAAAAGATTTCCAGCCAATCAAACCATTTTTAGAAAAAGGGCACGCCGGTAGATCCGTAGATGCATCTAAGATATACATTATTGGGGTGTATTTTCTCTCGTGTTCAGGTGTTGGTGTTCTTGACCAGGCAAAACGGCCTGACTGTGACTGAAAACTGAACTTGAAATGAATTTTGTGCTGCGTACTGCAAGTAAATTGTGGAGGGAAATTTGGGCTGCGCTCATAGTTATAGCTGTCAGCCAATGTTAGTACGTAATGGATAAGCATGGACCGGGTAAATTAAAGGTGTCCTGCATATCATGATCTGCTTGGACTTTGGTTGTCTCAAATCAAATTATTATTAAGGGATAAACTTTTGCAGCGCTTCATTATTAGTTCACTTGTGTGATCTGAAGAAATCATTGTCTTTTATGAGGTTGGCTAAATTTTAGTATTTTGAGCCTCAAGAGCTAAGTCCAAACACGGACTTTATTCATCGGCGAAAGTGCGAAACAACTATTAGTCACTTGTGGCCTTGCTGCGAGAGCAATGCAACTTAAACGTATAATGTAGCAACAACCGTTTCATTGGCTAATTAACTAATGTCTCCATCTAAAAAATAATGAAATTTTAGGTTCGATCTAAATCAAACTACAAATTTAACAAAATTTGTAGGGGAAAAACGATATTTATCATAAATAACAGTATTTTTATATGACCTTGTTATTCGTCATGTACTTCAAGTTGGGGATGAGATTACTCCTATTGTAGGTCTAGGTGAAATAAAGTCAAGTGCATTAATTAGTCATATTTGTAGAAGACACCAAAGGTATTGCTCTGAATTTAAAATCAAAAAAAGAGTTGCTCATCTACCCATAAGCGAAGCTTACTTGGTCGTATTCTAAGGGCATGCCAAGCACAAACCAAGCCAAAACTTGGTCACCAAATCGGTGGCCGTAGTAGTTTCAGCTAACTTTGGCCAAAATGAACTAAGATGGTCAAATGGCAGGGCTACTAAACTAAATTTTGCCACTCAAGCAAAATAAAGGCGCGACGCGCGTGGCGCGCGCGGCCCGGCGCCGGGACTCGATCGACTTGCTTCCCGGCCGTGGACGACGCTCGCCGTACGTGCACCCATCTAAAGTAGGTCGCCTAGCTAGTCCGGGCAGCGAACGCTCCGGCCGGGAGGCGCCGCCGCCAAACCTGAGGACAAAAAGTTCAGACGTGTACCAAGAACGCGTGTCTATGATTTGTAGTTTGTAGGTACAGGCGCGTGTCACCTACGCGCGTCTGTCATAGAATTTATTTCAGATGCTTGTTAAGAGGTGAACAGTAACGAGCGTCTGTAATCAACCTTTACAGACGCGCGTTAGCTTCCAGTTATAAATACGCGCGTCTGTAGACTCCCTTAATTACATGGTGGCTGTTAGTTAAGATCCGTCTTATATTATTGATTGTCACACGGGGGAGGGGGGTGGATAAGCAACTAAACAAGTCCTAAATGCTCTTGCCAAACCTATTGATTGAGGCTAAATTGTCGATTTGGAATATCACTTCAATTGAATCTCCTGCTTTGGTACAATTTCTGAGCGTTCTTTAGTCTGACTAGTAAGGACAAAACTAAACTTTATATTTAAGACATATGGTGGAGCAGCTGCACAAAATTAGGCCATACTCCCTCCGTCCCGCAAAAAGAGTCGTTTTAGACTCTGGCACGCGTTCCAAGAAAAAACTACTACAGTACTCCATAGTCTGGCACTCTGGCATGGCACTCACACTTTCCAAAAAAAAGTCGAGTGCCGGCAGGAACCTCTCTCCTTCTTCCCAACCTCTCTCCTTCTTCCCTCCCTCATCCAGTCATCCTTATCCTGGCGAGCTCGCTCCCGTCCGCCGTGGGCCGCTTCGCGCGAGCGCGCCGCCCCTCCGCTGTAGGCACTCCGACGAGCGCGCCCCGCCCCTCCGCTGCGGGCGCTCCGGCGAGTGTGCCCCACCCCTCCGACGTGGGCCACGCGCCGACGAGCGCGCCCCGCCCCTCCGCTGCGGGCGCTCCGCCCCTCCGTTGTGGAGCACGCCGACGAGCGCGCCACCCGGCCGCCATGGGACGCTACGGCGAGCGCGCCGCCCGTCCGCCGTGGGCCGGCGAGCTCGGGTCCTTCCACCGCGCGCTGCTCCGGCGAGCCACCGCCGCAGGCCGCCCCGGCGAGGCGCCCCTTCGCTGCGGGCCGCCCCCGGCGAGCGCTCCGCCCTCCGCCGTGGACCGCTCCGGCGAGCGCGCCGCCTCTACGCAGCAGGCCGCTCCGGCTGTCGAGCGACTGGCCAGTTCTGGCCACCGAGAGGTGGTGGGCGCGGCTCCACCGGAGAAGAAGAGGGCAGGCACGGCCCTGACTTCCGCGCTAGTGCAGAAAAAGACGGCGACCTCTGCGCCGGCGCAGGAGAAGACGAGGCCACCTCCGCGCCGGTGTAGATGAAGACGAGGCGAGGGCGGCGCCTGTCCTCGTCGGTTTGGAGAAGGTGTGCCGGTGAGAGATGGGCTTCCTGCGGAGTTGGGGATGGGCAGCTGTGGTGGGGATGGACACTGGTGGTGGGGGCGGTGACAAATTCGAGACGCACATGGATGGCAGTGCTGCAGTGGATAGCCTGCAGGACCTATAGCCACCTAAAACGACACTCT
Organism: Themeda triandra; assembly: GCA_018135685.1. Lineage (NCBI taxonomy): Eukaryota > Viridiplantae > Streptophyta > Magnoliopsida > Poales > Poaceae > Themeda > Themeda triandra. The sequence goes on along the minus strand of JAENPR010000119.1, from coordinate 738,739 downwards.
TTAGACTATCTCCAACAATGGATAGGTAAAAACGAAACTCATTGCTTGTTTTCAGGCCTGCACAGCGAATGAGTCATGCCCCAAAAACTCAGCTTCTCCAACAGCCAATGCATTGGCCCATGCAACTCCTCCAGCTTTTCCCCCATCGCGCGCCCCTCCTCCGCCTCTTATCTTCTTCTTCCCTGTAGCGCATGCGCCAGGTCCGGCGGGGAATCAGGCTAAGCGGCGAGGCGAGCACGCGGCGGGGAGCCGCTGGCGCTTCCCGGCGGGACGCAGACGGCGGGGCAAGATGGGGAGCGGGGCGAGGTGGGTCCGCGACGGACGCGGCCAGGCTGGACCGCGGCGGAGAGCCGCCGGCGTGGAGAGGGGTGGCCGCCGCCCGTCTCCCTCCATGTGGAGCGCCGCCGTCAGCCTCCCCGCCTCCTCGTCGTCGTCGTCCGGCGGCTCGCAGCGCGGCCCGTCCTCGCGACGGCGGTGCTCTGGGCGGCGGCGCGGCCACCGCGAGGACCAGGGACGCCATGGCTGCCCCTCCCTGCCTCGATGTCGTCCCCGCAGCAGCCGCAGACCTCCGCCTTCTCCTCGCGCCGCTGCCCGCCTGCCTCCTTGCCGTCGTCGTCCGCGCAGATGCAATGCCGCCTGCTTCCCTCCCCGCCTCGCTGTCGTCCCCGCAGCGGCCGCGGACCTCCGCCTGCGTCCTCGTGCCGTGGCCCGCCTGCCTCCTCGCCGTCGTGTGGCCCACCTCGCGCATTTGGGTTGATGAGAGAGAAGATCGACGCAGGACCGATATTTGGCAATCCTCTCTCCTCGGTAGGGAAAATCGGCGCTGCGATGGCTATATGATGTTGGAGGGGCTGTTTTGGCGGTGGAAGACCGATAACCGGTTTGGGTGGCCATATCGGTGGTCTGTTGGAGACAACCTTAGCGGACAAGCCTTCGTTCCTAGAACGACACTAATAGTGGGACGGAGGGAGTATGTCGCGACAGTGACTTTATATTGCTCTCTCAATCAGTCACTGTCGCGTGCTGTTCTTCTTGTGTTGAGCTTGAACCGGTCTTGAAGGGTCTTTGAAGTCTAGATCCACCTTCCAAACAAAAACAAAAAGGTTCAGATTCCAGATAGACGCTATGCTCCATCGTACGTATATTCTGTCCTTTGCTACACATCGCCATTGAGCGAGTAACGTAACGGAGCTTCAGTACCTCTGCCCAATGGCAAAGAAAACAGGATTGTTGGCGCAGCTAGCTAGCTCCTAGCTGCAGTTCTTGTCTGGCACGATCGCAGGCACGCCACTGCCTGTTTGGATTCCCAACCGTTGCTGTGTTTTGGCCATTGCATGTGCAGCACCGCGATGTAAACGAAATAAATCGAGGATCGTGAAAAAAAGAGAAAACCAGAGTCTTATACATAGACCCGGAAACTAAAGCAAACGAAATAAGTGCTTCCACCTTCTATTGGAGATAACAAGAGGGCGTCTAGATTTGTGGTTTTATATATCAGCCTTCACTATCGAAGCTAGAGGTTATGTTTTCACTATTAACAACGTATATAGTCATCTACATGTGTGATTTTCAAGTCAGAAAGTTGTCCAGAAGATTTATCAGAAATTTGTTATTTTTATATCTCACGTTGAGTTTGGATAAGATATTTTACAAGATTATATATCATCATATCATCTACATGTGTGATTTTTTTTTATGAATTTAAATAATTTTTTGTTATGATTTGCAAGAATTTCCACGAACGTTGTCATTTACACCTGATACGTTGTCGTTTTGATGAAGCCACGGAACGAATCAGCCACCCGTCCATACTGACTAGTAGTACGTGGATACAGTATATATACAAACACGACGCGACCAGCAGCTAGCCGCCGCGGTTGGTGGCGCGCCAGCGATGGATCGGATTGGAGGGATGACCGTACGTCGTCGTCTCGACGGCGACGGCGACGCGAGCTCCGTTTCAATGCCTATCACCGTAGATTTACGTCTGCACGCGTACAACTGCTGCACAGGCCACTGACGACGTAGCAGCCGAAGAAGTTTTCAGCACCACATCGCCATCTACGGGCATTCGTGGATCTACGGAAGTGCCGTGGATGGCTTCCATGCAAGTCATTCTCGAGGTGCGCGCATGCATGATCTCGTCTCACGCACGAGCGGTAGAAGTTTTGCAGCTAGCAAGCGTGGCCACGGCCCACCGGTGAGATCCAGCTGAAAATGACACGGCCAGATACCCTTTACGACGTACACGAGCCGTGCCCCAGTGGATACACTTGCGGAGTTGAGAGAGTCTCTGCAAGGGCTGTCAAATGCATGATTACTTAGCCTAAAAAAAATACATGATTATTGGTCAATATATATACCTAACACAACTGACCAAGTGTAAAGATATAAATGGTTGATTTGTAAGTTTATAGGGACAAAAATAGCAGTCGAACAAATTTGAGAATCTAAACATGCAATTTGCAAGTTTAGTAACTAAAATGACATAGTCGAAGTTTTGAGAACCGTTGTGGACTTGACTCTGTTGCATTACTTTTTAACACTTTACTCTGTTGCAAATATCAGCGCTAACCATGAGAGAGGAATATAAACTGAGCCGGCTCTTTCTACAAATACTCAAAAAAAAAAAAAGGATTTGATGGAACTATTATATATTTTTGGTGGCATATTTGGAATGAAAGAACCTTCCAATAGAAGACAAGAAGTCCAAGAAAAGTAGCTAGTTTTTATGCAAGGATAATATCAACCAATATAACATGGCAACGCTTCCTAGAACGTCGACGAGTTAGACTTTTTGGTTTTCATTTTCAGTCCCCCTAGAGGGGAGTGGCATTAGTGGGTTGCGCTTTGTTTGGCAACGGATCTTAGTCGGTTTTTGTTTCTAGTGGGTGTGGTTGTAGGCTTTCTATCTTGATTTAGTCTTTCTTTTGACCCCGGCTAAAGCACTTAGTCGAGTGGCGGTGTTGTGCTAATTTATCTTTTTATTTTTATCCCGTCTAATAAAATTACGGTAAAGCTTTTGCCGCCTTTAAAAAAAAAACCACCACAGCTGGATCATCGCATATACACCACTTGGGCCAGGCCCAACAGACGTTTACGGTTTACTGGCCCAACTCAAACCCTCTCACGGCCTCGCCCCTTCAGCGGCTCGCCGCTCCCAGTTCCGGCACCGCCGAGTCTCTGCGCCGGGGAGTCGCAATTCCGCCACCGCCGAGGCTCTCTGCGCCGCAATTCGCTCCCCGCCCGTGCACGTCGCCCCCGTCCGCCGCTCCGCTCAGCTAGCACCGAGCCAGCGACAGAGACAGTGGGGATCCAGCGATAGCAGGGGGCGGGCACGGTGGCGGCGAGAGCTACGACGCGCGAGCAGGGGGCATCGCAGGCGGCGCATCCGGCTGCTGCGGCATCTGAGGACTGCGATATATTCGCTCCCACCTCCATCCATGGCGTTGAAGCAGGCGGCTGCCGGCGAAGCCCTGGCGGTCCAAATCAATGGCGTGTCCCGCTCCGAGATGCACGCCATGATGGCCAAGATGAAGGTGCGCCTTCCCCACGCCGACCCAATCACCCAAATCACCAAACCCTACCGCAGCCCTGTTCCTCTCTCCTCTCCTCTCCTCCTCTCCTCTCCTCTGTCTCTCTACATCCACCCGTTTGTTCACCGATTTGCTCACCGTTGTACTGATGTTTTGTACTAATTCGGCGCTTGCCCCTCGCAGAGCATGATCGACCAAGACCAGGAGACGGTGCGCCGCATGCTTGTTGACAACCCGGAGGTCACCCGCGCGCTCTTTCAGGTGAGATTTCCTGCCGATGTGAGCTCAGTTTATTTTGCGTTTCTTAAATTATTAGGTGCCACCCGCTCGTGGAATCTAGATACCTGTCAGGCTTTAGGGTTTTGTGGGTTGTGCAGTCGTGTTTGTTTAATTTGGAAATAGTCATGTTCATCTTATACTTGTATAAATGTGGCTATACTAGAACATTAGCTTTTGTGTTCTCTGTTCTTCCAATTGGGTCTGGTACATTATGACTAAAAAAAGGAATTCATGAACCTCTAGTGAAAAAATGCTGGTTGCTCTTTACACCATTCAAAAGAGACTTTTGTAGTGATTGTTACCTTTGTATTTGAGTTTTGAAATTGATAAATAAACTATTTTATGAATCACTTGGTACCATGACAACAATGCATTCACTTCTAGTCCCTCCGTTGCAATTTATACTTCGTTTTAGAATTGTCTTATGTCATTCTTTTCTGACTTTGACCAAGTTTTCATAGAAAAATGCATCAACATATACAATATCAAATTAGTTTCATTAAATTCTCGTGAAATGTGTTTTGATCGTGCATTTATTTGAACTTGCAGGTGATATCTAAAATTTAGGTCAAAGTTAGAGATTAAAACAGCCAAAATGAACTATAATTTGGAACAAAGGGAGTAGTTGTTTGCCTGAGAAAACCTTGGATGAAGATAACTGTGTTTTATATACTAATGTTAGCCAGCAAACTCTATTAACGCTAAAGTCACTAGTTCTACTCTGCTACTGTTCTCCAATGGTTTATTTAGAAATATTCTTGTTCTAAGACCTGCCTATACCATTGTTCTCCTAGCATAATGTGTCTTGATGTCTAACAGCAAATCTGTTTACTTCTTTAATTGGGTTTGAATTTCTATATGCATTTCAAGAATTAGAAACATATATGATTTTCTTTTTGCAGGCGCAAGTGGTCCTTGGAATGGTGAAAACACCAAAAACTGTAAGTTCTTGAACTTCTGTTAACATTAATATGCTAATCAGCAACTGAATTTTATTGTTGCATGCCCTCTGTCCTACAGGTACAATCTTCAGACACGGTCCTAACCACAGCAGTGACAACAGCACCTTCCTCAGTCAAAACTACTGCACCAGATCATCTCAGCTTGCCTCCACCCCCGTTACCTTCTAACCAGCAGGCTGTTGCTCAGCTTTCTGCCCCATTTCCATCTGGCTTGTCTAATGTGGGATCAACTATGGACATTCCTACTATTTCAGCAAACCCACCACAACCAACACAAGCAAAAGGACACCCTATCCATCAGATGCCTTCATCCGCTCCTCAGCCATGTCAACATCCAAATATGGCCCTGGCTCATGCTCCTCCACAGTATTCCAATCTTCCATCACATATGCCTGTTCATAGTCGGCCACAGCAACCTTTGCAAAGTCCTGCAATATATAATCAACAGTTGCAACCACCTTTGCCCCAATTGTCTAGGCCACCATCTATGCAGTCCTTTGCTCATCAGATGCATCCACAAGTACCCCAAAATTCATTTGGGTTGACTCATGCAAATGCTCCACAGCACATGTTACAACAACCGATGTTTCATGTAAGATTCTATGCTGAATCCATATGATCCTGATAACTAGATACCATGCTCTGAATATTGATAGATGATGTTTGGAATTTAACAGCCAGGTGCAAATCCTCAATCTAACTTCCTTCCTGGTCAACCACCATTGCCTAGCCAGCCACCACCACAGCAGCTGTACCAGGTACAATTTGTTGTCTTCTAAAGTATATCATTATTTTGCATTGGAGTTGCTGTATTTTCCTTTCTAAAGAAGTTAATACAGTATCTTCCCAATTGCATTTGTGTTTGATGAAGATTCAAGATTGTTAGGAAAAGTTACATTTAGGAAGTGCAATGAAGTGATCACTTTCTTTATTGTTTTCATCACAAGTGTTCTTGGTTTGGAAGAACCATGGCCAAGCTTCATGTTGGGTCCGAAGTTCTAACAATTTTTTCTAGCTATATGTGCTGACCATTTTTAAATTCTCAGTATTTAGTAACATTTGCTTGAAATGTTCTTTGGATTTTTTTTTTACCTAATCAAATTGCCATCCATATGGACCTGTAGAATGATTCTTGTTATGAAACATATTTGCTTAGCTAGGTTCTACTGATGTTTCCTTGTTCTAAGTATCATCTGGCTTTTCTTCCCTGAAACATATAAGGTTAAAAAATTTTACCATTGCTCTTAGGCCCATGGCACTACTCTATTCCTATGGGCATAAATACAACAAACTTAACTTTTATACGATTGGCCATTTTCATGTTTTGACAATTTTCAATCATGATAATACACCATAGTTCTTGTGCCCCAGGAACATGAGAAACACCACAAGTACATGAAAAAAATCTTTAAAAAAAAACTAGCAAATTTCACAAGACACTAGGCACTTTTGCTTCTTGTACTCATCTAGATGCAAAACGAAGAAAAGCTCTCTTGGCTTCTCATCATTAATGAATGGGACTTGTGATGTAATGGTATTGATGGTAGAACCCTTAATAAAATAAAGATGGACAAGGATTTCCTTTTCCATTTAAAGTTGGTTGACCTGATTATTTCTCTTGGGTGATCTTAATTTGATCACATGTTCTGCAATAAAAAAAGGGGCAGGGCAAGGATTGGATTCTTGGAGAGCATAGTGTTGATAGTAAGGCATGAGCAGGTTTTACAGGAATGCTAAGTATCAAAACATTCATTGCAAACTACATGTGATGAAGAAAGATGATGAAAGCACCTGTGGTCAATGGCAAAAGGATTATTGGCCTTAATGATGTGGATCATAATGAGCTATCTGTAGGGGAAATGTCTTCAAGCTCAAGGTGCAGGGGGAGTGCCAAATAACAGAAGAACTGTAGTTTACCGCCTTTGTTGCACCCAGATGGGTGATGGAGCAAAAACTATGGTCTTGTGTCATATACTCAGAAGCTGTTGTGTTGCAATGTCACCAGTACATGTGTCTCTGTGTTGCTCAAAATAAATCTGTTTGTCTCCTTACCATCTTTCTCAAGGAATGTACATACACAGTTCTTAAATGCTTGTGAAATAAATGTTCTACCTGTTTCCTTCACATTGTCCTAAGAAATGTTTATGGTTTTGCTAGTATAGTTGGTTCTTAAAGAAATGCTAGACTGCTAGATGTCTGTTTACTTTCTTGGCTGTTTAGTCACCAATATAATATCATCTAAGATGTTTAGAGATTTTGTGGCTGGTATATAGAACTGAGATAACTGTTCTTGGAAGATGCCAAGCATTTGTGCACATAAATCTCCGTGGTGTTTCATGTTTTCTTTCAAAAAAAAAAAAGGGTAAATGAGGAAAATTTAACAAGCTTCAGCTACATATGGTCCGCTGAAGCACATGCAACTGATTGCAAAGATAGTCTTGCTGTTGTACTCTATGAGTAGTTCAGTCTTTATGTGATTTGGCGACCATGGTTCAGTGCGTAACCCTTGTAATCTATCTGCTCAACAGGCTAGTTCACACTACAATACACAAAGTACGACTCCAATGCAAGTTGATAGGGGTGCCCCCTGGGGACGGGCCCCAGAAGCTCCTACTTCTGGCTCTCATTTCCCTGGGCAATTACCTGGGTTGCCTGGACAAATGGCCCAAGGAATTGGTGGTATCCAGGCAGGCCAAGCACCTGTAAGTGTTCTATTAGTATTTGGGAACGACAATTGTCTGCATTCTTTGTTAAAAAAAAAATTGTCTGTACCAGTAGCTTCCTATGTTTTCTCCTGTTAGTGTACTAAGTCTGGTTATATTGCTCGAGCAGCTGACACCTGAGATGGAAAAGATGCTAGTACAACAAGCCCTGGGCATGTCCGCTGAGCAGATTAACATGTTGCCTCCAGAACAACGACAGCAGGTTCTTCAACTAAAAAGACATGCTACGGCAATGATAGATCGTCAGCTGACTGGGTAGAGAAGTTTCATTCAGTTCAATGCAGCAGAGATTCCGACTGTGGGTTCCTGCTCGTTTTACCCTTTTCTATCACCTGATTGACATCCCGACTAGCCTGCAGCCTACCTTGGAGATGCGATTGTAGAATGCTAGATTTTTAGATAAAAGGCACTTGTAGAATGCTAGATTGCTAGCCATTGTCGTCAGTTATAGAAATACTTTTTTTAAACAGTTATAGAAATACTTGTTGCTTGGGCAATGTGTTGTCCTATCGACTCACAGAACGGAATGTGTTGGTCCTATTCTGCCGCTTCAATTTCAGAAGTCGTATTAGAAGCAAGCTTATGTGCCCCTCGTGGCTCCGTACCAACAACTACTACGATGCATAGCGCCGAACCTTGCTAAATTATATTCATCTAGAAAAAACACTATTCTAGATTTGATTTGATAAACCATCTTAAATTCGACAAAGTCCATTGAAGGAAAAAATAGTTTGTTGAATATTTCTGACTCTAAATAAGTATATTATACATGAATATAAAATCACTTTCCTATATTTTAGGATTTTTACTTTTTGTTATTGTTGAGACAACAATTAATTTTGTCATTGTTTGACTATAGAAAATGTAAATTAGTATCTCTTACGAGTTGTCCTCGAATTGTACTAGTTCATTGTTTATGATTGATGCTAATTGGTTGTTTAAAATTGCCGTGTGAAAATTTAGGCACTAAAAAATATAACAAATACCTTATCAAATATATTACATTTATGTAAGTCTAGTGATATTTATTTGGTATGAAAAAAATGAATATACTTTTATACCAACTAGTAGTTTTGCCGTTGCCGCGGATCAAAATCCATATAGTATACCTGGTACCCTTCATCCTGATGAGACATTTCTTTATTTACTGTTGATCCACTTGATGTTTTAGGATTTTTAGAATAAAAAATTAGTGCTCAATATAAATTGCCTTGGCAATTTTACTCATACTTAATGAAGGCGATCCATGTTGATTAAGGATTAATTAGATACTCAAAGAAATAAATACAGACAGCAACATCAAGTTATTATCTAATACCTAAAGCATACTCCCTTTATCCCCTATCAAATGTCATCCTAGGGGTCCTTTCATCTGTCCAGGTTTAGCTCATGGTCTGTGTATTTGACTGCAAGGCTGCCCAAATTCATTTTACCTTGCACGCGCCTAGCACGAAGCTACAACAACATTTCAACTGGGACGGAGGGAGTAAGTTTAATGGGATGAAAGGAGTACATTAATAAGATCTTTGTTACCCTTCTGGATATTGTCTTCTTTTAGCTGATCTTAGTGTCCACGTTTGTGTTATGATCGTCATTTCAGATTCAAATATGAACAAACTTAAGATTGATTTAACATTAGTGGCGGAGCATAGTTAGGACGAAAGAGGGCCCTGACCACCTCTAAGCACTAGAGCACTGAATTTTATGCTTTAAGAGCTAACAAAATACTAGCCTTTCCCTTTCTAGTTTCATTTCATGTCATATTAGCCCCTGCTCCGCCACTACTTAGCACTATGCTAGATGAAGAAATGAGGAATCAGTTAATATAATGACTTTCCATACAGAGTAGCATCATGAACTACTAACTTTCCAAGAAATCTCATCTTTTGTTTCTTGCTAAAAGACTATTGTATGCGTCCACGTTGATGCCTAATAATGTAGCTACTCCATCCATAAGTCATTCTAAAAATAAAGCATCTTAAGTTTGACCAAATTTATATAATAAAATAATGATATTTATGATATCAACTTAAGTATTATAGATGCCTCATTACTTATATTTCCATTGTAACATATTTAATGTTACAAATCTTCATAATTGTCTCTATAATTTTGGTCAAACTTGAGATGTTTTGACTCTCCAAAATTTTTGAATGACTTATAAGTTGGAATAGAGGGAGTACAAAGTTTTCTTAGTTTTATATATAAGCATTTCAACATGCTCTTCTTATTTCCTTTGAAAGAGCTTATTATTTTTCTTCAGAATGCTTTATCTTAGAAGGATTTTTTCTATTTGGTGAAATAGCCATTTTGGCCCCTGAACTATCGGGCATGGCTCAAATTGGCTCCTGAACTATTAAAACGTCCACATCTTGCATAGTCGCTCTATCATAAGAGAATGTTGATATCTTCTAGAGAGAGTGCTCACACATCAGCGAAGTCATGCTCAAGCATTCGCAAAGGCATCTGCTGGAGGTAGTGTTTATGTTGTTATTGAGACCAATGGTGAGACTGCTTGCTCATTTGCAAAGACAACAATAAATGTAAAAGGTGGGCGTGCATCTGCAAAAATATGGATGTGATGTGGGCACGAGATACACGCGAACAGAGCGAGAAAACGAGACTAGGAAACGCCGTGAACCTGCCCAGTTAAAACAATAGAGCGAGGGGCAGGACCGACAATTCACGTGTTCAGCTGGCCACGTGGCACGACATAAACAGGATAGGACGAGATTGAGTTCAAAATCAATAGATTAGGGACTAAAGTGGACGTTTTGATAGTTCAGGGGCCAATTTGAGCCTTGCCCGATAGTTCAGGGGCTAAAATGGCTATTTCGCCTTTCTGTTTTTAGGAGTTTTTTTTATTAAAGTTGTTATAAGAATAACAATGTGAGGGGATTTTTCCCCTAATTTTTTAGAAGTTTTTCTGATTGAGCAGGGACTATGCATTGGACTAATATAGTTGGGATTATACATTTTAATAATTAGGGTGTTCGAATCTCTTAATTACAGCATATAGCATCATACATATACTACATACGTAACACATAAAAATATCATGAAAATATAAAATAAAATTTTAAAATTAGTGAAGTAAGAGTCATATAGAAAGAAGAAGAGATGCTACCAAACATCACAAAATACATCATATTTCAAAAGTTAATATAAAAAAATACATGATACAAGATATGACATTACATGTATACTATATGAACATCACGAGTCCGTAAATAAAAAAAAAAAGTGAAACAAAATTATAAATACAAGAAAAGAAAGAAAAATAAAAAATAATAAAAATACAAGCAAAAAAGAATAAGAAAAGACCACCGAAAAAGAAAAAAGAAAGGAAAGAAAAGGAAAGGAAAAGAAAATATAGAAAAGAAAAAAATTAGTAGAAATGTAAAGAAAAAGAAAGATGAAAAGAAATAGAAAAAAAAAAGAAAAATAACACGGAGCCAGCTTAGCTTTTTTATTTATAAATTTTTACTCCCTCCATTCCAAATTATAAGGCATTTCAACAATCTTGGAGAGTTAAACTTTTTCAAGTTTGACCAAATTTATATGAAAAAATAATAATATTTATGATGACAACTAAGTACCATTAGATTCTCCATTACTTATAGTTTCATTGCATACCTAATTGATGTCACAAGTTATTATAGTTATTTCTATAATTTTGGTCAAACTTGAAAAACTTTGACTCTCCAAGATTCTTGGAATGTCTTATCTATACTATAATTGAAATCTTCTAAAAGAGTGGGAAGCCTGAATCTCACCTCTTGACAACCAAAGTCGCTTTCCACCTCCTCACGCTAAATTTAGGAAACACCGCACCTGTCGCATGCGAGAAAAAAAAAAGAAAGAAGCAATCCCACGTCGCACCTGTTGCATGCAAGAGGAAAAAAAAAGAGGAAAGAAGCAATCCCACAAACCCCGTGATTCAAAAAAGAAAGAAGGCCCCTAATCCCTGTCCACGCAAAAAGGAAACTGTCGTCCTTTCACCGTGATTTGGCAGCGCGATAAAAAAAGAAACAACAATCCCTCTCTCGATCCCCTCAGTGACACCGCCTCCTCCGTCTCGTGCGACGCCGCCACCGCTTCCTCCCACGATCTCTTCCTCCTCGCGATCCACTGGCTCAACGGCAGCAAGCACGCATCGACGACCGCGCTTCGGGCGCTTGCAACTTTGCGAGTCCAGAAGCACAGGGTAGAAGGCACCCTCATCCGCATCGCCAATGTGTGGGCTCTCCCAAGTCTACCTCACGGTCATCCTCGAGTATCTCATTGATGTCATTGGCGTTGTGACAGAGGTTAGTGTCGCCTCCTTCTCGACCTCCATCTGCCTTCTTGGATCTAAATCTCGATCCGATGTCCAACATCGATTTGATTGTTGTGGTCTACTTGATCTTGTTGGAAAACAAATCGGTTTGCTTAGGTCTTGGCTAACATCTCTGTTTGTTCCTCCACGGTGTACAGACCTTGCCAGGATGAGGAATGCGCGAACCAGGAAGCAATGGTCAAGCACCAAGCCATCCAGCCAAAGGAGCCCAATGCCCCTGTGATTCCTCACATGTGACATCAGCCAGTCCTCATCCATGATGCTGTTGATCCAGTGTCTTCCGATGACACTCCTCAGGTCAAAGAAACCCGAACTTCAATCATGATGCGACACAAATTCTAGGTGTAGTTATTTTTTTAATCTTTCCTTCCTTCATCATGGAATGTTGTTCTCTGAACTAAAAAAAAGCAGTGTTTTTGTGAAACATGCGAAATTCAGACTCATACTGCTCAATAGGTGTTTGCCATTGTAGTATTCAAGGATGCATATCCCACTCTGTGACGATGACCAACTTTAAAAATATTTGTCTAGGCAGTGGTGCTCTAAATTAGTGTAGATATATTCCATTCATGTTTGGACGTTAGCTGTCCATATCTACTATAATTTAAATCTTCTTTAAGCCACCTCCCTCCTTCAAGATCAACGACTCACAGCATACCAACTACGAAATCAACATCTGAGATTAAAAGGTGAGAAGCCTGCGGCAAAAACAATTCCCAGTACTCACACCCGCACGCGCAGCGCTCGGGCTGGATTCGATTTCCTCCGTGCGTCCCCCAGTTCCTTCTCTCCTCTCCCACGCCTCCCAACAAACCCTAACATCGCGGCGGCGATGGCTCGCGAGTCCTACGGGGACCCCAGACGCAAAGACGGCGGCGATGGCAACTTGTCCCTAGACGTGGCGATGGCGGCCAGCAGCAGCATGAGCCCCAAAGACCGGTACGTCATGGCGGCATCGGCGGCGGCACAAGTGGCTGTGGGGGCCTCGGGACGAGCGGAGGTGGCCTCCATGACGCGGCTGGAGGATGACTACGGACTCCGTCTAATCTGCACGAAGCGCCGCCACATGGAGCAGGGTCGTTGCAGCCCCCTCCGTCGCTGCACGGCGCCGCCACTACCTCACTGCGCCGCCGCGTGGAGCACACTGCACACCTCCCTCCGTCCCCCGTCGCGTTGCCACACCTTTCGCACCCCCATGTTTCCACCGCAGGATTTGCTTTGAGATTGGTGCGAAAACAATAGCACGGATCTAAAAGCAAATCCCACAGTGGAAACATGGGGGTGCACACATGAGGGGGTGCACCAGCATTTTTGGCCCGCGAATAGCAGGCCTCCACAGCTCCCTCCGACTTCAGCGCCACCCGGATCTCCCTCCACGCTGTACAGATCTGCCGCCCCATGCATTTCTTCGTTGGGACCTTCGATCTCAGCCTGGTAATTATCTTATCTTATTAATCTGCCACCGCATGTAGTTTGTTTCCAATTTCTTATGTCCTCTACTGTTGCTGTAGGAGGCTTTAGACATCTACGTTTTTTAATTATAATATTATGAGGAGCTCAACATTATTGCAGAGTGAGTTGAAAACAAATGATATGCGCAGCATGAGTTGGGGAATGCTTAAGATGCAAAGTCAGGACCTCCACGATGGCTTCCAGTTCGATAGCTTCCCATGGTCAGTACTGCAACTTGTTTTAGCCAAATTAGTAGTACTAATAGATGCATGAAAAAGCAGCAGCCAGATTAGTAGTTCTATAATTTATATTGTTACTCACAGATGCATGAAAGAACAGCAGGTTTGTTATACTAGCCGTGACAAATATGGCTGTGCACCGCTAGAGGCCGCGACAAGTGCAAGAGCATCAATGGGAATTAGGACCTGCCGTCGAGGGAAGCTGCTAGCGGAGCAGGTTTTGGAGGCTAAGATAGTGGTTGCTATTGATGTGGATGAAGGTATGTGAAATAACTATGGCATAGATTTGGGCACTAAAATTTTCATATGTGCATGTGTAGTGTTTGTAGTGGAATCCATTGACCAGTGTTGATTTCGTGATGCTCACTCTAGAAACCATTAATTCAATATTGAACATTTCAACAGCCATAAAAAGTTTTCATCTGGCCAAGGAAGTAACATCATTTTTGTCTTTGTTTTGGTTGACCTTTTCTCACTACCTTGTATTGCTTACAGTTCTTGGTAGAATGGTAGTAGCTTTCTCGTTGCTCTGAACAAATATATTTCTGATCATTGTTCTTGGAATCTACACGGGTTCTTTAAGGTGAACATGAAGTCTTGGCCCCCTTAAAACATTGGCTCCTAGAATTTGTGATTTTGCTTGGTCACATTTTTATTTGAGATATTCAAGTTGAGTGTTTCTTCATCAGGTTGTTCTTACATATTTTTCTTGCAAAACTCTATGCAGGTATAGGTACGGAACTGCCCTTGAGAAAGAGGTGGTGTTTTTTTTTGAATAAATAAATAGGTGTGTCGATGCTACTTCAGATTATAATATAGATGTGATATGTCCTTATAGAGTGAACTGTCTTGTAGAGTGATGAGTTAACTATTCTGCATATATCTATGTCAATATAGTTTATCAGCTAACTGACGCCTACCTTTTGCCTCACCAATATTGAAGATCGCTCAGTGCACATTCAGCCATTTACATCAGTGACGCTGCAGGCTAAACCATCAGGCATAACAATTGGCTTCCTTTCCTGTAGGCTAAGTGGATCAGAGGCCACCGCGTGTGGCTCCGAGGGTCGTCTCCATGTTCAGGAAGCCAATTGTTATGTTGATGGTTGTTGTCGGGGAGCATCGGCTCACTGTCAAGACAGAGCTCAAGGAGGCAGCGCTTCGTGCCACATAAGCAATTCATTTGCTTTCAAGTAAGATTACTTGTATTCCTGATATATACTGACCTTGTTTACTTATTGGAAAAAGTCTAAATACCCCCCTGGAGTATGAGCAACGGTGCACATAATACCTCCAAGTATAAAACCGTTTGTTTCACCCCTTAAAGATTGCTCACCAGTCCAAATGACCCCCTAGGTGGTTTTAGAGGCCGGTTTTGCCTACGTGGCAGCCTGACAAGTGGGTTTGCCCAGTCAAGAAGTCCAAAATACCCCCATCTTCTTCTTCTTCCTCTGCCCTGCACGGCGTCCCTCATCGCTTCTGTTGGTATGAACTCTTGCCCCCCTACCTTCGCCGGGGTCCGGAGGAGGGAGGCGAAGGTTTCCCAGACAGAATGTGAGACCTAGACAATTGCCACAATGGAACAAGGATCGGTGGGCCCCATCAGGGGTCTTTGCATTAATTGGGACTAAAAAATGTCCTCCCCTCCTTTTACACTTGCCCTACCCTTGGTATTTATAGGCCATACCAAGGGTCATGTGGTTCTTTACATTAGGGTTTCACCCCTGGTTACACTTACATGTGGGCCTTAACAGGGGCAATATTGTACTTTGCAAAATTAAAAACATCTCCTCTTAGACCTATCCCAGGACGCCACGTGCCATGCCTTTCGAGGCTCCACGCGTCGCCCTTTGGTGCCGCCACGTGTCAGGTCTTCGGCGTTGCCCCGTCCTGATCCCGTGGGCGATCGTCCGGAGGTCTTCCGCCGCCTATACGGCCAGGTGGCTGAGTTACCATCCTCGAAGGTCCTTGAGAGCTCCGCCCATCGCGAAGGTCCTGGGAGGCTCCTCTGAATCCTCATATACCTGCGCGACAAGAGAACTAGAGAGCCCGAACGCGGAGGTTGTCCAAAGTTGCCTGGCCGTTTTGCCTGTCTTGGCCCGTGTCAGGGCCGCGGAGCTAAGTAGGGGGGTCCTAGCGGAGGTTGTTCCCCCCAACAGTAGCCCCACGATGGTTCGGCCCGGCTGGTGGGGTCGGAGCAACGCCCTTAAGAAAAGAGGGAGAATGGTCCGGTGGCGTGTCGCCTGAGGTCCACCTCCGCAGCGACGCCCAACCGTTGCTCGCGGCCCGTTTTAGCTGGGCCCAGTTGCGCTTTATTTTAATCGATTAATGGGCCGGACTGGGCTTCGCAACCGTGGCGGCGACGGGACAGTTAGGGTTTGCGTGGCGCTTTACCCACCCCTAGATCGTCGGATCCTCGAGATTGGTGCCGCGCTTTACCGCGGTGAAACTCCCCGGCTTATAAATAGTCGGGGTGGGTTGAAAGAGACATTTTTTACCTGCTGCCGTGCCTTTGCTTCCGCTGCCAGTTTACTTTCGCTCGTTCAGACCCGGAGGTTGTAGACTCGTGCGGGGGTGAGAGGCATCAGGAAATCGGAGGTTGTTTGTGAGAGCGGAGGTACTCAGAGAGGGAGTAGAGGTTGTCCGTGGGAGCGGAGGTACTTAGAGAGGGAGTAGAGGTTGTCTGTGGGAGCGGAGGTACTCATTTGATGGCGAAGGGGTCTGAGGCGAAGGGGACTGACGCTATGGGCACTGTTTGCACCGTCCCTGTTTATGAGATCGGAGCTAGTTACGTGGGCGGCGGGGATCTCGATAGGTTTGCCGCCCGAGGTTGGCCGGAGAGGGCGGGCGACGGCTCCCGGTGGTGTGCTAACGCCGCACCCTGACGACAACCAGGTGGTTGTCTTCGAAGCTTTTTTTGAAGCGGGGCTCCGGTTTCTGCCTCACCCGCTGGTGCTGGGGACTCTGCGGAAGTTCAGCGTCCAGTTCCATCACCTGACGCCCAATAGCTTCCCGAAGCTTTGCGCGTTTGTGTGGGGGTGCCACTCGCAAGGGGTGGAACCGACCGTGGAGGGCTTCGCGAAGGTGCACAGCATGCATGTGCAGAGGAAGACGAAGACGGTGACCACCGGCGACAAGACGGTAACGGAGGACAGTCAATTCGGGGTTCTTACGTTCCGCCGTCGGAACAACGCGAAGGTTCCGGTGCAGGCCCAGAAGAACAAGTGGGAAGGTTGGCTTAACAAATGGTTCTACTACCGTTTGGATGACGCGGAGGGGCGTGACTTGGTGGGCGGCCTTCGCCCGCTCCCGGACAAGGATACTCTGAAAGTGACCACCGCTTCCGATCAAGGGTCGCGGCTTTGCGAGGACGCCATGCGCGACCTTTCTCGGTGTATGGCGCAGCGAGATGTCTTCGCCGAGTACCACTGCGCGAAGGTCGTGCCCCTGAAAGCCGACCATGATTGGACGGGCCTGGCGAAGGAAGGGCCGTCATCTTATGCGGCTATGGGATACGAATTTGCCGAACCTCCGCGCTGTTTGGGCGGAGGAGTTCTCCTCCGCTGCGAGCGAGGCGGAGGCTTTGAAGAAGATTCGTGGTGTGGTTGAAGCGGAGGTGCTGGAGCTCGTCGGGAAAGTGGACGCCGAGGAGCAGAGAAAGATGAAGGAGGAGATGGAAGGGGTCACCCGTGTGAATCGGGTTTATGACCTGCTTGGCGTCAAGTACCGGGGCGAGGCTGAAGCTGCAGCCCTAGCGAAGGAGAAGCAGAAGCGGGCTAAGAAGCGGTCGGCGACAGAAACGGCCTCGGAGACCTCCGAGGTCTCGGCTAGCGATGATGTCCCCGCCCCGGCCGGCGGAGGTGGTCGAGGGGGCGGGAAGATCCGGAGGACGTCGGCTGGCGGCCGCGGAGGTGGGTCGACGGGCACTACTCGTTCTGGCGCGGCCTTCTCTTCTGCTATGTCTACGGAGGAGGCGCTGGACATTCTCCCTGTCGCCCAGCGACCTCCGCTGGCGCCTAGGGGTGGACGGGGACGAGGGAGCGGAAGAGGACGCGTGCCCTCTTTGGCTTCGCTGGCGGTGCCAAGACCACCTCCGGTTTTGAGTGTCAGCAGCGGCAGCAGCAGCAGCGACAACAAGTCTTCTGGCAGCTCGTCTCCTTCGGGTCGTTCAGGCAACAAGGTGGAAGAGGACGTGGATATCACTTCGCCCCATGTTCCCGAGCAGCGGTCCTTGCGGAGGTCCAAGCAAAAGGCTGCGAGGAGGAGGCGGCGGAGGAGCCACAAGGAGGAGGAGACCAAGATTTGGCTATGGTGGATGCTGAGACTTCCTCCGGCGCTCGCAACGAGCCACTGGAGTACGAGGGGATCCATGTCTGGGTCAATGGGGAGGAAGCTGTACCTCCGCCCCATACGGAGCCTGGAAAGAAGGGTTTGGGTGAAGCATCGCCGAGTTCCTTGCCCTACTTCGCCCAGTCGGCGGGGGTCGTGGACCCTAAGGCGCACCTGTACACTAGTGCCGACCTCCGCGATTGCCGGTTGATCTGCAGCGATGCGGAGCGGAGGTTTTTGGTCCCTGCTTTTGGGCGTGTCAGTGTGCCCGAGGCGGAGCTGTTGCTGGCGGGTCAGAAGGTTGAGAACAACTTGATTGATATTGAGGCAAAGATGATTGAAGCAATTTTGCTTGCGCGGGGTTCACGGCGGTGCTCGAAGGATGAGGCCGAGGCGAAGAAAAGGATTGCGGAGCCGGAGAAACAGAACCGTCGCTCGAACGGCGAGTTCGGGAGCTCCTCGCGGAGCAAGCTTCTCATGAGACTGATATGAACAAGCTTCGCGAGTCACGTAAGAAAGCCCATGAGGATTGCGAAGCTGCTGTATCGCGGAGCGTGGATCTGAGGACGGCGCTTCGGAATGCCAACAAAGATTTTGAGGATATGAAGAAACGGGCGGAGGACGCTGAGGGTCAGAAGGAGCGCTTTGAGAAGCGCGCTATAGATGCGGAGGAGAGGGAAGCGGACTTGATGCGCGCCTAGTGTCCCGCATGGCGGAGGTCAAGCGCACCTTCGACGCGTTAGGCGCATGCGGCGGGGCACCCACGGCGATCCGCCCGCCGAACCCGGCCGAAGGTTATGCGGAGTGGCCGAAGAATGAGCCGAACTATTTGACGCCCTTTTTGACCAACCGATCGAGGCGGGGATTTTCTCGCGGGGTTCGGCCACGGCTGTGCTCTTAGGGATGCGGGGAGTAAGCATGCCCGCAAGATCATTGGCGCCGACTTCCGCTGGCCCACCATGGATGAGGTCCGCGAAGCTAGGAAAGACTCAATGGTCGCCTCCGTGGGCCACGCGGCTTTTGATAAGTTCGCCGTCGTGGAGGTACGAGATTGGCGTACGAGATCGTTGCTTTGAAGTTGCTTTGCGGGGGTAAGGGTCGCGTGGCTTTCTTATCCGTGAATAACTGTTCGGATTATTGAGTTGCTTTGATTTCTAAAGGGACTATCCCGACTTTTGCGAGATTGACATGCTTTGGGCCGAGGGACGCAGGATTTGCCACCTCCGAGGAAGGCAACGCCACGACGACCACCGGACGTCCGCCGACGGGGTTCGGCGCCGGACCCGTGAACACAGGGAGCGCAGAGTCCGGTGCTGCCCCTGCGATCAACCCACCTCCGGAGGGCTCCGCACGGACGGTGGGTGTTACCCCTGGTGACCAGGCTTAGAGTATCGCTGGTTGGGCCTATCTTCTTTTTTGGTGAGACTTAGAGAGAAACATTTCTTGAACCATTTGCGCTGTGTGCTTTCTGGATGCTTGTAAGATACATTGAGCCATAAGGCTTCTCGGCTTGGTTGATTGGTGCTACCTTCGGGTTTTTCCCTTCTTGAATTCGATCGGTGTTTTGGCATTCTGCCTGGGTATCTCCGCTTGTTTTGTGCGAGGGTTTGGTTTCAAGTGTTAGGGCGGAGGTTTGGGGAGCACTGATCGTGTGCCTCCGCTGCGCAGGTTCCTCTGGATTTTGGGCCTGCCATTTTTAATGTGGTTCCGCTGATGCTGAATCGTCAAGATTTTTTTATGACGGGAGCCAGTTGGATTAATCTGAGGGGCAAAAATCCTCATGCAACATTTGATAGGATTTGGTGGTGGAGAGTGGCGAAGTGTGATCGGTCAGTTCAAAGGTCGCGCCAACTCCTCCGGACTGCTGGCCGCGGGAGGTGGACTGGGGAATCCGGAGGTAGTAGTGGATTGCTTATTCCGAAGGGGGAACCGGTGGAGATAGACACGCGTGATCTCCGGCAATGTTTTCGCTCGAGGGTGCTTGAAGGCGATTTGCCACTTGTGGTAAAAAGCTGGCGAGGCTCTTGGAGCGTCCCGATCCTCATTGATGACAGCGATGATGAGACCGACGCAAATCGGCGGCCTCCTCCGGAGGTGATAGTTATTAGCGACGACGAAGGCGACGAATATGTTGCTGGTCGTGAGATAGTTATCACATTTAGGACGTGGAGGAATTTGTTGGCATGGTTGCGGAGGAGCTTGTTGACGACATATTGGAAGGGGTCGTGCAATCTATGGTCAAGGGAGGTGACTCGACCACGATCTCGGCGGAAGCGTGGTCGAGTGTTGCATTATTATGTTGACCCTCATGGTCGCCTGAGGAGGTGACTTGTAAAGGAAACTTTTAGCTTGTTGTTGTTAATGAAAGTTGTGCTTGTTCGCGGGGGTAATGAAATGCGGTAGTGAAACGCAGCGGCGCCCAACTCTTCAAAAGCGAGGCTTGCGTATGTTTTGCAGAGGTAGTAAAGCGCAGCGACACCCAACTTTTCAAAAGCGAGGCTCGCGTACGTTTTGCGGAGGTAGTAAACCGCAGCGACGCCCAACTTTTCAAAAGCGAGGCTCGCGTATGTTTTCGGAGGTAGTAAGAGCGCAACGACGCCCGACTTTTCAAAAGCGAGGCTCGCGCATGTTTTGCGGAGGTAGTAAAGCGCAGCGACGCCCAACTTTTCAAAAGCGAGGCTCGCGTATGTTTTCGGAGGTAGTAAGAGCGCAGCGACGCCCAACTTTTCAAAAGCGAGGCTCGCGCATGTTTTGCGGAGGTATAAGAGCGCAGCGACACCCAACTTTTCAAAAGCGAGGCTCGCGCTATGTTTTCGGAGGTAGTAAAGCGCAGCGACGCACAACTTTTCAAAAGCGAGGCTCGCGCATGTTTTGCGGAGGTATAAGAGCGCAGCGACACCCAACTTTTCAAAAGCGAGGCTCGCGCTATGTTTTCGGAGGTAGTAAAGCGCAGCGACGCCCAACTTTTCAAAAGCGAGGCTCGCGTATGTTTTCGGAGGTAGTAAAGCGCAGCGACGCCCAACTTTTCAAAAGCGAGGCTCGCGTATGTTTTCGGAGGTAGTAAAGCGCAGCGACGCCCAACTTTTCAAAAGCGAGGCTCGCGCTATGTTTTGCGGAGGTGGAAAAGTTACAAAGACTTATATTTAGTTGATACAGGATCTTTTGCGCGAACTGTAAGCGGAGCTTAGCCTACATGTGTTTGCATGGCGCCAGTTTGGCCTTTGGAACAGCTATTTTATGGGGTGATTCATGCCCTCTTCACCGGAGGTTCCGACTGATGATGAACCTTGGTTGCTAAGGTATTCCCGGAGGTTGTAGAGCCGCGGAGGATAGCTGCGTCGCGGCAGTCGTGAGCGGGCAGAGTCTAAAACCGAGCACTAGTTTGCTTGCATTTGCCTGCTTGGACTTTGATTCTAGTGCTGCTTTTCCTGGGTTCCCAGCGATGGTATGTGCAGTGCTAGATGTCAAGTTGTGGCCTTGCGTGTGACTGTATAAAGCTGCTGGGTTTGGCCGCGGAGGTGGCTGTCGGAGGGTGTGTGCAAGTGGAAGGTGGTAAGGGTATTGCGCTTCATTCTCCTAACCTTCGGAGGAATTAGGCGCGGAGGTTGCGGCGGCATTGTTTTGGGGCTGGCTGGAGCGGTGCTAAAGTGGCTACACTGCAGAATCAAGATCTTCGGCTCAAACACTGGCTTAGGCCCTCCTTCCTGGCTCCTCTCATTCCTATAGGTTTTTGCTAATGGTCGGACATGGCTTGATGTGTTTTGTTTTGGCTATTGGATCTTGCTTATATAAGCGTGTTTTGATGGTACTAGAGCTGGGCTGATGTAAAGGCTTGTGATTTGGTTTGAATGCTTGGGAATTGTAAGGTACTGGGGTAGGTGTAGTAGTTAGGTGGGCGTACGAAGCTTTTAATTTGCCGTTTTGGTTTGTACGGCGAGGGTTTAATGGGTTAAGGCTATATATGAGGGTGTGCTGGCTGCGGGTGAGGGGTTGAGACTTAGTGTTGAACGGAAAGGTTTTGGGACTGAGCTCTATTGATTGTATGTGGGAGAAACTCTGTATCACTGGCTTTGGTTTTGGGGTAACGGGTACGTTGTAGTGGTGCTCTTTTTGTGTGAACTTAAAACTGGATGTTGATAGTTTTGAGGAGCTGGGTGTAGGGTTGATCGATGTCTTGGAGCTCTTTTTGTTTGGGTGGCGAATATCGTACCTCCGCTCCTCGCCCCCTGCGGTGGAGTTTGCTTTTATTGCAGCCCCTGGCCTGACAGGCGGGGGTCTGCGGAATTTTGGTACGTCCGCTCCTCGCCCTCTGCGGGGGTCGAGGTGGGATTTGCTTTCATCGCAGCCCCGGCCCGACGGCGGGGTCTCGGGAATTTGATAGCTCCGCTCCTCGCCCTCTCGCGGGGTCGAGGTGGAGTTTGCTTTCATCGCAGCCCCCGGCCCGACCGGCGGGGGTCTCGGGAATTTGATAGCTTCGCTCCTCGCCCTCTCGCGGGGTCGAGGTGGAGTTTGCTTTCATCGCAGCCCCGGCCCGACTAGCGGGGTCTCGCGGAATTTGATAGCTCCGCTCCGCCCCCTCTCGCGGGGTCGAGGTGGAGTTTGCTTTCATCGCAGCCCCGGCCCGACCGGCGGGGGTCTCGCGTCTGCGGAATTTGATAGCTCCGCTCCTCGCCCTCGCGGGGTCGAGGTGGATTTTGCTTTCATCGCAGCCCTTGGCCCCCGACCGGGCGGGGGTCTGCGGAATTTGATAGCTCCGCTCCTCGCCCTCTGCGGGGGTCGAGGTGGAGTTTGCTTTCATCGCAGCCCCTAGCCCAAGTGGCGGGGGTTTGTGGATGGGCTTGCGTCGGGGTGACCTTCGACCGGGGTCGATTGTCGGCCCGAGGCAATCCCCGCATTTATAGCGGCCGCGATGAGGGCAAGGCATAGCCTAGTCCGTTTCGGCGGTGGTTGACATGCAAATCTCGGGGAAATAAAACTTTGCTATATTACATAATTTTCTTGCCTCATTAAAAAACCTCATGCCCGGACATAAGGAAAAAGAGTGCAAGGATAGTCTATGTATGCGAAGGAGAGAAAGGAAAAAATGATGCGAAGGTAATGATTACATAGTTCTTTGTGAGATGCTAAGGGTAGTACTTGCGGAGGTCGTCGATGTTCCATGTGTGCGGTAGTTCGCGACCTTCGGCATCCTGGAGGTGGAACGAGCCTTGTCTTGCAGAGCTTGTGATAATGTAAGGGCCAAGCCACTTGTCTTGGAGCTTGCCTGCCATCTTCGCGTTCTGCTTCCTGATCAAAACCATGTCTCCTTGGCGGAGGTCACGTGGTGAGACCTTCTTGTCTCTCCACCTCTGGGTTTCAGCCTGGTAGCTGCGGAGGTTGTTGACTGCTTTGCACCTTACTTCTTCGAGTAGGTCCTTGTCAAGCGCTTCATCTTGAGTGTTGGTATCGGAGGTAGTTCTTGGTGACCCGTGGCGGAGCTCTCCTGGGAGCACGGCTTCTTCTCCATAGAGCGGCTTAAATGGAGTGATGCGGTGGCCCCGCCATCGGAGGTGTTGTGAGACCAAACGACGGTGATGAGCTCCTCCGCCCATTTGCCCAAAGGCTTGTCTCGTGAGGTTCTTTTTGATTCCTTGCGGGATGATTGCATTGGCCCTTTCGACTAGCCCATTGACTTTGCGGATGTCCGATCGAGGCGAAATGGATTTTGGTGCCGATTTGGAAACAAAACTCTTTGAAGGCGAAGTCAAACCGGGTTCCATTGTCAACTGTGAGATCCCTTGGGACGCCGAAGCGACATACGATCTGTTGCCAGAAGAACTTTTGTACCGTAGCGGAGGTGATGGTGGCAAGCGCCCGAGCTTCGATCCATTTGGTAAAGTACTCCACCGCTACCACCGCGTAGCGGAGCTTTCCGGGAGCGGTCGGTAGGGGTCCAACCAAATCCATGGCCCAACGCTGCATTGGCCATGTCGGGCAGATCAAAGTGGTCGGAGCCCCGGGTCTGTTTGAATGGTTGGCGGCCCGCTGGCAACCTTCGCAGTGTCGCACCAGCAAGGAAGAGTCGGACAAAGCGGTGGGCCAATAGAACCCTTGTCTGAATGCCTTTCCAACTAGAGCCCTTGGGCCATTGTGCGAGCCACATATGCCCTGGTGGATTTCTTTGAGTATGGCGATACCTTCGCTTGTGGCGACGCATTTTAGCCAAGGAGCCGTGACCGAGGCCTTATATAGGTTCTGGCCTTCGATTTTATACCCTCGCGCTCTTTGAATCATTCTTTTTTCTTCTTCCTTCGATTCGGGTTCATAGAACCCTTTGATGTAAGCTATGATAGGGGCCCGCCAATCTTCGCCGGATATGATGTTGACCATTCTCACTTTGGAGGTGTGTTGCGAGGTAATTGCGGAGTCTTTGCGAAGGTCTCAAAGAAGACGTCCGGAGGTAGTGGAGTTAATTGAGCCGCGGCCTTCGCTATTTCGTCTGCCTCCCTGTTCTCACTGCGAGGGATGGACTTTGTGGTGATGCCCAAGAAGAAAGCTTCTGCTTTGTGGACAGTGTGAAGGTATTTCTGTAGCTCCGGATCCTTTGCCTTGAAAGTTTTCTCGATGTGGCCGGCGATCACCTGAAAGTCGGTCCAGATGATCGCCCGGCGCACAGAAAGGGCACGAAGCTTCGCGAGGGCCAAGAAGACGGCTTCATACTCAGCAGAGTTGTTGGTGCATTGAAACTCGAGTCTTGCGGCGTATCTGAGTTGGACTCCCGAAGGTGAAGTCAGGATTGCTGCGATTCCGGCCCCTTGGGCGCCCCATGCTCCGTCCACGTGCACTGTCCATGGAGGTTCGATGTCTTCTGCCTTGTTGTGAGGATCTGGGGTCCAGTCTGCAATGAAATCTGCTAGAGCTTGCGATTTAATCGTGTGTCTGCCAACGAAGGTTAACGTGTAATCGCTGAGTTGTGAAGCCCACTTGGCGATTCTGCCCACTGCCTCTGGGTTTCTGAAGATGTTATCCAAAGGGACCTGCGAAGGTATTGTGATGGGATGAGACTGAAAATAGTGCTTGAGCTTCTTTGCAGCCATAACCACCGCATATGCGATCTTTTCGAGCTCTGAATAATGCTTCTTGGGACCTTCGAGGACCTCTGATACGTAATACACGGGAATCTGTCGTCTTTGATGTTCCTCGAGGGTTTCTTTGACCAAAACGGCACTGACTGCGTGAGGCGAAGCTGCGACGTATAGTAGTAGCGGTTCCGAAGGTTCCGGGCTCGCGAGGGTTGTTAACTTGAGTAAGTACTGCTTGAGACTATCGAAGGTAGCCTGCTGGGCAAGGCCCCACTTGAAAGGTTCGCAGGTTTTGAGTACATCAAAGAAGGGCAACCCCCGCTCTGCAGACCATGAGATGAATCTGCTAAGCGAAGCCAACCGACCGGTTAGGCGCTGAGCAGACTTCCTTGACGTCGGAGGTGACATGGAAACGATTGCGTCTATTTTTGTTGGATTGGCTTCGATTCCTCTAGCTGAGACAAGACATCCCAGAAGCTTCCCTTTGCTGACTCCGAAGATGCACTTCTCGGGGTTGAGCTTGAGCTTCGCCTTTTTGAGCTTGTCGAAGGTTCTAGCCGGATCGGCTATATGGTTGGTTCGAGTTTGCTCGGATCACAATGTCATCAACATAAGCCGAGACTGTTGGATCATCTTTGAAGACATCCGCCGTCATGCGGGCGAAGGTTGGGCCTGCGTTGCGGAGCCCCTCAGCCATTCTTCTGAAGCAGAAAGTGCCATCGGGGGTGATGAAGCTTGTCTTTTCTTCGTCGTCCTTGTTCATCCAAATTTGATGGTAGCCGGAGAAGCAATCGAGCAGAGATAAAAGCTCACAACCCGCAGCAACGTCCACAAGGGTGCTTATCCTGGGTAATGGAAAGCAATCTTTTGGACATGCCTTGTTGAGACTTGTGAAATCAACACACATTCGCCACTTGAGGTTCTTCTTTTGTACCAATACCACATTAGAGAGCCAGGTTGGATATTTGACCCTGCGAATAACCTCCGCTTTTAGCAGCCGATCTACCTCCGCTTTGGCGGCTTGCTTCCTTTCTTCCGACATTTTGCGGAGCTTTTGCTTTATCGGAGGATGATCTTTGCTGACGTTTAGGTGATGCTCGATGAGTTTTCTGTCTACGCCGACGAGGTCCGAAGCCGACCATGCGAAGGCATCGCTGTTATTGCGGAGGAACTGGATGAGTTGAGCTTCAAGTTCGGTATCTAACCGCCGATATGATGACTTTCTTTTCAGGATCGTCCGGGAATAGCTGAATCTTTTTTGTTTCTTCCTCCGGCTGCGCGCGCGAAGGTAACCAGGCTACGTCTATTTTTGGCTCTGCTTCTCGTTGCTCTTTTCGTTCTTCTTCTTGCTGCTGTCTCTGCTCCTTCTCCTGCAGGCAATGGACGTTTTTCTGCCCCGGAGTGGCTGCTTGCTCCGCTATTCTGGCCGTGTTTTGGTCTCCGTAGACGGCTACGATACCTCCGGGCGCTGGCATTTTCATGCAGAGGTAGCCATGATGAATTGCAGCATTGAACTGGTTGATGGTGCCCCTTCCGAAGATGGCGTTGTAGTTGTATGGGATATCAACTACGTCGAAGGTGATGTGCTCTGTGCGGGCGATGGTTTTGTTGCCGAAGGATACTGGTAGAGTGATTTTTCCGATTGCTCTAATCTGCTGGCCTCCGAATCCGAATAGTGGATGTCCTGCCGGTTGAAGTTTATTTTCTGTCGAGCTTCATGCCGTCGAAGGTGGATGTGAATAAGATGTCGGTGGAGCTGCCATTGTCCACAAGGATTTTGGTCACTGTCCAGCCTGCGATGTTTGTTTCTATGACCATCGCATCAGTATGTGGGTATTGCTTGAGCTTGAGATCGAGCCGTTGAAGGTCAAGGGAATGTGCGACCAATGATCATTTCGTGAGGACCTTCGCAGCTACATGATTGACCCGGTGAAAGTGCTCTGCGCTGTCTTTTGTTGCCATAATCCTCCCCCCAACCTCCGGAAATTGCCATGATGACCCCGTAGGTAGCTGTGGGATTGTTGATCGCTGTCTGTGCTCCCTGTGCTTCTCCCTCAACTTTAATAGGTTGTGGCGGAGGTAGTGCTGGTAGAGGTGGTGGCGGAGGTAAGGCTTGCGCTTGGGTTTGATGAGCGATTGGCTGAAGTTGCCGATACTTCATTGTTGTGCTTGGCGATGGTAGTATTGCTTCTTGTTGGTTGTGAGCATATTGACCCCGAGCGAAGGGCGGTTGAGGGTAGTAAATTGGTTGCCGATACGGGGTTGCTTGAGCTCGATGGCTGTGGTTGTATCCCCGGTTGCGGTTGCGGGGTTCGGTGCTTTGCTCTGGGGTATGGTTGATTGTTCCTGCGGGAGCGAGCTGGGGGCTTGGCCGTCTCGCATTCAAGCCCCTTGATGTACCATACGCACTGCTTGGTGTAGTGGTCGCTGGCTTTTCCACAGAAATGGCAATAATGCAGCTGCGGAGGTTGCTGTCTCTGCTGATCTGGGTTGGCGGGTCTTCTATCGACTTGTGGCGGGGGTTGTCTGGGCTGGCGAGGGTGTTGCCGAGCTTGCTGATCGTTACTGCCATCAATAGCGTTGACGTTTCCCATGTCGATGCGGGGGTACTCGTTGCGAGGGTTCGGATTGCGCTCTCTTTGTTGACGTTGCGGAGGTTGGGACGACTGAGACTTGATACGTTCATTGTTATCTCGCTTCCGATTTGCTTTTCCATGATGTCATATAGCTCGCGATGGTTCTTGGTTCCCTTCTTGACAGCCTTCGATGAGCATGGTCCCTACTGGATGCAACTCGTTACGCCAAAATCATGACTTCATCCGTGATACCGGGGTGCGATTCTTGGTGTTGAGGAATCTTTTCCACCAATCTTGTAATGGCTCATCAACTCTTTGTTTGCAATTGAGAAGAGCGGTGGCCTTGGCCGCAGACCGACTGACACCTTTGAAGTTTGTGCAGATTCCCTCGCGAAGATCGTCCCAACATCGGATGGATCCTGGCCGGAGGTTGCTGTACCAGGTTTGAGCAATATCTCTTGCCACGATCACGAAGGCTTTGGCCATGATGTCCTCGTCACCACCGGCAATGAGACAAGACTTCATAGGACATTAGATATTGGCGCGGCTCGTAGGTGCCATCATACCGCGGTAGATGTTGCATGGCGAAGCCCCGGGGCCACTCGGTGATCGAAGGTCGTATGAAAGGGGGGATTTGGAGTCGTAGTGCGGGACCCGCGGCGCTGCTCTTGGCTCGGAACACCTCCGCCCGGCCGGCCGCGGGTGAAGTATGTTGGCGCGGAGGTCCGGTTTTGGGCGTGGTGGGTGGGGATCTTGCTGTCGCTCGATCGGAGGTTGTGCGGCCGGCGCATGCCCCGGGGGAGCGGGTCTCTCGTAGTTTCTCACCTCCGCGTCGCCTCGCCTGCCCGTTCGATGCATTGCTCTATGCGGCGAAGCTCGCTTCGCTTCTTCGTTGTCGCCGGATGGTTGCCGCTCTTGATTCCTTGTTGATTTGCTCTAGGTGCCTTTTGCCGCGAGGATGCTTTCTTGAAGCCGTTCTAGATGCCCGGCCAACTTTTCTTCTTCCGAAGCTTCGCCGTCGGTCGTGGATCCATTGGCGATGCCATCACCGGAGGTATGAGGGTGCGGGCTGGATGATGATATCCCGACCACCGACGCGCTCGTTGCCGACTTCCGGTGCGACTTGGTCCGGGTTGGGATCAACTACCGGGTTGGCCGATTGCTCGATCGGAGGTTGCTCGGGAGAGGATTTGGCGGAACGACACCTCCGCCAGCGAGGGTTGGATCTGCGTTGGCACCCTGTGCTGAGGAAAGTTCACAGATGTTTGGAGCCATGGCTTGCTTCTTTTGTTCGAACCCCACGGACGGCGCCAACTGTTGGTATGAACTCTTGCCCCCCTACCTTCGCCGGGGTCCGGAGGAGGGAGGCGAAGGTTTCCCAGACAGAATGTGAGACCTAGACAATTGCCACAATGGAACAAGGATCGGTGGGCCCCATCAGGGGTCTTTGCATTAATTGGGACTAAAAAATGTCCTCCCCTCCTTTTACACTTGCCCTACCCTTGGTATTTATAGGCCATACCAAGGGTCATGTGGTTCTTTACATTAGGGTTTCACCCCTGGTTACACTTACATGTGGGCCTTAACAGGGCAATATTGTACTTTGCAAAATTAAAAACATCTCCTCTTAGACCTATCCCAGGACGCCACGTGCCATGCCTTTCGAGGCTCCACGCGTCGCCCTTTGGTGCCGCCACGTGTCAGGTCTTCGGCGTTGCCCCGTCCTGATCCCGTGGGCGATCGTCCGGAGGTCTTCCGCCGCCTATACGGCCAGGTGGCTGAGTTACCATCCTCGAAGGTCCTTGAGAGCTCCGCCCATCGCGAAGGTCCTGGGAGGCTCCTCTGAATCCTCATATACCTGCGCGACAAGAGAACTAGAGAGCCCGAACGCGGAGGTATGACGTACCTTCACCGAATCGCTAGGACGAGCCTAGCGACCTTCGCCGTAATTGGGCGCCCGGCGCGGAGGTTGTCCAAAGTTGCCTGGCCATTTTGCCTGTCTTGGCCCGTGTCAGGGCCGCGGAGCTAAGTAGGGGGTCCTAGCGGAGGTTGTTCCCCCCAACAGCTTCCCTCGTCGGCGCCAACCACACCTCCGCCCGCTTCTGCTCCCGCTAGCACAAACTAGCACCACCACCGGACCCCTCACCTCCCCTCCCCTTCTCCACTCTCCCTACCCGTTGGTGGCTGGGGGACCACCATGGACCCCTCCTCCACACCGCGGCGGTGCTCTCTCCTCCGCCGCCTGCTCCTCCTCGCCATCGCCGCCCTCGCGCTCCGCCTCCTCTACGGCGCCTTCCTCGCCGTCTCCACCGGGCCCGCCGGATGGCCGCTCTACCGGCCCGCCACCACCGCCGCCACAACCGCCACCAGGACCCACGTCGTCCAGGCCGACGTCCCGTCGCCGGAGGCCTGGCGAACCCGCCGCTGGCGCAGGGCCGTCGAATACCACGCCGCCCTCCTCGCGCCGCACCTCGCCACCGGCGCCCTCGCGCCGAGATCCCGCGCCGTCTGCCTCGGCGGCGCGCAGGGGGCGCTCGCGATGCGGGAGCTCGGCGTCGCCAAAGCCGTCGCCGTCTCCAGGAAGCGCGCGCCCCCGCTCGTCGTCGCGGGGAACGACCGCCGCCTGCTGTTCGACGCGTCGTCCATCGACTTCGTCTTCTCGGGTCGCGCCCTCGACGACGCCAAGCGCCCGGCCGACCTCGCCGCGGAGGCCGCGCGGATCCTCAAGCCTGAGGGCCATCTCGTTGTGCTCACGTCCAGCGCCGCCGACCCCTACAGCCTCCGCTCCATCCAAGCGCTCCTCCCGGCGACGAGGCCACTGCAGCCATGTTCAAGGACAAAGGAAGAAGAAGAAGATGGGGGTATTTTGGACTTCTTGACTGGGCGGACCCACTTGTCAGGCTGCCACGTAGGCAAAACCGGCCTCCAAAACCACCTAGGGGGTCATTTAGACCGGTGAGCAATCTTTAAGGGGTAAAATAGACGGTTTTATACTTGGAGGTATTATGTGCACCGTTGCTCATACTCCAGGGGGGTATTTAGACTTTTTCCTTTACTTATTACTTATCAGTTGGAACTAGGGCAGCATGTATCCCTTGTAGCATTTTTATTCCTAATCCAGTACACCAGCCTCAATCAACTGGTGAAAATGGTAATTTACTTTTTGTGTGTGTGTCAAATGATACTTAATCCGAATGACCTTTTCCAAGTTGATATAGATGTCTCATTTTTCATTAGCACTGACCACTGATTGACATACTACAAAAGATCCTTTTGTTATTCAAACTTTACCTGCCATCGAAGGATATGACTATTATTCTGCCTTGACTTGCAGTGCGCAAACATTATTGTTTCACAGAAGGTCTCTGAAAGAAAATTATATCTTATTTAGTTCAAAATTTTGCATCTTGAATATAGCTGAAAAATATTATATTGCTAATGACCTTACTATTAGCAGTGTGCTCGTAGCAGATTATATTGCTGTAACATAATAGTCTCCATATTATATTACTATAGCACAATATTAGTCTTCATATGGAAGATGCTTACTGAACTGTTAGGATATTGACAATTTTCTGCTAGGATATTTCTATTGCTATCTTTGGCATTCTGTTTTTCTAACAACATGTGTTATTGTGGATGCACACATCACATGACTGCAAAGTTCATTGCACATGAACCGGACATGAGATGGGCGATTCCTCAGTTGTTCATCATAACATAAATGTCATGCATATATAAATATTAGACTTGTGAACAATATTTGAGGAGGGCTCTTCCAATTTGAGCTTGAAAGTCCAACTGAACCACCTTAGCAGTTTCATATGTACATCAATATATAACTGAAGTGTTGTAACATTGCAGGGATATTAACGCAGCAGAAGTTGTAACATGCTTGAGGGGGTTCGGTACAAGCAAAAACTTAAGATGTAGTCATGAGTTCTTGTTATTTCATTTTCTTTTGTTGACACATGCAAGTACAATCTGATCGCTCCTTGGTGACATCTATTGCCCATGACCTCAGCAGGAAGGCTGGTAGCTGCAAAGCTCAAGAATTGGGAAGTCTGGAGTGGAGTGAAATAAAGTTTGCACATGAACGTGCATGTTTGGCCAATATGTCATGTCAAAGATTAAGTATTGTTCAGCTATATGTAGAGTCTTGTTTTGTAATGATATTGCTGAATTCCACGATAATAATAAAGCTCTCTTTGGCAAAGAGGTGGTTGTCCCAAAGTAATTTTGGATTCAGATTTTTTGAGATCTTTTGAAACTAAGTATTGTGCAGGTAAACCATTTTTTTTATTGTGATTTGTATTATCGAATGTCACCGTAGCATTAGCACAGACATTATTATACTGTAATTTGGAATGGAGGGAGTAGCAATTATGATTAGTCGGCCGATACGTATCTACAAGACGGATACGGCTCAACCAGCCCAAGAAGCGGCAGACCCCCGACAAGTCGCGGCTCCTTTGCGCCGCCTCCCGCAGGAGCGCAGCACTTTTCGCCGCCGACGAAGCAGCGGAAGGAGCGGCCGACGCGAAGAGCCCGCCACCAGACTCGGCTCCCCTGCGCCTAGGGTTTAACCAGCAGCAAACGCCGCGCCTCTCGAAGCATGTCACCGCCGCCGTCGCTCAAGCACCTACTGCCCGCGGCAACCGCCGCCGCGGCCTCTCCGCGCGCAGCCGCCACCCCGAGAGCCACAGCCACCGGGATTCGCGGCGCCTGTGCACTCCCGACCCGGCGCCTCCGGTGCTCAGCCTCCGCCGCCGCCGTGGCCGGAGCTTCCACCGAGGTGACGACGCACGTACGCCTCCGGAATCCTGCTACGTACTGAGGTATTGGTTTGCTTGTGGCTGACGGGTTGTGCTTGTGCCGTGTTGTTCAGATGGCTGATGCTCCGCTGGACTGGGCGGAGCGGTCGCTGGATGAGTTGCGGAGCTTGCCGGACCACGACACGTTCTGCCTGATGGCGCTCTCGCCGCTGGACGGGCGGTACGATCGCTTCGTCAGGGAGCTGGTGCCCTTCTTCAGCGAGTTCGGCCTAATCAGATACCGCGTTCTCATCGAGGTATCTGACGTCCGGGACAGTTTGAGCTCCTTGCAAACATTATACCTGCCGATAATTTTGATTGGAGATTGGGCGCTTGAGAGCCTGTTTCTGGTGTTACTGTCAATGTTGCTTAGCTGACGTGCCATTCTTGTTCTTCAGGTCAGGTGGCTACTGAAACTTTCTCAAATTCCTGAGATCACTGAGGTGCCTCGGTTCAGCAAGGAAGCCCAGGCCTTCTTGAATGCTGTTGTCGAGAACTTTTGCATTGATGATGCAAAAGAAGTAAAGAAAATTGAGAAAGTAACCAACCACGATGTGAAGGCCGTCGAGTACTTTCTGAAGCAAAGGTGCAGCTCAAATCCAGAGATTGCAAAGGTTGCGACTAGGATCTTATAATGTGTACAGGAGTAATTATTTCTGGTTAGACTTAAGCTGAGTGGCACCTTGAACCTGTTTCCAGGTGTCGGAGTTCTTCCATTTTGGTTGTACCTCTGAAGATATCAACAATTTGTCACATGCATTGGCTCTCAAAGAGGGGGTAAATAGAGTTATGTTCCCTGCCATGATCGACATAACCAGAGCATTGTGTTCGTTAGCAACAAAATATTCAGGCTACGCTATGTTGTCTCGAACTCATGGGCAGGTATGACTTGTGAAGCTACCTTCACCACAATATTTTATTACACTGTTATACAGCAAGAACAAGAAGATTTTTGTACCCTTTGTTTGAAGCATAGCTTCTTCATAGACAGCTCTCAAAGGCCTTTTATGTGAGATATACGGTATAAAATAATTACTTATCGGGGCTTAATGTTTTGTAAGTTTCCCTGGTTGATGCATCAAGGTGATTTCGAGTGATAGTAAATTGATAAGTTCATATTGAAAAGAATGGAATTGAATGATTGATCAACTCATTCAGCTATTTCCAAGGCAACATGGGTGGAGGAAATAACAAACCTTCATTATTTATTAACTAATCTAGGAAATTTAAAAAGATTATTATACTGTTCTGGCAGAAACTCTTCAACCTTTCCATCTGTACAGGAAAAGGGGGGAAAATATCTCTATAAGTAAAAAATTGTTCTTTAGCAGTGTTGCATTGTGGAGTACAGCTCATTAACTCTTTCGACGCAATAGTGAAGACAGTTGTATTGCTCAATTGCTTGTATGTTAGTGGAATGCACTCGCTTTGCCAAGAAAAACTTGATTTGGAACCCTGTCTTAAACTGTTTTCAATTCCTGCTTGTAGCCAGCATCACCAACAACCGTGGGAAAGGAGATGGCAAACTTTGCGGCCAGATTATCTGATATAGGAAAGAGTTTCTCGGAGGTGAAGATACTAGGGAAATTTTCTGGTGCTGTTGGCAATTACAATGCTGATGTGGTTGCATATCCTGAAGTTGATTGGCCTAAGGTGGCAGAAGAGTTTGTTAGATCCTTGGGTTTGCAGTTTAATCCCTACGTTACTCAGGTGATCTACATTCTTTGTTTTGACATTTAGTTTCTTCTCTGGTCTTCTATGTTCTTGCACAATTAGGGAGGCTACTCAAATTCTAGGGTGATCGTAACCATCAATGTTGTTGGTTCTGATGCAGTTTTATCCCTTTTGCAGATTGAGCCTCATGATTACATATCAAAGCTCTTCAATCTATTCACCCAGTTCAACAATGTGTTGACTGATTTTGATAGGGACATGTGGTCCTATATATCATGGGGCTACTTCAAGCAGGTTAAGTAAAGGGTTGACACCACAGTTTTGGAGTATTATACTTGAACTGCAAGGAAACAAATTGATGGTCTTGATTTTTATCTCCCATATTAACTTGCAACACCTTCCAAAAATCTTTTTTCAGATACCAAAGGCTGGCGAAGTTGGTTCTTCCACTATGCCTCATAAAATCAACCCCATTGATTTTGAAAATAGTGATGGGAATTTATGCCAGGCGAATTCTATATTATCTGGTATAAGCATGAAACTGCCAATATCCCGAATGCAGGTATTGTCACTAATTCAATTTTGTGCCCCAAATTCAGTTTTTCTAACATGAGGTGTCAGGATGAAAATCTGGTGCATGTATTCATGATACCTATGCGGGATTGGATCATAAATTATACTTACCATCTCATTAGTAATATATGTATACTGATGAACTATCATGTTGTACCATTGACAGCGTGACCTGACAGACTCGACTGTTTTGAGAAACTTGGGCATGGGATTAGGTCATTCTCTATTGGCTTACAAAGCTACCATGCGTGGAATCAGCAAGGTTCAGGTAGGTGGCCCAGAGCTTGCCCTTTGTCTCGTTACAGATGCTATAGCTGTACCTTTAATATAGTCAATGCATATTTATTTTATATTATGATTATAAGTACTTGCAGAATGCTTGATGATCAAGCAGATAGACCTACCTCACCACTTGCTTTTTTCATAAGTTTTGGCCTGGTAGGGGAAAAATTACACTATAAGCGTAGGCGTTTACCCAACTCAAACCAGCGGAGGATAACTTAGTAGGATAAGGATGTTCCTTGGCTAGTTTATTATGTTATTAAATGCCTAAGTCACAGGAATCTTATTAAAAACATATACGAGAACCTGAAAAACTCTGCAGGTATTCATCCTCATAGAGAATCGATTTTTTCAGAAACATTCATCAATGTGGACTAATCAATTTGCCAATTTGGTATGCAATGTCAAAATATAGGCTCTCTGATGTAGCAAACCATTTATACATAATGTTACTAAATGAAACTTTCTGATATATATTTTTTTGTCAATCGAAGCTCGGCTCCTGTAGACTGTAATGCTTAGTTTACTTGACAAACTGGCATAAAGATAATTTAAAGAGGTGGTACTAACTCATCTGAAATGAAAAATGAATATGATATATCAATGATGCAGAGCAAGAACCCACTATTTTATAAATGTTTGCAAGATGGTTCCAAAATGTATTTCAGCTACCTAAAACTAATTTATGTGTGCAAATAAATGAAAAATGAACCACCCATACTTTCAGAACAATCTTAGTTGCTTTTCGTCAAGAAGTTTGCAAGAACAAAAATGCCTCCGAGCCACTACCATAAACACAGAAGTAAAGCAGTGTCCCATGTTACCTTGCTGCAGCCAATTAACCTAATCCTTGTAGCCAATCACCCATTGGAAACTGCCCAGCTTGGAGGAGAAATCCACTACACTGGACACTGAAAGGCAAACAGAGCAAACTCCACCTCCAAAAATAATCTCTGTATGTACTCATTGATGAAAGATGAGCCCTATGCAAAATTTGGCATGATAGCACGCACACTGGGATCCCAATATCAGTTAATGTGCAGTTTGAAAGATGAGGAAAACACATCAGGAAACAGATTATATCAGTTAATGTGGATTTTGAAAGATGAGGAAAACCAAGTACAAAAGTTCATCTAAAAGTGTAAACAGAATTGATTAGGGGAGCGGGCATGCTTCACCTTGGTCTGCTGCAGAGTGGTTGTGGAGGCTTGTGTCGCACAGGGACCCAGGGTAGGCGAGGAGGCTGAAGTAAAGCACCTTGGTCTGATTAGAGGAGGCTTGTGTGGTGCAGTCCCTGGTTGGGGTTGGAGGCTGCGCTCATAGCCTCTTCATCGACTGTCAGCGACTACCTCTCCCTCCAACATGGGGTTGCAGGTTCGATGCCCCCCTGGATTCAAGCACAGGTGGGGGCGGCTGAGGATGGTGGGGAGGCCCCGCTGGACACAGGAACAACCACGCTGGATCGTTGTGCCGTTATCGTTGGTGGCAGGCATGGGGAGATGAAACCGCCAGGCGCCCGCGTCGGCAACCATGCTGTCGCCGCCCCGCTTCCCCCTCGCCTACTCCGCGAGGTGCGCTAGTGAGATGCCGGGGCGTGGGGACAAAGGGGGTGAGATTGGCTCAGAGGCAGCAGGAGCGAGGGGGCGAGAAGGGGAAGCAGGCCGAAGCACAAGTGAGCGGGGTGGAGGCGGGGAGCGGGAGGCATGCCAAGGTCGAGAGGCAGGCCAGAGTCTTGTTGGACGATTCCCGTTTTGTCTTATTAGGAGTAGAAGAGATTGACCTGAGACATGCATTTAGGTAATTATGATCAGGCTAGAACTTCTATGCTGAATTGGTGCCTATACAGGTGAATGAATCACGTTTAGCTGAAGACTTGGAGCAAACTTGGGAGGTCCTTGCTGAGCCAGTACAGACAGTAAGGCATCTGTTTTCTTCTGTCCATTTCCCCTTGAATTCTGTTCTGGTTGTTGTCAGAAAGTGCTTATTGTGTGCGCATCAGGCATGTATCACGTTACTGTTATTACTCTTTGTAGGTGATGCGAAAATATGGAATACCCGAACCTTATGAGAAGCTGAAGGAACTGACGAGAGGCCAAGCTGTCACGAAGGACAGCATGCAACAATTCATTGACGGTCTAGACATACCGGAGGAGGTTCGATCAAAGCTTTCGCAGCTAACCCCGCATTTGTATACTGGGCTAGCGGAGTATTTAGCCAGAGATATTGAAAACTGGGTTGATCTTGAATCTGGATTTCAAATCAAGTGAGTTTCCATTTTAAAATGGACACCTCTCCACTTTTTTTTTTTTTTTTGATGACAACGATGGAGAAAGAAAAGAATAACAGACGGGACCCCTAGAAGAGTTCAATACTGAGTGGCCTTGAATTGTTGAACAAGATAATTTACGTTGTTCTCGCTCATTTATGATATTTTCGGCACATGTAAAATGCACCTCGAGGAGTTATGCTAGCTGTATCTTGACGGAAAATTATCAAGCTCAAATAGCTGCTTGCTCCATTTCTACAAGTACTTTCACCTTTGAGTATGCAATCTCAAGTATCAAGTGTGACTTTTACTTGCACCTCAAGTGTGGCTTATTACATCTCAATTATGCAATCCATTCATACAGCAACACTTTGTTTACAGTAACATAAATACACGCTACAGGTAGGTCCGCAACAAATTGCTCACACAATAACAGGAGATTTAGACACAAACTTGTTAACAACTCTAAGAAGACGGACAGGTACTCATGTTAAAAAGAATATACACGTCGCCCAAATACACAAACTGAACTTGTAAATAAAGCAACTAATCAATGAAACAATTCTGTTCTTTGTATTTATTTTTCTGTGTACTTCGGTACACTATAACCACAATTTATACTTTTGCTCAATATTTCCAAGTACCACCACGCCGGCTAGAGCATCACCTACAAAATGCAAACAATAAATTATGAATTATCTTCCCGTTATGGATTGAGTTACTCATCTGATGATCCAATAAGGGCAATTTGCTACGAGCCTTAAAATAACATTTGCACGGTCAATTGACTCTGCTATTACTTTATTCCGAATTGGGCCACTAGAAACAGAGGTAAAGTTTAAGGGCAGTATCCATCATTGTTGGTTAAAGAACTCTTTACTAAGAGGACAAAGATAATTAAGGGCGCGAGGTAAATAAAATCAATCACGTACCTTGCATCCTTTCCCCCTCAGCCTTTCAATCATGACGTGATCAGTAGCAGCCGGGGTCTTGACGAGTAGTTCAAGCTTACTGAGAGACGGCAGGTGAAGAAGCCCCTCCGGGAGTTTCTCCAAGTTTGCGAACCAATAAAGTTTCAGGTATGAGAGCCTTGGCATTGCGTCTCCCTCTATTCTCCACTCCTCAATGGAAAAATGATGTAGTTCCATCTCTTGCAGCTGAGGGAACCCTTTGGCAGAGCAGAACATGGTTCGGCCTTGATACCCAGTTAATCGAAGCACCACTAGGCAGGGAAGCTTCTCCAGAATCGGCATCGGATCTTCTTCAATGGCATCAGCCCATAACTGAAGGTCCCGTAGGCCTTGTGGGAAAAGATGGCTCTCGACCAACTGATCTAGCACGGTGAACCGACCAAGGTGAACGTCAACTAGAGAAGTCATGCTTGCTAATAAATGCATCATCTCTGCCGGCAGGGCTGCCCCGTGCATGTAGAGACTTGTTAATTGGGTCATTTGACCCAAAAGGGACAACATGCGCTCAATCTGAGAATGTTTACTATAATACTCGGATGGGACATAGTGCAAATGTAAGGTCTGTAGCTCCTTTTTTGGACAATTCCTCGGTGCAAAACATCCCCTCTCGAGGTAAACATGCCTTAGAGTAGGAATGTCCCATATAGAGTTAGGTACTGTTGATTCATAGAATTGGGTGCCTCTGAGGTCTATAGTTTGCAAGTAAAGGAACTGCCCAATGGAAGAAGGGAGCGTGACCTCCTGACACCCATTTAACTTGAGATATCTTAGGTGAATGCACCCACTGATCGCCTTACTGAAATTCAGAAGGTTCGATCTTTCTACATGGAGAACTCTTAGGAATCTCAACTTAGGTAGGGAGCACGATGAGAGTTCAAAGCCAACAAGAGTTCGGAGCTTAGGTGTTGCAGGGGATATGTTGCCATCATGGTAGCTTTGAAAAGATGAACGATAGGATACCATGGTGCTATTGGAAGATGATTCACCAATACGGCCTGCAATTTTCGAAGACCATGACAAGTTAGTATAAGGAGCCAAAAATTATTAAGTATTTTCAAGTACATTTTCAGAACGAAAGAACTAACTATATATACACAAAAAAGAGAGGAAGCCTGACCTGCAGTGTTGTCAATGACATCAACGAAACCAACATATCTCGCTTCTTCTATGCACCAATCATGTAAAATATCATGAATTTTTATTCTTTCAATCCATCCATGGACCTTGCTTTCACTAACAACTTGTACCAAGCTTCTCTGAGACAGCTCATTTATGTACTTGCGTGCTATTTCTTCCTCTCTTTGCTTGGATGTACGCTGAATGAAGCCTTCTGCTATCCATAACTCAATAAGATCCGCAGCAAATATGGAGTAATCCTCGGGGAAGACCGCAAGATAGAGGAAACAAGATTTTATACTACTATTTGGTAAGTCATTGTAACTTCGAGCTAGTATATCTCTCACCACTTGTCCATTTTCGGTTGAAGCCCAACTGCCTAATAAATCTGACCATGCTCCTACAGTTAAATTCTTCGATAGGTAGCCCCCCAAAAGAGCAAGTGCAAGTGGTAATCCATTACATTTCCTTGCAAGCTTTCTCCCCAACTTTTCAAACTCATGAATGTCATGTATCAAAGACCTTTTATATGATGGCAAAGCTTTGCTATTAAAAAGTTCCCAACTTTTCTCCGCATCCAAGAGCTTCAATTTGTGAACATAGGTTGGCATTTCAATATGATTAGCAACATCAATCTTTCGGGTGGTTAACATTACTCTGCTGCCATTATTTACATCTGGAAATACTTTGACCATTCTATTTATTTGGTTCCATGTTCTTGTTGTCCACACATCATCAAGCACAACTAAATATCTTTTGTCATTAAGGAATCCCTGTATTTTCTTTCCCAGATCATACTCTTTTGCATTTGATCAATTTCTCTTTCACAAATCAACACCCTTAAACTTCTGAGACACTGTGACCCAAATAATTGTCATGATTTGTTTACAACACATTCCTCCTCCTCTGCTGCTGGAACATATGGAATCACCGACACGACGTCGTCTTCCGGCAAAATATCTTTCAACAAATCAACACCCTTAAAATCATCATTGATGATTGGTGCAATGTCTTTACTATGAATTTGACAAACCAAGACTTTGGTTGAAACTCCAAATAATTGTGTCAAAATGTTGTTTGATTGTATCTGAAGTGAAGATTTTTCTAGCAAGTGTAGTTTTCCCTGCTCCACCCATACCAACTACGGAGATAACACTAAGCATGCTGTTATCCTTTTTAACTAGTTTTTCAACTATTTCTTTTTTCTCATCCTCAAAACCGACAATAGTAACATCCTCGACATGTTGGGGCACAAGACTGTAATCTTGTGGAAAGTCATCCTCAACATGACCCTTCCCTAGCTCAGTGTTTCCCATATCAATTCCCAAACCCTTTCCGCTTTCAAATATATCTCTAACCTTCCTTCTTATGCGCTGAATTTCATTACCAGCTTTATGGAGAGTAATCAGGTCAGTTGGTAAGCGAGCATACCTTGAAACAGCCCCCATGAAGCCCTTCTTGATCCTGTTTCTCTTCTCCATGTAGTCCACAACTTGGATGGCATTCTCAGCTTCATATGCAGCATCCCTGAACTGGCTGACCCATATACTGGAACTTGGATTCCCCTGGAGGAAGATCTGCAGCCGCTGCAGCTCATCTTTCAAGTACCCGGCTTCAAGTGTGACTCCAGTAAGCAGTGTGGTTTCCTGGACAGCTAGGTTGTTGATGCTGCCAACCACAGAGGAAACCACGGATGAAACAGCAGGATCAGCCATTATGTGCCTTCTCTCTGTTCTCAAAGTGTGAATGCTTGGTCGGAATTTGGGGATAGAATGTAGTTGAGGTTCTGGCCAGAATTTGGGGATAGAATGCAGTTGAGGTTCTGGTCGGAATTTGGGGATATAATGCAGTTGAGGTTCTGGCAGGAATGTTTAGTTTTGGAGTGCAAACTTCTCCTACAGAGTTTGTTCTTCTTCTTGACGTGATGGTAGAGAAAAGCAAAGCACATATTATGCTAGAAGTCCAGATAACAACGGCAAGAAGATGCCAAGAGAAAAGCTCAAGCAAAGAGGATGATCCCCCCACGAACCATGAAATCTTTATTGAGGAAGCTTTTGATTAAAATATGAAGAGAATTCATTGAGAAAAAGTTGCGACCTCTACCTCCTAACCAAGACGAGGATATGCGTCCTAATTGAAACACGAATCCAGTTTTTTACAGGGGAAACACATCGGAGAGGAGGTGGACAGTGGACACACCGGAGGCACATGGAATGAGCTCATGGCAGACGGCACCCTCCTCCCCTCGGACGGCCGCTGCGCCGCCACCGGCGGTGCGCCCAGAGTCCCGATCAGCGCCGATGCCATGAGACAGGAGAGGGAGCAGAGGCGTCCAGCACGGACACCGCCCAGCCGAGGACGGAGGAGGAGGCGGCGGCCCGGCAGCCGTGGTGGTGCTCAACGGAAAAGCCTTGGTCGAAGCGCAGGCAGCCGGAACTCGCCCGAGCCAGAAAGCAACTCGGCAACCTGGGCCTGGGCCGAGAAAGTGTCGTGGGCCGGCCTGCTCGGCCCGAGCCCACAGCCGACCGCTCTGCACCGTTGGTGGCGTTCCAATCAGATTTTCAGCAACTGGTATTCTTAAGATCTCATTAGCATCTTCCGTCCAAAATGTTTCACCTATAAGTTGCTCATCCCATCACTTGTGATTGATAAACTTAGTGAAGATTCACTCACTTTTGTCAAGAGGTTAGCTCCCATTTCAGGTGTAAAAGTGTGCGACTTTCTTGTCAACCCTTTGGATTCCATAGTGTTTATTTTTGTTTGCTGATTACGTTATGGGTCTTCTTATAACCAGTAAATTCAATCTATATGATTCATGGATAAACAAGACCTAATTGGAAAATTTTACCTTTCAAAGCAAATCAACAAACTACATTCAAAATACAAGAGAAGATACAAATTCATGTATATAAAAGAAAAATAGTGTAGGTGAAAATGATTGTGCATTATTGATGCCAGTTCGTTTTGCACTCTAAAATGATCAATGCTGAACATAGCTGAAAA
This sequence comes from Themeda triandra, assembly GCA_018135685.1. Taxonomy (NCBI): domain Eukaryota; kingdom Viridiplantae; phylum Streptophyta; class Magnoliopsida; order Poales; family Poaceae; genus Themeda; species Themeda triandra. The sequence continues at coordinate 696,544 of JAENPR010000119.1, read as the reverse complement.
TAAGAAGTATATCTGAATTTGGAAAATATATTTTTCCTTCAAGAACTACCCAATGATCAGAATCATGTGTCACCTAGGCCCAAAGTAATTAACATGACATGACATCATGTACGCTCATTGTTGATACCAATCTTAAGCATTTTAAATTGTGTTTTTCCACTAATGTTTGCAAATTTCCACCATGGTTTAAACACAAACTTTGGATAACAAAATTCAAAACTTTGTTGTCAGATTGCAGACTTTGCAATATATGCTGCAGATTTTTGCAGTTTTGATGCTGATGGATGTAAAATTGCAAAACCTTTCTGACCGAATTGTGACCTTTTTTTTTTAAAAAAAAAAATAAACAGGAATAGCTATGACATAACGATCCCACGCCATGTATGCAATTCTGTCGTTTTTGCCCAAAAAGCATAAGTTGTAGTTCATTATAGTAAAAGAAGTAGCCATATCTAATGATATACTGTTTCTAACATATTCAGTTTTCATGTCTTAACAATACAATTTATGATAAATTTCTGTCATTATTGTTTGATGAAATTGGGCCACTTTTGTTTGCTCATCTAGAAGAAACTCTCATGCTGGTTGTGCAGGCCCACTCAAAAGCAAACGCACTTGCAACCAAGCGGAAGAGCCCTGATTGTGCCACTGGAGCATTGTTGATTCCAACCAAGTTCCGTTGGGCGTTTCTGGGCGGCCGCCTAGGCGGGACTAGTCGCTAGGCGAAGCCCGTCGCCGCGACTATGGGGGTAGTCGGTGACCTGGGCGTTCGCAGCGCCTAGGAGGCGCCTCGGCGGCGATTCTGCGCCGAGCAGGCGCTCAAGGCGGCGCGTAGGCAGACGAGCGGGCCGCGTGCGCGAAAAATTGCGTCGCCGCAGAAGCGAGCGCACGCTAATGGCGTCGGGCGCGGGAAAATTAGGCGCCGCGCGGGAAGGATAAGGGGGAGAAGGGCCGCTCCCACGCGCAGACAGCCACTCCCCCGCTCGATTCCGCTCAGACCGCCGCTCCCGCTCGGCCGCATCCACCGGTGACGGCGCGCGACGCTGCCGGGAAGCTTCACCCGCCGGCCGCGCTCGTCCCGTCCGTTCATCCCCGCCGTTCATCCTCGTCCTCGTCGTTGGTCCTCGTCCCCGCACTCATCCTCGCCGCACGAACTCGCCAGAGATGGGGGAGGAGAAGGGGTCGGGGACGGGGAAGTAGAGATGGGCGGAGGAGACGGGAAGGGGTCGGGGACGGGAAGCATATAAGGTTCCCCTGTTTTTTTGCGGCTGGGAGCTGGATAAGGTGGAATGATGACATGCTAAGTTGGGCTGGGCCTTTTTCATGGGCCTTTCTTCCAACTTTTAGGTCCAGAGTCTCTTATTTCTTTTTTTATTTCAGATGATTTAAGGTAATCTATATGTATGTGTATAAAAAAGGAAACGTCTAGAAAAACGCCTAGAACCGTCTAGGTGCGATTAATCCCGCCTAGGCGCTAGGCTAAGGAATCGCAGCAAGAAGCAGAAGAGCACATTAACCTGCATGGTGTGTGGCATCACCGCAAACAGCGAGAAGGCCATGCAGGACCATCTCAATGGGAAGGTGCACAAGAGGAAGGTGGTAGCACTTCCGGAGCTGCCAAAACTAGTGCCAGAGATAGAGCAGGAGAGAGGGCTTGAGCCAGGGGAGGAAGATGTAATGGCAATGGAGACATTGGGAGATTACAAACCGACGAAGTTCATGATGTTGACGACTGCAGGAGAGCTGAACGAGGTGACACAGATGGACGGGTACCCTCCTCTGTGAGTTGTGCAATGTTCGAACGACAGACCGTGTTACCATGATGTGCCATCTACAATGGAGCAAACATGTCTCCAATGGCAAGAACAAGCGTCAACGCTCCAGCAAGCCATTGGGTGAGGCGGAGGGTACAGTTAGTGCTGACACTTCAGCTATTGGCACTGCTCATCCTAAAAAGCTGGTTCTGGAAGATTTCAGCGTGCCTCTGCCACACATGGTGCGGCGTTTGGAAGGCTTTCGATCAGGTCTGCGAGCTGTGTGATGTGAAGGCCCCTTCGATGAATGGCATGCATCAACACTTGTCAGGGAAGAAACACAAGAATAAGGATAATGCCAGCTCTGATGCCTCTGTCAACGTGTCCACAGGTGGAAAGGAAGCAGCCAAAGCACAGCTGATTGACACAGACACAGACACGGCTGTCATGTCTGACACCGTTGCAAAGGTGGATGCCCCATTGGAGAAGTCAAGTCCTTGCAACCAGAGCTTAGTGATGACACTGAGCTGCAAGAAATGACTCTGGCACCACCAAGAGAAGACATCACCACTGGGGACAGTGCTAAGGCTGCTGGAACGGAAGGTGAAAAACGGTGCAACTTCTGCTGGAGCTCAGCTCAATATTGTCTGTGATTCTGACTCGATGACTATGGAAGTAGACAGTGTGATGCACCCTCTCTCCCGGGTGGATGGCTTCCTTGTCTGCCTGAGCTGCAATGTAAAGGTACCATCTGAGACCATCATGCAGTCTCACCTGGCTGGCAAAAAGCACAAGCGCAATATGATACTCGCTGCACGAGGAAAAGATGACTTGGCTGTCCATGTTACCGGGCCTGATGAGGTGCAAGACAACAGTTCAAAGGTCATGAAAGCTACTGGGGCTGCAAGACAACAGTTCAAAGGCCATGAAAGCTACTGGGGCTGATGAGAGGTGCAAGGCAACAATTCAAAGTCCATGAAAGCTAATGTGGACACAGGATTGGTGCCGTCAATAGTGCCACATGCAAATACTACCACCGACAAAGAAGAATCAGGACCTGTCCCATTGTTAGCAACTCCACAAACGAAAAACATTGTTGCATTGACATCCATGGCTGTAGATCGACCAACAGAAGCTCAACTTGATACCAGCATTGTTGAACCAGCTAAGGATTGCGAGGTTACTGAGGAAGCTGAAGGAGAGCACGCAGCTGCCGGGCAGCTGCCGGCTCCAATGGCACTGCGACCCAAACCAAGCAAACGGTGAGAACAGTTGACACCACTGTTGCGCCTAGCAAGCCGATGGAGATCCGGGTGGAGGGCTAGGTGTTCACCGTGACGCAGCAGGAAAATGGCAGTCTCTCGTGCGAGGCGTGTGGCATACATGGATGCCACAAAGACACCATGATTCTGCACCACTACACTTGCACCCACTGGGCGTAAGCCAGTCTAGCAGAGAAAAAAGAGGAGCAAGCGTGCATGGCTACAGTTGCAATGGTGGACAAGGATGGCGAGGTTGGCAGCGGCATGGCAGGCGAGGGTTCTTGTTCCTCTGGACTTATGGTGGACTGAGAAGCCAAGTCGGTGTGTGATCATAAATAGCTTAAATCTTGAGGTACTCCTATGATGATTATGTATGGTTACATCTTACATTGATCATATATGAAAAACTAGCAAATTTTGTGTATTGCTCAGAGCTCAGTACCTTGTCATTGTTCGCCTCTTTGCTTTTTCTGTTTTTGCTGTTTTTCTGTTTGAGCGAAGTGGCGCGTGATGAATGCATGATATGAGGCAGTAGATTGTAGAAGGCACGAATTGAACCTTGCTGCTCGATGACCAGTGTGGCAGCGGATGGAAATTGTGCGTCACCTTAATCTTACTAACTGAGAAGATCTCACAAGTGTAATACAGAACAAAACACCCAGTAAGTAGTAACTGCTGAATAATGCAACTACTGAACACTACTTTAATACTGCTGAACATGGTATGGCTCGGTAGCATTGAGTCGGCCGTTTTGGGTGGAGCACGTGATAAAACTGAACGTCTGTTTCCATCTCAGAATTGTCTGAACAGCGACCTGTCTTCGATCTTGATGGAGGAAGGATTAGTATCAGATAGAGAGAACCAATACCCACTGTTTGGATGGCTTAGACTTTGGAATTGGAAAACACCTTCAATGCTAAGCAAAAGCTAACTTTGTCAGCATTGAAATCGACTCCCTCAACTTTTTAAATTGTGCACTTTACCTTCCTAGAGTAGGTTTGAAGGCGGTTTTGTCTTTTTTTTTTTATTTATTTCGGTTTAGTCTTTGAAAAATCAAAATAAATTATTATAAAATCATAAAATAGAAAATTTAATTTTTTTGAACTCCATATGAGTAGATATACACAATGAATATATAATATTATATACTTTTAGTACAAAAGTTTTGTTGTAAAAACGTTATACTCATTGAATCATGTATAACTTAGTTATAGATTTATTTAAACCCTAAAACCCTAAATCTATAACTAAGTTATACATGATCCAATGAGTATGACATTTTTACTACAATTGAAGCATACAATAATTAGGCTACCATAAAACTTTCATAACAATTGGAACATAGAAACTGTAGTTATAAATTATTCGAGTTCATTACAAAAAAAGCATAGATTTAAATCTAAAAAAAACTTTGAACCAAAGTATACTATATTATATATTTATTGTGTAGATTTAATCATATGGATTCCAACGAAATTGGATTTTTTATTTTATGATTTTTCTATAATTTACTATATTTTTTTAAATATTTAGGTAAAATAAATGAAAAACGAAAAGGTAAAACTGTTTGTAAAACCGTTTAAGAGCAACTCCAAGAGAGTTGGTAAAAATGGATTGCTAAACACATGGTTTAGCCTACCTCTAAAATAGAAAACTTTGTAAAAAACTAGAAAACTCCAACAACCTTTGTATTATGACAATTCTAGATGACTATCAGCGCATGCAAGCTATATTTACCACGCGAGATTCTAGGAATAGCTAGTTTGCTATTTTACAAAACAAGATAGCATGTTGGAATGCATTTTTTGCTCTAAAAGTCTAAATATGGCATATAAGACAAGAATAGCATGTCTCTTGAAGATGCTCTAAGGAGGTAAAGTGCATGATTTGAAAAATTGAGGGAGCCGATTTGTCTGGTTTTGGAGTTCAGAGTGCAAAAGTGGACTTTCGCAAAAATTAGAGAAGGAAAAGGGAATTTTTTTCGTTGGCATTGACTTTTCGGCCCAAAACTGCTGATTCAGCCTGCATTTTTTTTTTTGAGGAAGTGATTCAGCCCACAGGAGCCCAACAAAATAACCCTCTAGGGTTTTCACTACATAATAGCCTCGCACGCACGCAAACACTACTCCTCCTGCTCCGCCGCCCGTCCCCTCCCGCCCTCCTGCTCCGCCGCCGCCGCCCGCCGCACAGCCGCATTAGTCATGGCGGATTCGAAGGCCGCTGCGGCGGTCACCCTCCGCACGCGCAAGTTCATGACCAACCGCCTCCTGGCCCGCAAGCAGTTCGTGCTCGAGGTCATCCACCCCGGCCGCGCCAACGTCTCCAAGGTCGGGGATCTCTCGTCCTCTCCTCGTTTCTCGGTGGGGTTCGGCGCGATCTTGTCTTGACGGTGTACCTTTCGCGCAGGCGGAGCTGAAAGAGAGGCTGGCGAAGCTCTACGAGGTGAAGGACTCCAACTGCATCTTCGTCTTCAAGTTCCGGACACACTTCGGAGGCGGCAAGTCCACCGGCTTCGGCCTCATCTACGACAACCTCGAGGCCGCCAAGAAGTTCGAGCCCAAGTACCGCCTCATCAGGGTATGTTTCTATTTCCTTGCTATGTATAGTGTAATCGAGTTCCGCGCGCTTGGTTTCGTTGTTTACGTGTCCTGATGTGGGAATGTGTGGTTGATTTGCCTGTAGCATTCGGTGACCTTTAGCTGCACTTTCAGTGTCAGAATTGTACGAGCTTAGACCAAGGTTACGTTATGGCTAGTTGTGATCTTATTTATGGAAATGAGCTATAGGGTGTTCGGTTTGAGAAATGACCCCATTACACAAATTTAGTGGAATCACTCTACCCACGTACATGATGTTAGCTTGTGACAAATAAGGTAGATGGATCAAGCTATTTCATTCCACAAACGAAACAAAAAGTAAATCCGGCCCATACGAAGTTATTTCAAGTTAGTAGGGAGAAGATGATGGACTTACAAATTCCTCAAACCAAACACCTGAGTGTCTCTACTCCCTAGTACTGGCTGATGTTGCCCCGCTATAGTAGTCTGGGCTTTTCCCTGAGGGGGTTCTTGGAGCTGTTTTGGAGGAGCCACTCTGAAATGGCTCTTGGAGCTGTTTTGGAGGAGCCATTCCTCTGAAATGGCTCCGGCTCCTCTGTTTTTCACCAAAAAACTCCTCCTACAAAACATTTGGTAGGGCTCCTCATGAGGAGCAGTAGCTAAAGCTGGAGAGGAGCCTTACCAAACAGGCATTGACTCTTCTGTGTTAACACTGATGATTTAGTGGATGCGTTTAAGAAATAAGACATCAGTAAGTTTTTGTTTTTACCAAGCATACCTCTTAACGGTGCTAAAAGCCTTAAACTGCAATAAGGATATATACTGATGTGTTAGCTTTTACTCCCTCCATTCCAAATTATAAGACGTGTTGGCTTTTCTAGATACGTTGCTTTTACTATGCATCTAAACATAGTGTATATCTAAGTGCATAGCATTATAGTTTGGAATGGAGGGAGTAGCTTGGTTGAGTGCTTGTCCTAACATGTAACTATGCCTCGTTAAAAATGGTTTAAATCTGGGCATTGATGCAAAGTCATGTAATTTTGTATGTCACCCAATTTGATGGTATCTCAAGACGCATTATTTTTGGATGATAAGCTTGTTATAACAGCTGTTATTGCTACATTATTTTAGTGCGCATTGTAACAACCAGATAATTCTTTCATATATTTATCTTCCTATCTCGAACCAAGCAAAATTCTTGTGAACCAAGGATTTCTTCCCTATCCTGCAGTATAAGAGAAGATCACACTGTTGTGTAACTGAACACCAAACTACACCTGAATGGTCTGGGTTAGCCCTCGAATCGGTGTTTGTTTTCCTTGTTTTCATGATCTAGCAAGCTCAAATGACTACCCAACCGCAATAAGCAATCCTTTTGACCGTCATCATTGAAAAAATTGGGCACCTATGATTATGCTAGAATCGGAGCTAAAAGCCATGCGTATTATTGTTAAAGCAGAGAATGATGACAGATTCTGTGATCATTTTCATGTGGCAGCACATTTTGTAATTAAGCTCGCTAGTGTTTGACTGTCTTGAGGCTTCAGATTGTGCCATTTATTGTTGCTGTTAGCCTGTGTTTGATACACCTGTTTGTAGGTGCTAATATTCTGTTTTTCCTTGACAGAACGGCCTTGCAACTAAGGTAGAGAAGTCACGAAAGCAGATGAAGGAACGCAAGAATAGGGCAAAGAAAATCCGTGGTGTGAAGAAGGTGAGTACCAGTCAACAATTGATACTTTCTAGGTTGCTAGTTGCTACATGTATTCCCATTTTTCTGGTAGCCAACCTCATAATCAATTATCTTTGCTGCACAATTTTTGCAGACAAAGGCTGGAGATGCCAAGAAGAAGTAAGGGGGAAGTTGCTTGCTTGCCATCTTCGTCTAATTTGGCTTTGGTTTGTTTAGGGTGGGTTCCTTCTGGGAACTGGGAATGCTGAATGTTTGATTAGAAGTAGAGAGGATTTTGCCAGTTACCCATTACGCTGAGTTTCTTGCTGTGCCTTGTTCAGTTTTGAGGTACTTTGTCAGACACTAGAATATATACTTGGTTATCATTTTGATTTGTATTTTGTGTCTGCTTATGAGAAGTTGGATGCAAGACTTATTATGACCACTCCCTCTTAAGACTCTGTTCATCTTTAAGGTGTATTTTGACCAATAGTTACAAAAATTTTGTTATATACAAACTGATGCTATTACTTTTATGTTTTGTATCAAAATACTTAAGATTTGTTCTACATAAATAAATAATATATAAAATATAAAAAAATTGGTTACAAAGCTTTATCCTAACGATAAGGTTTATGAGTGAGAATAACGGTAGCTTTATAAGCTGCACCTGGTAGTACACATAACGATTGTTAGCATAAAACTTGTCAGTTTTGCCTTTTTTGGATGAATTTGAACCTGATGCCTGATGTGACGGCTTTAGTGTTCTGAGAAGTTCTGTAGTCTTCCAAGTCTGCAACTTGCCAAATACCAAGAATTACCAACGTGGAAACTTTTTATTTTGAGAAGTACCATACCAATCATATCCTAATGTACGCTCTTGACATCCCCGAGACCTGAGGGAAAAGTGTCTGACGAGAGAAAAGAATGGCTGATGGTTTTTGGGGCTGATAGTGTTTTGTTGCGAGAGAATTGGGCTGATACTTTCAAGCGAACAGGGCGCTATACTGCTGAGATCGTACACAGTGACGTTTACAAGGATAACCAATACATATGGGAGTATGTAAAAGTTAGAAGAGACCAATTGCAAAAAAAAAAAAAAAAAAATATGCATCAAAGATCGTACAAGTATTTTTGACTGGAGGTACTACCTGTTAGAATCTTGCTCTCCTAAAAGATCTTGATCGCCTACTCAATTACTAACATCTTCAATGATGACTTATAAGTTCTCTCTAAACATATTATTTTATTTTTATAGAAGAGAGAGAAAAATTATCCCTTAATCAAGAGTTAAGTCTCATATACATACGTTTAAGACTATTCATATTATATTAATTATAAGGTACAAACATGTTAAAAGTTTATATTATTAATGGAGATGTCATAGATAGAGCTAAGCAACTAGCTTCAACTGCAGAGGGTGCCTAGATGGTGTTTAAACCTGCGATGACATTGTGGGATAATAGTTCCAGTTCCAGCAGCCCACAGAAATATTTCTAGCCTTTCATTATAGTCCTGATGAAATGAACTTTGTGACTTATCAGTACAACTGGAAGGGTATAATTTACAAATGAAACTGTTACCAATACTGTTTACAGCCTCAACAGAAAATGTGTCGTTCATTGAAATCATAAAAAAAAACTTTGTAAGATAGTATGCATTTTCTTCAAGTACCCGCTTGCTAGCAAGCACTTCAATCTGAAAGTGGGTCCAGTTGCTAAAACAAAGCTGTTGGAAATGGTTACTGAACATGATTTTGCAGATAAAAGACAGAAAAGCTCAGATAATTTAGTATTATTTCCCTCAGATCAATCTTTTTAAATACTTCCCTCAGAATTCTCTTAAGCACTAATGATGTCCCCGCTTGCTTTTTATCATGAACCATCAGAAGAATCATGTCCTTAACTTAGATTCTTCTATCTTCATACTCGAATCATCGCTAGGTTATCCAAGCAATCAGCTTGGCTTTGTAATCGCACTCTACCAAAGCTTGTCTTTGATTAACCTTGACTTGAGACGCTGATCCCAGAATGAGATCATTGCCATGGTGCCAATTCCAATGAAAACCTCTGGGCATGATCTTAATGCACCGGCTGATCAACAAGCTATGAGAAAGACAAACTCAGAAGCTCCAGATGATACTACACAACTATTACTCAAGCAACAGATCAGAGGTAATACCTCATCTACGTCAAACAAGACCAAGCTATGTCAAACATGACAGCTGTTCCTTTTGACTGCTGAGGAAACCATACACCTGTTTCAAGTTTCCTCTAGATGGCCGTGCATTTACAGCAAATTTGCATATGAATACCAGCCTCTTCCTCATCTCCAACTTTGTGACATCCCTTTTGACAAAATAATTTCCATAGTCAAAGCATCCTTGAAAGAAACAATTAGTTAGTACTTATTCATTCATGATGCAACCATATTTGACATACTTAAAGTACAGACACAAGAAAGTAGGATCTGAGGGCACAACTACTCATCAACAAATCTAGAACATGCATTATTATATTTCTTGAGATGGCATAACAAAAGTGCATCTGTAGGAACTAATAATCTCAAGCACTAATACAAATTAGGAGCATCAAATCCTTGTGTAGCAGTTTCGCAAGAGAAGCAACATTATTGTTCTTACCGTTATCATCGAATAACAAGGCCAATATTGCCAAGGCCACACAAATACTTATATCTTCTCCTAAAGGGAAGTAAAACAATAAATCAGAGGTGAAATTAACCATGGACAGAAATGCAAGAAATCACATGACATTCTTATTTGTTGTACAAGAAAATATATGAAATACTGTTTCTTTTTGGTAGGTGAATGTTGTTGATTTACCATTTTGACAGCACACAAGTATTTTCCTTCCAGCAATCAAATTCCTCTTTGCAAAGTCAACTGCTTTTGGAAGGTTTCTCATCAATGAAAATCGGTCATCCTTTGAGCCCTACCAACATTATCAGCATGATGCAATGTAAGAAATCTTAAATAAAGTGAAAATACATAAGGTCACCGAAAGGTGCGCTTACCACAATAGATAGCTCAAGGTAAGAATTTTCTGATGAATTAGGAGGTAGCTTTGACGTGCTGTCACAGTTCAGTATGCAGTCCACACCAACTAAGCCATCTCCATCTAAACAAAAGGGTATACCAAAATAACTACCATAAAGAGAATAAAGAATTAAATATGAATGCTATTTGCCAGCAAAATAGTAGGCTTAAATTAAGTACAGAATTATTATATGGAAGTGACTGCTTGCCACACAATTACAAAGAATGACAGATAAAAAAAAAAGTAATCATCTAGACATATATTTGCAAATTTTCATGACACAATTGACAATAGAACATGTTAAAATTGCAAGTGCCCAATTAATCATCATACCTAGGAAAGTAGATGATACTGCAAGGTTTGAAGTTCCAATCCAAAAGAGTGGAAGACCATTATTAGAACATTGTGCATCCATTGTACTGGTACAAGAATCAAATTTCATAGCCCACATCTCGCTTGTCTGATCATCATTACATTTGGCGCCCTCAAGGCTCTTCAGAGACTTGGATGCAATTTGAGGACAATGTTCACCTCTCTGTGAACGATAAACCCTATCTTTTTCAACAATATCCGCAACTAACTGGTTACAATGATCTGGTCCAGCATCAAGAAGGTCATATGAATGCTTCCAGAATAAGGTAGGAGTTAGACCACGTGCCCAACTCTCTTCATCGTCTCCTGCTCCAGGAATATAGTGCCAGCTGAATTCTGAAGACATCCTCTGTGTAGCAACTGCTTCAGATGCAGATGCAGAAATTAGAATAATAGGAGTGAAATCCCATGACTCAAGCTCCGGCACTTCATTTAACCATATGCGTGTCCTTTGTGAGATCCATAGAGGACGTAGTGGCTTTTGCAAACCTATTGCAAGAGAATGAATATCTGCACCACATGATTCAAATTGGTCTGTCCATTCATCAATACGCCCCTCTATGGCATTTTTCTCAGTGCCTAGAACCCATACAGGAAGGTGCACTGAGCTATCCCAATTAGATAAATCAGAGTTGTTTTCAGCATCTCCTTTCAACGGAGTAGATGACTACAAAGAAAAGTGAAATATTATGAGAACAAGTGAGGACAAAGAAATCATATGATTCTTACTTGAGACAAAAAAAATAAGAAATATAACGGGGATTATGTTATAGATATTGCATAATCCAAGCATCAATTACTAGAAAAGGCACTATAACTTTTATCTGAGATAATATTATTGCCTTTATTAACAGAATTGTGAAGCATTGCTGAACTAGTGAACTACTTATTCCTTGCATAATTTGCTCCTAAGGTTAAGGCTTCTGATGACATGTTCAGAGCGTGGAATCATAGCAGAATTTAGAATTAGAAAGGCATAACCAACTACTTGGTAATTCACTTCGACGCTTTTGCGGATAGCACGCAGCCGATGCCTCTCAATCGCTCGGTTCAGAACGGAGCACCAAATGGGTATGGTCTTTGACATGCTATCGGGGAATCGTTTCCCTCTCCTTGTTGAATCAACTATTATGCACCCTCCTCTCTCCCCTGCTCAAAGGAAACAAACAAATGAACTGAGGCTAAATCAAGCTATTACTCAGAAGTTAAGGTCTTTTGCATTCTCCACGTATATTTGTGCTATTCACTCAAAACAAGGGTGATCTCCAAACACATTGACTCAAATATCCGGCTAGTTTACCTAGGGTATTTGTGTTTCAGTTGACCCCAAGCTTGTGTTATGAGCATAGATAAACCAACGAAGCAAAATGTTCCTCAGCCTTCTTGGACAGGGAACGAAACTACACTTTTTTTTTTGAAAGATCCGGCAAGCTGGCTTTGATTAATAATAAGGAGAGCATAAAACATCTGGTTACAGGCGCGAGCAGCACTCCCCGGTTCGGCCTAGGCCTCTCGGGGCTAGGAAAAAAACTACACTCATGAATCCTAAATTCTAGTTTCCTGAAATACAAGAACATATGCTAAACCCAGAATAAAGGTTCCTGAAATGCTTTAACAGTAATATAACTTTATAATTTATTATTATCTTTTAAAGAATTATTTCATTACATGAAAAAAAAAAACATTGTATTTTTTTTTTCGAAAGATCCGTTACCTGCTTTCATTGATAAGAAAAAAAAAACAAATTTTATCTCTCGTTTTATACTAGTAAAGTTGAAAGAAGAAGAGAGAAGCCTTAACCTTAGGAATAAGTAGAAAGACCAGTTGAAAGCACCCCCAATTGACAATTCAATCAAACTAGCTGGATCAGCCGTCTCTCGTTTTGAGTAACCGCACCAACAAATTTTTCCCAGTACGGAGTAGCAAGAGCCACCAAACTGACCGAAAGATGTACTCTAAGAACAAGAAGAAGAGAGAAGCAGCACGCACCGGCGAGGAGGGCGAGGTGGAGGTTGAGGCGGGCCGTGGAGAAGGACCAGTTCCCGGCGTGTCCATCCGTGGACTTGAAGTAGCAGGTGGCGGCGAAGGCGCGGGGCTGGGCGTACCAGAGGCCGCAGCGGAGGTTGGCCACGAGCGGCAGCGAGGGCCACAGCACCGCGACCTCCGCCACGAAGGCCGCGTCCTCCGCCACGCTCCGCAGCGCGTTGTACAGCGTGCTCGCCCGCCGCTTGATGCGCCGCGCCGCCTTGTAGACGCTCAGCGTCGCCGCCGACGGCGCGACGTCGGCCGCGGACTCCGGCGCCGCCGCGGCCATGGGGAGAGGAGGGAGGAGAGATGCGAGCTGCTGTCTTGCGAGGTCGGGCCGTGGGCGCTGGGAGAAGTCCAAGCCCATGAACTCAATCATCTAGATGGGCCAAATTCTAGTTCAATTCAAACTACAACTATCAATGTGAATCCTCAGCGATTTCGGCCCGCGCAAATGAGGCTGATAAAAAGGACTGAAATATTACTCCATTGTTTCACGAAAAATGTTTGTTCCTTTATCCATCGTCAGCATCATCAGACTCTAACTTGCGAACCAATGATGATCTCCTCCAATGTGGAATAACAAATTTTCAGGTGTCATCCGTCACCTGCCGCAGTCAAGCAGAAAGCAATCAATAGCTAGCCTCAACGCCGTCTTGTGAAATGATAGCGTTTCCACTTTTCTGAGGTTGCTGGGAAGTCTTTGATCCACATCCAACGCGATCTTTTGTATGTTACATTATTAAATGATGGCGTTTCCACTTTCCTGTGGTTTTATTTGTCAATTTGATTTCTCTCCAAGTACCGTCACATCCATCCGAATTCAACAACGCTGCCGAAAATGACAAATAAGAGCGGCGAGTTGATGTAAAGTTGTAAACTGTACCCAGCCAACTTCAACAGCTTACATTTCTGTGCAACACTGCAATAATACATCAGGCATACTAGATTTTTATTGTAAGGTATCTACCTCAGTTAGTACTCGGTTAACACCATAAACAGAGGTTACGTAAATTCACAAAAAAAAAAAAAACAGAGGTTATGTAACTTCAACCGCTCGTTTCATCTCATCATTAAAAACAAGTTCAACTGTTCTTTGGGACACTGACGATCAACATTTTCTATTTTGTAGACATACTGAAATAGTTCAATGGGAACTGTTGCAGACTTAAATACAGTATTACATTTTCTTCCCATCATCAACCCAATCTTACGATCTCCAGAACCAGAAGTGTAATTAATTAGTTTGTCATCGCAAATAAAACTAAATAGTTTGGTTTACTTATATTTTGAAATTTGGAGATTTAAATCACTGTGTATAGATGTGGACCGGCTAGAGCTGGCCCTGACCTTCTGTTAACATTGTTTCTACCTGCTATATCTGTTAGGTCCATAGGATCATTAGCAGTGGAATCTAGCGGGTACATGTTCAGAGGGCTTCACAGGGGCGGTCGAGGAAGCTCCGGCGGCGCTGCTGCTGCCCTCGGCCATGTCGTCGATGCAGAGGACGGTGAAGCGGCTGGCGATGTAGTCGTCGATGGCGCAGTGCATGTGACGGCGGGCGGAGGTGCTTCCCGTCACTGGCTGCGCCCCTAGGATCGGGTTAGGGTTGTCGGTGGGTGTGGCGGCTCACGGTGAACCTCGTACTGAGAGCCGCCGGCGCCCACCTCTTTATATAGCGTAGGGTGACGGAGCCCTCCAGCCAATAGATGGCCGGGCGCCCCGATCGGGCGCGAGGTTCACAGAGGGCCCGAGTTGGGCCGTTGGGCCCAACTTCGGATTGAGATCATCCTAACATTCTCCCCTTGATCTCATCTTTAACTTTATCTTTAACTTTACTATTTCACTTTAACTTTTCATTTTACTTATTCCATCTCGATTTGTGCATAGAACATGTTTCATCGTCACGGTCTATTGCCGTTGGATTTCACACTACAATACACATCTCCGGTTTGAAATAAATAAATACTTTATCTTTGGGCCCTTATTATTATCCAGGAATCATAGGCTTCTCCTTAAACCCATGCCGGCTACGTGTTCAATGAACACTTTGGGTGGTAAGCCTTTTGTAAGCGGATCCGCGAGCATCTTTTCAGTGCTTATGTGCTCAAGATTTATAACACGATCCTGGATTTTCTCTTTCACAACATAGTACTTTATGTCAATGTGTTTGGCAGCACCACTTGACCTATTGTTGTGAGCATACTCTATAGCCGGATTATTATCACAAAGATAGAGTCATTGGTCCATTGATGTCATCGACCACTTTTAAACCGGGTATGAATTTCTTTAGCCAATTCACCCGCCCGATGCCTCATAACATGCTACAAACTCGGCATACATAGTAGAGTTTGTAGTAACTGTTTGTTTTGAGCATTTTCATGATATAGCTCCTTTTGCGAGAGTGAGCACATATCCGGATGTGGACTTTCTCATCTCCCGCATAATCGAATCCGAGTATCCTAAGATTTTTAGCGAGTCGAGATCTTCCGTACGTTAGCATCGGGTCTTTTGTTCCTTGTAAATATCGCAAAACTTTCTTTACCAATTTCCGTGTTCAACACCTGGATTACTTTGGAATCTCGCAAGCGGCCCAGTTACATAAGCCAAGTCGGGCGTGTGCATACTTGAGCATACTGTAAATGTCCAACTCGCAAGCATATGGCACACTTTTCATTTGGTTGAGCTCATACTCATTCTTGGGACACCGAAAATCCCCATACTTATCGCCCTTGACTATAGGTGCGGGTGATGGACTACATTTATGCATCTGGAATTTTTCCAATACCCTTTCAATGTATGCCTTTTGAGACAGTCCTAATACCCCTTTCTTCTATCACGGTGAATTTCTATGCCCAAAACATAGGAAGCTTCACCAAGATCTTTCATCTCAAACTTTGAGGACAAAAAAATCTTTTTGTTTCCCGTAGTAGACTCATATCGTTACTTGCAAGTAAAATATCTTCTACGTACAGGACTAGGAAAATGTATTTCCCATTCTTAAACTTTGTATAAACACAATTGTCCTCGACATTTGCTTTAAACCCAAAATTCTTTACGCTTTATCAAACTTCAAGTTCCACCGCCTTGAAGCTTGCTTTAACCCATAAATCGATTTCTTTAGGCGACATCCCATCTTTTCTTTGCCTTCCACGACAAAACCTTTTGGTTGTGCCATGTATACATTTTCCTCCAAATCCCCATTTAGGAATGCCGTCTTCACATCCATCTCGATACAACTCTAAATCATAGTGTGCCACCAATGCCATTATTATTCTCGAGAGAATCTTTACATGAGACCGGAGAAAAGGTCTCGGTGTAATCAATTCCCTCCCTTTGTGTGAAACCTTTAGCCACAAGTCGCGCTTTAAATCTCTCTATGTTCCCTTGGGAGTCATATTTTATTTTGTAGACCCATTTACAAAACTCTTACCGTTTTGGCTCCTTTGGGAATTTCTTCCAAGTCCCAAACATCGTTGGCACTCATCGATCTCATTTCATCTTCCATGGCTTCAAACCACTTGGATGAATGATCGCTTCTCATGGCTTGTTCAAATGAGGTGGGATCACCCTCCATTTGATACTCTTCAGTGATATTATTTAACTCATATATATCACTGGAGATAGCCGGCATTCTTTCTCTTTGAGACCTTCTAGGGGCCTCTACATTTGGCACATCTACCGTTGGAGGCCGAGATTGCTCCCCCCTCATTTGTGGCAACATTTTCAATGGGTTCCCGATGAACAAGTTCCTCATTTTCCTCTCGTTGTTACCACGGGAGGAACAACAACGTTCTTGCTCCACGTTGTCTTGCACTATTGGTGCGGGAACAATAGGTAGCTCGAAAAATGGCTCCCGAATCACGTGATTGGGTGCACACACCCGCTTCTCTTCAAGATCAATTTTTCGAGCAGCCATACTCCCCTCATCATTTCATCCTCTAGAAAAATAGCGTGTCTCGTTTCCACAAACTTTGTGAGTCTATCGGGACAAGAGAAACGATAACCTTTTGACCTTTCGGGATAGCCAATGAAATGGCAACTCACTGTTTTGGGATCAAGTTTCCCAATATTTGGGTTAAAGACTTTAGCCTCGCGACACCCCCACACACGGAAGTGATCTAGTGAAGGTACCCTTCCCCGTCCATAATTCATACGGTGTTTTGGGCACCGATTTACTTGGCACTCTATTGAGAATATGAATGGAAGTTTTTAATGCCTCTATCCATAAACTCAATGGTAAATCGAGTAACTCATCATACCGCGCACCATATCCATCGTGGTACGATTACGCCTTTCGGCTACTCCATTTTGCCGAGGTTCACCCGGCATGGAATACCGGGCAACTATACCATTTTCCCGTAGAAACCTTGCGAAAGGTCCAGGAACTTGACCATATGGGGTATGCCGACCATAGTACTCCCCCCACGGTCGGACCGGACTAGCTTAATCTTTAAACTATGCTGATTTTCTACTTCACCTTAAATATTTTAAATTTATCCAATGCTTCATCTCTTCCTTTAATTGGATAAATATAGCCAAACCGGGAGTAATCGTCTGTGAATGTAATGAACGAATCATAGCCATCCACACTCTTTACAGAAAAGGACCACATATGTCAAGTGTGAATGATCTCTAATATTCTTGTGCTTCGTTTGGCATTCTTTTTAATTTGCTTTACATATTTTCCTTTTATGCAATCGATGCATTGCTCTAATTCAAATAACTCCAAAGGAGGAAGAATTTCATTCTTTACTAGTCTTTCTATTCTCCCCTCGAAATATGGCCTAAACGACGTGCCATAATTTCGCCGTTGCGTTGTAGTTCGCTTTCTTTTTCTTTTCTCATTTGTAGACGAGGAAACGCTATCATTCACATTACATATGGAATTCACACTTTCACATAGTGATAACATATATAATTCGTCTTGTCGGAAGGCAAGACCAACACAAATATCATTAAACCAAATGACACATTTGCCATGTCCAAAATTACGTAAAACCTAAATCATCCAACTTTATTACACTTATCAAATTGCGCCGCAATGTAGAAACATAAAAAACATCTCTCAAAGTAAGACTATAGCCATTAGGTAAATCTAATGCTACATCTCCAATTGCCTCTACTGCAGCCTTGTACGCCATTCGCAACGCTAATGGCCTCTTCTCTTTTTTAGCGTAGTTCTCGTCGAAATGAATCCACGTCAGAAGAATTTGCAACATGAATAGTTGCACCGTAGTCAATAAACCATGTTGACTTTGAAAACTTTGCATACAGATTCATTTACAAATGAAATAACATTCTCACCCTTTTTCTTCATGAGCTCTCTTAACCAATCGTAAGCGCCAGTCTTCTTGTGCCCCTCCTTACCACAAAGGCGCACAAGTTGTCACCGCCCGTGGCTTGCCCTGTTGCTGAAACTGTGGTTTCTGTTGCATAGGACCTTTCTTTGCTGGGGAGCCAGGATTGAAGGGCCTTTGCCCTTCCCTTTGACCAGGTTCGCTTGGCCACCAGGTTGGCCATTGATCCTGAGCTCCTCATCAACACACCGAGCAATGAGCTTGTCTAAGTCCCATTTCTCAGTGCCGCATGTTGTAGTTTATGACAAAATTCTCATACTCTCTAGGCAAGGAAGCTAAAACAAAATGGATAAGGAGCCGTGGTTGTATTTCCGCATCCATTCCTTTCAGCTTATTTGCCAAGTGACTCATTTTCAAAATATGGTCACGTATGCTACCTCCTTTGAACTTTTCATTTGTCAATTGTTTGAACAAATGGGTAGCATACACTTTGGAGGAACCAAGAACTGGTTCTTGATCCTCTCAAAGTAAGCAACAAGAAGTGTCACACTTTTCAATTGACCCCGTAAGAGCCGGGTCAATTGTATTCTCAATGACAAAGACAACATTTCTTGTTGTCACCGACCCATCGAGTATGCTTTATGTCATAAGCCATCTTTATAGGGCCAAAATCTTTCACCCTTTTGTCCCATGCTTCATCACTTTCACCGGTCTCCCGCACCGGTTCCACAGCTTTGTGGGACACGGTTCCTGAGCACCCAAATCAACCTCGCCTATAGTGAAAGTGAAGTCAATCTTCCTCTTCCACTCAAGGTAGTTGTCTCCCCTCGGTGGTGGAATCTCTCTCAAGCGTACATCGTGGAGGAACTACCTGAAATTACAATTCATATGAGGTGAGAACATAATATAAAATTTACTTTGCAATAATTCTAAATCACCGTTGGGCGAAATAGAATTAATGTAGGCAACAACTATTAATCAACATCATAATATTGCTATTAATCAACGTTGGTCGAATAATAGCAACATTATAATCACAAGAAATTATCCATTTTCAAATATTAAACTCTCCCGTTGGTTCGAATTTAACAATGAAAACGATAATAACTTTAAATACGCAATGGAAACTTTAACTTTGCATAATCAATTTTCCGTAAACTTTAAGGTACTTTACTGCTATCAATGCAAAATTGTCGTTGGATCAAAATTTGCATGAAATTTGCAGCAAAACTAATCAATGTGATCAAAATACCATCAAAACTTGTTTCGGAAAACAAAAAATGAATTCTTTCATGTGTTAACCAATTTGGCCCAAACGGCCCAGCTCGCGGCCCACAGGCGCGCGCACCCGCATAGCAACAGCCGCGGCCCACGGCCGCTCTCGCGCGCGCGCTGCCAGCCAGCGGCCCGTTACTGTGCCTTTTCCCTTTTTTTTTATTTCTGTTTCTCTGTCACTGTGTCGCGGCCCAGTAAACAAAACCGGCCAGCCCAGTCGCGGCGGCGGCCTCCCCCGCGCCCCAGGCCGTAACGAAGGCCTAGGCCGGGAAAGCGCCCGCCCACCTGGGCCAAATTTGGCCCGTTAATCTGCAGCCGTCGATTTTCTAGGGTTTGAATCGGACGGCTATGCGTGGCTTTCGGGAGAACAAAACCCTGAGCAGCAGCCACTCCCAAACCCTAGCTTTCATTCTCTCCCTCTCCTTTCTCTCTCTTGCGCCGCAGCGAGCTTTCTGCCTCTCCATTCTTCGCCGAGCAGCAGGCAGCAGCGGCCGAGTGAGGCGGCGCCGCCGCGGGCCATGTCGCCGGTGCGCGCGCTCCCCCTTGGGTAGAGCGCGGCGCCGTCGAGCGGCTCGCCGGCGGCGGCTCCCTTGCCCCTTCCCCTTGCTCCTCCTCTTTCTTCTCCACTCGCACCGACGGAGACGGAGCTTTTGGAGATGGAGCCGGTGGCGCCGCCGCGGCCCCTTTCGCCGGCGTGCGGGCTCGCCCTAGGCGGAGCGCGCCGCCGTCGAATGGGCTCGCGGTCGGTGCCCTGTCGAGCAGGAGCAACCCCCGCGCGATGGCGGGTGCCCTCTCGGCTCGTCTGTCCGCGCGCGGCCGTTGGTGGCCCAAGCGCCGGCGAGGACAGCGGGCCCCAGGTAGGCCTGCCGCCCCTCTTTTCTTTTCCCAGATCCAAAATCTAGGGTTAGGGTTAGAATCTTTTCCCTTTTCCCGATCTGGACAGTTAGGGTTAGGGTTCTTCTTTGCCGATCCGAAATCGGTGACATTTCCTTTCGTGATCCGAACTCGGGCCCCTTGTGAACCTCGCGCCCTGATCGGGGGCGCCCAGCCCATCTATTGGCTGGAGGGCCCCTGTCACCCTGCGCTATATAAAGAGGTGGCGCCGGCGGCTCTCGCACGAGGTTCACCGTGAGCCGCCACACCCACCGACAACCCTAACCCGATCCTAGGGGCGCAGCCAGTGACGGGAAGCACCTCCGCCCGCCGTCACATGCACTGCGCCATCGACGACTACATCGCCAGCCGCTTCACCGTCCTCTGCATCGACGACATGGCCGAGGGCAGCAGCAGCGCCGCCGGAGCTTCCTCGACCGCCCCCGTGAAGCCCTCTGAACATGTACCCGCTAGATTCCACTGCTAATGATCCTATGCACCTAACAATATCTTGACTGAAGGGCAGTGCTCCTATGCCATATTTGTCAAAAAGAAGCATCTATTCCTTTCAAAAAAAAACATATATTTTGTCATCAGCAAAGACGATAGCATGTGCAATGCAAGATTCAGTGGTAGTAGTAGTTGGAGCTGTATTTCGTTTGCACTTCAATTCGTATACGGCGCCTGTATTTGTGTTGGAGTATGATGACAGACTACAATTTTTTTGTGTTGCAACTGCAACTGGTATGCATATATGTTGACCGTTGTGTTGGAATAGAACTCGATCTACTACACAATAAAATACGGTATAAAATACAGGAGAAACAAGAGTCCAAAGAGACCACATGTGAAAGGGAATAGACATCCACAAGGAGCAAACGCGCAAAGCACACGCAGCGCCTCTCGCAAAGAGTATCTGATACTATTTTAATCGTACGATGCATTGCATATTTGCATTTCTTAAGCCTTGATCACCAATGAATATATAAACCCTTGCGACAAAGAAAGCTGCAAAAGATCCGCTTGAATATATAAGCCAGTCAGTCCGCGTGCCCATCGCGGCATGTGGATCTCATTCTTTTGGACGTTGGAGTTTGTACATTGTTTCTGTTCTTGTTGCGCTGTTTTTCCTATAAAATTGGGGCGCCAGAGAATGATGCCCGTATGAAAGCCGCGCGCGGCGTGCCATGAAAATTAAGTATATCCAGTGGAAGTGATCTGTACGTCTGGGTTTGTGATACACATTTGTTTACGGATCGACGTACGTATGCGAATCTGAGGACCACCTGTTGATTGATGAGAGTTTTGTTTATTACCACAATTATTATTATTAATTTTGTACAAAAGGAGGTAGCAAAGACGTACTCCTACTTCAAATGCGCTGGCGGCCTGGCGCTGCCACTGGTATTAGTATTGGAAGCTAAGAACTCATCTCATCATACACGCTTATATAGTTTGGCCTAATTATTCTTTTCGTTCGTTGGAACTGTTATTATCCTTTGAAATAAATTCCCTTTTTCTATATTTTTATTTAATAGTAAGTAGCTCCTTGGGTGAACTTGCCTAAAACGTGTGTTTCAGGCATGGAGATGGAAGAATGCAGAGCTGGGCTCCTCATCATCGTGTAGCTTGGCCATCCACATCCCAATGGCTCGATGCGATCAATCATAGTCGCCCTCGCCGTGATGCTCCGATCTGATCCTGCAATAATTCGCCCTCTCCCCAACGGAGAGTAGAGTTACATGCTCCCGTGTCCTTTTTTTAGAAAGTTCTTGTCTCATCTAGCTCAGCCAGCCTTGCTGTAACAGAGCCCTCGTTGGTTTGTGATGTTGAGCTACTCTCCCCTTTACATGGGACACATGCGACGCACTATCTCCGATCGAGGACAAGTATATTGTTGTCTTCTCGACAGTATCTTGTAATCTTGAATTGACTTGGGTTCCGTCTGAATTCCCATTAACCGTCCGACTAAGTGACTTTGCAAGTGAGTTTTGCATTTGTTGTTGTTTGTAAAGTTCCAAACCAAAATGTAAAAAAGCCTAAAAATGCGCCAATTCCAAGACTTTCAGATTTGGACTTAAGAATTACCCAATTTGGCGCGAGAGGGAGGACGGGCGTATGTCGCGGAGGGATTTCCACGCGCGAGAGGGACGGGAGTCGCGTTTGCCAAAGCGAGCGGCCTCTGCATAAATGCCAAACCGAGGCTGAGAATTGCAAAGTTTGCAAAAATGCAAAACTAGTATGCAAAACCATTGGAGCCCTCTTTTTCAGATTTTTGGCAAATTCTCAAATGCAAAACTCATTTGCAAAGTCCCTTGGAGATGCTCTAAGAATCCAAATGGATATGCCTATTTGGCTGACATAATTGGCTATTGCAATCATTGCCTATTTGGTTATACTTGCCACTATGAATTATGGACCCGTCTGACTCTATGAGATATGGGCGTGATGTCATTTTTGCTAAACTCACTTCTGGCTCAGCACTATACTCCTTCCGTTCCAAAATAAATATCGCTTTGGGTTTTCGCCATAAGTTTGACTCAATTTGTAAAAAAATGTACAATATTTATATTTTCAAATAAATTTGTTAAAAAAACTAGACGTAAAGATCTCTCCGATGATACTAATTACTTAGCACAAATATTTATATATTTTAATATATAATTGTCGGTATTTGCTTTACTGAAACGAATCCACACTTATTTTGGAACTAGGGTAGTAGTAAGGAGCCACCAATTGTTGCTTTTTCTCAATTTCACGTTATTTTTCAATCACTGAGATAAATGGTTCGTGTGAACTGCACTGCTACCATTGCTCGTGTATGTAGGAGAAACGGAATCCGCAAGAAGTCGTAGCAAACATGCGTTAATTATTAATATTAGTCAACTATAGCCATACCACTTGTTAGTCCATTAGTTTACAGATATGAGCTAAGAAGATTAGTTGTTAGTCGTAGTCCATCCAAACAAGCCTTATTAGACAACATATATAATAAGTTATATTTTGGGTTATGAGAAACTCACAATTAGACCTCGAGTAGTCGCCCTGGTCTACGCATTGTCCGACCGACCAATTATGTCCGCCACGATGATAACTATGAGCCATGTTATCACTAGTCAAGCTAAAATCGGCGACAATGGGTAGGAAGGCTGAGGGTGAGGCTATGCCAGCAGTCGTCAGTTGTAAGTTGGCGTTGGCAAGAAGAGGACTAAAATAAATGGCATAATATGTTAATTGCCATTGTTTTGATTAACATACTTTTTTTTTTAGTTTAGCCATCAGAAGAGGTTTTAACTTGTAAGTCATGAATTACCAGAAAGTGGATTTGCAATCAAAACCTACCTTTAAGTTGTTTATAAAATGGTAACATGTTCATTGATTAAGCGACATGAACAATTTTATCATTACTTTTCCTTGAAACATATAGAGGTTATCAGTCCATTTTTCTTGTGATATATTGTCAATTATATTATGGAAGAACAATACTTATTGTCTAACTTTAATGTGTCATCATCTCAAAACATCCTCTGCCGGACCATGTTTCGCCATAGTTTGTGCTACTGGAATACCGATGAAGACATATATAGACACATGTATAACTCGTGTTGTTCGAACTATGCACAGAAGTTGCAAACCACCAAACTAAACAAGGAATACCTTTTGGTAGTACTCTTGGTTTATCTTCTGCTAGAGTTTGCCTCACCTAAACTTTTAATCCTACTAGGTCAACCACTAATTAAACCCATCTTATTATCTAAAGATTCCATGATCTGGTTTAATCAGGATGGAGATCATACGAGAAGTCCATGATCCAAACTTATATATAGTGCATTCAACAAAGATTCTTTAGATGCTCTATCTTCTTCTATCCATAGTATATACATACGCATTTACTAACCATTAGGATACGAATGGATATCAATCATACTGCATTTGTTTTTATATTTAGCTTCAGATTTAGATTCATATACAGATAATGTCAACCATGCCAGATATGATATCATCGGGTATCGACATCATAAATAAGAGATTTTAGTATTCGGATACAAATACAATACCAGATGTTGAATATCTTAAATCCTTCGACGAATTAGGTCTCAAATACGGTCATCCGTACTAATCATAGCCGTAGTTTGACTCCCCACGCACGTTGACCACATGCCAATTAGCACGGGCCCACAGCCGAGACCCCGATCGAGTGATCCGAGTCCGTGCCGCGGCCCAGACACGCGTGTTAACAGCTTTTTTTTTTCTTCACAGATTGAAATCTGGCTCGAACTCGAACCGTGCCGTCCTGGCTGCGTCACTAGTCGACTACTCCCGCCCGTGTATAAAATCCGGCGCGGCCCTTCCCCGGCTCTCTCCGCGCGGCACCCCTACTCTCGAACGGTTTCGTTCTCTCTTGGATTCGAGATTTCGAGTTAGCAGCAACAAAAAATCGCCCAACCGCCCAGCGCCGCACCGCACGCGCAGCCGCGGAGATGACGCAGGACCTGGAGATGGCGGCGCGCCACGGCGCCGACGGGGCGCACTACTACTCTGAGCCGCGGAACGGCGCCGGCGCCGGCGGCAGCGAGGAGCTCGACGACGACGGCCGGAAGAAGCGCACCGGTAAGTGATCGAACGCCCCCACCCACGTCTCTAGCCCCGCCGACCCGCCGCCGCCGCCGCCTCTTCTGTTTGTGTTCGTGCCTGTTCTTGTTCCCCCCTTTGGTTCGCCGTTGGCAACATACTCGAAGTAACCGTTGTTCTCTTGTTTGCGCTGGGGCGCCCCGTCGTTTGTTGTACGATGGAGTTCGTTCGGGTGACGAACTGACGATTCGCAGGGGCCGGGGCTAATATTCAAATCCTTCATCACGACTGACACCATTAAAACTTTAACTCTGAAGAATATTCTCGATCGGCTAGATTCGTCTAGACAATTTGTCTCGCTTTCTCTTTCGAGGAATTGAAGCACCGTGACTCACAAAGAATCCTCCCTTTCCGGTCCGTGAGCGTGACGAGGGCCACTCTTTCTTTTCTTTTCCTTTTCTTTTTACTACAAAGAATCCTCCCTTTCCGTTGTCTTTGATTACCAATGTCTCTACTGCGAAGTACTAGTAGCAAGTAGTAATGGTTTACAAATTAGAATTAGAATCCCGGTGGCATCGACGGAACAAGCGGATCGAACCAGCAGCCTCCGAAGCTTGTGGATAGGTGATTGTCCGTACGCCATACGCGCCGCTACCTGACATCACGACTGACGTGCCCCGCCCAACCAGCTGGGGATGGCAGCTGTGGCATCGTTGCCTGATCGATCAGCTCGATCGTGTTTGTCTTATTGCCGCGCCAGGAGCCGGAACCGGAAGCGAGGACGAAGACGCGCCTCTGCCTGTGTCTGTGGCGACGACTGGCGGGCATGTGAATGGGGGTCGTGGCACGGTGGTCCAGCGCTGACCGAGGTCAAATGCCACGGCCCGTGGAGCCATCCTGGGGTCGCCTTCTCATCATAATTGAAATGGCAGTGCTAGCTCCGTACTGCTACTGCTACTTTTGGCTGTGCAGCTGCAGCTGTAGCTACTGCCATCACAAGTATTTGTTAGATTATCTATCTGTCTAGTATCTCAAAGATACTTAGCATTCTTGAATATTATTTATCTACTATTTGTTAGACCATCTCCTATAAAAAAACATTGATTATTGAATGCATAATTGAATCAGTTAATTACACATGTAGCTATAATTAAGAGCCTGTCCTTAAAAGTGGATATATAAGTCAAAATCAAAGGTACCTGTCCTTAAAAGTGAATTGGCCTATGTATGTATGTATGTATGTACACGGTTCAGCTACGTCGTCTTGTACGCTTGTGTGCTAGTGTGAATACGGGACTACACGCATGCGACTTTCTGGTTGATTTCTCATCACTTTATAGATTCCTTATCCACGTGTTGGGAAAAAAGTTGCCGTGCTTTTTGACACGCAATGCTTAGCACTTGCATCGGCCCCCTCTTCGATTATGACTAGTATGCGTGACAATCACCCTGCATTTCTATGCCTGGGTCCCATTTTCAACTAGTAATCATTCCTGAGCCCGGACTGAAAGTCCCGTTTTGGCTGATCTTCCTGGTGGTTCTCTTTGAGCAGAATCTGTATCCTTGACGCAAAACCAAACTAAAACATTTCAGTGACAAAAGTCTTGGCTTCTTCTCTCTCTCTTGTGTGTTTTTTTTTTCACCCACTGCACTTCTTTATTTTGCTTCACATGGAAAACAGCCCAAAATAAATATTCTGCTAGAATACTTTGGGTCAGCATTCAGCAGAGTTCATTGAGTGCACAATATGTACTTTGACAATTTGAGGCTGTGTATATGGCCGCACCTTTTTGACGGAAAGCTACTCGGTGTGGAGATACCCAGGCAAGAGCCTGTCGACTGCGGCGATGAGCATACCAATGCAAAGAATACATATTTGTGCCGTAGGCCTGCCGTCTCTGACTTTTTGGCGACCTCTATAACATGGAAAACAGCCCCAAATAAATATACTGCTAGATAGAATATTTTGGGTCAGCATTCAGCAGAGTTCATTGAGTGCACAATATGTACTTTGACAATGAGGCTGTGTATATGGCCGCACCTTTTTGACGGAAAGCTACTCGGTGAGGAGATACCCAGGCAAGAGTGTGTCAACTGCGGCGATGAGCATACCAATGCAACAATACATTATGTGCCGTAGGCCTACCGTCTCTGATTTTTTGGCGCACCCCTATAAAATTTTTGGCTCTAAATATTTTTTTATTTTTTGAACTGCAAGAAATACCCCTTTTCCCTCTCTGTTTTGGTTAAGTTGCCCATTTTCTGAAGAAGCATCGAACATCTAACATTGTTTGCTCAACGAGGACTTAATTTTACTACATATTCACTTGCTATTTCTAGTTTTAGTAAGGTTGCCTGTGATCATCTGCTAGACTATTTTTTCATTAGATTATACTCGCGGTGCATTACTAGGATGACCAGGGGTGAGGATGACAGAGTATACGTCACAAAAGAGTGCATTTCCCATATATTTTTTTAATCTTTAGCTTTATCAAATCTGTATAAAATATATTAACATTCGTTTTACTGAACAAATATTAAATTAATTATAGAATGTTTTTAATAAATCTATTATTACACATAAATGATATTATTTTTTATAAAATAGGTCAAACTTAGAATTTTTATTTATTTTTAGAATATGAGATGGACATATATTTTAGGCAGATTGGCAGCACATCCTGTTGGACGAGATAGGTAGGATAGCCTTCTGTGCGCCGGCAATCTCCGAGCGAGGACAGCAGCAGCCAGAGATTTTAGCACACTGGACCAACGCAAATCAGGGGGCCTTTGTTGACCAAGGGGTAAAGGGGTATGCAAGGGACCTTCGTTGTCGCTGAATTATGGGGCTGTGGAACAGGGGTCAGGGCGACATCTCCGGGGTTCAATGATTCCTTTGGACATTTGCCTGTCCCTTTGGTGACCGTCTGACCATGTAACTATGCAACACAGGGACATGGGTCAATGGCATGTGCCACTCGATTCTGGTTGTAGGTAGCAGGTCAAACTATAGCTTGTTGATCCTCCGTCCCCTTACTTTATAATAAATTTTATTTAAATTGCCAAAATTTAATCAAGTGGGTCAGATTGTGACTTAGAGTCTGTTTGGATCTACTCTATCAACTCTGCTCTATTTCTATAAAAATGTGTACCATATTACAAGGTCTAGCGATACAAATACAAATTGGGGTAACTTGAATTTTCAGCCATTCATTTCCACTACTAAGTGTAACTTTAGAGTCTATAGTTCAAAATTGTGCCTTGTTGGTTCTAGAAGGGAGGGAGTAACATGATGTTACATGAATGAAGATGCATGGATATGGTATTAATTCAGTAACATGCCTTGTCAAATATTGTTTCTATGATCAAGTTTTTGTGTGTCAGATGTGAAGCTTTTTGGTTTCTTTTTATTGGAAGTTATAAGATGATGAAGAAAACTTAGCTACAATAAGTCAATTGTTCTATGATTGTGTTGTGCTATATATACGGATGACTCATTGGTTTTACAATATCTTGATAATTGTTTCAGGAACGGTATGGACGGCGAGCGCGCACATCATCACAGCAGTCATTGGCTCCGGCGTGCTCTCTCTCGCCTGGTCGACTGCACAGTTGGGCTGGGTCGTGGGGCCCATCACCCTGATGATCTTTGCCTTCATCACCTACTACACCTCCAGCCTTCTTGCTGACTGCTACCGCAGCGGCGATCAGGTCACCGGCAAGAGGAACTACACCTACATGGACGCTGTCGCCGCATACCTGGGTACTACTTCTTTGTGTTCTCATCATCTCAGATAAAACAACCGTTCGTTTTCTGAATTTCGACAGTGAAGATGATGCATGTTGTGTATAATGCAGGTCGATGGCAGGTCTTGTCCTGTGGTATTTTCCAGTATGTCAACTTGGTTGGAACTGCCGTTGGCTATACAATTACAGCGTCCATCAGTGCAGCGTAAGTAATTCTAACAGTAGGTTCATTTTAGTAGTAATGTTTTGGTAGATTCATTCTTATCGTCGACTGAGATATTGGCTGAATGATGATGAACAGGGCCGTGCACAAGGCCAACTGCTTCCACAAAAAGGGCCACGACGCCGACTGCAGCACCTACGATACCATGTACATGGTTGTATTTGGGATCGTTCAGATCTTCTTCTCTCAGCTCCCTAACTTCAGTGACCTTTCGTGGCTGTCCATCGTCGCTGCCATCATGTCGTTCTCTTACTCCACCATCGCCGTCGGCCTCTCATTGGCGCGGACCATTTCAGGTGAACTAGCTACTGCCTATAATTAAACTTTACAAAGGTCTCACACAATACGATTAAGGCCTTCTGATCATTTTCATTCTCTGATGCCACATTGTGTTCTGTAATGTACGTGTTGCCACAGGCCATACTGGTAAGTCAACTCTGACCGGCACTGAGGTCGGAGTCGACGTTACTTCAGCCCAGAAGGTCTGGCTCGCGCTTCAGGCTCTTGGCAACATCGCATTCGCTTACTCCTACTCCATGATTCTCATTGAAATCCAAGTAAGCAGAAGCACTGCATACGATGTGTACATATGCTCAGAATTTAGTATTCTGAAGACCGGTTGTCAGTCACTAACTCTAAACTGAAATTTCAGGACACGGTGAAGTCTCCTCCTGCCGAGAACAAGACAATGAAGAAGGCGACCCTGATGGGCGTGACGACCACCACAGCGTTCTACATGCTTGCTGGCTGCCTTGGGTACTCGGCGTTCGGGAATGCGGCGCCAGGGAACATCCTGACCGGGTTCGGCTTCTACGAACCGTACTGGCTGATCGACTTTGCCAACGTATGCATCGTGGTGCACCTGGTGGGCGCGTACCAGGTGTTCTCCCAGCCCATCTTCGCGGCCTTGGAGACGGCCGCCGCCAAGCGCTGGCCGAACGCCAAGTTCGTCACACGCGAGCACTCCCTCGTGGCTGGCAAGTTCAACGTCAACTTCCTCAGGCTGACGTGGAGGACGGCGTTTGTGGTGGTGAGCACGGTGCTCGCCATCATCATGCCCTTCTTCAACGACATACTGGGCTTCCTCGGCGCCATCGGGTTCTGGCCGCTCACCGTGTACTACCCAGTGGAGATGTACATCCGGCAGCGGCGGATACAGAAGTACACCACCAGGTGGGTGGCGTTGCAGCTGCTCAGCTTCCTGTGCTTCCTGGTGTCGCTTGCCTCGGCCGTCGCGTCCATCGAGGGAGTCACCCAGTCGCTCAAACACTACGTTCCCTTCAAGACCAAGTCATGATGACTGACTGAACTTACAATGCAATGGCCTACCACCTTGCAATTGCAATGCTCGCTCAGGGTCAGAGGTTAACAGTCGCCTTTGTTGTGCTAGCAATGGTATGGTATGGTGCCATCGCTCAGTGTCTGAGAAAAGTGTTCCAGGGAGGTTCAGTCATTATAGTTAATGTTATCTCCGGTTCTGTAGAGAGGTTTCCATGGTGTCTTGGATAACTTGTAAAGTGTGCAGAAGCTTTGAGCTAATGATGTAGGAATCGAAGTGTAACAAGCCTTTGTTAATGCAGCCAACGCAAACTTAATTGCAGTGTTGGTTTTCCCGTCTTTATCTGGGTCGACCAGCTAATGTGTGTTGAGCAATTAAATTATGCACTTTTCTGATTGCAAACTAATGCATGTGGTCTTTACATATATGTGATAACGGATTAGGAAAGTAGCTAGGTCAAATGACATTGTTACTTTTCATACTACATTGTAGAAAATAGACCATTTATGCAAGTAAAAAAAACATTTATAGCAAGAAAAAAAGGAGAATAGGAAAACCTAAGTTGTTTGCATTTGTTAGAGTATAAAAAGAATGGACTACATTTGCAACTAGAGGAAGTATATCTAACTAAAACGTCTGAAATAATAAATCCCCATTCTTGTCTTGATAGTGTCTAGTGATGTTTGAAAATTTATATGTAGTTAGGTGAGGATATGAGATACAACTATGATTATTGAAACCTTAAGTCTCTTGGCTCTTTCATATGACTTCTCACAAAAAAAACATTATTATACAATTTACTACTTAAATTTTCCTTGGATCGAATATTTTATGTCAAATACAGAGCTTAAAGATCAGGATCCTATATTGCATAATGTTGGCATGGCCACGCTGATAATTTGAATATGAAACTATATTCAATGAATCTATCAATAAAACGTTTGTGATTGATGTTGCCTCCAAATAAAGTGGAGGCTCTAATCTAATTTTTGAACAGTAACATATGTTACTGAAAAGGTACTTCCCAACACAACTAGGACCACTATTGATCAATCAGGAGACGAATTGTGATTATAAAATTTAATTAGAGCTTCGCAACTCATTTTGGTCTCTTACATACTCCTAAGAGCATTTTCAGCGGCAGTTCTAAAAAAAGGGCTCCAACTTTCCATTTGAGGGCTCCTATTTTTAAAGGATTGTTTCATCTTCTCTAACAAGTGCCCTTAAATCACAGTCCTCCAATTTGTTCTAGTAGACAATGAGAGGACCCGCTCATCATTTTTTTCTCTCTCCCAGTTCTTGTCAATAGAGCTACCATCCGAATCTCAACCATCTTGGTGGTGGAGAAACCAAGTTCCGCCTGTCATGGCAATCGAGGGGAGGAGCAAAGATGATCCACCCATCATGGCGGTGGTTGGGATCGGAGGAGCCAAATATGTCGGTTGAGGAAGACACACAAAGATTCAATGGAGGAGAGGACCCTGTGTACGTGATTCGTCGGGAGGATCTTACCTAGCCCGAGAGGAGAGGAGCCACTGGAGACCTCGCAGGAAGGGACTTCGTTAGTGAGGGCTGAGCAACGCTCAATAGGAGCCACTAGGAGGATAGAGTATGGCATAGACACTGGTGGGAGGGATGTCATGGCGACATCAAACTAGCTATTGAACACTAGCGGGCATGGCAAGTGAGAAACCTCTAGCTCAATGGCTAGGTAGGGGTTATGTGGAAAGTCCTTAGAAATGTTGATCGAAGGTAATAAGATTTGAGGCCATTCCAAATTTGAGGGATTAAGCAAGGACTCTCAACCCTTAAATTTGAGTTTAGGAACTAAATGGGTCCTTTCTAAAAGTTGTTCTAAACAATAGTTTGTCCCCGTACAACTCCCTTTGTCTCACAGTACATACACGTGTCCACGTGTATCTCATTTGTTGGGCCTTTCTTGTCTCCCGCGGGTCTTCTCCGTCTTCGCCCGGCGACCGCGAAAGACGGGGAAGTAATGCAGCGCGACCATGACAGGCGTCAACCTGAGGTCGTTCCACGACGCCCATTGTCTGTTTTATTTACTTGCCCATGCCATGCCACCCACGCTGCTGCGCGCGTTCATTTCCGTCGATCGATAGCGTGGCGCTCGATCGTTCCCTCGCCGGCGCCCCTTGCCATATATAGTTTCCTCCGCCCCTATTCCCTCTCCCGACCACTGGCCGGCCGGCACCGCAATCGGAGTGCGCACGTCCTGCTGCTGGTGTCCTGCGTGCCACCGGAGTAGTGGTGAGCGAGGTTGAGTGACGACGGAGGAGAGAGAGAGACATGGAGATCGACATGCCAGCCCGCGGCAGCCATGGCGGCGAGGTTGACGATGACGGCAAGGACAAGAGGACAGGTAAATTAATAACGTGATTTAACCATATGCATCACGCATTCACACTGAATCGATCTGGAGGGTTTCGGCTTCCTCGATGTTTGATGAACAAAAACATGCATGGGGGTAACCAAACGTGCATACATATATGCCTCATGCAATGACGAAGGAAACTTGATTTCGTTGCGGCCGTGCGGGCGTCAGGTGTGGAAGTAGTATACGGGCGTCGTTGCAGTTGCAGCGAACGTGAGATGACAGTGGAGGCACCATGAAAAGAGGCCACTGCCAATGAGAACAATCTGTCATACTACGGATTATCAAGACATATATGGGTTTTCGTAACATGCTGGACAAGTTCTTCACTAGTTTTAGGACACCAGTTTTGTGACACAGGCAGGCAAATAGTTAAAAAATGATAAGTATATAAAGTAACACTTTCCATTTTAGTTGAAATAACTTTTGTTGTCAACTGAATTATAATATCCTTCTGAATGTAGGTTATGAACCAATTCCTTAGCAATCCATATTGCATTTCTTATTTCAATGCCTTACCTTCATCTTAGCAGCACACATTAGTGAAAGCCAGCTCAACTAGTCCTGTAGTGTTGATACTTAGGCTATTCTGTTCTAAAAACATGGGAGTATTTGGTTTTGTTCTCAGTCAAAAATTTGTAACGATCAAAATTATAGAAATAATAATAAGTACCAGCATAATACCAAATTGTTTTTTTTTACTAAATCTACTATAAAATATATCTTTCTTTTTGGTAGTATATTTATTATGTATTGTAGATGTTAATATATTTTCTATAAATTTGGTTGAAACTAGCTAAGTTTGACTTAGGACAAAGTTAGAACCACTTACATTGCATCAAGCCCTCATTTCCCGGAAAGCTGGAGGGCAACCGGTCCCGTACTCCACCGCGTCGTCTCTCAGGGCGACAGGAGGGGCGACCGCAGCCGCCAACTCAAAGCCCCACCACCGTAGTCCATCCCCGGCCGTCGTCGCCACCATCTAACGCGCGGTGACGTCGGCCCGCTGCCACTCCATAAAGTTCTGGCACGTGGCGATCTCTCCTCTCCCATCCTCCTCTCTAATGGTGACCTCTCCTCTCCAGTTTCGGATCTTTCTCTGGCGGATCCGTGGTGGCCCTGCCTCTCCTGTGGCGGTTCACGCAGACCTACAAGCTGCTCGCAGTGGAACGCCATCCGCTGCCGAGCTTTGGGATTTGGACGGGTCCAGCTCCGTCCGCGTCGGGTGAGGTCAAAGCTCGTGGCAGAGGCGGTGGTGGTTCGAGGACGACACCGGCGGCGTCAGCATCAACAGGATGATGGCAAACTCGTCGGCTAGCGAACAACATGATTCTTCGCTTTTGTCGGCGAGGAAGATGGAGACCTAGTTGAGGATTCAAGTATTCGGTGTCGACAATGGAGAAAGGCGGTCAGGAGAACGATGTGAACGTGACAATTGGAGGCCTCACATATACTTGGCATTCAAGGGTGACAGTCATGGGACCGTACGCTAGTTGCGATCACGAAGTTGGCGAGAAGGCCAGTGTGGGAGGCTTCCTCAGAGTTGGCGATGAGGCCAACCTGGAGGTATGGCCAGTAGGTTTGTGTTGACAAGGTGAATTGCGTGGTGAGACAGCGGACGGTCCCGCTCAGCGGTAACTGTTTCCAGCGCAAAAAGGCGAGCACATTTGTGGACTTCTAGCTTCGATAAGGCAACTAGATCTTAGAAACTATGGTTGATAATGGAGGCTGGAGGAGTGTCGTGGTTTAGAGTTGGTGGTGGTTTTCTTTTTTTTTTTAGTTGATGTAATAAGGAAAAGCCATATGCATTGGTTGATGTAGAGGCTGTTATATATTAATATATTCCTTTTTCTTAAAAAAAAGCCCTCATTTCCTGCCTTCACAACCAATCTATTGAGTACATCAATGACAATTATAAACAGCACTGGGATAAAGGATTCCCCTGCCGAAGCCCAATGCGTTTATCATGGAGTCAAGGAATGGAATCAACGTGTTTGTGAGTATCCTGGTTATCAATTTTGTAAAGCTATGATGAACCAAACTGATAGGGCGAAAATACTTGGCCATCACTGCATCAGCCTTTCTCGGAATTAAAGTAATACAAGCCACATTAAGAAGACCAAGCGCTTTTGCATTGCCTTGCTGCAAGGTGATAATATAATTGCAGCCATGAAATCCGCCTTAACCACTAGCCAACAAGCTTTGCAGAACCTGTCCGTGTATCCATCCGGTCCTGGAGCTCTCTGTCTATAGGCAAAGGCCAAACTTCCTCCTCTGTTATCAGAATATCGAGAGCGACTAATTTCCCTGAGGCCTTCAGCTTCCAAAACATGTCATCTTCATCACTAAACTCCAGTTGATCTACCAGTATATCAGTCAGTCCCTCCCATTCCATAACTTCAGGAAAAAGAACAGAAATAGCTCTTGCATGATTGCCCTCCTGTGCGAAGTTTGCAACTTTGTTTTCTATGCATTGCACAGGGACGGTATGGACGGCGGCGGCGCACATCATCACAGCAGTGATTGGTTCCGGCGTGCTGTCGTTGGCGTGGGCGATGGCCCAGCTGGGTTGGGTGGCCGGGCCGTTGATCCTGCTGCTCTTCGCTGCCATCACCTACTACACCTGCTGCCTCCTTTCCGACTGCTACCGTGTGGGCGACCCGGCCACCGGGAGGCGTAACTACACCTACACTGAGGCCGTCGAGTCCTACCTAGGTACTTGCAAGCAGCACCTGACAAGAACCTGTTCATCAATAACTTGCAAATTCAGAGGATCAAATAGGCATCATGCAGTAACTTTACATATGCAGATTGAGGCCATTGTAACTGACATTGCAAGATCTCTGTTTCTCTCTCTTGCGCGTGTGTGCAGGCGGCGGGTATGTCTGGTTCTGCGGCTTCTGCCAGTATGCCAACATGTTCGGCACCGGCATTGGCTACACCATCACAGCTGCAGTCAGTGCTGCGTAGGTCCCTCCAATTTGATTTAGTAACCAAACCAAATGATGTGTAGAGCTACTTGACCGACGGATTTGATTGGGGTTTGGCTTGGCTATGCACTGTGCAGGGCTATCCTCAAGTCCAACTGCTTCCACTGGCACGGGCACGACGCCGACTGCACCCAGAACACAGGCTCCTACATCATCGGCTTCGGTGTGGTGCAGATCATCTTCAGCCAGCTCCCCAACTTCCATGAGCTCTGGTGGCTCTCTGTAATCGCAGCCGTCATGTCCTTCTCCTACGCCACCATCGCCGTCGGCCTCGCTCTCGGGCAGACCATTTCAGGTATAAGCCTGCAATAATCTCAACCAGTAACGACACATCATAGAACTACTCATTCGTTCTCTGGCTGGCACTGGCAGGTCCCACGGGGAAGACGACGCTGTATGGCACGCAGGTTGGAGTGGACGTTGATAGCACAACGCAGAAGATATGGATGACGTTCCAGGCTCTCGGCAACATCGCGTTTGCCTACTCTTACACCATAATTCTCATTGAGATCCAGGACACGCTGCGATCTCCGCCGGCCGAGAACAAGACGATGCGGCAGGCGTCGATCGTGGGCGTGGCGACGACGACGTCGTTCTACATGATGTGCGGCTGCCTGGGCTACTCGGCGTTCGGAAACGACGCGCCGGGGAACATCCTGTCGGGGTTCTACGAGCCCTACTGGCTGGTGGACTTCGCCAACGTGTGCATCGTGCTCCACCTCGTGGGCGGCTTCCAGGTGTTCCTGCAGCCGCTGTTCGCCGCCGTGGAGGCCGACGTGGCGTCGCGGTGGCCCTGCGCCGCGCAGGAGCACGGCGGCGTCAACGTGTTCCGCCTCGTGTGGCGCACGGCGTTCGTGGCGCTCATCACCCTCTTCGCCGTCCTGCTGCCCTTCTTCAACAGCATCCTGGGCATCCTCGGCAGCATCGCCTTCTGGCCGCTCACCGTCTTCTTCCCCGTGGAGATGTACATCCGGCAGCAGCAGATCCCGCGGTTCAGCGGCACGTGGCTGGCGCTGCAGACCCTCAGCTTCTTCTGCTTCATCATCACCATCGCGGCCGGCGCCGCCTCGGTGCAGGGCGTGCGCGACTCGCTCAAAACCTACGTGCCCTTCCAGACCAGGTCGTGATGCCTGAACATGGTTCCCGTACGTCATTGCGTGCAGTACTGGTTTACGCGTTTTCTTTTTGTATGTAAACAAGATCCTTACGTGCTTTGGAAGCTGCTCAAGATTCTAAAACTAACAGGATTTGTGATAGTGGATTGTGGCTTTGGTTGTTTTCCGGATGATAATAGCGGGACGAGTAGTCGAGTAGGGTATAGGAGCAGATCCTCGTCGGCGTTTGGCAATAATGGCAATCCTCCTCTATTCTTGTGGCTGACTGCGGAACAGCCTCACATCACATATATAGGTACTCTAAAATCTAAACAATTACTACAATCATCAACTGACCAAAAAGGACTAAAACCTTTACTTACTTTTAAGGAGGTAATATTGATCTCAAAGCAATCCGAGTCATTCATTTTTCATATTTCTATGAATCACTTAATAAACTAAAAAAGGGAGCATCTACCAATCTGTTGACAAATTGTGCCCCACACAAATCTGTTGACAGATGGGTCATCACTTATCAGGTTTGGCGTGTGGGTTGCGGACCTGTTAATTTTTTTGGCATCACAGCTACACAAGTGCACATCTCAAACCATGATCCTATATGGTCAACAATTCAACAGATTTTGCACCAAGAAATCTAATGACAGATAAATAGGTAAAATCATTAATAAATTATAGGAAAACAAAAATAAAACTTATCAGTTGGTTACCAAATTAACTTTGACTTTTGTTACACTTCACTAAATTGTATCCTGCTGTAATAATGTTGGCTAATATAATCAATTTTTATCTGTGGATTTATATGGACATGAGAGACATATTATATGCATCAAAGGGCTTATGGGATCCAAAAGTTACAAACAATAAAATGTTACGTGCACTAATACGTTATGCACTTAGGGCACTCACAATGCAAGACTATATCATAAAGTCTAAACCTATTTATTAACTTAGAAGTTATAGACTTGGAGTCTAAATAAGTATTGGAGTCTTGGTTTTTCTCCATCCCTCCTCGATAAATATACCACCACATCAGCAAAATATTATAAATATGAGGACAATAAATAATCTTGAACTCTTGGTTCACCTTTTGTTTTTATATCTTTTTTTTGTCTCCACCCCCTACATCCTCCATCGCTAATACGTTATCTACAGTAACATGCATGCATGGACACTAGGTAGCTAGGTACCTATACACACACTAACCACTCACTCCCTCTATCATAAAAAGATTGATGTTTTTGACTTTCACGCTTTGTCTTTGACCATTCATCTCATCTAATTTTTTTGTGTAAATTACAAAATAAATAAATAAAACAAATTATTATTTATTTTATGTTTATATTTTTTTTAATAAGACGAACGGTCAAATACGAAGTGTGAAAGTCAAAAACATCATTCTTTTTTTTTAGATGGGGGGAGTACAAGTTAACCACGCCACACCACTACTAGCTCAAGGTTTCTAACAACTAAAAACCACCAGGAAAAACCAAAAACCATCACGAATCATATTCTTAACGGGTACCTATTAGGAACAGGCCAATAGGAATGGTAAACTTTTCTTGATGGTTAGCCGTTAGGAAAACAATTCTTGATGGCATTTTCTGACGACCATGCTTTGACCGTTCAAACCTAAATCCTGCTAGCACGACTGTCAGAAATTTTCGATAGAAAAACAAAAGTGACAAAAGTAGCTATGTCTACCCTGACACGAGCACCGACAGGGAACCACATAAATACCAGCAAAATTTCAATGTAATATATATTGCAACCATTAATCCAACAATTATAGCTAATTGATGCGGTCAAAAGGCATAGTTAATATCAACATAGACGTATCCATCAAAATATATTTTATTCATCACATTTACATGTCCATATTATTCCAATATATCTATTGTTGATTTGTACATATTAGTTGGCCCCAACATTGGAAAATTACAACCACCTCACCGATCCTGTCATGACAGCGAGCTCCACGTGTGCCTTATTTGCTTATACTTATCAGCACGGCTTATAAGTCATGGTATAATGTTTCTTCCTCACAATGAAACAACATCAGCATCACTCGAACGAGATCGCCAACGCCTCAATGGTAATCTAAAGGTCGACCCGAGCTGCCGAGCAACAACTTCATCATCGACCGCATCGTGGAGGCGGTGGCCCTGTTGTCACGGCTGCTGTCGTGGCTGAACCAGCTGTCCCTCCCGGCTTGACGTACGTGCTGAGCTGTCAGACAACATGCTATCCAGCGAGACTGCAGTCTCTGTGCACGCTGTTGCCCAAACCCAACGACTTCTCGCGGCGTGCTGCCGTAGCTCATAAACGATGGCCTGCTGGAGAGCATGGCGGGGAACCCGGTTCCCGGGGCTATGAATGGAATTTGGGCTGAACTTGATGGACCCGACGCTGCCACAATGGCGGCAGTAGACTCTTCGATTTATATGCTGCTTTCCTTCTTCTCCATCGTGACGAAAAATGTAAAATGCACTTTTGGGTCATGCTTTAGAACCGTTTTGATCCAAGACCAGTTGAAGCAAGATAGAGCATCTCCAAAAGACTAGTTAAAAGGATTAGTCAAATTTGGTGATTTAGAGCATCTCCAAGAGACTTTGTATAATAGTTCTCCAAAAACTATCATTTAGAGGATCTCTAAAATAGATGGCTCTCTAAATTAATTGAAAACCACTACAACTTCTTTAAGAGCATCTCCAAGAGCTTGCCAAAATTCACTTGGTAAATCTTGTGATTTGGCAACTTGCTAAAATATATGCCAAGTGAAAAACTAAACTTTCTCCAACAGTTTGTCATTTTGACTTGGTAAAATTAAAAACATAGGCCCACATCCTACTGGATCCAACTGAATCACACCGGCCATTGCGACGCTCATCTCCTCCTCCACGGTCCCTCTCATCACGCCGGCCATCTCCTCCAACATGTGGATCTTTTGCGGCATCAGGCCGGTTTGGCTTCAGGATCACAGGAGCATCCAACAGCAGCACATAGTTCAGCACAAAATCTTCATAGGACCATGCAACACTGGCGTCAGGAACAGAGCAGGACCTGCCGGCCACCAGCAGAAATTTGCAGTCAATTCCACACTGAATCAAGACTGGGAGGTGCTTCATGGGCATAACATCCATGCACGCCCAAGGCATAAACACAAATAAATTACATAATGTCATAATGATGCATACATGGATTAAATTGTAGTGCAAATAAATCTCAACATTCTTAGTGAAATTTGATAATGGTTCTGCCTAGCGCCGTGCGGCATGATCAGCAAGCAGTTGGATGACAAACCTACTAAAACATACATGCAAGTACGATGATAACCCTGATCCCTAGCTGATGGCAAGAAAATAGTACGATGACAACCCTGATCGACGACAACAGCTGCACCCTAGCTGATCGCAAGAAAATAGATGCCGGCGCCGTGCGCTCACTGTGCCCATCCGCTTGGCTCGATGGCAACATTTACTCCATAGCTGATCGCAGCAGTGTGTGTTTTTCGTATCTGATTTCAGCAGTTCGCATGAAGGCATGGAGATTCGTTCGACGTGAAATAGATGAAGGACATGCCTAATCGCACGAACGACGACGGCCTGCCGGGCCTGGCGATGGAACTTCTCGTCACCACGGCGGCACGGCTTGGCGCTGGATCTTATCGTGACGACGACGGCCTGGCTTGGCGTAGGAACTGATCGCAAGGAGGAAGGCCGGACTATGAGCAGCTTGACGCGGGATCTTCCTCGTCGCGCAGGATCAGATCGCGAGGAGGAAGGCCGGACTTGCGGGCTCGCGATAGCAACGTCGATACGCGCGCGTAAAGATACGCGCGCGAAGGGGAGAAATAGCAAGTTGAGAAAAATAGCAACCTCATTTAGCAAACTGTTGGAGATGAAATTTTCTCGTTTTGCCAAATTTTGAAGGATGACAATCTCATTTAGCAAACTGTTGGAGATGCTCACTCTCCAATCTAAATTATTAATAGGCCACGTGAGCAAATCTGTTAATATCTACGTCTCTCATATGAGCAGGTGCATGCATGCAAAATATAGTTACCGAAATTTCCGGGATGACGAGCGACTAAATTTGGAGAGCGGGTTGGCTAATGTTGGAGACATTTTTTTGTTGAAAAATAGCTATATTTAGCTTTACAAAACAAATTAGATAATCTCTTGGAGATGCGATTTTGTAAAATGGATCTTACAAAGATAAACTATTCTTCGCATGCAGAAAGGTGACACCGCGCCAAGATGCCTGATGGTGAGCAAGGCTGGGAAGCCAGGTAAATATAAATGCTAAAATCTATGATTTAGCCATTTTGTAAAATGGAAATCTTTTAAAAAAAGGAAGCCCTCCAACAGTCTCGGTATATTTTGCATGGACGGCCACAGGATGCAGCCACGTCGCCAGGATTTGGAGGGTGTCCGAGCCACAAGCGGTAATCAGCAAGGGCATGTGCGATAGCGAGCGGGCACCGTACCGCTAGCTTTATTTAGCCAACGAGAAAGTTGGAATAAAAGACTGACTATTTTAGAAATCCAAATACAATATCTATTGGAGGAACTTTTAACTTGAGAATCGCTATATTTGGCTTTACAAAACGATTTAGCACTTCTCTTGGAGCAACTCCAAGAGATTAGCTAAAATCATACATTAAATTTGGTGATTTAGCCATTTTCTAAAATAGAAACGCCTAAGAAAACCTGGACTAGTCCAATAGTCTCTCTAAAATTGCTATTTCAAGGCCTATCTTCGCTCCTCCGAGGGCCACATGCGCGGGGAGGGGGCGCCGAGCATGCGGAAAGCCACGATGGCGAGCGAGTCTAGTATTCCATCTTTGGCGACCGAATTGTCCGGGTTGGAGAGCCAATAAATTTAGACATCCACTTAGAGAGTCTGTTGGAGACGACTTTTGTCTAACAATAGCTATATTTAGATATAGAAAATGACTTAGCTAGACACTTGGAGATGCTCTAAGTTTTAGGATTAGAGAGCTTGCCAATTTGAAGAGGCCTTTAGCTAATCAGTTGGAGTCATTTTTTATCTACTAATAGTCATATTTAGTTTTACAAAACGTTTTAGCTCTTCTCTTGAAAATGCTCTTAGAAGACAGTAGTTCCCTTCTTGCCATTCCATGGCAGCGAGTATGCATAACGGAACTGTGGTCTTGACCAACTCTCAAAATGAAACTTCGCCCAAGATGTCTGGGTTTTTGTCTTCTTCAAGTTATCCATTCATATATTGCAATTGCAACAAATTATTTGCTTTTGGTCCCGTTTGTCAAAATTACTATAATATTTCCTTAAGGGTCCGTTTGGACCTTCGAAATTCCTAGAATTAGAATTGAATTTGTAGTATAAACTATAATTGTGAAAGAAACAATTTGAGATTTCATAACTTTCCAAAGTTCAAGTCACAAAAAAAAAAAAACTTTCCAAAGTTCACATATAAGCCTATCTTAAATTCATAGCGAGGGGGCTGTGAAATGGATTACATAAACTTTTGTTTCCAACTTAACTGAAGTGGTAGATTTTAGTTACTTTCTTATAGTAAATTCTTGCTCCACAACTATAGTTTATACTACAAATTCAATTCCGAGAATTCCGAGGATCCAAACGGGCTCTAAGAAACTCTTATGGTATCACTTGGATATAAGCAGCCCTACTACGTAGAAATACTGCCTCTGTGTCTAGCCTTGCTGTTATTTCTGCTGGGGTAAACTTTTGATGTCATTGTCATATATGTTGTAACTTCTTAATATTTCTCTCTCATACAGAGCTCATTACTTTGTTTGCCAAGATTAATATCATCCCAAATGCCTTATGATTTACTTATTTATTTGCATGGGATTCCCATGGTTGTGTAATGTACCTATGTTCTTGATAAATGAGATGTAATTACAAGTGGATGTCACTTAAATTCCTTTGCTAATTAGCATCATATATACTTTAGAGCATCCCCAAACATTTGGCAAATAGGCTTTGCATTCATGTATTTGCAAAAAAGTCTAAAAAAAACCTATCCAACGGTTTGGCAAATAGGATTGAGATTTTGGATAACTTGGAAAAAACTTGGGAAGGACTCCCATGTATGCCAAGCCGGCTCGGGCTTGGCATTGCTTGCTCGCGAGAATTCCTCCCCTCGCGCGTACTCCCGCGCATGCTTCGCGCCTCCCACAGCCGCAATTTTCTTTTTTGCCAAGTGAATAATGCCAAACCATTGGAGATTGACTTT
The DNA here is from genome assembly GCA_018135685.1 of Themeda triandra. Classification (NCBI taxonomy): domain Eukaryota; kingdom Viridiplantae; phylum Streptophyta; class Magnoliopsida; order Poales; family Poaceae; genus Themeda; species Themeda triandra. The sequence goes on along the minus strand of JAENPR010000119.1, from coordinate 653,836 downwards.
TTTTTAGTTTTGCCATATTTAGTTGGAACTTGGCAAAGTCCCTCATTTGCCAAATAAAATATACAAACGGTTGGGATGCTCTTATTAAGCAATTGTATGGTATTCTCTCCACTTGCATATGTTCCTGTAATGGCTTAATCACATCATCTCAGGATGCTTTGCCCATACTATCCTAATAATGTCATGAAGAGCATCAACATTCAAATAATACCTCCTACAAATCTCGCGTCAACACCACACCTAGTTAACATATGATCGGGTTATCATCCAAGGAAGCTTTGATTTGTGTCTATATGTGTTGTCTTCATTTATATCTAGATTACATTATAATGGACATTAGTTGACATACTGGATATAAATTTTATTGGGTACTTGTTTTATAAAAGTATTTCTAGTGTGAGCAACTCCTTGAACATTCAATTTAGTCAGATCATCCCCATGACATGGTACCACATTAGTAAAACCACTATTAAAACGTTTATGGTGCAACAATAAATGGTTTTTGAAAGTTGAGTACGGTTAGAAAATTGCTTTTGTACAGTGAGGACCTGTTTGGATGGCATTAAAACCATAACATTTAGAACATGTTTGGATGACAAGTATTTTAGTCAAATACCTCTGTAAGATACACGCCACACAATTTTTTTCATATGTAGCTCTAAAATGTTGCTTGGATTAGTATAAAGAAACTAATAATACGATCGGCTTGTGATGTTCGGATGAAAAAATAAAAGTTATCGAGCGAGATTAAAAAAATGGTTTCCAGCATCCACACGATTGCATTTCCTGAACTGGACGTGGCAGGCTCTTCCTCGAGATCCCCTCCTTTCCGTAGTCAACCCCGGTCCCCGTCGCTGCGCTTTGAGAACCTTCCGCCGTCGCGCATCCTTGTAGAGCTGCCTTGCGCGAGAGCTGCGTGGGGCACCGTCGTCATGGATTTAGTGAGCGTGGTGGTTATTCTCTTTGCCACCGCCCCCTCCCTAGCCACCGCTTCTCTCAGCGCCACCGCCGCAGCCGCTTCCATCACCGCCGCTTCAGGTGCAGACTGGATCCTGCACGATGCTGCGCTCATGACGGCGTGCGAGGACTCCATTTTGCAGCCATTAGAAGCCTGCTGCGGAGCTATTTTCTCGGTAGCAGAGGGCAGAGGGGTCACCGGTTGTGCTGCGCTCATGAGGCGCTGTATGCTGTTACTTTGGGCTTCGGTTGGTGATTTTTCATTCGAGCATATGTGAACTGCGGTGGACGTCTTCCTAATGGATCCATCATTGCATTTGTGTGTAGTAATGATCTACCTCTAGGTTACAACCGTAAGCTCCCTAATGCACGGAGGATTTTGTGCACTGTTCCTGATGACTGATGTTATGAGTTGTATATGAAATATAGTTATGAATTTACGTCAAGTGCGGCGGCCAAAGAGTGTGCTATAAATTATAGAATAGAAAATAGAATGATGATCTACATAATATATTTTCATCTCCGACCCTATGAATTTGAGAGAGTCTCATATATGAATTTGAAGAGTTGTGGAATGTCAAATTTCAATTCAAAAGTCCATTAAGTAGATTCCAATTCCTCCAAAAGAGGATCCAACAAATAGCCCTATTAGTTAGATACAAAACATGACAGGGTGGGAGTGGAGAGAAAGAGAGAACAAAAATAACTAAGAGGTCAGACCCCTTCTCCACCTTTCCCGTTTCTCCCTTTTATAGGAAAGGTAGGAGATGAGGTTTTCATTATTCCACCGATGGGGCATGTATTTTACACTAGTCTCTAGGGATACAAATGTGCCTTAAATCTTATCCTACAAGACCATAAGCTATGTAATTGGGCCCAAGAAACCACAATAATACAATATGTATACCATATTATATATAGTATACCCTAACAATATCCCCTTAGCTATTTGGTGTTGACCGAAAGTTCAAGACCCAATAGTACTGAATACAATTAAGTGGGGCCAAATTTCTACTCTGTTTCGGCATGCATCTCTCATCTATAGTCAGTCTATGTATGATTTTGTAGTTAGCTAGTCTTTGGTGTCGACCTTCTCTTGAATATGACCTTGTCTCTTGATAGAGCCCTTGATACCTTCCTTTCATAATTGAGTCTTCGCCGAAGACATTGTTGTAGTTGAAGCAGGCGAAGTAGTTGACATAGGCGAGGTAGCTGTTGATGATCACGACCCATCTTCAAGCTTTCACTCATGGGCGCTAGGTAAGACTTTTGTCGGTGAGTGGATTTCTTGTCCAATGTGCCCCTCACTGGTCCCTCCTGGCTTGCATTTGCAAAAAAATTCTTTCATGTGCTTAAAGTAAACAACATAGGTGGTGCATGTTGTAGATCTCGAAAATAGAGATCCCCCACTCCAATTGATGGTAAAGGCAAAGTTGAAGATGTTGATGACAATCCTCTACTCCAAAAAGTTGCCAGAGAAGTATTCAAAGATATTGACGGTGATCCTCCTGCTATAAATTGATGATGGCAGCATCGTTTACGCCTAAGTTGATGGCGAAGTCCCTTGTGGAAATGTTGACAAAGGCGAAGCCAATGATATCAAAGTTGGAGTTGAAGCCCCTCACCCTAAAATGTTGAAAATTGTGTTGTTGTTGATTAGCAAAGCCGATGGCGGAGCCCATCAAAGACATATGTTAGAGAAGCTGTAGCTAATGACGCTGAAGTAGATGGTGAGTCTCGTCATCGATTGGTGTTGGCATGGGTGAAGTCAACTTAACCGAAGTTGGTGGTTAAGCTACTCACCAATATATTTGTGAAGGCGTTGTTGGTGGCATCAAAATTGATGGTAAGGTCCTTCACCAAAAATGTTGGGTTGGTTAGTGTGTAGTTCATCAAAGTCAGTGGTGAAGTCCCTCGCTGAAATGATAGAGAATGCATAGTCATTGATGTCGAAGTCATAGCGAAACACATTGCCGAGATGTTGGTGTAGGCGACGTTGAGTTCGTCGAAGTTGGTCATCACTGCTTGGATTACTTTTGTGCCAACTGACTTACCATAGGTTTGATTATGCATGTTTAAATTCTTGATGCATACACTAGATATATCATATGGTAGGTTTGATTGGTATCACTCTTACCATCAGAGCAAACCTACATGGTTTTAATTGTTTCGGAGCACGACACAAAGCTCATTTTCAACTAGTTATCTCATATGTGCCAAAGTCTAAGTTGTAGATGACTTTCCCTATACTTAGAAGAGTTCAATTAGTACCATGGTTTCAACTGGTGTTAGGTTACAAGTGGTTTTGGTTATGGGAAGATCACTGGGGAAGAAGCTAAAACTAGGAAAGTGTCAACGAAATATCGACAACAGTCTACGTAGGGGGCTAGCCGCGGTAGTAGATACCAGTGAGGGTACGCTTAGATTACGAACTAGATGTGATGCAAGAAAAATACCAAGATTTATCCAGGTTTGGGCTGCTAGAGATGTGTAATACCCTACGCCATGCGTCTTTGTGGATTGCATTGATTATGTGTGGACCAAATTTGAGGGGGTCCCTGCCCGTCTTATATAGCCTGGGGGCATGATTACATATCTAAGGAAGGTAGCTATAGTCGGTTACAACAAGTTGTATCCACAAATGATACGATATTTATCCTAACTGACCAGGTTTCCTTGACCGTAAAGTAAATCTCAGACCATCTACATAGGACTTCGACCAGCTCGGGAGCCCTTACGGCTCGATCTTGTAGGTTGTGCCGCCTCTTCTGGTGGGGCGTATGTGCAACCGTGTAGGTATATGGGTTTATACCTTCACACAAAGATCCGAGGAGGGGAGGAAAATGGATTATGATTTGGCAGGTTCGCCATATTGTTGAATGGTTGTGTCCTTCTTGTCAAAAAAGCGTCAGGAGTGCCCGTGAAAGCCTTGAACCACCTTGAATGTAATGCTTCTGGAATTTTGAAGAGTTACTTCTAAAGTAAGTGATTACTTTTTTGGTACTAGTCTCACCCAATTTGTTACTGCCTCCCATATATTTGGTACCTAGGTATTTCTTGTTGGATATCTCCTATTTTTTCCACCATATGATCTCGTTCAATGGATGCCCCATATTTTTTCAACCATTGTAAAATTTCTCTTACAACAAATTTATCTCTTAAAATATACCGTATAATTTTTAGAGATGTTCATAACTGTATGATATGTATACGTGTGCATGTGTAGGCTCAATTTGTGTCACTACTACAAAAATGATCTATTTCACTATAAAGAGGGTTGCTGATTGAACCTCTCTTGCAAATGGTTCTCGATTTGTAAGGGGGGGGGTTTAATCACCAACTGCTCCTATAAATCGATTTATAGGGCGGCTGGATATTGAATTTTTGAAAATGATCTCGGATGAAAAACACCCAAAAATAAAGTTTGTAGACCTTAAAAAGTTATGAAACTTTGTAGTTGAAAACTTTTCATTTGAGTTCATCTTGTCATGCTAAACCTACGTTTGAATTCTCAAATTTGAAATTCAAATTTTATAAACAAGCGTGGATAGAAAAACTTTCTAAACAAAAAGTGTAGATCTCAAAAAGTTATGCAACTTTGTAGTTGAAAACTTTTTCATTTGAGTTCATATTGTCATGCTAAATCTATGTTTGAATTTCTCAAATTTGAAATTCAAATTTTGTAAATAACCTCGGATGAAAAAACACCTAAAATAAAGTTTGTAGACCTTGAAAAGTTATGAAACTTCGTAGTTGAAAACTTTCTCATTTAAGTTCATCTTGTCATGCTAAACCTACGTGGAAATTTTCTAAATTTGAAATTCAAATTTTGTAAACGACCTCGGATGGAAAAACTTTCTAAACATAAAGTGTAGATCTCGAGAAGTTATGAGATGTTATAGTTGACGAATTTTTAAGACAGACCTCGGATGAAATGTTGTGTACGTGCAAGTGTCTACTTCACTATTGTGTTTCAAAATAAAAGAATTTTAAGATAGACAAGTAAAATGCAGCAAGCAAAGGTAATAGAATAGAATTAGGGAGTTGAATAGATGGTTATCCTAGATCAAACATATATATCCAGAATTCCGGTTACATCGGCCAAAATTTGGTGTGTATCGTGTACACGTCCACAAAATTCCAACTATCCCATCTCGATTGCGACCTGGGATCCCTCTACAGCCGTGCAGTAAAATATTCGTGTTATATCCACTAACTTGCAGAAATTGTGAGAAAAGGAAGAAGCTATCTATACATACACAAACAAAAGAAATCAACTACTAATATGCGTACGTATAATCGTGCAAATATCTATAAAGAAATGCACAATGATGTCTCTAATCAATTTTGCATTGTAGCTGTCCCTTTCGGCACGGGTGAATCACACTGTCGTTGCTGGGGCTCGCAATATAATCTCGCAGGACCGTGTGAGCACCACCGGCAGGCAGGTGGTGCGTCCATTTCTCGTTTCTGAAGTTTTCTGTCCTGCATTTTTCAGTGTGCAGGTGCACGATTGTCTCGTGGCCTGTTGTCCGCCAGCGTCCGGCGTCGCGTCATTTGTGCAGTGGGGCTAGCCTGTGATCAGTACAGAGCACCTGCTAGCGCGAGGGACACCACGGCGATGAGGACCTTGTGGAGACCGGACGGCAGCCGTGCCGCGGATGTGGCGGATCCGAGCTGGTCGCCGCCGAGGTATATCATGGTGGTGTCGTTCATCAGCGGCAGGCCCCCTTGCCCCTGCGGGCTAGCCCCGCCCGCCTTGACGCTGCAGTTACATAAGAAAACACACAAAGAAAGTGAGAACCTGCGCGCAGGTTTTTTCTATGTATGTTTTAAAATCATTAAAAAGATTTAGGACCCTAAGTCTCAAATAACAACCTTGTAACAACCTAACTATGACAGGATAGTCATAACAGTGATTCTAACAGAGGGGTTCGTATGCATGGATATGAACAAATTTAGGAAAAAGAACATCTTTCTTTTTGCTCAAAAATCAAGGTGATGTCGCCGTGGGGCACTGGGCCTGGAGAGAGAAGTGGTCACAACAAAGACATCAAAGATCCTTCTCATTGCACTTCAAACGTACAATGGTGCTCCTGTTGAATGTCTGACCGGCAAGTATATTTGAGGATTAGAAACCTTGAGCTTCTTCCCTTGGCTCTACGGAGAGAATGGAAGGAATGAGAGTGGTGGGGGAGGTGGTGTATTAGTGGGCTGGTTCTGGTGGCCTAGAGAATAGAGATTCTCCATGAGGTGACTTGGAGGGGAAATACGCGCAACATCGTGGTCTCGAAAAAAAGATGATTTGAAGGACGAATGGCTTGGAGAAAGGGACAATATATACAATATTTTGCATTTATTAGTCATTATTGTTCTAGCGGACATGTGAACATATCGGACAAGCCATTCAGATTAGAGGGCCTTGAACTTGGTCAATTAGAGGGTGATCTTAGGGCAACATGTCGGCCTTCAAATGGGTTCCTAGTTACTAAGGGGAGCCTATGGATAGTCCGTTGGCCCAGGGCATCCTGATTTTGGTGTAGAGAGGGACTTCGTTAGCAATTCTAAGATGATCTATCATTCCATTTGAGTTGTTCTTAACACCTAATTCCCTTTTGGCTTAGAGGTGGACGACACCATATGACGGGAATTTAGGTAGGAGATAATTGAGGCTTCATGATGGGCTAAGCATCAACACACTTACCTTGAGGTTCCAAGATTAAAATGGGCAATAGGGAAGGGGCCAGTGCGAAGAGCTCTCATGAGGGTAGGGTTTAGGAGGAGCGTAGCCAAACAAGAGGAAGAGAAAAGAAATGCATAGAATTGGGACAAATTTTGAGAAAACTGCACCAAACAGGACAAACCCATTGGGCCAGTCTGTGCACGACTTGACAAAGCACAACACAACATAGGGCCCATAATGCCAATGCAAGGGCACGAGTCTAGTGATGTCATGCCTAGGCCGCGACTTCGGCCATGATGCCGCCAAGGGCATGACACAAAATTGGGCCAGCACGATGCGACCTAGTCATTCTCCATCATTGGATGACCTTAGATACATTATAAGTGTCAGATGGAACAGTATATAAACAAAACCTAAACCCTAGCCTCTCTCTGTCTTTTGAATCCCCGCACGAACGTCCCCTCGCGTTATCATGCAGGTGGAGGTGGCCTGGCCCTACCACACACATGGTACGGCGACAGCGAGGGGCACGCGATGAAAGTGTGGGTGTGTAGCAGTGGTGGAGCTCGAAGGCGGCTCGGACATCCCCCGTGTTGTGCCATAGCTGGCACAGGCACAATCATGCCAAGCGGTATTGCACGACACGGTTCAAGGGCCTTGGACCGTGCCTAGGCCACAACCTGCGCAAACACGGCACGGCACGGCATGGCACGGCAGCGCTGTCATGCCTGATAGTGCCGTGGCCTGCTGTGCCATATCAAATCATGCCAGGGCGGAGCACGCCCGTTTGGTCATGTGTACAGTCACGCCGTGGGCTCGTGCAGAAAACAACGTATGATGCAAAAGAAGAAAAAAATCACACGGAGGACGGGAAGAGGCGTGTATCATGTCATACACAACGCAGAGTGTGGTCAACACCACAATCAATTCGTGGTCCACCGGGGCCAACAAAACCCAAGCGGCGGTTGATCGATGCTGACTCGCCGGATGTGGACGTCAGGCGCCTCGCCTGCCGTATGGACGGACGCCGCTCGGCTTGTGGGGTTGGGGCGGTGGGCAGGCGGGCGGCACCGCAGTTGCTGCCGAGTGCCGACACGCCGGGCCATGGACGCGGACACCGTTGCTGTTGGCTGTGGATGGCCTGGACCTCACCGGTGCGCGTCACTAGCACCCTTGTGCGGTGCGGTGTGGTCTGTTGCCGACCGGGTTCGTTGTCGTTGAGACGCGGTGATGAGCTGGTGCTTGCCTAATCGCCTTTCTAGCTTCTGGAGCCACGGCGAAAAGGTGTTTTGGTTTGACGCAATTTGTCTCAAGATCTCGCATTGTCATGCTTACGAACACCAAATTAAAAAAATGGAACTTTTTGGTGACACACGTCACGAACGACAAGAAACCTGAGATCGCTACTACCCTAAAGGCCCGGGTTCAGTAGCAAGTGACGTAATTACCTGGTTGTGCTGGGGCAGAAGGTGATGGCGTACGCGGTGTCGCCGCCGGCGCAGGTGAAGGTGGAGGTGGCGTCGTCGTACGCGTAGCTGTACGCCCGCGGGCACGCGTTCTTGAAGAACTGCGAGTACGCCGACGGCTTGCACGTGCTGGGGTTCCCGTACTCGCCGTTGCAGCAGTACTGCGCCGACCCGAACGCCTCGCACGCGCTCTTGCACGCCACGCCGCCGTTACCGCTGCCTCCTCCGGACGTCGTCGACGCCACGCGCAGGTCGGCGGGGCACGCGCCGTTGAGGTCGACCATGCACCCGGTGGGCACGCAGCTGCCGCCTGCGGCGGCGGCGGCGGAGCCCTGCGGCGCGACCAGCATGGGCAGGTTGTACCCGTCGACCAGGCTGACGTCGTAGAAGTCCATGCCGCCGCTGCCGTCCATGGTGAACTCGGCGAGCGTGGCCGGCGGGGCGGCCCCGCCCCCGGCGCACTCCTGCCTGCCCGAGCCGCAGTCGCCCGTCACGCAGGCGAACCTGCCCGTGCCGGCGTCGTCCGTGGATGAGGTCGAGCAGAGCGTGCGGCCCCACAGGCGGCCCGACCACCCCGACGGCACGCTCATGGCGCGCGACTCCCCCGGCGCCAGCGCGAAGCCCGTGGTGTCCATCGCCGCGGAGCCGGCGCTCGAGAGGATTCCTGGCCACACCGTGTGCTCGCAGTTGTTGGTGATGGTGAACGACTTGGACGCCGCACCTGTTCCATCCGGCAACTATGATTAGCAACCATGCATTTCTCCAGTGGATTGGAATAGCAAGATGAGGCGGATCAGACCAGCAGCAGGCTTACCGATAATTGAGGCGGCGAGGGCAGCTACGAAGCTGACCAGCGCCAGGTGGTGTGCTCTCGCCATAATATTGCTGCGGCTGGTGTGCAGCAGAGGCGAGGGCTCTCGGTTTCTGTTTCTGGGCTGTGGCACCAAGATGAGAGACGTCGGCAGGCCAGCCGTCCGCCCCGGTGTGGTTAGGAGGGAAACGTGAGTTTTGTTGTCAACGGTGTGGGCATGAGCCGCTGATATTTATAAACAAAGCGTAATTTGTTAATTTTTATGGGACCCACTACACTCTGATTTTTGTTAACCATACTCAGATAGGAATTTCATTATCAGAAGAAGATGAGATCTTTATCTTAGTTATTACTTGAAAAAGATGGAATCAGAGCCTAAACAGTAACTCTCACTAAATACTCTCGAAAAAGGTAATAAACTCTTGTAGAAATATCAAGCCTTTAATTTAGTAACTCTAGTCATCATCATCAATAGCCATTATTAGATCTGTTTTATTTCATAAAAGAATTACGCATCTCCGCCTTTAAGAACATGAATTAGTCCATGAATTTGTGTATAAAATATTACCAAACTCTTGTACTATCAAAGATAATTCAAAGTGAACCCCATCTAAATTACAAACCTCTATTATCATAAAAGTTACCCGTCACTGCCATTATGGAGAGGTAACTTAAAACATACCATGAATATTTTTTTATAAGATACATATGTTTGCCGTTATAAAAGGTGATGTGAAGTAACCCCTTTATTTTGCACTCATGTTACCCTATACTCCTATGCTATTGTGAAATAAAAATATAATATTACACATTTTGTTCAAAACATTAACACATTTAAATTGATAACTAAATTATCCACTGCAACATTCATAAAAAGTAAACATACATGACCCAAAAATATGAGCTATCAAGAATTTAAAACAATTCAATATATATAGAGTATGTTGTATGTATATTTATAAATTACACAATTCTACAATTGTTAAGTTAAAATTAAGCATAATGACATTGTTTTACTATGTAGACTATGTAAACATGTATATATTAGGATATATATTAATTTTAGTAGTTTATCAAGCAAAAACAATTCCCTCAAGTTATATTAATACACCATAATAATATATTTCATAAGTTGTTATTCAAAAAAAGTTTACAATTTTTCACTAAACATTAAGCCATATCAATATTGGTAATTTAATTATAATCCCTTTACGTTTTATAAGACAATGTTACTGTAGGTGTCATGGTCCAAGTTGAAACTACTATTTATGCCAATGAAAACTAGGAGAATAACCTAGGACCTATAAATACTCAAAAAAAACCTAGGACCTATAATATTTTTTCACCAAATTTTGAATAAAAAAGATATAACAACCACGAGAGTTTTGACTTAACATGTGGATGCAAAAATTGCAACAACTAAAAATATAGTTGAAAGCTAAACTATAGATTTATGATGTCACCAATAGGTGTGCAACAAGAGTTTATATTATTAAGATTATTTTCAACTAAATACATATTATGCTAAGAAAAATATAAATTCTAAAAATTCTAACTAGAGGCCTCTAATATAGGATCTATGTTAATCCTTAAGAGACCTGATGGATAAAGATGAATTCTTGAAATTCGCATAAGAATCATAAACATTTGGCCATCAATTCTATAGATTCTAATCAACATTGGTAATAATAGTCACTGGACCTATTTTATTTTCAAAATAATTGAGCGATTGGTAATCTGCAAAAGATGACACATGACTCTACATTCAAATTAACTACTTGTCCCAATTAGAGCTATAGTTACAATTATACTCAGAAAAAACAACAAAGGCACTACAAAGTCAAGAAAACAATTCTCCATTTATAATTCAAACAAATGGCGTTTATATTGTACTCTTTCTCCATTCTAAATTATAAGACGTGTTGTGTTTTCTAAATAATTTTTTACTATGGATTTATACATACTATATATATCTAAGTACATAGCAAAACAATATGTATCTAGAAAAGCCAAAATGTCCTATAATTTAAAATAGAGGGAGTAAGTCACAAACATATATTTTAGTGTTCCACACGCACATTGGCAATGATAAAATAAAAGAGCAATGTACATCTTTTTTTTGACCGAATAGCAATGTACATCTAGTGTGATATAGAAAACATTATAGGTTTTCCTCACACAAATGTTTCCTTGTACCAGAGCCCTTTAAGGCGTGCAGGGGAAGCGGCGGGTCCCATTGTGATAAACGGTATTCAGTATTTACTGGAAAAAAAAGAAGAAGGAAATAAAGATAAAATCATTATTCTGTGAAGAATTCGGCCCATGGCTCAATAAGGCATAATTCGGCCACTTCCGCTGTTGGGCTATTGGCAGCTAGGGAGGACGGAGGAACAACACAGATTTGTTCACACAAGAACATCACTCATGCTATATTGCTATTTACAACAAGGACTCCATGGTCGTCTGAATTTAGTTAAGAAGATTAAAGATAAGAGAACATTCAAGTCCAAGAAAGCGAAGACATCCTTGAGGAAAATAACTTTGAGTATTGACAAAAGATCATAAACCTGAAGTCCCAGAGATGAAAAGACAGCTTCACCCCTGTAGTTAAAGGGGTTGTATTGATTACAAGGAAACGTAAAATGGTCATTTGTATACAAGGAGCAAATGAATCCAACTGTGTGTTTGTGTTCAACTTGACGCTTGTGTACGTAAATAAGTTTCACCCAACAGTCATCATTATGTGGAACATTGGTAGATGTTGGAATGTAATTGGGCTTGTGGGTCTGTCTACCATGACTCCCCACCGTGCCTATATATGTACACTGACTATGCCTGAGTAATACATTGAGTATTCTCCACTTTCATGGTATCATGCGAGGTATTGTAGTCAAATATGCAGTTCAAGTATGTATAAAAAGGCTCGAAAGACTTGGGATTACCATTCCTACTCTATCCTCTGTGAAGATGCAAGCTATAGACCTCGACATGAGAGACAAAGTTTCAGAGTTGTGTGCACACATGGCACGGACCCGTCCTGAGGTAAATTCTAAGTCAAATTCGATGCTTGTATTTACATTTGTTGTTATAATTTGTAAAGATACATTGGTTCTCATAACTCTATTTTTTGATAACATTGACAGGTAGAGGAGTATGACATGACGTACGCGGCATGCAGTTTTGAAGCCATTCTAGACCAAGCAATTCTTCATTGGGTTAAGAATGGAAATATGTTTCTGAAGACCCAATACTAACTATAAAAGGATATCAGACAAAGTTGATTGTGACTAAGATGGGAGAACCCACCCCAGCTCAAGTACCATTAACCGTTGTTAGTCGCCCCTGTCGTCGTAGTTCTGAGGCAACGGAGAGTGCACTGTTCAATACTCTTCACTACATAGATTTTATTCTTGATTAAAGATCAGTGACCTACACTTCACCGATTTGAAAGTGCGACAGAGTCAAATCCCTATACCTAGCTTTGGGGATTAGACAATTGTTTTATTAACTTTGTCGTTGAGCATCAATTAGTTTATTGTAACACTTGTCGAAAACTATTAGTTTGGTTTGTATGAACCTATACTTTGTTGTATGGATTCATAATTATAATGCAATATAATATATTATTGCTTAGTTTGTAATATGTGATTTATTTTGGGATATCTCACAGTAACTGATGCAAAGAAACTATAAAAGAAAAGAAAAGAAAAAGAAAAATACAAGAAAATGAAACTGGATTGGTAGGGTTGTTGGTCTGAAGCCTCCTTTAGTCCCGTTTAACCAATCCCGGTTGGGAAACTGGGACAAAATGGGATTTCTCAATCGGGACAAGAAGCTGATTCTCTATCAGTGTGTGTTGGGCAAAAGGCCGTCGAGTATATACAATGGGCCAATGGGGATATCATATTTAAATGCAGACTTTGGTAGGTAAGGTAAAATGAAACAAGGACGATCGATCAATGTAGGCATCTTGGTGATGCATGATTTAATTTTTTTTTTTTTAAAAAAACTAGGTGATGCATGCACGGAGTTTTTTTTATGGGAATGCATGCCCGGATTCGACGCCACCAGGGAATGCCGGCACCGGCCTGAATACTGAAACTGCGAGCAGCTGCAGGAGACCACTTCACGGCAAGATGACGCCGCAGCCGTCCTAACTGCGGATCTACAATACTGATCCGTGCCAGGGACTGGGAATTGCGGCGTGAGAAGGGAGCACAAGCAGGGCTGGGCTTGTGTAGGACCGGTTCCAACCATTAATTAAAAAAAACAAACTAATTACTTGGATGCATTTAGATTCCTGAAAACTTCATGGAAAGGTCCAACGGAGCATAATTCATAACATTATTCGTCTAAACTTCTACAACACAAATTATCTTTTCCATCAAGGGAAAATTTCACACAAATCAAACTCTAATGTTCAAACTGAACTCTAATGTTCAGTACAGTGTAAAACTAAATGCCAAAATGGGCAAGGTAACGAGTTCTATGATTATACAAAGCATCTAATAGTCTTTCATCCACAATAATAGCGCTATGCGGCAATGATAGAACTACCAAGCCACAACTCTAGTTCTCTGTTTCCAGTTCAAAAGTTCATAACAGAAGAAATGATCTTAGAATTTTTAAGCAGTGACAGAGCAAAATATGGAAAATGTAAAACAGATAGATCATATATACCCAACGACATCGCAAGGAGAGATTCTAGAATTTTTAAGGTTGTATGCGATGTCATCAATGATGTTAGGCTAAACAGTGAGATGGAATGCTTGGTCAGGGAATACATCATCAAAAGTGCATATTGAAACCAGTTTGATGAAGCATTCAACAGAATCAAATGGGAACCATTCAGAGGGCCAAATCCACTTTGAACTCTGTTGTGTGCACAAACTAATACCAACAATCAGCAAACAATCAAAAAACAAATCTCCCAATTTACATCTCAGCAAAGCGTTTGGGCCGGTGGTGGTGTAGCTGCTGCGTGGTGATGCACCTCGTGGTTGGTGCAGTGCATCATCGCAAAGGCCCTCATGCAGGTCTGGCAAAATTGGTTAACGGGAGCTCCAAGGTCAAAATCTGCTCCAACCAAAGCATTGATAACATTAGTATTCTGCCCATTTTGCCTATGGAACGCCTGAGTAGAGAATAATGTCAAGAAATAGTGCCAACATAACAAATTAAGTCACAAAACAGTGTCAAGAACAGTCACCTTGCACGATGCACTGCAGTATTCGCTCTTTGATTTCACTAGTTGGTCGCACTGAAGGCATTTAGATTTGTTTCTCCGGCCTTTTGTTAGGGCACGCAGAACGATGAACTACTTTATAAGGATACTATATTCTATATTCTTTCTTTATACGGATACTATGATTTTTAGCACTTCACCACATAAGAGCTACTTTATAAGCTAACTAAACTGAAGAACAACACTAGACAACAACTAATAACTAGTTACTACTACAACTATAAGTACCCTAGTGAACTACTCAATCAAACTACCCCACATAAGTAGTCGCAAACCGATGAGGGTAAGACATCAACACAATTGACTTATCCCTGTGGTATGCTTGTTTGGTACGCTTCAACAATCTTCTACTGCCACAAGATGCAACTCTCAAATTAATGCAAGCACCGGAGGATATCCAATCTCCCACAAAAGTGTTTACAAATTAAGAGATAGAGTAGGGAACTTTGCTTTGCTCTAGAGCTATATATGTAGGAGGTTCAACATATGGCCAAGAAAGCACAAAAAATTGAGCAAGCAAAGAGAGCACTAAAAAATGATTAAGTAGGGCTATATATAGAGGAGGGGCAGAATAGAGTCATTGCCCCATACCCTACGTGCCTTGCGGTCCCATCGTCAAGAGCCCTGTCTAACAGCCCTTAATGGTCACAAGATATTTGTCTTGCCATATATCTATATCAGATAAACCCCCCACGAGCTAGTGTCCACATCAGTATCCACTTAACATCCCACTAGCATATTCTATCTCACCATACAAAATGTCCGCGTCATCATCCACTAACACATGCCATTATGTTTTATTTAAGCATTCACATTAGCAAACCATATCATTTCCAACTAACATATGCTATTATGTTTCATTTAAACTATACAAATTAGCAAATTTACTAACATATATTTAGTTGTCCACATGAGAATGCTAAAATTTTCTGCTAATATGTATTATACTATTTATTTAATCTTTACCTAATAATTAATCCTAAAAATTTCCTGCAGCCTTTTTGTTCGCCAAAGCTCAACCTAGCTTTTCTGTCCGCCAAAGCAAAGCATGTCCGCCTGATAATAAATTATTTTATTTAACTATTTTTGCTTCATAGCCCGTTTAGGAGTTCTACTACGCACAAAGCTATATGTTAAAACTGAAACTGGTTCAATATATACCTAATATTTAATCACCAAAATTTTCTACTTTATTTTTGTCCGCTTTTTCCGAGTTAGAAGAGAATAGATAAAAATACAGGGTTCCTGATGTAAAGTTACCAGAGAGGGAAAAAGGTGGAAGGACCTTAACGGTATTTTAAATAGATCAGGGTTTCTGATGCAAAATGTAAGTCTTTGTTTTCTTTCTCTATAAAACGAAGATCTTAAAAAATTCATTAAAAATTATAAAAATTTGTTAACAATTGTAGAAAAATAAAAAAAATACAAAACCAGTTTTGTTAGCTTTATAAAAATATGATGTATCCGCAGATGTTATAATTTTTATTTAGTTGTACTTTGTCTGGCCTCTTCTATAAACATTTTATCACGGTTTCTGTTACCGTCTCCCGCTCGGCCTCCGTTCTTCATCCGTACAAAGGTTCCAACAAAATTGTCCTATAGACACAAGTCTATTATTCTATCACACAGAATATACGTCCGAAAATAAAGATTCAATAAATGTCCATAATTCATATGTTCTCCACGATGTAACCTGTTGGTAGACGGGGTAAGGATAAGGTAGAGAAACAAAGATGAAAATGTAAGAAGAATATAGGGGGAAATATAAAAAAAAAGATATGTAAAAGTGAGGAGAGCATTAACGACATCATTTTTTAATAGCTTGAAAAACTATTTTGCTAAATATTTTTTTTTTTAGAACGAAGCCAAAACCAAAATTATTTTTGAAGGAGCTAGAGCACTACAAGATAGACCCTTTTTTGTGGGAGGTGTGACCATGCGCAGGCCCATGACAGTTCCAAGTTGGTTTAGAGGAGTTTGGAGTGCACTGTCTGTGTAGTGTGCTTTATCTAGCTCACAGCTTTTATCCACATGAGGACTAGATATGATTAAAATATCATGTTAATAATCTCTATGTTGCAATTGTAAGTTGTTTAGCCTTTCCTAGGTAAGAGATAAAATCATAATTACTTAAGAGCATCTCCGAGAGATGGTAAAAATAGATGGCTAAACGTATAATATTTAGCTATCCTCTAAAATAGAAAACTATGTAAAGAAACATAAAATTCCAACAGCCTTTCTAATGTGGCAAGGCTAGATAGGTAGTAGCACATGCAAGGTATATTTAGCATGCGAGATTTTAGGATTAGCGGGTTTGCTATTTAGCAAAATGAGATAGCAAACCTATTGGAGCTTGGCTTTTGCAGGAGAAATTATATAAATAGCCTACATAATAAGAATATTGTATCTCTTAGAGTTGCTCTAATTATATGGAAAAAATGGGCCATACTCATGCAAGTTAGATGGGCGAGTCAAGAGATACAATATTCTTTTCTCCTCATAGCATGTAGTGTTCATTTTCATGAACTAAACTGGTGATCTAGAAAGAACCAAGTAATTGAATCTACAATTAAAGAAATACAAAGGAAAAAAAAAGCAATTGGAGCCTTTGGTGCATGGAAGAGCCAAATAGAGATATGAAATGTGTGAATTGGCTATGATAATGATAGAACCATGGTGGAATTGTAAAACAAAATGTTTATTCACATTCTATTCCTCTATACCTGCAATGATCTTAGAGAGCAGAAGTGCACAACCGCTTAACTCTGGGCTGAACGATAGCATGTTTCCTTTTCTCTACAAAGATATATAACATGCCATAGCAGCTACTACCTCATTTCAGTTCAATCAACATATAAACATAGATAGAGCCGACTATACTACTGCTTGTCTACAAATTACTTTCTAGTTTGGAAATCAAAGCACAAATCTGGACAAAAAATAGATCGTGGTAATCCAAAGTCGCACGCTCTGAGACCGTGGGTGATCGAACCCGCGAACCTTAGGTCTCGCATGATCCTCCCCTTCAACCACTCTGTCCGTTACACACTTCTGTCTAATTGTGATATTCATCCTCTCTTTTTTTATCTTCATACAATTTTAGAATAAGTATTTGGAACCATAATTGAACTCAAAAGTTAACTGCAAAGTTTTATAACCTTTTGAGATCTGGTCTTGGTCATTTCTTTATCCGATCAAGGTCATTTGAAAATATTGATTTTCAAAAATGAGATATTATGCAAACTTAATTTTCATGTATAGATCATTTTAAAAGGAAAAAATGTCAACTATAAAGTTGTACAACATGTTGACATCTATAACTTTTGTTTTGGTTGTTTCTTCATCTGAGTTTTGATCGTTTCTCCATCAGAGATCATTTAAAAATTTGAATTTTACTAAGCAACTCCTTATCTTAGATGCGGCTCTATTTCTATCCTTCTCCAAACATTGATTTCTAAAAACAACTAGAAATGGAGCAGTCGTTTGTTCTCTCGTAGAGTACTTAGAAACTCATGCATTTGTTGGTTGTAAACTTACAACCTACTTATCTTTTCTCTCTTATCTACCTTACCATAAGGTCCACTTAGAGAATATTCCCTATTTCCCTAAAACCAACAATAAAAAAATATTGTTGGAAAATCAAGCTTCAACCTATCCCCTTTCTCAACAATATAGAAGTTATGTGTGGGTCCCATGTATATAGAAGTTATGGATTTTCTCAATGTATTGGCAAAGCCATCTCCCCTATAAATATGTATTCAGTTTTCTGCATGCCTTAAGTAAAAGGGAAAAAGAAAAGGAAGCTGATGGAGATATTCTTATAGCCCCCTTATTAGTATACTTATTACTGTGCTTTGTATCACCACAGTCTGAAATACAGGCATACATGCCTGTTCGCGAAAAAAAGGGGAAAAAAATATCACCACAGTCCATGCACTCCCAATGTAAACTGCCACGTCTTGCAAGTTATAATGAGTTATCACGTTTTGACCGTGCACGTTCACACACGAAGACGGCTATAACCTAAAACAAGCTGCGTGAAAAAAACAAACGGTGGTGTTGCTGTTGCAGGGTCTCTTGTGTGTCGACGGCGAGTGACATGTACAGTTTGTTCCATTTTCACACCCAAGTTTTCCCCCATCGCTACGTGGCGCTTGTCGGCGAGGAGAGGCCTCCTCACTGCTTCAGCTATATATAGCGCCGTTCATTGGCTGCCCGGCCCCTATTCCCTCTCCAAGTGCTCAAGACCACCACCGTACCGCGCTCGGCGGACTCTCTGCTGCCTGCCATCGTCACCCGCCGCCCGGCGGGCAGCGAAGCCAGCGAGCGAGAGCAAGCACTCCAGATAGCAGATCGAGGCTCAGCGCTCGCGCATAGGGACTAGCCTGCGCGTGCGTGCAGAGAGAGGAACAGAGCGAGAGAGAGCGAGGGATTAGGAGCGACAGGGGCCGGTGATCCATGGTAGGAGGGATGCGCGGCGGAGCCCTGGAGTTGGAGGACCGCCTGGCCACGCTCCCCCGCGTCCGCGGCGACCTCGACGACGACGGCAAGGAGAGGAGGACAGGTACGTGAAAGCATCGATCCCTCGCCAAACAGCTAAAAATAAGTAAAAGTGGCATGCATGGGTTTCTGCTCGCTCGCTGCTTCTTGCCTTCTTGTTCCTTGTTCCCTGAATGTTTCGTACGTGTTGGGACTTCGCGCGGCCGTCTCGTGTCGTCGTTCCGTGATTCTCCCGTGTCGTCGTTCCGTGATTCTCCCTGGCTTTGCAGATATTAAACCCAGCATTTACTGTCCCTTATTATCAGCTTGATGATATCTCTGCGCAACTAGAAGATTCTCCTGTACTATTTACTCTGTAGGCGTAAAAAGGATTCAATCGATAATAATTATAATGGGGCTTCTTTTGTGTGCATGCATATGAGATGGCTGCAAGCTGTGTCGATGAGCCGTATTACAGCTTGGATTTGTAAATCACTAACTTTAATTTCTGCCTGGCATTATCTTTCTAGAAACGAACAAAATGATAAAAATTTAATTTCTGCCTGAGCAGGATGAACACTATTGGGTCTATTTGGCATTAGCTCTAGAAGCAATTTTGCAGAGGAGCAAAAGAAAAGGCCGTTTCTTTGATTTTTTTTTTATTGACTGAACAGCCGAGGCTGCAGAAATGACAACTCCTCCGTTTCGGCTCCTCTAAAGAAACATTAAAGGACGAGCCATGCCAAACGAGCCTTATATATACTGTCCTTTATCCTAGACTCGAGAATTAGAGTGCGTTTTATATATTCTCTTGAACATATTTGACAAACAGAAATGATTGGACCTAAAATGTATTTCTTGGCATCTCCGGTTGTGGAGGGCCTGGTTCGAAATATTCTGAGCACACTAATTTGTAGAATATTCATGCACTGATTCTTCTGTTATTTAAGTGAGGGAAGTTATAAACTGATAAACGTGTGTGCCTGCCTCACTGGCGCCATGCGTGCGGCGTGAGCAAGAACCAGCACATCATGTGTGCCCAGGAGATTTAATTATTAATTATTTTATTAAAGCTGCCAAAATTAGGACTGAAAGCTAGTACTGTGGTTTTACTGTTTTGTTTCCACTTGTACTCTTTCCAGATTCCTATTTATGTTCTTTGGTGAGCAGAATTAATTAGTATTATCTTTATATGTGAAGATTTAATTCCTTTCCACACACATCTTTACATTAGTAGATTGTACTGTAACAATGAAAATCCTCATGCTCAAGAAAGTACTCCATAATTTAGTGGCATTGACTTGGGCTTGGGCTTAGAGTTGTCTCCTTTTCAAACTATATTGTTATTTTCATATATAGTAAGTCAAACTGACCAAGTTTAATTAAAATTACACCAACATCCACAAGATATTTTTCTGTTAAACTCTCAAGAGAATATATTTTGAAAGTGTATTATTTGAATTTGGTGTGCTAAGAGCATCTCCAAGAGCTCCAAAAACAACTTGCTATTCTATAATTTTTGGCAAAAACACAAAAAAACTTCTCCAACAACTTGGTAAACCAACTTGCTAAAATAGGCACTTGGGAAAAAACCCCTCCGCGCGCGCAAAGATCCGCGCGCGGAGAGGGCGTGCATCGCTGCTCGCATGCTCGCATCGCATCGCTGTTGGCCGCTCGCTGCTCGCATGCTCGCATCGGATCGCTGCTGGCCGCTCGCTGCTCGCATGCTCGCATCGCATCGCTGCTCGCATGGTTGTTGGCCGCTCGCATCGCTGTTGGCCGCTCGCGTCGCTGCTCGCATCGCTGCTGGCCGCTCGTGCTCGCATGCGCCGCCCGCTGCATCGCTGGCCGCTCGCATCACTGCTCGCATGCGTTGCTCGCATGCGCCGCTCGCCAGCGCTCGCTAGCGCTCACCCGCTGCATGCGCCGCCGCACACTTCGCCGTGGTTGAGTACCCTACGGTGCTCAATATTTTGATGGGAAATACTCAAAAGTTTCGCTTTTTCATTACGATCGCGTAGGATCAAACCTCATTCGATTTGGTGCAGCCGTTGTCGAGAAATCGCGAGTCAAAATTTTCACCCCGCCGGTCAACGTCGTGTTCTATTCTTCTGGTCATCCGAAATAGACAATGACATATGGGTCCCATCTGTCATCCTCTAATTTTACCACGTTAATACTGCCAGTTGTTGGAGACAGACCATTTTTTCACTTGAAAAATAATATACCAAGTTGCTATAACCCAAGGTTTACCAAGTGAATTTTAGGGAATTGTTGGAGATGCTCTAATAGAACTCACATAAAACCCCTACTGACATGCCGCTCACCTGGCGCGGGCCTTACAATGGAAGTAGCCCAAGGACTAGAGCTTCCCCTAGGATCCCTACCTTCCATGCATGAGACCATGACATATGTAGGCACGGCTTCCAGAGTTTGTTTATCTCGTGATGGAAGAAGTATATCGTAGGCTGCTACTGACTATTACTCCGTACTGTATACCAGCTACGTAGGCAGCTAGCAGAAGGCCGCTGTGAGAAAGTCGTAAAAAGAACGGTGGATATGACGCAGAAGCTGCAGAGGCGGCGACCGATCTCCTGGGCATTAAATGAATGAATGCCGCCAAATAACCTAGCTAGCTGCGGTGCGTGGACTCGTCGCGATCATGCATGTAACGAGAGCGCCCTAGCTAGCTGAGCTGCTATCCATTGACGACCTCCGCGATGGTTTCCCGTAGCTTTCTCACCGATTTTCTTGCCTATAATAACAATATGGCTCTCCTCGATCTGCTGCTTTGGCATGGCACACGCCGAAAGGGAGTGAGAAGGTCCGAAGGTCCATTTGGCTTTCGGTACATACGTCTGTCTTCTTGTGGGATTTTGTCGTCGTTGCTCCTCATCGTTCTGTTGTGATGAGGCGGTTTGACGTATGCGTCGTCGACGACGACTGTTTTGTTTTCATGCATGTTGAATGTGTAGCATTTCCTCCTTCATGCATCGAGTTGAGGACTAGTATTGCTACATGCTCAAGTCCTTTAGCACCACCTATTATGCCGATAGGTCGATGCATGTTGACTTTGGAGATATGCATGCTACCTAGCCACATTATATTAGGGAGAATTTTCATCTACTTAGTTATGATAATTAATTTGGACCGTTCTTTTCAATAACACATGATATATGGCTTTTCTTTTCTAAAAGGAAAAACATGAGATGGCTTTGGATTTGATTATTTCGGAGCAACTTGAGCGACACTTCACAAATCGGGATCCTTTTTTTTTATTTGAGGCTCCTTCTCCATTTTTAAAAGTTTTTATTTTTTCATATATAGGGCCAATCTATTTTAGTAGACACGAGCATATGAGAACCACTCATCATTTTTCTCCTATACGGCCATATCCACCGTTGCTCCAATCAATAAAACAGTGAGCGGTTCTATGGTGAGTGGAGGACAACTCATCGGGAAGAGGTCGTGTTGGAGCATCACAAAAGACATAGTTCTATGCTACGTGGAGGGACTTGCCATGACGAAGGCAGAGATGGACAACGTAGGGGAGGAAGGTGTCGGGTACCTAGATTAGAGGGTCCTAAAACTGGGTGGATTAAAGATGAGCCAACTAGCTTTGCTCCCCTCTAAAAATCCCCAGAAACTGACTGAAGAAACCCCTAATCCTCCTCATACTGGGCCGGCCCACTGGCAGGCCCACAAGGCCACAAAGCCTTCTAACTCGAGCGGCAGCCGCTCACCCGCCCGAGAAAGAAGTACGGAAACCGCTCGAGCGAGCGACCGCTCGAGACAGTGACGTAAACCGCTCGAGCGAGCGACTGCTCGAGACGGCGACGTAGATCGCTCGAGCGAGCAACCGCTCGAGCCGGGGACGGAGAACGCTCGAGCGAGCAACCGCCCGAGTCTGCCCGCAATAATTGCCCATCCAGAACGCGCACATGGCTACAGGGCTCAAACAGCACCAAAGTACTCTGACACCGCCTAACCCCATGGCTACAGGGCCCGCAATAGTGGGACGTGCGCCGGTCGCCTCCGCCATTACGCTGCCCATCCCCTGGATTCGAGGATGGCAGGTGCCACTGTGGAGCCATGCCACGCACTGTGCCACGTGCGACACCCCCTTTAAACGCCATAGTCAAACCCCCGTACCGTCAAACACGTCGTGCCGTCCCATCGCTCGGGTCGACGACCTCTCGAGGCATACCCCGACCCCTCGAGAAATGATGATAGACGTGACTGGCGTACAGGGCGCGCAGTGACCCGTCCATCCCACCTCGACGGCCACTCGCCGGGGTTCCCGGGCAAGCCGTCACGACCCACGCCTCGATTGCATCAGCTCGCGTCAGCTAAAGGGCGGCCAGGACATCCTTACCCATACTGCTACAGGCTCGGACCGGATAAAAGCATGGATCCAAAGGCTCGAATCGGATCGAGAGGGGCAGCCACAGTTCCAGCGACCCGACCCGACGCCCATACCTCGACGTCACGCACACGATTGCCCTACCAACTCTTGTACTCCTGAGCCTCCCCTTGGCCTATAAAAGGGGATGCCAGGGCCTAGTTTAGGGCAGGTTCCTAAGTTCATACGCACACCACACACACACTCACGCTTCCACCCGCAAAGTCTCAGGACTGCCTTGTACTCACCCCTGTACGGGCACCTAGGTGCAAGATAATACAAGTCTCCTCCCCCCGCTGGACGTAGGGCTTTCTTTTGCCCGAACCAGGATAAAAATCTTGTGTCCTTCTTGCATCACCATCCGGATTAGGGAGCACGCTTAGAAATTTACTCGTTGGTGTGACACCCCCCGGGGTACGAAACACCGACAGTTGGCGCGCCAGGTAGGGGGACTGCGTGTTTCGCCCGATTCCCGCCATTCTCCGGATGGCATCACCCACTTCCTCGCTTCCGTTCGCTACGGTGATCTGGTTTGGGAGCTTAGAGTTCGTGTCGCTCGGTACAGGCCACGACATGGCTCTGCTCTCGATCGGTGAACCAAGTGGGGGACGCGCTTCACCCCCACGCGCTGGTGGAGTCGTGCGCAGGCCGCACCACCATGGCTCACCACCAAGGCGCAGGTGCCACTAGCGCCAGCGTCATCACCTGCCCACGCAGTGTCCAGAGCACACTGCTGATGTACCCTCCCAGCCGGACGCCATGGCACACCCAGCAGGGGTGCCGAGCGCGCGACAGGGAGTGGCACGTAGGCGGGAAGCTCTCGACGTGGATCCTGGCTTCACGTTCGCCATGCGTTCGCCGAGAGAGCCTGGCGTGGCACCTCGAGCACGCGCACGGCCGACGTCGCCTAACCTCTTGCCGCACGGGCTCTATCGAGCCCGTCGCAGGCTCCCGTTCGGGCTCACCAACTCCGCCGCCGCGTACACCAACGAGACCCAGTCAGCAATGGAGCCGCAAGAGGAGACCCCTGGCCCCCTCTTGCGTGCCGCCATGAACTTGGAAATCGTGTGGCCGGCATCAGTGGACCGCGGGTTTGATAGGGCGCCCGGCTCACAACGTCGCACCACGGTCGGGAACATGCGCCGCTGGATCGAGGAGGAGAGTACGGGAAGGCCCTGGACTCCGTCCGGCGCTGACCCCGACTCCGATGACTCGGATTCAGGGTGCTATGACCCGGCTCGCGAGTGTTTCGCCTCGAGAACGACGTTCCGTCGGACGATGAGACCGAGGGACGACGCCGGCGGCGGCCGCGGCGGCCCGGCCCCGCCCGTCGGAACGCCGGTTCTCGGAACACCAGCGGCTGGAGCCTTGCAGGTAATCGAGCCACGCGAGGAGCCACCGCAGGGGCAGAACAACCCATGGCTTGAAGACGATGTTCGAGCGGCGCAATGGGCACAGCTCCAGGAGATCGAGTCTAAGATGGACGCGGATCGCGCAAATCTGGAGCTGCTCAAGCGCGCCTTCGAGCAGAACCAACCTCCCCCTCCTCGAGCTCTAGGCGCTCGAGGAAAGGCACGAGGCGTCCTCAACCGCATCGTCAACGACGGGCGGCCAGAGGTGCCGATCGAGCCAGCCCATTTCCCTCGAGCAAGCCAAAATGTCCTTGCAGCAGCCATGTTGCTGCGAGACATGCCTGCACCCTCGAATCCGCACGCGCTACGGATATGGGACGAGGACCAGGGGCTCCTCCAAGTCGCGGCCGTTCAGCAGGCCGAGAGCTCGGCCTCAAGACAACGCGAGGCGGCCCCAGAGCAACCCCGGAACGAAAGGGAGGGCTCCGTCCACCAAGAGGCACCCCCTCGAGGCGGCAGGGGCCCCGCTCGAGACCGCATCCTCGATAACCGCGCGCCTCAAGATGCGCGACACGACATCAACGACAATCGACGACGCAAGGCCGCGGGCGCCGAGGACCGTGGCTACAAGGCCCATCGAGGGTGGCGCTATGACAGCGACGAGGACCGGCAGGCTCCTGAGCCGCCGGGCCCTCGAGTCTTCGATCAAGCCATCCGCAAGACACCATTGCCCAACCCGTTTCGACCCCTACGAGCGTGGTCAAATACAACGGGAGACCAAGCCGAGCTCGGGTTGGGCGACTTCCGGGCCGGCCCGCCCCGGGAGGGCTCGAGAGGATAAGGCAATCATACGCCGGCTTCCTCTTTTCTCTCTCGACACCGCTCGATGGTGGCTCGAGGAGCTCCCCCAACCCAAATCTACGATTGGACCGACTGTCCCGGATTTTCGAGGGGAACTTCAAGGGCACATACATCCGACCGGGCAACTCGTGGGATCTCCGCAACTATAAGCAAAACGCCACGGAGTCCCTCAGAGACTTTGCTCGACATTTCTCCAAGCTGCGCACCGAGCTGCCGCACATTCCCGATCACGACGTCATCCTGGCGTTCGTCTCGGGCACCACGTGCAAAGAGCTCGTGCGGGAGCTCGGGCGCAATCACTCCTCCTTGGGAAGGCCCGTTCATCGTGGTCGAAGTGCTGAGGCCGGGGACCTACAAGTTGGCCGACGAAGACGGCTCGATCCTCACCAACGCATGGAACATCGAACAGCTACGTCGCTTTTTCCCCTAGGCCTCGATGCCTTGTACATTTCTCGTTTAGATGTACCATTAATATGAAAGAATAAAGACCCCACGAGTCTGTTTATTACTTTCAATTCGTTCATATGCAAGGAGGGCTCGACTTTGTCTCCACAAAGTCAAGCCCCCTCGGGGGCTAGACCAGGGGGGGACCCCCCTGAAGTCCTCGAAAAAACGCGCTTAGTTTTTTCAAGAACGCTCGACGCACTCTTTTCCCTTCCCGCCTTGAGTTTTTTCAAAAACTAAGTGCGTACGTCAGCTCAAGACCTTAGAGCCGGGACGGTCGAGCCCAAGGTCACCCACGCTTCCGAGCCACGGTACCCCAGCTCATCTCCCCTCGAAGTGATTCGAGCACGGCACTCGCACTTAGTTAAAAAGAAACAAAGGCAAGGGATAAAAGATAACTCGAGAAACAAAGAAAAAACTAAGGCACACTTACACAAAACATAAGCATAATGTTTAAAGGCCACTCGGGCCACTTCACAACCAAAGTATTTTCTTACAAGGGCCTTGTTGCCCAAATCTTGGCTCGCAGGCCAGTCAAAAACTACTCCACATCAGGAGGAAGGACCTCAGGCAGGAAGCTCTCGGCAAGACGCACCCCGGGCTCCTCGGCGTCGACCTTGAGCTGCTCAATCCGGGGGTTCACGCCACCCTCCTGCTCGTCTTCTGTATAGGTGAAGCCGCCGGCGATGGCCTCCATCCCGGTCTGGGCAGCCTCTCTCGAGAGAGCAAACCCGGAGTAGAAGATGGCCATGGTCCGGCGCGCAGCAAAGACGAGGGCCTCCCGGACGCGGCCCCGCATATGAGCGCTGAGCTCGACGACCCGGCTGGCGTAGCCTTTGCCGGCGTCCAGCCCCTCGACGTCCACCACGGCGCAAGACCCCGTGGTGCGCGAGGGTGTCGATGGCGCCGGTGATGTGGGCTTTGGCCGAGATCTCGCCATCAGCCAGCGCGTGGGCCGAATTGGCGTCCTCACGTGCCGCCGCCAAGTCCGCCTCCAGACCTGGAAAAGAATGACGAGAGTCAAGCGCTCGAGCAGCGCGCAAGAATCACATACGGAAAAGAAGGCTAGAAGGCTCGAACTACTTACGGGTGCAGCGGGTTGAGAGCCCTTGCTCGCGCTCGAGCGCCTGCGTGAGCTCGGTCTCCTTCCTCTTGAGCGCACGCCCGACATCACGCTTTTCCACCCGCAGCTCCTCGTAGGCCTTGCCGGCGCCCTGGATAGCGAGGTCCTTCTCCGTCACTTTCTGACGGAGATTGGCCACCTCCGTCTGGAGATCGCTCGCCCGTTTCTTCTCCGCTTCGAGCGCGCTCGCAAGGGCCTCTTTTTCGGCAGTTTCTCGGGTGACCGCCGCTTGCAGGTCATTTGCGTACGCTTCAGCGGCGGCCTTGTCCTTCTCGAGCTGCTCCGCCTGCTGGCACTTGGCCTTGTAGCTTCTTAACGCAATGGCCGCGTCCTT
Organism: Themeda triandra; assembly: GCA_018135685.1. NCBI lineage: Eukaryota > Viridiplantae > Streptophyta > Magnoliopsida > Poales > Poaceae > Themeda > Themeda triandra. The sequence goes on along the minus strand of JAENPR010000119.1, from coordinate 626,679 downwards.
CTTGAGCTGCTCGAAGACCCCTTGCAGCCGCTCGTGCTCTTGTTGAGCGGTCTCCGCCTCCCGCGCGGCTTGGGCGAGCTTGTCGTGGGCCTCCTGTTGAACCGCCTCCGTCTCCTGCGCCGCTCGGGCGAGCTCGTCTTGAGCCCTTTTTGCATCTCCCTTGGCAGCGTCCAGGGCGGCGTTGGCCTCCCGGAGAAGCCGGGCAGAACGGTGCAACTCCGCCTCAGCATCCTGCCCCATGCGCACATATCGCCGGATCTGGTCCTCGCTCTCGCGAAGGGCGCGGATGTGGACCGACTTGGCGTATGAGCAGCTCTGCGCCGTCTGAATCACGAAAAAGGAAAAATCAGACACAAACTACGATAAGTCCAAATGAAAAACGACCGTGCTCGAGAATACTCACTGAGGAAAGCCGGGGCAGGTCCTCGGAGACGAGTGACAGAGCGGTCTTCAGAGCATGCTCAAGCCACTGCCGGCGCTCCTCAGCCTCCGTGTGCGCCTCGAGCTCCTTCTGATCATTCACCACGATCGCAGGAGCCTCGTGGTCGAGGGGGTCGGGAAGCACCAGCGGCGGCCTTTCCCATAGAGGGAATTCCTCCCGCATCTCCTTGTCGACGGACGTGTGGAGCCTCCTCACCGCATCCAAGTCGACGTCCGCCGTCACCACCCGCTCGGCCAGGGTAGGCGGGCGTTGCGGCTGACTCCTGGAGGATGACGCCTCTTGGGCGAGCACCGCGCCTCGATCCGCCTCCGCTCCTCGATCGACACATCGGTGGGCTCGGTGGGTCCGAAGCCGACCGTCCGCATATGGCTGTCGACGATGGTGGACGCCGTCTGCTTCCTCTGGGCCTCCTCCCAGTGGTCGGCCTCGGACATACCGGTGAACCTCACCTCACTCGTCGTCGACTCGGGCACGAGGTGGGGCACCATAACCTCCCTCAGCTGCTGCAGTGGCAGCGGCGCCTGATACCGCACCAGACGGAGCTCCCTAGGTGGCTCCTCCCTAGGTGGCTCCTCCCCTCGCACACCGTCCTGATGCTCCCCGCCGCCTGCGGCGGTGGGTTGCTCTGCCTGCTCCTCCACCTTCTCTTCCTCCTGAGCGGCGGCGGGGTGCTCCTCGGACGCCCCCTCTTGCGCCATGGTTTGGGCCTCCCCTTGCTCGACCGGGGAAGCCTGGGGCACTTCGACCCGTTGCCCAGCGGAGGGGTCGACCTCCAAATCCCGAGGGGGGGTAGGGGCCCAGCTTGGCTGAGGCACGGGCACTTGGCCCGCCTCCTGCATCTCCACGTCATCCACCGGCCGATCGGTGGCCGCCGGCGTCTCCTCCTCCTCCTTCTCCTTGCGCTCCTCCTCGAGCTGGCGCAGGCCAATCGGCCAAGGAGTCTTGGAGCCCGAGCTCGGACTCTCGTCCTCGAGCGTAATCGGCTGTTGCTCCGACCCGGCTCCCATCGCCGGAGTGGTGGCCGCCGTCGCCCCTTTGTCGCCGGCCACCGTGCCGCTCGGCACGACCGGCGACGATGATGTCTCGAGCGGGAAGACAGTCGAGGCCGTGGTGGTGGTGGTTGCCTTCTCTCCCACTACCGTGGTCACGGCCCCGGCACCTGCACGAGATGCAGCCACCATCAGCTTGCCGCGCTTGATCGCGTCCTTGGCCCGCGCTAACCAAATCGGAGTAGAAGGAGGAAGAGTCACTCCACCTGAAATAGACGGGGTGCCGCTCGAACCCCCTGAGACCTTCAACTTCTTTGAAGGCAGGATGGGAGGAAGGGACAGCAAGGACTGCAGAGGACGCTTGGTCCTGAAAGAAAGAGAAGAACAAAAAATAACCATGGTGGGAAATTCGCAAGCCAAACGGGAAGATGATAAAAAGAGATCTGGTCGAAAAACTTACCCTGTGGTCGAAGTGGTGCTGCTCGAGCCACCCGGCTTGCTCGAGTCGCTCGGGGGCTTCCGACCCGAGGGCTGGTCCCCGAATCGCTCGAGGACTTCGAACCTCGAGCCCACCGCTCGTACCGCTCGGGGGCTTCGCGCGCGCCGACGGACGGCTCGAGGCGCTCGGGGGCTCCGCGGCTTTGGTGGCCTCCCCCGCTCCTGCCAACTCCTTGGCCGGGTCCGGCGTGGGGTCCCTCTGGGGATCCTGAGTCTGGCGGGTCGAGGTCCGCTCAGACCGGCGACCGCTGGAAGGAATCTGGCGCTCGACGGGTTGCTCGCCGGGCTGCACAGAAGACGATCTGCGCACATTTGCAGTCTGATGCTGCCGGGTGTGCGCGCCCGATGAAGATGAATGGCGACGGGAGGAAGAGTCCCGCCGCGTCGGAGACGGCGCCCGACCGCCGTGGCTGGAACGGTGGGGTGACTCCTCCCGCCGCCCCGCTCGGGTCGGTGACGGCGAGCGAGCACCATGGCTGGAGCGGCGAGACGACCCCTCCTGCTGGCCCGCTTAAGCCGACGACGAGTCCCCGCGCAACTTGAGACGGGGCGGCACCAGGGACACCTCCTGCGCGCGAGATCGAGGGGGCGTCAGCGCTCGAGCGGGGGTGGCCCCGTCGCTATCAGTCGCCTCGTCGTCCTCCTCATCATCCTCCCCCTCGTCCTCATCGGTCGAATCCAGGCTGGGGCTCCAGTCGCACGGATTCGCGTCCAGGCTCATCATCCGTTCCCGGCGGCGCCTGGACTTACGCTTCTCCCTCTCCTCTAGCTCGCGGGCTTTCTTTGCTTTCTCCTCCCTCCTCGAGAGAGCTACCGCGTGTTCTCGATCGTTTTTCAAGCGTCTTACCTCGCGGTCGGGCGTGTCCTCCTTCACCGGGGACACCGAGTCCGCGTGGTCGATGATATCCTGAAGAGGCACACCTCGATAAGAATAGCTCGAATAAAAGGAACGACGAGAAAGACCTCGAAAGAACTTACATAGCCGAGCAGGTTGTTGACCGGGCGCATGGGGAAGAGGCCGACTTGATTCCCCCCAAAGTTCCTCCCGCCGTTGATCGCCTCGCGCACTCGAGCCACGATCATGGCGGTCGAGAGGGGTACGTCTGACATCCGGCTGGCCTCGAGCGCCTCGGGATCGGCGTTCTCCGTCATCGGTCCCGGCCCGCGGCGGGCGCTCGGCGAGCGGGATCACCGGCGGGAGTGGAACTCGGCGACGACGTGGGCGAGGTTGAAGGTGAGGTTGCCGGCCCTCCGGCGACGGAGGCTTGCGATGGCATCGAGCAGGGGGTCGAGACGGGGCTGAAGCTTCTTCGGCTGACCGTAGATCCAATTTTCACCGGGCGCGGTCAGCATGGCGCCGGTGTACTCCGGGAAGTGGTTCCCCTCATTACGGAGGTAGAACCACTCCGCGTCCCCACCCGGCGTTATTTGACGCCCATGTGCCGGTCGCCCGGCCTCCCGCCTCTTCAAGCCGATCGAGCGAGCCCGCTCGGACGTAGCGGCGGGCCTTCGGCTTCTCTTTCTCCTTCTCTTTCTCCTCTTCCCCCTCCTCGTCACCATCATCGCCGTCGTTGTCGTCACCACCGCCGCTCACCGCCTTGGTGAACAGCGTCGCCTTGAAGACGTGGATGAACAGGTCCCACTGCGGCGCCATACCAAGGTACCCCTCACACACGGCGGCGAAACTGGCCGCGTGTGAGATGGAGTTCGGATTGAAGTGCTTGGAGCTCGACCCCAAAGTGGTGGGGAGCGCCCGCATGAAGCGGCTCGGCCGCGCCCCAAGTCCCCGCCGGTGGAACTTGACGAAACTCGGGACGTAGCCGGCGGAACCACGGGCTCGAGGTGGTCGTCCTCCCGGCACTTGCCACTCCGGCGGTCCCCCCCCGGGTTGGGGAGGAGCAACCCGCCGTTGACAAGGTTCGTCAACGTCGCCTCGGTCACCGTGGACCGAGGCCACGGGAGCGCGTCGTACATCACCACCGGCGTGGGAGGCTTGGCGGGCTCCTTGCCCTTGCTACCCCCAGCGCCCTGGCCGGAGCCTTGGCCCGCCTTCTTGCTTGGCTTCACCATGGCGTCGGCGGAAGGACGGCGGCGAGATGGTGGAGCAGGAACGGCAGCAGAGCGCAGTGGCGGTGGCGCGGAGAACGGCGGCGCAAAGCACAAACGCGGTCGCAAGCAAGCGCGGCGGCGGCGGTCGCAGGCAAGAACGGTGGCAACAGCGGCAGTTGCGAACTAGGGCGACGGCGATTGGATCTGGGAGCGGAAACGCAACCGGCGGCAAGAAAGGCCAGAATGCTGGGAAGAGGAACCGGAAGCCCACCCCTCCATATTTATAGAGCCCAAGTCGATCCGCGTGAATCGCATCCAACGGCCCAGATCACGCCATCCAACGGCCGCGCGCCCCTGGCGGACTCGACAAAAAACGGTAACCGCATTTACTACCTCTGACAACTGCCACCTACCTCCACACACCGGGCGCACGCGTCGCGAGACGGAGCGGAACCGTCGCCGAGCCACGATCATCATGACGCGCCGGTTTCTGCCTAAAAAGGCGCGCCGCCAGTAACGGACGAATTCCTCTCGGCTGGCGCAACGACGGGACGTCTCGAACAGACGGTTCCTTACACGGTAAGATAGCCTGGGATTCTGGTCCCACCTGTAAGACTCGAGGGAGCGGAGGCTGACCCACGAACGGGTTCGAACAGCCGCCCTCGAGCACTCGAGTTAGGGGTGCCTCTGGGAAAGGTCCCTCGAAAGGGTCCGCTCGAGAACGATCTCCCGAAACCCAAAGGCACGTCCAAGGCAAGGCGCTGAGCTTCCAAGAGATCCCGTCGACGGGAGGCACTCGAGCCGCCGGTACCCTCGAGCGGGGCCGGTCCCCTAAAAGCTAGGCGCCCAGCTCTAATGAGAGCGCCCCCGGGCCTCGACGCCGCCTCCCCTCGAAAGGAGACGGACTCTCACTTGGACTCCCCGCTACCAGCTCACAGGGAGACTTGGCCCTCGCTCGACCGCGAGTAGCGTCAGTCCTCCCACCACTTGGATCTGATCCAAGAGATCCAGCGACAAACTGGATCACGACTCTAGCCCAGCCATTCGAGGCTCGGGGGCTCGAGTCACACCGATAACCTCCTGGACATGGGAGGAGCGGGGAGATGCACGAGGGCTCGAAAAATCATTAAACCCCCTGCCTCGAGCTACTACAACTCCAGTTAATAACGTTCTTGCCCAAGGCAACTCATTTCAAAGCCCCCAGAGGAATGCCTCATTCCTCTGGGGCCTCGGGGGCTACCCCCGCGGGGGACGCTCGCGCGCCCCCCACGGAAAAACAAGAAATTTGCCCCTCGAAACGAAACAACACAACCCCAAGTCTAGGTACTTCAACTCCACTTCATGATCCCTTACTTGAAGTTTCACAATCAAGCAAGGGCTCGGGGGCTACTGTCGGGTACCTAGATTAGGGGGTCCTAAAACTGGGTGGATTAAAGATGAGCCAACTAGCCTTGCTCCCCTCTAAAAATCCCCAGAAACTGACTGAAGAAACCCCTAATCCTCCTCATACTGGGCCGGCCCACTAGCAGGCCCACAAGGCCACAAAGCCTTCTAACTCGAGCGGCAGCCGCTCACCCGCCCGAGAAAGAAGTACGGAAACCGCTCGAGCGAGCGACCGCTCGAGACGGCGACGTAAACCGCTCGAGCGAGCGACCGCTCGAGCCGGGGACGGAGAACGCTCGAGCGAGCAACCGCCCGAGTCTGCCCGCAATAATTGCCCATCCAGAACGCGCACATGGCTACAGGGCTCAAACAGCACCAAAGTACTCTGACACCGCCTAACCCCATGGCTACAGGGCCCGCAATAGTGGGACGTGCGCCGGTCGCCTCCGCCATTACGCTGCCCATCCCCTGGATTCGAGGATGGCAGGTGCCACTGTGGAGCCATGCCACGCACTGTGCCACGTACGACACCCCCTTTAAACGCCATAGTCAAACCCCCGTACCGTCAAACACGTCGTGCCGTCCCATCGCTCGGGTCGACGACCTCTCGAGGCATATCCCGACCCCTCGAGAAATGATGACGAACGTGACTGGCGTACAGGGCGTGCAGTGACCCGTCCATCCCACCTCGACGGCCACTCGCCGGGGTTCCCGGGCAAGCCGTCACGACCCACGCCTCGATTGCATCAGCTCGCGTCAGCTAAAGGGCGGCCAGGACATCCTTACCCATACTGCTAAAGGCTCGGACCGGATAAAAGCATGGATCCACAGGCTCGAACCGGATCGAGAGGGGCATCCACAGTTCCAGCGACCCGACCCGACGCCCATACCTCGACGTCACGCACACGATTGCCCTACCAACTCTTGTACTCCTGAGCCTCCCCTTGGCCTATAAAAGGGGATGCCAGGGCCTAGTTTAGGGCAGGTTCCTAAGTTCATACGCACACCACACACACACTCACGCTTCCACCCGCAAAGTCTCAGGACTGCCTTGTACTCACCCATGTACGGGCACCTAGGTGCAAGATAATACAAGTCTCCTCCCCCCGCTGGACGTAGGGCTTTCTTTTGCCCGAACCAGGATAAAAATCTTGTGTCCTTCTTGCATCACCATCCGGATTAGGGAGCACGCTTAGAAATTTACTCGTTGGTGTGACACCCCCCCGGGGTACGAAACACCGACAGAAGGGTTCTCATTGACGAAGGAGGTGGCCATGGAGTCAACAAGCGGCTAGGGATCCACGCTAGAGGATGGGCCATCAGCCTGACCGGTCTCATCAGGGTCGTAGGTGGCCGCAGAGGATCCAACTGGGCTAGGGAAAGAGTTATTAGAGGGAGTCGCCCCTGTCTTGCAAGATACAATGCCAAGCACGAGGCGGGGATGAGAAGGGGTGGGCATGGGAGAGGAAGGAGTCGTGCATGAGAGCAAAACCGGTGAACCGACGAATTGGTGCAGACTCGGGTGCATTCGTTGGAGACTTGGATTGAGGGCCGATCGATGGTGAGATTTGAGGGGCTACATAATACCTCCTCCGTTCCAAAATATAAGTTGTTTTGACTTTTTTGGTTCATCTATTTTGCTATATATCTAGACATATTATTATTTCTACATATATTGTAAAATAGATGTACCAAAAAAAGTTAAAGAGACTTATAATTTGGAACAGAGGAAGTAGTACGTGACTTTAAGTAAGGATATGTTGAAGCTGTGTTTTTTTTTGTTTAAGCCCCTGAATTTAGATTTCGCAGGTCCCAAATAGAGTCTTTACTATCTACTGGATTTTCTTTTTTTGTGAACTTGAGCATGCTAATTCTTTGAATGGACTTTATTTGCACAACATTATTATAACTGGGCGCTGCATGCATATATGCACCTGTAGGGACGGTATGGACGGCAACGGCGCACATCATCACGGCCGTGATCGGCTCCGGCGTGCTGTCGCTGGCGTGGGCGATGGCACAGCTGGGGTGGGTGACCGGGCCAGTGACCCTGGTGCTGTTCGCGGCGATCACCTTCTACACCTGCGGCCTCCTCGCCGACTGCTACCGCGTGGGCGACCCCGTGACGGGCAAGCGCAACTACACCTACACCGAGGCCGTCAAGAGCAACCTGGGCGGCTGGTACGTCTGGTTCTGCGGCTTCTGCCAGTACGCCAACATGTTCGGCACCGGCATCGGCTACACCATCACAGCTTCCATCAGTGCTGCGTGAGTCGTCGTCGCCCCTTTATTTTCTTCAGCCAGCTACGTAGTACTTCCATGAACTTGCTGCGGATGACATGGCATGAACATGCAGGGCCATCAACAAGTCTAACTGCTTCCACAGGCACGGCCACGACGCCGACTGCAGCCAGAACACGAGCGCCTACATCATCGGCTTCGGCGTGGTGCAGGTCATATTCAGCCAGCTCCACAACTTCCATAAGTTGTGGTGGCTCTCCATCATCGCCGCCATCATGTCCTTCTCCTACTCCATCATCGCCGTCGCGCTCTCCCTGGCGCAGATCGTGTCGGGCCCAACGGGGAAGACCACCATGACGGGCACGCAGGTCGGGGTGGACGTCGACTCGGCGCAGAAGGTGTGGATGACGTTCCAGGCGCTGGGAAACGTCGCCTTCGCGTACTCGTACGCCATTATCCTCATTGAGATCCAGGACACGTTGCGCTCCCCGCCCGCCGAGAACAAGACCATGCGCCGGGCCACCATGATGGGCATCTCCACCACCACCGGCTTCTACATGCTGTGCGGCTGCCTCGGCTACGCCGCGTTCGGCAACGCCGCGTCGGGGAACATCCTCACCGGGTTCGGCTTCTACGAGCCCTTCTGGATCGTCGACTTCGCCAACGCCTGCATCGTCGTGCACCTCGTCGGCGGCTTCCAGGTCTTCTGCCAGCCGCTCTTCGCCGCCGTCGAGGGCGCCGTGGCGGCGCGGTACCCGGGGTCCACGCGCGAGTACGGCGCCGCGGGCCTCAACGTGTTCCGCCTCGTGTGGCGCACGGCGTTCGTGGCCGTCATCACGCTGCTGGCGATCCTGATGCCCTTCTTCAACAGCATCCTGGGCATCCTCGGCAGCATCGCTTTCTGGCCGCTCACCGTCTTCTTCCCCGTCGAGATGTACATCCGACAGCGGCAGGTGCCGCGGTTCAGCACCAAGTGGACAGCGCTGCAGAGCCTCAGCTTCGTCTGCTTCCTCGTCACCGTCGCCTCCTGCGCGGCCTCCGTGCAAGGCGTGCTCGACTCGCTCAAGACCTATGTACCATTCAAGACGAGGTCCTGAGCTCTTGCCTGCGACGGTTGTTAGTTACTCCATGGTTTGTATGATTCGGCCCTGCGATACGTGAAGCATACTCATGCCTCTTTTTTGGTGGCACCGAAACAGACTATACTTGAGGAAACTCTTGCACGTAATGCGGTTGACTTATCGCGCTCCGTTCGTTACCAGCGGCCACGATCGTTTTTGCAGTTGCCTTCAAACCCAATCCCATCGATGGCTCCGACGCGACGTGACCGCTCACCAGCTGCGACGGCGCCGGCGCCCTACGCCATCAAAGGGTGGCTGTCCCGCTGCCGCCGCTTAACGAGGAGCCAAAACGGCAGGCGCGCAGCCGCCGGTGCCGACGTAGACCCCCTGGCTATCCTGCCGGACGACCTTTTCGGGTCGATCTTGTCCCGGGTGTTCTCGGACGCCGCCGACATCGCCCGCTGCGCCGCCGCGTGTAGGCGCTGGGGTCGCATCGTGGCCGCGCGCGGAGCCACCGACATCTGCCGCTCCCTGCCGCCGCCTGGCCGGTTTCTCCCCCACCTCGCACTCGGCTTCTTCCACGGAGGCACGGACGACGACAACCCCAGGCGGAGGCGGCTGGCAGCTTCGTCGCAGCCGAGCCCGTGGTTCGTGCCCATGGCATCCGCCACCCGCCTCATTGGCTCGCCGTTCCCGGGCCTCCTCCTTGGCGGCAGCCTTTTCCACCACGCGCGTCCGGTGGCGTCCCGCAATGGCCTCGTCGTCCTCGAGCTCTGCAGCGCGGGCGCCCGCCGTGCCGGAGACCTCGCCCTCGGCGTCTGCAACCCGATGACGGGAGACGTGGCCCTTCTCCCGCCCCTCGCGGGCCCCGGCCACGACTACGCATGCGCGCTGCTCACTGCCGACGACCTGCTTGATGAAGACGCACCTCGCCGGCCCGGACTGTTCTTCAGCATTGTCGTGGTCTACAACCGCCATGGCTTCACAGCTCTGCGGTGCTACAGCACCTCCTCGTCCTCGGACGGCGTCGGCGACGGAAGCTGGGGGTCGGAAACCAGGAAACCAGGCGCCAAGATTAAAGGCCACACCCTACGTCATCTAGGCCAGGCCGTCGTGCTCGCCGGGGTGGCCTACTGGCCCATGATCTTAGGGGCTCTGGGCGTGCGCCTCGACGGCGCTGGCGCGGCGGTCGTGGACGTGTGCATGGTGCCATACAGGGATCCAAACGCCCTGCTGGGCTGGCGGCTGCTCGGCACGACGCCAGACGGGAGGCTGAGCTTCATCAGCCTGGGCGTGCTCAAGGACATCTTTCGTGTCAGAGTTGAGAACTTGGACTTGCGAAGCATCGACGACATGAGCACGGCGGCTAGCCGATGGGAGGAGCCCTACTGGATCGGCCTACATCAACTAAAGGTGTCGACGACGACGCAGATCAAGATGCGTTGGCTTTGTGACAAGAGTGGGACGCTGTTCTTCACCGTCGGGGAAGGCGCGAGCACAAGCGGCGCCTTCGCCTTGAACCTCGCGACGAGGTCCTTAGAAAAGCTGGCCGATGGCGCCGAATGCAACTCTTGGACAAGCTTCTGTGGATATGAAATGGACCACACCGCACTCATTGCGTCCATCATATGTCGCTTCACTTAGCTTAGTGACTTACCAGCTCCCCTCTCGTGAGAGAAATCAAAATTTTGAATGAAATGGTTTTATTAGTTGTAACATATTCCACTTTTTAGTTCAGATTTATATTCAACTCTGGAGAAGTTATACTTTCATGGTTTATCTATATCAAATTGGTCACAAAATTCACACATACAGCCCTCACTTTGAGACAACCTAATAGACCTTTTGGTGGCATGACCACACAAGCACTTGTTTTTGTAGTTTTAGAACAAATATTTTTTTGGAAATTTAGCGGCATGCACCACTAAAATGCATATTATGCTGATGCACACCGCCAAGACGAGATTTTGCCTAAAGACACTGGAAATTCGTGGTTCTTTGCTCAGACATAGCACATCGATTATTTTTAGTTACTTTTTAGATTCACAAACAGAGAAGGTGGGTGAAATGATCTTATTGCCCTTCTCTTCAACCTCCAGCCGATCACTGTTTGTTTGCTGTAACGCATTGTTGTAGCCTTTTCTTCTCCGGCGTGGGCTCGTCCTGCTATCGCCAACCTTTGATTGTTTGTCGTCAAGCCATGCCGCACTACGCTGCCACCACCCTATCAGCCCGGTCTTCTCCCACATCCAGTGCTCCCCTAACTTGTCCCACTCCCGACAGCCGTGATCCGCCCTGACCCTACACCTGCGCGCCCGAATCACAGCCACTATTGATGGCCGACGACAGCCCAAGGACCAAGACCTGCCCCGCAGGCTGGTCCGCCCCGTGCTCCCGCCTCCCTCTCTTCGCGCTCCCCCAATTGGCACGATTCTCGCCGACCCGCTCTTCTACGGGTACAGACTGAAGTCTCCATGGTCAACATGACTGAGCTTCGCTGCTCTAACCTCCGCACTCGCCCCTCGACCTATAAAAGCCGCCACTGAGCTCCTCTCCACATGCCGCATCGCCCTGTCATCTCTTCTCCTCCAACACCGCTAATCACCGGTGTCGCCACCATCGCCGAAGCTCGGCTTGAGCTCCGATCTATCCACTCTGGTTGTCCGCACTGATGCTGAGGGCTCTCCAATTTTGCAGAATCCAACTCCACCGCATCCTCCTTGGCGCTACACCGCCCTAGTCTCCTTCTTTGCTGCGAAGCTCACGGCCGGCATGTTCACCATGGTGATGTGTGATGGCAAAAATTAGGGACCAACCGGAGGTTGAAGATGAGGGGAAAAAAGTCATTTACCCATCTCTCTCCATGGATCTAAGAAGTTATGAAAATAATCGGTGCGATATGTCTAAACAAAGAACTGCAAATTTATGGTGTGTTTGGGAAATTCTCATCCTGGCAGTGTCCATCAGCATATTGCACTGGTTCGCACGCTGTTTTCCTTTGCTACCTGAGGAGTGCTTGGTCTTGTCGATTCTTCTCCCTTCTTCAATCAAATTAAGTCTAAATCCTCCAATAGGAGTGCCATCAGGGAGGCTATTGTGGATGCTCCGAGCAATGTGATATAAGTACACCGAGCTATTTTTAGTGATTCTATAGCAGCCCAGACAAGCCTTAGCACCTTGAAGATCCTCAACTCCTCCGACCCATCATTCAGCCTCTCTGTAGTAGGGAGAAGCCAAAGGACCACTTATCTCTACAACTAAAACATTTGTAGAGGAATTGTGCAATTGGACGAGTGAAATCGCCCTCCTTCGTGCACTCACCTTGTGATAGTTCCCAAGCTCGGTGATTTTTAGGTACACCGATAAGTCCCTTTGCCCCTCTCTGCTTCTCTTCTTCCGACCGCAGTGACAAAAGGCCCACCCTCGGCCTCCAGCCCTCTGAACACCTAGCTTCCCTCAAACCCTAGCCACACCCCTCTTCTCACCTAGCAATTTGTGGTAGCGGTAGTGCGTGTGGCCCTCTCCCCTAGCTAGTGGCAACACACGTGACCCCTTCCCTCCTGACTAGCGTGCTCAGCACCATCCTTCTGTTACCCGAACCTCGTCGTCTCTATATCCCCAGTTCATGTGCGCCCATTGCTCATCTCACCGCTTCATCATGACCTACCATGTCGTATCCCTAACCAAGGCCCCAGAACTCACCCTCCTCATTCCCCTAGGTCTGCACCCCGCTACACGTGCAACAGGAGTGGTGGAGCCATCGAGGCTAGACAAGGACGCGTCGTGGCAAACGAGGACGCCGCCAATCTATGAGGGTGAGTCCTAGGACGTCCTCCCATCCTTTATTGTAAGTTCTCCCTCTTGATCTATTCTGCCCTCCTCTAATGCTACCTCTCCACAGTTTATCTTCCAACCTCATGTGACTATATTTGACTAATGCCATCACAACCCTTACTAACAACCTAAACAGAGGAGGATGAAATTCACTCAAGCCCACCATTGAATGGCCCGTGCCTCCCGTCATCTTCGATGTGGTGGCTTAGGGCAAAGCACCTCCTTCGCCGGGGAACCACGCCCCTATTGCTCATTTTTCGTCGCCGCTCTCTAGCGAGCGATGGTGGCGGCCGCGATGGCACTCAAAATTTTGTCTTCTACATCCTTCCTTCCTTCCATCTACCTCTGCAAGCTCACCTAGTAATGGTGTTCATCGGAGCGACCTAATCCATGTCGGTCCTTGTCAGATCTGCCACCTACACCTCAGGATCTGGTGCCTCTAGCCAGAATCGGCCATCCTGTGTGTGGGTCTGTTGGAGTCAAGGTCGCCAGCGCTTAGCTCCCTCGACTCCCCCTGTTGGATGATGGCATGATTCGCCTCCGCTTAGGTCGTATTGCTATGGGAAACCGCTACATCAGGCACCATGGCACGGAGGGGCTTGCGCCCATGTGGCACGGCGAGCAGCCACGCTGCAGCAGGAGCCATGCTCATGGCGTCTCAACGGCCAGGCGGCCCTATTACGGAAGGGTGTGGCTTGCCAGACCCACGGCTCACGACCTTTGGTGGCCTAGGTACCGGCTATGGTGCCTGTGGCAGCACGAGAAACCATCTAGGCCCTAGATCTATGGACAGCAGGCGCTGCAGCTGGTACAACATGCCGATAAGTGGAGTGCTTCTTGGCCTCCACATGGAGGCGTGCTTCTTGGCAATGACAAGGACTCTGAATTATGTATACACCATCCCTTCTCTCTCCCTCCCTCTCCTTCTCCATCCATGCACCGCGCCGGGTCTGGGGCTTGAGCACGCCTGCTCCGCGTCGTGCTAGGGCCATGGCTTAAGCTCGCCCACGTAGGGACGGAGCTCCCCGCACCGCACGGGGACCAGGGTAGAGCTTGCTTGTAGAGCGCTAGGGCCGGCACCACAAGGGCGTAGGGTTTTGTGGGAAAAATTTTCATCACAAAAGCTTATTTTTTCGCCACAAATCAGTCTCTGTGGCGACTTTTTAAGTCATCACAAGTCGTCATAGATACTAGCCTCACAGATACTCTTATAACATAGGCAGCTAGAGTCTGGCTTAAGCAATACAAGATGCACTTGTTTGGTCGCATGATCTAGCTTAGTCAGTATAAGAACTGTTATGTTTAGTTGGTTGCATTGTTTTATAGCGAGAGGTGAGGCGGGCAGATTCGAGCATTAGCTTATTGGGTGGCTTTGTGAAAAGGGCCACCCACTTTGCTGTCAGTTGGCCTGGCTAACAAGTGGTCGGTGGGTTCACCAAGACAAGAAAATGCGAATTTCCGTTCCATTTTCATCATTAGTTCTAGCTGACGAGCCCAATCAAACGACTAAATAATATGTATTGTGAATTAAGACTCATTTGTATACTTATGGTGGAACCTAGCTAGTCGTGTTAGTCGAGAGCATTTACAAAAGTGATAGGAAGGAGCATGTACAAGGACCATTTAAGTATAAGGATGTATTTATTACATTATTTCTTTAAGGTAGCTTAATTAACTACTGTGTTTCATGTAGATATCAGCTATGTATTCCAAAGGAGATCCTTCTGTTTCTGATGAACTGTTTGATCTAGCAAGAGGACCCGATACTAGAGTGACACACTTCTCAAGTTATATGGTCAATGGATGGAGATTTAACACAAGGGACAGAGATACCCTATTTCAAGCACAAAACAGTGGAGTATATGTCAAGGGAGATGTAGGAACTGGAAACAAAGATTACTTTGGTGTCATGGCAGATATTGTGGAGCTTTTATATGGGACTCATAAAGTTGTTCTTTTTAAATGTGATTGGTGGGATGTAGATACAAAACGTGGAGTTAAAGAAGATACGTATGGGTTCATCATGATAAATACTACTCGCAGGTTGTCAACAAATGAGCCATATGTTTTGGCTTCGTAAGCAGAGCAAGTATATTATGTGAATGATACTAAAGATCCTAAATGGTATGTCGTGGTAATTTACCTCGTGATTTTTTGACACTCCTCCCACCGATGAAGAAGATGCCACTACTAAATCAAGTAACTCCAGTCCTGAAGCTTGCCAAGAAAATGAAGTAATAATAATTGCGTCGAATCCAAATAGAATAGAAGATGTTGACACGAGTGTATTGGACACACCTCAAGTTGAAGCGGAAGCTGAAGATATGGTTGTGGCTGTGGAAGGTAATCCAATACTCCATTACGAAGGTGGCATTGGCAGAAGAAGAAATATATGATGACTAGTTATTAATTTGTAATAGAGATGAGAGTTCCATATGTCCTTGTTCTTCGTCTATCTTCAGTACACAATAATAATGCCAGCAATCTCATATATGAACAGTAGCAGACCAAAGTTCACTGAATCAATTTAGGTTGTTCTGCATCTGTTTTGCTGACTGCTCACCTTGCTTGAAACCGGCGAGGGGGAGGGCGCCGGTGACCAGAAGGTGCTGCTGCAGAAGGGGCGCCGCCCGTGGCAGCAGCTCCCCCCGGCGGCCGGCCGGCTCCTTCGCTGGGGTAGGGGACAAGAAGCTATTACTTATATATGCACTTTCAGGGATTAGCATTTCTGTTGCTAGGGCTAAACTGCACTGGCACTTGTTCTTGCTGCTAATGACGGCATGTCAAAGCTGTATGACTTGTTAACTCATTTTCTGGGCATATATGTTTGTAACGTTTCGAATGGTTTAGATCTTAGATGCATAGAAAGATGGCATTATTCTGCATCCTTGCAGTGATTTAGATCTTGTAATACAATACTGTCATCACGAAGTTAAAATGGTGGGAACGTGGCGATGGCAATTGTTAGAAAGTGCTTTGTTTTATCGAGTATTGAATGTGATGTTTTTTGTTAATTCAAAATGGGATGCCTATGTGATATATGACATAAATATACAAGCTATACGTATAAACCTGTGTATACATATTACTTTTACTCTTAAATCTTGGGTATGCGGGCATACAGGAGCATATGTGTTAGTACTACGACTAAATTAAAATTGACAAAATGAAATAATCATATGTGTTAATGAGGAGCTGATGTATAGGCCCTATTTTAATTAAGCTAGCACCTGTAAGTCGTAGCTAGTTTTGTCATAATATTTCCTCAAAAATTATGTCCTTATGGTGTAAATTTTTTTCACTAATAGGTAGCATATTAGTGAGGTAAATATATTATCTGCCACAAATATCTTGTTAAATAGTGACAAAATAATGTTGAGCCACTTGTTCGCCACTAAAGATGTTTTCTGTGGTAAATTAATATTGTGTCACTAATAATGGACACAAGAGTGACGAAAACTTGTTTTTTCACAAATACTATGGTAGACAGTGGCAAATTTAAATTTCGACACAATATTTTCTCACTAAATGTGTGTCTTGTGACAATAATTTATTTTGCCACTAATAAATCTCATATTAGTGGGGTAAGTATTTTGTTGCCACAGATATCTTGCTAAACTGTGGCAAAACAAGGTTTCGCCACTAAAGATATTTTCTGTGGCGAATTAGAGTATTTGGTCACTAATAACCAATACAATAGTGATAAAAATATTTTTTTTGTCACAAATAGTAAGTGCATTAGTGGCAAACATAAATTTCGCCACATCATTTTGTCATTAATCCTTAGTGTCCTTGTAGTGCGGGGAGCTCTCAATGTCGCGCTTGGGCCTGGGCGGAGCTCGCTTGCGCGCACCGGGGCTGAGGCGGTGCTCCCGGCCCGTGCCACACCCGCCTATTCTGCACTTGGTGGCAGGGACCCCTGGGGCTGCGAGGGAGAAGGTGAGGTGGCGAAGCTCGTAGAGGGAGGTGACAAGTGGGTCTAAGGCTTCTTAGCGTTGTGCTCACCCTACGCGTTTAATGCAGTCGCACCAACTCTACTTTTGGCCGACTAGGGCACCAAGGAAGGAGCCAACGCCATCGGTGGAGGAGCTCGGGGAAGGAGGTGTTGTCGCATTGGCCTCAGCCATGCCCGCCTCGCCCGGCACAAGACCGCCGCACCGCTAGGTCACCTCGCCCTTGTCGTGCCCGCCTCACCCGCAGAGCCGTGCCGCCGGGTGACCGCACTTGTGCCACCACCTCGCCCTCGGTCGTGCCCACCTCGCCTGACGCCAGACCGTTGCTCCCGCAAGGCCATGCCGCCGGGCCCGCGAGCTCCTCCAAATCGATTGTTGGTGCTGGAGAGGGTGAGAGGTGGCTGACGGTGGGGTCGTTGCCACGTCATTGTCCATGTCCGTTGCCACGGTGGCAAAACCGCCCTCGCAAACCACTTGAAACAACTTGATGGGTTATTTGATCGGTTTTGTAAAGTTGAGGGTTTAAAATAGATTTTTTTTAAAAGAAAATAGGAGGGGGCAAAGGAGCCCCTACTGAAAAGGGTGAAGAAGTCCGGTCTCAATAGGTTGGAGGTTATCTAGACTTTTTCCAATATATAAATAAGAAAACTTTGACATTATAATGCATAATTAGTATCATTAATTTCATAAATCATCGAATTCATTTTCATAATCCATTTATTTGAAGATACAAATAATGTTGCTAATATTTTCTCTAAATCTAATCAAACTTAAGAATACAAAAACCATAGCAACACTTATTTTTCTGATCTATATTGTAATGGGTTGAGAATTACAAAAAAACTATGTGTTAGAATGCATCGGAATCTTACTTGTACATATTGGATTATGGGATTTTGTGGCTTTAATTTCTATAAGATTTTTAATAGAACTCATTACGATCTAAACAGAACGTTAATACAATTGATAAATAATATGAATTGTTTTTAGTACACAATTGTTGGGTACCGAAAAGCTCCTCGGCAATAAGACGAGGGGGCAAATTAGGACATTTTACACAGCATGTTGCCGCTGTTGTGGGCACAAGATCGCACAGGTAGAGCTGGAGACCTGAACGTGGTGTACAAGTTATCATACGCAGGATTCTGATAGACGTGATAATAACGGGATACTCAGCCTCAGCGCGGTCGATAATGACGGCCGGCCTGACGGCAGAAGATAGCATGCAACATGACAGGTGGTGCCCAGCCATGTGCAACGCGGCACGGCGGCGGTGCGCAGCGCGAGCTCCAAAGCTCACCTGTCGAGTCCAGCCGAGGACGGGGGACGTCGACACGTCACTGTTGCACTTGCACGCGTGGGCGACCGGGAGGTGCGCACGCCAGCACGCCCGTGCGACTGCGATGTCCGGACGCTGTTGCACGTGCACGCGTCGGGGCCGGCACAGCACACGCCATGCCACGCCGCGTGCCCATTATAACCTTTGCTCTCCGCGGCGGCCGCGTTGTTGTGACCTTCTTGGTGCCGGCCCTACTCCGGTTGTTCCTCCAGCATATAGTTTCTTTTGCGAGAGCTGAAGGCATGCAGCAAGGGAAGGGAACTCATGGCGACGGGCGCCGGAGGCCGTTCGTGTTGAAGTTGAAGACGTACATGATGGATGGTGGAGATCCCCGGGACGGACGGGGTGATCGGCTGGGGGCCGGGAGGGGCAACAATGGCTTTGTTGTCGCCGGCTCCTTCGTCTTCTCGCAGACGCTCGCTCTGCTCCCCGCGCACTTCGAGCACAACAACTTCTCCGCTTTGTCCGCCGGCTCAACACCTATGTGTCAGTTAAATCACACTCCAGCTAGCTAGCTAAATTCATTACCATCTCTCTTCAAGTTCAACGACCCTCCGTGGGAAGAGTTGTGGATCAGTGCGAACTACAGAATCTATGTTGGTTTATCTGGGGTTTTTATTTGGCAGGGAAATGGAAATTGTTGTGTCAGTTTTTGGCGTGTGTACAATATATAATGCTAGCTCTTGCCGTACTGTAAATGCTTTTTGTTTGGACGAAAACAGAAATTTCTACGCTGAGCTAGCTGCAGCAATGAAATTTTCAAAGCAATTTATTTGTTTGGAGATTGACGACTGAAACTCACAAACAAAAGACATGCGCAGAGATGGAACGTGTCCAAACAGTTCAATTGCACACCATGAATATCCAAAACTCACAAACAAAAGACATGCGCAGAGATGGATCGTGTCCAAACAGTTCAATTGCACACCGTGCATATCCAAAGATAACATGTTAAATTTTGTCCTTTTTCCAGCAAGAAGGTCTATGCTAATCCATCATCTCAAAGAGCAAGAGAAGCGGCAAATAGTTCTATGGTAATCCAACATCTCAAGGAGCAAGCTTTGGCGGGAGGCTTGACATTTTCTAAGCAGCCAACATTTGCGCAAGGATTACCGACAGCTTGATCTTTAGGCACAGCGTCCCGCTGCTGTAGTGCAAACATGAACTGTCCCTCCACCTGGAATCTCTGAAGTCCATGACCGGTGACCTGTAGTATGCTCTCTGGCAGAAGCAACCACCCGTCATGGTGCACGAGGGCTACCACGGTGGGGGCAGGAGGAGCTAGGGCCGCCGCCGCTGCCTGCTCATGGATATGAGCATTGTGATTGGTACAGTGCTGCGAGGCAAAGGCTCTCCTGCAACTGACACAGAAGCGATCCCGAATAGCTGTTTCACTGAAATTGGTGTTCAGCAAAGCTTCCACGATGTGACTGTTCTGCCAATGGGGCTTATGAGCAACCTGCGATATATAATCCAATTCAGATTCAATTCAGACCCAATTTAGAATCCAATTAGGAATCCAATTCAGAATCCAATTTACCTGGCATGCAGGGCTGCAGTAGTAGCTTTTGGCCTTCACTCGCCGACCACACTGAAAACAGTCAGACCTGTTCCAAGCATCAACTGGTGGATCTTTTAGCACAATGTACTCGCTGCAACCATCCATCTTTCTTTGTATGTATTTCCAATTGTAACCCATGTCATTGGCTTTCACATCTTTAGCATCTATGGCTAAACCGTGTATGGTCGTATATACCTGCAGAAGAAGTATTATTTATCTTTTCAGTATTCACACAAACACTATGCTGCGATGAAAATGGTAAAATGATATTAACTTACTCTGATGGGTGCTCCTGAATCTGGGCCATGGTGGCAGCTTACATTATCAAGGCAGCATGTAAAACAAATCGCTGAGGAGCACTTCCCACAGAAGGCATCCCACCAACATGGCAACCCCAATCCACTCTTCAATAGTGAAACTTCAATGAGAGGCGAAGGGGGGTTATCTGCATGCATGCAAAAGAGCAGTCACAAACAATAATCATTCCAAATCCAAATGCTACCTGGAAGTTGTAGTCATGATTCAAGAATCAAGTATGTGCAAGAGATTATAGGAATGTTGGAAACAACCTACCCAGCATTGGTATGATCATGCGCAGTTTACAATCGAATCAAATGTGAGCAAGAGAAATATATGATGACTGATACCAAACAGAGAAGCAGTGTTCTGTTCATGCAAGGTTCAGGCTAATTCAGTGATTCTATTCTAAATGAGCATTCCAAATCTAAATGCTAAAAGAGCAGCAAATAAGGGTTAAGCAATCAATCAGCAATCATCATCGTTCTAAATCTAAATTCTAGTGTAAGTCATACTCATGATTCATGAATAGTGTCAAGCAAGAGCAGCAGCATATTTTCTGCATTCATGCAAAAGAGCAGCAGTATATAAGTGTCAAGCAAGCAATATCATTCCAAATCCAGACCATAGTGGAAGTTATACTCATGATTCACGAATTAAATCTGCGCAAGGGGAATATGTATGCCAAATTCAGACTAATACAGTAGTTCTATTCTAAATGAGCATTCCAAAACCAAACACAATCAATTAGCAATCTGCATTCCAAATCCAAATGCAAGCGGAAGTCATAATCATTGTTCATGAATCAAATCTTTTTGGCAAGATGAATATATAAAGCACCGATGATAAAAATAAGCAATGTTCTGTACATGCCTATTCAGACTAAATCAGCGACTAGTCATAGTCTAAATGCTAAAAGAGCATGCAAAAGAGCAGCTACTAAGGGTCAAGCAATCAATCAACAATCATCATTTCAAATCCTGTGCAGTTGTACATAACCAATGACAAACAAAATCAGTGGTCTGTACATAACCAATTCAGACAAATTCAGTGACTCGCTTAGTCGCTTCTATCATCTAAACATTCTGTGCAGATCTAATTCAGTGACTCGCTTCTATCTCTCAATGACAAGACAAAGGCAATGAATCGGAACACACATTTTCACGAGGATCCATTGTAATCTGGTCAGTTTAAGACAATATGTATGCCAAATGATACTGAAAATGCAATCGCATCCATCAATCAGGCACCAACAAGTTCAGACTTCAGATACTACAAGCATGTGCATATGCCAATATGAATGCCGAGCATGCATGCTCCATTTATGAATCAAATCTTTTTGGCAAGAGGAATATATAAACAATGATGACAAAGACAAACAGAAGGAGTGTTCTGTACAGGCCCAGACTAATTCAATGATATTCAATCATCTAAACACCCTGTGCAGTTGTAATAGGAGCACACATTTGTCACGAGTGTCCATTGTAATCTGGTCAGAGTGTAAGACAGTATGCATGACAAATGAAACTGAAAATGCAATCACATCCATCAAACCAGCATAAACTAGTTCAGACTTCAGATACTAGTAGCATGCGCATGCATATGAAATTGCCGAACATGCAGACATAGAGAGAGCACCAAATCGAGATTTCCAGCAGCCATGCATCCTGCATTCTATCGATTTAGTAACCGC
This sequence comes from Themeda triandra, assembly GCA_018135685.1. Taxonomy (NCBI): domain Eukaryota; kingdom Viridiplantae; phylum Streptophyta; class Magnoliopsida; order Poales; family Poaceae; genus Themeda; species Themeda triandra. Next base: position 605,339 of record JAENPR010000119.1, on the reverse strand, counting down.
AGGCAAGGCAAGTGGATGCGTTGATCGATTCAGTAATCGTAAGCAAGGCAAGCAGATGCGTCAGAACTGAGCAGCTAATGGGGATGATGTACGTTTCGCATACCGTCTGAATAGTCGTCGTCGTCGTCGCCCGGAAGCTTGGGTGGCGGTGGCGGCGGCGGCGGCGGCACCCAGGCATCGATGATGGGGCGGGAGGATCGGAACAGAACATGATCACGGTCGATCGGGCAACCCTTGCAGGCGACGACCTTCTTCTCGCTCATGTCAAAGCCGAAGAGCTTGGAGCCCTGGAAGAAGTAGACGACGAAGTGGTTGGTGGGGTCGACGAGGGCGACGTGGGGCACCTCGCGCGGCAGGCCCTCGTCGGCGTAGGCCTTGTCGTCCCAGATTTCGGCGAAGGCCACCTCGTACTCGGGCGTCCATGGCTGCTGGCCCTCGGGGTCGTCGAGCGTCCACATCCTGACGGTGGGGTTAGCCGCGGGCGCATCGTCGACGAGCTTGGCGTAGGAGAGGCCGCCTTGGGTGCCTCCGAGAGGGGCGTGCACGGGTCGCAGTAGTACACGCCATAGGCGAGGGCTAGCCACCAGAGGCGGCCGTCGTGGGCGAGCACGCCGGTCTCGGAGAAGGGGTTGCGCATGCCGGCCTGTTGCACGTCGAGCCTCCTGATGCACCAGCGCCGCTGGCCTTTGATGTCGGCGGTGGAGAAGGAGACGAGGCCGGTGAAGGAGGGGTCACGGTGGAGCTGGGCGACCATGTAGTGGCCGGGGTGCTGTGCGTCGGCGATGAGGCCGGTGCTGGCGTTGGCGCGTAGGAGGAGGCCGTCGGAGTCGGAGAACGGGGGCGGAAGTTTGGGGGCGATACGCTTGCTTGTATCGCAGAGATACATAGCCCACCGCTTTCCTCCGACGACCTGGAGGAGCATGTAGGGGGAGCGGTCGGCGGCGGCGAGGATGTAGGCGGACAGCCCCTCGTCGATGAGCCGGGGCTGCAGCACCAGGTAGGACGGCAGCGGCGGGTCGTCGAGGTGGAGTTTCAGCGAGCCGGCGTCGTCCTTGTTGTTGAAGCCGGCAGCGGAGACGAGGGCCACCCACTCGCGCGGCGGCTTCGACTCGGCCTCCTGCGCCGGTTCCTTGCCGGCGCGCCGCGACGCCGCCTCACGCGGCGGCTTCGACTCGGGCTCCTGCACCCGTTCCTTGCCGGCGCGCCGCGACGCCGCCTCATCTGGCGCCGACGACGGCATGGGTGGCGGCGATGGCGAGGCCCAGCACTGGGGCGGTTCGGGTGGGAGGGGGCGAGTCGGTTTGATTCGAATTCGTGATCGGCGTGTGGCTGCTGGCTGCAAGACGAAGGGGATGGGGATATTATAGACGCGGGCCGCCGGCGTGGCTGCGCTGCGCTGCGCTTCCACGGCAGCAGGCGACGGGCCCACGGGGTCGTTCATTCCTCCGTGCGCCGTTCCATGACGCTTGCACACCAAGGAACAGGGTGGGGTCCACGTGAGGTCACCCCAGGAGCTGGATGCACGCAAGTTGCGAGGGCCATGGCCGTTACGTTGATCTACCACGAGTGTACCGTCGCTGCTGCTTGTATACTTGCATGCGTGTCTCTCATGGGCCGTCCATAAGTTCATAACCAATATCCCTTTCTTTTTTTTTACATTAAAAAAAAAATCTACTAGAGTGTTGGTGTCCTATATTGTGCTCTCTACACCTAATTTATTAGCTCCACATTTCGGATATCTTCCTAGGCTTTGGGATTATATGGATTCATTCGATATATAAGTTGTTAAAACAAAATCTTAAAGAGGACGTGTTGGCTTCATCGGCTAGAAGGTGAAGAAGGCTGGTTGTGTGGGTCAAGTAAGTGTGGAGGCAGTGTTATGTTGTCGAAGTTGGTCAGGTATACAATGGCAGCGAGGTGAGGCGGCTCGTTGGTATCACCGGTGGTCGGTGACGAGGATGTAGGCGGACACAGGCTCGTCGTTGTTGCACCCGGGAAAGAAACGGGGTTGCAGCACCAGGTAGGAGGATAGTGGCGGATCCTTGACATTGATCAGCACATCGGTGCCGCGGTCGATGGCGAAGACAAGGGCCGCCCACTTGCGCGGTGGTTCCGACTCAGGCTCCTGCTCTGCTTCTCGGGCACGCGACGACTCCAGTACATCTGGCGTCAACATGGCTTGTGGCAATGGTGAGGGGCTGCACTGGTTGGGGTGGGCTTGGGCACGGGCGAGATGCCCAGGCACCCACGCCAAAACCGTATTCACGTGCAGAGAAGCAGATTTTCACCGTTGGTGCACCCCCTTGGCCCATAAGAAGGCACCCACCACCGTCCCAAACCCACGTTGCAGGTTGCTTCCAAGTCCAGGAGAAGGATATCAATCGCCAATTGCACGAGTGAAGTCCGTCAATCGCATGAGTGAGTCTGTACGCAAAATCTTTCCGTTGCCGCGCTATGTACGCGAGGCGCCGGCATTTCGCCTGACGCGGCGACTATGTGAGCAACGCAAGGGCGACAAGGCATCGAGACCGGCGACGATCCGCTGATCCCTGCTGGAGTGCTAGTCACGGAGCTCCGGCCTTCCTCTTCCTGGCTTGGCGGCTTCCCTGTTGTCAAGCCTAACCGAGCGATGAGCGCCTGACGGCAGCAACAGCTGCTGGTTAGGGTAAGTGTGTTAACTGAGGTTTTCTCTTTTTAGTGGATTTGCAATTTAATTATGCTTGTAAATGATAGGTAATCATGGAGAGGTTTTTTTACAGAAAGCTCAAGACATAGTCACCGCCAACAATAATAGAAATCTCATCTCTATTGCTAAAAGTCGAATTTGATATTAAAATACCTCAAAAGAAAAAGAATTTAATTATAAAATATGGTAGTTGCACATTGGCTATGCTATTTTAGTTGAACATTATATCGGTCACTGTAGTTTTTGAATTAAGTGGTGCAACCCCTATAATTTTGCTCTAGCTTCATCACTGGGCTTGAGATGGGAGGAGGGGGGCCAGTCGGTTGTATGGGTTGATTTGAATTCTTTTTTTTTTTTGAATTTGGGTTGATTTGAATTCTGATCACGGCTATTGGGTGCTAGAGGAAGGGGATGACCACGGATTTAGACAAGTGCCGGGCGGGCATGGTGCGCTGCGAATCCACCGAGAATCCGCGGCCGCAGGCGTGGGGGACCCACGGCCACGGGGGACGGGCGTTCATTCCTCTTTCCTCGTTGAACGCGGCTTCGGTGTCTCTTTGCCTGTCTCCGCACACGTGGACGTGGTGGCCATCGAATGCATCCAGATCCAGAGATCCAGGAGCTGGGCCTCCCATTTTAACGTCCACAGCCCAACAGAATCAAATGACTCTCTTGGTTAAAAAAAAAAACACTGCTACGTTTCTCATAATCGGACTCACATGGTTCCCAAAAAATGTTTTCTCATTTTCTTTCAAATTAAAGAAAGGGTCTCATATTTATGCCATATTTATAACTGCGCTCCTAAACTTTTCAATCTGGGCTTGCATTTCTAAAGTTGTTTGGATGTAGTGAACGAATGCTATAATTAACACAATTAGAAAAATTGCCTCTAAATATGCAATTAATATAAGTAATAAAGGATAATGTTCTGTGTGGGGCCAACAGATGAGGAGCAGGAGAGACAGATGTGGAGTGTTTTTTTTTTTTTTTTGGAGCAAACGCCGTTCCCTGAATTGGAGGCCACCACGTGTGCGGTGATACCGATCAAGACAGAAAGGAGACAGGGAAGCTGCAGCCTCATTCCTCTGTTGCACGAGATCCCAACCGGTGTGGTGTCGGGCCCCACAGGGGTGTTCCTCCCAACCGCCGAAGCGCAAAGCACGGAACGGGTGAGGTCCACATGAGGTCATCCATCGTATCACGAATGTATGCTCCTTGAAGCGGCCAGGTCGGTGACAAGAGGGGTCAGCCGGCCAGCGTACAGCGTGATGCCTAAAACGTTCCCTTCGCTGCCGATGGAGAATTGGCTTCGTCCTGCTGGTACACCAGCCGGCACAGCAGCAAGTACACACCGGATCCACTGCGCATCGGCTGTGCCATGAACTCGGCGCGCCGGAGGAGCAGGCTTGTGAAACCCGGTGCTTCAAGATTCTGTTGCAAATGGTAACGTGCCAGAGTCAGAATGTGTGAGCAACAGAGGTAGTAATCTTGGCACGAATGGAAGGCACGAACCACGGAATGTGGCAAGAACGAACAGCTACAGTTAGTTCAGACATGGCCAACAGGAACGGGATTGATCGATAGATTCCAAGAATCGTGCTCTGTTCAAACCAAGGCGAGGAATCGAACTGAATGACGAACTCGCCGTAGTTGGGGTTGGAAGGGCAGGCGGCGCGTCCTCGGGGGGATTTCCTCGACCGTCCAAAGCATCATCGCGTGGTCTTTGCAACACGGTTGTCGTCGACGGTGACCCCGGTGTGCCAGCAGCACTGCGTGCCGTTGGCATGGAGGTAGCGGTTGTTCCCGACCATTTGGCGATGGGTTTCCGACGGCATTCATATGACTCGCTGTGAGCTAGGCTCTGACAATGGAGTGCATACAGGAGGGGGAGACAAGGGTTGGACACGCACGACAATTGCTTGCTCTGGGACCAGAGCTTGAGACAATGGACCACATCATCGTGAGCTGTTCTTTCTCAAGACAAGTTTGGTCCGGAGTCAGCACTGCTCTTGGAGAGACAATTCTATTGGCGTTAGAAACCATACTTCAATGGTGGGACATCCGGCATGGGCAATGGTTTCGGCAATTGCTGATCAAGATCAGCCTCTGTCTTTGCTCTAATAGACTCAGAGCTTTAGGAGGAGAGGAATGCCTGATGCTTCTGTAGAGCCACCACTCAAGTCGATCCAAGCGCTGATGGCGGTCATCAAGTACAACGTCGATCGGTGGGTGTAGGCAGGTCACACCAGGTGCCAAGCATTGCCTTCTCCAACGGGTATGGGTTGGGGATTCCCTAAGCTTCTGGAGAATCATTTGTCATCCCTATTGACCTAAATTTTTTCTCTTTTAGTATAAAAATATACAAATATTTTTATCATAAATACGCACGTATATTTGTATTAGAAGTTGAGATTTTAATAATTATAAGAAAGCCGAGGCCGGCATCCAAAAGACACAGACTGTTACATGAAGAATAAACAATAAATAATAACAAATAATAATAATAATAATAATAATAATAATAATAATAATAATAATAATAATAATAATAATAATAATAATAATAATAATAATAATAATAATAATAATAATAATAATAAATCCTAAGTTGTGACGATAAAATGGGCAAATCTTTTATGTGATTGAGAAATACCATCAATGTACAACTGTTCTTTTTGCAAGGACTATCCTAAAATTTAACTGATAGCTGAATTGTTCTACCTTTTGAATATAAACACATACGGGAAAAAATGAGACTTGTTGAAAAAGTTGGTTATGAGCACGGTACACAGATATTTGTCGTTTAGCAACATCATACCATAAGATTCAGTTAAAGCAATGCAACATATGCCATGTCAGGTCGTGTAGGCATCTCTGGGCCATAATTATCGCCAACGTATCTGGCAGGCACAGAATTACCATTTTAGAGCACTTAACCCTTTGGAAATCATCGACTCGGTAGTTGCAAAATGTACAGCTCACATATACAGGCTCTTGTGCAACACAGAATGTTGCAACGAGTTGTGTTGCTTGCTCAGATGGCATGGGCGTGTGGCGCACATGTATATGGAGCGAGCGAGCCGCACGGCATCGGATCGGACTAACTCACGCGTCACGCGTGCTACGCACGTTCGTTCGAGTTCGAGTCGAACGAAAACGAGACCGGTTTGCTGTTGGGCTGGCTGGCTCTTCACGAGCAAAGTTACAGAGCCCCCAGGGCCCAGGGGGACAGGCGGGCCTAACGGCTTCCCAGAGGATGTCGTCCTGCACCGGGGGCGTAGTAGGCGCACTGGAGTGCTGGACAATGCGGCGGCCGCTGTAGGCGACGCCATGGAGGAGGAGGACACCCTCGTCGTCGTCGGCGTGATTGCGTGAAGCCGAGAAGGTACGCCGCCCATGGCAAGGCGAACCGCGCTGGTGCTTCTGCTGCGGGGGCAAAGGCGAACGGCGGGTGCGAAGGGAGGCAGGCACCATGTCCGGCGGGACCGCGAGGCAGCGGCCGTAGACGGCGCTGTGGAGGAGGACGAAGTCAATGTCACCGCACTGGACCAGGACACCAGGTACACCTGCCACGCCGCGTTCAGGGAGGCACGGCGCCGGCTCAGGGAGACGCCGACCCCGTCCTCGTCGGCGTAGAGAAGTACGTCAGCGCACACGCGGCTCGGCATACCAACGTGAATCCCGTCAAAGAATTGGTCCATCGCAGCCGCCGGGCGCTGGTGTGGACGTGTGGTGGTGGCGTTGCAGTCGCTGATGGGCAGGGGTCCCGAGCTGTTCGTTGCCTGGGGAACGGAGATGGGGACGCAGAGCAGCATAGCTTCGTTGCAACGGTTACTTTGAGCGCCGAGGCGGTGGCGCATTGCACGCTTGGCGCCATCTCAACAGAGACGGAGACGGGTTCCTCCAAATACGGGCTGCCTGTTGGCCCAACCCAGTACAACGCAAACACAACTAGGAGCAGCATTTTATGGTTTTGTTTTTAGCCATGTCGAAGCTAGCGGCGGCGTTGAGAGGCTCGGGAGGGTTTTTTGCCCCAACCGTAGGGTTCTTGCGAACCGATTCACCGCTCACACGAAGAAGAACAACAAATGAGTCTTCCACAAGTGCCCCTTCTTCTCGGTATGTCCCTGTTTTTCTCCTGAATGCTCTGGGTTTTGAAGCGCTTGGTGGTTCCTACATCTTCTTCTCTATGATTTGTGCTCAGGTTGGAGGCTGCCAATTTTATCAGTGGGAGGATGAGATGGGTGTGTTTCCAGCACAGGTTGGAGCTCCAGTGGCTGTCCAGCCCTTTCCAGCAGAACCTACAGCAGCTCCCCAGGCTTTGCAGCCAGTTCAAGTGCCACTGCAAGCAGTTCCAGTGGCTCCCCAGGCTAGTGTAGTGCACGATAGGGGTGATAGGGTCATGCAGCAGCTAAAATGGCTTGAGAAGCTGGTGTATGTGGCCATCTTTCTTGCCCTGTATGCAATAATGAAGAAGTAGGTGTGTGTGTGTGTGTGTGTGTGTGTGTGTGTGTTTGGCTTGTATGCATGTATCAATGAACAATGAATCAAGATCTCATGAATCAATCAATCAATGTTGCAATGACTTCACTAAACACTTCATTTCATTCCACTCATTTCAGCAAAGTAATGAACAGGGTAATAACCAACATATTAGCAACCAACAGTTTACAACAGCCATGAAGAGTTTAACCAACAGTTTACAAGCACAAGTTTAGTTCATCATTCCATTACCATTACAATCACCAAAAGAACCAACAGTTTAGCAAGTCACATGGTGCACCAAAAGATTAGGGTGGTACCTCCAACATGTTTCTCCAACATGTTGCACCAACATGGTCCCAAAAAGGAGGATGGTACCTGTATTTAACCCAGATTCAGCTTCTTCCTACCCACCATCTTGACCCTGCCCCTGGTATTTGCAGCAGGGCTGGAAGGGTTGCCAGGTTCAGCTCCTCCAGGACCCTTCCTTGGTGTCAGCTTCTTCCTGGTAAGTACCTTCTTCCTTGGTGTCTTCGTTGTGGCTTGAGCGAAGCCGCAGCGTGCTTGCTTCCGAACAGTGGTTGTGGTCATCACCGATTGTAGAGGAACAGGTCATTTGATCCAGTTCCAGACCTTGAAGAAGTAGACACACAAGTAAAGACACAGTTTTGGTGGTCAAATAGAAGTAGTTGGAGGCAGGGATGATGAGCATACTTGTCTGTAGTTGCTGCACTGGTTGATGAGCCCTTGGTAGCCCTCTTTCTTTTCTTGGTCACAGCATTGTCCACTGCCTCATTCTCAGGGAAAATCATCCTAGGAGGTGCTGGTGTAGCCACCACAATACTTGTCTCTGTGTTGGCTTCAATACTTGGAGGAACATCTTGGGCAACAGCTGTCTTCTTCCCCTTACCCCTGTATGATATTTGAGAAACAAGTTAGCATACAGTCAGGTAATGAAGTTAGGAAGAAACATAAGAACAAGAGTTACTTCACCTTGTAAGTAGCATTGCAGCTATGTCCTCTGGTTTTCCATCTTTGCATGTGTTCCAATGGTGCCCTCTCTTGCCACATGTTTTGCACTTATGCTTGGTGCCCTTCCCCTTCTTGCTCCTGCTCCCTCCTTCTAATGCACCTTTGTGCCTGTTCTTCCTTCTTCCTGCTGTAGACTTCAATAGTGGAGGGTGCATGAAAAAGCCATGGGTGGCTTTGGGCCACATTGACTTGTCTGGAATGGATGGGATAACACCTTCATATGCTTTCCTGAACCTTTCCACTGAATAGAAGTCATCTACATAGTCCTCTATTTTCTGTCCAGGGAGGGAGGTGATGTATGCAATTGCATGCTTGCATGGTATTCCTGTGCCTTGCCACACATTGCATGCACATGTCCTCTGATTCAAGTTAACCACAAACCTATATGCATCCTCAGGGCTCCCCTTTGCACATAGTTCAGCCACTCCACCATGCTCTGTAATGACATCAATGTTCAGATTGTAGCTGTCCTCCCTCAACTTCTTCACAATGTGAGGTAGGATGTCGCCTTCAAACTTCTTTGCAACCTTTTTCCTTATGTTCCATTTAATGAGCATCTTCTGTCTAAAGGTGTCCATTAGATCATCCACATGCTTCCCCTTCTCTTTTTTAATCCAATTGTTGAATGACTCAGCCAAATTGTTGGTGACATAGTCAACCTTGGATGTTGTTCCAAAGAAGGTCCTACTCCATAGCTTCTTATGATTATCCTTCAGGTACTTCATACTCTCAGGTTTGGCTGTAGCCATTGCATTGTAGTTCTTGTCAAACCAGTACCTAGTCCAAGAGTATGAACTAGCCCAGAGGTGATCATCAAACACTTTGCCACTGTACCTATTGCCTCCTTCAGCCTTTCCATGAATCAAACCCAGTTTTCATTTGTTTCTGAATCAATTATACCTACTGCAACTGGATACATCCAGGTGTGCCCATCAACTGCACATGCTACACATAACTGCCCCCTGAACTTTCCATACAAGAATGTGCTATCTACAGCCAAATATGGTCTACAACCGGTAAGGAAGCCATCAACACAGGCTTTCATTGCAAAAAAAAACCTATTGAACCTTATCTTCCCATTGACAGTGTGGTGATCAATCACAACATGTGAATCTGGGCTCTCACTCTCTACCATTGCCTTAAACCTATACAAGTTGTCAAAACTTTGATCCCATGGGCCATAAATTTGATCCATGGCAAGGTCCCTACCATTATAAACTCTCATGTAGGGCATGTCAACTTTGAAATGAGTTTTCAGTTTTTTACACGCTCGAGCTCCCAAACTTGGATCTTCTTTCAGCCAGTCAAGAACCTTCTCCCTCACCCGATTTGGTGCATCCTATAGGTACTCCGGTCCTCCGCTTGCTCGACGAGTCATGGGTGAATGGGTTCTTCTTAACCTCAATGAACACACTCGAGCCATCGAAAAAGTCCACATTTAACTAGGATAATGACGAAAAATGAACATGTTTATCACACGAATAGTTTTTCCATCCCTCATGGTAGATGCATGGATCCTCCACTTGCAACCATCAGCCCTCCACCGGCGCACACTCGTACCTTCTGTTTCACTCTTTTCAATGTAATATCTGTTTTCTTTAATTGCATGATGAGTAGCTAAAGCCATCTTAAATTCAAACATGTCAGCATACATGGTGCCTACTTCCATAGATGGGTTGTTTTTGTCATACTCAACTGGTGCCACATCATCAGGCTCATAGTCTTGAACCATTTCATCTATGTCGAAGGGGCATTTTCACACTCATCATCGAGGAATCACTGTCACTTTCGGAGGACTCACTATCCGCACTTGGATTCTTGCTTTGTGTGCCGGTACATACAGTGAGATGGTGGGGGGCAGGTCCAAGGTCAATGTACAATCCTTCTTCATCAACACCCACATGCTCATTCTCTGGGTTTGGATTTGGAAGGATGCCATCATCTTGAGTTTGGTTGGGTTCAACATCACTATGAGTTTGGCTGGTTTGTGCAAAGCTAGGACAAGGCTGTGAAGCACTTTGGTTGGGTTCTGCAAAGCTAGGACATGGCTGTGAAGGAGTGCAGGGGGGATCAACAGATTTTTCACTACCTGTTTCCCATGAATAAATAGGTGGAACTGGTGCATTGGGTTTATGGTAGGCTAGAGTCATCCAACAACACTTTGTGGCTTCATTTTTGGCAAACATTTCGACTAACTGTTGGTCACTGGTGATGGGAAGGTTCAGCTTGGACTCATGGCACCAGTAAAACAAAGAGCAAACATCCCCATAACGCCCAGATACGGGATGCGGAAACGGCGCAAAACAAGCGGAGCATGGACGGAATGGTCTCAGAGAAAGAAAATTTTCGAGTTTGGTCACCAGCGAGAGAATGAAGTTTTCAGTGGTTTGGACGAGAATGGCGTTTTTTTTAGTGGCTCTGGAGAAAAAGGCTCTTCCTCCAAATACGGGCCGCCTGTTGGCCCAACCCAGTACAACGCAAACACAACTAGGAGCAGCATTTTATGGTTTTGTTTTTCTTATCACTGATAAGAGGATCATCATGCTGTCAATCGGTTTCAGGTGTAGGATCCCAAAAAAAATCGGTTTCAGGTGGTTCCATTTATGAAGTTTATTTTGTTGTATATATTTCATAAAAAAAGACAAGGAAATATGCAAATTTCTTTCGGATGTAGAAAACAACACCCATGTTTCTGTCGTACTACTTGATAGAAGCAGCGGATATAATAATCAAGAAAATGATGCACAGGAGATCAAATAAAAAAAGAAGAATGCACGACATATGATTCTTTTTGAAACGGACTACCTGCGACTGTACGTCTAAACAACCCATATTGGGAAGGCAAAAGAGCCATTCGTCGCTAAACTATTGGCGAAGACTCATTTTAGTCCTTAAACATTTAAAAAGTCCAGTTTAGTCCCTAAACAATCTTTTTGCAGGTCGTTCTCGTCCCTCCCCTTTAATTACTACGCTACATGTCCCCGAGTATGTGTGAAATGTCATTACTACCCCTCGCTTCATCCTTTAGCAGCTGGCAACGCTGATCGCAACTCCCAGCCCATGGTTTCCTTCCGCCCGCCAGTGCCCCGCGCCGCTAGCCCGCCTACCGCGCCCCCACAACCACTCATCGAGCACACTGCAAACCCTAGCATTGGTCTTCAGTGAAGCCGATGATCTGGAGTCTGGACGGGAAGTCGAGAACAGAGGAGAATGAGAGAGATGTGTGATGTTATTTGGATGAGTTCTTTTACAATGATTGTAATTGCCTCCCATTGCCTCCACAAAATGTTATTTTTGTTTCCAAAGGGTAATTTAGTCTTTTCATAAAGTCAACCTTGAAGGCACCCGGCCCAACCCGACACAGGCGGAGCTTAGTGGTGGCTAAACTGGGCTCCGGCCCCCCCTTGTCCAAAACAAAATTAACGAGTATTCTTCGGTGCATGCAAAGAAACTAATAATAGTATCCAGAGTTGAACAGGTCAGAAATTGACTCGCGTCCCTGTGGTTCTTCCGTTCTCCCCACGAGGCCACCAGCCCACAACGCCGATGTAGGCCCCAGCGGCACAACCTGCACTCTGCAGGCCAGCAGCGATAGCACCAGCAGGGTTTGCTGGTTTTGCAGTATTTTTTTTTTTTTTTTTTTTGCTTCCAAATTCCCAATTGTAGAATGCTAAATCGATTAGATGTTGTATTATATCTAGAAAAAGTTAAATAAGATGTGCTTCTTATCCAACGCCCCCGGCCGTCGTCCCGGCCAGCGAGAGGGAGTCCAGGGAAGGAGAACGTACGTTACACCAATTCGACCAGCCCAGCTCATTGCGAGTTTGTGGCCCACACAAGCAACGTGAATAACACATTCAGGTACGTGCACCTGTAGGATGGTTAGACGAACCGCAGCGATGCCTGGAAAGGCAACCGGAATAGCTCCACATCGGCTTTTACAGGTCTAAAAGTGCTGCAGCGGGGTACTGTAATCGGACCTGGAAGCCCAGCCGTTCGCCAAAGATGGCGCCTGCCACATGCTGTGGCGTACCGCCTGTTGTGGCCCCCGCAGCGCCCGTGAGAGAGAGGAGAGAAGTGAGGACATGCAGTGGCGGGCCCCACTTGTTTAACTATAACAAAAAATGTTATAACTCACAAACTAATTAGTCAAATTAAATTCTGATTATACCATTAAATTTGTTTCAATTAATTCTTCAAAACAAGATCTCACATTGATATATTTAGATAAAGTGACAAGTACGCCCGATTTTAGTAGTTGAAATGGAGTATGAGATATGGAGGTTAAATGAGTGCGGAAGAATCGTATATGGAGTAGAGAATGCTTGATGGCCAGGGACGTATGGAGTAAGAAAATGGAGGTTGATGAGTGCGGGTAGTCTTAGTACCACCTCGTTTGCAGACCGACGAAGCAAGCAGCTTAAAAAGGAAGACACACAAGCCACTACTGAACATTCATATTCTTGAACTCTTGCTACCGCGGGATGTTTGGTGTTCCCTCTTTGGTCGAACCCAACTTTGGGTGCTGCTGGCCCATGGCACAAACTTTTTTGAAAATCAAGTACTTTTTGCGAACTTTTTTTTTGTTGCAAAATACGAACCCTAGAAGACGTCTTTTTTTTAAAAAAAAAAGCAAAAACATCAACCATAGTAATTGAATCATAATCCCTAACTATAGTACTGAAAATATAATTTTTGCAATTATAAAGTTACCATTTTACTCTTGATTAAAAAATAAACTACAAAAATACAATTACCCCTCCTTTATTTGGAATCGCCTCTCACTCAGTTTCGGAGGCGATGCGAGGCAATTTAGCACATATGGCCCACCGGTCATAGACACGTCAATCGCCTCCCATTGCCTCTCCTCCATTGCCTCTCATCGCCTTCAGCCTTTCTGACCGTCGGATCGGTCGCTGTGAGCCGTCAAAATTTTCCACAATCATTGTAAAAAATCTCTATTTGGATAAGGGGTAAAAGTTCAAAACATTTTTGTCTACTATTTAACTCCAGCTCACCGTGACGAGAAAGTGCGACAAATAGTGTCTTTGATTTTGAAAAATAGGGGCAAATGTACAAAGTTAAAAAAAAGGCAAACGTACAATTAAACTTCAAAACAAGGCCAGCCTTACAGTTGGCACTAATTTGTTATGACTTATTTATTATTATAAATATTTTGATAATGATTTATTTATTTACAATTTATACAAAATTTTAAATAAGACGAATAGTAAAAAACGATGTCTAAAAATAAAAACGTTATTTTTTTGGGGGGACGGATGGAGTACCTCTCTATTGCATCCTTCAATTTGTCCCTTCCTCTAAAGCACATCTTGGCAGAACTATCAAATATTAGGAACCTACACTTCCTTCATGTGACGCTTTAAAAGTTTGAGGACCAAAATAAGCCCTGGCCAATAGTTAAGAGATGAAAATGGCTATTTCACCAAAAATAGATGTACTGCCTCCATGACCTCTTTCAACATATAAAGATCCATTAATCTGATTAATGTATTAGGAAATAGCGAGTATATATATGAAGCCTTTGCTAAAGCAGAGTCTCAGCAAATAAATGATACATCGATGAGTTCAAAGACTGAAATCTAAGCTCAGAAAACTCTGGAGGATTAGGATTTAGGAGAAAAATAGAGAGTAATCTACCATAGAGATTATAAGATGCTAAAGAACAACCAACGCACTGCGCTTCTCAATTTTGTCATTTTTTTTTGGAAACGCGGCAAAAAGCTTTAGCCGGATTTTTAGGCACTTCTCAATTTTGGCATGGGCATTACAATGCAAGACTTTATCACAAAGTCCAAGACTATTTATTACACCTTATTTATGGTATTTCGATGATGTGGACCATATTTATTGAAGAAAGAGGGAGAAAAAATAAGACTTCAAGTCTTATTTAGACTCCAAGTCCACAATGTTGGTAATAAATAAGTTTAGACTCTATGATAGAGTCTGCATTGGGACTGCCCTAACTTGAACTTGGCAAAAATAGGTCACGTGACATGTGACACTAGATAGGAAAAAATACTGTCCGACTACACTCCGTGCACAACGAAGTTGCTGCTGTCCTCGTCGTCGTCGTCGTTCCACCGGCCAGAGTCAGACATGCTCCGTGGCCGGCTGCCTTTCTTCCTCGACTCCAGGAGCGGTGTGCCACCACCACCGCCCTCGTAGCTCATGCTCACCTGGCACGCCTCTGCCTCAGCGGCGATCAGCTCGCACCGGATGAGCTGGTGCATGATCTCTTTCATCGACGGCCGCGTCAGCGGGTTCTCCCCTGTGCAGATGACGCCGAGAGTGAACACCGACAGGATATCCTGCATGTAGGCCGGCTCCTGGATGGCCTCGTCGACGACGTCGTCGAACGGCGCGCCTTGCTGGTACCGCTGCCATGCCCATTCCGCCAGGCAGAGGTCCGCGCCGCTGTCGTTGGCGACCTTGCCGGTTGTAAGCTCCAGCAGGACGACGCCGAAGCTGTACACGTCCACCTTCTCGTTCACCTTTGGCCTGTACCCATACTCTGCAGAGTTGCCATATTGCCACATATCGATCAGCAATTCAGCTGCAAATCCTCACATATTGAAAACTGAAACTGAAATGGATGGCAACTGAAATCACTGAGCTTTAGAACCTGGAGGCATGTACCCGAATGTCCCTCCGATGGCTGACACGGACTGGGGCTCGCCGGACTTGACGAGGATCCGGGCGAGGCCGAAGTCGGCGATCTTGGCGTGGAAGTCCGGGTCCAGGAGGATGTTGCTGGACTTAATGTCGCGGTGCACGATCGGGGGAGAGCAGTCGTGGTGCATGTAGCTTATCCCCTTGGCCGCGTCGACGGCGACGGCGAGCCTTGTCGGCCAGTCCAGCGGCGCGGGCGCACCCTCCCGGTCTCGGTGGTGAAGCCACCGGTCCAGGCTGCCGTTCTCCATGTACTCGTACACCAGCAGCTTGGCTTCCTGGCTGGAGATGCAGCACAGCAGCTTCACGATGTTGTTGTGCCGGATGTTGCCCAGCACCTTCACCTCCGACTCGAACTCCTTGTCCAGCTTGTCGTCGATCTTCCTCGAGTTCCATATCCTCTTCACGGCGATCATCCTGCCGTCGCCGCCGCCGATGCCACGCTCCTCGTCGTGGCTGAGATGGATCCGGTACACCTTCCCGGACCCGCCGCTGCCGATCACGTTCTCCTCGCGGATGTTGCCGAGCACTTCCGACTCGGAGAAGTTGAGCTGCGTGAACGCCGTCATCTTCCACTCCGTCACCTCCTGGCTCTGGCTCTCCTTCCGGCGCCGGAAGAGCCGCCACGCAATGCCGACGGTGCCGACGAAGACAATGGCGGCGAGCATCGCGAAGAGGGTGATCAGGCCCTTGGAAAGCTCGTCGTGGCACGTCGGGAGGTTCGTGCCAGAGTCCGCGCTGGCGCAGAGCCGGTTGCCGAGGAAGCTCTGGTCGTAGCCTGCACTCTGCAGCTGGACCGGCACCTCGCCGGTGAGCTGGTTTGATGATAAGTTAAGCAAGTTAAACACGTTGTTTACGTCTGACGGGATGCTGCCGGTGAGCTCATTGTCGGACAGGTCAAGCATCGTCAATGCTGGGAGAAGCCCGATGCTTCCCGGCGGTATGGCGCCGGACAGCTGGTTGCCTCTCATGTTGAGTGAATTCAGTTTCTGCAGCAGCTTGATCGATGTTGGGATGGAGCCGGAGATCCTGTTGCCGGGCACCAACAATTCAGAAAGATTGGCGAGGTTGCTCATGTCAGACGGCAGCTCGCCGCCCAGCTGGTTGTTCTCGGCATGGAGCACCACGAGCCCTGGTGCAGAGGCCGGGAAGGAGCCGGATAACATGTTGTTGCCCATCTCAATCCGTGATATGTTCGGGGATATCTGGGCCGGCAGCACGCCGGTGAAGCTGTTGTTCTGGATCTTCACCACGGTCAGCTTCGGGAACGACGACCATATCTTCTCCGGGAAGTCACCGGAGAAGTTGTTGTTCTGGAGCATCAGGTTGTCTAAAGTGCTGCAGTCCCCGAGTTCCGCGGGGAGCTCGCCTGAGAAGCTGTTGTCGAAGGCGACGATGTCGGAGAGCTTCCCGTTGGCGCAGAGCGACGCTGGCAGCCGGCCGGAGAGATTGTTGATGCACACCTCGAGGTTGCCCAGTGGGGAATGCTTGCCCAGCTCCGGTGGGAGCTCGCCGGATAGTTGGTTTTGGAATAACTTGATGTCTCTGAGCTGTGGTAGCAGCCCGATGCTCGTAGGAATGGTGCCCGTGAGCTGATTTTGGTATAGATAGAGCAAGATGAGGTTCTTGAGATTGCCGAAGTCTTGGGGTATCTCTCCGGTGATATGAACCAAGTTCAACGCCGTCACACTGCGCGTCAGCTCGCCAGACAGGCCATTGTGAAACAGGTAGATGTACTGGAGTTTCTGATGCAACCACACCCATGCCGGGATGGAGCCGGTGAGCTGGTTCGACGCCAGGGACAGAGTAGCGAGCTCCGTGAGGCTGGAGTAAGCCTCCGGGATCTCTCCGGTGAGGCTCATATTGTCCATCCAGAGAAAGGTGAGGTTGGTCAGCTTGGCGAACTCCACAGGCAACGGCGCCGGCGCGAACGCGTTGTCGGCCAGCGTGAGCTTCTCGAGGCCGGTGAGGCTGCTTATCTCGGCATCGGGGTACGCTCCCGTGAACCTGTTGTTGTCGAGCAGCAGGGACCTGAGCGCCGGGAAACCCGCCACCGCGGGCGGCACCACGCCGGCGAAGCTGTTGGAGGAGATGTTGAGGTGCTCCATCGTCGCCGGCGAGAGGCGGTCGATGTCGCGCGGGAGCGGGCCCGAGAACTGGTTGTTGGAGAGGTCCAGGAAGCTGAGCCCCGCGCAGGCGTACAGCGCGGCGCCGGGGAAGGCGCCGGTGAGGTTGTTGTGGGAGAGGTCGAGGTGGGCGAGGCTCGCGAGCGCGCACACCGGTGCCGGGACGGAGCCGGCGAGGCTCAGGCTGGACAGGGTAAGCTCGGTGACGACCCCACCGCTGCCGCCGGTGGCGCACGTGACCCCGGTCCAGTTGCAGTGGTTGGGGGCGGCGGCGGGGTCCCAGGACTTGAGCTGCGGGGGGCTGCCCCACGACTTCTTGACGGCGAGCAGCGTGTCACGGTCGCTGGCGCCGGCGCCGGCGGCGGGCTGGGAGCGGCCCTCGCCGTCGAGGAGGAAGAGGAGCAAGATGAGAAGTAGGGGAAAGCGGCGGCAGCACGTGGTGAGCGCAGGCATTTTCTTTTCTTTTCCCTTCTCTTCTTGGATCGGATGCTTCCACGGCTGTGTGATGTGTTAGACTGTGAGGAGGTGAGGTGAGCTGCTCAGCAGCTGAGATGAGGAGTGGGGAAAGAGACTGAGACGAGACTGACGACTGGTGTGCGATGAAGCGGGGAGTCGTTGGTCATCGTCAACGGTCTCCGTCTATTGTTCGATGGTCCAGTGAAGCATAATAGTGGCGTACTGGATGCTAATCAAGTTTGTTCCGTCTGTCTCTTCTTAGAATCCAATTCCCGTACCCACGTAGGTCCATCACGGTTATTGTTGTTTAAAAATTATTAAAACTGATTATTAATCAAGAGTCGCCTGGGATTCTGTAACTGAGTTTCACAGATAAATCGCCTGAATAATTCCCAGCGTCATATGTCTCAATGCAATCTTCATAGTCCAGTTTTTCAGAGTCCAGCTCTTTCTTTTCGTTTATTCGGACTTGCATTGTTGATGACTGGTACACTGGCATTACGAAGGAACCAATCTTTCCACTGACTCTCTAAATCCACAGTTGGTGCACGTCCCATCGGCCGAGCATCAAGATACGAGGAGGCATCTCACAGAGCCAATGCGGGAAGGTAGCATGTGGCCCGGGGCGCCCGGCTACCAACCAAGCAATGCGTGGTGGACGCCAATCGAATTAGTACCATGCATGGAGTCGAGACAACGGCGAGCTAGAGCAAGGAGGCAGTTGTGGGTCTCGAATGGCACGAGCTAATTCTTTTATTCTCATCCGTCCTCTCTCCATCTCACAAATCCTGGCCAAATGGATTGAACATGGTCCATGAAGAGGAGGAAGACAAATCCACTGTGGCCAGGTTCAGAAGAAAAATCCATATGGACCATCTGTTTGGAAGCATGGTGCGGATGTGTGGATGAAACATGGGCCCACTGTGTCGTTGCCCAAACAAAATTGTTAACAAAGCGCCAGTCATGAAACAAACATTGAAACACCCTCTACAATGCAAGAAAAATCCCCCGAGGCTTAGAAAAGCACTAATCGGTACACTTTAATCTGGGGCGATGAGATGAAACGGCTCGGTGCGGTTTTCATTCGGGTTTCAATGCAGGAAACGGTTTTCACCATGGTGAAACCATATGGCTCTCTCTCCTCCTCGTTTCAATCAAATTGTCATCTATATTTAATGTGGATGAAACCCCCATGAGGCCCATAAGGATATTTGATTAGTGCAATTACATTTGAATAGTTACCGTGGCACACACACCAGTCCGTATTTAATTTTTTCCCCAGGTTCTTAGTAGCAAGCTCGACGGTCCCTTTTTTTCAATTCATTTTTAGACACAGATATGTAGCACTACCTCCAATTTGTGTTAACATACACTTTTACATAGAGGCGGGCTCCATGCAGGGTTTCTTTCCGCGGTTGACTTGGCAAGTTCATTTGTTTTATGTTAAAGGCATGTAGGGTTAATTTATCATTTTGATGCTAAGCTTTTCTTTCTGGCTCCTTGAATAACAATAATTAAGGAGCACGTTCGGTTAATAGTGTTATATAAGAAGGAATAAGCTGCAGTACGGCTGATAAGTCAGCTAAAATGTGTTGAATAGGGTAGACATCCGTCCTCAAAAAACTGCTTACTTTATAAGGATACTATGATTTTAAGCATTTCAGCACACAAGAGCTACTCTCCAAGCTAACTAAACTAAAGAGCAACACTAGACACCAACTAACAATTAGTTACTACTACAAGGACAACTATAACTACTCAAGCAAACTACCCCACACAATTAATAGATATGAATGAAATACAAGTCAAAATGTTATGGCGAGTCTTACTATGATAATTCGCGCACTAACAGGCTTAACAACTTGACCCTCAACTTGGGTGTCACAAGAATCAACCACATGAAGCACTCTAACTAGCCATATGCATTCCAATTTAGTATCCCTTTACACTGGTGAGGTGGGATCAAAACCTCTCACCAATTAGCTAATCAAAGGCAAAGACAATCACCAACTCCCCTCAAAAATCGCCAAAGCTATAAGACATCTAGGTGTGGTGGCAACCACTCAGTGTAACAAACTAAAGCTTCAACAATCTTCTACCACCGCAAGATGCAACTCTCAAATTAATGCAATGCACTAGAGGATATCCAATCTGTCTCACTACTGTTTGCAAATTAAGAGATAGAGTAGGGAACTTTGCTCAGCTCTCTAGAGCTATGTAGGAGGTTGGACAAATGGCAAAGAAAGCACTAAAAAACGAGCAAGCAAAGAGAGCACTCAAAATTGAGCAAGCAGCTACATACAGAGAAGGGACAAAATAGAGTCATTACCCCCTCTGAGTACTCTGCGTGCCTTGCGGTCCCATCGCCAGGAGCCAACGGCTATCTAACAGCCCCCAATGGTCACCTCACCCCCTGTCAACAATGCGATGGTTTTTACTATAGCCTCGTGACCAAAACACTCGAAAAATCATCGTCGGATTAGTCTTGTGCTAAGCACCAGATTAAACTTTGATTTGTTTTTGAGTACAGAGTGTCTCAACTCATAAAAAATGGGACGCTGGAATGGAACACACTAATCAGAGCTGGTGCGTGTTGCACCCTCCTAGTGGTGGAGGTGATGGGTTCGAACTCCCACTGGAACGCTCGCGGGGAATTTATCTATATTTATCCTCGAGCGCTCGTGGGTGCGTTTGCCCGCCCTACCGGAGGTGAAAAAAAATCATGCCTCATGCCAAAGTACAGGTCTGTGGCTAACCGAGTCTCACGTGAGCTGCGGTGCTACTGTATATAGTTGGGGTAGAGGTTCGGGGGAGTTTTTTTTTTATAGTGAGAGACACTAAGTAAAACCGGAAAGAAGTATGGACTATACATGCCAAGAATAATTAATGATTTTTGAGATATTTGTCTTGCCATATATTCCATACAAGGATACAAGACTTGGTATTTCACTCGACATATGCATATATCCATAGAACTATAAAAGATATTATATAGTTTTATTTGTCAAAAAAAAAAAATACAAAAAAAAAAGGAAATGCAAGAAAAAATAAAAGAAAGGGCCATGCTCCTTGCGCGAATCCGTGGTTGAGTGCCGTGGACTGTTTGCAATTGCATGCGTGCAGCTGTGCAATTTAGAGTAGACACAGCACTGTCAGCCTGCCAGGCCCAAACGTGAAAAGCAGCCCAAGATCATTTCCTGGGTGAGAAACGGACGATCATTATTTTGTCGTGCGGAGGTTGCTTTAGGCCCAAAAAATTGTGAAAAGCAGCCCAAGCATGACTGTATTGCTGCCACTGCCGCCAGCCGCCCCTGGTCTCGCGCTCGTGTCTGCTCCACTCGTCACGCTAGCTTCTGTTCCAGTTGTCGCGCCCGCCAGTGTCATCGCACCGTGGAGCAACATCCTTGCGTTGTGAGGGCGTCACACTCAGCCTCGTGTCATGACTGGACGTGGTGTTGCGGTGGGCAGATTGGTGACTGACGCACTTGCCGACAGCCGACTGAGTTGTGAACTGGGTGATCATCTGCTCTCACCTTCCTCTTCCTTCCTATGATACTACTTCTCTATAGGTAGCAAAAATAAAATTTCCAAATTTACTATTATTTTTCATAAATTTGAAAATCCACTCGTGTGTTCATTGTTTGTCTAGTGTTTTCCAGCCCCTCACTTTTAGTTGACAATCCAATGGTGCAATCCAACAAGTAAGTTATGCTTATATTCAATTTTTCCCCTTTGTTTACCTCCATACGTATAACAATAAGTGCATTCATTTTTATACAGAGACAATGCAATTCTAATTTGGGTACATGAAAGGACCTTGATCTGAGGGCTGAATATACATTTCTGAAATTTAATAACAAACAAAGTTGGGTCAATTGCGCCATTTATGTTTTTTAAACTTTACACGTTTGAAGTTTTTGAAATCCTTGATGTGTCGCATAAATAACTAATTACACAGATTAGTTGTAAATCAGGGTCATGATTGGATAATATTTATCAATAGACATTTCTAAAATATGTAACAACAAACAAAATTAGACTCGTAGGGGATTTTAGATTAGCAGAGTGCAAGATTTCTGCTTCGTGTAACTTCCTTACAAATACTCATAAACTCCGTACAACATAAAGAAGCTCAAATAATAAGTGCACCTAGAATTCTAGATCAAAACAAACTTGTAGAGGCGTTTGAAGATATCGAGTAGCAAGTTCAATAAGTACCTAGACTCGCAAACACATGCGACCTAATAGATTGTGGCAATCAAATATTGCAATTCAAACTAAGAGGGGAGCTCAAATCACAATGACGAGAGACACGACACAAGATGTACCCTAAGGTTCAGCGGAGCCACGTTGTTGAGGCCACGAACGCTGAGTCTAAACCAACTCCCACCTCTTCTTAAGCGAAGCACAAAAATCCATATCTAGGGCCCTAATTTCTGGCCTAGCTACCCCATTTGTCTAAAACGCCAACACGACTGATGGTTGGTGGGTGATCGCAAGCCGTAAAACATACTCTGACCACGGTCAAAGGCAGGTAAATCAGTCGCGCAAGTAAACGCTTGCCATTGGCCTGAATCCCTGGACTCACAATATTCCTTCACAGGCCGATACTGACACCAAAACATACTGCACTCTCGAAGAAAAATAGCTTGCCGAACGCTCGTAGCATGCGCGCCCACGCACCCAGACACGGTGATCGTTACTCGAGCACTGTCCCACGATGTGTCTGCTGCCCAACCCACAAAGGCCACGACCAGTATCCAAACCCTTCCGTTTTCATCACTGACGACGACTGCTCCTACCGGAATTCTCCATACTGATGAGGACCGGCATCTTGATATCAAGTACGTATAGAGCTTTATCTGATTTCTGATCAGTCAATTGTACGCCGACACCGTGCCGTTTTTGTGACTTCCGAACTGGGAGTTGGTGGGTGATCATTCATCTGCGCAAAAGGGGTTGGAACTGACTGCTTTTTGTTCAACAACTCGAGGAAGCCGCCAGTGGTAAAATCTAATGATGGATAGAGCTTCTCCTTTTCAGGTTGGAACTTTCACAACGCTTTGTTTGTGTCATGCTTCTTTTAAAGCGAGGATACCAAATATGATATTGTTTCTGCTTGACTTTGAAGTCACTGAATATATATTGAACACGTAGGAATAGCTAATTGCTTTTGCTGAACAAGATGAGAAAGATGTCACTGCTGACCATGTTTGTAGTGTGACAAAATCTTGCAGGATTTATCTAAGAATTGCCAGTTTCTTCGTTTCTAACAAACTGCCAGCAAAAAAGACAACTTTGAAGGATGGAAAATTTCCAAATAGAGACCATACTGGAAATTTAGGCAAGTTCGGCACATTTTAATTCAGAAAATAGCATGCTATAGGTGAGAAATATGTGTGGTGATATTATGAAATTTCGTATGCCTATAACGTGCTGGCGACATCTAGCAGAGTGACCATGCATACGGGAAAAATAAAACACTAACGGTTATAGGGATATACCGAGAGGTGGGGCCAATGCCAAATGTATTGGTGGCACCTCTTCCACTAGTCAACACAATAAGCTTTTCGATTTCGCTGATATTACAGTCGATGCGGGAAGAAATGCTCTCCAATAACTTGATCTCTCGCCCGCTACCTGTGTAGGTGTCACTATGGACGGATGAAGCTTTGGTGACCTGCTCGTCTAGAAGCATGTGAGCGTAGTTGTTCTAGACTAGGAAGACAGAGGTTGTTCTAGTTGTTGGCTGGATTGTTTCTGGTGTTGGTTTTATTGTGATAGAAAAATACCATACTATGGCTGATAAGTTCAAGCGAACAGACCCTGATTCGCTAGGACGGGGTAGATAATAAGACCGATTTGCCAAGGGAGAACATGACTCGCCTCAGGAGAAGAGAAAGGTTTAATCTAATTTTGCCTCAACCACTATGCAAGAGACAGAACATAAAAACTAATTAAACATATAATCTATCACTAATCCTTTAAAAATTTTAGGAGTAAAATTTACTTGTGTTTAGAGTCCTTTTTTTTTTCCAAATGAGCAAAACCTTATCCCTTGTATTTGTCATTTTTGGAAAGTTGCTCAAGCCATCCATGTTTCCTCCTTGGCGACAATACCTTCCCCAAGAAGTACATTGTAGCCATTAGTTGAACAAGTTGTCTCTATAAATGGCATTTAGACTAAGCCGTCTCTAAAAATAGCCTTAGAGCACCCCCAACTGTTTGGTAAATAGGCTTTGCATTCATGTATTTGCAAAAAAGTTTAAAAAAACATCTATCCAACGGTTTGGTAAATAGGATTGGTATTTTGGTTAACTTGGCAAAAACCCTGGGAAGGACTCCCATATATGCGTAGTCGGCTCGGGCTTGGCATTGCTCGCTCACGAGAATTCCTCCACCCGCGCGTGCTCCCGTCCACAATTTCCTTTTTTACCAAGTGAATAATGCCAAACCATTAGAGATTACCTTTTTTTTACCTTTACCATACCTCATTTGCCAAATGAAATATGTAAAACGGTTGGGGTTGCTCATTTATAAAGGCAGCCACATTGCCATTTTCAATGCGCCCGAGAATTCCAGCCACCACTAAAAATTGGAGTCCATTTTGTGTGTTTGAAAATGTATCTCTAGTGGTGATTTAGTTTATAAGATCTACACCTCTGTCTAAGAACTAGTTCTATTGCTAAAATCGTTTTTTGTAGTGTTGCATTTCAAGTGTATAAGTGCAGTGGACTTAGATATGGATGCACAAGTTTTCACAGTGCTAGGATCCTATCAGAAAACACCATGATAGTCACTAGTAGAAATGTGAACATCTATGACAAAAAATTTCTGATGAGTTTAAATTGTGTTAGAGAATAGTGATATCTATCGATTTTTAAAAAAAATTAATCATTTTATTTAAAAAATGTTTACATTATATCTAGATACATAATAAAAACTACTAGTTACTAAAGAAATCTAGAACGATTTATAATTTGGAAATAGAGGAAGTATTTTATAGTGTCATTACCTTAAGTAGGAAAATCCTGCAAAATCCTCTATTTTGAGATAAGGTTAAACAAATATAAATAAAAGTAGGGATCACTTCATAAAAAATATCAGCAGGGGAGCGATTGATTCCAAACGAGGAGCAATTCTATTATTGTGAGAGCACTTGGCAAATTAGTGATCTTAGTGAGGAGCAATGGCATATATAACTGTCCTTTTTTATACATATGGCCATGGTTGTTTTGGATTATCTGATTCGGACGGGACGACTCAAAAGGTCAAAATTTTAC
Source organism: Themeda triandra (assembly GCA_018135685.1). Taxonomy (NCBI): domain Eukaryota; kingdom Viridiplantae; phylum Streptophyta; class Magnoliopsida; order Poales; family Poaceae; genus Themeda; species Themeda triandra. Next base: position 580,581 of record JAENPR010000119.1, on the reverse strand, counting down.
AGGTTTTTCATAGAGAAGTTTGTCGTTAGAGTATATAATAATTAGAAAAAAAAAACGTTTGGAAAGAGGCTGCCAGCTAGGTTTCTGACTTTCTGTGAGCTAACAACAATTTGGATGGATATATATACCGGCGCTAGTTTCACGGGATTTCCATGCTACGAACGAGACTCGAGTGTTTTTTCGGTGCTTGGTTCTAGAACGCAGCGACTTCCTCCCATCCATCCATCCATCCATTTATCGGTGCATATACGCCAGCCGTACGTATATTCTTGATAGTTTGATGAAGGACACGTACGTACTGCAGAGCATGGCCATCACTACCGGCGAGTGAGTTTTTTCCGACGGCCCAGGCGGTTGCCGATGGCCAAGGAATCTGCCATCGGCAAAAAATGCGGTTTGCCGATGGCAAAGTAGAGCCATCGGCAACTATATTATTGCCGATGGCCGCGCCATCGGCGAACAAATGCCATCGGCATATAACTTTTTTGCCGATGGCTAGGCCATCGGCAAAAAAAAGCTAACGGCAGAGCCATTATTTGCCGATGGCGGACCATCGGCATACTAACACCATCGGCAAACTTCGCCGGGAAGCGGACGGCCCGGCGTCCCGATTTGCCGATGTTGCCGCCGTTAGGCCATCGGCAAACTGCGGCATTTGCCGATGGCCCGGCCAAGCGGCAACTTCGTAGCCACGTGGCGGCTGGGGAGCGCCAGGCCCACCTTGTTTGCCGATGGCCGGCCATCGGCATAACTCATTTGCCGATGGCTTTCCAAGGCCATCGGCAAACAATCCTTTTTTTTGTTTTTTCCTTCCCATTTTTCCTGGTGTCTTCCTACCTCACATACAAGCGACCTCCAAAGTTTGGGACAATTTTGAACTTTTTAGCTATATTTCGTTAATTATTTTGGTTTCTTTGAATTTTTCCCGCGCCTCAAAATTTGAACTGCAGGTACATGAAATAATGCACACTTTTGATTCGAAAAATGATATTCATGATTCTCGGAGTATGTTGAGGCCATATCCAGGAGCTCGCATGAAATTACGACCGTGTTGGCCTCGTAACATGGGTAGTGACGTGCCGGGAAAGTGTTTTTAAATTCTATAAAATCCAAACGGAGTCCGAAATGGACGAAACTTGACGAGTTATATTGGCATGGCATGTGTAGTCATGACTTCCACATCTGGATTGAGCGGCTCCTTCCTGCGATGACCCGGGGATACCTACCCGAGCCGGTGTGGCGCGTCCTGGCGAGTTGAGTTTTTCTTCCGCCGACTTTGTTCTAAGGAGTTGTCTCGGGACGTTTGTCTTGAGCTTGGAGGAGGCTGCACCTAAGTTGCTCGCAAGTTGGAGATGATATTTCCACCGGGCTTCTTCTGTCCATGCGGCATATGATTTTGCACCTACCAAGGGAGGCACGGTTGGGGGGGCCCGTGCGGCACCGTTGGTGCTATCCAATCGAGAGGTGTCTAAAGCTTCTTCGGGAAAAGTGTAAAAATAAAGCCAAAATTGAGGCTTCGTGGCGGAGGCATTCATTACAGAGGAGGTGTCCACATGCACACGGGCATACTATGCAGAAACTTATGAGGCCACGAGATTCAATCCCTCGTTACAACATCGACGAGAATTCATGCACTCTCGGCCTTTTCGTAGGGGATCTCGGAAGAGCGGAGCGAGGACCCCTCGTTACTTGCGGCATGATGAGTGGCACACTATCATGATGTACTTGTTGTTGAACCTTGAGGAAACGATTGATTATCAAGAGTAAGTTCTCGATGAGCTTGTTCCATACGTCGCCACTATCCTCCACCTATTGATCCGACCCCTATTGTCTATTGTTTCTCCGGGGACTTTATTAATGAACAACTGGAGCTGCGGTAGGGCTCCTACCGAGGATGAAAAAGACCATCTTCTCGGACATAATACGCCCGATTTCGTCAATTGGTTCAGCAAAAGGTAACTATCTACCTAACCTCGATTCCACTTTGCTCCTATGAGCGAGTAACTTAACTATCCACTGTCCTAACCGTGCGAGGCTAATTGTGATGCGGAAATGAGTCACACGCATTGAGATGTGTGGGCCAAACCTTGATCGACATGTCAAGTCATTCGACGTTTATGACGTGAATGGCTATCGCTTTTTCGCACGAGAAGCTACGAAGAGAAACGGGGCAACCTAAAAACCACGTGCACCGGAGTTCGGACTCCGTGCACGGATGGGAAGGACTATTATGGCATAGTCGAGCAGATATTGGAGCTTGACTTTAGCAAGTTCCTAGGTTGTAAGCTTGTGATGTTCAAATGCCATTGGTTCGATCCCAGGTCACAAAAAGGACCTTAAGATTGGGCAAGTCGAAATCCGGGATTCCAAATATAGAGGAGACGATGTCTATATTGTGGCTAACCGAGACGCCAAGCGGGTTTATTACCTCCCATGGGCAAACCCCGAATGACAAGCGCCTTGCGGGTTGGAGCCTTGTGCGGTTCGTATCGCCACGCGGTAAGCGGCGGTCCGAACGATGATGATTACAATTTTGACCCAGGACGAGATGAGTTCTATCAACTTTGATGGGCTAGAAGGTAGGTTGGAGATAGACATTGATTCGTTGATGAGTATGGAAGTAAACAACGACATCGATGAGGACGAGGTGATGAGGTGCACGATCTTTGAGGACATACGAATCCTAGATGCACGGAAGCTGCTGACGCGATGTAGAAGTTGGGGAACATGTAGCGCCTAATGATGAGGACTTAAGAGAGCTCGACAATATTGATAGTGATGACGACAAGTCTTGATGATGAGGACGAGCGCTCGCCGGCAATATTGCCGTTTGCGGAGATAGTTTCTAATCCATGTAATATTGATATTGTTATTTATATTACCTTATATTTATGTTTTCTTTACAAGTACTTGCAATCTACTAATACTAAGCTGTTTTAATCTTTGTCATTGCGGGCACTCGACAAAATGCCGAGGCGGAGGACGTCGCGCCGACAAAACGTCGGTCGAGAAGTACATGCACCTCGGGCCCCGCGGGACCACGTGGAGGCCGGCCACCACGAGGAGCACGTGGAGGCCGGCAACCACGAGGAGCTTGAGGTGGAGCCGTCGACCGCGAGGTGGCGTGGCGGAGGGGCCGGGATGAGGCCGTTTGAGGACGAGGCTGTTTGTGCCGGCGGCGGTGGCGGCGACGACGACGACGACGAGGAGGACGGCGGCGGCGCGGTGGCGGACGACGAGGAGGAGGAGGAGACCGGCAGCACCTCGGCTTCCACGAGGCACCGCGAAGAAGCCCTTCCGGCCCGCGGGCCCGCTAGGCTCCCGAGCACTTGCCGCGCCACGAGGACCGCCCGCGAGATCGTGATCTCGGGACGTAAGTATCCATTGTTGATTTCTGTACTTGTTCTTATTTCATTTTCGAATTAAAACGCATACTAACAATTGTTGTTTATGTGCGTGGCTTTGGGCAAAAGTGACGGCCGGAAGAGTTCGCCCCATGTCACTAGCATCCAGGGGCGAGTGATTAAGGCAAACTTCCCTGGCTTGGTCACCATCGATGGGAGGACGATCGTGCCCGACAAATGGCCATACTACTTCCTCGTTAGGGACGCACATGGGGAAGTCCTCGCTGACAAGATCAAGAAGCAGTTCTGGGTGAGTCTTTCAATCGCAACGCATATCTCAATACTGCGCATTTCTTGGACTTTTCTCAAACAATGGAATGATGTTTGATGCACGCATGTGGTTGTACTATAGGTTGGCGGAGGGCGGGACCCGAGATGGCGGACCGGCATCGGGACAAGGTGTGCGAGTTGCGGATCAAGGACATGTTCTACAAGGCGCACACCCAGGCCGTCATCTCCTACTACGCCAACTTCAGGGGGGTGAAGGTGGATAAGACCCAGGCCAGGGAGCTGATATGTGAGCCGGAGACCGACCTCACCGAGGAGCAGTACATGCAGGTAAATAAGTAGGAAAACATCCGTTGTGATTCTTTATGTGACTCATTCAACTCATCCTCTAGAAGATCTAATACTTGAATGTCATGCGAGACACCTCACATTGGTGCGGCAAGTACGCCGCTGGCTGGCGTGAGATTGTCGAGGGGTGGCAAACGCCGGAGGCGTACGTGGAGCACGAGAGCACGTCGGGCGAGCGCTTGGAAGAGATGGCGGGTCCGGGGTCTCACACCACCGGGGAGCGAGAACCTCAACGAGTTCATGGAAACATGGGTATGCTTGTGTTCAACCATTTCTTATAGCGCTTGGATTTCTTATATAGCAAGTTGTAACCATGTTTTCTGTTTTCCTCGCAGAGGGAGCACCACCAAGGGCAGCCCATCAACGAGTACATGGGGTGGGCCCTTGCTCACAAGGGCCCAGCGAAAGCGCCCTCCACCACGTACAGCTCTTCGGACGGGCCCGAGAAGTACACCAGCCCGGTCGTGTACGACAAGCTCACCAAGTACGCCGCCACAGCTCGAGAGGCCCATGGCGACACCTACGACGTCACCACCGAGCCCATAGACCCTCAGCTCGTGATGAGGTTGGGAGGAGGGAAGCAGCACGGCCGGTTCTATATGGCCCACAGCGCCATTGACCCGTCCTCTGTCCCGACGGACCGAGATCCGCAAGGAAGACCGCGTAGGGGCGCACCGCGGGTCCCATAGCGCCTCGGCGCGAGCGGTGCGCGGCCCGATCGCGGGTCTTCAGGTAAGTGGAGTTTCATTCGTCGTTCGACCGTTTCACAAATAATGTACCTTGCCTTCAAATACAATCAACCATGCTCGTGTAATATTGCAGGCCACGGTCCAAGAGGTGCTAGCCAACCAGAAGCAGATGGCGCTTGCCTATCAGGAGCACGCGGCCGCAGTTGCGCTGCACTACCAGCAGGCGTGGTCGCAGATGTCCCAGCACATGCGTGCCATGGGAATGAGTGAGCCTCCAGCCTCTTTCTTCGCTCCACCACCAGTACCTCCACTGCCGCCTTTTCTTGCACCTCGTCCGGTGAGTCCCTACATTGCCTATTGCTTTAGCTTGTGATGCCAGTCTGCAGGTACTAATTCCATCACTTGGTCTTTGTGCGAGACACGTCGGAGGTTCGAACCCAACTCCGGTGCTAGCCCTCCGGCGGGTGCTTCTCCACATGGTCTGCTCCACGGCCGGTTGGGGTCCTTTCCGAGCCTCCTCACGCGGCCGTTCGTCCGGGTCCTCCACCGACACGGGGTACTCGTGGCGCCGCGCAGGGGCAGCCGGGCCGTCTCGGTTCCCCCACGGCCGGGGGTACTCGTGGCCGCCGCAGGGGCAGCCCGGGCCGTCTCAGTTCCCTCAGCTGCAGCAGCTCGGCCACTAGCAGTACTCGTGGCAGCAGCCGCAGCGAGCCCGCATCGCGGGAGTTGGCTGCGTGGGAGGATGCTTCAGGGGGCTCGGGGACCCAAGGGGGACGGCGCCACGAGCTAGGTACCTTCTATTCCTGATTTTGGATCTTGTTGTGCCACGTCGGACATGTTTGGCCGATGTTGGCCTTGTATGGATGCATTTGGACTTGTATGCATGAATTGGGACTTGTGATATGGATTTGTATGCATGAATATGGATTTGATGCTATATTATGGTTGAAATGGCGTATTATTGTGAATATATGTGATGAATGTTGTATATCTTGCTTGTGATATCATTATCTCAGTGATTAAATGTCTTTGGAAATGGAAGAAAACGGGAAAAAAAAGCAAAAAAAAAAAAAATCCCCGGGTTTGCCGATGGCCGGCCGTCGGCAAACCTAGGAAAAATCCCACCAGCGTACCCAGTTGCCGATGGCCGTGGCCATCGGCAAAACTGACCATAAGTTCTTGCCCACGGCCATCGGAAAAAAAAAATCAGGGAATTCTTTTTTTTTAAAAAAAAAAATAAGCCGACGACAGCCGTGGCCATCGGAAAACAAACTTGTTTGCCGATGGCCACGTCGTGCGTCGACCATCGGCAAACCCGCCGTCACCGACCGGCGGGAGGGAACGTGGAGAGTTTGCCGATGGGGGCCCACGGCCATCGGCAAAAGTTTTCCGATGGCATCTACTTTTTGCCGTGCAAAAATTTATTTTCCGATGAGCATTATTGCCGATGGGAAGTTGCCCGTTGGTAACGCCATCATTCATCGGCAACTTCTTCGGATGGCATCCAAACACTCTGGATCCGGTAGTGCATGGCCGTCATTGTTGACTGAGAGGCACATGCCGACAGTAACAACACGAGCAGCAAGCAGTACCGGCAGCTAGCTAGGCATGGCCAAGCAAAAATGAAAATATCGTCGGCATCCGACCCATCGCTGCCTGCACAGCTAAATGATTGGCTAGATCGGTCGTGTCGATCGGCCAGGCCTGAGTTCCCCTGGTCAGCAATCACTCGGACGACGGCTGGTCGAGACGCACATTGCACTGTTCGGCCTCATCTCCGATCCCTTCGTGTGGCCAAGCCCCAAGCATGAGATTAATTAATTATCTTCCAGGAAATGCATCGATCATTCCCACAAAGAATTGTCCTTTGGAGTATGATAATACCAAAAAAGATGAAGAGGAATCAATGACACTATATTGGGCGGATTATCTTACAGAAGAAAAGAGAATGAAAACGCATCGATCGTTCGCACAATGTTTCACTTTCTTTTCCAGATTAGCAAAAGATAAAGCAAGTTGTATGGCGGCAACACTGAGCTTTATAATCTTGTCAATAATTACGATTAAATTGATGAAAGCAGGTGATTCCATATCAATTGCATTGCATGCATGCCCAACATCTTTCGCTATTTTATTTATCCATGATGAAAACAGTAATAAACAAGTGGCACTGAGGCATCATCGATGGGATTATTCAACGAGCGAGTATTGACCGGCCGCTCATCATGTCAGTCAAAATAATGACAACTAGCTGCTAATAATCTATGGAATACCCGTAGACCGTATCCCTGCAAATCTCGCAAATGCATGGGTTGGTATCGTATATCGATGTTAAATTAAGAAAATTCAACCAGTGCAACAGTTAGTGCTAACTGGAATAATAATCAGGTAAGCTCGGCATTCGGAATTGGAAAAGGTGCTTGGTGGAAGATTAGGATTGACGCCAAGCATCAACTAATTGTATAGTTATTAATCTCGATACGGCCGAGCACATGGATTCTAGCCATTGATTGGGAATTCTTTGGCTCCATGCATCTAGTAGGCATTCAGTCCAGTCAATGTTTGGTGAGTCCCACTCCCACTGTGAAAAAAAAGTCGATCGAGAACGACACCACCAAACTGTGCTGTGCTGCATTCATATATTCCAGGCCATCAAGATCAACTGTGATGACTGATGAAGACGATCGGAGTAAAAACCAAAGACGACTTCAGTAGTTTGGTGTGTACTGTTTTGACCCTATCTGTGCCAAACTTCCAGACAATAGGCACATGCATGAATGAATGATTTTGATGTAGTGACTATCAAATCAAATAATCCAAGACCTGTGTCCACTAAAAGTCTAAAACTGTATCATGCATGGAGAATATATTTCCAATCATTTTGGTCTAACTAATCCATGTATGTAGAGGAAGATGGAAAAGACTAACAGTGCCACAACATTCTTGGACCCAAGAAGAAGATGATGATGATGATGTACATACATGCGAAATGCATATGGCATAAGGTTGTCGACCAAAGGGCAACTAAGGCCTAGGTGGGTTTGGACAAGCCAACAAAGCACTTATTTTGTGTACAAAATAATCAAAGTATTGTTACTTTGAATGTGTTTTTTATTTGTCTTGTGATGGAATTATATTTTTGAATGTTATTTACTACTCCGTATATTCCAAATCATACAATATTTTGATTTATTTCTAGATATATCGTTTGTTATGTACTTAGATATATACATGTCAAAATATTTAACAATAAAAGCAATGTATGCACAAAAGACACAACTCATATAATTTAGAACGGAGGGAGTATTATAAATAAAACTTCAGATACTAATAGGGCAACAAGTTTTATGTTTTTACAAAACCATGCAAATGGACGAGCACGGTTGGTGGCACATAGTGAACTTTTACTTTTGTCATTTTGTTTCTTAAAATATGTTTAAAAAATTCTAGAAACGTCTCACTAGCATTGGTAGCACCAGATCATTGCGGACCCATACTCTCTTCTCTCTTACCCATCCTCTTTCCCTAGAGTATGTTCTATCTCCTGACAGAAAGCACTACACCTAGGTTCATCCTCTTCCAAGCGTTATTATAGACTTCTTTCTGTCCATCTACTTCTTTGTATTCGCCCTGTCCTATTCTATTCACCCTAGTGCAAATTAAAACTAACACATCGGTGTGCACAAGCGCGTGGCACCGACATGGACCGTGAGCGCATGGGTGGTGATTGAGGGCAATATCAAGCATAGGCGGCGAAAGCACACAAGGAGTGTCCACACATAGGCACATGAGCTGGTGGCAAGCGCACATAAGTGGCTCACAGAAGGGTGCGATCGACAAGGATAAATCTATGAAAGGGACCGTAGAGGCATGCTTTCATGAGGTTGTGTGGATCACACTAGATGGAAATGATACCAAACCCTAAATGCAAAGGGCAATTTCTATGCCCCTTAGGGCACGAGCCAACATCGTTTCTCCTTTGGGGAACAATCCATTCTTATTTTCTTCTCTCTTTTTTTAGTTTCTAGGCACATTAGTTTATTTTCTTATATGGTTGACCTATACATAAACTTTGTTGCAAAACTGAGCATAACACACCATGCAATCTTACTAGTTATCTAATGGAGCCTCACATTAATTTTAACAAGGCCTACTGAAAAAATCATCATTTCCTCCATTTTTTTAAAAACTAAAATTATTTGTAAAAAATTTCTCAAACCGACACTAAATTAGCAACATCTACTATAATAAAAAGATGTTCGAATAACAAGCTAAGCCTAATGATCATAAATGTGCCATCATGTTCATAAGTGATAAATATATGCTTTATGTTTCAATAGTCTAAAAAAGTGTTCCTAATGACACTAACATCTATTTAGAATACTATCAACATCGGTAAATAATTTTTATATTTTTTTTAGTTTGGATAAATTATATTTTTCATTAAACCATATTAGCATATCAATAGTTATAGTTTGTATGCACTTATTTTTTCTTGGAGAAGTTCACTTTCATATGACAAAAACATCCAACGTACTACTACCTGAATTTGTTTTAAACCATTCAACTCAAAAAAACTAGGACTTTTTTGACAACTCACTATCAACACTAAACAAAACCATCTAGTTGATTTCACTGGTAGTTTTGTATTTTTTTTAAATAAGTAATAAAAGATATTTAGAAAAAGTAAGTACTAGATTATAGTTATTTTAAAAATGGATATTTGTCTTATTTAATGTAAATTCATTATAATTTTTTTAGAAAAGTAACAAGTTTTGTCACATTTAGAAAATACAAAAGAACTTAAAACAAGCTATATGGCTAAATTTATATTGTATGATAGTCTGATCATCTGATGTTTATGTATACCTAGTTTATAGTTGTGTGCTAAATATAAATTGGGTAATAATTGGATGGCCAAAAATAGACTTCTTTAATATAAATAGCTACAAATTCTGACAAAAACAAATTCGGTGAATAGGTTAGGGCAATCATTCTTGTACGCTGTTTGATGGGCTAGTCAAGCTGATTAAGGGCTAGTTCAGTTAGGGGAATTCCTGGCTAGGAATCCTTACACTCATTCACAGTTATATAAATTAGTAGACTAGAAATGGTTATGTGACACTCTTTCCTCACAAACCGAACTGTGTTTAAGAGGCTTCATTTCTAAGAGGAAGTACTATAATACAGCCAACAAGTCGGTTGTAAGGTTCTCTACAGCTTGCTCTCGGCTCACTCATATAGTAATTACCTCTTTACAATCAATAAAGGGTCTACTTAGGCTCATGTGTTTAAGCTGGTTGTAAGCTTAAAACCCGCTTCTTCTCTCCTTTCTCCTTTCTCTCCCGCACCTTAGCATTTAGTCCAACTTTACAACCGCTTATAGTACTTGCTCTAACAATATTTTTTTGCGACGCTTTTTCGTACACGACTTCACGTGTCTTTTATATTAAGAAAAAAAACCGAGACCGACGAGCAACGCGACACGACCACGAGAGAGTGACCATACACGGCACCACAAATACGTCAACAAAAACTAACAAGCAAGAAATAGAGGGCCTCCCCGCCAACCCAAACAACACGAACTCAATGGCAAGACTTGGGAGCCGCCAAGCAAAACATTGGTGGTCGGAACGAAGACCACAACGACAGCGCAAGCACAGAGCGTCAACATCCAAGCTCGAGCTAGAGCGAAGCTCCTGCAGCAAGGTATTACCCTAGTGCCAAGAACTTGTCGACAGCGTCTTAGAAAATGAAGTTCCGGGGCGGATGGCGACGCGGAAGCTCATGGTGGTCTCAACAGAGCCTTCATGAAGGAAATTACGCCCGCGGACGCCAATTGTGTTGAGTAGCCCGCCGAAACACTGCGATGGCGATGCTTTAAATGTAAATTTTGTTTAAACGGAGGTCTAATAAACAAAAAATACAAAAGTATTAATCGCTTCTAGCACACGGACACGGGTTGCATAAACGTGTGTGAATGGTGGCAATCAAGCACGGGGAGGATCAGATTCGAGACCTCACGTCCATGTGGCCAGCAGCCAACGGGGCATTTTGATCACGGCACACGAGAAATGAATTGAAGCGCGTGCTGAGGCTACGATTCTATTCACCCTACTACGGGAGTCCGGAGACGCAGGACGACCTAGCGCGCCAGATATTCGTTTATTCGTTTCTTCTGCTAGCTGCCTCAGCCGCCGGAGTTCACGGGGCGTAGAACGCAGATACTGTTGTCTTGTGAGTCCCCGTCACGTTTACGCGTTGTTCTCGCCACAGAAGCAGGGGATAAGTTCGGTGCATTTGCTAGCCGCGCGCGTTGCGATGCTGGCTGCCTTTAATTCCACCGTGGACGGATTTCACACGCCTCGTAGTCACAGCCTCACAGGCATGGACGCATGCCGATGGCGAGCCGTGTACTCATGACTCATCTGATACCTACCGTAATATGATGGCGAAAAGAACAAAGTGGTCTCGTGGCTATCATCTAGAAGAACCTTTGGTTCTATTGCTTATCGGAGTAGGGCACCCTCCAAATCAGTACGTGGTTTTAAGCTTCCACTTAAAAAACTAGGCGGGGGCACTTGCCTTTCTTTTTTTTTTCTTCGTCTAATAGAAATTGCGGCAAAGCTTTTGCCGTCCGTTCGAAAAAAAAAATATTGCTTATCAGGGTCGGTACACAGATGCTTTTACATCTTTCATTTAATTTTGTAGAGACTATATCTTTGAGAAGTTCGGAGCAATAGGGGACGACTTCAGGCGAGGTGCACGTATCGGTACTAGCTAGTCTATGGTCGTTAGTTATCAATCAAAATTGACAATTGCCATGCAAAAATGGAGTCATTTCTCATGGAACTCTTGCAATGCTCTTCGAATCGGATTCCTAATCATACAAGAGAAACATGATAGTATTTTCTTCTATAAAGATGATCGACAATAAAAAGGTTCAAGTACCACTATTGACATTTGCTTCGCAATTGGAATGAACTAATAAAGGATACTCCCAACCCAAAAACTAGAATGATTTCTCTCTTTATTGATTAGGGTGAAGCAAAATGGTGATATGGCATATAAGCCAGTCTCAGTGGGGGTTTCACCGTAGTGTCATGCACATTAAATACGGTGACACATCAAAATTTGATTGAAACGAGGAGGAGAGAGAGCCATATGGTTTCACCATGGTGAACCGGGTGGCGTCGTTTCCCGCATTGAAACCCGAATGAAACCAAGACCGAGCCGTTTCATCTCGTCGTCCCATACAGATTAAAGTGTATGATCACATACACATACGGCAATTAAGTGCTTTTCTAAGCGCAGGGAAACGAGTGCATTGAAACTGTTGCATTGTAGAGGGTGTTTCAATGTTTGTTTCATGAAGGCTTTGTTAGCAATTTTGTTTGGGAAATAGTGCAATGACACCATGCACCGAGACGGCCTAAGACAGAAGAAAATTCTTCCTTAGGAAACCATGCTACTCGAAAACCAAGACATAAAGTGGAGAAAACACATGTCAGTAGGCAAAACATTATTTAAAAAATGAAGGCATTTCAAATCATCCGCTTGCAATATAGTTTATATGTTTAATGTTTATAAACTATATAGTTTATATGCTTAATTTCTACAACTTTCAGTTAGGACATTTTCATTGAACTGATTTAGGAACTCAAATAATATTAAAAAAATTGGTTAATGTGAATATAAAACGAGGATTTTTTAACAAATATTTGAACAAATTCAATATTTGATCCTTGAAAATATTTTATTTTAACATTTCACTATAGATATGTGTATATGATAATTTTCTCATTTTTTCGCGAAAGAATAATTATATTATATGATAGCCGGGTACATCAATACGTTACAAGCACATCTAGATTATAAAATAGTACCCAAGTTGTGAACAACACAACCTAAAACCTAACATATTTGATACTTTACAGTAAGGATGACAACATAGACAAAGACTCGTCAAATAGACTGAGAACAAATGGCCAAAGAATGACGACCAACATTCCAATAGGCAGAATTTAGGATCTTCTTCTTTTTGGTGTTTTCTTTCTTTTTTCTTTCTGTCACTAAAGAATGAGGAAGACTAATCTAAAAACTGTTCTCCCATTGTGGCTAGATCTAATCACAACAAAACAGAGAAGAGACCAAAGAAAATTATTCCATGGCGACAACATCATCTCTGCCTTGATGCCGCCATCCGGAATTAAACGTCTCTATGTCGTTATATCGACGAAGAAGCAGACGCGAAATCGTTGCCCTCATTCTAAACAGAGGCGCCATGGAGAAGACGATTCTAAACTTCCCCTTCACCATCACCAAAGAGGAGGACATAAATCTTCAGTACCAAAAAATGTAGCATGGAGAGACGTTAAGCCTAATAACTCGAACTACGTATTAAAGAAAGCTTAGTAAAAATAATAGATCTCCACTCTTTTCATCCACCGCCGTGGAGAGACGTTAAGCCTAATAACTCAAACTTTAGCATGAAGAGACGTTAAGCCTAATAACTCGAACTACGTATTAAAAGAAAGCTTAGTAAAAATAATAGATCTCCACTCTTTTCATCCACCGCCGAGATGCCAGAGAGGAAGAGAGAGGGACCAACAATGGTGGACGATGGCGGTGGCGTTAGGGCAGGGGTCGCGAGTCCCCAAGTCAGTCCCAGAGGGTGGTGCTAGATACAGTTATCCACTTTAACAATAGTGTATCATCGACCGAAAGCAAGGAAAACTTTTCTTGTTAATGGTGTTGTATTATGGTAATTGTAGAATACTCGTCGGTAGTGGCAGTAGCTAGCTACTGATCGACTCGAACAAACATGACGTAACTAGCAGGCAGTGGCGGATGCACGGGTGGGGCTGGGGGCTGCAGCCCCACCCGGTGGGTTGAAAATTTTATTAATAGATTTTCTATTTTTAGTTTCTTTTATAATATTTCTATTTTTATCCATCAATACATGCATGGAGTAGACGTTGTACCCTAGATTAAACCAATCAAACGCTTTCATGGTCCAAAACCGTTTTGTGTTTGCTCCATATTTATGCCGTATGAGTGATTGCCAACACTTTTCTACTAAACATGCAGTCAAAATTTAGAAATCAGCATACACCTAAGAAAAAATAATGGAAGAGTATATTGTAAAAAAAAAAACAGCCCTCCGCAGGCACTTTGAATCAATATTAAAGTATGAATCTTAGCTATATCTATTAACATAATGTGTCTAGCGAGCAAAAAAATTTTTTAGCCTATATTATTTAGCCCCTCCTGTGGTCCGTTTCTGGATCCGCCACTGCTAGCAGGTATAGTGCTGATCTAAGATGGATAGGCAGGGCCATAATTCTTGGGAAGATCACCTGCTCCAAATTAAGGTGCTGAGCGACCCGCTCAGTTCATAGTGACCTTTTTTAGATAATGCAGTTCACAGTGACTAAATCATATGGATAAATATAAACGTCATTTGCACTATTAGTCAAACTTGCAGTTAACGGTGCCGAAAATAACAAGTCTTCTCTAGAACAATAAACTAATGTCAATGCCTGACCTTAACAACTGTCTTAATCATTGCTGATAGTTCCGCATGTGTTCTGTTAGGCACAAAATGTTCTATTCTGGAAAACACGGAATTAAATAGTTCCACGAAGGACGTGGACACTTCTTGTTTCTTTTTTTTTTTTCCTTTAAAAAAATGGCTCAAGATAAAGTGATGACATGAGGAGCTGTTCCACTGCTTACGCATGCATCGGATGGGATATACACATGTAGCATACGAAGAGATGTTTACATGGCAACAAGGATGTCACAAACTCACAATAACTTTAGGAAAATCCATCTACCTCCAGCATCCGGAAATATAATCCTTGGCCTCCACCCTGTTTGGATTCGACCTAAGATGTTGTATGCTAGCAACCTTTTTACAATACTAACCGAAGTACTACTCCCTCACAGCATCTCCAAGGGTTATGCAATTGGACTTGGCGTTTACCAATTTGCATAAAAATCCTAAAAAAAACCCTCTCCAATGGTTATGCATTTATCTTTTTGCATTTTTCATAACTATGATTTGGAGGAGACTTCAAGATATATGCCAAACCAGGCCGGCTATGCAAACAGCCCAGCGCGACTCTCTCCCTCCCTCTCGCGATATTCTCTCCGCCTCTCTTCATACCGCTAGAAAAAGTCCGCGAAGCCTCCTTTTTTAGCAAAATGGCTTGGCAAAATGCATAACGGTTGGAAATCACACCATTTTTAGCCTTGCCATTTTCATTTGGGGTTTAAATTGCCTCAAATGCATAACTCAATTGCATACCCCTTGGAGATGCTCTCAATTATTTTTTGAAACATAAGATTGTTTTATTTGAAAAGTCAAATTTTACAAATCAATAATTAATTGAGTTCTACTCCCTCCATTCCAAATTATAAGGCATTTCAAGAATCTTGGAAGTCAAGTTTTTCAGTTTGACCAAAGTTATAGGAAAAACTATAATAACTTGTGACATCAATTAGATATGCAATGAAAATAAAAGTAATGGAGAATCTAATGGTACTTAGTTGCCATCATAAATATTATTATTTTTTCGTATAAATTTGGTCAAACTTGAAAAAGGTTGACTCTCCAAGATTCTCAGAATGCGCCTATAATTTGGAACGGAGGGAGTATAAAAGTTTAGGATGACGTCTTTTAGCTACGACTCCATGCTTACAGCACTAGAGGCGCCAGGGCCACACCAAAAATTCTCTATTTTGCAATGTCAGTAAAAAACACTAAATAAAACAAATGATTTTTAATACTCCTTTCGTTTCAAACTATAAGTTTATTTAACATGTTTTATACATCAATTTTGTTATGTATTTATACAATATTATATTTGATACGTGTGAAAATAGATGTATCAAAAAGTCAAAAACGACTTGTAATTTGGAATGGCGTAAGTATATTCTATAAAACTTTAAGATTTTTTTAGCTTGTACTAAATTCGAGGAATGAAAATGTTGATTTTTTTTAAAAAAAATGACAATTTAATAAAAACTTGTTTGTTGTACTGTATAATGTCACGTGATTTGCACAGTAGTTACCAATGCATGTACCCATAGTCATCAACACTGTCTGAAGTACGAAGGAACGAAAAGAAAGAGCAACTGGGCTAGTAAAAGTACTGAACTATGGACCCATCGAGATTAGTTTATTTGTACTCAGTTATTACAGGGTTATTTTCTATACAAAACACTAACCGAGGTCAGTAGGAGCTACGACTATGGGAACTGGATTCTATATCCTAAAAGCACAAGAGACAGTCGGAATAATCTTGATTAGCATCCATCACCGTTGAGTGCGCCACTAACCCTGCATCGCTGGCCCACAGTGCTCATAGCAGTACTAGGCGAAGACCGTTGACGCGTTGACTCCCCACCCCTTTTCACACGTATAACACAGCCTAGCACGCATTCGTAAATCAGCCGTCACTCCCCGTGGCCTCACTCCCATCATCTCTTCTTCCCCGTCCTCGGCAGCTCACCTCAGCTCCTCACATCACATCACCGCCGAGGAACCTTCCAAGAAACCAAAATGTCTGGGCCCACCACGTGCTGCCGCCGCTTTCCCCTGCTGCTGGTCCTGCTCCTCTTCCTCCTCGCCGGCGAGTGCCCGCTCCCAGCCGGCCGCCGGCCCCGGAGACCGCGACACGCTGCTGGCCATCAAGAAGGAGTGGGGCGACCCCCCGCAGCTCAGGTCCTGGGACCCCGCCGCCGCCCCCAACCACTGCAACTGGACCGGCGTCACGTGCGCCACGGGCGGCGGCGGCGGGGTCGTCACGGAGCTCACCCTGTCCAGGCTCAACCTCACGGGCTCCGTCCCGGCGTCGGTGTGCGCGCTCGCGAGCCTCGCCCGCCTCGACCTCTCCTACAACAACCTCACCGGCGCGTTCCCCGCGCTGTACGCCTGCGCGGGGCTCGCCTTCCTCGACCTCTCCAACAACCACTTCTCGGGCCCGCTCCCGCGCGACATCGACCGCCTCTCGCCGGCGACGCTGGAGCACCTCAACCTCTCCACCAACGGCTTCGCCGGCGCGGTGCCGCCCGCGGTGGCGGGGTTCCCGAAGCTCAGGTCCCTGCTGCTCGACACCAACAACTTCACGGGCGCGTACCCGGCGGCCGAGATAAGCAAGCTCACCGGCCTCGAGACGCTCACGCTGGCGGACAACGCGTTCGCGCCGGCGCCCGTGCCGGCGGAGTTCGGCAAGCTGACCAACCTCACCTACCTCTGGATGGACAAGATGAACCTCACCGGAGAGATCCCGGAAGCTTACTCCAGCCTCACGGAGCTGGCTACTCTGTCCCTGGTGTCGAACCAGCTCACCGGCTCGATCCCGGCGTGGGTGTGGCAGCTCAAGAAGCTCCAGTACCTCTACCTGTACGACAATGCCCTCTCCGGCGAGCTGACGCCCAGCGTGACGGCGTTGAGCCTGGTTGATATTGATTTGTCGGTGAATCAGCTCACCGGAGAGATACCTGAAGACTTCGGCAAACTCAAGAACCTCAACTTGCTGTTTCTGTACAAGAACCAGCTCACGGGCACCATCCCGGCGAGCATCGGGCTGCTGCCACTGCTCAGAGACATCCGGTTGTTCCAAAACCAGCTGTCCGGAGAGCTCCCGCCGGAGCTGGGCAAGCACTCTCCGCTGGTCAACATCGAGGTGTCCATCAACAACCTCTCTGGCCCGCTGCCAGAGTCACTCTGCGCCAACGGGAAGCTCGACGACATCGTCGCCTTCGACAACAGATTCTCAGGCGAGCTCCCCGCGGGACTCGGGGACTGCATCACTTTAAACAACCTCATGCTCCAGAGCAACAACTTCTCCGGCGACTTCCCGCAGAAGATATGGACGTCGTTCCCGAAGCTGACCTTGGTGAAGATCCAGGACAACAGCTTCACCGGCAAGCTGCCGGCCCAGATATCCCCCAACATTTCACGGATTGAGATGGGCAACAACATGTTCTCCGGCTCCTTCCCGGCCTCTGCACCAGGGCTCATGGTGCTCCATGCCGAGAACAACCGGCTGGGCGGCGAGCTGCCGTCTGACATGAGCAAGCTCGCCAACCTTTCTGAATTGCTGGTGCCCGGCAACAGGATCTCCGGCTCCATCCCAACATCGATCAAGCTCCTGCAGAAACTGAATTCACTCGACATGAGAGGCAACCGGCTATCTGGCGCGATACCGCCGGGAAGCATCGGGCTTCTCCCAGTACTGACGATGCTTGACCTGTCCGACAATGAGCTCACCGGCAGCATCCCGTCAGACGTAAGCAGCAGGATCAACGCGCTGAACCTGTCATCAAACCAGCTCACCGGAGAGGTGCCGGCGCAGCTGCAGAGTGCAGGCTACGACCAGAGCTTCCTCGGCAACCGGCTCTGCGCCAGGGCGGACTCAGGCACCAACCTCCCGACGTGCTCAGGCCAGGGGAGCCACGACGAGCTTTCCAAGGGCCTGGTCATCCTCTTCGCGTTGCTCGCCGCCATTGTTCTCGCCGGTAGCGTCAGCATTGCCTGGCTGCTTTTCCGGCGCCGGAAGGAGAGCCAGGTGGTGACGGACTGGAAGATGACGGCGTTCACCCAGCTCAACTTCTCCGAGTCGGACGTGCTCAGCAACATCCGCGAGGAGAACGTCATCGGCAGTGGCGGGTCCGGGAAGGTGTACCGGATCCATCTCGGCAACGGCAACGCCAGCCACGATGAGGAGCACGGGTTTGGCCGCGGCGACGGCGACGGCAGGATGGTCGCCGTGAAGAAGATATGGAACTCGAGGAAGATCGACGACAAGCTGGACAAGGAGTTTGAGTCGGAGGTGAAGGTGCTGGGCAACATCCGGCATAACAACATCGTGAAGCTGCTGTGCTGCATCTCCAGCCAGGAAGCCAAGCTGCTGGTGTACGAGTACATGGAGAACGGCAGCCTGGACCGGTGGCTGCACCACCGAGACCGGGAAGGCGCGCCCGCGCCGCTGGACTGGCCGACCAGGCTCGCCGTCGCCGTCGACGCGGCCAAGGGGCTCAGCTACATGCACCACGACTGCTCTCCGCCGATAGTGCACCGCGACATTAAGTCCAGCAACATCCTGCTCGACCCGGACTTCCAGGCCAAGATCGCCGACTTCGGGCTCGCCCGGATCCTCGTCAAGTCCGGCGAGCCCCAGTCCGTGTCAGCCATCGGCGGGACATTCGGGTACATGGCTCCAGGTTAGAAAGCCCAGGCACTTCAGTTGCCATCCATTTCAATTTCAATTTTCAATCGGTGAGAATTTGCAGCTGATTGATGTGTGGCATGGCAACTCTGCAGAGTATGGGTACAGACCAAAGGTGAACGAGAAGGTGGACGTGTACAGCTTCGGCGTCGTCCTGCTAGAGCTTACAACCGGCAGGGTGGCCAATGACAGCAGCGCGGACCTCTGCCTGGCAGAATGGGCATGGCGGCGGTACCAGAAAGGCGCGCCGTTCGACGACGTCGTCGACGAGGCCATCCGGGAGCCGGCCTACGTGCAGGATATCGTGTCGGTGTTCACCCTCGGCGTCATCTGCACGGGGGAGAACCCGCTGACGCGGCCGTCGATGAAAGAGGTCATGCACCAGCTCATCAGGTGCGAACAGATCGCCGCTGAGGCAGAGGCGTGCCAGGTGAGCATGAGTTACGAGGGCGGCGGCGGTGGCACACCCCTCCTCGAGTCGAGGAAGAAAGGCAGCCGGCGACGGAGCATGTCTGACTCCGGCCGGTGGAACGACGACGACGAGGAGGACAGCGGCAACTTCGTTGTGCACGTGGTGTAGTGAAGTCAGACAGTAACAGGAAGTGCTGTAGAAGGCGGATCCCGCATGGGCGCAAGAACAAACGGCGAAGTGCTGTAGAAAGGAATCAACAGGAAGTCAGGCTGTAATTTTAGCAACAAAATAAGCCAGTTTTGGTTCGCGACCTCAGTTAACAAGTGCCAATACTGCGTGTAATAACGCCATGTCCACTGTTTGATCGGCAGTAAAGCCAAATTTAGCATGAACGAGTAGCCTTGTTGTACAGGTTGTAGCTTGCAGATATAGGATCTTGAGATCTTGACTTCTGGCTTCTCTGAAACTTTTGGGCACTTTTGGAGTTTCAGAAAACGGCAGACCACACAATCTCTGGGGAAGGCCCAATGAGTGGGGCGGCTTATCTGCAACTGTCTGTCTGTGCTGTGTACTGTATGCTGAAAGCCGTATACTGACTCAAGTACTATAGGAAGCCAATTTGCCTTGCGATATGTGAGGACTGTGACGTGACGCACCTTTTTCAAAGTGGGCCGTGATGCAGAAAGAACAAATCCGTGGGTCGGCATGAACTTGGGAAAAACCTGAACAAGGGACAAGAAACAATGGACATGAGTTGGAAAATGCAAGGCGACATTCGGAGAATGAGTTGGAAAATGCAAGGCAACATTCGGAGAATTGGAGCATGTCTGCAGATTGCTTTGCATCTACAAATATCAGGTTCCATCAAGGTGCCAACACATTCTTAGAAAAGGTGGTTGGTGCCAAACATCTTAGAAAAGGTGGTTCGGATGCGATATAGAATTCTGTGCAACAATTTCATTTGTAAGTATTCGTGTTGGCACCAAATATGTCCATGTGTTAAATTTGAATGTACTGAAAGAAGAGTTCCAGCTGAAATGTTAAGTTCAGCATTACCTGGTATCAATAACAGGAATAGACTTAATGTTCTGAACCGGCAACTGTTTTTATGCACTAAAATACTCGTATTACCTTTTTCTTTCTTTGAGCAATTCGACATTCAAAGATTTAACAGCTTTTGCACCATTCATGGATGGATTGATCTATCATAAGTTCATTTGATGAATTCTGGTAAGGTGACTCATGCTTTCCTCGCCAAAAAAAAAAAGGTGACTCCTTATGCTAATATGACATAATAGTGGACTAATAACATATTATATTTCACAAAGAAAATGAATACGAAGATGATGGACCACCCTATCCTCAAACTGAACACCTCCTTACTGCATGTGCACAACATAGAATTGTTTGAGCATAAAAAAGGAGCATTCTGGATATTAAATCAGATCCATCCTACAAAACCAGCCTGTCATTGAATTTTAGATGTCAACAGGACATATATCTTGAATTGGAGGTAGTTTCCCTGATGTCAGATAGAAAAACCACAAATAAAAGGTTCTCATAGAATGTAGAACACAGAAAAGAAACAAATGGACACAACAACCACTTTCCCAACAAAAAAAACGTTGATAGCAGCAAGTGATAGAAGATTAAGCAGACAGATAAGATCATAAGAGCCACATTGCCCAGCAAACAACTTCAGACTATGTGGTCACCTTGGATCCTACAATCTTGCATTCCATTTCACATAATTGTGAATTTCCTTCGTGTTGGATTTTTCATCATTGCACCTCCTTTTTGTTTCTGCAGGATTGCCCACAATTCAATCCAGTGACATTCAAAAGAAATAGGTAAAACAAAATCTTCTGGGAAACTTTATTTGAAACAAGCAGCATTTTAGGATTTCCGTGTAGCCTAAATGCCGCACAACCGGCAACACTAAGTTCATTTCACCTTTTTTTAGGAAGTAAAAGAGCAAATTTCTTGGAGTTATCCGATTGGCAAAAGGGGGCGCTTGTTTGGTTCAAAGCCACATTATTTAACAAGCACCAATACTTGCACATAATAACACAGCGTGTCCACTGTGTGACTGGCCATAAGCCACTTTTAAACATGATCTGATAACCTGCTGATCCGGATGAAATCAGCCCCAACTGATTCCAAAATAGGAAGCCCGAGCCGACATAACTGAAAGTGAAAACACACTGACGGCTGGAGGATCCTCCTGACCCTAAAGCTCCCTTCCGAAGGAGAAGAACAAGATCCATCATGGCCATAGCCGGATATGATACCTTCACCAATAAATCAGCCAAAATCTCCAAAGGAGCAGCCAGATCTATGGCAAGAGACGTAGAGGCAGCGAGGGACATACATGTCTCGTGGTGGCTCGACGGACGTCCTCATCAATGATGCACAGGCGGCAACGCTACGGCTGGCTCGCGCCCGTGCGGGCAGAGACGCCACCGCCAGCGGGCTAGGGGCCGCAAAGGGCCCGCACCGCCTCGACTGGTGCGAAGGCCAGCCTTCGAAGTACTTGGAGAACTTCATTGTTCTTTGCGGATCCCAGGCGATCATGGGTCGGAGCCGCCTTGAGGCGCATACCTCCCCACCCCGCCGAACGGCAACGCTACGGCTGGCTCACGCCCGTGCGGGCAGAGATGCCACCGCCAGCGGGCCAGGGGCCGCAAAGGGCCCGCATCACCTCGACTGGTGCGAAGGTCAGCCTTCGAAGTGGAGACAAGTGTGGCGACCACGGACCTTCAAGCCGTCCGCCTCGGGCACCACGGAGGATGGCGTGGGCGCAACCGTCGGGCTACAAGTGCACCCCCTGAGTGCCTTGAGCAGGCTGCGGCACCCGCCAGAGCCGCCAGAGCTCACGTGGGACGCCATCCATGAAGGGCCGCTGCCGGTCATCTGTGAGCCGGCAACACCGCCGGACGTAGACTCACCCGGCGAGGACACAGGGACCGATGTGAACGACATAGGAGGCAGACTGCTTCGCTCAGCGCCTGTGCTGTTGGGCGTGGCGCTCCGAGAACCTGCTTCTGCACCACCTCGAGTATATACGAGGAAGGGCAGGGTGGCCGCAGCACCAATCGGCTCACGCCAACCAGTGGAGCCGGCCACGCCTGCATCTCCACCGGCCCACAACACCGCGCCGACTACCTCACCGCCAGCAGGGGCCGTGGGAACACTGCTGGATGAGCCTACGCTGACCACGCCACTAGGCTTCGGTCGCGGGGTCCTGCCGAGCACGCCGGCACCACACTCCCCGCGCACGCCCGTGCCGCTACAGCTGGAGACCAGCGAGTGTGTGACCCCAACCGCTGCACCGTACTGCAGGCGCACGACTCGCTGAGTGGGCGCCTGAAGAGATTCACGCAGAAGGTGCTCAAGAAAGCTGCCACGCCGCTGCTGAAGACCAAGATCTATGACTCTCCATCGCTCCCGTGGCGAAGCACGCGCATCCCGGTGCAGCCATTGGCCAAGGTGCCGGTCGCCAAACAAGGAGAAATGCTCGTTCCCGTCACGCAGCGTCTTGGACTCCATTAGGACAGACCAATCGAGGAGGCAAGACACGAATACCAATCCATGTACAAACCAGCGAGGGTCTGCGTGAGCTCTTCCCCAAAGACAAGCGGACCGGAGGCGACACGGAAACCGCAAGCAATCCGCCGACCAGGGGGTCGATGCCAGGGCTTGCAAACTAAGTCGTCTAGTGTGTGAGTAGTCCACTTAGATCATACCGAATAGGGAGGACACAATTCATGTAATATCTTAACATCCCAACCGTGCTACGACGCCATTGTAAAACTCTTCTTAAATACAAAGATGCACAAATCTTTTGCGTATCCGAGAAAAAAAAAGAAAATATTAGAGATATGTATAGTCTAACACATGTATATCATGTTTCTTATACTTCAAGTTGTACTTAACTATATATATGAAAGTCACTCCTCCTAATTTGGGTGTGAGGTGTTTCCTAATCTTCTACATGGTTTCAGAGAGCCAGGAGGAATAAACATACTCACCTTGCTACAGCCGAAAAACAAGACAATGGAAAGGCAGGGCTCGCGGCTCACCGGAGTCTGCCTGGTGCCCATCCAGACCAACACACAGATACTCAAGAGTACTAGGATAACTCTAGAAGAGAAGAGAGGGGCTGGCCCACCTTCCCCTCATAGCTCTCATGTTGACAAATCACGATGGTCAATTTGCACTCAGTGGCGTGGTTGGTTAACCGAAAGAACGGGGGGTGGAACCGAAAGAACCAGAGTAAATTCGGTTCCTGGAATTCTGGAACCGAATTTGAAATCGGAACCGTTCGGTTTGGTTAGTTCGGCTCCGATTTCGGTTAGTTCGGTTCGGTCCTCGGTTATTGGTTTTTCGTGCCCAGATTGAATTTGCACCATGAACAGAACTGTATCAAAATTCAAGTGTCATCCAGACAATTCTGTCAGTTATATGACAGAATGAACAGGTATTCATGGAGTTTTAGATATCAAAAGGTTATGTTATCTTACTTTTTGGGGAACCAAAAGGATATATTCTATTAAAACTGGAGGTTACACCAATTTCAGTTAGCAAAACCAGAAAGAAAAGGTTCTTCGAGAGTCTGGATACAAACAAGAAAAGGATATAACATGGTACCAGTACCATCCCATACAACAGAAAGTTGAAAGCAGCACCCAAGACAAGAAATACAGATATGATACATATAAGGAAACTTCCGATTTGGACGACTTCCTAGAACCATTCCATCCACCTGTGGTGCATGGTTGGCTCAGAAGGGTTGATTTCCTTGGAAGCCAGTAGAGAATAGGAATCTAGGCTGTGATTGTTTTTGTATCAATTAAAAAGGTGCATGTAATGAACCCACAGCATGTAACAACCAGCATGACTGTATGTAACAAATTCATTTTCTTTTTTCTTAATGCAACAGCACAAGGGTTCACAATTTTGGAAAGGGGTCCATAGTGTTAAACATCTTTTCAATTGTGGGGTTACATTTCAGGTGGGGAATGGGGCTCATTGTAGATTTTGGGAAGACTGTTGGGTGAAAAGTGTTCCTCTGAGAATCTGTTATGAAGACTTATACAAATTAGTCAGAGAACCCTTGGCTTTTGTGAGTCGGTGTAGATATGGAGATTCATGGCATGTTGATTTTAAGAGATCTCTTACTCCACATGACTATGACAGATGGTTGGGTTTACTAGGGGACCTAAAAGATATATCCTTGACTGACAATAAAGCTGACAAGGCTGTGTGGGAATTGGACAGTAAAAAGCAATTTACAACTAAATCGCAGTACAGATTTCTTTCTGACAGGAAAACTACCAGCAGAGCAAATATATATGGAAATGTAAAATCCCACTGAAAATCAAGGTTTTGTTGTGGCAGCTGTTGAATGACAAACTCCAAACTGCCCAAAACCTTGTGAAGAAGTTGCCGAGGGGCTTTGCCCCATGTAAGTAGAAGAGAAAAAAAAAAGCAGGAAAAGAAACTACTGCATGAGGCTGTTGGGCTGACAACGGGGGGTGCTGCTCGGGTTGGGTGAGGAGAGAGACCAGCCCAGCATTGGTTATAGAGGTGAGGTGGTAGCAAGGAGAGAACAGGCATATGCCCGTCTGCTCTCTAATTCCATCCACCTTGGATTTCAGCAATCATAAATTTCATTTGACAGAACTAACAAGTTGCTTTACATAGCACCTTGTGCCTTACCTCCCACCAGAATTGTTCTAGTGACAGATTGAAAAGGAAATGTAAACCATGGCTTTTGACGAACTTTTGTCAGAAACAAGCAACTTCTCAGATTTTGAAAGTCCAATAAAATGCCACAAAACTCAAAATTAGTAAATTCCTCTCTTTTTTTCCTTAAGGAAACTGATGTAACCACCACCCAATAGTTGGTACAGAAACACAACTTTTGGTCCCCTAAATCATCACATACATGTAGGGGTGTAAAAGGTATGGAGTTTCCTGACCGAATATCCGACTGAAGGGATCAGTATCTTTACTTTCAGAAACCCACATAGCTGTATGTAACAAAATTAGGATACTCAAATTCATATACATATATGTTGTCATTTGTTTGATATTGATTCATATCTTATCTGCCAGCTGATATTATCCATATCCGAATTCGAGTCCAACAAGTTATGTAGCTATCCGTATTTATAACCATCCATATCTGATCTGTTTACATTCCTACTTACAGCTCAAGGAACTGATGGCATCTTGGTCTATTTTTGGTGGAATGTCTGGAAGGAGCAGAATCGAAGAATTTTCTAGTGTGTATCTCTGCAACCTCATCAATTAGCCGTTCTCATCAAGAAAGACATCAATATATTCAAGCTGGCAACTAGAAAAAAATGGTTCACAAAATGGGGAAAATAATTTAGGAGTTTAGAAGTGGTCCGAGCTGTAATCTGGTCATTTTTTCCGTTTATTTGGGAAGCAGGGGCAGTAGTGTGCCCTTTCTCTTAGTGGTTTATCCTCTTTTCTTATTGTCCTTTGTTTGATTTTTCTTTGCTTGCTCTCTTGCTATGTTGACTTTTCGGAAATAAAAAACAGCTGAAGGAACTGAAGCAGTCAACAGTCCATGGTGGCATAGTGTAGACAGAATCATTCAAAAGCAATAATAGAAAGACAGTGACATGTTTTGACTAATCAGTAGGCTTTGGCTACTAGGTCTTCATTCAGATTGACTGTATATTATGAACTTAACAACATCCTCAGATCCAATTGTGAGAAATGGCTAGTCTCTACCTTGTTCGTGGCATCCTCATGCTAACTCTGGTCCTCCTCAATATTCATATCCTCAAATCCAACTGTGAGTCCATCAGCAGGGATTCTGAGAAGGCAGTGCTTCTAAAGCTTGAGCAAGACTGGGGCAAGCCTGTGGCTCTGAACTGGAGTTCTGTCACAAACACCGATCATTGTGATTGGCCAGGCGTCATTTGCACAGATGGCTTTGTAACAGGTTTATCACTTGCTGGTCGTGACCTTTACAAGCCAATTCCAAAAGCCATTTGCTCGTTAAAGAATCTATTTTACATCGATCTATCCAAGAACAAAATACCAGGTTCTTTCCATACATCTATTTTCAATTGCTCTAGACTTCAGCACCTGGATATCTCATTCAATTCATTGTTTGGTTTTCTTCCTGAAAACATCCATAAATTGTTACCAAAGCTTGCCTATCTAAACCTTGCATCAAATAGCTTATCTGGCAGCATCCCAAGTGCAATCTGCCAGCTTCGTGGTCTTCGATTTCTGCACCTTGATAACAACTATTTTAATGAAAGCTACCCAGCAGAGCTTGGAAATCTCTCAGAACTTCAAGTTTTGTCTCTTGCTTACAATCCCTTTGCTCCAGGCAGGATGCATCCACAGTTTGGAAATCTGAGCAACATAAAATATTTGTGGATGAGCAACATGAATATAGTTGGTGAAATTCCAGACACCGTGTCTCAGCTGAGTCAACTTAGGCTACTTGACTTA
Organism: Themeda triandra; assembly: GCA_018135685.1. Classification (NCBI taxonomy): domain Eukaryota; kingdom Viridiplantae; phylum Streptophyta; class Magnoliopsida; order Poales; family Poaceae; genus Themeda; species Themeda triandra. The sequence continues at coordinate 553,757 of JAENPR010000119.1, read as the reverse complement.
TCTTCTAACAGATTGAATGGGATGATTCCAAGTGGAGTTTGGAGGTTGAGAAGTCTGGAAATGCTCTATCTAGATAACAACTCTCTCTATGGTAATATAAGTGGACCAATTGAAGCAATGAATTTGACCGAGATCAATGTTTCAAACAACCTACTCACAGGAAGGATACCAGAGGATTTTGGTAAGCTGAAGAACCTGACCCTCCTGTCGTTGCATGACAACAATATCTCAGGTTTGATTCCGGAGAGTATTGCACTTCTTCTGATGCTCCATGATATGCAACTCTCACACAACTTTCTATCTGGTGGACTTCCCAATGAGCTGGGGAAGCATTCCATGCTTTTTAATATTGAAATTTCATCTAACAATTTATCTGGGAAGCTACCTGAGGGCCTTTGCTCACTTCAAGCCCTTCAGAACATTGATTTCTCCAATAATAGATTGTCGGGTGAACTTCCAAAGTCTTTCTTGCGCTGCAGGAGATTGAGGTCCATATCCTTGAACAATAACCAGCTTAGAGGCAGTTTTCCAAGCAGCATATGGTCACTGCCGGGGTTGACTATGATCATGATCCACGAAAATGGTTTCTCTGGCTCACTGCCAAGTATCTTGAGTTCAAATATAACAACAATTAATATCAGCAATAACAGATTCTCTGGAACCTTACCAATGTCAGCAGACAACTTAAATATGTTAATGGCAGAAAACAACTTTATCTCTGGTGAAATCCCAACAAACCTCGTCATACATGCACCTTTGCAAGTCCTCGTCCTGGCTGGAAATATGTTATCAGGGTTACTACCTTCAAGGATCTGGTACATGCGGTACCTCAAGAATCTTGACCTTAGGAAAAACAATCTCTCTGGTGAGATCCCAAACATCCCACTAGACACCGTGGATTTAAGTATGGCAATTGATACCATAGATCTCTCGGATAACAACCTCTCTGGCACAATACCAGCAAACCTTATATATCTGAGACCTACCCTCCTCAATCTCTCTAATAACCAACTGACAGGCTATATTCCACCTGTTTTTATGATAAACGAATTTGAGCAGAGCTTTCTATCCAATCCTGGTCTCTGCTCCTTCAACTTTGGCAACTATCCTAACTGTAGCACACAACCAGGTCCAGAAGAGCATGGCAAACATTTGAAAAGGCCCATAATCATTTTCCTAATCCTTGGTTCAACAATTCTCGTATTCACAGGGATTTTTTGTTTCATTAAGATTATGGCTAGGAAAAAGCATGAGGCTCCATCTCCACAGTGGAAGCTAACAACCTTCCAACCCATTAGTTACAATGCTGAAGACATTCTTTGTGGTCTTACAAACAATAACCTTGTGGGTAGAGGTGGCTCAGGAAAGGTATACAAGATATGCCTCGGTAATAACTGCAGGATAGCTGTCAAGAAAATTGGTAATGGCCTAAAGAAGGATGGTATTCTGGAAAAACAGTTTGAAGCTGAAATTGGGACTCTTGGATCTATCAGGCATGCTAATATTGTCAAGTTTATTGGCTTCATATCAAACTCTGAGTCAAATCTCCTGATCTATGAATACATGGAACATGGTAGCCTATATGATTGGTTGCATCAGGGAGATATGACAACCGAAAAGTTAAATTGGCCAATGAGGATGTCAATAGCAATTGATGCAGCTAAAGGACTGAGCTACATGCACCATGATTTATGTCCACCTATAGCACATCGAGATATCAAGTCCAGCAATCTCCTGTTGGATCTTGAGTTCAAAGCAAAACTTGCAGACTTTGGTCTGGCGCGTGCACTTGTTAAAGCTGGTGAGCCAGAGTCAATCTCAGCAATGGTCGGATCCTTTGGATATATGGCTCCAGGTAAGAACATGTTATTTTTCCCTTTCATATTGAACAAAGTGGTATGACTATATGACGGAGATGAATCCCATCTATTTGCTAGAGTTTGCAAGCATAAGAAAGATCGACTTGAAAGTTGATGTCTACAGCTTCGGGGTGGTTCTCTTGGAGCTGACAACTGGGAGACGCGCGACTGGTGAGGATGGTGGTCATGAGAATTTAGCACAATGGGCCTGGCGGCAATTCCAAGAAGAGAACTTTCAGTTCAGTTGACAGATGTAATCGATGAAAATATTCGAGACACATCCAACTTCAGTGAGGTGCAACTAGTATTCAAGCTAGGACTAATTTGCACAGGACCAAAACCATCACTAAGGCCAACGATGAAGGAGGTCTTGCAGGTGCTACAACGCTGAAGGGAGCATGCCAGTAAAACATGGTCTTAACTGTGGGGTTGTGAAATCCTGGACACCAAACAGATGCCAGGGAAGGAAAATAGTGTTCCAAGTATACGTATCAAATATGTCATATCTATATTATCATGAATTGCTAGATATTACCCAGTCTATTTATGTAATTATGCTGCAGAAGGCAGAAGCCTGTATAATGGAATTTGCTGTATTTGTTCAGTGACAATCCAGGACTTCCATGAACCCACAATTTACTACAGGCAAAACTACACTAGGTAGATCATGTAGATACAATTTACTGACTAGTACTATTTCTAACCAGATTTACCACAGGCAACACTACACTAGGTCCTTACTACATTGTAATCAGCAATTCCTTAAACCAACAGAGTTCGCACAATCAATGAATCAAACAGCATATGGTGTCAGCTGGGAGAAGCATTCAGAAATTTCAGATTATTCTCCATAACTAATTAGCTGGACTGATCTGGCTTACTGCTGCCGCTGCACTGCTCAACTTTGGTTGCATCAATAGCACGCAGCACTAGAACTTGGACCCGGCAGCCTAAACGCATCCGGCACTGGGTCTGGGTTCACATCCTAATCAACGCACTCTTACAGAAGCTGCGGCTCGCTCATCGAGCAATGTATGTCTCTAGGACTGAGATTAAGGTACGGTCGATTCAACGGCAGGGACTAATAAGAACTAAATTAGGCGTGTAGTACCTTTGATTTCTCGCCAGCAACGGAGGGGAGGGAGCGCCGTAGTCGGAGCAAAACCGCACCGGCGGCGCGGCGGTGATGGCGCGCGGCAGGGCCGAGCAGACCGTCGCCCGTGAGTCCTTGGTACTCCGGCGCCGTCACGGGCTTGCGGCATCGCTTCGTCGGCCGCCACTCGACGATGTGGTTTCAGGGTGCGACCATTGTTTGTTGGAATCATCTCTTGGCCCATTGCCGTAATTGCAGTATTTAGGCTAGCCTGTTTTTGGCATTAATATTTTGGAAACAAGCTCCCCTTTAAACTCTCTCTCTCGCTCCCATAAAACTTTATAATCTCTCTCTTCATTAATACGGTGCCACATAAAGCATATTTAATGTGCATATGACACTACGATGCTTTTGTTGGAAGCTCCGACAAATTGCCACGGCTAGTTAGCTGCCTGTCATTCAATAAAAAAAATGTCTAGTAAAAAAACGTAGTCTAGTGATCCATTGTTGGCTACAAAAGGCTTATAGTAATATGTAGTCTGCTGGTTTCCGTTGATACTAATACCCTTGTGGTGACTTCATTAATCTCAAAGATTTGTCGGCCCAGTAGCCGCATTCCATGGTTTGTGTTTGGTTGAGATGAATTCATGCATCTGGAAATAAAGATAGGTAGTGTTTAGTTCATTATGAATTGCCTATACTTTTCGGTCAACACCGACCTTACCCACATCCCATCCTCTAAGTTTGTAAAATTTCACACCTTCAAGCTTTAATTCGGTGCCACTGCAGCAGATCCATATAAGAATATAACTTCTTCCTCTATAGAAATCACAATGATAATAAAATGAATGAAAGGGAAGCTGCAAATCAAGTAGCAACCTTTCTCTTACCGTCAACTACTACCTCAGCACAATCCACTTGTGAATTCCAATATGGCTACTGACACTTCACGAAAACGGATTGAAAAGGATCTGTTTGGGAACTCGAACTTGACAAATGGTAGAATTTTAACCAAACGGAAACAACAATGGCCACGCTCAACAAGACTAGTGGCATCTGAACCATCATCATCGTCTTCGTTACCCTGTCCACAAAAATATACAGTACTGATCTTGCGCCAAGTCGATGACGTCCTACATTGTCTTCTATAAGGCGAGTCTCATTGAGGTTGCCATGCACATTAACTAGGGTAACAAGTAATCTTGGCATGATTTTGGGAGGAGGGAGAAGCAACTCATTTCATGGCAACGAAACGTTTGGGCACGGTAACCATGTCCTTGGTTACACAGTGAAACTCACAGTGAGGGGGTGGGGGCATTTCAATCAATCATGTGCGCGAATGCACGCTCTGCCCGATCGTTGCTGCCATCGCTCACTCAATCCTACATGCTCGCCCAATTCTTCCCGCCCCCACCTGCCTTCGCTCTCCCAACCCTTCCCGTCCCCTCCACTCCACTTATATGCGCCGAGCCCTTCCCAGCCCGTCACCTATATGCGCCGAGCCGAGTGCATATCCAGCGATGAATCCAGCGCCCCATGAGAACTCCGGTCGACGCAGTTATGGAAGAGGAGATAAGAGACACTAGGGGCAGCCGGCTAGGGATGAAGATAGCGTCACAAGTGCCGCCACCGTCACGTCCATCTTCATCACCAGTGTCGCTGCCGCCGAGTGATGCCCTTGGCGTGCTGACTTCTTCCCTTGCTGCGCAGAATGTGCCACCATGGCCACTGCTAGGAGCAGGGTAGGGGCCATGCCCCCAAAATTTCTATCTCAACATGGAAACCAGCAAGCCCTAAATTCATAGTTTGTGTTGATTTAGATCTATGCAATTAGTTGATTTTGATTTGTGCAAATATAGTTCAAATGATGTTTACATACTCCTTGAAGTGGTTGATTTTGATGCCTACAAGCAGTTAAACTAAATACAAGTGATTTGTATTATCTTTGAATCTTGATTTGTACAAGCAGTTAAACTAAATACAAGTGTTGGTTGAACGCTCATCGTCATATTGTGAGAATTTTTTATCTATTTCGGTTATCTGACATGCTCACCAGTCTCGGTTATATACTAACACTGCAAAAAGATCGAAGTCAACACAAACTATGGATTTGGAGCTTGTTGGTTTCCATGTTGAGATGGAAAATTTGGGGGCATGGCCCCCCACCCTAAACCCTAGCAGTGGTCGTGGCAGCACAATTGGCGTAGCAAGGGAAGAAGTCAGCATACTAGGGGCATCACTCGGCGGCGGCGTAACCAGTGGTGGCGATGGGGTGGAAGTTCGTGGTCGGTGCCGGCGGCACCGTTCACGAAGATGGACGCAGCAGCGACACCGGCGATGATGTATTCATCCCTAGTTGGTTGCCTCGGTATCCCTTAACTCCTCTGGCAGAGCTACGCCGGCCAGAGTTCTCATGGGGCATTGGTCCATCGCTGGATGCACTCAGCTCGATGCGGAGCTGCTAGAGCTAAGGGGTCGTGAAGAAAAGTGAAGGTGGAGGGCCAGTAGAGGGTTGGGCGGGCAGAAAGGATTGAGCGGCGGAGGCGGTAACGACCGAAGTGGAGCTCGCGCTCCTCCACTGGATCGATGATGAAACGCCCCCACCCCTCGACACGAGTTTCACTATACCGAGGACTGGTTACGGTGCCCGAACGTTTCGTAGTCATAAAACGAATCTCTTCTATCATGCAAAGATTCTTTTTGTCACCCTAATTAATGTGCATAACACCTACGACACTAAAGTGAGACTGGGCTAGATAACTAAAATAAGCATGTTGATAGGGTGTTTTTTCCTATGTTGTTTCAGCTACATGTCTATGGCCCTATTTGGATCCATGGGGCTAGAGCTCGTTTGGGCTAGTTTACACCAAACTAGCTCAAAAGCATTCAAATAGGAGGGCTAGAGCTAGTTTTTTTAACTAGTCCACCCAAAAAAACCTAGCCCCTCAAAGGGGTGATTATTTGGACTAGTTTGGGCTAGTTTTGGTGTGACCCACTGAAAAGTGACTTTTTCCACCGCATGGGATCGCTCGCTCAGCATCGCGCCTCCAGTCACGTGCACATGTCCACCTTGCTACAAGAGTTCTTGTTTATTTAGTCAAACAACCGTCTTACAGAATTAATATCTCTTTCATCCGATCTCCAATTTCATCACTTCTTTTTTCTAAATTCATCTAAAATCATAATCTATCTTCCATAAAAAAATCATAATTTTCGAGCTCATTTATATTTATGTAATTATTTGTGCTATATGTGACTGGAAGGAGGTCACACGAATACTTGACACGATAGAAGTATGGTTTAAAGGAGTCAAATGATTAAAATACATATTTATTATTAATCTAACCCTTGTATCTAAACACCTGGGGCTAGAGTTAGTTTAGAGTTAGAATTAGAGTTAGAAACCTAGTTCTAGCCGTGCCAGAGGAATCCAAACACGACCCGGCCCCTGTACATACGTGTATCTACGATCGAGAGTTCACGTACGCTTCTTGCATTATTGCACGTTCCTGGCCGATCGTTGGTGCTGTCAAACGAAAAAGATTTCATGGATACACGGTATCTTGCGCGCGGTGCCATGCATATATAGCGTATTTACTCGACACATGTCTCTGCTATTTTCAACTTCCCACCGTCATGGGTGCTACGGTATTGTGCGGGAAATAATACGTCTGGGTCAAGAGCCGAGGCGAGTCGTGCTCCGTCTCCATATGCGCTGTTGGATCTGTTTAGCGAGATACGTGTCCATCATCCGAGCCGTGTATGCACAGCACCACGCAATGCCGTATCCATGCAAAAAAAATTTCCCCCGTGAACCGGGGTGTGGTAGTACTCCATGCGCATTATCTATGCGACTCGATCCAACTGTGTCCGGGTTCCGGTCGACAGTCGACACGTGCCCGCTCGGCGTCAACGTCCTCCCGTGTGTCCAGCTAGCCAAAGCGTGCCAGCGGCGGGGGACCAACCGGCCGGTGCTTCATCTGCCTGCGCGCACGCAACATCTAGCCAGCATCTATAGATTGGACCCTGTGCAACCAATCATCTTTACAGGTACTGTCCGACGGTACACTGTTCGACCGTGCCGCGCGCGCTCTCTGATCTACTACTGGGTTTGGAGGACATAATAATTGTTGGGTCGAGCATATATATACGATGATGACGACGGACCACACGGCCGGCACTAACTTGGGTGATTCTATTGCTTCTCCACTACACCGGAGGTAAAGGTAGATGATCTTTAGCCTGCTCATGCTGATTATGCAAGATGTAGCAAGATCATAAGATGGTCAATTATAAAAATCTTATGACTCTTTTGTTAACATGATTATATCACGCTTTGATAAATATATGGCCGATTATTTTGATCAATGGGCCGAAGAATTTGCTTCTAAGCAACCTCAGTTTGGGATGCCATATAATTGTTATGATAATCAAGGTTTATTATATGCAGTGGCTAATAGAGCCAACTTGGCCTCTTCGATACTTGAAATCGATGAGGCCCATTTAGGTGGCGTTAGCAAAACTATGCCAATAGTCACCATTGTTCAAAATTCGGCTTGTAGCACACAAAGTGATCAAGGATCAGGGGTAAATCGAGCTTCGGCAGGGTATAATATAGTTCTTTGAAACCCTCCGAAGTCACCAAGTCAAACTCCTATGCTTAGTAGTGCACCAGCCACTCCTTTTACCAGTTTTAATGAACCTTTGGATTGGTTTAAGGATGAATTGTTTATATCCATTGAGAGTAGCTTGAGTGAACATATTAAGCTAATGGGATTAATTACCTATAATACTCTAGTGGTCTACCAGTAGTGGGGGTATTTTGTCATCGTGGGGTTTTTGTTGTCCTCGTGGGGGTGAGATCTAGGTTCAAATATTGGTGGTTATACCATTTACGATTTTGGGTACCTGCGCGCTATTGAGGGCGTCAACCCATAAGGAGGGATGAATTTAACACACCCCAACCCATTAGAAGCTTGCATTGCTTGTGAAGTTGGCCCATTTGGCACCTAAGGAGTTGTAGCTGGTGGGTTTAGTACCGTCTTGGAAGTTTAGAAGGGTAAGGACAAGCTTATAATCATTATTGTTACAAATGAAGGAAGGTGATTGTCATTTTTGGATGAGTTTCATGGGTGCTAGATAAACCTTTTTGAGCATGGGTGTTTTAGGATGGCAACAAAAGCAGACTATGAGAAGATACACTTGGTTGGTTAACTAACCTCTAAAATACAATATCCAACTTTGTTTAACATAGCACACGGTTGCAGAGGTCCTAAACTCAATACCTCTTCATCATCTGCAACATGGTAAGAATAGTATATTCTCGGTTAGTTCGATTTATAAGTTCCATGTCAATAATGGGATCCAAATTTCATAAATAGTTTGGGGACTAAGGATACCACTAAAGAAAAAATATTCCTTTGGTTCTTTAGAGAGAGAGAGAGAGAGAGAGAGAAACAACACACAAAGAGAGAGAGGCATTCTCACAAAAGACAATTTGTCAAATAGAAATTAAAATGGAATATACAACATATTGTTTTTTTTGCAGTGAGCAAACCATCCAACACCTCTTATATTTGATTGTTCTTATGCTAAATTTCTATGGCAGGCAATTCATATGGTGTTTGGTTTTAAACTTTTAATCCACCCGGGATGTCCATAGCTTATTTAATAATTGGTATTGTTTTTCTTGAAAGGTAATAATTGGTATGGTTCAATCGATAAAAGTTTTAGATCTTTTTTGTTGGCATACAACGATCCATTGGTCTAAATGGCTAATAAAGAATGAAATTGTGTTTCATAATAGTCGACAAAAATCTCTTTTGCAATTCCTACTTAGGGGAACACACTGGCTTCGTTTGTTGACCCACTTACAATGGTGCTACGAACAGAAGGAGTTGGTCGCAAGTTAGGATGTGGCTATGTGTTTCATCGCTTCCTTTGGATGTCGATTTGTTTTAAGAATTGATTTATGAGTTGGATTTGTTTTGTACACTTGGTTATGTCGTTTTTTTTGAGGGAATGGTTATGTTGTTGTAGTGGTTAACTTTGAATAATAATATGGTTATATTTCTCTCTCTTTAGAGAATAAAAGCCGGATACTTTCTCCATTTACAAGAAACTATATGCATTCGTCCTGATTTATGTTCTGGAATTAATCATGGATTTGACTATTTTTTCAATATATGGACATCACATCTGGGGGACATGAAAAGGATGGATGCATGTGACTAAACAAAACAAACTAAAAATTGACATGTCTGGTTGAGCAGAGCAAGGACGACAGGCTATCACGCCTACTAATTAATTGGTTAGCAAAGATGATGAGACACGACGGACACTTTTGTTATCTGCTGGTGCAGTGCAAGAGCAAGACGATGAAGGCAGGAAGGAGCAGGTGACGATTTATCAGGTAGATGGATGAGGTGAGATGGCTATAAGGTACAGGAGGTGACTGGCTGGCTTATAGCTAACATAACAAAGATCGCGCTGCTGTATCTGAGGGTCTTTTGCCGGTAGGATGGGAAGCCATCACGTGCACCACCATCGCTTTCTGGACTTCTCCCCTTCCAAAAGGGCCACACCATCACGAACCTCCTCTCTCCACACCATCACGAACCTCCTCTCCCTGTCTCCTGCTTTCCCGAAATGGACGTGCTATCCGCCGCTCGTGTTCATATGCATATGCACCTGCCAAACTAATTGCTAATAGCACTGGTCAAAAAGAAGCTTTCGGTACGGTCCCATGCATGGTTAACGAGTGAATGAGTCGCCAAAAAAAAGAGTGAATGCACTAAAATGTTTGTCTCCAATTTGTGAATTTTGTAGGACATGCTAGCTTTAGCACAAAATACCTCACCTTTCTCAACTAGTGAACTAGTTATTAACTAAGGTGTTGGCTAAAAAATAGCCCAACTCTAAGGTTATGTTTGGTTTTATTGTAAACTATGGAAAAAATAGTTGTAAGCTATCTATGAGCTATAATAAAATACTTATTATGAGCTATATGTTGTGGAAAAGCTATAAGCTGTTTGGCTAAACAAAATAAATATAAAACCTATCCCTTTCTCTATCTCTCTTGAACTAGTTGTAAAACAAATCTCAATTTCCACCAATTTTGAAGACCAGAAAGCTGAAAGACAAAAGAAGGGTCAAAGGTGCTTTCAAAATTGTACTATACGAAAACAACTGATTCTGAAAGAAAAAGCTTTAGGATTTCACCTGTTTTGTTGGCTTTCAGTTATTTAACAGGAGAACACTTTTAAGAATCTCAACCAAACACTTAGCCTCGAGTTATGATATAATGATCTAGGGTTAATTATTTTCAGCTAGCTAACAATTAACATTTGGTATCCAAACAGGCCACAACTTGTTGAAGTTGCAATGAGGACTCCAAGTTGTTTTTGAAATCGTTATATATACTCATCCATAGATAAGTTTAAAATTAGATCATTTTTACTTTTTTTGGGTAAGTCTATTTTGCTATATCAAAATGTGTAACAAAATGGATGAAAAAAAATCAAATTGACTTATAATCTGTAACGGACAGAGTACAAGCTTGAAGGCCAGCTTTTTTACTTAAAACAAAAATATAGTACCAGAGCAAAACAAATTGTATATATTAGTTTAAAATTTACTTTTCAGATGATATATCATGTTAGACAAAAAAAAATGACATCAAGTGGCTACAATCTATAAAGACAGTAGATAAGAGTGATACAAATTTTCGTCATATATGTTTGGAAGCTAGCACCCAAAGATGCAGTCCGTTTAGTGGTTCCATCATCACGTGGGAGGCCCGACTACGAAAGTGCAATCTCACTGCTTTGTTCACTCAACTCCAATTATACACATGCGGATATACACGCATCTAGCATGCAATTATTCTCTCTCAAAACCCTTATCAACTTTAGAAAGAACACATCAACATCACACTGAACCAGTATACTATAAGAGCATCTCCAACAACTCCTTAAAATAGGTTGCTATTCTTATAACTTTGGCAAAAACACAAAAATCTCTCTCCAACAACTCCTTAAAATAGGTTGCTATTTATTCCAACTTTGTATCCGAGGGTGTCGCGCGCGGATATATCCGCGCGCGGAGTGAGTTGCTATCCACGCATGTGAAGCACTCTCAGCCGCGAATTTCTCTCTCCCGCATGAAAGACGAATAGTTGGAGATGGAATCGGTACTAGGTGGACTTAGTTTTTTTTATTTTACCAAGTTGGAATAGCAAAATTGTTGGAGAGAGATCTTTTTTCACTTGCCAAATAAATTAGCATCTTGCTAAAACTTAAGATTTGGCAAGTAAATTTTACCAAGTTGTTGGAGATGCTCTAAGAATAAATTTATGATGAATCTAATGATGATGATAGTACTAGTTCTGCAAAAGAAAGTATAACAATACTACTTATATTAGGTATCATAAATATTTGTACACTAGTTTTTTTAATAAAATTTGCAAAACTTAAGGTAATTTGATTTCGACCCTCCCATTTTAGAAAGAACACATCAACATCGCTAATCATGAATTGCTCCTAGAACAAGTGAACAATTAATAAAAGAATATGGGTGTTCTTCGTATGCATGCATGCACATTTATTACCCATTGCTAAAAACCTGATTAATTAACGGCATGGTGATCGTGTCTTGACCTACTAATAAATTGTACTCCCTCCATCCTAAATTACTAAATCAATTTCTAGAGTTATTCTAAGTCAAACTATTTTAAATTTACATAATAATTATGACATCAAATTAATATCACTAAATGGATCATATACTCGATGTTATAAATGTTTTTTTATCATGTCGTATAAAATTAGGCAAAGTTAAGATAGTTTAACTTAGGTTGATTCTTGGATTTGATTTGTTTTGGAACAGAGAGAGTATGGGTTTCCTAGAATTGTACTATTATTATTTTTAGGATGGAAAAATTGGTGGTATTGTTGAAATATTCTTCACCTTTGTTCCACAAATATAATAAACAAAGCTTCATATAAATCAATACACTGATGAATATATAGGTGATCAAGTTTTTGCATTCCTCGGGAATGGTACTAAAACAATGTAGATTTGAAAATATGGATACCAATTGACCATTGTTTTCCCACATGATATCATTTAATTAATTAAGATATATACAAAGCACATTAAAATAAGAATACGAATGTAATGGTGGTTGCATTCCTTGGGGATGGTACTAAAACAATGTAAATTTAAAAATGTGGATACCAATTGACCATTAAATTCCCACATGATATCATTTAATTAATTAAGATATATACAAAGCAAATTAAAATACGAGTACGAATGTAATGATGGTTTTTTTGTGCGCATGACGCACTTGCAATCTAACTAACTTTTAGTAAAATTATGCAATATTTGAGTTCAAATAAAAAAAATATCTTGGATTAAGTTAATATAAAATATTTATAGAATATTAGATCAAATAATAGGAGAATGTGACACCCAAACAAATAGTACAACATATGCATGCCTTGGATGTAGATTGAAAATATATAGTAATTGCTTTGTATTGCATTTAGTGGAAGATGCTGTAGCACTTATTAGAGAGGATGATGTGGCATTTAGTGGAAGATGACACGTGGATAGCTTGTGTGTGGAGATTGAATGATAGTGAGATTTGCTTTTATAAGAAACTTGGAGAATACCCCGCGTGTTGCTGCGGGGATTCCAGCTTAATTTTAAAAAATAAACTATTTATATTTATAGTTATGAAAATGAAATAATTTTAAATTAATTTTGATGAATGATTTGATGACACGTCGATGTGAACAACTAAATGCATGTCAGTGGATGAAGATGTAGCTATCATAATTACATGTGCTAGTGGCTATAATTGCAAGTTTAGTGGATTGCTTATGTGGATAGTTTGCATGTTGAGATAATTCTATAGTGGGGTTTGTTTATATAAGAGGTATAGATAGATGAAAGGAAGTGTCTTTTTTATTATTTGTTTATTCGATTTAATATAGGTGTGTGGTATGGAGTGAGTAGTGCTCCAGTGGATAAGTGATGGTGAGATGGAAGTGGCATCATGTCACATAAGATTGGAAGTCATTGTGAAAACTTAATTATTTGACAAAAAAAAAAAAAACAAAGAGAAAGTGGAGAAACCAGGTAGGACAGGGAGAAAAATGTTCAATAGGAACTATCCTAGCTTAGTGGGATAGCCACTGGCACCTGCTATGGATTGACGGCATGTGTTTATACAATTATTATATAATGTATGAGAGACTCGTAGATAATTTCCTATGTTAGATAAGATAATTGTGCATGAACACATATCGTGATCCGAATTCATGGTAGATGTCTATAGACCAAGCAACACTTTCGTATATTGGATAGATACATGCGCATGGATGCGTACGTAAATCCACAATAGGTTCTGACGTGAAGACGTTCTCCCTTAGTTTTGGCAATGTTCTCTTATTGTAGTCTTGTTTTGATAGAAATCAGCCAACTTATAGACCATTTTTATGAGCCAGATGAACTTATTGTAGCTGACATAATCCAAGAGAAGCATCTACATGGATCCGATCGAGCATGGATGTGTGTTGGGGTCCTCAGCTCATGGTTGCAAGCCCAGAGGGCAGAGCCCCCAGCAGGCTACGTGCTGGTCCCTGTGCACAGTATCCATTTTGTTTGTTGCGTTGTCTCCTTCCTCGAAAGGTTGCACGGCTCGTGGTGTGGAGCACACTGTCAATGCATATGGGCAATTTGCCATCGATCGGGGGGAGCCGAAAGCTGAAAAATCTGATCGAATCCGCGAGCTTTTTCTACAAACACTGACTGCCCGTGAATTGCCGCATCTATCGCTTTTTTCTCTTCTGTTCTGTTCTTTTCATTTCTGTTGCCCTCCTATGGCCCAGCTTGCTTCCCCACCGGGAGGCACGCCTGGTGTGAAAGGAGCCAAGCCAAACAATCCACAATGTGTCAATTTATTGCAACTGTCATTACCATTATCCATTACTATTACATTTCCATCGTCTTCAGCTGATAATGTTGACCCTGGTATATGTATAGCTACGTGCACAAGTGCATGGCTGAAATTTTGAAAGTTTGACTAAAAATACATTACTTCTCTCCATTGATGAGATAGTAATTACAAAGGTTCCCAAAAAGTATCTTAGCACACCTCAACACCACGAGCTACCACTGATACAAAAGCAAAGAAAGAAAAATCAAGGGGAAAAGGAAAACAATATTAGAAAAAAAAAGTTCTACTGATTACCATTAGAACTGGAGTACAACTTGCAGTAATTCCCAATTAATCATAGAGTAAAAATTACGATGGCTCTAAGCTTTTTCACCAATCTTGAAGCCGCCTACACAGTTTCTGCCTCGGCCTCCCCACTGTTCGAGATCAGCGGCTCGTGGTGGTGGCAGTTCCTCTCCACGCCTTCCTGCTCCCCCTTCTCCGGCCTGCCTCCCTCTCCCACGGCCGTCGCTGACGCGTGGGCCCCAGGATCCAGCACCACGTCGGCCGATGCGCATGACGTCAGCTCCTGCGCCCTCCGCGCCTGCGCCTCCCAGTCGGTGGAGCCGACGACGAACAGCATGAGCCCGGCGCAGCACACCTGCGCGGCGAGGAGGCCGATCCAGAGCCCGACGAAGCCGACGCCGAGCCCGAAGGCCAGCAGCACGGCGACGGGCATGCCCACCAGGTAGAACGCGCCGAGGTTGACGTGCGCGGCACGCGCCGGCCGCGCGCTGCCGCGGAGCACGCCGCAGCCGACGGTCTGCGGGCAGTTCCCGAGCTCGCAGAGCCCCACGACCGGGAGCGCGGCCGCGGTCAGCCGGAGTATCTCGGCGTCCGCGGTGAACATGCGGCCCCACGCATGGCGCACCCCGGCCGCGAACGACATGGCCGCCAGGCCCATCCCCGCGGCGCCGGCCACAGCCACGTGCGCCGCGGCGCGCGCGCGGGCCGGGCGGTTCGCGCCGAGCTCGTTGCCCACCCGCGTCGACACGCCGAAGCCCAGCGACGACGGGAACACGTACACCAGCGCCGTCGTCTGCATGAGCACGCCCATGGACGCCACCGCCGGCTTCGGGTCCGGCAGGACGCCGCAGAGCAGGATCATCACCTCGTACCACCACCACTCCAGGCACACCGACACGCAGCTGGGCGCGGCCAGTCGCGCGAGCGGGCCCCACCCGGCGAGGCACTCCGCCGTGGGCGGCCCCGCCGCGCGCAGCGCCGAGTCGCGCCGGCCGAGGACGCACGCGAGGAGCACGCCCAGGAGCACGAGGTTGGATGCCGACGCCGCGGCGGCCACGCCAGGAGCGCCGAGCCCGAGCCGGCCCACCAGCACGTAGTTGGTCGGCACGTGGAACAGCACGGCTGCGCCCGCGGCCGCGGCGAGCGGCCACGTTATCCCCTGCGACCGGAGGTACACCCGGAGCGGGTGGATGACCGAGAAGGAGAAAAGGTCGGGGAGGGAGAAGAGGATGTACTCCTGCGCGGCCGCCGTGATCTCCACGTCCTGGCCGAGGAAGACGAGGATCTTGGACATGCTGAGCCAGAGCGCGGAGAGCGGCAGCGAGCAGCAGAGAAGGAAGAGGACGGAGCGGTAGAGGGTGAGCCCAAGCAGGCGCGGCTGGTTGGCACCGAACGCCTGGGAGCACAGCGGCTCCATGCCGAGCGAGAGCCCTGACAGCACCGAGTAGCCGGTGATGTTGGCGAAGGCCACGGCGAGCGACCCGGCGGCTAGCGGGAGGTCGCCGATGGAGCCCAGGAAGAGCATCGACAAGGCCGTCCGCGAGTAGAGAAGCAGAGCCGTCAACGCGATCGGGAACGCCAGCCGGCACAGCGCTGCTGCCTCCCGGAAGGTCTTCCCCGCCGTCGGCAGGGGCACGGCGCCTCTACACTTGAGCTGCCGGCCGCCATGGACGGCCGCGTCGGCGTCGCCTTCGGGAAGCTGGGGTACCTCGACGTAGACGTGGTGGCCTCCCTTGACTCCGACCAGCGCCACAGGCGGCGGTGGTGGCACGGGAGTGGTGCACATTGGTGGATCAGGCGCGTGCTGCAGCTTTGTGATGGAGCAGAGGGAGCAGAGGACCAGAGGCAGAAAGCTTTGGTTGGAGGTGTACTTGCTGTTGATGGTGGACACTGAGAAGGGGGTGAGAGTGCATGGGGTTATTTATATAACAATGGTGGAACCTTCGTTTAAGCTTTCCAAGCTACATAATTAGACTGCGATTACTTTTTAACTAAATTTTGTAGAGTAAACTAGTTCTTCAAGATATATTGTCTTTTTTTTTTTCTGATTTCAAGATATATTGACAAGTTGTTTAAAAAAGATACTGCCAAGTGTGATATTCTGATAGTGCATTATGCACATATGTGATGATTATAATTCCTATGGACCCAATCGTACGTACTACTGAATAAGAAATTCATTCTTTGTTTTTAAAAAAAAATCATTTGAGAGCTGCTCATAGGGTAGAGTTTATGTATGTGTGCTCACAGGAGTAAGTGTGCATACGTGTTGGACATCTGCGTTGTACTGTGTAATCTCAAAAACATCCTACTTAATCCTATTAATCACAATTATGGACTTGGTGCCATCAGTCACAACTTTACCTCTCTTTTCGGCAATAGGGGAACTAGCAAAGATTCTTCACCATTTTTACCTGTCTATCGTCCAAGACCAATCAAATAGTCAATGCTGTGAATTTGTTCTTACATCTTTTCACTTGCTGTAAGAAAGAAAAGGTTGATTCCTCCAAGGCTCCCCGCGCGCGCACACTTGCATGAATTGATTGGCAATTGGCATCTTGTAACTCTTGTTCGTAGTACTGAATGTTTTCACTTTGTTTGGTTTAGAACAGCTTGTGCAGAGCACCCAAATCAGGAGTTCAGGACCTCTACTTTTGGTTTGACTGTTGCCATGATTGTTAGCCCAATTTTCATTTTTTTCACTTGAGCAACAATACCCAAATCTAGGCCCTCAAGTCCATTCTGGTAGACACTGACAAACAAGGTCTGGTCGTCATTCTCTCTTTGTATATTTAGGACTTGGATGACAACGGATCCTAAATTTATGGACCACCGTCATTACATCTTACTCAAAGATTTATTAACAAACTTTAACTACAGTATGCTAAATGAATATGAGGTTGCTGGGAGCGGAGTGCCTCCAAAAAAGCAGAGCAAATGGCCAAAAAGACAGAGCAAATGGAGGTTGCTCAGCCTGCCTACAACTCCAGGTTCATCTTGCCGAACTAAAATGGAAGTTTTACTTCTTTTGTTTCGCATGTTCCATGGTGAACTGATGATGATTATGAAATGTAGGTTGTGGTTCATGACAGCAAGCAGAGTTCTACTTACAGTTCAAGTAGAGGACCAGAAGGCCTGAATGAATACTCCCTCCGTCCCAAAAAGAATGACGTTTTTTGACCGATAGAAATCGTGTTTGACCATCCGTCTTATTCAAAATTTTTGCATAAATATCATATATTTTATTATGGCTTAGTTTATCGTTAGTGATACTTTACTAATGATTTATTTATTTAATAATTTGTACAAAATTTTTAATAAGACGAACGGTCAAACATCATGTTTGAAAAGTCTAAAACGACATTCTTTTAGGACGGAGGGAGTATGCCATGACTATGAAGTACCATTGGTAAAAGGGTTGATGCGGCCGAAGCTGTGTATAGAGGACTTGATCATTTAATTTCTGTCATAAATGCTTATTTTCCAATATTTGTGCTTCTTAAACTTTGGGCTTATTAGAATGCTTCTTTATTGCCTCACATTTTACGGGAAGGGACAACAAGTGTTATGCAATGCCTATTTTTTATAGCATCTTTTTTTTTTGCATCTGACACTCGTACAATTCACTTCATTTTCGACCACTTTTGTATTTGGTTAGGGCAGTCCCAATGCAAGACTCTATCACAGAGTTCAAGACTATTTATTACATCTCATTTATAATATTTTGCTGATGTGGAAGCATATTTATTGAAGAAAGAGGGAGAAAAACAAGACTCTAAGGGCAGTCCCAATGGGACATTAATACTAGTTTCTATCCCTCTTAATTACGGAGACAGCTCAGCAAATTGTTGATGTGGCAAGCAAATTAATGAAGAGAGAAGGAAAAAAGAGTAGAAATCGTTTCCTCCTCAAGGAACGACGTCTTCACTCGATTCGAGGCTCGAAGAAACGACGGAAAATGCATTGGGAAGAAACAACCCGTTTCCATCGCCCGCGGCGCCATGCTCGCTCGTCGCGACCTCTCGCCAGCGCCGCAACGCTCACCTGCTGGATCCGTGCACTCGCCGGCGGAGCCGCGCTCGCCTGCTCCGCCATATTTGTTTGCCGCGTCCGCCGGCGTGGCCGCGCCCGCCCTTGCCGCCTCGTAGTTCACCGCTTCCGCTCGCCAAAGCCGTACGTGTGCGCTCACAAGCGCCGCGCGCTAAGCTCGCCCGTCGGAGCGGTGCGCTCGCCGGTGGCGCCGCACTCGCCCGCCTCGTCGCCGCCGCGCGCGCGCCCGCCCTTGCCGCCACGCTCGCCCACTCGCTTTGTTCGGCCGGCGATCGCTCGCCGGCCGTGCGTGCTCGCCCGCCGCGTCCGCTCGCCGTAGCCCGATAGCCGCATGCCCTCGGCCGCTGGCCCCGCGCTGCTCACTCGCTCGCTCGCGTGGTTCTCTTGCTCGTGTGGTGCTGTGTGGGCGTATGGTGCTTGTTGTCTTCTTGCTTTGGCTGGTACAAACGAACGGAGAGATTGGCTGGTACAAGAACGGAGAGACGAGAGAGCATCCAAGGGCATCGGAGTGAGAGGAAAAGATAAGAGAGAGAGAAAAATAGATAACATTTATTATTCAAGACACCTTCCATCGGAAGAGATGATTTCTACAACTAATTTTTGCTGATGTGGCCGCCATGGAAAACGTGCCTAGTTTCTACCATTGGAACTGCCCTAAGTACTTTCTATCTCTATTAATTATGTTGCCAACTAAGTAAAAAATCTGACGTGGCAATGTAATTAAAGAAGAAAGAGAATGAAAATTATAGAAACGGTTTCTCAAGGGAGAAACGAAGTCTACCCTAGAATCGAAGCACCAAGAAACCAGCGTTTTGGCACTGGGGAGAAACGAGTGGTTTCGACACGAATGGGGCCCGTGATGTGACTTCTCCTGCCGTGCTTGCAGCTCGCCTATGGTAGTGCTGCCGCCGCGCACGCCGCCACTCCGGCCAGGCCGTGCTCGCCGCCACTCCGCACAAGCCACGCGCACCGACGCGCCGCCGTGCTGCGCTAGACGCGGTCGCCAACGCACTGCCGTGCCACGCCAGACACGCTCGCCGACGTGCCGCGCAGGCCGCGCTCGCCGAGGCGCTGCAGTGCCGCGCCGTGCCGCACTGGACGCGCTCGCCCGATGCGACTCCATGCCACGCAGGCAGCGCTCGCTGCCACTCCGTGCAGGCCATGCGCACCGATGCGTCGCCGTGCCGCGCTGGCAGCGCTCGCCGAGGCTCCGCGGTGCCGCGCAGGCCGCGTGCTTTGATGTGCCGCCGTGCCGTGTCAAACTTGTCGATTATCCTTGCACTCGCGAGCGCCCGCGACGCAGCACTCGCCCGCATCAGCATGGCGCCGCGCTAGCCCTCACCGGCTGCCCTCGCCTGTGCGACCCGCACTCAGCCGCGACGGGATTGCTCGCCGCTGATGCCGTCTGCAAGCTGCGCAGGTCGCGCTTGCCGCGGGAGCCAGCCGCTCGCCGTCGGTCGCCCACGCACGCGGCCCTCCATGGCGAGAGAAAGAAAAAAGCAGAAGCAGGCGGTGCTCAGGATGATTCATGTCGTCCGCACATGCTTCCCCACGGTGAGCAGAGCTCACGCGGTGCTCGAGTCATGACGAAGACGATGCAGATGGGATAAGATAGGAAAAAAAGTCACATTTATTATGCAAAGAAACCACCACTGGGGGAGATGATTTCTACATATGATTTGTTGTTGATGTGGCCATTATGGTAACCGTGCGTAGTTTCTAGCATTGGGACTGCCCTAAGTCTTATTTAGACTCCAAGTCCACAATGTTCGAGATAATAAATAAGTTTAGACTCTATATGATAGAGTCTGCATGTGATGCTTTATTTTGTTGCCTTAGCTTAATGTTTTTGCGCTCCTGTAATCAATGTGCATAGACCTATGTAATATTAATGTTCATACAGTACTTATATTATTGTGGCATTTTTTTTTTCCTTTTAACAAATGGAGAACATAAGGCAGAACATACACATTTGATATTGCAAATAGAGATGAAGTATGCCCAACTGAAATTAAATCGGGCAATCTAAAAGTATATATATTACGTGTGTACTTTAGGTTGTTACTGGATTCTAAATGATAAGTCATTTTTTGAAGTACATAATATAGCTTTTGGCATGTACTTAAATATATATGCTATGTACACTAAAAAACCACAGTCACATAATTTCAGAGAAATGGAGGTTGCCCAACAAACAAACCCACACACAGAAAATGGCCTACTACAACTACAAGCAAGGTTTGCGGGCCGACATACATGCATCTCATATATGTTAAATAATTGTTTTTTTCTTTATTTTGGGTGAGATTCGGTCGAGCAGTAGCGTATTCTATTTTCTTTCAGAAGTGACCATAAAATCACTATAGTGATTGAAGATGTAATATATATAGCTCGTTACATATGCTTCGTAGGTAACATGACATGTTACCGCTATATGTCCCCTTCTGCAAATTCATTGGAATATATTCTGTCAACATCTATTCGTGTGGGTGGAAATTGACCATTTTCCATGATAAAAAAATCGTTCACGCATGGCAAAGGACTAAAGGAGGAATGGCCAAACCAAGTCCAAAGTTATATGTATGCATGACATCATTTAGGTCAGGTACGGTGCAGACGTGCGGTCATTTCACTGAAAAGCAAGGCTGAAAATTACGGTTCGTTGATACTATACCATGATTGATAAGCCAGGCAAATGAACAGAGCGGCTGGAGCTTTCCATTGTTACAAGAAAATGGAAGAAACATACACTTTGTTTTCACGGTCAGTCCGAGTTCTGACTGAGGCTGAAGACACAGGGAAGATGCTGATGCTGATGCTGATGCTGAGAAGATGGAGAATTATGTTCCGAGGAGAGAAGCTAGTGCTATTGAACAAGGCTATTGGCTATCTGTAGGTGGTGGTGAGGGCACCTCCAAGGATTGGGTGGACAGCATCAGCATCGACATTTACCACCTTCAAGTTTGGAAGCTTCTATTCATCAAGAGGTTCAGTCTTCAGTTCTTGACCGATTGGCGTCATCAGATAATGCCAACTGATATAAATCCTGAAGTCATTGTCAATCTAGCTAATCCTAGTTTTATCACAGAAGCTCTTGTGTGAGGAACCTGTGGGTCAGGAGTTTTATGGTGGATTCTGCTACATCCCACTGAAAACTAAAGCAACAATATTAATATGCATATGCTAGACAGAAAAAGTATACTTGTGAGGGAGGGAACATGCATGTAAGGGATTGAGGGACATAGAGACAGAGCATATGTGTTTATCCACGTGCAGGTATTCGTTGCACGCCAAAATAAAGTAGTTTGACAAAGGCACACTTGCGTGCCTTTCAAGTAGTGAGCCAGCGTGCCTGTGAAATGGTCACAGACCAAAACGCTGAACGCGTCATACATCCGGTGGTGGCCTTATCTGGGTTTGAACCTTATTCTCTGTCTGTGGGATCCGGATATATGTTTGAGTCCTATAATAATAATGGATGTGCTAGGTGCTGTATTTCTTAAAAACTTCTATATTCTTAATACAAATATACGCAATGCTCTTGCATATTTGAGAAAAAATATTTCTATACAATTAGGAGTTAATTAGTAGTTCATTCATCCTAAAGATAACCTAACTAAGCATAATTAGTAAGACAACAGAATTTACTACGTTACTACTCACAAAGAAGAGGAAGTTAGGCACATGCATTTAGAAGTGGCCACTACCTATTATATTGGTCAATTTAGTTATGTTGGAGTGATCATGTTTTTTTGAAAAGAAAAATCTTATCAGCTCCTTTGCAGGTTATAGTTTTGATAGCTCACTAGCTTCATACATGGGCTATCCTCCAGAAGCTGGGCTCACAGGATTGTGATGAATACCTGAGCAGGGGTATGGTACCCTCACAGAATTTGCATAACCAGCTGCTGCCACTCTCTTACTTCCATTTCCCCAAAAGATCTCCTAAAAAACAATTTTATCTCATTTTTCCTTGAGGACATCAAAAACAGTCTTCTCTTGTTCATTACATATTGCAAAGAGGTTTCCATAGATGATTTTCAAGGGGCACTGTCCCAGCCATACATCCAGCCAAAACCTGGCTTTCCTCCCATCTTTTACCACATAAATCAATCCCCTTTCACAGCAGTGCTTAATGTCATGAAGTCCACTCCAAAATTGTGATACTCCTCTCTGTCTTGAGCTGAAAAAACCTTTATCTCCCATGTATTTCTTCCTTAGCAAGTTGCAGCAAAACTCCATGATTTTAAGAACCTACTTGCACTATATGACCGGGAGGACGCAGTTAATAGAGTTTTCTTCAGTAATCAGTTTTGTTTCTTTATAATCAATGGATAACAAATTCATTTTGTAATTAGATCAGTGGGGGAGTTCACAAGTTTTTGGGTTGATGGTACAGGTCCTTCACATTGAAAAACCTGCTTAATGTTCATTTTTGCATGCTTTGCTTGGGCGACTTGGGTGAACCGTAATAAGATGGCAATCGAAAACAAATTCGCAGGTTTCGACTGTACATGGCTATTTCCTTTATGCATAGATGGTCCATTCTTCTGAAGGAAAAGGAAAGAAGCAAGGTCGAGCAAATAAAGGCGGATCTACTCAACTGGCTTAGAGCGTTCACTCCTGCTATGCTTCAATCCACTGATGTAATAGAGTTGTAGGAGTATGTAGAGAGATCTTGTCTTGCTTTGTGGAGCGGGTAGCTCGTTTATTATGCTGTAATGAGGCTGGCAACCCCAGCAAAAGATTTGTAAAACCTGTGGTTGACGTTCTGGCTTTCTAAAAAGCCGAGTTATAAAACTCATTTTAAAAAAAATAATCAATGGATAACATTTTGTTTTATTTACCTTGGACGTAAAAGGTGTATCTAGAACAAGACAACCCATTCGTGCTCAATGATGCGACCGAGCCTTTCTCTTTCTGGTTATGGATTTGGAAGACCACATCAGCACTGAAGGGAAAAAAAAAAAAACATATACATACAAGCTTTATGAGCGTGCAGCAGAAGTGGTATCCTTTTATACCAATACTTTCAAATCTCTGGTCCTCTCCCCGGCCGCATATTCTTAGTCGTCATAACGACGGTTCAAAATATGTGTACAATTCCCTTTTTTGAATGGAAGATGTGTACAATTCCTACAAATGCAAGGACCGGTCATTCATTCTTTCATCTTCTTTCAACTCTCTCACCAACTGCTGTTGTTGCATGGACGCTAGAGTCTTCTTTTTGCACCGGCCTCATCGAGCACCTTGGTCCTGCTAGGCTGCTTTCGTCGACAGTGAAGTGCTACCCGTGCTACCGATGACGACTTTAAGTTCATACATTTCATGCTAGATTATCAACTTGTAACATTTTTACAAAAATCTAGTGAGATTTCAATATTACCATAATAATTTGGAGACAACTGCATAACGCACTACCTACATGTCCCAAGTGATACAGCCGAATCATATATGTGTCGGGGGGCATAGTAAATTTGGGTACACCAACCATCCCTATGTGTGATTTTTTTTACCTCACATTTGATCATTGAAATGAATGAATCACCAAATAGGGGATGAGTTGATCTCTAAAATTCTCGATGCAACAAATTTATCCTATACTAAAATGTCCATGGCCAAGATCATCACCTGCTTGCATGGACGGGAGCTAACACTTCAAAAGATCACACTAAGCACAAAGTCATTAGGACCATCATACTAAAAATTATGTCCTTAGCCAAGATCACACTAACATAAGGTCCTAGTTACAGAAGTACTATGAGCTTGTAAGAGCACACTAGCAAGCATAAAAAAAAAAACCTATAGAGTTGCAAAAAAGAGGAACAGTTGTTGCTTCTCTTCCTATAAAGTTTCCTATATGAAATTCATACTCCAAATTCTATTGTCACATATGATACTAACAAATTCAGCAAGATAAATACAACCATTGTGAATCAATGAATGGATGAGTAACCAAAACAGAATATTTTGTTCTTGGTCACGTCAGTGACGAACTAACAGACGGCCAGTTCGCCAACATGCATATATGATGTTAACATCCATATATATACAATAGTATGATACTGGGTATATATCCGTGTCGTCCTTTTCAGTCCATATGACAGGGCCATGATCAAATGGATGACTGAAGAAAGACTAATCCGTCTGATTTGCGGCTGCCTGTCGACACTCGACAGGATCGGATGCTGTCGTCCACGCATTCGCTTCTTCCATTTCTCCGGCAAGTAACTGTGCTCGTGACCTCTCGCAGACTAGCTCGCACCAACATGTGAAGTCTGGACCGGAGCACTCATGCTTTGCTGAAGACACAGAGACCTGAAAGAAACGTCGTCCTCACCAGTGGATTGGATAATTTACTACCACTACGTAAAAAAATGATTTTTAAAGATGTCATATTTTATTTCCAGAGGTGGCTACTCCATTTTCATTCCAGCAAACTTGATGTTCTAGAATCTAAAAAGGGTCTTAGAAAAAACTTGATGTTTCAGCTATTATACAATAATTTGTCTATCAGTTTGAAATTGTAGTCTGCAAGTGTATTTTTTTAATAAAAAGTTTATTTCCTAGTTGATATGGTTCACTTTCGTAATCGGGGTGTATGGGTAATTTCTAGTGAGCACTGATTTATCCCAAAAATTCTAAAGCATAAAGTTCTTTAGGATCGAGGGAGTACATTACGATCAACAAATATTTTGGAATTAACGTTTGAAGTTTTTTTTTTTGCTTTTTGTTGATACATTTGAACTAAACATAAATAAAAAATGTATGTGCCAAGATGGTTGTTAAGGTTGTGTTTGGTAAGCTGGTCTACCCTCACCTTGGCCCCGTAATACAGTTTTGCATGTGCTTGAATGCATTATTACATAGATTTTACGCAAGTGACCAAAATATAATTTTAGAGTGCACAATTTGTCCATCTTTGTCTTATACTCTATGCAAATTGCATATAACAAGTGCGACAGATGTCTACCTCTAAAATGTTTAAAAAACAAAAAATTATTGGGTCATTGAGCCCAACTTGATGGGGCTCTGGAAACCACCATAGATCCATTGAAGCAAATCAAGCTGGAGCCATGGAGGTCCACTGTTTGCTGCTTGAAGTTGAGGCTCCTTCGCCGTGGAAGACACGTCATGTATATGCCTGCCTCCGCGGTGGTGGACACACCTCATGGATTTGCCATCAATGGATGACATGCACATCAAGTTGTCGAGGCTACCACCGAAGCCCGTCCTTCCGAAGGCACCATCACCGTGCCCAAACTAGATCCAGCCACTATGTAGTAGAGATGGAATCAGTGGAGAAATAGATATAGGTCGTTGTAGATCCTACCTTGAGCATTTTCCCAAGGTTGATTTGCCCACAATGTTTCTACATTCACCACTACTGCGACGTATATCCCACCCAACCTGTCGTAGGTTTGGAGGCAAGTGTTGTCACTACAAATGAGGTGGAGCCTACACATGCATCGGGGACTAGGGGTCCATGCGCTGCTATCGGGGAGGAAAGAGGGCATGAAGAGGGCTAGGGAATTGTGCCACCATTGTTGGCAGTTGGATCTAGAGGGAGAAGGCGAAGAATCCTTGGGCCTCACGCCATTGAGGAGGAAGGAGGAAGCATATAGATTAATTATGAAATGTAAGTTTATACTAAATTTATTTGAAGACATAAGTGCCAAAACTTGTTTTGTTTAAATTTAGTGGAAGTTAGAATTTGGTGACTCTTTCGAAAGCAAGAAGTTCTTTTGCTTTCTTTTGGAATAGAGGGTGGTAAATGAATATAGGGCCTATGTCCCACTCGACCTTACCTTTCTCCACATTTTATAAAGGATGTGGGAGGGGAGGTTTTCATTATTACTCCTATTGGAGAGCTTTCATTTACAAAAGACACTCTAAGGGATACAATAAGAGACCTAAACATAAGGATGAAATCGGTCGAAAACGGTCGAAAAACTCATCTATTGTTTTCTACATTTATATTTAAATACGAACGTGAAAACAAAAACGGTATAATCGGAAACAAAAAATGAAAACGAACTTGCGGTATTTGAAAAACGAACCAATTCGAGTGGAATTATGTTGGAAACGGTCGGCGTACGAAAATTCAGTACGAAATACCAACCCACTTTAAAGATGTGCATGACCAAACTAACAAGTGCATGATTTAGTTCAAGTGCACATAATAGAATAAGGGGGTGCATGACGTAGTCGTCGACACACAAATACAAGTCTAGAACAAGGAATTAATAGGACATGAACATCTACAGTTCATCGGCATCATCCATGATGTCAAGATCACTTTTCATGTCTAGGGTTGTTGTTGGCGCTTCTTATTGCATATAATTTGAGCGCCAAAGTAATCCAAAACGACCAAATCCATGGTGCATCATAGCAAATATATTATTTATCTAACGAGTTCCATGAGTTTTGGTTTGCAAACTTGTTTTGTAGGAAACATAATATTTCATGAAATAAAAGTATCTCAAACAATGAAATAGACTGCACCATTGCGAAACTCTCGTCGCGCTGATCAAATTGCATATATTATTTGCTATATTTGGAGCTATAAATAAAAAGATATGGGAACAAAAAATATATTTTTGTGGCTCTACCGAATTTCTACCGAATTTCGAATACGGTTACATACCGAATATAATGTAGAAAAGTAGAAATCGGTCGAAATAAGTCCATTTCAAATTCCACACCGTTTTCGAATTGTCTGTCCGATTTTCGTACCGTTTTCGCATTTTTTTTAAAAAAAAAGTGAAAATGGTCGGATCAAATGTAGAAAACGATGTGATTCGGTTGGGAATTTTCGTTTCCGTTTTTAAGCTTACCTAAACATTATCCCACAAGCCCCCTAGACTATGTAACTAGGTCCCAAACACATTAATGGGATCTCTAACATATGATACACCCATCTTAGTTATTTGATTTTGCTCGAAAGTGCAAGACCTAGTAGCTGAATACAACCAAGTGTGGCCTAGTTACAACTCAGATCTGGCACATGATTACTGCTAATATAAAGATAGTTTAAGACTGATTTTATATTTATCTAGAGCCTTTAACTAGTCTTCGATGGCAACCTTTGCTCAAATCTCTATAACTCTTTCTTTAACAGTATGCTCCTTCATATGGCCTTGAGCCCTCAATACCTTCTTATCATAATTGATCCTTCGCTGAAGACATTGATGTGGTCAAAGTAGTAAGTAACCGGCATAGGCGAGGTAGTTGTAGATGATCATAACATATCTTCAAGCTTTCACTCATGGGCACTAGGTAGGACTTTCGTCTTTGGCTAGATTGGTTTTCCAATGCATGCCTCTACAATAACCCCTCTTGGTTGGAGCATTTGAGAAATTATTTTGTGTGGTTGAAGTAAATGATGTGGGCATGGTTGATATCCCTCACTACAATTGACGGTGAAGGTCGTGAGAAATTCTTTTGTGTGCTTGAAGAAAAGGATGTCATCATGGTTGATGTCACATATGTCGTAGATGAGCCCCCCGCTTCAATTGATGGTGAACACAAAATCGAAGATGCCAATGCGGTCTCTCTTCGCTCCAAAATGTTGGTAAATGTGATGTCAATTATCCTGAAGCTGATGACAAAGCCCCCCTTGTTGAAATGTTAACAAAGGCACAACCAATGATTTCAAAGTTGAAACCCCTCAATGAGACATTGGTGTAAGGAATAGTTCATGACATCAAGAAGTAGGTGGCAAAGCCACTCACTGATAGTTTTGCATAGGTGATGTCAAGCTAGCTGAAGTTGGCGAAGCCCCTCATTGAAAAGTCTCATCATTTGACATGATTGAAAATCGTAAAACTGATAACTTTGGATTTTTCATTCCCTGCTTGGGACACCACAATTATGAAAATAATGGTAATTTACGGGGGGCACTCTTTTTTTAGAGAAAAGGGTTCCCTGCTTTTGTATTACCAAAAGCAAATGATTATAGCATCCGGGATACATGCATATATTGACAGCAAAACTAAAGTTCAACACAGGGAAGCTGAGACAGAAGCTCAGACTACGTAGCCCACAAAACAAAATCAACTAGGTTCGAAACTGAACTGGGAACTAAGCCCAGGACCTCCATCTACACTCTCAACCAAACCGGAACTGAACTTAATCAATGACGTTGTCCTGATCAGGCAGACTTGGCGAAGTGGCCGAACGCAGAACACCTGAAGGAGCCGACCCTGATGAAGAACTTATCACCTCAGGTATCCACTGGATCCGAGGCGATTAGCTTGCTTCTCCCTCCAAAAACTTCATGAACTCCTCCAACTAAAGCTTTGCTCTTTCCTTGAATAACGGCGTCCATCTTGCAACCCTCAGTTTCAACCTTTTCATCCCCATCCATATCACCCCCTAAAAACAAAGTTCATTCCTTAGTTTCCATATGGACCAAAAACTCGTAGAAGTAACAACATTTAAAACAATATGGTTTTTATAAGCAATCCACAACCGAGCAACTGATTCAAAGTTATCACCAATCGTTGTCTGAAGTATCTATTAACCAAACTCCAA
Organism: Themeda triandra; assembly: GCA_018135685.1. Classification (NCBI taxonomy): domain Eukaryota; kingdom Viridiplantae; phylum Streptophyta; class Magnoliopsida; order Poales; family Poaceae; genus Themeda; species Themeda triandra. The sequence continues at coordinate 524,968 of JAENPR010000119.1, read as the reverse complement.
ACCTAATTAGCCACAAAGCCCTCAAAGAATAAATGAACAATCGATTCAGCTTCAGAGCAGAACAAACAACTAACATCATCAAGCTCTTGTCTTTTCAATGGATTGTCTCTAGTGAGTAGTCTATTTTTAGACAAGAGCCATAAGAAAAACTGCACCCTTAGAGGCACATTTATCTTCCACACAGAGTTAACAAACATGGGAACATCCCCTCTATGATTGATAATGGCATACCAGGATTGTACACTATACTTGCCAGAAGAAGAAAAGCTCCACAAAATGTGGTCCTCTTCATCAGAAAATGACACTGACCCCATAATACTGCATAACTCCCACCAGAGCTCTCCATTCCTTTAGAGTCTACAATTCGTCTAAATGTAAGCATCAACTCAGTCCCATCCCAAACCTCAGCAAGAGTCTTTCCCTGGTGCTCATTTATCATATAGAGAGGCCAAAACACAATAGCTAAGCAAATATTCTCAAACCACACATCCTCCCAAAATCTAATTTTCCTACCATTACCCACATTCCACTTGATACCCAATAGAGTTGTCCTCATAGCCCAGATCACACATTTCCAAAACGGTGAAGCTCCATCCCCATTGTAGCAAAGGAAGTTAGGCTTATCAATTTTGTACTTGAAATCAATGCTATTTCTCCAAATAGCACTAGAATTAAGTTGGTACCTATAAATCGAAGCTCCTAGTAGAGCTAAATTGATGCTTCTCATATCCAAAACTCCCAAACCCCCAAACTCTTTTTTCAAAGATACCAATTGCCAATTGGCAAGATGATACTTGTGCTTATCAGCTGTGTCATTCCACAAGAAGTGGCCCATATGGGTGTTAATCATATCAATGGCCCATCTGGGGAATTTGATCACAAATAGAAGGTAAATAGGGATACTTGCAAGACAAACCTTAAGCAGGGTAAGCCTACCAGCATAGGAAAGTAATCTACCCCTCCACCCAGCAATTCTTTTTATAATTTTGTCAATCACAGGCTGAAGATCCTGTTTTCTAAGATTAGCATAGTGAAGAGGTACCCCTAGGTACTTTATTGGAAACTCACTCTTCTTACAACAAAACAATCTAGCATAATCAATGGTCTCATCCTCACTTAAGCCAATAGTAAGTAAGTCACTTTTCTCATAATTTATTTTCATGCCAGACATTTGTTTAAAGCACACCAAAAGCCATTTTAGAGTCCTAGCTTTTTCTAGATCATTTTCAAGGAATTAAAAGGTATCATCTGCATACTGTAGACTGATTATGCCACCCTCCCTCACTTGTGGTAATAAACTAGTGATCAATTCCAATCTAGCTGCTTTCATAAGCATCCTAGAAAAGACATCAGCAACCAAATTAAAGAGGAGGGGAGATTAAGGATCCCCTTACTTAAGCCTTTTCCCTGGCTTAAAATATTCATTGTTTATCCTTATGCATAAAGAACCCCCTCTAACCACTTTACCAATCCAGTTAATCCATTTTCCCACAAAACCTCTAGATCTGAGCATATCCTTAAGGAAGCTCGAGCTGACCCTATCATAGGCCTTCTCATAGTCAAGCTTAAGCATGACACTTTTCTCCTGCTTCCTATGTACCTTATGAATAATCTCATGAGCAGCAATTACACTCTCAAGAATGTGTCTGCCTCTAATGAAAGTTATTTGATTGGTGGCCACTAACCTGTCTGCACTGAGACTAATCTATTATTTAGCATCTTGGCAAAAAATTTGAAATTGCAGTTCCGAAGGCTAATAGGCCTGAATTACTTAAGGACTTTAGCCTCAGGCTCTTTAGGGATCATGGGTAAGTGCAAGACAGGCAACCTATATTGCCATATCCAATCAGTGGAGGCTGTTAGGATCTTTGACCCAACAAGTTCACCAAATTTTGCCCTTCCAAATGCATATCATGAGAGTGTTTTGCCATCAAATATGATCTTAACCTCTTGTTTGCTAACTGTATGGAGAAGGAGGACAGCTATTTGTACTCCATGATATTTGTAAAACTAATTTTACACAACAAGAAAAGTGATCTAGGACAATCTTATGATTGAAGGATGCAGTGATCATGAGCACAAGTTTCCTATTCGGTTGTACCTAGGACGTGAATTATTTGAACAAAGATGCAAGAATCTTTCACTTTGACATCAGTAGATAATCTTTCTTTGAGAAATTCACAAGCCTGATCAACTATATAAGGCCTTCATCTATTATTTGCCTACTAATGAGACTGTGAAAGGATATATTGTCCTTGGGGACTATAGTCGTGAGGGCGTAGACATAGACACTCCACTATCATTGACTTACCCCTTAGGGTAGTGAGGCTTGTAGCCAACGGACAAAGCATTCCAGTGGCATAATCATCTTCAGAGATGATGGTGGACTCACAGGAAATTTGGATCCTAGCTATCAGGCGACACCTTCAGTCTTGTCGAAAATGTCATCATTGAGGCAACTGTTGAAAGTGAATGTAAATGAACAGAGATTTGGGAACAACTAACTATGTTTCATTGATCTCATAGAATATATACATAAGAAAGGGTGTGTCCGTACGGACACAACCATTCACCAAAAGGTGTCTATACAAAGGGAAGCAACTGTTTGCTGGAACAGTGACTAAGGAAGGGACATGCCCGTTCGCAATATGCTAACTGCTGACAAGCATAACTAACTACTAATCCTATTCCTTGTGGATGAGATCACTAACGAAGAGGTGTTTATTGGGAATAGACATTGTTTCGTAATAGCAACATCATGCCTCGGCTACCAATAATGAAGCTATGCTAGAACAAATCGTTCCTATAGATTCTTTTACTCATATTCGTACTTATGGGCTTTAAGAACAACCACCAAGTTTTCATCAACTAGCTAGTCTAACTTGTCATTAGTGAAGATAGCCTTTGATGGTGCCACTGCATTGCCTTTACCATCCAAGAACTTGTTCACAAATATTACTTCTCTAACCCTGATACTATCTCGACTTGACTCTAACTCCCAACTGAACTATTCTACTTGTATATGTTGAGAGAGTAGAGGAGGCTTGCTCATGTTGTGGTGTGTGTTGAGAGTGGCACCAACTCTTCTGTATGTTGACTCTATGAGGCAAGGGATATTTATAGAGGAAGCTAAGGTGGTTTGGTGGGCCACGGTAGTTGACCTAGGGGGTCGATGACCACCCTAACTCCCCGATGTTGTATATCTTTCTCTATCTAGGATGCTAATCCACTACATAGGAGGAGTGTACAAGGTGGGTACAGTGCATTTGACTATGTTTTCTTTAGTTGACGGGCCCTTGAATCCATGTGCCTACTACTTGTCTTCACCACATCCCTTGGATCAAACTACCCTCAAGTCCATGGCTATGATTGATTGGGATTGTGGTTTTCTTGCATGTGAGTGATTGGGAACCCTTAGATGGACCTTAGATGGGTCGGCCAACCATGGCTTGGTTGCCTTACCCCCTAGTAGATCTAATATAGCCCATCTTTTGGACATGTGTCCCTGAACTCACATAACCACCTAAAATTGTCGAATTGGTTAGAAATAATTAAACCCTATCATTAAGTTGATGATTAATTCTTTGTTATTTTTACGTGAGAGTTGTTCATATTATATGATGTAGTAAGTGTCAACATTTGTAAATATGTATCCGAAAGTCAAAGAACAATAGTGTTGAACTCATTTAAGGAAGAAGTCTCTCTTGTGAGGAAATCAGGTGATGTAGTACTTGTATTTTGGCCTTCCAATTAACAATAGCTGACAACCTAATTGTTTATTTGTTGATTTCCTACAATATAACCACCTAAAACATTTTTGTAGTTGTAGGTGAAAAGTCCGTCGCATGTTTCTGCAATGATATTTAAATAAGTTAACCATTAGGCCTAGTGGCAAGTTGGGGTTTAACTATATACATAAACATTTATATATTATGCATACCAGCATCCAAAGCATTTGTGGATGATGCGCGATGAGGCTGGATTAGAGGAATAGTTTGGTATGAATGACATGGAGTTCATGCATTGTGAATGACTTGGTGTTTATGCCTTATGAATGATAGTATTTTTGTCTTTTAATTTCTGAAGTTATGTTATGTATGCAAGATAAAGTGGCACGTGGTCTTCAAGGGGCACACTTCTAGGATGTTCCGTCCTTGCATGAAGATCATCTAAGTTGGATGAGTTACATGGTCCACTACTATCATTTTTAAATGGTCTCCTAAAAATGCTAGTAGAATTCAGCTGAAAAGCCATCTTGCTAGGTGCTTTGTTATTTCCCATCTCGAACACCACATCCCTGATCTCTTTCTCAATAAATGGGTTGTTAACAAATCATTTTTTGTATTTGGGTGACAAAAGAAATAAAATTCCTTGACTTATCAGACTGAGTAAAGGCATATTACCTTCTGGTGCACCAAATAACTCTTTATAAAACTTTGGTATATTATTGAGGTTAGTTTGCCCCTCTATTTTTCTATCCTCATGAACTAGGGAGATTCTTTCTTCTATGCCTGCCATTAATTAGCAACCATTTGGAAGTGTCTAGTGTCGCAGTTCTCCCAGCCAGAGACATCCTTCGCCTATGCTCGTTGATAGTGTTTAATTCCATCCTTTTAGGAGTTTATTAGTTAGGTGATCCCTAGACTGAGCGAGCTAATCGTGCTTAAAATCAAATCCCTAACTTCAATAGCGGTTCAAAATTGGTAATAGTAAACATAAGGTACAACCTTTTTTTTTTTGTACACACACCGCCGAAATGGGCTGCCCACCCATGGACTTATCTTCTCTCAAGGCATATTCAGCTTGTTATTCCAGCATTGAACTGAGTTTTGTCCCTTCACCGTACTCCAATGTCAAAGACAATAATGAAAATCAGCAGGACTAAACCGACTAAGTTCCACTTTGAACTAATTCCATTCCACATGAAAGCTGATGTACCTGTATCTACAGTAAATAACGGTGTGTCGATCGTCCAAAACACCCAGTAAAAATGTAGACAAACACTAGCTAGCGAATCCAATATGAGAAGTCCCATTCATTTAACATGAGAGTTCTATCCAATTTACCGCCGCTTTGTGCATGAACTCTCCTGATCTTGCCTAAAAAATATATATAATACCAAGGTTCCAGTGACAGGATTGGATATAAAGGCCACTAATATTACTTATCTTGCATCACTGATTTTATTCGATTTCTCGATCCTGCAGCGACAGTTACGTTTTGGAGATAAAGCCCTATATATCTGACGTTCTCACGTCAACGTCAGTAGTGCTGCTTGCTTATACCCAGCAACAAAGTATATATCCTGCATAAAAAGCTCAGTCCATATAGCGTTCACAACCTGCAAAATATACTGGTACAGTCTACTTGCTTAACACAGTGGTACGCCTAGTGCTCTTCTATTTGCCTTCCGTGTATGTTTCATGTGTCCAGCATGACCTGCAATATGAAACGGACTCTGCAAAGATTTGTTATCGCTTACTTCCACAGTTCTTGTATACAATGGATCATCAGATTAAAAAACATTCAAAAATCGAATCACAACTGCCCTGCATGTGAGGATTAAACGGAATCGGAGTTGGATCAGAGACAGGTTACGCGTGTTCTTTGACATGCAATCTCTCTTGGTCTATTTTTAAAATCTCGAGAGAATCCATTCTACTAATGTACCATATTTATTTATTTATAAAAAAGAAAAGATGATAAGCCGGCCCATCACCCATTACAAAACCGAGGGACTTGCAAAGTGTAAAGTGACTAGTATAACACTCCTGCAGGTCGTGGCTTTGCTGAGTGTATTACACTCGGCAAAGAGCCCTTTGTACTCGACAAAGAGCCCTTTCCACCGAGTGTAGCACTCGGCAAAGTCCGCTCGGCAAAAATTTTCACGACATAGGGACTTTGCAAAGTGCTAGGCACTCGGCAAATATTTTTGGAAAAAAAAAAGCAGAAACCGACCAAGCCCTCCAAGCCCATCCGTGGGCCCAGCGAGCCCGTCCTTGCCGCCGCGCCGGGGAAGGCCATCCTCGCCGTCGCCAAGGCTGGGGCTGGGGAGGCCACCGTCACCGCCAGCCACGCGGGCCCCTCCTGCTCGACGCCGGCAGCCGCGGCCGGCTGCAACTCAGAGAGGGGCCGCGGCACCCGGGCCGTGGAGAGGAGCCAGGCCAGGGAGGGGACACGCCACCAAGGCCGTGGAGGGGAACCAGGCCGGGGAGGGGCCCTGCCGCACCGGGGCCATGGAGGGGCCGCGCTGCCGGGGCCGGGGAGTGTTGCCTGCTGACGATAGAGTGGGATGGGGAGATGGGGGGCGGCGGATGGAGAGAGAGAGGGGGAGATGGGGAGTGGCGGCTGGGAGGAAGGAAGGGAGTGGAGTAGATTAGGGTTAGGGGTCTGTTTTAATAGTGGGGTGGGAGAGAGTGGGTTGTCGGCCCATTTTGCTGAGTGGGCCTTCAGGGGGCACTCGGCAAAGGGAGTATTTTCCTTTTTTTTGAAACTATAATATAGTTTTGTTTGACAAGATGACATCAAATAAAAAAGTTATCAACTACAAAGTTTCATAACTTTTTAAGATCTACAAAGTTTATTTCATTCGAGGTCATTTGAAAAAAATGAATTTTAAATTTTAAAAGTCAAACGTAGTTTACACTAAATTAACTCAAATGAAAAGGCTTCAACTACAATATTCTATAACTTTTCAAGATCTATAAAATATATTTTGGTTGTTTGGTCATTTGTTCATCTGACATGGTGGTTCTAACATTGTTCATAAATTTAATTTTATATATCTCTCTTCTAGTTTCATGAAACTTATAGGAGAGATGTATTTTTTTGTGAACAACATTCTATTCAAATTGTCAAATGAAGAAACGATCAAAATAAACTTTGTAGGTCTTAAGAAGTTATACAATTTTGTAGTAGAAACTTTTTTCATTTGAGTTAATTTAGTGCTTCAAAATGAATGTTTAAAACCCTATTTGCCGTGTGCCGAGACTTTGTCGAGTGCCTAAAACTCCCTAGCACTCGACAAAGAAGGCTTCGCCGAGTGTAATTATTTTACCGAGTGCGACACTCGGTAAAATAGTTCACTACGTGAAAAAAGCACTACGGGAGCGCTTCCTCTTTCACTGTAAGGGCGGCTCAATCACCAGCCGCCCTTACAGTGGTCAGGGTCACTATAAGGGCGGCTCAATCACCGCCCCGCCCTTACGGTGTTTCACCGTAAGGGCGGCCGGTGATTGAGCCGCCCCTACAAAGGGTCTGTAGGTGTATAATTGGTTTTAAAAAATTTCAAATTTTGTTTCTATATGAAGTTTGTACATCTCAAAAAGTTATGAAACTTTGTAGTTGACAACTTTTTGATTTGACTTCATCTTGTCATGCGAAACCTACGTTTTAGTTTCTCAAATTTAAAATTCAAATTTTATAAATGATGTCGGATGGAAAAACTTTCTATATGAAGTTTGTACATCTCAAAAAGTTATCAAACTTTGTAGTTGAAAACTTTTTTTATTTGACTTTATCTAGTCATGCGAAACCTACGTTTTAGTTTCTCAAATTTAAAATTCAAATTTTATAAACGATGTCGGATGGAAAAACTTGCTATATGAAGTTTGTACATCTCAAAAAGTTATGAAACTTTATAGTTGAAAACTTTTTTATTTGACTTCATCTTGTCATACGAAACCTAAGTTTTAGTTTCTTAAATTTGAAATTCAAATTTTATAAATAGCCTCGGATGAAAAAAACTTTCTAAACGAAAAGTGTATATCTTGAAAAGATATGAAAGTTTGTAGTTGATGATTTTTTGATTTGATATCGTTTAGGGCCTTAAATAAGCAAATTACTATCGGTTTGGTACAATATGTGGGGAACTAAAACTATATATAGACATATGTGATGGTGTAGTGCAGTGGTAAAGGGCAGAATCGCGCGAGGGTGAGGTCGTGGGTTCGAATCCCGGGTGATGCAAAGTCCGAAAAATACTCGAAAAAATATGGTGTGTATAGAGTGGCATGGTGTGGTTGACTGGTAGGGGCCTTTCCCAGGTTTAAAAAATATCGTGTTTAAAAAATATCGTGTTGAGCCGCCCTTAAAAGCGGGGGCGTAGGGGCGGCCTACAGTGCCCAGGCAGCCGCCCCTATAGAAGGGCACTGGCGTAGTGGTTGTTTGTCGAGTACCCGATTTTTGGCACTGGCAAAGTCTTTCCAATAGTGATAGCGCACAGTGGAGAACTCTACCGACATAAAAATCTCATGAGAACGGTGATGCATTGCGGTGCTTTTTGCCGCACCAAAACGGGCAAAGCATACAACCTCAATCCTCCGTGTCCTACTAAATTAGGCGATGGAATCTATTGGGAGGCATGATGGTAATGGTACTATAGTATTCCAAGATTTGGACAGTGCATGCATGATCTCGAAAAGAAAGATTGTTGGGCATCGTAATCAATTTGCTAAAGCCTAACTAAACCCTGCCCCGGTGTGGAATCGCCATTGGGCCAGGGCCGAGGAGATAGATTGCGTGTGCCCCCCTTATCCCTAAAAGCCAAACATTAGGACGTTTGCAATAGCTAGTTATTTGCCTATCTAGATCTGATGTGGCAAATAAAAAATAGGAGAAAGAGTGTTCACTAGCTACAAACAAATGGTTTACCTATTTCACGTGACCCAAGATCTAGATAGCCAAAGTAGTATAAAGTAGTCTTTTTTTCTTATCTTTCACCTCCACGTCAACTGACTACATAATTTGTACTAGCCATTGTCATTGCGGACGCTCTTAGGGTTCATCGATATCTTGGCGCAATTCAGCTAGGTAAGCTGCTATAGGTGATGACTGAAGAGCGCGCACATATCTAATAGTATAGCACTGTACTGGAGTCTAGCTAGAGTGAAAGCTGGCCACGGATTTGTGCATAAAGTGTCAATTCCTAAAAGTACATGTTTCATTCAGTTAACCTACACATGGTTTGTTAAAATTTATACTATTCTCTCACAGTTTAAGCTCGTCGGTGAATATAATCGACTGGAGCAAGAAAATCAATATGCTGTGAGATCGATCGAGCCAAAGATAAGTGTACTATTTGGGACCTCGCGCGTGCTTTAAGGATGAGACGCCTCATATGCATGTTGTCAGCTTTTGCTGCTGGCCTGCTGCTAGATGCACAGGCTGCAGCACCAGGTTGATGAAGCTGAACTGGATGATGAGCCAACTCTCATTCCATCAGAGCCATCTGCCATGTTGTATGGCCGATCTATCCGTGTGCTAGTGGCTACGAGACAAGAACTTGGCCGCCGTGGTTGCCGGTGAAAGTGCCGCGCCGCCGACCTCTCGGGATCGCCGCACGGCGGGGCCTATACGCCATGCATTATCAGCGGCAGTCTAGTTAGTTAATCTGCATGCGGCGGTGCGTTTAGCTGGCGCATTGGGTGCTGCAAGAGGTAGCAAGACCTCCCGGAAGCGTACGATGATGGATGGCTCAGAGGTGGCCATCCTACTAGCAGCTCAACTCAGTGAGGCCCTCTGAGGTGGCCGGCTAATTAACGTCGAGTTTTCCTAGGCAACATGTGATGCACATTCCTCCATCCTCCTCTTTTGTTCAGAATTGTTGGAGTATACTACTCCATATGGTATAGGAGTATATTTTATTTCATTCAGTTTGGCATAAAGGCGTCCCGTTAACGAGCTCGTAGCTCCACCTGGTGCAACCTGCGTTCTTGTTCCACTTGTCACTTGCCACTTGCCAGTGTACATATATGACCAACTTTTTATGGGCTTCCCAATGAAGAAAAGCAGGGAGAACGGAGACCTAGGCCCGGTGAATCATCGTGCAGTAGTGCCCATATGCCCATGCATCAGGGGATCTAGTCTAGCTACTTGACCTTAGCTTGCTGCCGCTTTTTGTTTCCTTCCTTAACTTGCCGCGCTAGTGTGGAAGTGGAACGCCGGAGTATACAATGCACTAGCGTCCGAGTAGGGGAGTGTGAGCCAGCGGCCACTAGGTCCACCTGGTGCAATCCAAGGCCATGGCGTTCGAAGTAGGTCACCGAGAGCTCTAGAGAGCTCCATTGTCACTATCAGATGGCTAATTTCCAATTTCCTCGACTGGGAAGTGTAGCCACACCAGTCATTTCTTGAATCATTTTAATCCTTGTAAATTTCTCGTAGAGTAGCCACCAGTGTTAATGTTTTTATTTCTCTGCGAATACAAATTGAAAGACTTATATCTCATGATTATGTCTTCCATTCTACCCTCACGTTCAAAATTATGTCATTTTTACGTTTGTTCTTAACCAAATTTCATTAATTTTGACCAAAGCTTTAGAAAATATATATGTTAATAATTACAAGTTCAGCAAACTAATCATAGATTAGTTGGTTGGGTTCCATGTCGTAGAATATGTCCACCAGCGTTCAAGTCCTTGACTTGGCACTAGTGCTCTCATTTTCCAGAATTTATTTTAGGATTTTCGGGTGCTATGCTTTCAGTAGTATGCGTCATCTCCGTCGACTACGAGGTACCTATGGTGACTTCATGAATCTCGAGATATGTTAGCTCGGTCCTTCGGAAGGCTTATAGGGGTGGGGTTTACCTATGTGTATTCATAGGGATGAGTGTGCACACTACTACGTAAACGAGCTTGTAAGACAACCCCCTCCCCCCTCGCGGCCTCTGTGGCAGGTACTTTTTGCCCGCCGTGGTTAATGCATTTTGCCCACCGTGGAGGGCATCTTAAGGTGCCTGCTATGGTAATCGATTTTCCGTGACTGGCTCCATGTAAGGCCCGGGCCCAACCTAGACAGCCCAATATCCGTCTCATAGTATATATATTGAGCTAGGGTTTCTTCAACCTAATCTCCCTTTCCCACACTCAAAGCCCGGCCAACGGCGAAGTCATCCCGACCCCCCCCCACCCCCCACCCCACCCCCTCCCTTCCCCCCACCCCGCTGCCCGCGCCGGCGACCCGCATCTCCCATTCCTCTCTCCTCTCTCTCTCTCTCTCTCTCTCTCTCTCTCTCTCTCTCTCTCTCTCTCTCTCTCTCTCCCCCACACTCCTCTCGTTTTCCACACTCGGCCAAGGAGCATGAGCTCCTTCCCTCCCTTCTGGTGGCAAGCTTCTCCCGGACGCCTCTCCCAGCGGCGGACTCAGTCTCATCGGGGACACCGAATCCGGCGTGCCTCCTCTTACTCTTGACCATGGTGGCGAACTCCTCCCCAGGCGGCGGATCCTTTCTCCCTCACCTCCACGTGCGGCGGATTCGGCCTCCTCCTCTTCGGGAGCGACGGATCGGGCCTCCTCTTCGGCGATGGTGGATTCGACCTTCTCTTCGGCAACGGCGGATCCGGCCTCCTCCTCCTCGGTGTCGACGGATTCAGCCTCCTCCTCTTTGGCAACAGCGGATCCGGTCTCCTCCTCCTCCACGGCGCATGGGCACATGGCAGATCCGGCGAGTGGAGCTACGGATCTAGCGCCGATGGCGTGGCTGGGCTCGACATCAGGCCCATATGAGCTTGCGTTGGGCTCAGCTTTTTTATTATTTTATTACGATTAATCGTGATGAGCAGGAGGTACCCGCCTCGATTAATCATCTATTAACTATGACGTTTCAACCAAGACGGGCATAATTGCCCGCCTTGGAAAATGAGAAACACACGCCTTAGAAAATGAGAAACACACGCCATGGTTAAGAATTGTTAGTAGCTAGTGGCATGCGTTTTGAGTGTCTTCGTTGTATTGTACAATTCTAAAAGAACTATTTACAAATTCAAACAAATACACAATCAATACTTGTTTTTCAGAAAATACACAAATGTATACATGTGTTGCAAGTTGCAATGACTTGTGGCCTAAGTCGTTATAGTGACTGGTCATTTGATCACTATAACATTGTACCGACCAATGTGTAATAGTCGTGGTCCTAACTTTACGTACCGTTGTGTCATATGTTTCAATATATTGGAATCGATCGGATAAACGCATGCGATTCTAACTAGTATGAGCCTGGGTTGTGGGTTTGGCCCCAAACGAGACAAGAAAGAAGCAAGGGCATCGTGGGAATTAAAGACTACTGGAAAATACATATACACTTTCATATTAGGTGTATATAGATACAGATATAAATAAACTTCATCAATATTAAAAAAACTTGGAACAAACTACAGTGATCTAAATTTATTAGTATGTCTTTAAACGTTTTCCGCATTTTCATTCATCTTTTAAGTGGTTCATTCTAAATTCACTCTAGGTCCAACTAAGAACATGAATTCCGAATGAAAAACTTGAAAAGCTGAAGGACCTAGATAATCACTTTAGAGTTAATGGGATCTAGACGATAATGCATGAAAAGTTTAGACACCAACGATGCATTTCGCTCAAAAGTAATATTTTCTATCGATGATACCTATGAAACAATCTGTGTGCAACTCAGTATTTATGAAACAACAATGTGACCTGGTATTCAATAATTAACTAGCAAACAATATCACTCTGTTTTCAAACAAAGAACACCTTGTACAGCTTGGAGAATCCGCTGTTAAAGAGTTATGAACGAATATTATGGATGCCGAATATGTACTGTCATTGTTTTTATTCAAAAAAAAGGTCAAATATGGTTAATGACAAATTCTTCAGATATTGATAATCTGTCATATATCACAAATTCAACTTTGAATATTCAGATTCAAATATGTACGGATATTAGATGCCCGAATTCTTATACTGATTATCCAAGTAGGGCTTTAACCCTCCACATATACCGGAAAATGTCCATACGGTTTGCATCCCTACACTTTGGGTTGCTTGTGGTTGATAGATATAGATATTCTTCTTTTGATCTTCTATTCAGAAAGTGAGATCTACTCTATCTGCCAATCATGCTCAAAGTAGAGCTCCACTGGACAGGTCCAAAGTTAACAATGATCCGCAATAGAACCTACCATAGACGGGCCCAAGATAATGATCCACAAACGAACCAGAATGTCGGTGGTCCATAGTTAAGAATGGTCCGCAACTGGACCTACCTAGACAGGCCTAGAGTAGTTAAGAATGGTCCACAACTGGACCTACCTAGACGGGCCCAAAGTAGTCAAAGTAATGATCCGAAACGAGCCTGATTATCAGTGAATCCATAATGATTTGAAACAGGAACTACCTAGACGGGCCTGACTGTCGAGTAAACAAATAGCAAGGTTGAACTTCTCTTCGTGAAACTATATTTCCATTGCCATTTGCCACTGTCATTTTATCTTCTCAGAGAGAATGCCACCATCATTTGGAGGATTAATGTGATCACTGCGCTTCCATTTGCCAGATCTGTCATTTGGAGGATTTAATGAGATCGTGCCTGTGACCTCAGCAGACAATGCGATATCTGTCACTATGTGACCCGAGTACACTATGCAAAATCGATCATCAGATGACAAAGTGAGTAGGAAACAAGAGACAAAAGATTACTTTACAGTACTCCTATTTTAGGAAAACCAAGTGATTATCATCATGTGTCTTTAGACGACAGATTGCAATCCGTAGCACCGCTGGCTACCGACTGCTCACAAATCTTTGGTTCCAATGCCTAAAAGTCCAGATTGAGAGCACCAAAACATAAAATGTAACCTTTATACTCATCAGAATCATCACATGAATAATTGTTACCATTAACACACAAGAACAGTCAAAAATCTTATATTACAAAGGAGGAAGGGTACAAAGGAGCCTTAGGGAACACAGCATCTCATCTAGCTCTAATCTAGTGGCAGGGGCATCTCGACTCAAACAAGTCAACTAAGGGAAGCCCGCTGCAGCTCAGTTCATACACAAGAGCCAGCTGCTCAACAAGTAAAAACAGAAAACTGAAGGTCCATGCTGATCTAGAGTGCACCAGCAAGACATGATATTCGACCATGCCCTTCCACGAAATCTTCTTTGTTGTTTTTTTGCCATGCCATTGCATGGCATGATATTCGACCATCTCCCATCAGATAACCCCCGCAATTGCAAATCTGTGTCCAGAAGGAAACTTGTGAGTTGAGCTACTTACCATTCTATCCAGCAAGGGGTAAAACTTGTCCATCTCTACACCATTTTTCCCACAATCTTGTGCGGTTGATGCCACTAACCCTGCCATAAAGTAGCAGACAAATACCAAACAGCCGAGTATAAAGAAAACAGAGCAATGTAGATACTGAATGCACAAGGGTTTGAGTTCAAGACCATGCCTCAGTGATGACTTCCACGACGTACCCATGTTCATACCTGCATCAGCTTAAGAAACCACTTCAATCCTATGGTTTGGCTTTATACATCAAAAAGAAGTTAAATGAGAATGTTCAGATCATGTTAGCACAAAAATAGTAGTAGGGTGAACAGAAGCATCACCTCTAACTCTTCTGGAAGGCCACCTTGAGCAACTCCATTCCCTCCAAAATGAACATTTTCAGCAAGGACATCCTTTTCCATACTCTCCAGTAATTCAGCACTGTTGTTGCTCCCCAACCTTTCGCTTCCAACTAGCTCTGATACAACTTTCTCAGCTACACGCTTCAAAGTTGTGCACACTGCTACAGTTGGAGTTGTGCAGTTATCAACAAGAGGAACACCAAGCTTATTAACTGCATCACCAGAACACACTGCTCCTGTTGTCGTACAACTAGGGGCAGAAACAATGGTATCTGGGCTTCTCTCTGATGACTGAGGTGAAGCCGGACTGCCACCACTTGCATCACTAGGGGCCCTTTTTATTTGGTTGTTACATCTAGTCTCATCGCCAATGCTCCCAGATTGAGGTGAATTTTTCGGATGAACTGGGCTGGCTGACGACCTCTTAGCAGACCTGCTGGGTTCAATATCATCAGTTCCAACAGAATCATGCTTTCTCTTCAGCTGACTGTCTGGAGACCTTGTCGGTGTGCCATCTTCAGCGTCATTTTTATCAGACTGATGGTTCACATGCCTTGAAGGGCGAGGTCTTTTATAACCCTCTGGAAACACATAAGCTGGGATCTGCTTCCTCCGAACATGAGAAACAGCTAACTCCATCCCAGGCTTCCAGAACATATACAAGTTGATTTCATGCCTAAACTCGTCCACCGTCCCACGAATATCGAACTGTTGTCCTTCTTGTATTTTCACACCTTCTTTCCTTGATAAGCCCATGAAGAAAGCACAATGAGCACACTGCCTAGAAGGGTCTGCATACTCATGTGGGTAAGGATGACACTGTAGCATTCCATATGTATCACGTTCAATCTGTTTACAACAGACAAGAAATTATATTAGTTCGGCACATGACAAATTAAGAGCAAAAAAAACATTAAAATTTGACAAAACATGTAATTGATTGACACCACCTTGATAAAAAAAAAAATACTAAGGAGTGGTTAACAATCGAAATAGCAACTGAATCAAACAGTGAAAAAATAACAGTGGCTTGCCAAAATGTTCCTACCACCAAGTCTGATACCACAAAACAAGGAGCAAGCTAGCAAGTTGACTAAGCTTGTATGATGCAACTGATATACAAGCACATTACCTTCAAAGTTAGCTGTCGCAATCGAGATTCAACCCATCCTTTCCAAAGCCTAAGGTCTCCATCATCCTCAGCGATGATGTCAACCTGTAGATAATTCTTGTATGCTTCGAAAAATTGAAAAGGCTCAAACAGAGCAGACCAGCTGGCCTTATTCATTTCAATTTCCTGAACCAGAGGGAATACAATACATGGTCAGGGTAATTATTTATGAAATAGTAACTTCAATGGTGCAAAGAAGATTACCTGGCAAATTTTATTACCAAACTGGAATTGTTCCATCATAACCCTCAGCGTGCTTGTGGAAACATTATAGCTCGAGTTCATGCACGGGTATGCAGGGGTTATAATGGGCATATGATGACATCTATCTCGAGGATTTTTGCGTGGATCCCAAACGGGGAAACCAACTTCATCCTCTTCTATGGAACAAAGCATAACCGGATTTGGCCACTGCCATTGTGTAAAAACTCTGAAAAACCGTGAGACCAGCATACTTGGCACAGCATTAGGATACAGCTGGCAGACACGTGCAACCAGTAAAGCCCAGTTGACACCACCAAGAAAGCCAGTAACCTGGCAAAAAGAATGATTATATAACATAAGCAAGTTGAAGAGGAAGTTAGCCAAGCATACTTAAGAGAAAAAACTTACATTAGAGTAAACACCTCTTCTTTTCGCCCAGTACTTCAAACATCTTAAAGTCGTGCGAAAGTTCTGTAAGAAAAGCATAGAATTAGAACATTGTTGAGAAAACAAAACATGTGTATCTGATTACTCAAGTCAACCTCAATATTTGGAACAAGTCTAATGATTTGGTCTGCCACTCTGCACCCATTAAGACTACGGACAGTAGCTTCATCAACATCATAAAGGACTGATCCTTGAGAGATATCCAAGTCCTGCAGTAGCATGTTAACTAGATATGTATCTCTTGGAAGATATGTATCTCTTGGAACAAAATGGCATAATACGGCATGATGCAGGACCCACATGTAAACCTTTATGCATAAATTTAAGGACACGACAAAGAAACTAAATATTTGGCAAAATCAACAGCAGAGGTTTCTGCATTGCTGTCTGTAAAATTAACCCGTTTGTCTTAATGAATCAAGGCTGATAGTGAAGAACTTGTATATAAATACATCTCAAAATCAAAAAGTAGCATTGCAAAAAAAAAAAAAAAAGTTCGGGAATATCAAGAATAAAAAGTTCCCGCTAGATACTTCACTATAGCAGAGAAACAGATGGCAGTGCAACCAGGGGTAACAAAACGATAAAATTTAACAGGATGACTACAAAATATATAGATAGGTGGAAGGCAACAAATTCTAAAAGTTTTGGTAGCAATGATGTCAGATTTTTACCAAATACAAGTAATGTGCAACTTAAAACTGAAGCAAAAGGAAGACTGATTTTGTATTGCAAGCACAGGCCCGCAAGATAGAACCTCTGACATTCTACCCATGCTATGAACACAACTATGACCAAGTGAGTCATAGGAATTCCTCATCAAATGTAATAACCTAAAGCAAACCTGCATGAACGACACCTTTAGACATAAAAGTCCTGCTTGGTTTGCTTCCAACTCTTAGCCAACCAAAATCATGGCAAGCCAAAAATCTTAGTCATAATTGGTTTATTGCAAAAGGATTGGCATAGCCAAAGTTTTGGAAAATCTCAACAAAATTCTTGCATTGCATAAGATGTAAAAGGTGCTTTCTACTATTGTCATGGCACTCAACCAAATGCAAACCTATGTTCTTTGCCTTAGCTTTGGCAAACCTTGATTTTGGCAAAGCCAAAGTGTTGGCTTGTCATGGTTTTCATTGGGCAAGAATTGGATGCCATCCAAGCAGACCCAAACAAAACACTGTCATGTACCATGTTTAATACAAAGGGCTGTATTCTGTGTCACAATAAAAGAACAGCTGAAAATAAAAATCTATATGATGCAAATTCAAACACCTCATAAAATAAGCTATGTCAAGTTGAACAGATAAACAGTGGATTGACTGGGGGAAACATTTAGTAAGAAACTTACAGCTGGTACTACTAAGAGGGAGACACTAGCATAAAGAAGATCAATAGATATTCCATGGAACTTAAATTTCATAACAGGGACATGTGCATCAGGTACAGGCTGCAGCTCAGTCACATCCTCTGTTTGTGCTAAAATATCATGCAGTACAATAAAAAAATCTTCCTGTCAACAGAATCATATGTTAGTAAAATCCTGCCACTAATACATAAACCACCACACCAAATGTGTAACAGAACGAAAAAAACACCTCGCGGTTGACATATGAAGGTCCAACACAGAGTGTATCAATATCAGCTCCAGGTCCATGAACCTACAAAAATGAAATACAATAAAAAAACAAATTACTATGTGAAAAATAAAGTATAAGAAAATTTTCACAAAGCAGGATTGAAAAGACTTGCTCCACGAAAGTTGTATATTTTCTACAGACAACCTTGTAATCAGAAGCATCATGAAATTCCAATCAAACTACAGGCCTGATTTTAACCAGAGCTAGGCCAATGGCCTAATCATGTATTGTTTCTAGTTCATTTTATTTGGTGATTTGTTCTTTAAACACCTATAAAATCCTACAAGATTGTGTGTGAAATAATACTTGCTAGAATTGCAGGGTTGCAGAAAAACATTAAATCACCTATTACTGGCTGGTATGGTACCTACCAGCCACTAGAAGCAGTTACCAGCAATTAATGACCTGTTACCAGTTGTTATTATGTCACTGACAGCAGCATGACTACCTCCAAAAGATTCTGCTTGAATCAATATTGTAATTGACAGCAGCGTTACACAACAAAGTGATATGACATATGGTCACCAAGGTACATCTATACAAACTAGCCTAACAGCAACCATGTGTGAGCATGACCATTAAACTCGAACTATTGGCCAATGATGAATGAGGAACATTGTTGTGCAAGAACCAATAAATGCCTCATCTCCTGCATTTCCCTATGGAATGCGTATTTCAAAACCATTGTCGTTGCTACTTATATTTAAGTACTACAGTAATGCTCCCAGTTTCACTAAAACGAAGTGCATCTTGTATGTTGCTGTTGATCATCAATTCATGGATCGAAAATGTTGCTTGTACAACTCAATTAAATATTCATTCATTTCTACACTCACGTAATAAATTCAAGCAGCCAAATATTGGATGAGACTGCAGATGCATAGTAGCCATTCACTATGGATTATTTGAAATTTATATGTTGTCTTAACAAGGACAATGTGAAGGTCTTCAGAAACTCAAAATTGTTCTCAACCAGCACATGCTTCATATCACAAGGTAGCACGGCAAGTTGCAGAACTTCATGCTAAGTTGGTTACTGGTGAGCAAATTTACTTTAAATAAAACTGTGATCCCACTCCACCACACAAATCCCACTTCCCAATATTTAGACTGTTTCCATATCAGTTGTAACTTTGCAACTGGTCCTCAGGCACAAGAAATTCCATTGTTTTGTCGTAATTGGAGGCGTACACTGTTAAAGGAGCATCAAAACTATATACCATCACAAGTACAAAGACTATCTAAACTGTACACATCAGTCCGTCACGATTCCACTAATGAAAGAATAAAAGATGGCTGGCAGAGCAAGAGAGGCGCAACTAGTAAAAGGGAAGTGGTAGAAATTACCCCAAGACGGTATGAGCCAAAGGTGAAGAGTACAGCATTTGCCTCTTCAACCATTTGATCAGTATATCCTCTCTGACTAGTCAATTGCTTAACCCAGTCTTTTAGAATCTGCAAACGCCAAAAGAGCATGCTTAGATATGCCGGGCATTAAGAACATGCGTGGTTACAAGAGCAGGTACCTGGTCAAGCTTCCCCAGAACCTCCTCCCGCCTAGCGGATTCATCGGGGCTCTCATAGAGACCCGCCTCGACCAAAAACTGCAAATCAGCATCAGAAAAAAAACTGTAACTACATAGTACAATATCAGTCGGGCAAAGAAGAGACAATTGCAACTACATAGTACAATATCAGTTGGGCAAAGAATAGACAATTGTATTGTAACTACAAAGTACAATATCAGTCGGGCAAAGAAGAGACAATTGATACATAGTAGAATATCAGCCGGGCAAAGAATTGAGACAATATACTAGCAAGATGAATGAAACTAAATAAAACAAGTGCAAACCTTCTCTAGTTCCGCCGTCCTCTGGAGGTCGGCCTCCACCGGGCCGAGCAGCGACAAGGGCTTGGTTATCCCGTACTGCTTCGGGGGATCAGAGCCGCCGCCGGCCATGGAACCACCAACGGCACGAGAACACTAGATCGATCAAATCAACCCTCGCAAGACGCCGCACGGCGAGGCCGCCGCCCTGAAGGGACAGGATTAGGGCAAACTAGGGCGGATCGGCCGCCGGAACCCCCGAAAAATCACGGGCCGCGCCGCCGGCCACAAAATCACGGAGACCGGGCGCGACACGACCTCTCCTCCCGGGGCTCAATCCGGAGAGCCCGATCGATCCCTTATATCTGCTGCCGAGCACGGCGACTCGCCTGCCACACGGATCCGGCCCGGAACCCCCTCCCCGCCGCAGAGAGACTCGGGCGCCCGAGTCCGGAATCCCCAGCAGAACCTCCCCGGCCTGCGCCGCCGGGACGGGACGGGTCGGATCAGATCAGGCCGCCGGAGAGGACCATCCGACCCGGATCTCCCTCTCCCGCGCGGATCCGGCGATCCGCGGCCCCCGCGGCGGCGGGGAAGAGGGAGAGGTGGGGAGGTGGCGGCGGCGGCGGGGGAGGGGGAGGAGAGAGAGAGGGGCGGCGAATAGGTAGGCGGAAGGAGGGGAAAGAGGGGAGCGCGTGCGTGCGTTCTGTGGGCTATCCGTCCGTCCGTCTATTTCCTTTCCGGGGGGCGGGGCGGTGGAGCCAGATTTTTTTGGGAGAGGTTGAACGGAGTGGTTGGTGTTTATGATCATTTTCATTAATTAATTTAATAATAACTATTGGAGTAACGCGGAGGGAGAGGGGGGCCGGCCCGTCCGCGGTCTGGCCGTGTTGTATCCGTTGGCGCCACGCGGTGGAGGAGCGGAACGCGCAGGAATCGACGCGGCGGGCGAGACTGGGGTGGTGGCAGGGTACGTGAAAAGCACGGCCGCCAGCTAAAATCTCACTCGCATCCACAATCCGCGTCGGCTACAAAACTATTATTATGGGTCTTATTTGCCACGGTTCCACCGGCGCATGATTCACTAGTCACCAGATAGATCGATTACCAGGTAAAACAATTTATTGGCCCTGTTTGGATCCTTCTAACTCGGCTAAACTAACTCTAGCTCTTGAGGTGTTTGGATGCAAGGGTTAAATTAGCAATAAATATGCTTTTACAATCATTTGAACCATCTTTCCATTCAGATTTAGTGTGGCATGCTCTCGTGTGGCCTTTTTTCGCTCACAAATTACACAAAATTAGTTTTACAAATCAAGCATCCAAAACCGTCTCCATCCATAATGAAATCATCCTGCATAGATTCCATGCCTCAGTCCAATTCACATAAGTTTTGATAGATCCGGACTTAGGATCTGACGGCTAGCTCATCCATGATGATGCAAACCAAACACGTCAAGGAACGTGTGTCGTCCTGTTCTTTTGATCCATGCATAACTAGCTCCCAGGCTCGCAGCCATGTCTGATGACGAGGACCAGTGCAAAAAGTCTCGAGCCATGTATCTTGACTTGGGGAAATTATATACTAGTATTGAAGTAGCGCTAGCATGTTGACATACGTGCGACCACCAGATCCAGAGAACCGGTCGGAGACGGGTCACGGGTTGCACCGAGGCCGGGCGGAACTTACCTACCCGGCCCAAAGGGCGCGCCGGCGGCGCCATCGCCTGCGCGGTGAAGAAAAGTAGTCACGACCTAGGTTTTCTTTACCGACTGGGATCCCCGAACCGCCGCCCTCCGGTAGCGGTAAACCGGAGCGGTTTACCGGAAACCACCCGGTTACCGGTCGATTTTGAATTTGAATTTAAAGTCGGCCGTGGTTCGGTTGGCCGGCGGTTTACCGAGCGGTTTGGTTCGGTAACCGCTCGGTTTGAGCGGTTTTTTCAAAATTCAAAATTAAATTTTTTTTAGAAAAATGCTAAAAAATTCCTAAAAATACTTCATGGTTTATAGAATCCAACGATGTCAAAAATTTTCAAATTTGAGTGCGTTTAGTATATTTTTTCGACCTTCATGATTTAATGGGCCTTAATGGGCCTACATTTGTGTATTTTTCTTTTCTTTTTTTCTCAAACTTCTAAACGTCTAAATAAATACTAAACGAACTCAAATTTAAATAATTTTTACACCATTGGCTTCTATAAATCATGAACTATTTTTAGGAATTTTTTCAGCATTTTTTTCCAAATTTTCATTTTGAATATGGGCCAAACCGACCCGACCGAATCAGAATCCGGTCCGGCCCAAGAGTTACCGCGGTAAACCGCAGTTTACCGAGCGGTAAAAAAAACCTTGGTCATGACGGGAGAAGGAGCGCTTCGGCCTTCCGTGCGGCGCTACGGGTGTAAAACGAAGGAATTAATTGCTTTTTGGATGGGCCCTAGCAAACTAGCCCAAATAATCACCCCTTGGAGGTGGGTTACATCAAAGCACTTTTAGTTCCTTTTTCCAGTAAAACGTAGCTAAAAATAATGAGATTTACTTAAACGCAGGCGACTGATATTTTGCTAAACTTTCAGTCGATGCGTCAGCGCCCTAAAAAAAGAGAATTACTTCGTCAAAAAAAAAAAAGAGAATTGTTGCAACCGGATTTAGAACATTCCCTGCCGCCCAGTCCGGCTGCCCGGCGTCGATCCGAGTCCTACTTCCTCCGCCGCTTCCGCCCCCAGGCCGGCTGGCCGTCGCCCCCAGGCCAGACCGCCATTGGTGCGTGTACAGGACAGAGCTTTGTGCTCGTCTCTGTGCTTTGTTGTCGCCTGTTGTCATCGCCGTGGCTGTGGGCCTGTGACTGTGTTGTTCTGTGTTGTGCTATTGCCGTCAACGTGGTTGTTGTCGTGTTGTGCTGTTGTCGCTGCTGTAGTCGCAGCGGCCGGCTATGGGGGAGGAGCCACCATGGACACCACCGGGGAGGAGTACCCGAGGTCACTCCGCGTAGCAAGGGTGCCGACTTCGGGTTCTAGCGACGCGAGCGGCAGCAGAAGGAAGAAGCACATCTATCGTTAGATCTAGATCCTATGGTTTAGATTGTTGACTGAAATTTAATCGAATCTGCAGTCACCTGCACGGGAGACACTCCCATAGACGGAGGAGTACAAACATACTGAAATAATATTGGTATAAACACAAAAAAATTTTAGATCTCACTTCTGAAAAAAATGATAGTTTTTTATAATGCGTACCTGTATTAATTAATGAAAATAAACATGTCCAAATATAAGTACACCAAATAAGGATACGAAGGCCAGCTACCCAACCTATATTCTACGAGAAAGGAAGCCGGCCGCATCCGCTGCCGACGAAGACCACCGACACCAGCCGACGCCGCCAAACCTGAATCTCCAGAAGCCGGAGGAAACCTCCGGCGTTGAGGTGGACTGCAGCAGACGCTCAATCTCGCGGAGGCGAAGAAGTCTTTGAGCGCCCATCCGTCAGGATGACAATCCAGGTTGGAACGACAAAAGCGCGCCGATGATGGCATCCGCCGTCGCGGTGAAGCGAAGCCGCTCCGTCCCGATCCGTGCCGCTGGCAGATCGAGTTCGATCCACCGCATTCCATCTTACTGCCACGCCCTCAGCCACCACCGTAGCTTTGACCTAAAATGCGGCACGAGCACCGCCACTTCGCCACGACGACGAAACAGCAGTCACCTCGACTCTTAAACCGCCTCACAGGCCTCCCATCGTCACCGGAGCAGGCGACAACAAGGTGGACGAAGACCGGGGTGACCTTATTCCACCATGGCTGCACTGCCACCTCCACCAAGCTCGCGCCACCGGAAAACCTAACCCTAGAAAAAAGACCTAATCTACACCGCCGGTTAAGGTCACGCGGTTCCCCACACATCCAAGGCCCCGAGGGCCGCCGGAGGCGGAAGGGACTGGCGACCTCGCCGACGGGAGCACAAATCGCTGGTGGCGGCGTCTTGGTGGAGCTCTCCGTGTCTAAACCCTAGCTAGTAAATTAAAAAAAAAATGATAGTTACTCATCTAATATAAAGGAAAATTTTTTGGCTTGGCGCCATTAGGGCATTCACAGTGCAGACTCTACCACAGAGTCCAAAATTATTTATTACACTCCTATTTATTGTGTTTTGCTAATGTGGTGGTATATTTATTGAAGAGAGACAGAAAAATCAAGACTCCAAGTCTTCAAGTTCACAATTTTCGATTTAAATATACCACCACATCAACAAAATACAATAAATAGGCGGGTAATAAATAGTTTTGGACTCTACGATAGAGTCTTGCATTGGAACTGCCCTTACAAGCTGAGGACGAAAAATCGTGGGCTGTCCTCCAATCGACGTGAAGCGTCCAATTTTACATCTGGCGGTGCGCCGTGCGGTTGGATCCGTTTCCGGAGGGAGCGATGACCGACCGTAGGGATGACCGAGCTGGCACCTGGATGGATGAGAGCTGAGAGCGCTGAACCACGGTTTATTTCCATAATTCAAAATTTCAGCCATAGTTCGATTGGATCAGATTATTTTGAGAGGAAACGAAAGGATATTTCACTCTCCCGCCACGGAAACGTACACACCATGCGATCAATGCATGCATGCATATCCACTCCCTCCACCGTCTTTCTTGCCATCTTTGCGGTTACTCGAACAAGTATCCAATCTAAGCCCACGATCGCCGCCGCCTCCTCCTCGCCTCCTCCTGAGGAGCCGCGTATACAAACTGCCCCACGCACGCAGAAACCCCAGCCGGGTCATTCCTAACCCCTCGAATTCGAATGATGGGAGAGGCATCCGAGGCTGCCGTGGCGCTCCTCCACGCAGGAGGGGAGGACGGCGGCGGCGCCACCGGAGGTTCTTGGGTATCCGGGACCGGGAGTACAGGGTCGTCGGGGATCGGGACGGAGTCCAGCGGGTGGTCGTCTTCGATCTTCTCATCGACGTCGTTGAGCGTCGGTGACGAAGAGGAGGACGGAGACGGCGCCACGTCGTCCTTCCGATCGCCGGCGGATCGTCGTCGTCGTCACTTCTCGTCCTCGTCCCTGTCTTCACTGTCCTCGACGTCGTCGGAGGCTGTGCAGATGAACGGGGCGGCAGCCAGCGGGCCGCTCTACGAGATGTCGACGATGCGGGATCATCTCCCGCCGTCTCGCAGCAGGTACACGCGCGCTCCTCAAATCTACGATCTAGGTTTAATAACGAAATGAAACGGATTTACTTTCTGATAAATATACATATTCAGGCTTTAGATTTCCTTCAGAGCTCATGTCAGTGATCGTGAATATATAGGTGAAAATGAACTTGATTATGCACACCACACATGTGTTGCAAACTTGCAACTAGAAAATACACCAATTCCTTTCCAAAAAGAGTCCACACCAATTGAAACAGTTAGCAAGATGACTGCAATTCTATTGGCCACCATGAAACTGCAAAGCGCTAGCAAACTGAAACTAGTCTGAATATCTTGGGATCTTGCTATGTTCCTGAAACATGATCTCTGACAGTGAAACCACACTTTCTCAGGACAGGGCTATCGATGTACTACCACGGGAGGTCCGAGTCCTTCACATCGCTAGCTGATGTCAGCTGCGTGGAGGACCTGGCAAAGAAGACGACCCCGTACATCAGGAGGCCAAAGGCGGCCAGACATCACGCTGCAGCGCTGGGTGTCAAGAACAGGTTGTCAAAGACAATAGCGGGTGTCAAGAACAGGTTGTCAAATACAATAGCAAAGAAAAGAGCCGAGGGGGAGGAAACCAGCTGCATCTGAATGCCAGGGCAAGAGAGAGCTGTACAGATGACTCACGCAAATGAAATAAGTATTTACTTATGCATGAGTTAGAGTTACCATCGATTGTTGGCCTCCCTATCTTCCTTCATCAGTAGAGCTTTATGTGATTGAAATTTTCAGTAATAATGTTTACTTCTCATGTGGTACAAACCCTGTGTGTCCGCTTGACTGGTCTAAAGCTGAACTGATATGGCTAAACTAAGGCAAATAATCTGGCAATCTGAGTCAACAACATTACAATATCTATCATTTGGTTACACTATAAATCATGGAAAAATGATCCAATTTTTTTTAGAGATCAAGGGTGGCCCCCAGTCTTTATATTGTAAATACCAAACAGTTAAGCATGTTTACAAAGTTCAGCATTGCCCAAATGTATTACGTCACCAGAACCCTAGATAACACCCAAAGGCAGCTTATCACCAAAAGAGATAACACCACCGAAAAGGATTTCATTCCCCAGATTTCCTTAAGACCTTCGAATTTGTCACGGCTTTCTCCCAGTCTGCAACCAGTAAGAACCTGACTTCATCTGGTAACCCCTTCATCAAGAGACACTCCCACTTGTTCACCTGATCAAGCTAGGCATCCGGTGTGGCCTTGTAGCCAGTTGCTTCAACTTGTCCAGACCTATTTCGAAGTTTGGGACAAAATCCTTCGGACATAATAGAATCAAGAGCATGACTGCCATTGTATAGAATAGTGAATGATAAAGACCAAGTATATTACTGATATTTGGGATGGTAGTAATTTGAAATGTACCTTTAGAAGAGGTGTTTTTGAGGATTTGTATAATTCTTCTAAAAAAGACTTCTTTTACGAGTATAGAGGGAGTACACCGCAAATTAAAATCCTCACGCTGATGGGCACTAACCATTAAGTGATGGATCATTACCTTCGGCCTGATGGTAGGGCAAACAATCTCTCATGGTATCCGGTTTCTCCATTCTCCTTCACCGTTGAAAAGCTTTTCAGCTGCTGGCTGTTGCAACCGCTGCACCATGTACGTGATGGTCATCAAAATATAGAGTGCCTCTGTTGGGGGGAGTTACCCTTGCAAGGACCCCCTCCCCCCCACTCAGGCCTCGACCCCGTTTTGCTGGCCAGATTGCAAAGGCCACCGCCAGGAACGCACCTCCGGCGGAACAATACCCTCGCCGGCTACGTAGCGAAGGTCCCCCCCCCCACGCGCGCGCGCATGGACGACCCTCGCCAGCTCGGTGCAACGGAGCTCTGTGCGGCGGAGGTCCCCTGTTCGATTACCCCCGCCAGTGTTAATTATGTCATACAAAGCGGAGCTTATTTCCCTCAAAGACCTGGGCTTCGCAGCCCCAGCCAGGAGAACCCTCGGGTTGAAGGATCAGGCTCCACCCCGCCCCCACGTCAGCATCGAGAAGGGTGACGTCAGCGCCAGGCCCCGAGCAGCACGCCGTCACGCATACGCCGTTTACTGTTTTGACCCTTGGACGGGCCCACGGTCAATGTAATATAGGATAAAACCCTAGAGTAAATGTGTGTCCCGCTTGGTATGCATGTTGTAAGGGGAGGGGTGGTTGGATATTTTCAATACCAATTACCGTGCCATTTACTGAAATCCCATCTACCTGTCGTTACCCCCGCCAATACCCCTGCCCTTCTCTCATTCCCCCTGTGTGGCAGTACCATCGTCTGCCTCCCACTAGATAGCCAGCGAGGGTAGGAGGGCAGAAAGTCAGTTCCAGCCGCCTCTCATGTCCCATGAAAACAACAATGATCGCCAAAGCCGTGCACCACCAGCATATGTGTATTCTCTATATTTTCCCTTCTGAATGGTTCCTTGACCTCGTTTGATCACATCAATGCTGCTACCATGTACTCCACGTTGCCGCAAGTTGAGATGAGCTCATGAGCATCTTGGATATGCCAAGCCATAAGCAAGCATACATATGTTGGTCAACAGTTGCAAGCTAATAAGGTAATGTTGGGTTTACTTCAGAAGTTCTACCTTATGCTGTTACCTTCTCTGTTTTTTTTTTTGACAAGGTACCTTCTCTGTTTTTATTCATTAGTTCACTCACTACACACACTAGTACAGTGCCCGTGCTAACGCCACGGCTTTATTTTAGGGGAACACACGAAAACAACTAAAGGACAAATTATTTTTTCTCAACTTCTACACAATTGTATCAATTGTATTTGAGAATGTATATAATCCGAGAAACACTTAGTAGGCACAATAAAGTTATTTTCAGCCTATTAACCATCTAATTCACATTCTGGTTAAGGCTTTAAACAAGAGCACACGCCTTGGCAGCAAAATGTCTTCATCAGGTCTTCAAGCTCCCCTACATTCAGGAGCCACCCTCAGAGCTCCCAATGATCTGGTGCATGAGCTTTTGGATGTCTAATGCACTCATCTGTTTAGCCACAACACACCTTGAGTGGTGAATAGTTTCTTCTTCCCTACAACGTTTGAAAAGTCAAGTAACAAATCTTTGTGAAGATCAACAAAGGCTTAAAGAAATATAATAACCCAAGAATTTCCTTTCAACTAATTATAGGACTTGAGTTGATCCAAGAGAATACAACATCGCCTGCTTTTTGGTTGTATAAATTAAATAAAAATTAAAGTACGCAATGCAATATCCAAGCAGAATTAAAAATTGACATCAGATACCCCACTTGGTACTCAAGTGGACCACGGTGCATGAGACCAAAAATATAACAGGGTTAGCCTTAGGTGAATTTGCCTTTTCTCAAAATTGAAATGTAAATATATCTCAACCAAAGGAGCCTTCCACTTGCCTTGTAGTCAGGGTTCTTGATTTTTTGAACAATCAAAGAGCAGTCAAGCAGTGCATTACCCCACCAGCACCAGTTGCCTTTGCTAGAGCAACAATAACTTTTGCTCCACGACAAAATAATTAGTCATATAAGTTTCGTATAAGCATCAATATAATAGAAAACCCAAATTAGAAGCTGTTAAATCACAGACTAAGTTTCAGAACCTACTTATTTTCAGTGAGTTACGTAAGACTTCTAAAATAATTATGAATGCTAATAGTTGTGTTGCCACAGAAACGTGCATCTTGACCACTCACCTTTGAACAGTGCGAACACTGCCACCAAGTTATGCCCACCAAATCCAAACAAATTGGAGATACCCCTGTAAGTCAGAGGGAAGAACTCATCATTATCACTACCAGTGCCAGGGACAGGGAGGGGTTGGATTCGATTCAATTCTATAGTTCTGTACGTATGCATTCGACAGTTCACCACTCACGAACGTGTAGTACCTCGTGCCGATGTTTCACGCCATGAACCTTGTCAAATTCACCAACCACTGGCTCAGGATATATTCTGCAGCCAAAGGAACAAAGCAAAAAAAGGTACTACATGTTATCAGTATGAATGTCAAAGCTGGAATCAATTTCTCAGGGAGCAGCAATTTCAGAGATATAAATAATGAACCAGTAGCTCGTTGCAAACTTACAAATTGGTTCATGGGATGTACCCAGCCGGTGGTTATGGCTTCGACGCTAGCAATGGCTTCCAACCCGCCAGCCGCGCCGAGGCAAATGCCCGATAATGGTCTGCTAGAAGACACCAAGACATAGAACAACTGCATCATGCACGGACCCTCAAGCCAAGTAGTTGCAGCCAAAACAGATCATCGTCCTGGTGCAAAAATACAAGATCAATGGTGCACCTTGGTCGCATTCACTTTGATCTGGGATGGGTTCTTGAACACCCGCTTCAGTTCCTTGACCTCTGCCAGGTCCGGGCAAGCGAGGTCGCGTGAACATTCACAAAGTTCACCTGCAGCAGCGCCATGGTTCTCAGTGGATGGATCGCCACCCAGCTTACGACCTGTTCAACAATGCAACGGTGGAAAATTTACTGGAAGCGAGTTTCAATTTCAAGTTTTCAACACTATATATTCCCAATGATGGCGGCCTGCCGTCTTTGTGCCTCAAGTCACTGGAAGCGAGTTTCAATTTCAACACTAATTTAACTATATTACAAGACTAAAAGCAATCTATGTTTCCATATGAAACATGAAGGCACAACCAGGAACACAATAAGGAATATGCGATAATGAATAAGAGAAAAGGAAAAAAGAAGTCACATAAGTATGAAGAAGTATATGTAAAAAATGAATTCACCTCAAGTCCTCAATTCATTGGGATGTCAATTGGATCTTGCCTGTGTTACAGATGGAATGAAAATTAACCCAAGCTTGGGCATAATGCTACAAAAAATCAAAATGAATACTGAATATCGTCACCAAATATGCTCATCAGATACCCCACTTGGTGTTTCCTAATCCATCCACCTGCGTATAGGAAGTAACAGAAGTTTGAAGTACTTACGCTTGCAAGGCTTGTAGCAACATTGACGCCGACAATAGGTAGTCAAAGTGAGGGAACCGCTCCTCTCACTTAGATGCCCTCACAAAAAAAAAAAAAAAAAAATCTCCATGGCTATGGGAAAGGGAACCAGTTACGGAGCTATGATCCGGACGTTGAGGAAGGGATTGCATATATCCTACGAAATCTGTCTAATTTAATATCGGTTAAAATTCCAATTTTGAGATGGAAAATACCGCGGGAGGTTTAATCTCGGTGAAAATTCCAATTTCGAGATGGAAAATACCGGGCAGGAGGGAGACAAGAGAAGAACCACGAATCCAGCCATCCTCGCACCTCGGCCTCGTCCATATGCATACAAATCGCCGTCGGCAACAAAAAACGGAGCAGCAGGCCCTATGCAAGCGGCGTGCGCGCGGTGCCCCTCCAAAGTGAGCGCGGCGGTGGTGGCACGGCGCGGGGCAGCGCCTCCACTCCCATCGAGGCCATCGGTTCGACGGCGGGGCGGCATGCGTCCCGCGGGCGGTGGGCGGTGGTCGAGCTGCCGGCGGCCGGTTCCCTGGATCTGTTAAATTTGACTCCGATAATTGGACCTAGGTACACTGATTTGTTTCCTCGCGTGAAAAGACTTGCCGTTTCTTTTTCCCGTCGACCTCGCGACTCGAACCTGCGGCATTAGGAGGGTGAGGGCAAACTCGCTCGCCTGCGTCTTCCTCCTCATCAGCGGCGGCGGGCGGTTCGCGGCGCGGCCGCGACGGATCCGACAAGTCCAGCGCCTGCGCAGGAGTTGCTGCTCTCCCCGCCACGGTGCCACCGATGTGGGGAAGCCGGGGATGCGACGCGCCGGGATCGCAGGGACGATGGGGAGGGAGAAGAGGTTGCGGCGAGGCCGACGGGGAGGGAGAGAAGCATGCCCAGGGTGTCTTTTTTTTTTTAAAAAAAAAACTGCGGTCGAAGGCTTCGAACCCTGCTCGGGTGAGTTTGAAGCGGTATAGAGCGCGAGTGAGTTTGAAGCTGCCGAGGTGAGTCATCTGAGTCTGTGCGGTGGATCCAGTGTAAGGTCCAGGCTTCTTACACCTTTGAAAGATTTCAATTATAGTAGAGATTAGTTTAGCCTCTCTCTCTCAAGCACTACTATGAATTATGCACTATTACTTTTTTTGAAATATTTATACATGTACGGCTTCTTTTCCAATTTGGTTGTAGTTATAATGAAGTTTCTTGTGGTAGAATTACAGATAGTTACCATAGGAACAGAGATAGAGTCAAAAAGATAGAATATGATTAAACCTAGTATTGTATTACAAGTAGATTTAGAGTGCTACTGAGCTAGTCATACTAGCTAGGACATGTACCATGCTGACTATATTATAAACTTAGCCGGCAGTCCGAGGTAAGCCAAACTGTTGCAACTATTTTTCACATCTTGCTGCCTAATTTCGTTGATAATAGTATTAAAAATATGGTTGTGCATTTGACACTATGATAAAGCAACAAAACTATTGCACTACTGGAATCGAATACCGACAAAAAACAGAAATAAAGGGACAGGATAATTTTCTACCATTAATTTATAATAATTTAGTTCTTTGTATAACAAATTTATTAGTGTAATTTTATTCTAATTTATCCACAATTATGTTTTTATGTTATCTTATAATTTGAAAAGGGGACCGAGTAGTTCATGTTTTTTTTTTTAAAAAAAGAAAGAAACAGACGTGTGCGCACCAACGGCCCAAACGGTAACGTGCAGATCCCTTCACTTCGTAGCTTGTCCACTCGACCGCATCACCAGTTCCACCAACTGGACCCCACCTCCCCGCCATC
Source organism: Themeda triandra (assembly GCA_018135685.1). Lineage (NCBI taxonomy): Eukaryota > Viridiplantae > Streptophyta > Magnoliopsida > Poales > Poaceae > Themeda > Themeda triandra. The sequence continues at coordinate 493,294 of JAENPR010000119.1, read as the reverse complement.
CCCAAGACCCCAACAAACTCACCGGCGGAAGGACCCAGGGCGCCGCCGCCCGCCGCCGGCAGCCCGGCACCATGCCCCGGCGCCTCCTCCTCCTCCTCCTCTTCCTCGCCCTCTCGCTCGTCGCGTCCGCGAGCGCCTTGCCCGCCGTCATCCGCACGGTCGCGGACGACCCCACCGCGGCCGCGGCGGACGACGCGGACGCGCTCTTCTGCGACAGCTGGAGGCTGTCCGTGGAGACGGCCAACGCGGGGCCCTGGCGCGCCGTGCCCGCGCGCTGCGCGGACTTCGTGCGGGGCTACATGGAGGGGCCTCGCTACGCGTCCGACTCCGCCGTCGCCGCCGCCGACGCCCTAGCCTTCGCCTCTGACGCCCTGGCCGCCGGCGGCGGCGCGGCGAGCGCGAGGCCCGCGTGGGTGTTCGACGTCGACGAGACGCTGCTCTCCAACGCGCCCTACTACGCGGTCAACGGATGGGGGTAAGTAAGGTGACTTCCTGCCTCTCCGAATCAGTTCAGTTCAGTTCGATTATAAGCATTGCTCTGGCCTCTGGGCTGTGATAATACTCCACTACTGTGGTTTGGCATTGGTTTGCCAACCAATGTGCCAATGCTGAGGCGTTCTCTGTCAACTGCCATGTGTACAATGTTAACATCGCACAAGTGGGATTGTTAGTCTGTAAACACACGCATTGCTGCTTTAGAAAAGATATATATTTCCACTGTTCCAGATGCTGGTGCTCTGAAATTAATTGTGTTTTGACAGTATTACTTCAGTAATTCAGTTTATCTGTTCTCTTTATTTTTATAACTATTTGAGAAAAAAAATAACTGCAATGTGGGTTTCAGAACTTTCAAGTAGATTATGCTTTGGTAGGATTCTGGAACTATGGATTAACTAAGAAAGGGAGTAGAACCAGCTAATTTTGTTTTTGAGAATAGTAGAACCAACTGACTGTGTCATGTGTATTGCTGTTCTGGGGTCCAACTTAATTGGCATCCTCTGTATACCTTATGGGCTTGTGTGTAACCTTGTGTCTTTTGTTGGGGTCCAAATTAATTGGCATCCTCCGTATACCTTATGGGATTATGGCAAAGCTTGTGTCTTGTGTCGAATTTTTGCTTGTAACTTGGGGGATAACCTGCAATGTTTTATTCAAAAAAAGAAAAGGAAGGGGCTAGATCTTTTGTCTCTAGGATATCTCTGGTATCGTTGAACTTTTCTTTAGTGTTGGGTTGCTCTTGAAAAATAAATTCATAAACTGGCTCCATTTGACTGCATAATCATGTGTCCAGTTTTGTTGAATTATTGCTATTGTTTTGAGTTTTGACATTTTCCCTGATTTTCTAGATTACAGGAATTCAATGAGACCTCATTTGATGAATGGGTAGATGCTGCAAAGGCACCAGCATTACCATCAAGCTTGAATCTGTACAATCAACTTCAGGGACTTGGTTTCCATGTTATCCTCTTGACTGGCCGGAGTGAATTCCAACGTAATGCCACAGAATTGAACCTTTTGTTTGCTGGCTACAAGTCATGGGAAAAACTAATACTGAGGTATGTTGGTATAAACGCTTGCCCTCCTACCTTCGCCGGGGTCCGGAGGAGGAGAGCGAAGGTTTCCCAAACAGAGAGTGGGATCCAAACACTTGTACAGATAGGTAATGGCCGGTGGGCCCCTTGAGGTATCTCCTACAATTCTGGTTATGAAATGATATATTGTTTGTGTATTGAATTATATCAAAAAAAAAAAAAAAAAAAAAAAGGAAGAAGCCCATTTTTGACCTTTGAACTATCACCTGAATTTGATTTTGGCCGTCAAACTCCAAAATCAGAAAACTTCACTGAACTATCAATATCTTGCACTTTAGGCCTAAATCTCATTCTACCCCATTTTGCACCACATCACCATGGTTTTGCCCATATCTAGAGATGCAAGTTTACTTTTCTAAGGGCAATTGGTTCGACCCAAAACACATCAAAATGAACTAGTCTAGATTTCAAAGCAAGAAAAGGGAAAGGGAGTACCCTTTATTCCTATGGCATATCACCAACCACGTCGAGTCCATGACAGTGTCTTCTTCCACATCTTTCATTTTCCACCCTCTTCGGTGAGCAACGCTGCTATCCTACTCCGAGGCACCAACACATCAAAATGAACTAGTCTAGATTTCAAAGCAAGAAAAGGGAAAGGGAGTACCCATTAATCCATTATTCCTATGGCATATCACCAACCACGTCGAGTCCATGACAGTGTCTTCTTCCACATCTCTCTTTTTCCACCCTCTTCGGTGAGTAACGCTGCTATCCTACTCCGAGGCACCCAATTGGGTGGTATGCTGCTATGCTATCATCATTGCAGAAGTGTACACATGAAGGGCCATGGGCACTAATGCCATGTCCATGCTCCTGACAGCGGTCTGGCGGAGGACTAGACCGAGACATGAGGGTCTGTCCTGGAATCCAGGCAGCACATATCCAAAGCAAGTGCTTAAAAAACTGAAAATCAGATGTGAATCAATTCCATCTAAGCACAAAACAAGCGAGAATCAAGGGGGCAAATATTTTTTGGCCAGACCTGTCCATAATCTTGTGCAGTGAGCTCTGCTACTCCTAAAACCTTCCTTCACTTCATCCCAATATCCAACTCTCCCATCGATCTTTTTGCAAAATCAGTAGTAAAAAATCATGTTCTTATTGTATTCACTGAACTGTAAGTGCCCTTCACATCTCTCAACTCCTGCTTTAGCTGCCGGAATCATCAGCTGCATCAGCGTTTTTTTTACTACCAACATGCACTCAGTGTCGTGCTGCTTGATCTCTTCTTCTGATGTGCTTCTAACCTTTCACCACATCAGAAGCTCTGCCTCGCTGCCTTGTACCTCCCTAGCCTGCCCTTGACCTATTCCAGTAACCAGCAGTGGCGGACCTGGAGAATTTCTCGAGCCCGGGCAAACTATGACAATTTATAAGTGATACTAAATTCATATATGCATATTTGTGTAGAAAAAGGATGTATAGGACATATTCTTAGTGACATGGCTCCCAGTACATGAGTTCGGCTGCCTTCTGTGCCCGGTGATTTAGTGCTGCTTTGTGATTTGCTCTGCAACCCTGCGTATTTCTTTGACTGGTAAGCAAGCACGGCAGCTTATTTATTCAGCTAAGCACAGCATCGGAGCCCGGGCAGGCGCCCAGGGTCGCCGGGCCCTGGGTCCGCCCATGGTCACCAGTGCATCGTCGAGTCAGTCACCACATTGCAGTGCCCTACTGCTGCTGTCCACCTTCTGTGTTACCCAGTAACGACTAACGAGGAAGCCCTCAAGCTAGTTTCCCATGACATTAGTAGTTCATTTCACTATGCCTCCTGTTGTGGTTAGATTCCCATCGATTGCACTATGCCTCAAAGCCAAGATGTGTGACTCAGTGAGGAAGAGGAAAAAAAGAAAATTGAAAGAGGGGGAAATCAGAACGGAAAAGGCTGAAAAGTTCGCCATATAGACTGTGCCGCTCATCAAAACAGCTTCCATATGAGCCCTATAGGAGTAAAACCACATTTTTTATTAGGCTAGAGGTCTAAAGATGCCTAGTTTAGAGAACTGAAGCTGTCTAGTATGTTCAAGGGTCAAAATCATATTGTCATGAATCATGATATTTCTATTCCTAGAAGTAGATTTCTTCCTAAAGGATATTGGTATGTTGCTCAGATACAAGGGAAACCATTAAAAATCTCTGCTTCGCCACCAATTACTATGATTCCTTTTCACATTTTGTAGTTTTGTTACTGCAGATTTTCCTCAGGTCATATGCACTTAGAAGTTGTTATTACGTAATCACTATTCAATGTACATCAATCGCCAGCTGAGTTATTAATCTAAGCATATTCTTGCTGCAGGCAATCATCTGATATTGGCACGACTGCTGTGCAATACAAATCAGAGAGAAGAGCAGCAATGGAAGCGGAAGGTTTCAAAATACTTGGGAGCTCAGGGGATCAGTGGAGTGATTTGATAGGATCGCCAATGGCAACAAGATCCTTCAAGCTCCCAAACCCAATGTACTTCATCAGCTGATTTTATTGCTAGGGCAGTGGAGCAAGGAGCAGGTTTTCGTAGGGCGTTCATAGCATCGTTATGGTCTCGCTCTGAAACTGCTTTTGTTAGACATCACTCTGCACATAAATTTGGATTTTATCTTCAAGCATGTTGAAATTCAACTGGGGCTTGGGGCCATTGAATCTGCCCTATGATGATTTGTAATTACACACATCTTTTCCCACACTATTGGAAGCATTTGTGGTAATGCAAATTGTGAAGAATCTTGGTTCAAATTTTAAACAGATGAATTTTCAGTTATGTTTCAAAATTTCTGTACATTCAGATATAAACGTTTGCTTTTGCATAAAAAAAGATACAAATGTTTGCTCTTTTGGCAATTTTTGAAACACTTTTCTGTAGGATTTACAGTGGAACCAAATAGGCCTTATTTGGATGTTATTGTATTTGCATCAATCCACATGTGTTGGGGTGGATTTGGGTGTAATTTAGTTCAAGTTCCACACCAATACACTCCAACACATGTGGATTGATAAAAATCGGACTACATCCAAACAAGACACAATAGATATTGTATTGTTGTTGACTCAGATGGCCAGATTATGCCTTTAGGACTACATCCAAACAAGACATAATAGATATTGTATTGTTGTTGACCCAGATGGCCAGATTATGCCTTTAGTTCAGTCATTTCAGTTCACCTTTAGACCAGTCAAGCGGGGAAACAGGATTTATATCACTATTGACATGAGAAGTAAACAGAAATTCCCAAAAAATTCAATCACAGAAAGCTCTACCGACGAAGGAAGATAAGAGGCCACCAATCAATGGTACTCTAACTCATGCATATGTATACTTATTTCATTTGCGTGAGCGTGACCTATCATCTGTACAGCTCTATCTTCCCGTGGCATTCAGATCCAGCTGGTTTCCTCCCCCTCGGCTCTTTCTTTGCTATTGTCTTTGGAAACCGGTTCTTCGCACCCAGCGCTGCAGCGTGACGCCTGGACGCCTTTGGCCTCCTGATGTACGGGATGGTCTTCTTTGCGAGGTCCTCCACGCAGCTGACATCAGCTAGCGATGTGAAGGACTCGGACCTCCCCTTATAGTACATAGATAGCCCTGTCCTGAGAAAGTTTGATTTTAACCGTCAGAGATCATGTTGCAGGGTACGAAGGAAGTAAGATATTCAGACTAGTTTCAGTTTGCACTTTGCAATTTCACGGTGGTCAATATAGAGAATTGCAGTCAATCTTTGTCAAGTTTCATTTGGACTCTTTTTGCAAAGGAATTCGTGTAGTTTCTAGTTGCAACACATAGGTGTGGTGTGCGTAATCTGAGTTCATTTTTACCAGAAATCTGTTTCATTTTGTTAGGACAATGTATGCTATGAAAATCAGCCTCCTATGAAAACTGTGAAAACTCTAATCAAGATCACACAAATCTAATCTGATGACTAGAGATAAAGATGGGTTATTTTAGCACTTGTACCCCCCACTCATCCCATCCTAAAGGTGGGTTATTTTAACACTTACACCTATCAAAACAGAGGCTTATATGATCATCAACCTAGATCGTTTTGAGGAGCGCGTGTACCTGCTGCGAGACGGTGGGAGATGGTCCTGCATCGTCGACATCCCGTACAGCGGCCCGCCGGCGGCCGCCCCGTTCATCTGCAACGCTTCCGACTCTGACGACGTCGAGGACAATGAAGACAAGGACGAGAAGGACGAGAAGTGACGACGACGATCCGCCGGTCGGGAGGACGACGTCGCGCCGTCTCCGTCCTCCTCTCCGCCACCCACGCTCCACGTCGTCGTCGATGAGAAGAGCGAAGACGACGACCCGCTGGACGCCGTCCCGATCCCCGACGACCCTGTACTCCCGGTCCCGAATACCCAAGAACCTCCGGTGGCGCCGCCACCGTCCGCCCCTCCTTCGTGGAGGAGTGCCACGGCGGCCTCGGATGCCTCTCCCATCATTCGAATTCGAAGCGGCGGTGTTAGGATCAAAGTATCTCTCCTGCAATGCAAGTCCGTGCGTCAGTTTATATATATGGCAAGGAAGACGGGAGTGGATATGCATGCATCGCATGTTCCTTTCCCTCTCAAATGATCCAATCCATCCAATCCAGTACGTCCAAGTGTCTAACTAGGCTGAAATTTTGAATTTTGGAAAGAAACCGTGGTTCAGCGCTCTCATCTCTCATCCACCAGAAGCCAACTCGGCCATCCTTCCGGTCACCTCTCCCTAACGAAACGGATCCGACCACACGGCGCACCGCCGGATATAAAGATGGACGCTTCAGATCAATCGGAGAACCGCGCACGATTTTTTCGTCTTCAACAGTTTGTAGTGGCGCCAAAGCCTATCTAAAAATTTTCTTTTCGGGTGTCCGTTCGGTTCTCACGGATCGGACCGCTGCCTAGAACAGTTCTACACTAGCCATGAGCCGCTGGAAGATTCCAGGACCAATTCTTGCCAAACCAAACGGGCTATAATAGGTTAGTAATAACTATCAATTTTTTCTAGGAGTTAAATAAAAAAACCATTGTTTAGATAGCAGTGAAATGCAAAGAACATATGCAAAGGACAAACATCCCAATATACATTGCTCTAAAGAACCCAAAAATTTAAGTCTACCTGGACCATTAAAACGAAAGCTGTGTTCCAGCAGCCCGCAAATCATTACCAGAAGTGAAACTACTAAATGAAAAGTTTAGAACGAAAGCTTTAATGTGATCCCAAAAGCCTCCACCGTCTTCTTAGTTCAGCGAATCATTCAGAGCCCTCCACCATGGCATTTGCTCCCCCATATTTCTTCCTTACTCTTCTTTTCTTTAGTTTCCTCAGATCTCTTGAACATCTTCAAGTTATGCTTCTGTTCACATCTGGTAACCACAGCATAGAGTCTGAATCACCTTGATATTGTTGATATATTCCATCATCTGACACCTCTTGTCTTCCGAGCACAGAATCAACCAACTCTATAAAGTCCCAGCAATTCGGAAGAGAAGCATTTCCATACTTCTTCACCCGATTCTCTCAAAACACGGTCATTTCTAAGTTTTGACCAAATAATAGCAAAAGCAAACCATGTTTAGGAGGCAGTGCCTCTTATTGCTCAACCAAAGTTTACTAACATCAAGCAAATTAACTCCTATATTATGATCTACTACCTCAAAAGCGTAGTTCCAGCACTGTGCCTAGCTACTGCACAATCAAAGAACAAGTGGTGTGTGGATTCTTTTTCTAACAGAACAAGCAATTTTCATCATCTACTTTTGTGTGTTTAGCTAGATTATCTCTAGTCGAAGCTCCATTATGCATAACAAGCCACAAGCAACAATGCACTCTAGGTGGAATTTTAAGTTCTCAAACTGCTGGAATACGAACTGGTTGATAAGCCTAAAGTTAATGATCTTGTACAAGGTTTGAGAGGAGTAAATTTTGGAGGTAGTAAACTGCCAAATCATTTCATCCTCATCATTAGTTAACTGAATAGTAGAAACTGATTCAAGGTGCGGTGCGGGGGTTTGGACCCCCGCTAGCTGCTTCCCTTGGGAGCTTGCCACTAGGCATCAAAGATGCCTTTTTGGACAAGGTTTTTGTCAAACATTAGGAATATAAAATTATCAAAAACTTTTAAATTGTTGAGTTTGCAAATGTCAAAATTATATGAATAGATTTGTCTTGAAAAATATTTTCGTACAAGTATACATATATCACTTTTCTATTTTTTTTATAAAAACAAGAGGTCAAAGTTGTGCTTTGAAATCTGTGTTGCTGTCCTAAACAACTTCCTTTACGAGTACAAATGCAATTGTTTTTAAAGTTGTTTGCTTGCTTGTAGTATAACGCATAGTAAAAATGAACTCATGATCATGGTGGTGTCAATTTCAATTAGAAGGAAGACCTTTGACATCAATGGATAGATAGATTTGGCCGACGGCGGTAGAAATCGAATGGTCTACACTACTTGATGACGTGGAAGTATGGAAATAGCCAACGAGTAGAGACTGTTTTACTTTATAAGAGATATATCCAATACTATGGACTGGGAAATAGCCAACGAGGGAGAGACTAGACGGCTACTCGAGTGTAGAGAGTTTGGTGATCACCACATTTGTTGCACAATCTACGATCAATAGAGTCCCTTTCTGGTGCACGTCGTCTTGGCATGTTTGCGCCGATTGCATCTTGCAATCACTCCCGGCAATGCTAAGTGTGAACGGTTTATAACTTTGTTAACACTCCATTCCTTTTGGGATAAAAAAAAACACTCCATTCCTTTTATTATAATGAAATATGGGTCCAATTGGTTTTAAAAAAAGAGTTATTATATACAATACTCCCTGCTTCATCAAAATTTTTAGTTACTTTGGCATTTTAAATGCATCATTTTTACTATGTTTTTTAAACATAGTTTGTATATCTAGGTGCATAGCAAAAATTATGGATATAGAAAAGCCAAAACTATGCCTCTAAAAACTCCTATGCTTCTAATAAAGCTGGGCAAGGGGCCTGTTATCTAAAAAGAAGCCAAAACTATGCCTCTCAAAACTCCTATGCTTCAGGGAAGGCCTATATCCTCAGGGTTCCTTGGGCCCAACCCAGTGTCGGTTCGCCTAGAAGATTTCACTTAGCTGTTAAGAATCGGGTGCCCAACTTTTTATGGTAAAATTGGGGCACACAAATGCTTCCGAGCCCGTCGACACCGCATGCAGAGACTCAGAACTTGGAGTCCATCTTAGTTGAGCCGCTTTCAGAGTCTAATCACGAGGCTTTCAAGGTCCTTTTTCCTGGACGACACATTCCTGCATGACTTCGTCTCTGAGATTGATGGGCTCCTGCCGACGCGTTAAGGAGTTAACATAGCTATCAGTTGTCACAAGTTTGCCTCTCTCTATCATGACAAAACCTGTTCTGTTGCTTAGTGCGCAGGCTTAGCGGCCTTGCACATTATTGTCTGGTTAGGCAGTCGAGGTCGTCTTTAAGCTTGTTGTTTTTCACCCTTCGCTCTTGTTTCCGTTTTTCCTCTTTTCTTTCTCACGTTTCCTATAATACAGATGCCTGAAATAAAGGATGGAGAGAAAGATCGACTGGAAGAGAAAGTAGATGTATAGCAAGAGTTTTCTGAACAGTTGAATTAATATCTAATGGCTATTATTTATCTGGGAAGAACTTTAAAATCAGTGAAATAGAAGCTCCCTTTCTTTCTTCTTGTATTTTTGGTTCTCTTTCTTCAGTAAGGCCTTGTTTAGTTCCCCAAATTGGGAGGACCAAAGTTGGTAAAATACACTGTACAACACTGTAGCTTTTTGTTTGTATTTGGTAAAAATTATCCAAACGTTAATTAATAGGTTTAAAATATTCGTCTTTGCAAAGTACAATAAAACTGTACAATTAGTTTTTTATTTCATCTACATTTAATACTCCATGCATGTGCCGATATTTTGATATGATGGGAATCTTCTTTTTGCATAGTAGAATTTGGTGTCAAATTTTGGAAACTAAACAAGACCTAAGTTTGGCACTTACCAATGAGTTGGTAACTTGTAATGTAGTACTTCTAATTTCCGTTCATTTAATACGTGCCTATAAGTGGCACGGTCGCGGCAAATTTGGAGTGGATGGATTTGGAGTGCCTATAAGTACATACCAGTAAGAGGAAGTACATACCAGTAATCCTACTATTTTGGCGTCCAAATTACTTAGAGTGTCACTTATAGGTGTCTATAGAGCAACTCCAACATTTTGGCAAAATCACTTGGCAAATTAGTATTTTTGGTAAAACCACAAAAAACCTCCTTCAACAACTTGACAAAAGCACTCGGCAAATTGGCAAGCTTGGCAAATTGACCCCTTCCTGGTGCATATATGCGCGCATACGAGCGCTTGGCAAATCACGATTTCGGCCCACACCTTGGCTTGCGCGTAGATGGTGAAAAAGAACAGCTTGTGGTCCTCTTATTTTGAATTGGCAAGCTAAAGATAACAAACTATTGGAGAGATGTTCTTTTTTTTTTAGCTTGGTAAATCTTTAGAGAGTTGGCAAATCATAAGATTTGTCAAGGTAAAAATAGCAAACTTCTGGAGATGCTCTAAAAATAAATCCTACGTTCTTTCAGTATCCTCTGGGTCTATCGCTACCTTAGGACCGTTATAGTTACGGCCGCCGTTCACCGGGGCTTCGGTCGCCGGCTTCCCTGTCATCAGTTCACCAACTTCCTTGACCTTCCGGCACTGGGCAGGCGTCAGTCCCCATACATGGTCTTACGACTTTGCGGAGACCTGTGTTTTTGGTAAACAGTCGCCGCGGGCCTGGTCACTGCGCGACCCCCTTTTGCGAGGGGGCACCCCTTCTCCCGAAGTTACAGGGCTATTTTGCCGAGTTCCTTAGACAGAGTTGTCTCGCGCCCCTAGGTATTCTCTACCTACCCACCTGTGTCGGTTTCGGGTACAGGTACCACGTCGATTTGTTGACTTGGTGGTCATATCCAGGGTAAGTCAGAGTTTATTATTGGAGATGTAACTTTTTCATCAGTTTTCCATTATTAAAAAAAAAGAAGCTACTTCCTCTGCAGGTAGAAGCAGGAGAAGAGTCCTTGGTCCCTTCGCGCCCAGCCACGCCCCCACCTCCACTCTTTCTTCCTCGGAGCCGGCGGACTGCGCCGTGCGGAGCTTGCACCAGCAGCCAGTGTTGACGCTGCCCTTGGTAAAGCCTGCGCCACTGCGATCTCCCCATCTCCTCAATCACGTTCCATAGCTTCGAAACAGAGCCAGACTCCCAGAAATCCGGCAATACACCACAGTTCACGTCGCTTCTGCCAGCTCCGGCGAACACGAGGTCCTGGGCATCGCTGCAAGCAGCTGGCCGTGTGGCGTGCTGGTTGCGTGTTCTGTTTTGCTCCGGTCATTGCTAGCATGGTGATGCCACTACGGTCGTCATGCCTAAGAGGAAATGCTGCTGGTGCACCGTATTCTTCTCCTGGAATATTTCTTGTTGTCATATTGGTAAGCTTCCAAGCTGAGCAGCGTCGGATTCCAGGCGGCTGTACGACGCAAGGTTCCACCATGTCCACATTGTAAACTCAGTCTTGCCGTCCTTGCAAACATTTCACGGTCCCGTTCCAAGCGCTCACTTCCGCTAGCTTCTGCCAACAAAATGGGCAGCCTTGTACGGCTTAATCAATTTGCAGTAAGGGTGATTGAAAAGCCCGCCGTCTCTTGTCAATGAGTGATGAGAGAATATACCCACGTTAATCTTGTCTTGTATAAAAGGACGCCATGGATGCACTGCACATGCAAACTACATTAGATCAAGCCGGCAGAAATGGAAAGCTTCTACTTCAAGCTGTCCTTGCTCGGCATTCTGATTCCCTGTCTTCTCCTTGCTACTACTTCAGTCGTTGCCGAGACGACCGGCGATGACGAGCTTCGCACGTTCATCGTCCACGTACAGCCGCCGGAGAATCACTTGTTCGCCACACCAGACGACCGGACGGCGTGGTACAGGTCGTTCCTCCCTGAGGACGGCCGGCTTCTCCACGCCTACCACCACGTCGCCAGCGGCTTTGCCGCCCGCCTGACGCGCCGGGAGCTTGACGTGCTGTCTGCCACGCCCGGCTTCCTCGCAGCGAAGCCGAGCGTGGCCTATGAGCTGGCGACGACGCACACGCCTCGGTTCCTCGGGCTGGACGTGCCACAAGAGGGCATGAGCGCCATAAACCACAGTGTTTGTGGGTTTGGGGACGGCGTCATTATCGGCGTGATCGATGGCGGTATATTTCCCTACCACCCATCGTTCAGCGGCGACGGCATGCCGCCGCCGCCGGCAAAGTGGAAGGGGCGATGCGACTTCAACGGCTCGGCTTGCAACAACAAGCTCATAGGCGCACGGTCTCTCGAGTCCGACCCCTCACCGCTTGACTTGGACGACGGCCACGGCACGCACACGTCGAGCACCGCGGCAGGGGCGGTCGTGCATGGAGCCCAGGTGCTCGGCCAGGGTCGAGGCACGGCTTCAGGGATAGCGCCACGCGCTCACGTCGCCATGTACAAGTCGTGCGGCAACGAGTGCACTAGTGCCGAGTTGCTCGCTGGCATCGATGCGGCCGTGGGTGACGGCTGTGACATTCTCTCCATATCTCTCCACGATGCCTTGTCGAACACACCCTTCTACCAAGACGATCTCGCGATTGGCACGTATGGCGCCGTGGAGAAGGGAATCTTCGTCAGCATCTCAGCCAGCAACAGGGGTCCAAATGCCAGCACGCTGTCCAACGACGCGCCGTGGTTGCTCACCGTCGCAGCAAGCACCATGGACCGTTTGATCGTTTCCCAGGTGCGTCTTGGTGATGGCCTCTCGTTTGACGGGGAGTCGGCATACCAGCCAGAAATCTCGACGACCGTCTTCTACCCGCTGGTCTACGCGGGAGCTAGCTCGACAGCCAACGCACAGTTCTGCGGCAACGGTTCGCTGGACGGCTTCGATGTCAAGGGAAAGATCGTGCTTTGTGACCGTGGAGATGACGTCGGGAGGGTTGCAAAAGGTGCCGAGGTGAAACGAGCAGGAGGCATAGGCATGATCTTGGCCAACCAGTTCTCCGACGGTTACAGCACAAACCCTGACGTCCACGTCCTCCCGGCTTCGCATGTCAGCTACGCAGCCGGAGCCGCCATCAAGAAGTACATCAACTCCACAGTGAACCCGACGGTGCAGATCTTCTTTGGGGGCACAATTCTCGGCACGTCGCCGGCCCCGGCCATCACTTCCTTCTCCTCGCGTGGGCCGAGCCAGCGCAATCCCGGCATCCTGAAACCTGACATCACGGGGCCAGGCATGAACGTACTCGCGGCTTGGCCGACCCAGGTCATTGGTGATCCGTCGTCTCCGGTGAATCCTGGACCAACGTTCAACTTTTTATCTGGCACGTCCATGTCGACACCGCATCTAGCCGGCGTCGCGGCACTTGTCAAGAGCAAGCACCCAGAGTGGTCACCGGCGGCGATCAGGTCCGCTATTCTAACAACCGCCGACCCCATGGACCGCTCTGGAAGCCCGATACTGAATGAGCAACATATGCCGGCCGACTTCTTTGCGATGGGCGCCGGCCACGTCAATCCAGTCAAGGCCATCGACCCCGGCCTGGTCTACGACATCGCCCCCGATGACTACGTGCGCTTTCTCTGCAGCATCTACGCGAGCCGGGACGTGTCCGTCATCGCGCGGCGCGCTGTGGACTGCTCGGCCATCAATGTGATCCCAGACCACGCACTGAACTACCCTTCCATCTCGGTCGTGTTCCCACAGGCGTTGAACTCCGCGGTCAGTCCAGTGGCGGTGGTGTACCGGACGGTGAGGAACGTCGGAGAGGCACCGGTTGTGTATTACCCCTATGTAGACCTGCCGTCGAGCATGGTACAAATCGTGCCGAGGTCGCTGCAGTTCACGGAAGCCAACCAGGAGCTGAGCTTCACGGTGTTCGTGTGGCCACGGCAGAGTGGTAACGCGAAGGTGGTTCAGGGCGCGCTCCGGTGGGTGTCCGACAAGCACACCGTGAGAAGCCCTATCTCCATCACATTTGAATGATCAGCAGAGTCGCAATTGAGTTCTATGTTCTGGGCTGCTCTGAACACTTCCACCCAATCCAAAGGTTGTTTGTTCTTCGTGCAAATTTTATTTCATTTTGTTTCTTGTCCACTCAGTTGGTAAACATATGTCCTTTTTTAAATTCGAATTGTCAGTTGTCCAATTTTAAGATGATTTCAGGTAATACAACCACCTAATATAATTGAATTGTGTTACTTTTGTGATTTGTTATTTATCTTTGTGTCATAATAACATGTCAAATTTTTGTCCTTGTAAACAATTATAAATTGTCCTTAAATTGTACTAGACAGTGTTGGTTCTAGACTGCTCGGGAGCGATCTTTGATATATTAGATTGCCTGTATATAGACATGTATTTATCCCTCACTGGCGGTCCTCCAACAGCTTCTAACAGCCCTCCAACGGTCGAATTTAGACTCCCTAACAACTTCATATTCTTTCCATGTTCAAATATCGTAATCTAAAGATGTTGCGTATGGTTTCGCTGCTGCAGTGTGCTGTGTGTGTGTGCGAGCCATCTGTGTTAGACACATTGGAGTTGATCATCTTGCCTAAGACTTCTCTTGGTTTGGAAGTATTGGCCCATTTTCTCACTATAACTTTAAAGCCCACATTTCCACAAAAGACGTGATCCAATCTACCACCTTGGATTAAAATCCTTCAGTCATCTCAACGGTTGTTTTAGGAAATTCCAGTAGATGTACTTGATAAAAATGTTCCTAGATTTACATTTTTTTCAGCACACCGTTTATAAGATGGAAAAAAGCACAACTGATTACAAGAGCACGACCCACACACTGTTAAATCAGCAATTTACAGTAGCCGAGGGCAAGGAAATTTCTGCTTTGCTAACCGCGTCCCTATCCTATCAACCGGCCATATAATCAATTCATGAAACTTTGTTCCTGCATCGGACAGCAGCCAGGGATAAGTACAAGTGGGGAGACAGTCAGGAACTCATCAATCAGTATAATTATTGCTAGTAAAGTACAAGGTACTCACCAGCTGATCTTGGCGAGGATCTTGTCGAAGTGGAAGAGGTGCTTGCGCACGCGGTAGACGTGCAGTGTGTACATGGCCGCAGCGCAGGTCACCAGGAAGAACGACAGCACGATCAGCTCGCTGAAATCCTGCTCAAAATCATTGTGACCGACCATCAACTTCTTCCCTTCATGCCTAGTACCAGTAGTACTAGTAGGAACAGCACCTAGCTAGTAATCAGTCGTTTATGGCACAGTGTCACTGACCCTGGGATCGGAGATGATGATGCCCATGACATAGGTGAGCAGATCGAACACGGACTGCAGCGAGTTCTGCACCCCACCCACGACGCAGCGCTCGTGGTCGGGCACGCCGTCCTGCATCAGCTGCATTACGGCGAGGTCGAACATCCAGAGCCCTAGGCGCGACGCGGCGACGCCGGCCATCAGCATCCACGCCGACGCCACGTCACTGGCCGCCCAGATGGAAGCCACGCACACCAGCAGGCAGCACCACTGGCCGCACCCGCACATCGAGCAAGATCCAGCAGCAGTTAAATTCACTGAAACCTGATGTTTAGTTTGTATATGTCACGCTGTTCATTGTTACATACCTGCATCCAAATGGACCATAGCCCTGTTCGTAGCGTGGACACCCACGAGTGCACCGCAGGGTACAGGAGCGTGGCGCCGATGCCGACAATGGCGCTGAAACCCCTTGCCAAACTGATGACATACGCAGGTATGCCTTTCCAGTCCAGGGTCGCCGTCATCAGCGTGCCAAAGCTGGAAATTTGCTCCAACACATACAGCATTTCATTACAGAGCACCACGTTGATCAGGCAGAATTTAAGCACCTTGCAACTAGGTAGGTTACCTCAGGACGGTGAAGTAGAGGAAGGCGAGAGCGACGCCTGGGAGCGCCACGTCCTGCCTCAGGTACACCACCCATGACTCCCAGCATGGTATGATGGATAGCTGCTCCGTCATCCTAACCCTCCAATCCAGCGCATTCTCCGTCGGTGCCAAGTTCTCTGACGACGACGACGACATGATGGCCTCTGTTGCATCAGCTGTTGTCAGCAGGCTGCTCCTCTCAGCGAGCGCAGGCATGCCATTGTACACGGACACGAAGAGCCAGTACTCCAGCCCCACGGAGGCAACGTTCCACAGCGCCAGAGCTGCCGCGGAGGCCTCCGCCGAGACGAAGCTGATGACGAAGCCGGAGAAGACTGGGGCCAGCAACTTGCAGCTCAGGTCAATCCGCCGGACCACCGAGTTGATCCCCGTCAGCACTGCAGGAGGGTGCCTGCTCGAGATCACCACCACCCTGCGGCAAGGCAATAATGCAACTCGGTCAACACTTCTAGATTTCAGGACAGATATATAAGAAGCTAGTAGTTAGATATCACCGTACCATTCTCTCTCGATCAGGATGGTTCCGGCGAGTGTTGAGAGCGCTGCTAGCGCACCTGACACGTTGGTCACGATGACCAGCGCCATGAAAACAGGGAAGCTTGTGGCTTTGAGGTCGTCGTAAACGAGCAGGGCGGTTACTGAGGCTCCGGCGACGATGAAGGACAGGCTTTGGACTAGCAGCCACAGGCCAAGGACCTGCAATTTTTTCTTTGGTTAATTTGCTTGCCAGCTAGGAGGGATATGCAAGTGTCATATATAGTAGGAAGAAGTGATTGAGTATCGTTGTGTTGCTCAAAGTGTCATTGTAAGTGTTAAACCCGAGTGCTTTTGTGTGGGCGCCGCTGCCCTACCTCCAAAACTCTATTTCTTTCCTCTCAGTGAAACATGTGCCAAGTTACATTCTGAAAAACAATAATTTTATACCATCAATCCTATTGTTTGCAATTTGGCTTTATGCCCTAGACAGTGTTGTTCGGCTGATTCAATAGAGTTATGTGGAGTAGCCGAGTGACTAAGTAGTCGAGTCTAACTGAGCTTAGTCACATAGTTGAGAGACTAAATGTTTTTTTTTTTTTTGACAAGAAGACTAAATGGTTGAATGCTGAGTGTCTGAGTCGTTCAGTGTCGAGTTTTGAGTGTCTATGTGGCCAATTGGTTGGTTGCCTACTCATTAAGTGATGAGTCGCCTCAAGACTAAGGCCTTGTTTGGTTACTAGGGATTAGAGACTACAAATTAGTCCCTTTTAGTCCATAAATTACCAAACAGTGGGACTAAAAGAGAGACTATTAGTCCCTAGTCCATTAGCCGAGGTGCTAATTGGAACTACTTCACAAAGTTTACAGCACATACCCCTCGCTTCGCCTGCCCCTGTCTCGTTCATCCGATGCTGCTCCTCTCGCAGTCACTCCTCCCCATGCCATCGGCCGACATCGGCGTAGCTCCCACGCCTCCGCTCTAGCCCACGTCGGCGGCGCCGCTCCCACTCCTCCGCATGGTGCATTCGACATGGATGGACATGGCCTTGGCACGCCGGTGTCGGGCCTCGGACACGCCGAGGCAAGCCCCGCGACGACATCAAGGCCGTAGTGCCGGGGGGGGAGGGGAGGGGTCTCGGACACATTGGTGGGGACGCGGAGAGGAGCAGGAAGATGGGGACGCGCGGCTATATGCGACCGTCGCCAGCGCCCTCGGCGTCAAGGGCTGCGCGCGGGGCCGGATCCACTCCCCTCTCTACCACACCCCACCTCCACCGCCAGCTGAGGGACTGCCGCAGCGGCGGCGAGCCTGCGCTGCCCATCCGCTCCATCCCCTGTCGTCCTCGATGCGGAGTACGAAATAGCGGGAGGAGTCGAGCACGGTCTCAACGGTGCTCTCCCGATGCCCGCGGAGCACGAAGTAGGCAGCGAAGAGGTCCCCCATGGCTGGGTCCTCGAGCCGGATCTCATAGCGGTCTGCTGCAGGACACCACGCGGAGGCGGCCTTGACCAGATCTTGTCTGGCTGCAGCTCGAGGTAAAATAGGGGAATCCGCTCGAGGGAAAACAGGGGAAGAAGCACGGGAGGGCACAGACCCAGCTGATTTGTGCATTGAACAGGGGTATTATGGTCTTTGCGCAATAGATTAGTCACCTAAACCAAACAGTTATAGGGACTACAAATTAGTCCCTATATAGTCCATAGTTCCTGGTCCTGTAAACTAAACAGGCCCTAAGTGCCAAGTGACTAACGACTGAGTGGCAATTGGCTTAGTGACTAAGCACCAAGTGACTAAGTGAGGAGTGGTTGAATGATTGATGCTTGACTAAGTGGTCGAGTGATTCAGTGTGGAGTGCCCAAGTGTCTAATGAGCGAAGTGGCTGAGTGTAAAGATGGCAGCGGGTCGGTTTTGGACCCAAAACCCGCGGGCTTCAGACCCAGTGGGTGTGGGTGTAGTTTTTGCCCCGATCCGAAACAGGGCGGGGCGGGTGTGGGTTTGAAGCCCCACCCGTGGTTACCCATCCGGAACCCAAAAATGTACGTGAGGATTAAAAAAACCATCAAGTGGTGGCCCATTTACATGTTGACGTAGCTGTCATCTCGTCTCGGCCCATTTATATATAATAGTAGATTAATAGTCCTACCTATTCTCGTTTTACGTTTCAAGAAACTCTAGTACTCTACTGGTAGTCTGGTACTGCAGTATGCTCATGCACGTGTGCACGTGCCTTGGGCCATTGGCCTTGAATTGTTTTAAATTTTTAATTGTTCATGGACAACGGAATGACCTTGAGTGCTTGTTAATTATCACCAATTCAGACGTAATTGTGCATGTGCTTGACCATGGTGCTTGTTATCTTCATTTCATACGTTCAGTACTTCATATGCGGCACAATTGTAGTAAAGTTTCCGGGTTTCGGGTAACCCGACAGGTTTCGGGGACCCGCCGGGTTCGAGTCCGGAGGCAGATCTTCACCCGTCACAGGTTTCGAGTCGGGTTCGGGTAGTGTTGTCGTGTCTCGGGTGCGGGTGCGGGTCCGCGGACTCT
Source organism: Themeda triandra (assembly GCA_018135685.1). Taxonomy (NCBI): domain Eukaryota; kingdom Viridiplantae; phylum Streptophyta; class Magnoliopsida; order Poales; family Poaceae; genus Themeda; species Themeda triandra. The sequence continues at coordinate 474,702 of JAENPR010000119.1, read as the reverse complement.
CAACCCGACCCAAACCCGACCCATTGCCATCTTTAGCTGAGTGGCTAAATGGCGGAATGGCCAAGTGTTGGAGTGCACGAGTGGTTGAGCGCCCAATGGCTAAGTGTCGAGTGGCCGAGTGTCAGAATTACAGAGTATCTCCTTGGTTGAGTACCAAGTGACTGAGCGTCGAGCAGCTGACTAAATTGGTGGCCGAGTAACCAAGTGGCTAAATATTTGAGGACCGAGTATCGAAGTGCATAAGTGTTGAATGTCAAGTAGCTAAGTTCAAGTGGTTGAATGCACGGTAGATTGAGCCGTTAAAACCCTTAGTGTGGTCGGGTAACTGAGTGAGGAGTAGCAAAAATGGTTGATTGATGACTATGTGTTGAGTAGCTAATCTAGTAATTGACAGAGTGTCTTCGTGTCTAGATGACTAAGTTGTGTGTGCAATATAATCATCACTTATTAATTTACCTAACGTACCATACAAATGTATTAAATACAAGTTATGACATCTCTGAATATTAGTTAATTTAATTTTTTTGAAGAATTAGTTAATTTAATTTATTATTTTTTATATGAAAGTGATGATTGTCTACAAATATAATCTTCTAGAACATCATACTATAAACATGACGATACAATACACGTTGAATCTTCAAATTCCAAGGCAACATCATCCACTAAACAACGAGCAGTAGGTTGGTACGTAAACATTTAGTCAACTTCAAATGAGCTTGTCGACCGGTGCCCTGAAAATACTCTATTAATATATTTAGTCAACTACTCCCTCCAATAGTTACTCTATCAATTAATATTTTCTGCAATGATGTATACAACGCTATAGTATAATAGATTATTTTTTAATACAATATAACATTTATATGACACAAAACTATTCATAATACTGTAACTATTGGTCAAAAAGTTTTCCTAATAAGAGGAACTTAAACATATCCTCTATTTTAGCACTCAAAGGGGGTTTCTAAAAATCACTTTAGGAGGAATCCTACTCCGGCCCTTAAAAGCAGGAGGCCTTCAAATCTTCCTCTCGAACCCTCATTTCTAGAGGGTTCAGATGAAGTCCCAACTTGTCTGTTTCGATGGTTCTGGGTTGTGCTTAGGCCTTTCTGCCCGTGCCGCTCAACGCACCGCTCACCCACCTCCGTCTAGTTCCTTCCACACTAGTGAGAATCCTCCATCCGGGAGAGGTGTCTCCCTATATCACTCTGTGGCACTGGCGGCCCTCATGACTCCCTCCCGCAGCTCCTCGACGCCTTACCACGTCCTCGTAGCTCCGTCAACAGGGGCCAGAGGCCCTCACGGCTCCCTTTCCACCACTCACGACCACATCCCTGTAGCCCTTCCCGCTCCTCCGTCGAGTGGCTGATTCGCCTCCTCTATTGAGTGCCGATCTCTTGACGGCTTCCCTCCTCCATCGAGCACCCCGACGAATCCCTCTCTTATTGGCTCTTTTCTTCCGTTGCGAATATATACATGGTCGAGTTCCTCAAAGGAGAAGAAATAGAGGATAACGAGTAGACCTATATGTGTCATTCCTTCTAAGTATGGAAGTATGGACTTGAGAGCTTTATTTGATGTCTCTTACTGTAGTGTAGTTTGCAAAACAGAAATCTCAAAAGTAGGAGAAATATAGGACATATTTTGAGAGCAATGCTAAGGTTGCTCAAATCAGAAAACAAATAAACCATGTGCATATATATAATTTTGAACGCAAGGACTACAAGTGTTGTGAACATGGTGAATGATGGCTGACCTGAAGGTACGTGAGCTTATCCACCAGTGTTCCAACTATGGGACCAAACACTGCGACGGCGGACGACTCGACGACCCCGTAAATGGCCGTGAAGAGCAGCGAGCCTGGCCAGATGCGGATCATGTACAGCCCAACTGAGAACTCCCACATCCTTATTTTGCCACCGGGAAAAATGAAAAGATAATCAATTGTTGAAAGCTGAAATGCTGAAATAGGAGAGTGATTGATGACAGAAAAAAAAGGAAAAAGAAATAGGCGCTGATCTGAAAACTCGAGAAGGAACGAAACTAGGAAAGGTACGTAACTGATCACGGGCACGGAGTGAACGCACCTGGCGCCCCATCTGGCGAGGGCGTGGCCGGCGTAGAGACGACGGACCAGCGACGCGTCCGGCGACGACGACGGCGAGCCCGCGCTTCGGCTTCCGAGAAGAGGCGCGAGCTGCCCGCCCTCAATTGCCGCCGCATCTTCGTCCATGCCCGCAGCCGCGGGCGGTCCTCGATCGCCGGCCTACTGCTCACCTAATCCTGAACCCCCGACCCGATCTCACTTTGGTATCGCGACGAGACTTGCGCTGGCTTGATGTGTGGCTTGACCGGACGAGCAGCAGGCAGCGCAGCGCACACCCTTATCGATCTGATGCACACGATCTTCTCACGAAGTCGTCGGTCGTATTTATATCGTATAAACAGCAATAGATTTGTTTACAGCCGAGGCGGCATGGAACATGGAGAAGAGGAGGAGCGACCATACCATACATTTGCAGATCACAAAATATACTGTACAAACTACAAAGCAATTAGGGTGACGTGTGCACTGGAACTGTCGCGTCGCAGGGGCCCGTTCAAACAACAGGAAAGATACAAAAAGCTGCTGCTAGCATCACGGCCCGGGTGGCAATTGGTGGCGGGTTTGCCCGGCGGAACAGCCAAAACCAGTGGCGGTGGCGGGTGGCAGGTGGCTGGTGGCGGCAGTGGGATTCGCGGTCGCGGATCAGAAATTAACCTCTGCTTCAACACGCGATGCATACATCAGCTCTTGGATGGCTGCGTCTGTCCGGGCTCGTCTGGTCCCAATAACATAATCTGCCTCGCTCACTCTGATACGTGGATCTAGCCAGTACTGTACTATATAGCAGTTACGGGTTACCTGCTCTTCAATATATCAATATATTGCTGAAGGTTACAGCGTTAACATCTCTACCTGCTCTTCAATATATCAATATATTGCTGAAGGTTACAGCGTTAACATCTCTATATTCTAAATTATTATAATTATAAGATGCTTGTATTTTACAGATACATTACTTTAGATATGTATCTAGACACAGTGTATACATAAGTGTATAGCAAAACTAAAGTATCTAAAAGAGTCAAACATTTTATAATTTAAAACGGAGGGAGAGGTTTAGGTGTGCGAAGGCCGATTTTTTCCTATACCCCGCCGCCGCTCCGTCTGGTGGCGGCGGCGGCCCGCCACGGGGAGCTCAAAAACGCCCACCCCATGGTACCTCCTTCCTCCTCTCTCCCTCCCTCCGTTTTCTCTTCCCTGTGAATAACCGGCGTCGAGAGAGACGTCGAAGTTCCGGCCGCTGGCAACCTGGGACCGACGGATCCGGGGGGCCTGGGCTTGGATCCGGTCCTCCCCGACCCGGATCTGGCCCCTGGCTAGGTGCGCCGGCCTCGACCGCCGTTGGTGTTGGCCGGTGGCTCCCCTGTCCACGGCGGACCGGTTCCAGCCTGGGACTCCCTGGCCACGGGTCCGGCGGTCTAGCGCCCCGAGCTGGCCCCGAGCTGCAGCCGCCAACGGCGCGGCGGACGGCCCCGAGCTGGCGCAGCGGACGGCGGGTGCGGAGCTACAGCTGCCGGCGACACCCTTCCTCTACGGCGAGGGCGTGTGCTGCGCTGGCGCCGGGCAACTAAGCGCACCACCGACGCCACCTTCTATCCCCGGTGGACGGAGCCAGGCGGATCTGGCGGCCTTTGTCCGACTGGAGGCGGTGGTGCCGTAGCAGCAGCGCCATTGGCCTCCATGCCTTCCTGGCGTGAGGCTCTAGGTGTGCAGCTGCTGGCGGCGGGCGATTTCAGCCGGAGGGCCTGCAGCGGAGAAGGCATCGCGCGTGAAGTTCGGCCGCGGGCATGCCGGCGGTGGGGCAGTGTGCGTGTGCCTCCTTCTTCGTGTCTCTTTGCAGGGCCAGCAGCGATGCGGAGCGCGCAGTTTGGCCGTGGGCTTGCCGGCGGTGGGGATGCGCACCCGTGGAGCGCCGGCTGGGGACCTTAGGCGAAAGCCTTGCACGACCATGTCTGTGCGATTAGCGGCAACGCTACCTAGCGCTGTTACCTCCTTGGAGGCGTCAATGTTGTAGGTCCCCGGTCTCTGGCTATTTGTCCTCCTAGTGAAAACCTTGCTCTAGCTATCTGGAGCCGGTGGTGGCGGCGTCGACGACGTCGTAACCCTCTTGAGGGCACCACTGTGGAGGATGTATTCCAGCCCCCTGCCGCGCCCTTGTGTTCCCTTCGTTTCCTCTTCTCCCATGTTGTAGCCCTCTCGGGTGAGTGTGGCCCTGGTTGTCTGCTGTTCCCGACAATTCGATGAGCGTCCTCCTCTGGCACCTCTACTCCGTCGATGCTCTCCTTGATGGTGCTTAGAAAATCCTATGCCGGGTGGGGGCCCGGATGTGTTGTATGTCTCACCATCAACGCAATAGGAGGTCATCGTGCCCGGTGATCTTGGGCTTGCGTGTCTGTCACCACTCTTAGTCCCCATTCCACTGTTCGTTCCACTCCACATTTCGCGTCTCTAGTGGAGGGCAGCAGCGGAGCGGCGTAGCTACGAGGAGTGGTGAGGGTCACAAAGGCTCCAGTGAAAACGGTGAGTATGTCGCTCGGTGGTGGCGCAAATTGGAGACCGGTTAGCGGCTCTCGGCTGGTGTGTATACTTACCCTAGGGTTGTCTTATTGTTTATTCTCTCCTGCTAATTTGTTGTTGGTGTCGTCCTTGTTGTATTCTCTCTCACCCCCTTTGTACCTCTCAAAAAATTGTGTGGATGATTGGCGCTTGTGCCCTTTCACCGCTTGGCTTTCCGAGCACCTGTGATTGAAAAGTAGGTGAGAATCATTTTGATTCCCCCCGAATTCCCTCTAAAAACGGAGGGAGCAGTACTTTTTTCGTGAAAATATTATCTTATTGTTGGTAATTTAATTAGAGTTATTTAGAATTTACTTATTTATATATGGTCATTTCGTTTGAATGTATATCTTATTGAGTGGTCCCGTGAATAATTTTTGACTCGAAGATTTATTCAATAATGTCGTTTGTTTCAATACGTTATAAAACCATACTCCATGTCATTGCTCAATGCGTGAAATGCATGATCTTAACCCATATGACAAGTCATGTGTGCTTAGGTCATATATGGGAACAAGATAGAGTATGACGTGAGGGTACTGTCAAAACCTATAAACTGTTTGGAATCCATGTAACCTTACCCTAATCTATATAAGGCATGGTAGAGAGACCCCGATCTATACCGAAAAATACAATCAACAGCCTCTTTTTAAACTTAGCATACTAGATAAAGACGTCTACTCCAAATTCGATATTGGGTACCACATACCTGAATGACTATAAATCTGTCTCATGTGTTACCCTTCTGATCTTCAATGCGTGATACACTGATCCACATTGTCGGAGTAAACACTTCCAACAGTAGCGCTAGGTAGGGGAATTTGCACACTAATTCATTGAGTTTTATTAGATGATCTCATCTTCTACTTCGATGACATGAAGAAGATGCAACCAAGCACCGAGATCACCTTCAACGGCCTAGACTTCATCGCTCAACTGACATCTCAGGAACTTGCATCTGTAAGAACCTTATCCACCTATGCAAGAGGAGGGGAGCAACCACCTTCCATTTGCATGTTCCTTGCCGGGCTCTAGGACATCATGGGAGTCAGTCCATTAGTGGTAGCCCACCACATGGATCTCCACGCTCGGGAAGTTCTTCATCGTGTTCGGGCTGGGAGTTCATCCTCGACCTCCAGATCTGCATACTCTCGAGCGATCCACATTGGGTTCCCAATATGGATCAACACCATTACAAGATTGCATCCTGACCAGTTTCCCAACTAGGTTCAGGAATGCAGTAACTACTTACATTCGTTGGCTTCACCAAGCTGATGGCTGCCCCTGAGCTAAGCTCCCCTCACAAGGTCTAGCCCAAAGGACATTGCAGTGATGACCAGATCATCGCGATAGAAAGCATCCATAGACTTGACGAGGGAAACATGGGCAATGAGCCCACTATTGACGCCAATCATGGCACTAATGACTCTGATGAAAGCTTAATCGACCTCGTGAACTCAGCCGAGTATGATGACCTCATGGCACGCAAAGTTCAAAAGGGGTCAATATGGATGATCTGATGCTAGGCATCGGAGTAATTCGATGGAAAAAAATTGTTCCGAAGCATCTTTGTGTGGCACCGGATTGTTCTTATGTGATTAATCCAGTGTGTAGCAGAGTATGCACTAAAAGTTGACCATTGGGAGGCTACAACAACTAATTTTAGGGTAGGCACCGGATTATTCTGGTGCTACCATAGCATGATGTGATTGTGCACATTTTTTGTGCAATCGTTTGCTTCCAATGGCTAGTTAAGTGGATGGCTTTATATATACTTGACGAATGGTTGGGATTTTTAGACCTCTTGTCACCCTTGGCTGATATTGTGGCATGCATAGAGCTCAAGCAAATACTCTAACTCTCTTGCTAACATCTTCATTGCATTTGTGTGAAATTGAGTTCGTTCTAGTGCATCGCAATTCAGAGTTTGCATAGCACTAGAATGTCTTTGTGACTTAAGATGTCTTGTCACTCTTGTTGGTTGTTGCCAACTAGCTAGCTTAGGTGTCCGTGGAGGGGTTCTTGGTGATTGTCGTTTGCCTCTGGTCGATCATTGGCTATTGTGAGGGCTTTGTGCTCATCTTCGCAGGAGATTTGTGAAGAGTAACTATAGTGAAATCATTGAATCATTGTCTAGATCTTAGGCTTATGACTCACTCCCTCCATCCCAAAATAAGTGTCGATATGATATTTATAAAGTTTCTTAAGTTTGATCAAGTTTATAAAAAATATTATTAATATTTGTATCTGCAAATAAGTTTATTACAAAAATAATTTCAATGATCTATCTAATGATCTATTATAAATATGAATATGTTTTTTATATGTTTGATCAAAATTAAAATAGTTTGACTCCTCAAGAAATGAGAATAATAGTTATTTTTGGATGGAGAGAGTGATGGTCTGACAGTTATTTTCTATTCTATAGTAGTGGTTGCATTGCTTAAAAAATAAGAAATGCTATGCATTTTTTTTAGCAAAAATCGTATCAATCCGCTAAAACGACAGACGGCTGCTGCATAACATGGGCCGGGTTTGCCAAAATAAAAACAACATGGGCCCGGGCACATATGCTTCTTTTGCACTGCACAGGCGGGCCGAGAAAAAAAAAAAGCTTCGATTCTGACACGAAGCCACCGTAATTGCTCATGCATGCATGCAACTAGATGCAATTCTACCTAGAATGGCCCAGCCATGCATGGTCCAATCGAAATCTTTTTATTGTTTTATTTACAGAAAAGAGAAAAGATGAAAAAAGAGATATGACCCGGCTTTTATTCTTTTGCATGTTACAGAATCACAAAAGAATACGGTGACATTCATTCTACCCATGGAAAAGGAGGATTTTGAATCTAAAACCATCGTCTTACCTTACAATCTCTTTAGTTACCATATATGCACAAGGAATAGTTCTTGAAAGTGGAATGATTATATATTGCAGAAATGCAAAAAAAAAAAAAACATTGCACAAAAATGGATTCAAATAATTAAATTCGTTAGAAAATGGGTACGTACCAAATCCTATAACAACATAAGTTGCTTTACAATTGGACCCTTAAGAATTTTGTATATTTTCCTAGAGACAAATAGCCCCTCAAGTTTGCTCTTGCTCAGTATACAACAAAAAGGAAAGAAAATGAAATGGTGTATTAGTACGCAACCCATCAGTGTGCAAACAAACAACAACAAGAAAGCAATGAATAATTGTATAATAATGGTATATATTCTGTCTCCGGAGTGTTAAACTATGGTAACAATATTTTTTAGGGGGGGGGGGGGGGAGGCCAGGATGAACCATGCATGATTGTGGTAATGATTTTGCATCGATCACTGTGCACAACCGACGGTTAGCTGACCGTTCTCATGTGACGTCACCTTTGTTTTATGTCCCCTTGATTGCTTTCCCTTTCCTGATTCTCTCCCTTTTGCTTTTGCTAGCCTCCAATACCATCTTTGTCTCTTTAGACATGCATGTAAATTTGAGCACTCAAATGAAACTTCTATCCCGTACTCTCTATCCATACGCATTGGTTGAAGAGAAAGAAGCATATGAGAGAGAGAGAGAGAGAGAGAGAGAGAGAGAGAGAGAGAGAGAGAGAGAGAGAGAGAGGGCAAAAAAGGCTGGGTTTGTATTTTGTTTTGAAGATATACCTTTACCTTTTTGTTTGCTTCTTGGAAGCCAGTCATGATAAAGTATTGTAAGCCTATATATGTGGTACGGCGGTATAGGTTTATATATGATATGATGACCATATCATGGTAGTAATGATGATGTCAGGGCCGGTCGGTCTCTGGTTTGCTTTTGGTTGCCTCTCCAAGGTTCGCTGCCTGCAACTCAAGGTGGTGGCAGGGATGTTGCTACTCTTCTACCCATGATGATCCTGGTTGTCAGATGGCCAGAAGGATGGGTACGGCCACCCTGTGCTCTCCTTGTTACCACCTGAACCGGATGCTTCCTGTATGCAAAAAAAAAAAAAAAAAAAAAAAAGTAGAAATGTAAATAAATGTTAAATTCAATTTAATGTAAGAATGAACGATCATTCTTATTTTTTGAAAAATAACATTTATATAATCAAAACACCATTTGTGGCCAATGCACATATAATTTGTATATGAACATCCAAATATTTTATAAATATAAGGGTAGCTAAAGTACACATATCCTAAAATAATTATACTTAATCACAAATCACTGAGGATAGCAACTAAGACATTTTTTTTGACAAATGGTTTGCTAATTTCTTTCATAGACTTACATAGACAATAACACTTCCTTGTACCCATAGGAGTTTCACTTATTGTCTGAATAGGCACAATTATGCTAACTGAGTGTAGCTAGCTAATTAAGATTGTTATTAGGTTCCTTATGAAGGCATATTCCCTTTAAGTTGAACTCTCCAACTCGGCAATGGTATTATAAGTTGTCTAATTATGTTTTTTAGTGGTAACATGCTAGCCAACATTGATATATCAACCTAGTGTTGTTACTTAGTCAAATAAACGACACTAGTCACCGGTGATATATAAGAAGAAAACAAATATTCTTCATCAATTGGTGAGCCATTGTTGAATATGTGTGTGTATGCTTACCCCTCTTTTAGATCTCCTTGAAGTACATCCCATGATCACCGCTTCGAGCCCAGAAGTTGATCGTCCATCAAAATTTTGAGATTGTTGGTGTAGTTGCTCGTCCTCCTAGTTCATTTAATAAAAAATGAAACCAAATATTAGGATAAATATTCACTAAACAATAAGATCAATTGTCAGAAATGTTAAATACAACATTGTTCATGAATTCCTTTTACTGTTATGACAATTAACTAACCTGCTGATGGTGATGACCATAAGTCGTGCCATGGCCATATGACTCTGGATGTTGAAGTACGACTGAACCATGGTGAACCATCGGCGACGAGGTGATCATCGTGGTGATAGGCTCTGCTGGTGTGTTGATGTGGAATGCTGCAGCAGCTGCAGCCATGTGTTGTCGGTGCTCCTGGTTGCCAAACTGATGTTGGTGAAGATTATGCTCCTGGTGAAGGTTAAGATGCCGCACTTCCTCATCTTCCCTCCCCAAAACCTGAACTGATGCTCCCACTTCCACCTGTGTACACATTGTTCATGTTAATATTTGCAAAGTATGATGAGTTATTTTCTACATATTACTTTTGCCAATCTGGTTGTCTTAATCATTGACATACCAAATCAGATAAAAACCAAAGAGTAGGAAAAACTAGAGGTCATCATCAAGATATCTACCCATAGCATGTTAAAGACATCCAAACTTCTTGATACTTTGATTTTTTATTAGACGAACAAGATGTAGTATTCTTCAAAATTTTCTGAAAACGTAGATAAGCGGAAGTAATGCAACCAAAATTGGTAACAATCAACCAGACTTTTGGTTTAGCTTGAATTTTTTTTACTATCGATCGACAATTCAACTAGAGTATAGCAAGAAATTCAGTAACCTAACTAGGGTGAACTATTTTCCAATCAAGAAAATTCCCATACATATATATATGGTATGATCTTATGATAACACACTATTAATATGTTGTTACAAATCATAACCTTGTGCATTGAATATTTCCAAGCTCTACACACGTTGGGGAAATGGTTTTTACAATGAACATAGACATATAGTGACTCTATGGTTCATCTATATATGTTCCATGAGCCTCTTTGGCTTGCTTCCTCAGGTTGCCAAACCCAAGGTGCGGCACGCCGAGTCTCTGGTGAACAAATCATCCGCCAAACATTTGGCATGAGATTTTGCAGAAGTCTGAAGGAAAATGTTTGGATTAGCTACAGGCTACAAAAAAAAAAAAAATGGTAGCTATTAAAAAGCTGGCTAATAAAACATCAGAGGGTTGTTTCATAAGAAACACCGGAGGGTTGTTTTGATCACTCGACTTATGTATGGGTAACTATGGGTCATTTGCACACCTATTTTATTAGTTACTATTAGCTCGTTGAGGCAGATAATAGATTATTGCTAGGTTTTGGATCAGCTACAACTTTTATTAGTAGCTTCTTATTAGTTTTAGATGATAACTGGGCCTTAATTACTTAAACATTCAACAACTTTTACCATAAAACTAAGCCTCATGTAGTAAGTCACAACTGTCTTATTAGACATCGGTAGATAGGGAAGGTGGCCCAATTAGGAAAGTAGATTACGTGTTGAGCTAATTTTGGAGATGCTAGGTTTGATTTATACTTAGTCAAGGTGTTGGTTGCTTTTTGGGAAAAATTGTCATCGTTCAGCAATCCTAGATAGTGCAGAAATGGAGTACTTGTATAAACTATAAAGCTTTCTTGTCAACTTTATTCTTGTTTCAACAAAATAAATTACACGGAAATAATGGATTAGTAAATATTGCAGCATCTCATATGCTGGTCAGACACGCCCATCAATTTTAGGTAAGACCTCAGCTCTCAATCCCCTAGCTAATCCTGCAGAAAATTTCTCATCCATTCATTGATCGGACTAAGGTGAAAGCATAGTTGCATTGGAAACGTATACACCCTCCAATCGCAAACAAAAGCATCACATCCTATTAATTCCTACCACAATATTTCAGCGCGGTCGAGATCAAGCAGAAGGTTACACTTATCATCAAGAAATTAACTTTTTAACTCAAATTTTAAAACCTCTAAGCATATAACAGTATAGAAATTTAGGGACACACATATATATCCTCAGAGATGTGTCATTATTTGTGAAGGCGCAAAAAGGGTTCAGTAACTGAAAGCATCTGCTGTCATATTTGGACATGTAAGATAAGACTAATGTGAGTGCGTGTACATAATTTTATTTACTTTCTTGAAGATATATAGAATCTGCTGTTACCTATTTATATCTTAACTAAACACGACTTGAATAATTAACAGGTATCTAAATTCTCAGAAAAAATTAATAGCTAGCTATTCAAATGTTAAATGCTAGACCGAACTACAGAAACTTATAACCAGCTAGCAAGGCAACCGACGTGTAGTGGCCTGGTGGGTAAAGTGCGCTACGATGCGCGCTTACCTACTTACTAGTTACTACTAGTAAGATTCAAATAAATCCATGTCAGGATATCACCCAGTGCTCACTAGTAACACTTCCTCTCTTTTTGCAATTCGGCAAGCTGGAAACTAGCTGCCCTTGTTTATTACAAGCAGGAAAAGAACTCAACAGAGAATAGTGAGCTAGACCTAGGCCCTTTAAAATGCAATGGTGCTTGTTATCAGAAAAAAAAAGGTTGGTTGTCAAATAAATCAGACTGACCTCCTCGAAGCTGCTTCTGAACTGCGCAAAGTTGAACTCATCCATGCCAGCGGCGCCGTGGAAGGCACCGGCGACGACATCTGGTGGTGGTGCTACCATGCCCTCCGGCGCTGGTGGGTCAGCAGTGGCCTCCTCCACTGTGTCAGAGGAGGCGGCTACGACTGCGGCAGGCTCCGCCGCGGCGCCACACTGCCTGGGCTGCGTCTGGTAGAAGATTTTGGACACGACGAGCTCGCCCTCGCGCTCCTCCTCTTTGTCGCCCAGGTGGTACTGGTGCATCACCCAGTTGGTCTTATCCGGCTTGCGGTTCTTGCCGAAATTGGTGTAGAGCACCAGGATCTTCTTGCACCCGCGCTGCTGGCCAGCGACCATCACCGGCCGCGTCTTGCCGGTCTTGTGCCACCGCGTCTCGCTCCGCTGCTGCTGCTGTTGCTGCTGCGCGGGCAGGGTGGAGGAGGAGGAGGACGATGAGGACTCGGCGGCCCGCGGCTGAATCTTGCGGCGCTTGCGGGTGCCGGTGGTGTAAGCCTTGGACGGCCGGTGGAAGAAGTGCCTGCTCCGGCCGTCCTTTGTCAAACCTGCATGCATGCATGGCCATGGATACATCTCGATGTCAGCATGCATGAATATGCAGGTGCAAATGCATAGACCTCCATGCAGTGTCAGAGAGCTGGCCAACGAATGTCTGGTTGGTCGTTTCACTTTCGGACAAGGGGAGGGATGATGATGAAAGCAGCCATTGGCTGTTGGAGGATATAACAACCTTGAGAGGATGACAAAACCTAACTTTGGAAGATAGGGGCAGATCCCATGTCACGTTTCATTCTAGAGAGGGAGGAGGTAGGAGAGAGTGATGATGCGCTACAACAAAAACATTGATGTCGTACATGAAGATTCAGTAGTAGAAGATTTGTGTGCGCAATATATATTTTTCTTCATATAGACAGTGTGCGTCAATATGCAAATCTACACCATTACTAATGTGCACAATTAATAGTAGGAATTATACGCGTATATATGATGAATGAGAATTATACACGTATCGCGTATTGATTAAGCAACATTTAATTATATATAAAAATGCAGAAATAGCAAAGAGTAAAATACTTGAAACGTAAAGAAAAAAGTTAGAAAACTGAAATTACTTTGTATTAAAATGGGAAAAACAGCAAACGAAAACTAAAAAAACAAAACCATTGTATCCCAAGGAAGGAAGAGGAAAAATCTTCTGATCAAGAACAATGAGATGGGGAACAAAAGAAGAATCCCCTCTCTTGAAGAAATTAGCATCACCACATATTATTTATATAAATACATACCGAGATCAATATAATAACCCATGGAATGGAACTGCTGGTGATCAATTTAGCTAAAATTAATTCGATCACCGTACCTGGCAGTCTCTCGGGATGGGTGTAGCATATGCCGTCCTCCCCCTCAATGGTAGGTATGAACTCATCGATCAGAGGGTGCGGCGGCTCCGCCGCCGAAGCAGCCCGGACCTTGGCCTGCAGGTGCTCAATCAGCTCCTGATCCGACGGGTCGAACTTGACCCCCGCCGGCAGCCCCACCCAGTCCTACGCACACATGCATGCATCGTCACACTGCGAAGCTCATAAATCTACATCAAAAACCTAACAAAGTTGTCAGCAGCTGTCGTGCTTGTGATGAGTGATATACCAGCTTCCGCTCGACCTTGTGACCGCACTGTGTGCAGCAGCTCGACTCCAACAGGTAGTACTTCCCATGCTCCTCGATCCTAGAGTCCACGAGGCGGTGGCCGCCACCCCTTCCGGTTGCCGGCGCATCCATGGCTGCTGCTCCCTGGAGTTGTCCTTGCTGCCAAGAGCCCATATGAGTAGTAGCACACGGCACCCTTTACCTTCTCAGCCCGTGCATGATCACATGCAAAGTGGTTCGCAGGCCGCACTGGAGAAGAGGGAGACGGGATGCACCGCTGCTGCCGGAGAGCCTGGAGAGAAACGAGATCGAGAGGAAGGGAATGAAAAGAGGAGCGAGGAAGGAGAGAAGGGGGGTTATGGGGAAGTAATTAATAAAGATTTGGGGACAGGAATTCCATGTGCTGATGGCTTTAACTGAAGAAGGGATAGAGAGAGAGAGGAAAAAGGTCACCCATGTACACACGAAACACCTTTGGTCACACGCTAGACGGCCATGCTGTCCGAGCTCGCCTTCCGTCCACCTATCACTAGTGCACAATATTTTTTTACGAATATCGCAAAAAATATTATTTTTTTACGAACGTCTCCATTTCTTTCAGATATTGCTCACATAATAAGAAACCGTCTCAAATTAGGACAAGGAGCACCGGTGCATTGCATCTACCTACCCTGAAAATCGTTTCCTAGAGATGGTTTTCTTAACTCAGCCGTCCTTGGAAATGGATTTCTATGGGTGGTTTTCTTAACTCAACCGTCCATGAAAGCAAATTGCTATGGGTGGTTTTTCTTAATTCAAATGCGCTTAGAAATGGAATCATTTTGTTAACACAAGCGCTCTTGGAAACAGATTTGCAAAGATGGTTTTATTATCGCATTCATCTTTGAAAAGAAATATTCCCAAGGGCAGTTGAAAGCCCAACATGCGACACTACAGAGGCCGCGTAGTGTCGAGTTTAGAAACCGTCCCTGAAAACGGGTTTTAAACCGTCCCTCAAAACCCGATTTGACCCACTTGATCAGGAAAACGTTTTCACAGTAGTGTACCTTTGTAGTATACTGACTAGGAGACCTTGCTCTCAACTTTTTCTAACACTCGTAAGGTTATAAATAGAAGTGATATGTGATGACAATTCACATTCTTGGCCTAATAATACTGACAGTTGTCAATATATATAGCAGTATATCATCATAAAGATGTGAAAAAAAATTGGAATTCTAGTACGCACAAGGTGAGTGTTACTCTTAGATGTAAATGTGAATATAGCCACATGGTAATATAAATTGGTGGTGTTAACTATGGCAAACAAGATACCAAGAAATATTTGTTGTGCGAACTAGCAATATATTGCAAATATCTAATTCATTCGGTCAATTTCCTAAACATTTTAGCCCACTAAATCCCGTGGCAAGGCACCATCCATGCATCTCCTTCCTTTCAACTCTAGATCAAATTTCGGCCTTATTCAAACAAGAAATTAAGTTACCTCCATGTGTTTTTCTTATGGTAGTTATGACTAAAATGTAAGTTTGCTAGTTGATTTTCTATAAGAGTATTTATTGCACTACTAAACCTTGTGACAACATATTATTGTGCCCAAGATCTACAAATAACAATGTATCAGCAATTCGATCATGTTGGCTATTATGGATATACAATATAAAACTAGTGGTAGAATAATTAGTTGTATGACATGTTTTTGACCAACTGTGATAATTTGGGAAAGAGTAGTTGACAAAATTGTCATGCTAGTAACATGGAAATATTTTTCTTGGATTCAAAAATTAAGAGACGAGCTATAATAGAAACACTGAAGTACATATTGTTATAGATAACATTGTAGAGGGTCACGTTGCCCGAGTGGTGGCAGCCCGGGGCTAGCTTCCTACCCGCCAGTGTTCGAGCCACGTGCTTGACGATGTTGTCGTCTTAGCTCTGGAATTTTCCCCTTTTTTGTTTCTTGTATGCCCTGGACATTCACATGTGGCACCACAATAGGACTACGACGTACCCAACATCTATATGAGGCATTGTGTGCTTTGTTGATCTCTAAAAGGACGCTTGCTGTGTATAGGTTCTAGTTCTAGGTCTATGGTGTGAGTATGGTGTGTAGACTTTAGATTTTACAACCTGTATACTTAGCAGTTCATACTTAAAAAGAAAGAGATAATATTGCAATGTATAATTATATGTTTGCTGTGCTCCATCTATTTCAAATTGTAAGTTATCTTTTTACTCAACTTTTACTATGTATTCAGATATAATACATATTTAGGTGCATAGCAAAAGGTTGTGTTTAGAAAAGTTAAAATGACTTTGGTACTGTTTTTCAGATATAATACATATTTTATGGTACTATTTTTCAACTTATACTAGTTGGTCCTTCTTGGGCTTTCATCATCGTTTGTAAGTAATTAAAACATCTTGTTCACAATAATACTTGCCACTTTATATAATTCGGAAAGGCATGTTTCTCAGTATGCCTAACTAACTCACTCTAGGAATTCCCTCCACACATTATCGATCATTTGAGTTGGCTTGACAGATTATATCAACATTCTGTCCGCAGTTTTATCAAAAAGTATGTGTGTTAGGTAACAGTAGCTTGCTTTGACTGAACCTTCACAGAACATGGCGGGTTCCACCAGATGCTTTGGTCGCAGCAACTATCAAGCACGCTTAGATCCTACTTCAATTCAGACAGCAAAATAATAATCCTATAGCTTCCATTACCTCTTGATGTGCCCTCCTAACTCTACTAGCATTCTATCTCGCCATGTAAACCATACACATCATCATCCACTAGCACATGCAATTATGTCTTCATTCAAGCTATTCACATAACTATATCACACATTTCACTAACATATATTTAACAGTTTGCTAAAAGCACTTGGCATCCTAGGATTTTTGCCAAAACCATAAAAAACAGCCTCCAACAAGTTGGCAAAACTACTTGGCATTTCTGTGAGCTTGGCAAAATTCTCCCTTCACTTGTCAAATATGCCAAGTGCTCCATCACTTGGCATCACATGTATCCGATTTGCCAACTAGTTTTGCCAACTTGTTGGAGGTTTAATTTTGTGATTTTGGCAAAAATGCTAGGATGCTAAATTCTTTTGCCAAGCCCAAATGAGAAGACTTCTTTTTTCACTTGGCATTTGGTTTTGAGACTTGGCAAAACTATAGATTTGCCAAGTGAGTTTTAGCAAACTGTTGGAGTTGCTCTTAGATAGTGCTAAGTCAATTAGCCACCGTATACATGAGAGTGCTAAAATCATCAACTAGCTAACAAGTATTATGATATTTATCCTTTCATATAAGTAATGATAGTTTCATCTGTGATTCCCACAACAACATATGTGGCAAGGCGTGGGGTATTCTTCTAGTTAAGTATATTTTGCATCACGAGGTCAGTTTCTATATTACTACATTAATTATGCCATATATGGAATAGATATGCAATTCGTGATGGCGTGTTTTTTATCATGTGCATGTTTCCCTTGCTTAATTATGTCATTATGTGTGCCACAAGACAATTAAATAGTTGATGCCAAACAACTATTAATCTTGTGCGCAACCCTGATCCTAGTGGGCCCGTGCATATTTAAAAGATGAAGCGTCCCGCGTCGTCATAAATATAAATAAAGTTTACATTTGCATCTTTCGCCATCACAGTTGTGTGGCAGCTGACTCAACTTCTAGTATAAATCGATCTTGCTTGGACAGGTCATCTATCTCCAGGAATTGTTTCGATAGCGAGTGACTGATATACAAAAGTTTATATTTGCATAAAGATGGCACAAGTAATTTTTTTTATAAAAAAAAAAGTTGGGACCCAACATCCAACAACGAAGTTTGACCTGTGTGATAACTGGGGACCACACCCCAGGTTGCAGATTAGATGTGCAGGTGTTTGCCCTAAGGGTTTCAGTGTTTGACAGTGTGGATCAGTGGATATGATGCAGGTGAATACATCAGGATTCTGACGTGCTGGGTGGGCAGGGCAGCTGCATCCTCCCTAGTAGACCACATGGCAGCTGCATCCTCCCTAGACCACATCATGATTACAGTGATGCAAATACGGATAGTTTGGCCACCATATATGTAGCAGCTCTCACCTACTTCCACGTTCTACCTCTCAGGTACTTCAACCAGGTGGTTAAACTAAATTGTGGTAAAAGCCCGATATGGTCATCACAACCTCGAGGATTTCAACTTTCAACATTATATTATCAAAGCATTCAACCCAGGACCCTTGACAGTAGACGATTACTGAAGTTCAATTCAAATGAGAACTGCACCGAACTGCAAGAAAATCTGCCATTTTCCATCTTCAATGGGTAGAACTGTAGCATACCTCATGAAGATGACCTACTTGAGAACATTTTTTTAAGCCTCTCATCTAGGTACAAGCATAGCATCTGTTCAAGCACGTTCACTACACTAGCACTAAACCTATAACAGCACAGACCAATAGAACTGTGTTCTTCCAAAGATCACCATAACCATCATAGTTGAACTGTGTCCTTCTAGAGATCACCAAGACCTTAGTTACTCTGCAGGCGAGGGACATGTCATACGCCCTTTATATCTCCACACGAGAAAGATTGCAAACTTATTATTGAAAACAGGTCCTGATGAGAGACGCCAGTGTGATTCCTGGGAATCCAACTCGCACCAGCAGCGAGCACACCAGCTCTACTGGCCACCTGTGCTAGTGCACGGTTCTGGCATGAGAACAATCTATTGTGAAGGATTCACAAAACACATCAATACATATTCAGAAAATTGCAACCAGAGCTGTCACTGTTCTAATACAAGAGAGCTGGACTGTTACAAATATTGGGACTGAGATGTATAATTGTAGAGGGTCAATAGAGACACAGAAAAACTTAAGATGCTAAAACCTTTGACTATTATACCGTAGCACCTCCCCTCAAATGCAACATGAATGCAGTGTAATTGCATTAGTAGAGCTAGCACTATAAACTAAACTAGAAAACAAAACGAAACTAATACATCCAAAATCAAAGATGTCATCAAAGCGTGCGACTCTTGAACAATGTCAATATACACCATCACCATGTTAGAAATATTGGGGACTATATTGGATTATTGTATTGAGGCCATATAGAAACTAAGAGACTAAAAACCCTAGACTACAAGATTACACTAACACCCTTGACTATTATACCTTAACAAGGACCACACCATAGCCTACTTGTATAACAAATTCAATTTACAACGGACACCAATCCACTTGAGTTAATCAATTCAAAAGAAAACTCATAGTTAGCAACAGCAATACAAATATACCAAAGCAATGCATGGATCATTGATTATCCAAAAGTTGAGGCAAACACCTGCTCTTTTGACTTACATTTTTAAGAAAAATAAGAAAAAAATAGGATTCCATGCAAAATGCCATATCACAGACATCTACCAGGGCAGTACAAATTACATGTGGACTGTGGTACAGGTGAAATGAACTCAATGATGAATGTGGACTACCCACTGAATGTACACAAAATTTCAGATCACAACAGAAAGAGCTCATTACATTTTCACAATACAATGACGATGTACATAATGAACGACAAGCTGCACATTGAGTGTTGAAACCCATTACGTTTTAGAATACAGAGAGAACTCACTGCAAGGCTTCACCAGACATTCATCTGTGAACTTCTTTTACAATTGTATCTTCACTAACAGAAGACGTCGGAAGCAGGTGTTTGTCTTCCAAGTCATCTTCGTCAAAGTTATCATTGCTGGTGGTGTTGGAACCATCTAAATTCAGACAGCAATACAACATGAGATTGGATAATTATAGGGCATAAACACACCAGATTGGAATTGGACAACAGTACAATGTTTAGACATGAGAAATGACAGCAAGGAGGTCTATATACATGATATTGCCAGTTATAAATAGCATGAGAAACCACCATTTATGACAGAGGAAATAGAGAACACCAGAATCTACCTGAGAAACGACAGTCTGCAAGATGCTTTGTCTCAGTTGACTCAAGCCGCATGCTTTCTGGTAGAAGGCAGTTGCAAAAGGCGCCTGTAAATAGTTTGGAGTATCCTCCATTGTAAGCTATGCGAATTTTCATCTCAATATGTGTTCTTTTGCAACAAAAAAAAAGTATATGTTTTGTTACAAAGTTACAAACCAACATAATAGATCCATGTGTTTCATTTGTCAGTGATTCAGTTACATCCAAAAATGCAATTCAAATCATGGGAGATATTCACATCAAATGTTGAGGCTTATGCTTCTGGTGTTTTTCACTTTTATAATGGGGCCATACATGCCCCATGAGGAAAAATTCTGGTATTTCTGAGTATTTGCCTATTTGGTCAGCATATATATTAGAATCTGGACAAGACTAGTAAGAAATGTATTGCATGTGGCAAGGATAACTAGTTATCATTGATCACAACCAATCATGTATGAGTTTCACAATATTCCTTTGGGAAAAAAAGAATACATCTAACTTTTTGTTGGAAACTTGTCAACTTCAAGGAACTGGCCCTGCTTGCAGTGCCGGGGAATGTTGAACAATTTGATTTAAAAACTGTGTTCAAATTCAATATATTAAATCAGGTGCACACCGAGAACTCAGTAGCATGGTGATCCTAAATTTAGAACTATTTGTTCTATCATAGTTGGATCAAAAGCAATGGCATTGAGATTTCTAGACACATTTACGAAGTGATCTAATAAACATTCTTTAGTTTGACCATTCAATTATGCATGTTCATGATGGCAGCCCTTTCTTATTTCTAGGTGAGTATGTGACTCATAATTATCATCCTATAAATGACCATTGTACTCTGTGTAGCCCATCTATCTTCATCTACAAGTTAACAGGTTTCCTCCCATTTCTGAGCACTAAACTAATCCCACACTTGCTTTTGGCATCTATACCACAAGAATGTGGCAAATAAGAAAGCTCTGTGTAGCCGAAGCTCTACTTATGAATGTGGCAAGCTGAACTGCCATAGGTGTAGTATATATACAACTCTTGTACCAACTGTAAGGTACACTAGAGTATGGCTAAGCACAGCCCCATCTACTCCTATTACTACTAGTACATTGGCTTAGATTAGCCCACTACCAAGACATGGCTGATATAGCCTTCCACCAACTACATGTATTAGAGATGGCCTAATGTCTTACACTCTACAGTGACCAAGAGCTGACCGATTGCCTGTTCCTGACGCAGAATCAGAGAGGGGGATCAGCAGCATATTATGACCTAATGTCTTACACTCTACAGTGACCAGGAGCTGACTGATTGCCTGCTCCTAATGCAGAATCGGAGAGGGGGATCAGCAGCATATTGTCTTACAATTACATGATAACAGACACTACTCCATCCATTTCCCTACAGCTTGAGTATTCCCATCTTCTAGCTAATTAAAGTTCAGAAAGCTCATCTTCTACAGTTTAGCATGCACATCTCCCATCTACAGCTTTGTAACTAGGAAGTTTTCTTTGTTCCCTGAACAGTCTTAATCACACACAACGTAGTACACTGAACTGCTAATGTTGTATACTTCTTGGCTGTAATAAATCATCAGAAACTTTCAAAGACAATATATAGAGGAGCACGTGTTTTATTACCTAGCCTTGCAAGTCGATTGACCCAACCAGGAATTGGTTTTCCTGTTAATCTGGTGCTAAGATCATCCGTAAAGTGGTTACAGTTCTTGGAAATGAGGTGGTAGGTATCTCCATGGTATTCTGAGGCCATCCTCTGAATGAATTCTCGAAATTCCAAGGGATTCAGAGTTGTGCGGCCTATGGAAACCGTACATCTATATATGAATCCTGGGCACTTCTTTGGTTCCACCTCAAAAACACCACTCGATGGGTGATCATGTGCTCCAAAACTGTACTCCGATCCATGAACTGTTGAACAATCAACAGAGTATCATAAAACATGAATAATTTGGACACTTGAAGAGAAAATGCTATAGTATAATGATGAACCGAATGGTCTAAATACAGGATTAAATCATTTGTCAAGTTTGGTCCTCATCACAAAATTGTCAAAATTGCATCATAGGATACATGCAGGAATATCTGCTCAGGAACCCCAGAGAAAAGAAAGATTCCCCTCAAATATGAAAGAGATGACCAGTCAGTGGCAGAGCACTGACTCTCTTTACTATTTGTCAATTGTCCCTAAAAGATCAACAGTGCTAACTTCAAGTTTGTTATTCTAACCTTTGGATATGCAAAACCAGTAATAGAACAAAAGCTACCAATAGTTTTACAAATTTACCTTTACCAAAAGAAAGTTGCAAACATATGCACACACTGGAAACAGTTGAGTTGGTTGATAGACAAAGCAAAAATGATAATAGTTTTTATGGCCCAAATAAATATAAACTCATTTTTTTCCTAATACATTAGACGCCTGAGTTTTGTTTCTGTGGCAACACCTTAGCCAATGATCTTGCTTCAGTTTTTGTGCTCCATCAAGCTGGATCTCAGGTTGTTTTTACTTTGAAGTTGATCCGTTCAGGCCAAGGTCTGCTAAGTGCTAACATGTAATGGCGATACCTCCTCTCCTTCCTATTCCACCCGTTAATTTTGTATTTGCCTTGATCGCATTTCCAATGTCTGGGTCTGAGGGAGCTAGCAAGGAGAGGATAGAAGGTCGATTTTATCTAGGTCGTGGGGTAGCAGCGAACGGCCTTGATCCAGAGCCAGTGCTGTTCCCTGTTGAGGCTGTTTTGACAGAGGTCTGGTGAAGGTCTGGAGTGTGGTTGCTCCCCACTCTCCTTGTAGAAGTTCCTGTGATTTTGTTTACTGTTTTGTGTTAGAAACACTCATCAAATCTGTCCTTGTTTGACCATAGAAAAAGCTGTTGATTCCTTGTTCCGCTATCCCTCTCAACTATACGATGAATCCAATCTCTCATGTTCTATACAAGTTGAGTAGTGTCAGTGTGTTTAAGCACGGAACATAGTCCTATTCCAAAACGAATTAGCATACAGAGTGTTTCCATGGTTACCACTCTCTCCTGGCACCTATTAAGTTAGAGCAGACTGTACAGGCGCAACACAGGGTCCGATCTCAAAACAAATTAGAACACATGATGGATCAATGATAAATCTCTAAACCTCCCTACCATATGAGTTAAAGCATCAGGTGTACACGCACAGCACGATGTTCAATTCCAAAATGTATTTGAAAAGTTGACACGATAATTGCATAAATCTCCGAGACACGAGTCATCTAGCTAACCGTGCAGCAACTTGTTCACATGCATGTTCGCTACTTTTAACAGAAAATTGTAACTGTAAAAGGATTGATCATACCGTACATTCACAAGAAATGTGATGTAATCATATGACTACGCTAGGAAAGTAACATTTTTTTTTTCTAAAAGAGTGGTAAAGTTCTATTGGCTAGCTTTGACCATTAACTGAAAAATGCTCCTTAAACACAAAATAATTGTGATACTTCTAAGCAACAATTGATATGTCCAGTCTCAGCCTTATGGATACTGAAAAAGGCAAAAAGGATGGATTAACAGATTTAATCTTTCCCTTCTGAATACTCTGAATCTGATCAATCCAGCATGCCATCAAGCTTAACAAATACACAACAGCACTACGTCTCAACTGGAACAAGTACCCAACCACTACCTGAAAATAAATACTCAACAGCATCCAATCTCAACTGAAACAAGTACCCAAGCATTCAAGATGCTGTTGTACCCACCATTCCTAGAATCAGCTCGCTTTTGCACCAAACAAAAGCGTACAGTTCCAACAAAACTGCATCTAACTGTGGAGTTCCAATAAAACTGCATCTAAACGCATGTAAAGTTTAAATTTCACGCAACAGTACAGCCTACGGCCCCGTACAACCCCTCTACAGAATAATCTGCCATTTCGGACGCGGCGCTCACCTTCGACGGCAGAGTGGAAGATGCCAAGCCCGCACCAGTGGAGGTAGTTGTTGATCGGCGTGAGGTCGTACACGTTGAGCGCGACCGGGTACGTCGCCGCCGCCGCGGCGTCCCCGACCGCCGCGCCGCCGGAGACCGCCCCGCCCATCCGCCCCGGGCGAGACCCTCCCTCTCTGCGGAGATCTCGCGCGGGCCCGGCGCCCCGCACGCACGCCGGAGACTGACAGACCGACCGACCGACCGCGCGCGCGCGCAGTCGCCGCCGGTGCGCGAGGCAGTAGCTACTGGCGGCAGCGAGATCGCGAGGAGCGGATGGAGCAGAAGGGGGAGAGATGGCGGATGGAGACGGGAAGCAGTCGGCACGACGACGACCAACCGAGCGGGGCGAGAGCGTGTTCCGGGAGAGGTTCACGGCACATTTGACTGACCGGTGGGGTCAGGAGGACGTGGCCCGAATGGCAATAGAGGATACTCGGACAAAAAAAACAAGATCCCTCCAAATAAATATAAATATTATCATTAAATTAAGGTAAAGACTAATTTTCATCCCTCGTGATTTAGTCTTACCGCACGCATGTTTCCACCGCCGTTGATTCCAAACCCACGCACACGGAGACTACTCCATCACAACCGCACGCGTCTCCCGTCCCTATCTACGGCACTTTCACTCTCTCCGTCGAGATCTCGGCCAGCTTCTCCTCCGGCGACCTACTCTGGCGAACCCGCGCCGCCCGCGCACCACCGCCCCGCGCCCCCTCCGGTGAGCCTTCGCCACGCGCCCATTCCCTCACGCAGCTCCTCCCTCTCCCTGCTCGCGACACCCGCCACTGGTGTCCATGGCGGTGGCGGCCATGGCGAGGTGGGCCTCCACCTCTCACCAGCACCACCAGCAGTAGCAGCTCCTCCTCCTCCTCCTCCTCCTCCGCCTCTCCAGGATCTGAGCTCCGACGAAACCCTAGGTCGCCGGCGGCGGGGACGGCGGGACGGCGGGACCTTACGAGGCGATGCCTAATGGCATCCGCGTCGTGGGAGCAGCCGCAACCCGCGTTCGGAAGCTGACCCCGCCCATGCCGGGGTCACATCGCCGCCACAACGGTGGCTGAGAGATGGGCGCGCACGCGCAAGGCCGGTAGCAGCAACGCTCGCACGAGACTGAGTGGCGGCGGCGACACCATCATATGCGGAGTCGGCCAATGCTCTGTTGTCCGCCCAGCGTATCAGCTCTCTTCCCTCTGCCTTGATTCTCTGTTCAATTGTTGCACGGGCATATGCACCCCAGATCCAGCGTTTACCTTCACTGTATTCCCCACTGCAGTGGTTTCGAGCACAGGAGTGACTTCAGCCCTTCCTTGGTTTGGCGTTGAGACCCACTGCTCATGTCTCTCCCTGCTCTCTCAGCTTGGGCAAGGATCACCGAAGCACATCAGCTTTGCCACTCTGTGAACGGCAAGTGCAACAGCTGACTTGCTCCTGATCTAGTGCCTCTTCAATCTAGTAGCTGCATCTATGATTGTGGTGAGTAGTTGTTGCCTTTTTAGGTGCTCGATGACATGCCCTGCTATTCGTTGGATGAACTGATTTGTTGCCTTCCTTCTTTTTGCCCAGCTTACCAAAAGCACATTGATGCAGGGGATAAAACTGGCGTGCGGCATGCTTTTGAGCTTCGAGAATATGCTAGGTGTTACAACTCCTTCCATGAACAAAAAATTATAATTAGTCTGATACTTCCGGTAACTTATTAATCCAAATCAGCATGGTTTCAGCACTACTAGTACAACACGTGAGTTTCTGAATCCTCCAGCCTTCTTGTTGAATAATGAATCCTGCAGGACAAAAAATATTTCAACCTTGTACAATTGAGCTAGTTGCCCTTTGCTTTCATGTGAGCTTCATGTGGGTTTTGGGGGATTCGACGGGATGTGTAAGCTTTGGCCAGATGTTAGCCTACCAATTACTGATAGCTTGCTTGATGAATTATCCTTTTTGTGATTGATTGCCCACTGCCTACCATACGGCTGTATATAAGGTTGTTTTTTGTTTGACTCCAAACATATAACATGGACACATTTTGTGTTGTACGTACTAGCTGGACCACTGAATTGAGACCGATCGTCTGTCTTTTTTTTGCAAGTGAAGTGGAAATGACATTCTTAATTGGGAATGAGAAAGAAGATGTATCATGCTAGAAAATAGCTAGAAGGAAAGATCCTCGTACTTCTATATTGTCGCTCTAGGTTCATGAGTGCACACATTTAGAAATTGTTTGGAACCATCAATGCACTAGCGTACGTTGATGTTGCACTAGCTAGCTGCAGATGCCTCAACTTTTGCCAGGTTACCTAGCTCTTTTTCCAATTCTGATTTGCCTGATTCTAAATCCAGCGTGCGAGCGAACCCAAATTAGGGGTTATACACTTACTTGATTTTCATAGCTTATATATATGATTCCCTGCTTGTGTTAGGCAATGGGTACATTTAGGCCAATTATGGGTTTTCTAAAATGTGTACTCGAATGGCAGCCTACAATGAACTTTGTATTGAACTGCTTTTCTAAAATTATTGAACTGCTTTACTTAAGTTATTAAACTACTTTTCTGAAATTACTGAACTGCTTGTCTATCTTGTTGATTTTACCTATATTTATGCCAAATGAGGTGAACCTTTTTATCCAACATGTTTTCTAGGTGTTGCTTTGTGTTAGGCAATGGGTAAAGGACAACATGTTGCTTCATCGTCTTGAGCAGCTCCTAAGGTATGTCTACGTGATCTGCTAGAGCTCTGTTTTTTGTATGCACTGATTCTTGTGTACTCAAGTTTTAGTTACCGGTATATTTTCTAACTTTCTACAATCCATCCCCTATATTCTCAACCTTAAAGACATTGGGCATCGAGGCATATGAATTCTTCCACAACACTCTCAGTTGCTCTGCTTCTTTCTTTCATGGGCTCAGTGAGATAGCGAGGTTCGCTTTTTTGCATTGCATTTTTAGTTAGGTGTTAATAAGGAGGATGCTGGCACTGATGATTAGTTTGTAGAGCTCACATACATATATAGCTAGGTAGCCTAACTCAAACACATCTGACCGATTAGTTTGTATAACTCATATATATATATATATATAGCTAGGCAGCCTAACTGAAGCAATTCTTCTTTTAGTTCCAAGTAACTTCTCATTTTTTGGTTAGCAATTTTTTTATTTTTGTAAGGCAGTTTTGATGTTGCTATAGGTTCCAAGTAACTTTTCATGTTTCTGCTATAAGTAGGTGCTACCTGCTTCATTAGCCTCTGCTAATCCGAATGTTCATTTCTGGTTAGTTTGTGACTGATTTTCAAATTTTCAATCTATACTCTAATTGATAACCTGCCTTGCTTAGCTTAGTGGTGATACATTACATGTTGATGCATACTTCATGTGTGGGTGATATCAGGAGCCAAATGGAATTAAAAGAAATGGATGTTAAGGAAGTAACACCAATCCTACTAGTTCTCAAATGTAGGCACTAGGCAGTAGGATAGTAGCTAACTTGACTATCACCATATATATACTTTTGACTTTTTTGTGATATTTGTGCTTTTCCTAGTTTTTGCCCCTAATGTTTGTTCTCTAGAACAAGTAGAGCTGCAAGCAGGCATGCATGTGGTGCTGTTTTTTGGGGTGAGAGATGTTGATATTTTTGTACACTTCTTGTACTATGGATGAATGTCAATGCCACTTGTGGTGCCGCCTCCTGTTGGCACTAGAGCCGATTGGGTTATGCTGTTACTTACTCACAGGAACTTACACAAACAATGGCTTCCTATTGGTGACATGAAATGGTGGACTCAATCAAAATGTAAGCCTGGGTTTGTACCTCAACTTTATGCTCGTTTGTCACCTTTTTTTCATGCTACGAACCTGTGCTGCTATTTGTTCTTCATTATCTGTGAAAGTTTGGTATGCTATAGATATGTGATATGGTTACTATAGCACACCATCTAAATCTAACACTTGTGGTCCTTGAACTGGATAGAAGGTTGGTTTAAACTAACCCAAGGTAATGATTTCCCACGAGATTAATGTTTTACATGTCCAATTGATCGTTTATCTCTTGCTTTAAGAAACCAATTAAACATGACATATGATCTTTGTGTGTTTTGAAGTGCATTCCTCTTATGTATTTCAAAATAATCTAGGATTTGTGCATGTAGAAATGCTACTGAATAGGAGGTTGTTCCGTTTGTTTTCTACTCCATGCAAATTTTAGTACGCAATTACTGATTTGGTAGCCCACTGAACTGCTTTATTGGAATTACTAAATTGATTTTCTAAATCTATTGAATTGCCTATCTGAAATTATTGAATTACCTTTTTATTCTAACATGGTCTCTCTTTTTTCTTTTTTAGGTGCTGATTTTTTTGTTAGGCAATGGTTAGAGGTCAGGAACACGCAGCTTCTGCATCTTCAGGGGTGCTAAGGTATTTCCACACAACCAATTTCACATTGTCACTGTAAGAAGATCACATCGATGATTTGGGGAGATAGAATAGATATATCTTTTTTTTGCATGGGATATAGGGTGTGGTTGCCATGGTGACAATATCAAAAGTGAATTGAGTATTTTATTGCTCTAGCTAGATGCATATTGGTGTAAATGATTTTTTTTTTGGGCATGATTAGATGTTGAAAACTGAACTGACCATACACAGAGATCAAAAAGTGGGCAGTTGCAGCTGTTGCTACTGCACACATATCCATGGCTCATGCAAAAGGACTGAATTTCTTTATTGCTTATGCAAAAAGGACATGTGCAGTAGCTAAGAAAATAAGCTTTTTAATGTAGCAAGATGTATACAACCATATGAGTGGTGCATATGGTGCATACTATACATATCTAAGATGTGCAATAAGAACCTTTAGACACTGACATGTCCAAGCTATGAATCAGCTAGGATTCACAATATACCGTAAATTGCTCATGCATGTTTCTTTTGCGGATATTACATATTTGTATGCTTACAGAGTACGAGATTACAACTATTTACTTTATTTACTTTTGTGAACTGAATTGATTATGCAAAATACCTGTATTGCTCGTGCAAAAGCACTAAATTGATTTTACCGATCGGTTAGATTTGCTTCTAGTAACATAATTGGTTCTAGTAAACAAAATCTATTATTAGTGCAGTTAAAATTTGAGGATTGGTCATTTTTGCCCGTAGGTTCTCATTATGATATATGTGCTTATCTTTGGCAACTTCTTTTTTTTTCCAGGTGTGAGAGCATCGAGCATCAAATGAACTTTGTTTTGACATAAAAATAGGAGTAACCATGTACAACAGCTAATTCAAGAACAACTTAAGTTATATATATCTATAGGCAGTAGAAACATGTCGGAATGAATATGCAAAAAATGATGCTTTTTATTAGTTTTTTTTTGTTAGATTTGCTTCTTGTAACATGTCTGACATTATGTGATTCAAAAAGAATGAACTGTTTTGCGTACTGGGGAGAGAAGAGTGTAATTCTGCTATTTTTTGTATTATTTTGCTGGTAAGGAAATGCAAAAAAGAGAAGAAATAGGGATGGGGGAAGGTTTCTGGACACGGAATAGTCTGGCCTACGGCTACTTTTCCATAGTGGAAAGTATTGTTTGTTTATTTTTTCCTTTTTTGGGTCATGCGTGCTATAGCACTAACGCACCCCGTGCGTGCGTTAGTCGCTTCCTTAAATTAAATAGTAGTATATCATTGAATCTAAAACTTAACATAATAACTTACAAAATAGTGTAATCGTAGAAGTATAAACTCATCATTGTCTTCTCTTAATAGTTGGTCATTATATCATCAACATATGAACACAAGATACTTTAACCCACACTATAGTGAAAATAGTACATACATTTATCACATTCATTTAAAACAAAGCAGCAATCGTTAAGGTTCAATTCAATTGTACCTCTCATGGCATTGCATATACGCTTGCTTGAGACCGTACAGAAACTTTTCAATAATTTGCACACCATGGATTCTTGACCATTTGCTAAAAATCCCTCTAGCTGATCAATGGCTAGAGTATATGTTGAACGAAAAGACCATAAGAAACTACCAAGAAAAATAACACTTAAATGTGGTCAATGGAGCAACAAGTAAATAGTATCATCAGACCATGGTGACAAATCTTGTCTTGTATTTGTCAATATTACCGTCAGACCTAATCTTTTCTTGGACACCCATTTGCATCCTACAAGTTTGCACTTGTAAGGATATTCAACAACATTTCTAGTTCCATTAAACATAACTGAATCTATCTCACTCCTTACTATTTCCTTCCATCAGTCAGCACCCAAAGAACAATACGTCTTCTTAATGATTCTTGGAGTGTCACTCATGAAGTACATAATGTAGTCATTAACAAAAGGTTTTGTTGCCATTTGTTTATTACTCTTTCAGGCAACTATAGTGTAATCCTAAAATTGGCTCATATCCAAATGAAAACCTCACATCACACCTTTCCTATATAAAAGGGGAGAAGGGGAGGTGAAGGGGACCCTAGTCTCATTCATGTGTCTTTCTCTCATTTTCTTCTCTCCCACCTCGATAGCACCACAAATCCCTCCTTGGTCCAATTTGTCCAACATGCCTCCATGGTGCTTAACCTTCTTATCGCTACTCACCTCACCGACGCGCTCTGCTTTGCCCGAATCACTACCCACCCCATGCTCGATGGCACTCACTAAGCTACTGCCACAACTCGCGGCAAGCCACTTCGCCTGCATGTTCTCTCACGAGCGGTGCACCAACCACATCCTCAAACCTCCACCTCCTTTGCACCTCCCTAACGCCCCTGCTCCCGCGCGCGCGCCTTGTCGCCCTTGCGAAGAGCCACAACACGCCAACCGCATCCTCTACCACCTCATCCTCCGCACCTACCCGCCGCCACCACTCCCACGCCTCATCGCCATGACACGGCTCCACGCGTTTGCTCCGGCTCACTTGACCGCCATGTACTATAAAACTAGACAACAAACCCCTTGAACTATTCAAACCAGACAAATAAAGCACCATGCCTTGACCAAAACTAGTTTTTAGTTAATGTAGTGCATGGCATGTGTCCAACTAAAATGTGCAAGAAAAGGAATTTACTTTGTTTTTCTCCTTTACATTTTTTAGATAATGGGAGGAGACAATTCTTCCGAAATGTAGTGCACCATGAACATCATTGGTAAAGTTCTTCGCACTGATTAGGTCTTTAAGAACATCATCTATGTGTGCTGCAATAGTTTGCCAGTTTGGATCCACGGTAACAAGACCACCACACAAAATTTGCAACTGTCGATGATTCATCTGTGTTGAGCACCCGGTTCTGTATAACAATTGTCGTCTCGCTGGCCTCGAGAGAGTTGGATGGCCAAGTATATCCATCATACTGTATTTGTAAGGAAAAATCAAGACATAATATTTAACACCTCTAGGGTGCATAAAGAAGCGCTCTATGCATTTGTTATGACAAAGGTTGTGTATGGCTTAGAATACTACCTGGCATTTGCATTTTTAATTAGAGAAATCAAATCATCCAATTTTGGTTCTTGCCACAGAGAAACAAAGCTGGCCTTCAACATATCAGCAAACTGATTTTTAGGGCCATTTCGGCACCCTCTTCTGTACGCCTAGTGAGGATGACGTATGGAAGAATTTTCATTTTCCCACCAACCATTACATAGCTGGTCACCTGGTCCAGACTATCAGCGGTATATTCCTTGATCCAAATTTCTTCAACTGCCATCCAACCACAGCTATAGAAAGAATATTTGTTTTTAGCACTTAGTAGCATAAAAGGTAGCACATACTTTAGATTTTTTAAATTGTATTGTTAAATAAACAATTATTCTTGGTCATTTCCTTCACATCATCACGAAGATAAGCACCTCATACTATTTTTCCTTCATTCAGTTTTGATTTCACACCATTCAAATACTCATCCAAATTTAATGTGTATTCTTTTGCAACCAAAAAAAGGTATATGTTTTGTTATGAAGTTACAAACCAACATAATAGATCCATGTGTTTCATTTTTCAGTGACTCACTTACATCCAAAAATACAATTCAAATCATGGGAGATATCCAAATCAAATATTAAGGCTTATGCTTCTGGTGTTTTCCATGAACAAACTTATTATTTTAAGGCATAAATGTTTTTTTGAAAGACCCGATTGCCCGGCATTGTATTAATAAGAAGCATGGAGTTCACGTATAGTTGCGCAAGACGCGCGTCCCCCGCTCGGCAGACCACCTCACGAGGCCAAAAAAATGGCTAATTACTCATAGGGATTGTCGCAATTCTATTATTTGCTAGACAGAGGCGCTTGGCAGATGTCCTATCGGCCCACTCATCCTTTATTCTGGTGAAGACAGCTTCGGCCGACGCTCTGTTAAAAACTCTCGTATTCTGTTTCTTCCAAATATGAGGGTGAGAATAGCTACGGCCTTGATTTGTTCCCTCTGAGGTGACCGCCAAGAATTAAGACATAAATGTTGCCACGAATATGGTATCGATACTTAATCGATGAAGGGAAGGATGCATGTGTTTAAACTGAGCCAATGGGAGTTGGGAGGATACAAGGAAATGATGTACCCATGGGTGACTATGCCCTGCTCATAATGGGTTATTTAGTTTGAATATAAAACTTTAACATAATGACTTACAAAATAGTGTAATCATAGAAGTATAGACTCATCATTGTATTCTCTTAATAGTTTGATCATTATATCATCAAGGTGAAATAACTATCTTGGTCCCTC
Source organism: Themeda triandra (assembly GCA_018135685.1). Lineage (NCBI taxonomy): Eukaryota > Viridiplantae > Streptophyta > Magnoliopsida > Poales > Poaceae > Themeda > Themeda triandra. The sequence continues at coordinate 442,355 of JAENPR010000119.1, read as the reverse complement.
AAACTATTGGGTGAGTCTCAATTTTGTTCCTCAACTGTGAAAACGTCCAATTTAGTCAATCTCATATCTCCCCTTCAGTTAGTCGGCACATGTACCAGAGTCCATACAAAATGTCAATGTTACCCCTCTTTCCATCCTCAATCAGCCACACAGGTTCATGCCATTTTGCATTGCTAAATGTACTGCAAAGGAGAAAATGTAGAGAACCATTTTGTGTGCAGTCGTACTACCCTGTGCAGTGAAGAATGGTATTGCAGCTACAAATGAACATTCGGCAAAGCGCACCAGACCATCATCTTGGATGCACTCTATCTGCTTTATCATAAATTCATATTATTCCATTAACAGAGACTGCCATTTGCGCATGTTACCTTAAACAAAGTTCATATGAATCACAGGAGCTAAGAATGTTCATAGTTGAACCTCGCCGTACATCCAAGCGTTATGGGAGAGTCCAATATTTCCAAGCCTGTCGTCTGAGTATCTCGCTACAATGTGCACTTCCTTTGCCACATATGAGATTTCTCTAGCAATGTCAATTCCGTTGGCTCCCAATCTTACAACTACTACACTCTGCAAAGAGAGAGAGTATGAGCCCGGTGCGGACAACCTCCAAAAAAAGAAGGCGGGACAAGTATGTGATCTCGAAATTGTTCTGGATGTGATAATTGTGGTTGTGCATTTTCTTGCCCCACCAATTCTTAATTCCTGCAACACACAAACATCGCTAGATTCTCTTGATACCTGAGATTAGTTCTTAAGCAGGAGAGAGAAGGAAAGGGGAGGTAGAAGAAGGCACCTCGGATCTTGGCCACCAGAGGCACCGGGTAGTGGCCGCTGCAAACGATGACGGCGTCGAATGCCTTCTTCATGAACCTGTGTGGCTGATCAAGGATAGAAAGAAGGGCAGTATTGACATTTTGCATGGACTCTGGGACACGTGACGAGTAACTAAAGGGGAGGTACGAGATTGACTGCAAATCAATAGTTTAGGGATTAAATTGAATGTTTTCATAGTTGAGAGGCTAAATTGAGCCTTGCCCAATAGTTTGGAGACCAAGATGGCTATTGCGCCTATCATCAACATACGAACACAAGATACTTTAACCGCCACTATAGTGATAGCACATACATTTATCAGCTTCGTTTAGAACAAAACAACAATCGTTAAGGTTCAATTGTACCTCGACATTGCATATATGCTTGCTTGAGACCGTACAAAAAGTTTCTAGTAATTTGCACACCATGGATTATTGACCATTTGCTAAAAATCACTCTAGCTGATCAATATAGATCTCCCCTCCTAACTTACCATTTAGAAAAGTTATCTTAACATCTATCTGATGAACTAAAAGACCATAAGAGACTGCCAAAGAAAATAACACTTGAATGTGGTCAATGGAGCAACAAGTAAATAGTACCATTAGACCTTGGCAATAAATCTTGTCTTCTACATGTCAATAGTATTGTCAGACTTATCTTTTCTTGGACACCCATTTGCATCCTACAAGTTTGCACTTGTAAGGATATTCAACAACTTTTTTAATTCCACTAAACATAATTGAATTTATCTTACTTCTTACTGTTTCCTTTCATAACTCAACACATAAAAGAAGAATATGTCCTTTTAATGTTTCTTGGAGTGTCATCCATGAAGTACATAATGTAGTCATCAACAAAAGGCTTTGTCGCCATCTGTTTCTTACTCTTTCAGGCAACTACAGTGTCATCCTAGAATATGCTCATATCCAGATGTGCCAAATGCTTCTTTTATAGGAAATTCATATAAAGATGTAGCATCTCTAGGCTCCAGATTAGTAACAGCATGTAGAAGTAAATCCTAATCCAAAGTAAACTTTGATGAAATCTGATGCAGCATTTCTAGGCTCCGGTGGAGACGAGATGCCCATGTTGCTGTAGAAATCAGAATTCACCTCAAAGTAAACTTTGACGAAATCCTAATCCAACTGCTGGATCGAGGCCCTACTGAAGTGAAGCGACTGCAGGTTCACAGGGAACAGACAGGGTTTCTATTCCAGAAATTAAAGCCCCGTCAAGTGTTCATTGAATGTCAGCAACTCATCAGCTGTTACCTGCCTACCAGCTCCATTGCTTGCAGCAATAACGACCCCATCAGGCATCAACCAAGAAGTTCCTCAGTACCACAGTACCAGCTCTGCAAAGATCGATCGATAGATGCGGTAGTAGTAAATCCCAGGATCCGATCGAATGCATTGACACTTCATGTTATCCCAGGATCCGATCGAATGCATTGACACTTCATGTTCACGTCCTAGATGTGCCCTTCGTCAGATCGATCCCCGGACCATGCCCTCGATCGTTCGCGGCAAACCTGTACTACAAACGCAGCGGCAGCAGCTTAATTTCCGCTGCAGTACGTGCGCAGTAACTGCACTCTCTCGATCTCTCCCTGTAACTGTAACCAACTGCGCAAACCTACCAGCATTGAATCATCATCAGTTCATCACCACCATCCTGTATTCCTGTTCCTGGTGCCTGCTGCGTACTCAGGACCCTCTTCACACCGGCCACGGCCAGCTGCCTGCTCTCCTATAAGTAGCGGCGCCAGAATGCGACGCCTTTTGGCAAGCTCGATCAGATTAGAGAGCAGCTTCAGCTACCTCACCGACATACAGTGCACACTACACAGTAGCAGCTTACCTTGTCAGTCCATCCATGGAGCTCGTCTACCTCCTGACCATCGCGTCGCTGCTGCTGGTGCCACTCTGCGGACAGTGCGAAGCAGCTAGAGCTGCTGCTGCTGCCACAAGCTGCCATGCCGGCACTGGAGCTGCTGCTGGAGGCGGCAAGGCGCGGGGGATACAAAAGCAGCAGCCGCAGCCGCAGGTGGAGGGCATGTTCGTGTTCGGCAGCTCGCTGGTGGACAACGGCAACAACAACTTCCTGAACGGCTCCGGCGTGCGCGCCGACTACCTCCCCTACGGCGTGGACTTCCCGCTCGGCCCCTCGGGCCGCTTCTCCAACGGCCGCAACGTCATCGACGCGCTCGGCGAGCTCCTCGGCCTCCGCGGGCTCGTCCCGCCCTTCGCCGACCCGCGCACCCGCCGGTCCCGCGCCGCCCTGCTGCGCGGCGTCAACTTCGCCTCCGGCGGCTCCGGCATCCTCGACCACACCGGCCAGGGCACCGTGAGCGATCTCCTCTAGCTAGCTCCTCATTGAATGCACCACGGAGACGTAGCATTGGTTCATCATCAATGAGAATCCATTGGCAGGACCAGCATTGATGTCTTGATGATCGAGAGTACTGTACATGTTTGATTGATTCAGGGCGAGATAGTGAGCCTGCGGCAGCAGATCATCAACTTCGAGTCGGTGACCCTTCCTGACCTGCGGGCCCACCGAGCAGCTGCGGCGGCCAACCACGGCGGGGTCAAGGGCCAGGACTCCTTCCACCAGTGGCAGTGCTACCTCTCCAAATGCCTCTTCGTCATCGGCACCGGCGGCAACGACTACCTGCTCAACTACTTCAACCCCAGCAAGAACGGCACCGACGGCGGGCCGCCATTGTCGGAGTTCACCGCGTCTCTCATCGCCAAGCTCTCCGACCATCTTCAGGTACGTAGACCGACGACGAGCTCGATCTTGCATTGCCTTGCCTACCTCTCTTGTAATTAACACTCCAATAACAAGAAGTTAATAATGCTTCGTACTTGTAATAATTGTTATACATCAGAGGCTGTACGGTCTTGGCGCACGGAAGTTTGTGATCTTCTCGATCCAGCCGACGGGGTGCACCCCGGTGGTCCGGGCGTTCCTCAACATCACCGGCGCCGCCTGCATCGAGCCGGTGAACGACGCGGTGGCGCTCTTCAACTCGGAGCTCAGGCGGCTGGTCGGCGGCGCGACGAGTCCGCGGCGTATGCCCGCCGCCAGGTTCGCCTACATCGACTCGTACAAGATCATCAGGGACATGCTGGACCACCCAGCCAAACATGGTACTATGATACTATATGGATAAATGTTAATGCCCATAAATATAATGCAGCTCTTTTAGTTTTAGTACCAAGCTAGTAGACGACATCATTGATTTCTTGAGATACCCATCTCAGTAACAAATGCAAAAGTTTGGGTGAAAATGAAACAAACATTTTTTCATCAGGCGTACGGGAGACGGGCAGATCCTGCTGCGAGATGTCGAGGAGGTCGTCGGGCGTGCTGTGCAAGAAGAAGGGGCCCGTCTGCAGGGACCGGACGGAGTACGTCTTCTTCGACGGGCTGCACCCGACGGACGCCGTCAACGCCAGGATCGCGCGTATTGGCTACGGCTCCAGATCGCCCGACCACGCCTACCCCATCAACGTCAAGAAGCTAGCCATGCTCTAGTCTAGTACTTACTAGCCTTGTTAGTAATGATCGTTAATTAGTGTACTTGATTCCTGCAAGTAGTAATGATCCATGCATCTTTGCTAGGTTAGCCGTTATTAGCCCTGTTTTGGACTGGTTGAATATGGGTGAACGTTGACCGACGAGAAGAGTTAGAACTCATGCTCTCTGGGCTACAAGGCCAGTGCGTAATGGGCTGGATCCAACAACCTTGTTTTCAGGCCCAAGGCCATGTGAGCAAGTAGTACTACTGCTCCCGGTGATCTTGTGTGCAAAGGCTTTGTACGTACTACGTATGTTGAACCAGTTTTATTATTTGGATCTAGAACCCTGTGCGATTTGCAGGTTTGACCTTAATTAACTTCTCTCACAATGTTCCTGTAACTAGTAGCTAATTAAAGGCTTATAGTAGGGAATCCCACGAGATACTCACAAAAGGAAATTCTAAAACTGTCACAAAAATTAAAAAGAATTTGCCCATCAACTCGGCAGACAATAATGATAAGTTCAACAACTAATGCATCCAATTTTTTCTAACAATTTGTATGGATGCAAAATAAACATATAGACAGTATAGCTCACCAAAATCCGATAGAGATTAAAGTATCTCCAAGAGACATGCCATCCGTTGTATATGTTATATTTAGAATTTTAGAGCAAAAAGTGAACTCTAACACCTATGCTATTTGGTTTTCTAAAATATCAAGTTTGTTATCCCTCAAATCTCGCTAGTTATAAAAAGCAAGCAAACATTGTTGGCTATCTTCCGATCTCTTGTAGAACTCTTGTTTTTTAAAGAGTTCTATAGTTTACAAAATTGCTAAACTATAGGACTTAGCTACCCCTTTTAGCAAATCTCTTTGAAGTTGCTCTTATAGCTGAACTATTATATGTGCATTGCAGATAGAGTGTGTACATGCAAGATAAGCATACCTATATCTATGTCAAATATTAAGGCCATGTTTAGTAAGACTTCTCTTCAGTGACTCCTCCGGAGAGCCCGAGTTGTTTTGTTTGTGGGGACAAAACGGCTCCAGCTCCTCTATCTTTTCTACTAAAAAATAACTTCAAATGGCTCTTCTACTAAACCATTTGGTAGGGCTCTGCCCTACCAAACGATGCCTAAAGAACAAAATGATCTTTCGTTTATCTTTTCCTATTTTTCAAAATGGCCTTGAGCGCTATATATTATTATTAAGGGGTCCCTATTATTAAATATTTCCCCCTCCGTAATCTTTTATAGGGCGTACATATGAAGAGATTCCATAGTGACCAGGGAAGGTATGTATATGTAGGCGGTAGTAAATAAAGGGCAGTGCTCCGATAACGAATTAGTACGAAGTCAGAGAAGAATTGGACGGCTAGAGTGTGCGAGAAAGACAGCTCTGTTCTAGGAGGAAGGTTCACTTATATTTGTTGTGTCCTGATTACATACCGCTCTCGATAATATAGGACAATGCATCAGCACCACAACTGGATGCAATTTGCTTCACTCTCAGCCCACGGCCCAACAATTGTTGTGGCATATGCCAGCCAGAGCGTGCCTTGCGTCTGCTGCGCCAATGGAGTCGCGGTAGAGCTGCATGGCAGGGTGAAGGAGAAAGGCGTCGAGGCCGTCTTGAGATTGTTCTTTGATGTGTGGATGGATTTCGTGGTATAGGGAGTCCCACGCCAAGAAACTCAGCATTGGCAGCGAGTCATCTTCACCGGGCACACATATTGAATCATATGGAAGTGTTAGAAGACTGTCAGATCGAAACACAAGCGAGCCTCACCAACATCAGGGCAAAGATCATAGGTGCTAGGCAGAAGTATCATATAACTCTAGGTCATTAGATTGCACTTACGCCGCCTCGTCTTCTAGAAGCGTTCGTTCCCCAACTGGTGACGCACCGGCTATTTCTCGACTCCAAGCCATATTCACTGCTTTTCCATGTCATCGGTGGCCTTTCTGTAGCCGATGTGCTTAGGGAATGACGGATCCGGTGGGTGATATACATATCCTCCTCTAATAGAGTAGTTTTATGTATTAGAAAAAGGTTGTATTTCTTACCGGTGGAGATGTCGTCGGTAAGCTTTTGTCCCTTCTAGAGTTTCTCTACAATTGCCTGTGTTTGTGGTGAGCGAGTCCCGGTGCAATCTGAGGTGCATGTGGTGATTGATGGTGATATCGTTTACGGGGATCTCAACATCAATGGGTATTCGATTTTACCTTCTGCGTTGGAGTTTGGTTTCTCCGTGATTTTCTTGGTGTCGTTGGTGTCCATGGTGCCAATGATAGTGTTGGACCTGCAATCCAGAATGCAGCAATGGATATATGGAGAAATTTTAGATGGTTTATCTACCAACATGTAGTAAACCGGGTTGGGTTTGGATACCACCTTCTTTGGTGTTTTTGCTTCCCTTTGTGTTGTATCTTTTTCCGGTGAGTTAGGGCTACTGGTGGCCTTTGAGTTTGAGGTGCTAGATTCCATGTTTTACCGACGACGTTCGCCAGTGAAAACAAGCTTACAACATGTCGATGCTCTCAATATACGACTCATGGTGGCATCAAAAAATTGTGAAGAGTTATCGTCCAGAAGGGGGTCGGCTTCAAGCTGCATATTGCTCCAACCACCGGCGACGAGGTCAACCGGGAGGATCATGTTCTTGCAAGGACTGGGTTGTAGTTTTATTTTCCTTGAGATGATCTTTGTATGATCTGGTGTAAACATTAAGAAGTTAATGTAATATGTAATATAGTTTTCCTTGTTTCTAAAAAAGCCAACTCTGCGCTCCATCAACTCATCTATACTTCCTTCTCCTAATAGATAAAAGAAATCAGAGAAATTAGAAATAAACAAGAGAAAGCCAACCAAAGCACAACCAGAGTTTTTGGGTTGGGGGAGCATATCTTTAATGATTTCAAGTAAAGCATACTTAAAGCCTACCCTAGATATGAAAAAGGGATTCACAGGTTCAAATCTTGCTGGATGTATGGGAACGGAAATGGTCTATTGGAACTAGCTCAGGTCCCACGTGAGGACCCTTTCATTGACGATGCCTTCCGTCGTTAGCAAGCGACTCGATCATCAGACTATAAGTCCGTTCCATTCCGAACCAGATCATGCACATTTTTATTATAAGAAGGGCCGGGGTCATTCGAGCCCGCCGCCTGAGTTTGCCGCTACCAAATTAGCCCTCAAAGAAGGTGAGCACTATTTTTTTAGGATTATTATTAGTAGAAAATTGAGCAATATTTTTTTAGGACTAGTAGAAAATTGTGAGGATTTTTGTCTTTGTTCCACCATACTATATATTTTCCGTCCATTTGCTGCGCTAAGTTGATTACAATAGCCAACGTAGGAACACTTACCCAGTGCATCGTCAAACACGTTGCTTTCACGTACAGCTCTGGCAGTCCAGGTAAAAAATGTTATCGCCGACGAATCTGCATCATCAATCCGTCCATCACACGTACTGACGTACGTACATTACTACCACTGACCGATCATCCACCGTCGGTAGGATTGAGAACGAGAATCTAGTGGCGATCCGTAACATCGGGTACGCTGATCACACGACGGGCGAAAATATCGTGCCGCCGGGACACCATTGCTGAACACGTGCAGCGTTCGTGTCCGGTACTCTTCTTCCTCGTCATGCTCTAGTCAGGATGAGAGTTGTTGGGTTGCGTCTATCAGGACACCATTGCACACCCAACATGTCCATTATTTTGTAGCCGGCAGCTTTGTTTGTTTGTCTCTGGCTTGTCCCTGCTCAGTAAGGAGTAGCTTAGGTAATCTGGTGATTGGGTAAAAAAAATTGATAATTTGATTGGGTAAATGTATATAGACATATAGTTAGTGTAAAACTCTTCAAGGAAATGACCAACAGCAACCGCAAACAAGCAAGATGGATAGCATATGTGCCTGTATCTATATATGTAGTTATAGATCACATATACATATGTCTACATACATATATAGTGATCCGTAAAAGGTAAGAAAACAGAGACTTGCCTGCTAGTGTTTGGTCCACATAGCATAGCATCCCATACTGTGTGGGCGACAAGAAAAAGGTCACTCCCAAAACTTTTCGAGGATATGCACACGCATTTTGATTTTTCGATTCAAAACTTTATTGTAGTTAAATTAAACTATACCGCCGATCGAGTCAAATTACTGATGGAGCGGAGCTGAGCTGAGCTGAAGAAAAAGGCCTTATTCTGAGAAAAAGGCCTCGTCAGCCTGAGCAGATGAGGCCTTGCTTGTTCCAACTCCAACTCTAAAAAAAAATAGTGTTGAATTGAATGAATACAAGTCTCGAGGTGATAGCACACGTTTAAATTGTTTGACCCTGCGGTACAGGACAGGCCACGGTGCTTGGATACTTGCACATGCATCCCTCTGGAATCATATCAGGATCAGCAAACGCGGCTATTAGCGGGCCGGAGCCTAGTTGCCAACTTGGACCGTGACAGCTCTACGATAACTTTATCTGTAGCCATCACAGACACTAACCGGCCTGTTGCACATCACATAAGAACTTTGTCACTTTGCGAAACAGTCAATGTGGATGACATGTGTGGATGACATGGATTCTCTACACTACCAGTGAAAGAATCCATCCACTGTGTATTAGTACCACCGTACCTCCGTAAATTACATAATACTAATACTAATACATGCACATTATGTGCTACCATCTGGAGAAAACAGTATACAGTAGTATACCATGCTACGACTTTTCAAGGTATGTGAATATGATTGATTAGATAAGAACTGCAATGAGAACCATATATGCATATAGTCCTTTGTTAGTAATACCAATTTCAACCAGTAGATCTTGATAGCTTCTATATGTCTCGAATACTTGATAAAACTAGCACAGTAATGACACACAAACATCGATGGTTCAACCAACACTAAGAAAACAAAATCGCAAAAGATTAGAGTATTAATAGACTAGTTATCAGAATTATCTAACTTTGATCTTTGGTTCATGGGTAACTAGGTAAATTCTCCGCACGTTGCCGTAGAAATTTGTTGAAATGTTTTCTTGGGAGCCTTTAGATTCTATTACAAAGGACGTGAAAATGCATAGTTATTGTGTAAAATAGTTTCATCCTTATGAAATGTTTAGTGACTACATATTTAGACCATGCTTTCTCAAGGATAAAAAAAATTAAAACCAAAATTCTAATGAAAGAGACCTAGAAAAAAGTTTCTTTTTGATAGGCTCAAATGATAATCGTTAGTATTCCTTAGGGTACGTGGGTTATAGAGTGCTACATGTTTAGCTAAAAATCTTGATAATTAGGATGTTTCTCTAAATCGTTGATGTACGTATGTTTCTCTAAGATCATACGGAAGTATCACCAATAGTAGTACTATATTAATTTTTCTGTTCGGTTGCTGAGTACGGAGTGGATGGTGGTTGGGTTTCTAATTTTGCATACATTTTTTTAAACGAACGTCCTTTTGCATACTGGTGGAAATTTAATGGTGGATGTATGGGAGTGGATGATGACGTAAGCGGATGATATAGCGCAAGAAAAGGCTAGAGACATAGTATAGTGGACATTAGCTTTATAGAAGTTTAGGATTATTTGGAATGCTCTTATATATTTTGTAAGAAATGGCCTGTCAGGCATATGTACATAGTATCTTGGATTCTACCTGAACAATATTTCCATAAATAGTAATTCCATAATTTTGACATATAAAAGGTAATGATAAAGATTGCATGTATATTGTGGTAATGTCCATAAAAGTTATACATTTGTGAACAGAGTAATACTAGTTGGAACCTACAACTTACGTAGCCAAGCAACATCAATAACAAGTGTGTCTGTGTGTGCAATTCATTCTCCACGGTGCACTTGCAACAAGCTAAACAACGCTCTGTTAATGAAGCTACCAAGCAGTCTCCACTTAAGTTGGTGAATTCCATTACAAAATTGTTATTTAGATCAAAGGCATTCGCCGGGCTTTATTGAAAGCTTATCGGATGCCACGATCGAGTTCGACACTGGGGTTACCAGTTTACACAAAGCGCTCAGCTCCAAACCTTTCTTCCCCTCAAGGCTCAAGCAGCAAAACCTCTACCAAGCGACTAACAAACCCTAACTCCGACTCTGACATACCAGTTTAACAAAGTTAACTCCCAAAATATTACAGTTTTGCCTAGCCGCAGATACAAACATTAGAGCACACGGGGCAAACTGGGGATCTCTTTTCTTTCTTTATTCGGGATGCTTCTTCATCCTTAGCTTCACTTGAGCTCCACCGCCCTCGCCGTCAGCAGAGAGATCGTCTCCTCCAGCTTTGGTTTCATCTTCGTTTTTAACATTGGAGTCCAGGACTTGAGGAGCGTCAGTGTTCTGAAGATCGCCGCCGTCGGGGAGGACACCACCTTCTTGTCAAAGACCGCCTCATTCCTTATCTTCCATAACGTCCACAATGCCCCTGCACAAATATGAAAATGCATCTTCTTCAATACACCTGTGCAATCTCTAATCATATCTTGCACAAAGGTAGAACATGAAATCGGGGATTTGCACCACCCAAGATTATCTCTTAAGAATGCCCACAGAAATACAGCCAGGGGGCACTGAAACAAGATGTGGTCAGCTGTTTCCAGCTCTCCACAGATTATGCAGTTTGGGTCACCATCCCATTTCTTTTGTTTCAGTTGCTCCCCAGACTTGATCCTGTCATGTATGGCCATCCACAAAAAAAAAATCTTTACTTTTAGAGGCAAATTACTTTTCCAAATGAACATCAATTCCATATCCCTAACCCCACCCGTAGTTAGCTCTTTATATAATGATTTAGTCGAGTATTTCCCAGATTTTTCAAGAGCCCATTTAGTCTTATCATTCCCTACTGATAACTCTACCCCTTGAATCAAACTTAACAACTCCTGCCACTCTTCTCTAATCACCCCCACTAATTGTCTTCTAAATTGAATCTCCCATTCTCCTTCCATCCACAACTCAGCTATAGAAGCATCTTTTTTTACAGCAATCTGGTATAAGTTTAGAAATGCTATTTCAAGAGGAACTCCCCTAACCAAACATCTAGCCAGAATCTAGTCTGACATCCACTCTGCACCTGCATAACTCTGCCTTTCTGATATTCACCTCTCAAATCTAGTAGAGATCTCCAAAATTGAGATCCAGATTTCTTCTTAATCTGATATATGCTCCTGTCCCCTAAATATTTATTCCTTAGCAGTGTACAACACAGCCCATTATCACCTCTTTCTAATCTATCAATCCATTTGACCATAAGGCATTTGTTCATAGCTCTTATGTCAGTAAAGCCATGCCCCCAAACTCTTTTGGTCTTGCCATAGCTTCCCATTTGATCATATGATACTTTCTTTTTTTACTTGTACCCTGCCAGTAGAACCTAGATCTTATTGTATCAATTCTTTGAAAGTTCACCTCATATAGGTAATACACTCCCATTGTATACATTGGGATACTGGAGAGGCATGACTCCAACAGTATTGATTTGCCCCCAGAAGATAGAAACTCACATTGCCATGTCCCCAACCTCTTATCAAGTTTATCTTCCACATATCTTAATTGAGCCTTAGAAATTCTATTTAGACTAATAGGCAGCCCCAAATATTTCATTGGGAAAACCCCAACTTTACAACCCAGAATATCAGCTGCACGCTTCTGCTCCTCTTCATCCAAACCCACTGTAAATATCTCACTCTTCTCATAATTGATTTTTAACCCAGACATAGCCTCATAATATGCCAAAATGAATTTCACATTCTGCAAAATCTCCATATCAAACTGCAGCATTATGACAGTGTCATCAGCATACTGGAGGTGTGACAACCCACCAGGTATCAAGTGTGGGACTAAACCCTGAATCACCCCTGCCTCAGTTGCTTTTGTGAGCATATTTGATAAAGCATTAGCAGCCAGGTTAAAAAGCAGTGGTGATAATGGATCACCCTGCCTTAAACCTTTATAACTCCTGAAAAATTCACCTCTTTCTCCATTAATGTCTACACACACTCTTCCTCCTCTGACCACACAATTTATCCACTGAATCCATTGGGCATTGAAGCCTTTCCTTCTCAAAACCTCTTCCAAGAAATCCCAACTCACTTTATCATAAGCTTTCTCAAAATCAAGTTTGAGAATAACTCCTTTGGATTTTGAGACTTTAAGGTCATGGAGCACCTCTTGTAAAATCACAACCCCTTCCAGGATATTCCTCCCTGGGATAAAGGCTGTTTGGTATTGGCTAATCACCCTGTCAATCACCCCAGTGAGCCTTACAGTTAAAACCTTTGTGATAATCTTGTAAATCACATTTAATAGGCAAATGGGCCTGAATTGCCTGATATTGTTTGCTGGTTTGACCTTTGGTAACAGAATTATAACTCCATAGTTTAGCCTCCATAAATCTAAAGAACCTTCATGTAATCTTTCTAACATTTCTAGCACCATCTCTCTCATTTGAGGCCACATTTTTTTGTAGAACTCTATAGTAAAGCCATCAGGACCTGGTGCAGTATTATTTCTTATTTCTTTCACCATAGAGTCCACTTCTTCTCTGGTAAACACTCTAGTTAACCATTCATTTTCTGACTGATTCAATCTCTGATCAGGCCCCCACATGTCTTCATTCAAATGTAAATCAACAGTACTAGCCTATCCAAACAATTCTTTATAAAAGTCTGTCACATGTTTTTTGAGACTTTGCTCATCTGTAGTCACTTCCTCCCCATGTTCAAGCATAGTAATTTTCATCTTTCTTCTCCTTTCATTAGCAGTCTTATGGAAAAAGCTAGTATTAGAGTCACCCTGCATAACCCATCTCTCTCCACCCCTCCTCTGCCATTGCAATTCTTCCTCAATTAGCATCTTTTGTAGTTGATTTTCTAAATTATATCTCTCCTCCCACTCTTGTACAGAGAGGGATCTATAATCACTCTCACTGTCTAATAAGAAAATCTTATTCTGCAATTCTTGTTTAACTCTTTTTTGTTGGCTGTCAGTGTTCAGCCCCCGGCCCTTGGCTGCCCTTCTCAACTTGCTGGATACAATGTGCCAGTGATCCAATATATCATATTTAAACCTCACAGGCCACCTCTGAGCAATCCATTCATAGAAACCATTTTGATGTAGCCACTGATTATTGAATCTAAAATAGTGCACATACACACTGATCCCACCTCCTGTGTCCAGGATCAAAGGGTTATGATCAGATCCCACCCTCTGAGCAGGGAATATCATGATCAGGTTAAAATTATCCTCTATTTGGGTAGAGATCAACACTCTATCAAGCACACTCATTATGGGGGGAATTTGCTTGTTGGTCCAGGTATATCTGCTACCACTTCTTTCAACTTCTCTCAACACCATATTGTTAATTAACTCATTAAAGGCATCCATTAACCCTAAATTAACATTCCCATTAGACTTTTCTTCAACCTTTCTTACTAGATTGAAATCAACCCCTAACATGGTAGGCAATTGAGATTCTTGCAATAAACTCTGTAATTCAGACAGGAACTCTAGTTTTAATTCTTCATGGGCAGGCCCATAAATATTTATTAACCTCCACTCAAAACCAGAATCCTTCAGTTTCAACTCTACACTTTGGAAAAATCCACCCTGTTTTGGATTACTAATCGTAGCCACCTCTTGGTCAACTCCTAGCAGAAGCCCCCCAGAATGTCCTTCACATGGTTGATACAACCAAAACATATCTCTACGACCTGCAAATCTTTCTAGCTCTCTTTGTCTAAAGGAAGATTTTATTGTTTCCTGAAGACAAATACAATCAAAATCATGTCTGGCAATTAACTCTAGTAGATTTTTTCTTCTTCCAGCATTCCTGTTGACGCTCAAAAATGACCAAGGTGAAAATGACTATTTTGATGAGTTGTCGAAAGTAGAAACGGATTTCACCATTGCGTTCCTCTCGTCGAGACGATCGAAAAGCATATATGGAACGTCCAAGTTGGAGTTCGGACGAGAAAGTTATGCACCCGAGAAGAGTCACTTGACCTGCTGGAACTTCCGATCTGGGGTGCCGGAACTTCCGATCCGGGGCGTCGGAACTTCCGGTTGGGACCAGAACTTCCGGTCCAACCCCGGAGGTAAATGCTGATGCGCGGTTGCACGCGAGTTGTGACCATCGGAACTTGCGGTGGTCACCCCGGAACTTCCGATTGAGACCAGAACTTCCGGTCCAACGCCGGAGGTAAATGCTGATGCGCGGTTGCACGCGGATTGTGACCATCGGAACTTCCGGTAGTCACCCCGGAACTTCCGATTGTTGCGGGAATTTTCCAGATCTCGAACCGACTTGTTTCTAAGTTGGTTTTTGGTCAATTTCGGACGTGGGAAACTTGGAAAATAAGCTTTGGAGATGTTTCCTACTGGGATAAGACCACCCCCCTCTATATATATGAGAGGATCATGGCCGATTGATCCCATCCAACCAATCGTCAACTAAACACAAACAAAACAATCTATCCTCTACCTTTGCTCTCTCTTCCAGCTCCGTGCTGCCCCATGGCTTGATCCAGGCGATCAAGGATGGTGTCCTAGGCTCGTCCGCCGACCTAGGGCAACCGGCGACCTCCTCGCTCTGACGAGACCCCTCTCAGGCTAGGGCTTCGATGGCTCCTTTGCTAGTTTGCTCGGAAACTAGTCGGTTCTTCGTCCCGTAAGCACGTTGATTTATCCTTTGCTGGTTTGCTCATAAACCTCGCCGCCCTTCACCGCGTAAGGTGTTGGTTATCTCCGGCCGTCGACGAGCTCTACATCGGCCTATCGATCTCTAGATCGGTTTGCCGGTCACGCTGCGTCGTCGCTGCGTTACAGGTCGCCTAGGGCTACCTCGAGGGCGTCCAAAGCCCACGTGTGGTGTGCTGACCTATTTTAGCGTCAACATACTTTTTGGCAACTCCGCTGGGGAACGATTGCTTCGGCTCTACTTTGCAGCCGAATCTCTTTGCCCTAGCCCTTAATCTTCGCTGATCCATCTTTTTGTGATCGTCATTACTATTCAATCCGGCCCAAAAAGGCCGATTGCATCTAGTTTTGACTCCTTGTGATCTCGTTTGCTACCTGGCAACGTGGTGCGCTTCTTACTGGAAAATTCAGCAAGGCGGTCAAACCCTAAATCATGGAGTACCAAGGTGATTCATCATGTTACTACTACAATAATCCTGAGGTACAACTTGCAGATACAAGTAATGAATTTTATAATTATTTTGCAAGTGATATAAATTGCCATGTTGGTGTTGCTAGTGATGATGATACTAGATATGTTACATCGGCTTATTCTTCTAATTATTCATATCATGATCAAGAGCCGATGCTTGCTGAAAATTCTTTTAATATTGATTCTTCTAGCAACATTCAACATGTAAATCCTTTTTCATCGGGCCGTAAGTTTACAACATGTGGTTTCATCACAAGACAAGCCGATGAATAAGATAATTGGCTACGACAATTCTAATTACTTAGCCAATTACTCTCAAAATCCAGCACCTTGTGATAATGCTCCTATTTATAATTCGGCTTCATATAACTCTAGCCGAATCAATGAAAATTCAGCAAGGTGTGTTAAGAGTAGTTCTTATAATTTGGCTTCACATGTTATCACTAGCTCAAGCCGAATTAATGAGAATTCAGCAAAGTGTGAGAGAGCCATTACTTGTGATTCGGCTTCATATGCTACTTGTAGCTCTAGCCGAATTGAAGAAAGTTTAGGCCGCACTAGAAATCCATGTGGCTCTTCTAAATGGCAGGTACCTACTTATCATAGGCCATACTCATTATATATTGATTACTTGAGATCTCCTAGTCGATGGCGGGTACCTAAGTTTGAAAAATTCAGTGGTGAAGATGATAAAACCGCCGCGGAACATATTTCTACATATCTCTTGCAGTTGGTTATTGCACATGCCGATGATGAAGACTATATGAGAATACGAAATTTTCCTTTATCCCTTACTGGCATTGCTTTTACATGGTTTACATCTTTGCCCACACTTGACGTTTGGTCATGGCCAAGATTAGTGGAGTTATTCTATGAACATTTTGGTATGTTTGAAAACAAAAGGCCGATCACAATTAAGTCATCGGCCAAAAGTGGATTGCTAGTAGGCACTCAAAAGCCAAGTCTTGAAAAGCGTCGGAAGCCAGCTAGACTTGACTTTTCAGGAGCTAAAGGAGTCGTGCGTTTATCTAGTGATTACTACATCATTAGTGAAGATCAAGCTCCTGTGAAAGGAGGGTTGCCTGCTTGCTCCAAGTCGGTTAAGCCGATTACACAATCGGCTAGACCGACTAGCTCTTCTAGGTTAGCTGGGCTGACCATCTCTGCTGACCTCGAGTCGGCTAGACCGACATTCAAGTCGGCTAAGCCGACTCCACTTGCTGCTAGTACTCAAATTGGCTTAGCCGATTTCCAATCGGCTGAGCCGACTTCTTTGGTTCCTGCAGCTGCCGATACATCTGTGTATGATGTGGCACCCATTGTTGATCGTCCCTTGGAGAAGGAAAACAAAATCATTCAAATCAAGGATACGCATCTCTCCAACATGATCAACAAGGTACAAGACACAAATATTTTGCTTAAATTCCAATCTGGTCAAACTATTTCGATTTCCGCATCTATTAGAGACATCCTTGTAAATAGTTATAAAAGACCGATTAGAAATAGCATTATATTTGTTGAAGATGAGACAAATTCAGATTCTATCGGCCAACAAATCGTGCCACATGGTAAGGCCGATGGTGCTGGTTTGTCAAACTTAAAGCTTTCTAAAAATAGTTGCAAAGGTGTGGCCGAATGGATTGATGTCAAATCTGATCCCTTCGTTTGCCTAGCTTTAAAACCGACTCCACGAAGAATCGGTTGAAGAAATCAAAGTACAACTTTGACCTTACCTTTTGTGATCATGTCTTTGATATCCTACTCAAAAATAATTTTATTAGAATTATTGATCACAATGCTTTGCCATCGGTTCAAAACTTAGAAGAGCTTACATATTGCAAGTGGCATAATTCCTATGATCATAATACTTGTAGTTGCAATATGTTTCGTCGTGTGGTCCAATCGGCCATTGATAAAGGCCGATTGATATTTTCTGAAGCTCAACAAATAGACCAATTGGATTCAATTGGTCTTGATGGCAAACAGGTTTCAAATCGGCTTGAATTAGCCGATTCATTCAAAACTCAAGACACAAGTGCTCAAGAAAGAGATGATGAGCCCTCACATGAAGACAAGGTTGCTGTCCAAGATGTACAAATTGAGCATATTTTAGGGGATAGCAATGTCACTTCAATTTCGAAGACACCGGGGGCGGTGGAATCTCTTCAACTAGAGCAAAAGCCGATTGATCCCATTGAGCAAGGGAAATCGGCTGAGGATCCTTCTTTAGAGCATATCTATCAAGATGGAGGAAAGAAGAAGGATACCCATATTGCTAATGGAGGCAAAGCTCACTACAAACAAAAAGATAGAAGACCAAAACTTAGCTTCGAAGAGCTTCTAGCTAAATATGAGAAGATAAGCAAAGCAAATACGGCTAATAGATCAAAGAAAGTCCAGCCATCAAGATTGCCTCCAAAACACAAATCTCAAGAGAGGAATTGGCAAAAGAAGAGATCTCATGCAGCAGCAACATATCATCCTTTTGAGCAGCCAATTCCCATGTATTATGGACCACAGCCCACATACTTCCATCCTTATTCATCTTGGGGCTGGTTTGATGAAGAGGCACATGTTCCACCATATTTCAGGCCACAACATATAGAATATGCAGCTTCTAGATATTTAGAAAAACCATCATCTTATAATGACCGATTTAATCAAAATTGGTCCGGAGCTCATCCAAAGAGGAAAGTGGTAAATCAAGTCTACCGTGTGAAATATGATGGGCGGAATAAGAAAAGTTCAGATCTGAATACAACTATTGAAAAGCCGATTACATTGCTGAAAAATCCGGCTATTGATGGTAAAGAAGTGAGAAAATCATCGATGTTGTAGGTGTCAAATCTGAACAAAAAATGATGGAAGTGCCTAAAGTCAAGAAGGAATTGCCGCTGTCCAAAACTGAAGCAAAACCGATATGCTCAATCGGTTTACCAAGGTGGCAAGAAAAGAAGTTACAAAAACTTAGTGCAGAGAAGCTAAAAGAAAAGGGCATAGCTTGGATTCCTAAAGGAAGTATTCAAGCTCAGAAAGATGATGTTCAAGCAAGTGGTGCAATGAAGGCAAAAGATAGAAGAAGAAGATTTAAGAAGCAATTGCCGAGTTGGAGATTTGCACCAAATCATCAAAATCTTTGGTATTCACATCATCCATCTTCTCTGCCTATGTTTATATGGAATTCATCTCATGGTATGTATAGTCAACCCTCGGTTCCTTATTTTAACCCTTGGTGGGGTTCTTCATGTTATGGAGGGTTGCCGAATTATTATGATTACCAATAATCGATAGCCAAAATATTCTATTTCGGCTATGCGTGCTCATGTAGATGAATTCATATGGCCGATACTTTATTATCGTCCTTAGCATACAATTAGCCGATGAATGCTAGCGACCATCGTGCTATTGAAAAGACCCCTTCGTGATTTACTTTGATGGCTTTTAGACCCGGGGGCATGATGATATGATTTGCTTGTCAAAGAGAAGCTTACCGATTTTGGTCACTAGAAAAGCTCTCCGAACCGATTGATAATCGGGTCCATATCATCATATAGTTTGAGTGAAATCTAGAAGCCGATTATAAATTTAGTTAATCGAGCTTCTCATGGATTCTTTGTCAACACTACTTGTTCTTCGTGCATCTAAAGTTGATCTACATTCAAGGCATTGCCGAAGTGACTGCAATAGTGTTGCTTTGATTCAAGAGGACAGGAAAAGAGATGTGCTATCATTAATTAATGTCTTCTTGATCACAAAGACGAGGTATGCCCATATTTTAAATATATATGCATGTCACTATATTGTGTACTTGGGTCATTCCTTGCCAAATATATGTGTCATTGCATGCCAAGCCGATGTGTGCATTTTATATCGGCTAATCCTCATTGTTAGGATGGGCAAGTGGGCATACATTCTATCTGAATATGACTTGATTTTTGAGCCATTGAAAAATCATTTGAGGGTCGAGTCATTGCTGATTTTATCGTTGAGCATGTAATTGATTTAATATGAGATCAATTGCATGTTTACGATCATGGAGGATTTATTTTGATTAATCGGTTTGTAAAAAAGAACAAGTGTTGGCATGAAGCATCAAACCGATTAAAATCATATTTGCATCTATACTAAAGCCGAATATGAGTTCTTTTTATTCGGCTTAGGTTTATTGCACTCCATGCAGGGTAAAACATGTTGAGGCCAAAGGCATGAAAATTTAAAGGCCAACATGATAAGCTCAACGAGCATCCGGCTATTGCATCAGTGACAACTTTTATATATGAGAATAGCCGATGCATATTTTTCTATACAGGTACAAGTAAATTGGTTCAACCGATTGTAACAGTCGGATTAACCAATTCTTTTGAGACGTATGCCGCTGATTTATCAAACAGTGTCTCAAATCGGCCTAGTTCAAAGTTTGGTAATTCTAGTGCCGATTTAGAAAATTGGAAGACTCCCTTAATAAAATATTTGCAGGATCCTAGCGTCAAGTTGATAAGAGCATCCAAAGAGTTGCATTTAAATATACTTTGCAACATGGTGAACTCTATCGGAGACTTATGATGATTCGTTGCTCAAATACCTAGGACCTGATCAAGCAAAAGTGGCTATGGGAGAAATCCATGAAGGGATTTGTGGATGTAAAAACTCATATAAGCTGGAGATGATGCAAGATGATAGTCTCCCAAGAGCAATCAACGGAAAATGCCTAAAAAGTATTTTCCAAGTGTTTGGCAAGAGGCCTAGTGCTCTTCCAGATAATGGTCGATACATGTATTACCCTTAGAACAAAAATGGCCGATGTATACATCGCCCTTAGTCACCGGCTAGCCGATGTGATGGGTATCCTTGCTAGTTGGTTGCAGGTGAAGAGATGTTTTCAGGTTCATCGACAAATTTACCTGAAAACAGGGGGGGCATGTGTTGATGCTAAAAAATGACCAAGGTAAAAATGACTATTTTGATGAGTTGTCGAAAGTAGAAACGGATTTCACCATTGCGTTCCTCTCGTCGAGACGATCGAAAAGCATATATGGAACGTCCAAGTTGGAGTTCCGACGAGAAAGTTATGCACCCGAGAAGAGTCACTTGACTCGCTGGAACTTCCGATCCGGGTGCCGGAACTTCGATCCGGGCGCCGGAACTTCCGGTTGGGACCAGAACTTCCGGTCCAACCCCGGAGGTAAATGCTGATGCGCGGTTGCACGCGAGTTGTGACCATCGAAACTTGCGGTGGTCACCCCGGAACTTCCGATTGAGACCAGAACTTCCGGTCCAACGCCGGAGGTAAATGCTGATGCGCGGTTGCACGCGGATTGTGACCATCGGAACTTCCGGTAGTCACCCCGGAACTTCCGATTGTTGCGGGAATTTTCCAGATCTCGAACCGACTTGTTTCTAAGTCGGTTTTTGGTCAATTTTGAACGTGGGAAACTTGGAAAATAAGTTTTGGAGATGTTTCTTACTGGGATAAGACCACCCCCCTCTATATATATGAGAGGATCATGGCCAATTGATCCCATCCAACCAATCATCAACCAAACACAAACAAAACAATCTATCCTCTACCTTTGCTCTCTCTTCCAGCTCCGTGCTGCCCCATGGCTTGATCCAGGCGATCAAGGATGGCGTCCTAAGCTCGTCCGCCGACCTAGGGCAACCGGCGACCTCCTCGCTCTGACGAGACCCCTCTCAGGCTAGGGCTTCGACGGCTCCTTTGCTAGTTTGCTCGGAAACTAGTCGGTTCTTCGTCCCGTAAGCACGTTGATTTATCCTTTGCTGGTTTGCTCATAAACCTCGCCGCCCTTCACCGCGTAAGGTGTTGGTTATCTCCGGCCGTCGACGAGCTCTACATCGGCCTATCGATCTCTAGATCGGTTTGCCGTCACGCTGCGTCATCACTGCGTTCGCTTCTGCGCTACCTCGAGGGCGTCCAAAACCCACGTGTGGTGTGCTGACCTATTTTAGCATCAACAATTCCCCAACATTACAAAATTGTTATCAGGATATCCAAATCGATTCTAACGATATTTGAAGATATTACCGAAAGAATTGTTTGGCTCTCCATAGCTCTCGACGATCCCAACCACCAATGACATCGACGACCTATATTAGCCGCTAACATCATCCCATATGTAGGGCTTGTCTTTCGTACGTCAATGGTGCACAACTGAAGGATGAGTTCACGGGTGCAAATGGGATCCCCATCGCTATCAGTGGCCAAGAACAGCCAATGAGATCTAGTAAGCCAAAGCGGCTTCATGCACCAACTTCATTTATTTTAATTGTGTTATTGGCAACACATTTTGGTTCGACAATTAGCAGACCAAATACATACTGCAAAGTGTGGTAGTGACACACTTACTCTGTAATATTCTATATCATATACACACTACATAGCAACAACTGATCTAGAACGCTGAAAGAATTCTTTTTTTATTTTATACTAGAACACTCCTCACCACCAAAAAGGAAAAAAAAAACAACTGATCTAGAACATTGTACGTTAAACGTTGCCATCTCGTCGCGCGCCAAAAGCGGTTCGGTGTATGGCCGACGCCGGGCCGGGGGCAGTTGCGGCGCGCACCACACCTCGTGTCCGAGCTCGATTCGACACAAGTGAGTCACCTCCTCCGTCCTTCCTACACGCGTGTGATGAAGTGAATTAGCGTCGGTCCCCTGCAGGAGACAACCAAGCCAAGCAGATAAGATTCGGTGTGACACGCAGCAGGTACACGTAACAACACTGCCATTGGCGTTCAGGCGGCCTTGTGCCAATTGTCGTGAGTAGCGTCGTAGCCGCGTCAAATGTTTGAAGGGCTGTGCCGCTGAGGTGAACGAGAACAAGAGCTTTGGGTCAAAACCTTGCGATTAAATCTTTGGAGTGTTAGAAAAAACTTTCACCTCCACGAAAGAACGTAACGCACCCACACAAGAGATACGATAACGAAAAGTCGTCTCTTTGCTGAGAGATACCACCTAGTCCCTCTAAAAATGGACAAAGAGAGAGTAAAGTACAAGAATATTGATACAGTGGGGACAGGACTCGTAAAACCACTTTCACAAAATATTTTATATTTTGCATCTCCTATATGCTTTTGTTAGATATACAATGGGAGAGTTATCCTCAAAACTATCATTTATAATTGCAAGGTGCCTAATTTAGAAGAAAATTCTATCGTATGCATGTCATATATGCTACTTTATGTATTTTTAAATTTTTATAGTGGTAGTGGTGTCTAATCTATAATCTATAATCTATAACTCTTATATAAACAAACCCCACTACCTAATTCTCTCGACATGCAACGCGTCCACATCAGCAGCCCACTATCAATCTCACTATCTATTTCCCTTACATGCAACGCGTCCACTCACAATCCACTATTATTTACTATAGCAATGTATCTTAGCATACAAGGTGCATCTCAGTAGTTCACTATTGTAATATATTTTTATTCCTCCTTCATATCCGCGGCAACGCGCGAAATTCTTCTAGTTCTTTAGAAATGAAATAAGTCGAATGATTATTGGTAGCCATGGTGATGATACACTACAAGATTAGAGGCCAGGTGTTTCTGACTGTTACGAGAATCTCTATGATTTATCTTTTCTCGTGGAGGCCTCCATTTGTGACATTGGTAAATTCTATTATCTGTCTTTTTAGCACTTTTCGTGAGAATTTACCTGATAACCTTTTGGAGGTCTCTAATTAGTAATATTAGGATGGGGAAATACAACAACATCTATGACGTTTGTTTAAACTTAGAGATTAAATATATTTTATTAATTTTTCAATAAGCAATGTGAAAACTTTTTTGACAACAAAGTAAAGTGAACAGTTTGGGAGTTTTGGACACATGGAAAACACCAGTACCGAAACATTTTTCATATGCGATTGCGATGAAGATAAGGTGAGCTCTCCCCCTTCAAACCTCGCCCACGAGGCGAAGACACTGCACGTGTTGCTTCAACTACCAGATAGGGGTATCATTTCGCTCCAAGCACAAAGGGGAGGAGGAGGAGGATGCAGAAAAGAAGAGGGAAAATTAAATAAAATCGAGAAAAGAGTAGAGAAAAATAATAGACTACTCCTTTTTTAAGTAAAAAAATAGACCACTCCTTGTGCTAGTCAAATTACTCATGGAAACGCAAGGGAGAGAAGCTTGGGCAGCACCTACTACAGAGAGCGTGAGGTGTCGCTGTCATCCACAGGCGGAGCTCCACGCCATGGCTGAGTCACCCCCCGTGTCCTTAGCAATCTCCGGCGGATAACGCCACCACTAATATCTCGCCGATCGTCGGTCCGCTGGGATCTCCCGCGCTGTGCTTTTCTTCTCCCCTGCTGCGTCACCCACAGCTGTTGCAAGCTGCCTTTGCCGGCTGACGCCGGGGCCCCGCGCCCCCGCGGCCTCCTGCTATAAATACCGTCAGCATTTTGGCCTCCGGAATCCAGGCCATCGCTGTTGCCGAGTTCTTGCACTCTGTTTCACTTCGTGCTGCCATTTTCGTCAAGGCTAGCTGCTGTTTCTTCTTTCTTCGCGCAGCTGATCCGTCGGGGAAGAAGATGACGATCACCATTGAGCAGCCCCAGCTTGGTGAGCTTCTTTTTTTCTTTTTCTCTGTTTGTGCCCTGTCCCTGTTTGGCTAGCTGGCTGGCTGGTGTAATGGCGATGCGATGTATGATGAGGGAAATTTCGTTTCCTGATGATGAATGGTCATGGTGTCATGGTGCAGATGTGGTGGCGGAGAGGAAGGTCACCGCCGGCGGCGGCGATCCCTCGGAGCTGGTGCTGGACGCCGGCTTCGTCGTGCCGGACGCCAACGCCTTCGGCAATACCTTCAGGTGAAACAGACAGCCTTCTGATTTCCTTCGGTGTGTTCTTGGGGATCGGCGACGTCAAAACTGAAAAGCCAGAAGCAGAGAGAAAAGTAGTTGTAGTGCTCTGTTTCTCCTTGCGCTCCATGGTCAAGACGGAAACAGATGCGTGACGGCTTTCTCTCCCTATTGACTTAATCTCAATTAAAAAAAACACTCGACAAAATCCACATTTGTTATATGGCAGGACGGAAAATCAAGAATAATTGTACTTACAAAAACACAGCGGCATTTTTTTTTTTTGTCTGCCATGCCAAGCCTATCATCACAAGGCAAAAACGAGCAAACGACAGAGGACGAAATGTCTCGTGTTGCCGCTTCCACTCTGTTGGACCGCTGCATTGCGATACATGCTCCAGCAAGGGGAATTATACACACATGTTCAGAGATACCGTTGAAAACAAAATTGTATCATTCAGAAAAACGGAGGCCAAGAATTTCCTGTATCCGAGGGAGAGAAAGAAAGAGAATTTAAAAGGACAAAATAAGGAACAGCTTGGCATATGCTCCCAAAGAATTTCTGGGTGTCCACGGCACTGGCCCCACATGCACCCATGATATTTTTGTGGCTACTGTGCCTACACTAACACAGTGGATTTATTTTATTTATTTAGTTATTATCTCTTTTTAGTTACGTATACGCCACTAGTTTTTCTTTCCTAGCATGGTGGAGTAGTTTGTGATTTGACGAAAACTAACTAAAACGAAAAAAAGAAAAAAAAAAAAAACAGGAGCTGAGTCGGGAATCCTGAACCCCATGCTGGCTGCATGGTGCAGGAACTACGACGCGGAGTCGGAGCGGAAGGAGTCGGTGGAGGAGTTCTACCGGGTGAACCACACCAACCAGACGCACGAGTTCGTCTCGCGGATGCGCGCCGAGTACGGGCGGCTGGACAAGACGGAGATGGGCATCTGGGACTGCATCGAGCTGCTCAACGAGTTCATCGACGACAGCGACCCGGACCTGGACATGCCGCAGATCGAGCACCTCCTGCAGACCGCCGAGGCCATCCGCAAGGACTACCCCGACGAGGACTGGCTCCACCTCACCGGACTCATCCACGGTATTCTACAACTGCTTGCTTTGCTTTTGCTTGCTGTCGATACAAAGTGCGTGTGTCGTCACTGAAACAAGGTTGATTGATTGGCATTTTCAGACCTGGGCAAGGTGCTGCTGCACCCAAGCTTTGGGGAGCTCCCTCAGTGGGCTGTCGTTGGTAAGCAACAAGTGAAAACCAAACCTGACAATGCAACAAAAACTTCACTTCTTCTAGAGGCATAATAATCCTCAAAACTCTGCCTCTGAAACCTGTAACTTTCAGGTGACACCTTCCCCGTCGGCTGCGCATACGACGAGTGCAACGTCCACTTCAAGGTAAGCAAAAAAACAAGCAAACGTGAAGCAATTGGGAAGGAGTGATCAGAGTGCTCTGCTCTGTTCTGTGCTCTGTTCGTTCTTGACGCCCTCTGAATTCTGAATCCATGCAAATGAACGAACGTCGATTGTTTCTTGCAGTACTTTAAGGAGAACCCTGACTACCACAACCCCAAGCTCAACACCAAGTTCGGGGTCTACTCCGAGGGCTGCGGCCTCGACAACGTGCTCATGTCATGGGGCCACGACGACTACATGTACCTGGTGGCCAAGGAGAACAAGACCACCCTCCCTTCCGCGGGGCTCTTCATCATCAGATACCACTCCTTCTACCGTAAGATCGCTCATCCTCTCTTCTTTTTGTATGTATGTATATATACGGAACAAAAGTTTTCAGAAGTTACAAGTCAGGATACAATCATTTTTGCAGCCCTGCACAAGCATGGAGCCTACATGCACCTGATGAACGAAGAGGACAAGGAGAACCTCAAGTGGCTGCATGTGTTCAAGTAAGACAAAAACAACACCAGATCAGTCGGTTGCAGATACTTGCTTGGTATCGACGAGATATGGACACTTTATATATGCAAGTTATATAATTATGGTGTCCTTTTTTCTTGTTGTTGCAGCAAGTATGACCTGTACAGCAAGAGCAACGTCAGGATCGACGTGGAGAAGGTGAAGCCCTACTACATGTCCCTCATCGAAAAGGTATGTAGTACTGTATATGTGTCCATGCATTTGGCGTCGACGTCTCTGTCACAGAATCACATTCTGATATGAGCTTACCTATTTCCTTTTTTCCCTGCAGTACTTCCCGGCCAAGCTAAGATGGTGAAAACCCCGAAAAGGGTGGCCTGGACATGGAGGGGAACCCCCAAGAGCTGTCCCAAGTGTCCATGTACCATGTACACTACGAATATACAGTATATGTGCCTTGTATGATCACAAAGAGTTGAGTGTAGTCATGCATTTTCGAATAAAAGTTGCATGTGTTTGTTCCTTGCAAGTGTACGTGAATTATTTCTTTCTTTTCTTTTTAGCGCTATATATACTACTTATTGCTATAATAAATGGGCGTTATTTTGTTCTACTCCCCAATCTAGTGGTGCGAAAGTGCCTGCTGGGCTGCTCTTGAACACTGCAGAGTAAGTATTGTCGCAAAGAAAAGAAAAAGTACTAGAGTAGTAGCTGGATGGGCTTTCCGATTCCAGAACCGAATCAGTCTTAAGATTGTGGTTGTTTCTTTGGGCCTCTTGGATGGCCTGAATCGGACCCTAACGAAGCCCTCGATCCGGCCCATTTAGATTTGGCACAGTTTGAAGTTGAAGGAAGAAAACGCAGTACCAGTAGGTACTGTAGGTTCCAAACAAGACGCGGATGAACACAGGTCGCCCTCGTCTCGTGTGCGTCCGTTTTCAGAACACATGGCTTGTACTGGGAGGAATTGGCCGCGCTGCAGGCTCCATCAGCATCAGATATTTTTGCGAGGTATACATACCTAGGAGTACTCTACTATTTTAGCACCAAATACTTCACCGTACGCGAGGGTCGCTGGTGGTAGTCGTAGATTCGTAGTAATAGACGACCAAATCAAAATAAAGGTGTCGCCCGTGCTGCGGTAGCCGGCAGGATCGCGCGTTTCTGACGCCGATGGCAGGACGGCTCATCTCCATTGAGTTGGACAAAAGCACGGCGTGTGAGGTGAGCCAACAGCCAGCTTTTCTTTGTATTGTGGTACGTATTGTACGTGCAGAGCATCGAAGACTTGGCTCCCACCCAATCAAAAAGAGGGCGTTCCGTCTCGCTTCTGACGCAACGAAGCGCGTGCATTGTCTTCGTCGTAAAATGTAGAAGAGAATATACTCTCCTCTTCTTCTCTTCATTATTGCACGGTGAGGCTTGGCCTAGTGGTCAAGAACCTCCTGGCGGCACCCCTCGTGAGTCCGGGGTTCGAGTCTTGTGATAGCTTTGATTTCGGCGTTTGAGGTAAAACTCCTCGCTGGTCCCCCGTGTGCCAAAGCACTGTTGGGGGTGCGGCCGAGGCTTTTAAATGAGGTTTGAAAAAAAAATCTGCGCACAACCAAGTTCCCAATGTTCAAATTTGAGTCTTGCCCATTTAGATGTGTCGGGACGGGGGTGACTGGGGTTCGGGGGTTTTCTAACACAGGGGTCTGTTAGGTTCTTCTTAATACGTCCCAGGAGGGGGGGTCTCCCCCCACCTGTGTTAGTTTTTTTTTTTTTTCTCTTCATTATTATCGGGAATGAAAAGAGAGAGAATGAAAGACCAGCTGGGCAGAAGTTGAAACTACAAGGTCTGAAAGCGACCGTTTCTTTTCTTTCATTTTTGGTGAAAAACGACCGGTTCTTGTAGTCTCGTGCATCGCAGCCGGTTTGAAGTTGGGCGTTTGACCACCAGGACAGGAAGTGGACAGTGGCCAAACCAGATCAGAGGCCACCATGGAGCATATCATGCATTCATGCCCAACTGGGACTTGGATGGTGCTGAGCTGATGTGAGGCCAGCTCCCACGACCGAGCACCGAGGCAGCTAGCGATCCAAGTGGCGCTCTGGTCTCCCTTGCACCTCCACGAGTTGCTCATGCTATGTCCACTAACCGTCCTCCTATATACTCTGCGTAGTACTGCTGCAGTACGGGAAGCGCCAGTTTTCTTTCGCTTTCAATTTCAACCAACGAGTGCTTCTGTATCTAACAGTACTGCTTCAGCCGTATATCATCACCCGCCACCTCCACGGACCACGGCTCCACCACTCATGCGGCATTACTGGATAGTTCGGCCCTCTCCGAGTCTCTCTCCCTCCAACGAAGAGTGTGGTGGCAGTGACGACCACACAGCGAAAAAGCGGCGATTGGATCCTCCTGAAAAGTGGAGACGAAGACGATGGTAGAGTGAGCCCTCCGGCAACCGCCGGCAAGTGCTGCTGCCCCACTAGGGCACTAATAGTATAATGTGATCGCGAGCAGAGCAATGTGAACTGTCACCGAATGAGGACCAAATAAATCCGCTCAGTTTCAGGTATCGTTGTGTGAAAAACGTACTGAAAAAAACACATTAGTGACAATATTGCACATTTGCGCCCATCTCCTTTTCCCTCTTTTTTTATGGCGCGCAACAGTGGTCCCGGAGCTTGACTTAGGATTAAGAGGAAACACCAAGACCACTGTTTAGATAATGTAGATGACATCAAGGTTTTTCTTACCACTCGGTAAACCGCGGTTTACTGCAGTAACCGGCCGGACCGGTAACGGTTCGGTCTGGTTCGGTAAGGCCCAAATTTAAATTGAAAATTTGAAAAAAAAAATCTGAAAAAATTCCTAAAAATAGTTCATGATTTATAGAAGTCAATGGTGTAAAATTTTTTCAAATTTGAGTTCGCTTAGTATTTATTTAGACGTTTAGAAGTTTAAAAAAAAGAAAAATACACAGGCCGGCCCATTAAGGCCCATTAAATCATCAAGGTCGAAAAATATACTAAACGCACTCAAATTTAAAAAATTTTGACATCATTGGATTCTATAAACCATGATGTATTTTTAGGAATTTTTTAGCATTTTTGTTTTAAAAAATAAATTTGAATTTAAAAAAAACGCTCAAACCGCTCAAACCGAGCGGTTACGGACCAAACCACTCGGCTTACCGGCCACTTACCGAACAACTACGACGTTTGAATTCAAATTTGAAAACGACCGGTTTCCGGCCGGTCGGAACCGGAGGGCACCGGTTTTGTCCGACCGGTCGGTAAAAAAAAAAAACCTTGGATGACATTGGCCGAGTTCACCGATCAAAACTAACAATAACAATTTTAAGTCATCGCAACACTTCGACCAAGAATCTATTGCGATGCAAGCTAGTTTGTCCACAAGCCGGTCAATAGATTTGTGTAGATTTCTGTTTTTATGGGCATGGCGGAGACAAGGGCGCATGCCCCCCCCCCGCCCCTGTAAATGTGAATTTTCCACTAAAAGTTTAAAAATTTAAATACAATTTTAAAATTCAGCACTATTGAACCTTCTAAAATAAAAAACCAACTTTGTAGCTTTGCCTCTGTTTGTGGTTTACATATAAGTTCACTTGCATGCACCTACACCTAATGAATGCCTCGAAGAATAAATTCATGCAAT
Source organism: Themeda triandra (assembly GCA_018135685.1). Lineage (NCBI taxonomy): Eukaryota > Viridiplantae > Streptophyta > Magnoliopsida > Poales > Poaceae > Themeda > Themeda triandra. The sequence goes on along the minus strand of JAENPR010000119.1, from coordinate 412,401 downwards.
CACTGCGAATAGAGACTGCGAAGGACGCCGCAAATAACATATGGAGACTCGTCACCTTTGACCATATAGGAGATTAGAGATTCTAGGTGGACATCTTACTGGTAGAGATCAATTAAGAATTAATTTTCATCAGCTCCCCATCTTACTCGATGTGAGTTATTCGATAGAATCACTCCATTGGAGAATCCAGAAACAAATCTAAAGAACGAGGGAGCAAAACTTTTCCAAACGGGGACTAAGATGCAACTGATAAAGCTAGTGTCTTTATGTTATTATGCTATGTGAGCAAAACCTCTCAAGGTCTTAACTAAGGGTCTGTTAGGAACTTAGGATCGTGGGGGTCCCTGGCAGCTGTCTAACAGACATTTCATCATGGTCCAAACGATTGAGATCGGACATCTAGGATGCTGCTTAGACTGTCTCCAACAGACAGCACGCAAACACGAGAGGCATTTGATGAATTTGGTGGCGCACAGTGAAAGTCGGAGAGATGCAAAACTACCGATCTCCAACAGTGGACCCAAAAATCCATCACCAGCCGCCCAGCCCCTACTTTTCTCTCATCGCCGCAATCGATCTCGACCAAGCGCGTGGTTCTTCCCTCATCTGCTCCCCGTCGCAGCCATGTAGGAGGCCGTCCAGCTCCGGCCCAACGCCCCCTCCTCGACCCAGATCCGATGAGAGTCGTTCCTCTCGTCGCGGCGCCCCTGCTCCTCTCGTTGCTATGCGATCCAGAAGAGGACAGACACACCGACGAGGAAAGGCCTACCTTCTCCGGTGACTCGGCTACTTCCGAAGCTCCTCCGGGTGTGGCAGAGGCTCCGACGCAGGCTCCCGCTCCTCGCCGACGCTCCCGCCGGTGCGGGCTCGAGCACACCTCGAAGCCACGGCGGCACATATCCGTACTCTCGTCCGTGACCCCTGTCTCTGTCTCTCTTCATCCGCGGTGTCGGATACCTAGATTAGGGGGTCCTAAATCGGGTGAATTAGAGACGAGCAAATCAACCTCATCCCTCTCTAAAAATCCCGAAGCTAACTAACCGGGGAAGCCTCCAAATCCCCTCGAGCCGGGCCGGCCCACTATCGTGCCCGCAGCCTCGGGAACTTCCTAAACTCGGCGCGCCCGCTCACCCGCTCGACCAAAGTACGGAAACCGCTCGAGCGTGCGACCGCTCGAGACGATGACGCAAACCGCTCGAGCGAGCAACCGCTCGAGCGGGACGGAGAACGCTCGAGCGAGCAACCGCCGAGTCTGCCCTCAATCATTGCACGCCCGGAGCACGCACGTGGCTACGGGGCTCGAACAGCGCCAAAGTACTCGCGCCGCCTAACCCCATGGCTACGGGGCACGCAATGGTGGGACGTGCGCCGGTCGCCTCCGCCATTACGCCGCCCATCCCCCGGATTCAAGGATGGCGAGGTGCCACCGTGTAGCCATGCTTTGCGCACACGTGCCACATGCGACGTCCCCTTTAGGCGCCGTAGTCAAGCCCCCGCACCACCAAACACGTCGTGCCGTCCGTCGCTCGGATCGACGACCCCTCGAGCCGGCACCCAGGCGCTCGAGGAAGTAATGGCGGACGCAATTGGCGTACGGAGCAAGCAGTGCCCTGTCTTTCCCACCTCGACGACCATACCGCAGGGTTCCCGGGCGCACGTGCTCGGCCATGCCAGCACCGCACCTCAACTACGTCAGCCCACGACCGAGAAGGACGAGCAGGCCATCATTGACCATACCGCTACGAGGCTCGAGCCCGACCAAAGGGAGCGTCTGATCGCTCGACGACTCGACATGGCGCATGTACCTCGACGTCACGCCCACGACAGCCCTATCTACTCTGTACTCCTGAGCCTCCTCTTGGCCTATAAAAGGGGATGCCAGGACCTAGTCTAGGACAACGTTTTGACGTATTACGCCTTCACTCACACTCACTCACTAAGTCTCAGGACTACCTTGTACTCACCCCTGTACAAGCACCCCGGTGCAAGATAATACAAAACTCTCCCCTCTGCTGGACGTAGGGCACTCCTTGCCTGAACCAGGATAAACGCTTGTGTCCATCTTGCATCACCATCCGGATTAGGGAGCACGCATATAAATTTACTCGTTGGTGTTATACCCCCCTGGGGTACGAAACACCGACAGTTGGCGCGCCAGGTAGGGGCCACTGCGTGTTTTCGCCCGATTCCCGCCATTTTCCGGATGGCATCGCCCACTCCTTCGTTTCCGTTCGCCACGGTGATCTGGTTTGGGAGTCTAGAGTTCGTGTCGCTCGGCCCAGGCCACGACATGGCTCTACTCTCGATCGGTGAACCAGGAAGGGGACGCTCGTCACCCCCACGCGCTGGTGGAGTCGCGCGTCGACCGCGCCACCACGGCTCGCCACCACGTCGCCAACGCCACCAGCACTATCATCACCGCCCGGCCAGGCGCGGAGCTTTGAGCACCTGCTCGTGTGCCACCCGGCCCGGACGCCACGGTACACCCTAGGGATGCCAAGCGTACGGCGGAGGTGGCACATGGACGGGGAGTCCTTGACGTGGACCCTAGCCTCCACGTTCGCCATGCGCTCGCCGAGAGAGCCCGGCGTGGCACCTCGAGCGCGCACGGCCGACGTCGCCCAACCCGTTGCCGCACGGGCTCTACCGAGCTCGTCGCAGGCTCCCGTTTGGGCTCACCAACGCCGCCACCACGTATGCCAATGAGATCCGGTCAGTCTTGGGACCGCGGGAGGAGAGCCCCGGCCCCTCCTGCGTGCCACCATGGACTTGGAGATCGCATGGCCGGCGTCACTAGACCGCGGGTTTGACAGAGCACCTGGCTCGCAACGCCGCAACACGGTCAGGGATATGCGCCGTTGGATCGAGGAGGAAAGCACGGGGAGGCCTTGGACGCCGTCCAGCGCTAACCCAGACTCCGATGACTCGGATTCAGGGTGCTATGACCCGGCTCGCGAGTGTTTACATCTCAACGACGACGTCCGTCGGATGAGGAGACCGAGAGATGGCGCGCCACGGCCGTCCCCGCAGCCAACCGGGCGGACGTGACCCCCGGTCGGGACATCGGCAGCTGGAGCCCCGCGGTGATCGAGCCGCGTGGACCGCCACCACAAGCTCAAGACAATCGACGACCCGAAGACGACGCCCCGGCGGCTCAATGGGCCCGATCCGGAAATCGAGACCAAGATGGAGGCGGAGCGCGCGAACTTGGACTTGCTCAAGAGGACCCTTGAGCTAAGCCGGCTCCTCCACCTCGACCTCTTGGCGCTCGAGGAAAGGCCCGAGACGTCTTCAACCGCATCGTCAACGACGGGCGGCCGGAAGCGCCACCCGAGCGCCCGCTTCCTCGGGCAAGCCGGGAATGTACTTGCGGCAGCTATGCTGCTGCGAGACATGCCGGCGCCCTCGAATCCGCATGCATTACGGATACGAGATGAGATCCAAGGGCTCCTCCAAGTCGCGGCCGTCCAGCAGGCCGAGAGCTCGGCCTCGAGACAGCGAGAGGCAGCCCCAGAACAACCACGTCACGAGCGGGAGGGTTCCGTCCACCAAGAGGCACCCCCTCGAGGTGGAAGAGCCCCTGCTCGAGAACGCATCATCGACAACCGCGCCCCCCAAGATGCGCGTCATGACATCAACGACAACCGACGACGCAAGGCAGCGGGTGCCGAGGACTGTGGCTACAAGGCCCATCGAGGGGGACGCTACGACAGCGACGAGGACCGGCAGGCTCCCGAGCCGCCGGGCCCTCGAGTCTTCAGTCGAGCTATCCGCAACACGCCATTGCCAAACCCGTTTCGACCCCCCACGAGCGTGGTCAAGTACAACGGGGAGACCAAGCCAGAGCTCTGGCTGGCCGACTTCCGGCTGGCCTGCCAGCTGGGAGGGGCCCGAGAGGATAAGGCGATCATACGCCAGCTCCCACTGTTTCTCTCCGACACCGCTCGACGGTGGCTCGAGGAGCTTCCCCCCCATCAGATCTACGATTGGGCCGACCTGGTCCAGATTTTCGAGGGGAACTTCAAGGGCACATACATCCGACCGGCAACTCGTGGGATCTCCGTAATAGCAAGCAAAATACCACGGAATCTCTCCGGGATTTTGCTCGACGTTTCTCCAAGCTGCGCACCGAGCCGCCGCACATCCCGGACCACGACGTCACCCCCGGCGTTTGTCTCGGGCACCACGTGCAAAGAGCTCGTGCGAGAGCTCGGGCGCAACCGCCCAAAGACGGTGAACGAGCTCATGGACGTCGTCGCCGACTACGCCGCGGCGATGAGGCCGTGGGGGCCTTCTTTGGTGGGGGCCGGGAACAAGCCCGCGCCGTCCCCGAGGAAGCGGTGAGGGCTCGAGCAAGGCCCGAGAAGAAGAACGGGAAGAAGAAGAAAGGCAACCGGCAAGGCAAGCGCGCGGTCGTGGAAGACGAGGTGGCCGCGCGCCGAGCGCAAGAAGCCTAAACCCCCTCCGGTTGGGGGCGTCTTCGACAAAATGCTTAAGCAGCCGTGCCCCTACCACAAGGAGCCGGTCAAGCATAACCTCGAGGACTGCCGTATGCTTCGAGGTTACTTCAAGAAATTTGGCCTTGACAAGGACGATGGCAAGAAGGATAAGGGTGGCGAGGACCGAGCCAACGACAACGACGACGATGGGTACCCGCCCATCACCGAGTGCTACATGATCTACGGCGGCCCGACCACCCGGATGACACGTCGAGAGCGGAAGGCCGAACGCGGGGAGGTTTTCGCCATGAAACCCGCCACGCCTCAATTCCTCGGCGGTCGGATGCTCCCATCACGTTCGGCCGTGATGATCATCCGGACCACGTCACCAATCCCGGCTCGTACCCTCTCGTCGTCGCCCGATCATCCTCAACGCCCGCTTCACCAAAGTTCTCATGGATGGAGGCGGCGGCCTCAACATCATCTACATGGAGACCCTCACGTTGCTCGGCCTCACAAGAGCCGACCTCCGGCCGAGCGCGGGGGCTTCCACGGAGTGGTCCCCGCAAGAAAGCGCTCACGATCGGCCGCATCGACCTCCCCGTCGTCTTTGGGACACGCTCGAACTTTCGTCGAGAGGTCTTAACTTTCGACGTACCTAGTTTCGAGGGGACGTACCACGCCATCCCGGGGGCCGTGCTACACAAAGTTCATGGCGATCCCCGGCTATGCCTACCTCAAGCTCAAGATGCCGGGACCAAAAGGAGTCATCACATCAACTCCACGTACGAGCACGCCTACCACGCAATGTGGAGTGCGTCGAGTACGGGAATCACCGACGAACGTCTTTGGGAACATCGAAGACCAAGCCATGATGCTCGATCACATGGCGGCCGAGGCCTCTGCCCGACACCCAAGCGACAGCCGGCAACCGAGCCCGCGAAGACACCAAGAAGATCCCGCTCGACCCGAGCTCCTCGGGAGAAGATGCTTGGTCATCGGCGCCTCCCTCGATAGCAAATAGGAAGCGGTGCTCGTCGACTTTCTCCGCACAAACGCCGACATGTTTGCGTGGAGTCCCTCGGACATGCACGGCATACCGAGGATGTCGCCGAGCACGCCTTGGAGATCCGTCCCGGTTCGAGACTGTCAAGCAACGCTGCGCCGCTTCGACGAGGAGAAGCGCGGATCATCCGCGAGGAGGTCGAGAAGCTCGAGAAAGCCGGATTCATCAAGGAGGTACATCATCCCGAGTGGTTAGCTAATCCCGTATTGGTAGAGAAAAGAATGGGAAAATGAGGATGTGTGTAGATTACACTAGTTTAAATAAAGCATGTCCCAAAGTCCCATTTCCTTTACCACGAATAGATCAAATTGTTGATTCCACTCAAGCGGGTTGTGAAGTACTTTCCTTTCTCGATGCCTACTCGGCTATCACCAAATCAAGATGAAGGAGTCCGACCAGCTCGCGACTTCTTTCATCACCCCTATGGGCATGTACTGTTATGTCACGATGCCTTTCGGCCTTCGAAACGCCGGGGCAACATATCAGCGCTGCATGCTTCATGTTTTTGGCAAACATATAGGAGAGACGGTTGAGGCATACGTGGATGACATCGTTGTCAAGACACGTAAAGTCAAAAACCTTGTCGAGGACCTCAAGTTGACGTTCGGGTGCCTCAGGGCTAAGAACATCAAACTGAACCCCGAGAAGTGTGTCTTTGGAGTGCCTCGAGGCATGCTGCTAGGCTACATCGTCTCCCAGCGGGGGATCGAGGCCAACCCCGAGAAGGTTACGGCCATCATGCGGATGGGGCCGATTCGAGACTGAAAGGGGTTCGAAGATCACGGGATGTTTGGCCGCCCTTAGCCGATTCATCGCACGCTTGGGAGAAAAAGCTTTGCCTCTATATCGACTCCTCAAAAAATCCGAGCATTTCACATGGACACCCGAGGCGGAGGAAGCCCTCTCGAGGCCGAAGAGCATGCTCTCCTCCCTCCCGTGCTCGTGCCACCTTGACCGGCTACACCCGGATCAACCCGCCGAGCCACTCCTCCTCTATATTGCCGCAACCACACAAGTGGCCGGCGCGGTCATAGTGGTTGAGAGGCGGGAAGAGGGCACGCGCTCCCGGCCGGTGTATTTCATCAGTGAGGTGCTCTCAGATGCCAAAATTCGATACCCCCATATCCAAAAGCTGCTCTACGCAATCGTGCTCACCCGTCGAAAACTCCAGCACTACTTTCTTAGCCACCCGGTAACGGTGGTAACATCATTCCCACTTGGGGAAATTATCCAAAACCGGGAAGTCGTGGGTCGAATCGCCAAGTGGTCGGTCGAGCTCATGGGTGAGACCATCACTTACGCCCCACGAAAGGCTATCAAATCCCAAGTGCCGGCCGACTTTGTCGGCCGAGTGGACCGACGTCCAACTCCCCCTGTCCGAGATCCGTGCCGAGCTGTGGACCATGTATTTCGACGGGTCACTTATGAAGACGGAGCGGGCGCGGGCCTACTCTTCATCTCGCCCCTCGGAGTACACATACGTTACGTGGTGCGCATCCACTTTGCCGCCTCGAACAACATGGCGAGTATGAGGCACTCGTTACCGGGTTGCGCATTGCCATCGAGCTTGGGTCCGACGCCTCGATGCTCGAGGCGACTCGCGGCTCGTTATCGACCAAGTGATGAAAGCCTCGAGCTGCCATGACGAAAAGATGGAAGCGTCTTGCAATGAGGTGCGCAAGTTGGAAGCCGCTTCCATGGTCTCGAGCTCAACCACATCCCAAGGCGCTTCAACGAGGCTGCGGACGAACTGGCCAAAATCGCTTCATCTCGAGCGCCAATACCCCCAGACGTCTTCTCGAAAGACCTTCACGAGCCATCCGTGAAGTGGGACTCGGGGGCGGGGGGACCGGCCGTTGAGCTGCTCCCACGACCGCACCCCCGACAGGGGCCACGGTCATGGAGATCGACCGGGCTACGAGCCCACCAACCGACGCGTGCACCATTCCTCGAGTATCTCATTCGAGGGGAGTTACCGAAAGATCGAACGGAGGCAAGGCGACTAGCTCGTCGAGCCAAAACTTACGTCCTTTACGGGGACGACGAGAGCTCTACCGCCGGAGCCCAACTGGTGTACTCCAACGGTGCATCTCGATCGAGGAAGGCAAGAAACTGCTCAGAGACATGCACTCGGGGGCTTGTGGCCACCATGCCGCGCCAAGAACCCTTGTCGGGAACGCATTCCGTCGAGGCTTTTACTGGCCCACTGCAACTGCTGACGCCATCAAGCTTGTTCGAGCGTGTGAGGGATGCCAATTCTACGCTAAGCAAACGCATCTTCCAGCACACACACTCCAGATGATCCCCCTCACATGGCCATTTGCGGTCTGGGGGCTCGATCTGGTTGGACCCCTCAAAAAGACGACGGGAGGCCACACCCACTTGCTCGTGGCCATCGATAAGTTTACCAAGTGGATCGAGGCCAAGCCCGTCACTAACATCCCAACGTCATCATTACTGACAACGGCACCCAGTTCATAGGCAAAAAGTTCTTGGACTTCTGTGATCGGTACCACATCCGTGTGAACTGGTCGCGCTTGCCTACCCTCGAACTAATGGCCAAGTCGAGCGCGCAAATGGCATGATCTTGCAAGGTCTAAAGCCAAGGATTTTCAAACGCTTGAACAAACACGGCAACAAATGGGTAGCTGAACTCCCATCTCCGTCCCGTGGAGTCTGCGGGACGACCGAGAGTCGAGCCACCGGGTTCACCCCGTTCTTCTTGGTCTATGGGTCCGAGGCCGTCCTCCCCACCGACCTCGAGTACGGGTCCCTCGACTCAAGGCCTACAACGAGCGGACTAATCGGGGAAAGGCCGGCAAACGCCATCGACCAAGCGAGAAGAGGCTCGAGACACGGCGCTCCTACACTCGCGCGCTACCAACGAAGCTACGGCGGTATCACGAAAAGAATGTGCGCAAGAGGGATTTCAAGGTCGGCGATCTCGTGCTCCGTCGACGCCAAGATAACAAGGGGCGCCACAAGCTGACTCCTCCTTGGGAAGGTCCGTTCATCGTGGTCAAGGTGCTTTGAAACCGGAACGTACAAGTTAGCCAAAGAGGACGGCTCGACCCTCACCAACGCATGGAACATCGAACGGCTACGTCGCTTTTTCCCCTAGGCCTCGATGCCTTGTACATATTTTCGTTTAAATTGTACCGCTAGTATGAATATATAAGTCAGTTTCTTACTTTTTGTTCATACGCAAGGTGGGCTCGACTTTGTTTCCACAAAAGACAAGCCCCCTCGGGGGCTAGACCAGGCCCCCTCGAAGTCCTCGAAAAACGCACCTAGTTTTTTCGAAAACAACGCTCGATGTATTCTTTCCCCTCCTCGCCTCGAAGTTTTTCGTAAGCTAAGTGTTTTCGTCACCTCGAGCTCACCGAGTCAGGACGATCGAGCACAAGGCTTCCCACGCTTCCGAGCTACGGCACCCTAACTCATCCCCTCTCGAAGTAGCTCGAGCACAGCGCCAACACTTAGCTAAAACAAAGTAAAGGCAGGAAGTGGAAAATGATATCGAGCGCAAAGGAAAAATTAGAGCATAACGATTATAAACATCGAAGTATTACGGTTCAAGGCCACTTGGGCCACTCCCATAACCAAAAATACTTGTTTTCTTACAAGGGCCTCGTTGCCCGGGATTTCGCCATGCAGCCGGCTAAAGATTACTCCACATCGAGGCGGAAGGACTTCTCGCGGCGAGATCGCTTCCAAGAAGGGCGCCCGGCTCCTCGCCTCGGCCTTGAGCTGCTCGATCCGGGGTTGACCCCTCCTTCTTGCTCGCCCTCGACGTAGGTGAAGCCGCTCGCAACGGCCTCCACGGCCGGGCGTCCTCCTCGAGATGCCGAACCCCGAGTAGAAGATGGCCATCGTCCGGCGCGCAAAAAAACAAGGGCCTCCTGGATACGACCCCGCGAGAGGGCGCCGAACTCACGGACCCGGCTAGCATAGCTCGCGCATCCGGCCCTCGACGTCCACCACCGGCGGAAGCCCCACTTAGCGGCGAGGGTGTCAATGGCGCCGGTGATGTGGGCCTTGGCTGAGAGCACGCGGTCAGCTAGCGCGTGGGTTGACTTTGCGTACTCACGCGCGTCCGCCAGGTCCGCCTCCAAACCTGAAAAAGGACGACAAGAATCAAGTACTCAATCAAGTACTCGAGCAACACGTACGAATCACGCAAAAAAAAAAAGAGGACTAAAAGACTCGAGCACTTACCGGTGCAGCGGGTCGAGAGCCCTTGCTCGCGTTCGAGCGCCCGCGCGAGCTCAGCTTCTTTTCTCCGGAAGGCGCGCTCGATGTCGCGCTTCTCCACACGCAGTTCCTCGTAAGCCTTGCCGGCGCCCTGGATCGCGAGGTCCTTGTCCGTCACCACCTGACGGAAGTGGGCCACCTCCGTTTGGAGACCGGTCACCCGCTCCTTCTCCGCCTCGAGCGCACTCGAGAGAGCCTCCTTCTCGGCGGCCTCCGGGTGACCGTAGCACGGAGCTCCTTCACATAGGCCTCAACGTCGGCTTTCTCCTTTTGGAGCTGCTCCATGTCCCGGCATTTGGCCTTGTAGCTCGCAAAGCCGTGGCCGCATCCTTCTTGAGCCGCTCGAAGGTTGCATGCGAGCTGCGCGTACTTCGACGAGCGATCTCGGCCTCTGCGCGGCTTGGGCGAGCTTCTCCTGCCTCCCTCTGCCGCTGCCCCGGCCTCTGCGCCACTCGGCGAGTTCATCTTGGGCTTTCTTGGCGTCCTCCTTGGCGCGACCAAGGCGGCGTTGGCCTCTCGAAGGAGCCGAGCAAGCGGTGCCGCTCGCCCTCGGCCTCCCCGCCCCATCCGCACGTACCGCGGATCTCGTGCTCGCTCTCTTGAGTAGCAAGGATGTGCGTCGATTTGGCATATGAGCGGCTTTGCGTCGTCCCGAACCATGAAGGGAAGCATTAGATCATAAATCACGACAAACCTAAAAGAAGGGCAACAAGAAGTACTCACGAAAGAAGCCGGGGCATGTCCTCGAAACAAGCGACGGGCGGTCCTCAAGGCGTTCTCAAGCCCGCCGGCGTTCCTCGGCCTCCGTATACGCCTCGAGCTCCTTCCACGGTCGTTCATCACGATCGGAGGAGCCTCGTGGTCAAGAGGGTCGGGGAGCACCGGCGGCGGCCTTTCCCATAAGGGGAACTCCTCCCGCATCTCCTTGTCGACGGAGGAGTGGAGTCTCCTCACCGCCTCCAAATCGACGCCGCCGTCACCACCCGTTCGGCTAAGGTTGTCGGGCGTTGCGGCCGGCTCCCGGGAGGAGGACGCTTCTGGGCAAGCGCCGCGCCTCGAGCCGCCTCCGCTCTTCGATAGAGGCATCGGCGGGCTCGGTGGGCCGAGACCAACCGGCCGCATATGGCCGTCGACGATGGCGGCCGCCGTCGGTTTCCTCTGGCCTCCTCCCACCGGTCGGCGTCGGTCATGGCCTCGAACCTCACCTCGCCCGTCTCCGAGTCGAGCACGAGGTGGGGCACCCGCTCCCCAGTGCCCTGTGGAGGTTGTGCGGCGCGATACGGCCGCGGTGGTGCTCCCGCTCGTCGCCCGCGCTCATCGCCGCCCTAAGCGGTGGGCTGCTCCGCTCGCCGCCGCTGCCCCGCCGCCGCTTCTCCTGCGCTCCATCGCTGCTCCACCTACGGGCCGGCGCTCCTCGGCGCTGCGGCGCGGCGGCCGCACCACCGGCCCCGCCTGCTGCTCCACCAGCTCCTCCGCCTTCTCCTCTCTTGCGTGGCGGCGGGGTGCTCCTCGAGCGCGCCCTCTCGAACGGCGGCTTGGGCCTCCCCCCCTCGACCCGTTGCCCGGGCGAGGACTCGACTTCCATATCCCGAGGAGGGGTTGAGGCCCGGCTCGGGCCGAGGCTCGAGCACCGGTCCCGCCTCCCGCATCACCACATCTCCCACCGGCCGATCGGTGGCCGCCGGCGTCTCCTCCTCCTCCTTCTCCCCGCTCCTCCTCGAGGCCGGCGCGAGCCGACTGGCCGGGAGGACTTGGCGCCGGGCTCGGACTCTCGTCCTCGAGCGTGATGGGCCGCTCCGATCCGGCCCCCATCGCCGGGATAGAGGCCGCCGACTCTGGCGCCGTCGCCCCTTGATCGCCCGCCGCCGCGTCGCCCAGCGCTCCTCACGACGACAGAGTCTCGAGCGGGAGGGCGGACGAGGCCGTGGTGGTGGTGACGTCCTCCTCCCCCGTGGCCTTGGTCACGGCCCCGGCACCTGCACGGGACGCAGCTGCCATCAGCCTACCACGCCTAAGCGCATCCTTGGCCCGCTCTAACCAAACTGGAGTGGAAGGAGGGAGAGTCACTCCACCTGGCATCGACGGGGTGCCGCTCGACCCTCCTGTGGTCCTCAGCCTCTTAGTAGGCAGCATGGGAGGGAGGGACGGCAATGTCTGCAGGGGGCGCTTAGTCCTGGAAGAAAGAGAAAAACAAAATTTCACTGTGACAAGGTACTCACACGCGAACAAAATAGTGCAATAAGATCGACCGGAAGACTCACCCTGCGGTCGGGGTAGCGCTGCTCGAGCCGCCTGGCTTGCTCAAAGCGCTCGGGGGCTCCCGAGCCTCAGGCGCCCCCTTGAGTCCCTCGAAGACTTAGGGGGCCTCGAGCCCACCACCGGTGCCGCTCGGGGCTCGACACCCCGGCGGCCGCCCGTTCGGCCGACTCTTTGGCCGGCTCGGGCACGAGCCCCTTACGGGATCCCGGGCCGGCGGGTCGAGGTCCGCTCGGCCGGCGGTCGCCGGAAGGAGCCCGGCGTTGCTCGCCGGCTGCGCAGAACTTGAAGTGCGCACATTTGCGCCTCATGCTTTGCCGGGTGTGCGCGCCCGTTGAAGATGGCTGGTGGCGGGAGGAAGAATCCCGCCGCGTCGGAGACGGCGCCCCGCCCGCCATGGCTAGGAGTGACGGGCGCGACTCCTCCCGCCGCCCCGCTTGAGCCGCGGCAACGAGCGAGCGCGGTGGCCGGAGTGTTGAGACGCCCCCCCCCGTTGCCTTGCTTGGCCGGCGACGGCGATCGAGCACCACGGCTCGACGACTCCTCCTGCTGGCCCGCTCGGACCCGGCGACGAGTCGTCACGCGGGAGGCTCCGGCGCCAAAGTTGGCTCACGCACGCGAGCGAGGAGGCGTCGGGGCTCGAGCGGCGGTGGCGTCATCGGCGTCGGTCGCCTCGTCATCCTCATCATCATCGTCGTCGTCCTCGTCGGTCGACTCGAGACTAGGGCTCCGGTCGGTTGGGTCCGCCGCGGGCGTATTTCACGCTCCGGCGGCGCCTAGCCTTACGCTTCTCCTTCTCCTCTAGCGCGCGGCTTTCGCGCCTTTTCCTCCCTCCTCGAGACCACGGCGGTATGTGCTCGTTCGCCCTCGGGCGTCTTACCTCGCGGTCGGGTGCGTCGTCCTCCTTCACCGGGGCCTCGACTCCGCGTGGTCGTTGATATTCGGAAAAAGAAACGGGCCACGATAAGGATTGCTCGAGTAAAAGAAACAACGAAAGAGGGTCTCGAGAAAACTTACAAAGCCCGGTAGATTGACGGCCGGACGCATGCGAGAAGAGGCCAACTTGGTTCTCACCAAAATTCCTCCCACCGTCGATCGCGTCGCGCACCCGAGCCACGATGTGGCGGCCAGGGAGGGGCACGTCCGACATCCTGGCCGGCGCGAGCGCCGCAGGATCGGCGTCCTCCGTCATCTGGTCGAGCCGCAGCGGGCGCTCGGCGAGCGGGAGCACCCGGCGGCTGTGGAACTCGGCGACGACGTGCGCAATATTGAAGAAGAGGTTGCCAGACCTCCGGTTGCGGAGGCTCGAGATGGCGTTCGGCGGGGAGTCCATGCGGGCGGCGCGCCGGCCGGCCGTGCGTCCGGTTGAAACCGGGCGCGGTTAGCACGGCGCCGGTGTATTCCGGAAGAGGCCCCCTCGTTCGGAGATAGAACCATTCTCGGTCCCGGCCGGCGTTGTTCGACGACCACGCGCCGGACAAACCCGATTCCTTCCTCTTCAGCCCGATCGAGCAGGAACCCGCTCGAACGTAGCGGCGGACCTTTGGCTTCACCGCCTTCTCCTCTTCCTCCTCATTCTCCTCCTCCTCTTCCTCGTCATCGTCATCACCGTCGTCGTCGGCGGCCTCCTTGTTCTTCACCGCCTTGGTGAAGAGCGTCGCCTTGAAGATGTGGGTGAACAGGTCCCACTGCGGCGCGATTCCCAAATACCCCTCACACACGGCGGCGTAAGTAGCCGCGAGCGAGATGGAATTGGGGTTGAAATGCTGGAGCTTGACCCCGAAATGATGGGGGAGCGCCCGCATGAAGCGGCTCGGCCGCGCACCAAGTCCTGCGGTGGAACCCGATAAAACTCGGGATATAGCCCGGCGGGGATTGGGCTCGAGGTGGTCGTCGCCCGGCACCCGCCATTCCGGTAACCCTCCGCCGGATTGGGCGGAAGCGGTCCGCCATTGACTAGGTTGAGGCGTCGCCTCGGTCACCATAGACCGAGGCCACGGGCGCGTCCTCCATCACCACCGGCGTGGGAGGCTTGGCGGCGCTCTTGCCTTTGCCCTTGCCTTTGCCACCGCGCCTGGCCGGGAGCTCGTCCCGACTTCCTGACTGACCTCCTCATGTCGGTGACGGGAGCGGGACGGTGGAGCAACGACGGCGGCGGAGCACGAGGAACGATGGCGCGGGGAACGGCGGCGCAGAAAGCAGACACAATCGTGGGATAGAGCGGCGATGGCGGTCGTGGGCGGCGGCGGCGGCAATTGCAGATGATGACAGCGGCGGATTGGATCTCAAAACAGAGCGCAACTGGCGGCGTGAGCAGCGAGAAGGGCAAGAATGCGGGGAAGAAGAACCGGGAGCCTACTCCTCCATATTTATAGAGCCCAAGCCGATCCGCGTGAATCGCATCCAACGGCCTAGATTACGCCATCCAACGGCCGCGCGCCCCCGGCGGACTCGACGAAAAACGGTAACCGCATTAAATGCCCTGACAAACCGCCACCTACCTCCATTTACAGGCGCACGCGTCGCGAGACGGGAGCGGAACCGTCGCCAAGACACGATCACCACGATGCGCCGGGTTTCGCCTAAAAAGACGCGCCGCTCGCAACGGACGGATGCGTAATGACGGGAAGTCTCGACGTACGGTCCCTTACACGGTAAGAAACCCGGGGACCCCGGTTCCACAAATAAGTCTCGAGGAGCGGAGGCGGCCCACGGACGGGTTCGAACGGCCGCCCTCGAGCACCCGAGTTAGGGGCGCCGATGGGAAGGAACCCTCGAAAGGTTCCGCTCGAGAACGAACCCTCGAACCCAGATGGCGTGTCCAAGGCGGGGCACTAGGTATCCAAGAGATCCCGTCGACGGGAGGCACTCGAGCCGCCGGTCCCCTCGAATGGAGCCGGTCCTCTGGAAACTAAAGCGCCCTGCTCTAATGAGAGCGCCCCCGGGCCACGAAGCCGTCTCCCCTCGAAAGGAGGCGAGCTCTCACTTGGACTACCCGCCATCAGCTCACAGGGGGGTATGGCGCTCGCTCGGTCGCGAGTAGTGTCATACCTCTCACCGCTTGGGTCTGATCCAAGAGATCCAGCGAGGAACTGGATCACGACTCCAGCCCATCCATTCGAGGCTCGGGGGCTCGAGTCACACAAACAACCTCCCTCGACACGGGAGGAGCAGGAAATACTCGAGGGCTCGAACAGTTATCAGAAACCTCCTACCTCGAGCTGCAACAACTCCAGTTAATAATACTCTTACTTAAACCCATTCATCTCAAAGCCCCCAGAGGAATGCCTCATTCCTCTGGGGCCTCGGGGGCTACCCCCGCGGGGGACGCTCGCGCGCCCCCCACGGAGAAAGGACGAAACGACTCCTCGAAACAACATGACCCTAAGTCTAGGTACTTCAACTCCACTTCATGATCCCTTGCTTGAAGTTTTTTCACAATCAAGCAAGGGCTCGGGGGCTACTGTCGGATACCTAGATTAGGGGGTCCTAAATCGGGTGAATTAGAGACGAGCAAATCAACCTCATCCCTCTCTAAAAAATCCCAGAAGCTAACTAACCAGGGAAGCCTCCAAATCCCCTCGAGCTGGGCCGGCCCACTATCAGGCCCGCAAAGCCTCAGAACTTCCTAAACTCGAGCAGCAGCCGCTCACCCGCTCGACAGAGAAGTACGGAAACCGCTCGAGCGTGCGACCGCTCGAGACGATGACGCAAACCGCTCGAGCGGGACGGAGAACGCTCGAGCGAGCAACCGCTCGAGTCTGCAATGGTGGGACGTGCGCCGGTCGCCTCCGCCATTACGCCGCCCATCCCCTGGATTCAAGGATGGCAGGTGCCATCAGTGTAGCCATCTTTGCGCGCATGCCACATGCGACGTCCCCTTTAGGCGCCGTAGTCAAGCCCCCGCACCACCAAACACGTCGTGCCGTCCGTCGCTCGGATCGACGACCCCTCGAGCCGGCACCCGGGCGCTCGAGGAAGTAATGGCGGGCGCAATTGGCGTACGGAGCAAGCGGTGCCCTGTCTTTCCCACCTCGACGACCATACCGCGGGGTTCCGGGCGCACGTGCTCGGCCACGCCAAAGACCGCACCTCAACTACGTCGGCCACGGCCGAGAAGGACGAGCGGCCATCATTGACCATACCGCGCTACGTGCTCGAGCCCGACCAAAGGGAGCGTCTACGATCTCGACGACTCGACATGGCGCATGTACCTCGACGTCACGCCCACGACGGCCCTATCTACTCAGTACTCCCGAGCCTCCTCTTGGCCTATAAAAGGGGATGCCGGGACCTAGTCTAGGACAACGTTTTGACGTATTACGCCTTCACTCACACTCACTCACTAAGTCTCGGGACTACCTTGTACTCACTGCAAAAGCACCCCGTGCAAGATAATACAAAACTCTCCCCTCTCCGGACGTAGGGCACTCCTTGCCGAACCAGGATAAACGCTTGTGTCCATCTTGCGTCACCATCCGGATTAGGGAGCACGCATATAAATTTACTCGTTGGTGTTATACCCCCCTGGGGTACGAAACACCGACACGCGGCGGCCGGCTCCGGCGCCTCCTCCAACGCGGCAGCGAGCTGGGCACCTTGGCGGCGCGGAGGCGTGTGCTGGTAGGAGGCGGAGGCGGAGGCGGGAGGCGAGCGGGGCCCCCACCGGAGAATTGCGTAGCGAGGAGAGAGGGGAATCTTTTTCTAGGTATCCTTTGGGAGTGTAGGCAAAAATGGATCATGGTTTGGGTTAGCTGTTGGAGGACGTTTTTCATAGGCAAAACACTATTCGGGGGATGTATTTTTGAGTTTAGGTCTCCTTGTTGGAGATAGTCTTAGGGCATGCAACTCCGGTAAAGAATAGAACCAAACGTGACCTAAGTCTTTGTCAGTGTTAGCGGTTACTTGGTGATATAGATACCATAAATGTTTCCTGTACCTACTATGATAGCTTTGTTGGAATAATAGAGACAAATATCCTATCTGATGCAACTCAGTACTCTTGCTATTTTAAATTGTAAGTTATTATAGCTTTTCAGATATATAGTTATTATGTAGACTAAATAAAACCTGGAAATTGCTTGAGTGAGAATCTAACTAACTCCATAATAAATAAATAAACAAAACAAAACAAAAACAAACCCCTACAAATTGCCTCAGGGTCACAAACTCACGACACTGCAACACACACTTCGGGCCTGCCTCTGGCTTTTGCCTCGCTACTCACTTGCAGGCGAAGTCGCCAACAACGCAAGCGTCTCCCTCCGTCCCCATCTCTGCACCTGCCTACACGAGCGTGAGCGTGAGCGCGTGCGTCCCTTCCCCGGCACGAGCGGCGCACACCGTCACCGCCACGCTCCGTCCGCCTCCCAGAAAATCTAAACCCCAGCGGCAGCCGGCCGGCCGGCCGCGGCGGCCAGTCAGCCCAGCCAGCCCCCACGCGGACGCCGACGCGCTGCCCGCCCCGCTCGCCTGCCTGCCAAACCCCCACCCACCCCACTCGCCGGCGATGCTGCCGCGTCGCCGTAGCAACCGCCCGGGCTCCTTCTCCCCCCTCCTCGTCTGCGGCCTGCTCCTCGCCGCGGCCGTCGCATTCTGCCCCGCCGCGGCCGCCGAGGCCGCTGCCGGCGCTGGGGGCCACGAGGCCCGCGCGGGGAAGCCGGAGGTGGAGGTCGAGGCGGAGGCGGCGGCGCGCGGGGATGGGTTGGCCGTGGCGGAGGCCGGCGGCGAGGTGGCGGCGCAGGGCAATGCCACGGAGGCCAAGGAGGGCAGCCTCGCCGACATGATCGACCGCGCGCTGGAGAAGGAGTTCCCGGAGTCCGAGGGCGAGCAGGGCGGCGGAGGTGCGTGGATCTGGCTCGCCGACTCCCGGGATCCCGTCGACCCGTCCGGGCGCGGGATCTGGTTCTGGGGCGGGGGCGTGTGTCGGTGGCCGTGCTGCTTAGATCTCGGCCGCGGTGGTTGGAGCGTGTGGGGACGTCGGGAATGGAGGTCGTCCCCCGGGTTTGGGCTTGCAGTTGCTTGTGCTAATCTGTGTGCTCTGGTTTTGCAGAGACCGACCCTGGTAGCTTCAACAACACGGTTGCTGAGAAGCAGGTGAGTTCATTGCGCCATTTCTGTTTGTTCGTGTGCCGCCCCTTTGTTGGCAGGAGTCTTTGTTTCTGTGATTCAACATTTGGTCTGCGGCAACTAGATTTTGGGTGATTAGCTCACCACTTGTTTGTTGGAATTCGTGAACTAAAGGGAAATTCGCTTTTGAACTGACCTGTGCCTGATTCCTACACTTGTGAATTTATGTTGCAATCTACTAGCATTCAATGACCCATCCTTATGTCATCATTGTATAGCTTTTTGGGTCCTTTGACTTTGGTCATTTTGCTTTATGTTGTTTGATCGGCATCTTTCTAGTGCTGGATGAGGGACACCAATATCTTGGATGTTGTTTGTTTTGTGCTATGCTTGGCAATAATAAGTATGACTTTATGCTTGTTGTGTACATCAGAGGTAATGAGTATGACTGTTTATTGTGCCCATTAGCTACTATGAAAATGATTATAAATTGTTGGTCGTGTTCCTAAGATGCTAGAGAAAAATCTAGTTCTGGACATCCTAGTTCTGTTTCCCTACTGGAGTTCATGTTGCTGCTACATTCAGTAGCTCATTTCAAAACTTCAGATCCCCATTACCATGTTTGTTACTTCCTCATTTCTTAATAATACTCCTGGGTATAAAGACATATTGTCTCGGACAAGAGTTAGTCAAACCTTAAAAACTGCAAACATCAGTAACTTTTAAATTATTTAGATTGAAACATGTAAGTGTGTAGAATTGATTGAAAATTACTTGCAAAATCTCAGAAATTTGAAGAATTATAAGAATGTTATTTTAAAAGAAATTAGTGATCAAAGATATGTGTCGAGGGCTTTGCAAAGTCAAATGCAACAAGTATTTTTTACCATAGGGAGTATATTCTTTAATTTTTGTAGCATATAATAACCTGCATGATACACATTGTGTTCAAGAAATAAGATGTCGCAACATCTATTTCTCAGACAATAACATGGTCTGTGGTCCTTTGTTTCGATATTGGAAAACTTGGAAGCGCATATATGTACTCCAATGCATCATTGTGTTTACCTGTACTTAGAAAATTTGGTGCTTACACATCACAGATATGTAATGCAAAACTTCTCATCTTGTTCATTCTACTCGTACCAGGGAGTTCTTGAAACTGTGGCTAGAAGAGTAACAAAGAAGAATGAAACCAAAGATAACAAGTATGCTGCATATCCGCTCTTCATTATTTCTGCTAGATGAAATTAACCTTGGATTCAGAATGCGCAATAAAGTTTAAAGTTGTCATTCTGTCCCATCAGGTCATCTTTTAAGGAGGTTTTCTTGGATCGATCTGAGCAAGAGGATGTTCCCACATTGATTGATCGGAAGGTGCAATCACATCCTCTGGATGGAATTTTCTGTCAAGTTACTGCACATGTGCCATACATGTTGGCATAGTGTTGTGGGCATGTTATGACCATTTTTTATAACAGTTTTCTGTTAATACAATCTTTTATCCCAGGATAATGTTTTTATCATATCAAACCCAAAGTCAAAATACCCTGTGTTGCAGCTAGACCTTAGGTATGCTATTCGGTATTCAGTCATTTGAAGTGTTGGATGAAAATATCTTTTTGCATGTAAACTTATCTGTTGAATGTATATTATTGTAGATTGATATCAGATCTTGTTGTTGTTATCGTGTCTGCTACATGTGGTGGAATCGCCTTTGCTTGCCTGGGGCAACCGGTGAGTACCTGTACTTTTATTTCTTCGAATTTCCTGTTTCATTATTAACAGCTGGAAACATAATTTTCCTATTCAAAATGTTGTATTTTTAAGGTTAAGCTATGTGAACCTACAATTCAAAGTATATTGCAGGTGATTACAGGTTATCTACTTGCAGGATCTATAATTGGGCCTGGAGGTTTTAGCTTTGTCAATGAAATGGTGCAAGTAAGGTGCTCCCACCTTTGTGGGTTGTTTTTCTAATGCTTAATCTTTATGGCTTCCATGTTTGAAATGGATATGCATGCCTTTATACAAGAGAACTGGCACAGACTTGTGCTGAAACATATGTTTGCTGTCTCCTCTCATCATATTTCTAATTCTTCTATATGTACTACGTATTTATATATCTACAGCATGGCTTAGTTTATTTTCTACCTGGATAACTTTGTTCCACTATTTCATACATTCTAAAATTAACTGTCCTTACAATTATCTTGCTTATGAGTTTCGACCTACTACTGTTTTCTGTTATACTGTGCTGCCTACTATGCAATGGAAATTTCGATAAGATGTACATAAGTACTCCTGTTTTTATTAATGACATTTCCTTATATTCCGCTGTTTCTTTTCCAGGTTGAAACGGTAGCCCAGTTTGGTGTGATATTTCTCTTGTTTGCATTGGGACTTGAGTTTTCTACTGCAAAAGTATTCTACTTACATTTCTTCTCCCATTCAACGGGTAACATCATTTGTGATCTGAAGTTAACATAGTGTTGTTTTTACATTGCCTCAGCTTCGAGTTGTTCGTGCTGTTGCTGTTCTCGGAGGATTGCTCCAAATTATGCTGTTCATGTTTCTTTGTGGTATTTTGGCTACAGTGAGTTTCGTCTCTGTTGGAGCTATCTTGTTATGTTGGTGTGAACCTAGTTATCACTCTCTCTTTGATGGGAGCATTGTGATCTACTGTTGTGTGTAGCGTATGTCCTAACATCAAATAATTAAATTGTTTCATAAGACATTGATCAGAATAAACAAGGTCTGATGCATCCTTAACTCATTCGAACATACAGCCGATAAAAGTGACTAGATGGAATTATGCAGTAGAAGTAACCAAGTCAGCTTCCTGGAGCAGGACCTGCCAGTAATCTGTGAAAAATATTTGATGCATTTTTGCCATGCTAGCTATTTTTTCTGTTTGTAGGTTGTATGGCCTTGGTTTTTCAATTCTTGATTCCTAAGAGCATGGTTGACAGATCTTTTGTGATGTTTAATGCAGCTATGTGGAGGCAAAACAAAAGAAGGTGTTTTTGTTGGAGTTCTTCTCTCCATGTCTTCAACGGCTGTGGTAAGTATCTGGTCAAGGCCAACAGCTGGCAGCCTATGAGAGAAATCAATGTTTTTGTTCACTGTGTCAATAACTGTTTCTACTCTTATCATTATTTGGTCCAGTAGCCTGGCTCTCTTCTTCCCTCTCTCTGTTGCTCACACATGTGCACACACACAAAATGCTTGGTGCTGCATTTTGTGATTGAAATCATCTCGAAACAAGTGAATGCCTGAATACACAGTTGTTTTTATTGCCAAAAAAAAAAATAATACATAGTTGTTTGTGAATTACTACCTCATAACTTTGCTGTGTGTTTCTCACAATTGCATGCACCTTTTGTTCTACAGGAACTCATTTTGGTTTCTGTAAACAACCTCTTAATTCTTTGGAAAAAAATACCAGCAGGGGCCTCACCTGCTGTTCATATATATGAAAAATATTTGTCTGTACCACAAATGGAGTCAGCACATCTTGATTTAGAAATTTTATATGATTATGATGTTTGAACCCTGAATGTAATATGATTGGATGTTTTGTCACTTGCAACTGCGATAGGCTCATTCTTTACGTCATTGTGTTGTTATTCTTGATGCTTCCGGTGTGCCACTTGGTTCTCTGTTTATTCAATAATGGTAAATTTTGTACATGAAGGTTTTAAAGTTTCTGATGGAAAGAAATAGTATCAATGCTCTTCATGGCCAAGTCACAGTCGGGACGCTTATATTGCAGGTCTGTCATACTTTCTTCATCTTTTGTGTGCATGATGCATCTGTGTACACGCATCTAGTGTTTGCCGTTGTTAATAAAAAGTTGATCCAAGGCAATTTTCCTTTTCCTTTTTGAAAATAAAAAATATATCTCAGTTCTGTGACATCCTATCTCTCTTCCCATCAGGATTGTGCTGTTGGCCTGCTGTTTGCACTTCTTCCAATTTTGAGTGGTGCATCTGGCCTTCTTCACGGAGTTGCATCAATGACGAAGTCGTAAGTGCAGCATTTCCTTCCCCCTTTTGCCCTGAAATACTTTGGTTACCTTTATATTTGCAATTTTTCTTTTACAATGAATTGACTGTTTTGTCGGCTTATCTACTTGATGCAATTCTTGTACAGTAAGTTCGTGTTTTCTTGACATATTGCCAGTTGAGATAACATTGCTAACCCCAAACTCACCTTAATAGTTTATGATCTCTTTATTATCTTGCATTTAATATTACTAATGTATTATCCATTTATATTTTGTCTGCTAGCCTGTAAAAGTATTCTAAGACATAGTCACTTGTGGAATTAATTCTTTGATACAAAATTTCTCAGGCTGGTGGTATTGATATCATTCCTGACCATTCTCTCTATTCTCTCCCGCACCGGCGTTCCTTGGTTTCTTAAATTGATGATAAGTCTGTCATCACAGGTAAAGTTTGATCGGGGAAGAAAGCAGTACAATTTTTTTTGAGCAATTTGAGTTTTGATCTTGTAGAACATTCTTATCAGCAATCTTATGTTGTGGTTGCTCTGCATGTCACACAGACAAATGAACTATACCAGCTGGCATCAGTTGCATTCTGCTTGTTATTTGCTTGGGTGAGTTTCTACTGCTCGTAGATTGATATTTTGTGAAAAATGTACAATAACATAGAAAAATTATCTTATTTTCGTACACTACAAGTGCTTACATGTGCTAAAACCTGCCTAAAAGTTATGTTTTATTGCAAATGCTTACATCATACATAAGACAGACAGAAAGGAAAGCAGTACTTTCCTGATGTTATCTTCACCATTTGCAGTTATCTAGATTTTGATTTAGCTTATGGATTTGTTTGTTTATCCCTAGCTTATATAAGCTAAGATGTCAAACAAGCAGCACAGTGATAGGCCTGTAAGCTGCCCAAGCCCTAAGGGGGAGCTTACTTTGGCTTGTTTTCTGGCTTTTTTACCAAACTACTCATCTCACTTGGAGGATTGCTGTCATTTGCTATCCACAACGGTACAAACCACACAACCAACAACTGAGGGCGTTGCTGACTTTTGCCATCCACAACTACCTGTTTTTCTTTTTTTTTCCCTCGAGCACACAGGAGAGCTGCTATCCATAAGCTTCCTTTTGCCATCCACAACTACCTATAAAGCCAGCTTACAAGCTAGGTTGCCAAACAGCCCTACAGCTTATTTCCCTCGAAATTATTATAAGCCAGCTTCTAGAAGCTAACAAGCTAGCAACTATGAGACAGCTTATATAGCTGGGCAGGGAAACAAACAAGCCCAAAGTTTAGTGAATCTGTAGTTCATATCCAAGTGTTGCACCAGAAAGTTTCTGTTCAATTCAAATTGTCAATGTTATTAAATCGGATGACTAATCGCGAATAGTCATGATTAGTCAGTCTTATTGGTCCTTGACCTCGATTAGGCACTTTGATACAGTTAGGTCGACAACTAACCATGATTTTAGTCGTCCGATTAGGGGACCTGTAGAGAACTAACTGGAAGGCCTGAAGACGAGAAAAGGATGTTGGGCTAAGTAATCTGGCCCATAAGGTCTTCAGTATGAATGGTTTTTGGACTGTGTTCACATTGCCCCATGTGGAGCCCATGCCACTGGCTCTTGTTCTCACGTGACTAGCTCCTGTCAGCCAGTGGCTCTCGCCTTAGCACCGCCTGCATCAGCTCCCATCGGATCCATTCATCCCCATGCCTCCTCTGAATTCATTTGTCCTCATGCCTCCGCTGGATTTGTTCGCCCTCTTGCCTACACTGGGTGTGCTTTTGGTGAGGGCCTGCGGCGACCCTGAGAGCGAGTTCAAGAATCTGCGGAGGGACTAGGAGGCGCTGGCGCTGGAGTTGATGTGGCTGCAGTGCGACCAGCTGGAGGCCCACTCGCACTGGCTGGACAAGGAGTTGTGCATGCTGGGCATGGAGTGGTGGCAAGAGTAGTGCACAGCATTGGGAAGTCTTGCTCCTCTTCTGTTGCCTGTCAAGTCCTGCTCCTGTTGTTACTGTTCAAGTGCTAGGATGACTTAGTAGATTTGTACAGTATGATTACCTAACTAATTGGACCTAATCGATGAATAATATGATTACGTGTCTGATTGGTACCCATATGAGTAGGTTTGATTATATGATTTAATAAATTGCAAATTATACTCAGATACTATTGTGCACTAGTTAGCTTCAACTCAGTTCATTTTTTTTGTTGCCCTGTCGGTTTACTCACATACATCTTTGTCATTTCTTTACTTTATAATCGAAACTGTGTTTGTTAAAGGTATGTGGTCTTGAATTTCTTGTTATTCTCATGTTTCCATCCTTCTATTATGCAGTGTAGTGATAAGTTGGGCCTGAGTCTTGAGTTGGGTTCATTTGCAGCTGGAGTAATGATATCAACAACAGACCTTGCACAACATACTCTTGAACAAGTAATTTATTACCTGTAACTTGCACGTTCTTTGTGTTCCCTTTCCAGGAAAAAAGGGGAAACTATCATCTCTAGCCCCTCTGTCTCAAATTATAGGTCACTTTAGAAATGTCATAAGTCAAACATCTTTGACTTCGATAAAATATTAAAAAAAAATTAACATATACAATTTCAAATAAATGCACAAGACACATTTCATGGATAACTTAATGAAATGAAATCAATTTGATGTTGGAGCATTTTTCTATAAACCTTGTCAAAGTTACAGAAGTTTGACTTATGACATTTCTAAAGTGATCTATAATTTGGAATGGAGGAAGTCTTTAGTTTGATATTTATTTTATGCTTGAGTAAAATTCATAGCTAGACTCTTGTAGTTAGTAATTCATTATATTGTTCTCTTATTTCAGGTTTGTTCTTTCTGCAGATTGAACCTATCCGCAACTTCTTCGCTGCTCTTTTCCTTGCCAGCATTGGGATGCTAATTAATGTCCATTTCTTGTGGAACCACGTGGATATACTCCTTGCAGCGGTAATTTTGGTGATCACCGTAAAGACCTTTATTGTTGCTATTGTCGTAAAAGGGTTTGGGTATAGCAACAAAACATCTCTTCTTGTAAGTCCTTTTTCATATCTTTCTGAATGCACTCATATCTGCCACTGCTCATAAAATCACATTAACCGTGTTTCCCCCCCCATAGGTTGGCATGTCTCTTGCACAAATAGGAGAGTTTGCTTTTGTTCTCCTAAGCCGTGCTTCAAGTATCCATCTCATCGAGGTTATTTTCTTGATATTCTGTTCCATTTTTTGTGTTATGCCACAGGCAAGAAACATGGTTATTATCCATTTGTAATTTTGGAGCCCTAGCTTCTCTGGTAGCCAGCCCAATATTACATGTATTGTGCTGACAACTTAAAACTATGGGGACCTTGTTATTCTTCAGCATAAAGTAAATGTAAATGCATAATTCTTTCAGTGATACTGCCTCGTTTTTTTGTAAGCACTGATGTTTCATAAATTAACTTCAGATGGCAAAGTTTAACTTCAGCATGTCTAGCAAAGCATGCAAATCTTTTGATGCTATATCAGTATTAACTACCTATTATACTTCCCAGTGTAGTCTATTGGTACTAGTTCCCCTTTTTAGTTGCCCAAAATCCCTAGTACTACTATTTTCAATTTAATTGGTATTTGTGACATCTGATAGCTTGTATTTGGTTTTTACAGGGCAAGCTATACTTGCTGCTTCTTGGAACCACTGCACTTAGTTTGGTACTTGCCTCTACTCCTTTTAAGCTATTCATTTTATCCAGATAAGAATTACCATTCAAAATTTGAGTGCAATTGAGATTTTTTTTTGTAATGAAATTTTCATTCAACAGAGTTTTTTTATTTGTGTAAAATACTATGCTAAAGAGTCAATTTCATGTAGGCAAGAGGAAATTACCTCAGAAATGACAATTTCTTCTGTCACTTTAGGCAAGAACATTATACTTTGGCACTAGAAATTCCACGAAGTTCATCAAATCCTATGTGATGAAATTCCAATTATAGTTTTATTTCTGGTTTTAATATGTTTTATTTTATATCCTAAGTTTGTACTCTTGTGTGCCAATCAATTTGTTATTGTTTGGTTCTGAGCCAAATGGTGCAGAAGAGTAAGTGATGCACTCCAGTCCTAAGACAGTTGGCTTCAGAATTGATAACTCTATAATCCCAACTATTGCAAACCTTAATGGATGGTTAAAAGCACATCAACCTGGTCAGAGCAACATGAATGAGGGCATGTGGCAAACTGATCCAAAGGGGCTTAACGGTCATCTCACTTGTCCCATGGGTTGGGGGTCATGAAATGGCTGAACAACCATAAAAGAAAACTAAGCAGGAACTAAGGGCATTTTGAAATAATTTCACATCTCCAATTGACAATTTGTGAATAGCAAACCTTAGTGGCGTTGCCTAAAATTTTTCAAGATCTCTTGTCTGTCTTTTGTCATTGCTTCATCCTGGCATTCTGCTCATCTGATGACCATGCTTGGTGAAATTAATATGGCAACTCACTCTTGTGTGTACCAGGTGACAACCCCTCTGTTATTCAAAATGATCCCAGCAGTGGTCCACCTCGGGGTTCTTTTGAGATGGTTTTCTGTCGATACCAATCAGGTGGAGGTACATGATCATACCAATTGACTTCATTGATTGATTGTTTTAGTCTAAAATGTTTGCCAATCAATTCATCGGATCTTCCTTTTCAGTTGGGCCTGAAAAATGATGTCATCCGCATGGATAGCGGCAAGCGCATAAATCTGATAGTCCAAGGCTCACATGACTCATGACACATTTGGCACACTGCAAGCTAGTTTTTGTATGGCTTAAGTTCACAAGCTCTGTAAAGTGTTTTCACCTGTATCGAAGAGTTTGTAGCAGATATACAAGGGCGGAGGCAAGAGAACTCAACTCAGATCTTGCTCATAGGGCGAGATAATCCTCCCCCATCATGGCGACTGCAAGGGCAATTGGGTTTGCCATTTTTGAGAGCAGTGTCTTGGATGTTTGGTGCAGTGAGTGGCTGTCGACCCCAAATGAGGGTCTCGTGTAACATAAGAATGTATGATGATTAATTGATTGGATTAGCTTGATAGGATCTAGGTCTGATCGTTATGCCATTGTATTCTTTCAGCAAAATGTGTATCCTCACAACACAAAAGTGTGTACCATCAGATCACGAGTTTTGTTATGTAGCCATATATGTCAGTTTCCTAACTTGTACGAGTTCATGATGTTTTTGCACGGGAGATTTCTAATAACCTTTATCCACATCACTTTGTTGGATTCAGAATTCAGGATCACAATAATCGGTGTAACTTCAACGAATTCGTTCAGTCCATTTTATTATACATGTTGCATGGTCGCCTCTTCTATATGGTGAATTACCGTCCTGACAAATTGCTACTTGATTGGATATCATTTAAAGTGTGGAATGTTTGTTTAATTAGTGTGCCCGTGTGTATGTATTAACATTTTGTTTCAGTATGATAGCACGTCCTGCACGCGTTGTTACGTCACAGGGGTACTCCATTTCCTCTTGACTATGGGCCGGGCTAGCAGCAGCAGCTAGCCACCGAGCGGCTGCCTGTGGACCGGCTGCTGCTGCCACCGAGCGGATGTCCTCCGGACATACGGCCAACCCAATCTTTGATGAAACGTGATGACGTGACAGTTCCAAATATAGACAAGAAAATTTCTATATAATATACTGTTGTAGTACTCTATTTTTTGAGAGTTTTTATAGATAATGTCTAAATTTTACAATTTGGAAACTACTGACTCGAGTTGCTCTAATAATACTATTAGGCACCGGTATCCAAAGTATAATATACCGAGCTTCAATGTGCTAACCATGGAATAGGAAAAGGACCTTAAATTTTACCTGTTTTGTTTCAAACCAGAACAGATTTTTGATTGCAACTATGCAATGCTATTATAAGCAATATTCTGCTCAATGCTCATACATCATTCAATTTGCCTATGAGTGGAAGTAGTGATCGGTCATCGGTCATGTACTTTGGGTAGGGCGTCCACCCTTTTGGTAGTGGATGTGCAAGTCTGAGTAAATGGTTGACGAAATTTCGAAGAATATACGGAGTATGTTAAGATGGTAGGTGATGTTGATGGCGAATGGTGTGGTGATAATTTTGAGAGTGGTACCGGAGGTCTCGGTCAATGGAGGCTGGGCTGTGCAATCATGGGCTCGTTATGCGTGTTCTCGTTCTGGGCTTCACTTTTCTCCCGAGATTAGGGGTTTCGAGGAACTGTTTCCCTCTTTTTCTAGGCTATATATTTTTATTTAATGCGAAATGCTAAATTATAGCCGGCTATTTTCTGGGTTAAAAATAGCCGGATTCTGATGTGTTTTGTGCAATGTTCTATTCTGTCGTGTTTCTCGTGATGTTCCGAATTTCTAAATCAAAACCGGCTATTTCTAGGGTGAGACATAGAGTCGAGAACTTGTCTCTCTATCGGCAGCATCTTGATGTCGATGTGCCTATCTTGGGAACTGCTCTTTTTTAGAAACTGGAAACTGAGTTAATGGAGTCAAGCAAGAAAAAAGCTTGTTAGGAATGGCCATTGATTCCCTTGCTTCGGTTTTTCTCATGTTCTAGTGTGTTTGTGCGATGTTCTGACATGTTTCTTGTGATGTTTTAGAGTGTTTCATGCGATGTTCTGGCGTGTTTCTTGCGATTTCTGTAAAATCCGGCTATTTATTATACCTAAAATAGCTGAATAATGTATAGATAATAATTTATTTTAATTATAAAAACCTAAAAAATAACTAAAATTTATTTGAGATATTACCTCCTACCAAGTATTCGGAGAACCAAAGCAACGCTCTTAAATAAATCTAAAAACCGTTTGACGTTCGTACCAAGTCACAGTTTTACCTCAGGTGGGCATGCGTTACCAGAAGGTAGACAACAACTTAAAATATACCAAATCTAATAAAAAAAACTTAGGGCTTGTTTGGCATAGTTTGTAATAATTTCATAAGCTGTGGCAGCTTAAAGGGTGAAGTTATTTTTTCTTTCTCACATAAATACATGAGTTGGGATGAAAACTAAAAAATAGTAGCTTATCTCAGCTCTATCCTTCATTTCTTTCTCTCATCCATGTATTAAGTTGCTGGTGAAGTTATTTGCCAAACAAATTTTTTTTTCTAAAATAGCTCAACTTCATTTAGAAAGTTTCTTATACTAATGAAGCTAAGCTATGCCAAAGAAGCCTTAATGTTTCATAGTATCAAGCCAAAAACAATATATCTAAGACGCCACTTCAAATTGACTAGATGTAGTATCTTTTTTGAAGGCGACTAGATGTAGTATCTTCGTCAGCCTCAATTCCTCATATGTTTGAGAGCTTGACTTTAAGGCCCAATTACGTCAGTTTTATGTCAGACAAGAAAATTATTACTCTAAATGATTGATGTATACACTGATGATGACATACCATCTCTGTTACTGGTATCGAATCAAAAGACTATAAATTTAACCATTGCATATAAAAATTCAGTATTTATAATAGAAAATAAACATAATTAGATTTGTATAGAATGTTAATATTAATATTTTTATAAATTTAATTAAAAATTTGATAGGTTTATCGAGGATATAATTAAATTTACGTACTCCCTATGTCCCTTTATGTTGTTTTAGCTTCGTAGTAGGTAACGTCAATATGTCCACATTTAGCACATGTTATAAATATACACTGCCACAACGACAGTTATAGCGGGACAGATGGAGTATTGTATGATAGAGGTATTAGAGTCTTGTGGCTTACTCTTACACCATTTTCGTCGCAACACTGAACCTTCCGGCTCACACTAAAAGTGTCCATCAATACCAGAGGTTGTCCCCTTCCAATCTACTATGAAAACGCCAGCTAAGTTATCTTCTCCGAGAAATCAATGGTTTTTAACCGTGGAGCCTTTAGTCGTGTACTTATCCTGTTGTCTTTTACTAGAAATAAATCCAGTAGGACAAGAGGAACTTGACTTCTAGCTCCTTTTTACTTGTCATTCGGGCACTGACAGCAGGTGAAAAAAATCGTAGTACACCATTGAGCATTGACCGTTTCGTTTGGGATGAGAACAAGCAAATGATTAGCCAATGCAAATAACAAGTGTAAAACGAGAAAGGTTCTCACTTCTCACGGTAGTCTTCATGGACGACGACGGCGGCGTGCTTGTCGTGTATATGATCCTTTGCGAATGGGCGAATGTAAGGGTCAAACCCTATCAACAAAAGGTGTTTGGTACGGAACTGTAACCACGAAATGTGTTGGGTACATTTTTTCAGATTTTTTTTTTCAGCAACCAAAGGAGCAGCATAGACAAACTGCAACAAAACTAAAGACAACAAGACGCTCAGGCAGATCGAGAAGCGATCGACCTTGAACCTACAAGAAGCAATCAAGCAACCAATGCAAAGCCACCCGGTGGTGACATGATTGAACATTTGAAGGGAACGAAATTGCTGACCAATGTTTTTCGGCCAAAACTCTGTTGAATACACGGAACCAGGCATGCCTATCCTGAGTTGGCCTGATGAAAAACGACACACATCACACTCGTATATAAATGCTGCGACATGCTCATCAGAGCAGATGAAAAACCGTCCATGTGCTACTGTTGGAGATTTTGATGTACTACTACTGTACTACTATGAGAGGACGATGCAGAGTGTGGTGTGCTTGTCACTGGTTCATTCGACCAACTGGCCGGCCAATGCAATAGCCAATCTTTCTTTTGGTTGGACCGTCGTGACGATCTTCGCCCTGTTCATTTGATCTATCAACGCTTATCAGCAAACAATTCAGCCATTTTTCTCTTACAAGTTACAACAAATGAATAGTAGCGAAAATCAGCAAGAAACGACCACACGAGCAGGACGCTTGTTTCCCTCTGAAAATCATCACATGAGACTACGAAGTAGCAAAGATGAGATCAAGTAGGCTATAGCTTCAGTCACAAAAAAAAAAAAAGTAGGCTATAGCTTCAACTCTGGCTGAGTGAAAGGGTTTCCTGGAATGGAAGGACTGAATCATGATGATTTTTTTTCAGGCTTGCAGCCAAGTACTGGTCGCACCAAGTTTCGGGCTCCAGAGGCGGAGAATAGAATTCATTTGACGAGGTTTTGGATCTGTCGCGTCGATGATTTTGCACAGGACGCTTGGCAAATGGCAAGAACTAGTGTACTACTCTCTCGGTCTATAGAATAATGTATTTCTTTTTTCAAGGAGTCAAACAATTAAAACTTTGACTAAATTTACATAGAAAAGTACTAAAACATTCATGATACAAAATTTATACTATTAGATTAGTTAACAATATATTTTATAATAACTCTATTTGAAGACATAATTACTAACTACTAAAAAAACTAGTCCAATTTGAAATAGTTTAATTGATAAGGATCGGATCACATATAGTTGTATTCTTTTATTGACCGAGAGAGTACTAGATATCAAAGTTGCGCTAACATATCCAATATAATATTCAAACGAAATTAGATATTAGTGAATCCTTTTTTTTTTTTTTTGAAACGATAGTGAGTCCTATCTTGATCTCTACTACCGTTATGCCGATCTAATGTAAATGCTTATTATGCAGTTAGATGCCCTTTCCTTCTACAATCTGCAATAGTACACCTTGGCCCATGCTGAAGAAGTCTGCAATTTCTATCAGTGTGACCACATCTATCAGTGTGACCACATCACGTTATTTACTGACTCAGATACGCATTTGTGACTCAACAAAGACCCTGTAACCGAACAATAAATAGCATGTTGCTCACACCTCACAATTGTTTGTTCAATAATGTACAACAGTCCAAACTG
Organism: Themeda triandra; assembly: GCA_018135685.1. NCBI lineage: Eukaryota > Viridiplantae > Streptophyta > Magnoliopsida > Poales > Poaceae > Themeda > Themeda triandra. The sequence goes on along the minus strand of JAENPR010000119.1, from coordinate 380,470 downwards.
TTTTTTGACATCATGCAAATGCAAAATCTATTTTGCTGCTATTTTTTACACACTTCTAAATAGGGCATCTAAAGCGCCTTATTTATAGCTTCTCCATAGAGTCCAACAGTACAGTACAATATTGCCAATTCTTCTGATATGTCGCTCATGACGCTACAGCTCCGATAGCCACAAAAATACATTTAGCAACGTTAATCCTAACCGAGACAACTATTCGTTAATCCTAACCAAGACCAGTATTAATCTATGCTTTTCCAACGCATCCTTTATGTAACAAACAATGTCATGAACAAGGATACCCCCTGCCTACCCTGGATGGCCAGATGAGGATGGAGGACAGATGTCAGTGACCATCTACCTGCAGATGGGCCCAAGCCCAGCCAACATCGTCTTGCGATGCCCAAGCCCAATACAGCCTAGTACAGCCTGGTGTAAGTGGATACAAAAGGGGATTGGTGGAGTCCAGTGGAACATCAACCAAATTATCAGAACAATTATCTTTACTTTACCTGTACTTAGTTTACTGTTCATCTTCCCCACTCTTCCTTCCTCCTCTTGTACCCAGAATCCGGCTCCTTCTAGATACTGATTCAGCAGCCTAGGGTTGGGGTTGCTAACATTGGTACCAGCTCCTATCCGATTCTCGGCACCATGGATCCCTCCCTTGAGCTTGCCTTCTGCGAGATCCTGAGGAAGCTCGACGAGCTCAAAGCTCGGATGGAGCGTTGCTGGTCTGCGCCGGAGCAGCGGGGCGCCGCCATCGAGTTCTCCATCGGCGACCTCAAGCAGCCCGGCACGACAGAGCTCGTTGCGGCTGACAACTGGGGAGGGTTGTTCGAACCCGCTCCCGTCCCAGAGGAACGCGTCCTCGAATCGGCCGCATCCGACTCATCCTCGCCTCCACCGGAAAAGGAACAACACACCCTCGACAGTCACATCGTGGCCGACAACTGGGGCAGAGAGTTCGAGGAGATCCCTCTCGATTCTGCCTCCTCCGACTCCGGCGACCTCCCCGTTGTCGCTGCGGCCACCGAGTATCTTGAAGGTTGCTGAATCAGTATCTAGAAGGCTCTAGAAGGAGCCGGATTCTGGGTTCAGGAGGAGGAAGGAAGAGTGGGGAAGATGAACAGTAAACTAAGTACAGGTAAAGTAAAGATAATTGTTCTGATAATTTGGTTGATATCCCTCTGGACTCCACCGATCCCCTTTTGTATCCACTTGCACCAAGCTATATTGGGTTGTATTAGGCTTGGGCATCGCGAGGTGGTGCGGGCTGGGCTTGGGCCCATCTGCAGGTAGATTGTCACTAACAACACAGTGTCATGAGGATGGACAAAACTCCCCCTTCTCGTAACTGAACCCCCTAGAAGCTACGGAAGGGATGGCTTGGGCTTACTCTCTGGACACTCTTAGAACCTACTCCTTCTGTCACCAATTGAATTTCGTTTGGGCCTCCTCCTAGTACATGAAGGACTCACTGAATCTGGACACACTTGACATCTATCTACATAAAAGTTGTTGTGAATCTAGACAATGATAACCATAGCTTGGACAGTCATAACCATGACTACTAGAACGACTAATAAATAGTGACAGGGAAAGTACACCCCAACAACCTCCGGTTTATAGCTTATAAGAGTAAACATTGAGCCCCCACCGGTATGGAACGGTAGGGCATGCCACCGGTATGGAACGGTAGGGCATGTCGGTTGAACCACAAATCCTTAATATCTAAGCCCTAACCAATCTGAAACCATAGACAACTACAAATTCACTGGTTAACAATCTGAAACGTCAACACTTGCAAAAATAAATGTCTTTATATAATTTTCTGATTGGAATGAGTTTAGTACTTAATGGATTAACTGCGAGGAAGTAGAAAGAGGCAACCATTTAATATGGTTTCAGACATTTTCGTGAGCGGCCAAAAAGGACATCCTGACCCCCACAGGGCCTCAGGTGACTTTTTGTGTGCGTGGGCGGCGCTGTTGGACAATGCAAAAAGGACATTTTCGTGGCAATACGCAAGCTGTGTTGGCACCTTTCAGCGAGGATATAAAATAAACAAACTCGTGAGTCAGATGATTAGTTGCACCGAATCTCTGATTGGCAGCAAGCTAGCTAGATGACAGATTGCAGATACACAGATGCCCAATAAGATGAATGATGAATATAGACAACAATCACCAGTCCAAGCAGCATATGCGTGCATGACACCTACAAGACTGCGGATCATGTCGATTAAATATAAAAGCAGCCTGCGACACTGCGATCCCGGATCGGATCTAAGATCTGGGTTTTGCCACGGCACGATCCGAACAAAAACAAAATATCATTGCCTTTGTTAATTAACTGGGAATTTACGACAGTGTGGATGTCCGAGATCCGACAGTACTACAAGTTTTTAATTTGACTGGTACATAAATGAAATATTATCTACTATCTAGTCGTTAATTAATATAATCACCAGCCCACCGTGGGGTGTGACACGATCCACGATGCTGCCGCGTGCACGAGACAATGCCGCTTGAGTCGGTCCAGCGCGTAATGATCAGCTGCAGCAACCAGGTGCTGCATCATCGCAATGAGAGAGTCGGAGTCCCCATTGGCTTTTACTAGATCGATGGCATCCCATCCCTGCTGCGTCTGCCAAGGAGCTACGTTTCGAAGACCGGCTAACGGCCGGGCAGCTAGCACGGCACGCGCGCGGTCAGCAGGGAAGGCCTCTCCGCTGACGAGGAACGTTAGGTACACCGGCCCCGACACGCGCGGTGCGGTCCAACACGCGGCCAAGATGGAGATGCATGTCAGACCTCAGACGGCGGCAGCACCGGCCCTAGCACCAGCACGTCGTCGTCCAAAGCAATATGACGCCGCGCACACATGAACGTGGACCATGCAACGACGACATCTCATCATGTCGTGATACACGACGGGGAAGACGGCTACCGAGGAAAAGAGAGCCCCGCCGGACCACGAAGAACGTGGAGACGTGCCAGACAAGTCACACAAAAAAGTTAATGTGAAGACATGCCACCAAAGTACGTGGAGACACAAGAAAAAAACGTTCTTTTATTTATGGAACGGAGGGAGTACGTGGAGACACAAGAAAAAAAATAAAGTAGAGTACGTGGAGACGTGCCCCCCAGCACGTGCGTGCTTAGCGGCAAAACTGTGCACGGCTGCCGAAGCTGAGGCGTTCGTTTTAGGCTTTTAGCGCTGCAAATAGGACGGCACGTACGGCTGCCAGTCCGGCCGGCTGCTTTGCGCCGTGAGACCGGCATTCCAAAACCGATTGTAGATCTATGATACATTTTTAAAAGTTTAGGGGTTTTAAAGCGAGTTTTGCAAGTATATGGATCTATTTTGATAATGCGAGGCAAGTTGCTCCCCAATAAATTTCATTCTAAACAAGATACTGTAAGATTCTCATCAGAAACGTATCGTTCCAGAATAAACTATTACCTTCATCGATGTTGTATATTTTGGTCACTAAGATAGGAACAGTAGTTTGTATTGATCTATTTGATAATGTGAGACAAGTTGACCCCTTCAGTCTAAACAAGATATTGCAAGATTCTCATCAGAAATGTATTGTTTCAGAATAAATGATACCTTCATAGAATTTGTTAGGTCAAGTGTCACCTCACCAAGATGACGTTGTATATTTTAGTCACTAACATAGGCATACTTTGTACTGTTTGGCATGTCCATGCATGTACAATGGTAAAATATGTAGTGGAAATCACCTACTAGGCGAGACCATGGAAATTATTTCAAAAACATATTTTAGTTGTTAATTTTTTTGAAACTTGGTTAGTGCATACAAATCTGTACACACACACAAAAAAGTTGAGATATAAATTTAGATGGCAAAAAATCATAAGAAAATGAAAAATATGAGGTTCCTGTACACTAAATAAATGAAACCAAGGAGTTTGGTCTCTTAGTGCACATGAACCTAAAATTTGAACATACTTGTACAAAATTTTCAAGTGCGAGATTGAATTCCAGCTTTTGCATGTGACTACATATGTTTATGCACTATGAATGTGCCAAGATTCAAAATTCTTGAACAACTAAAACTAGTTTCCATATTCCTACCGCACAATAATTGACTGCCAGTTAGAATAACTAAACTCCAATAATTTAGTTCGTTTGCTTTGGAGTGCATATCCATGTCGATCTTAGCTATATATATAAGAGCATTTAAAATCACAATAATTCAAGCACGATTTTCCTTTTTAAAAAAAGAATTCAAGCACACTAGTTGAAATCTTAACTAGACAGGATCAGACACAGATAAACGAGCCTTTTAAAAAAATATAAAAATAAAAAGCCACGAGCATTCCATATGCCCCAACGTCTCAGCTTTCATTACGCACGCTAATCCGCTCGATCCTGAGTATTCAGAAAAGTATGCCACTACTCGAAACTTGAAATTCTCCGACGGTTTCAAATTACCTTGACGGTTATTGTATAAACCGTCGAAGTAAGTAGATTTATTTTGGTGGTTTCTTGAAAGCACACGGGAAAATTAATTAATCATCATCAGGTAAATGGGATTACTTTGACAGTTTCGATAAAACACATGAAAATTAAATAACCGTCGAGAAAATTCTAATTAATCTGTGAGTGCACATAACCGTCAAGGAAATCATATAAAACCGTGAGGGTAAATAGAATTTTTCTTGATGGTTTTATATTTTTTTGATGGTTATTAAATAAACCGTCAGGGTTCAATCCGAATCGATGCTATGGATAAGGACGTATTTCAGTCTCTATCAGCGGGTTTGTTGAAGTGAAACTTGCTAGTTACTATCCCTTTGTATGAAATTTTTAGACATTTCCTAACATGTTGTTTTTGCTACGTGCTGACATAATATTTGAGCACTCCCTCCGTCCCTAAATAAATGTCGTCGTGGGTTTCTGTGCCACAAGTTTGACTCAATTTATAGAAAATATGTGTAACATTTTTATCTCTAAATAAATTTGTTAGGAATCTAGACAAAAATATTTTTTCGACGATACTAATTACTTAGCATAAATATTTATATATTTTAATATATAATTGTCGGTAGTTGTTTCTTGGGAAGCGAGAACGGCACTTATTTAGGGACAGAGGGAGTATATAGAAAACAAACTATGTGTATCTCAAAAAAAAAAACTAAATGACCTTATAAGGACAGGGGGTTACTAGTTTTCTAACTCACTGGAGAAATAGAGGGAGTTTGGTTTCTAGCTTATTACTGATGGATCGCCTTACCATAAAGCAATAGTGGTACCAAGGTGATCGGCCAACTAGGAATAACATCTATAGCTTAGGGTAATGTTAAAGTACGGATATACTCCCTCCATATACCTATAAAACATGTTATCTAGGATATGATTGTGCTTACTGAGGAATCATTAATTAGAGGATACTTTTTTTCTGTCTACCCTATTAGATAGAGTTGCGGGTGCATTCTATATAGAAAAGTTTCCTAGTTCAGACGGATAGTTCATCGAGGTGTTGGCCTTGAGGTCCCGGGTTCGATACCTAGATGGATTGGCACAGGCAGCATGGTTGAAGCGAAGCGGTCGAGCTACAAGCTGCGAGCATGCGCCGATCGTGGTTGGTGGTTGAGCCAGCAGCCAAAAACAATTAATTAGGGGCGACATGCTTTATGAAAACTGAGTTATGACCTAGGACGATACTACCTCCATCCCGATATATTTGTCGCTAGAGAATCCTCAATGTGAGGGAGCATGGAAACCAAACGACAAATAAATATGTACAGAGGGAGTATGTTTTCTGGGTATGAAAAGAGTATATAGGCAAGAATAGACTAACAATGGATGATCCTACTCACCTACTCGTGTATATATATCGTTTTTATATTCAGAGCATGATCCACGAGTTAGGTTTTGACAAGTAGCTAGGAGTACATACATGACAAACGACGGATCATATCGGACGGGAGAGCCAAATTAATGAATCCTTAAATTTTTGGCGCATCGTGTCAGCATAGCTCTCAACGGTACTGTATCCGTTGTCAGCACTAAATTCTAGTACCACCCGGCCAATCATTTCCTACCTACGGAGTACGGAGTACTCCCTCACGTCCCAGACACGGCTAGCTCTGCACGCCAAAGAAATACAGATACGGCTCCTCTTCCGTCTGACTCCCTAGCAGCCGTCTGACTCCCTAGCAGCCAGATCCAGCTCTGCCGCCGCTTACGTGCCACGTCTAGCAGCACGAGCCACGGGGGCCAGGCAGCAGCTAAGCCGCGAGGACAACAACCCCGCACACGTCCGCACCCGGCGTCTGTCTGTGGTTGTTCCCCCATGGAATGCAAAAGATCAAAGGAATACTAGTGCAAATCTTTGGTTCCGCGCGGCTGAAAGTGACAGCGGACGAGTCCGAGTTTTGCAGCGCATTGCAGTCCACTGGATACCTGTCTGGCTTGCAGTGGCACCCTACATGCGTAATATAGCGCGCAAGCCAACGGCAGTGAGAGCCAATCAAGCTACTGCCTCGTCTCCCTCCCGGCCAGTGGCGAACCCATGAATTGGTGAAGACTAGGGTGAACTCTTTAGCAGCCAAAATCCTAAAGCTACAGAATAGTTCACGAGACCATATACTCTCTCCGTCCTAAAAAGAGTGTCGTTTTTTACTTCCAGACATCGTGTTTGACCACTTCATATTATTCAATTTTTTAAGTATATTATAAAATAAATAAATCAGTATTAAAGTATATCTAATGATAATTAAGTCACAAAAAATAAATAATATTTATAAAACTTTTTTGAATAAGACGGAGAATCAAACATGATATATGAAAAATCTAAAATGACACTCTTTTTGGGACGGAGGCAGTATATATGTATGTATGTCACAGAAAACAATTATTCACAAGCAAAGTTTGCAATGGAGAGAAGTTTTTCCTGAGTTCATATATATAATTAATAGTACCATACAATACAATACAGATGAAATATCAAAGAAAACTAAAAAATAAATACCTATTGTCTAGTGCATATCATGGGCCATGAGTAGGGCAGCTGCCTGGGCTGCCCTACGGTTCGGTCCGCCCTCCCGGCCTTGTCCGCCCAGGAATAGGTTGGAGAAGGCCTTGGCCTCTCGTTGCCGGGCGTGCTACATGTCAGCGACCGCAATGGCCGACAACGGCGATCCGGCCATGGCCGTTCTTGGTATTTTGTTTACCACAAAATACGTACTTTTTAGCACCATTAACTATTACCTATGCTTTTCCATTGCCGTCCTCATTATTTAATAAATGATGTCATGAACAAATGAATAGTTATTGAACTGTTCATTGTTGAATGTTGATTGGAGGCAATCCAACCTAGGAACTAGGATGGTTTTTATGGGCAATAATTAGCGGAGTGCCAACTAAGCGAGAGAGAGAGAGAGAGAGAGAGAGAGAGAGAGAGAGAGAGAGAGAGAGAATTGTTTGTTATAGTATAAGGACAGTCTCAAATTGGGGGGGGGGGGGGGGGGGGGGTTATGCCATTATTTCCAAGACTCCTCTATGTTGAAAACAGTGGAGACAAATTTCATCTCCATAAAACTTATTTCATCCCACGAAACTTATCTCTCTTCATTAACACTATGCCACATCAACTTATTTAATATCCATGAAATCCCTATTGAGATAAGAAATAATATCTACATAGAAGCCAAGATATGAAGAGATGTGGTAGACAAATGATAGGAGAGAAGACACCTGATCGGATAAAAAATAATTTTGAAGAAACCATCAATTTGGAATATGATTTTTATGTGTTGTGTCTACATGACTTGTTAAGTATATAAACCATCTCATAGTTTATAGGTTGGCACTATCTTGAATATGAATGTTGATCATTGCCATGAATATATTGATTCATATAACAAACGTTAAGTATTAGACCTAGACATGTTATTCTAGAGCTCTATCAATGTTTTTGAGTATTTGTTATCATAAAATTTCATTAGGTACAAATTTCCATGCATAACTAATTAAGAATTCCCAGGTTTTCTATAAATTACTAAATGAAATAACTTATATATCACAATATAGCTTTTTAAAGCTCTTGAAGAGAGCCCCTCTAAATCTCTTAGGTGTTATTTATTGAAACCATACTGGCGAATATCTAGTCAAGGGGCTACCCTCTTTTCGTGGATATCCATGCCCTGACTTCATAATACTCGGGTATAATCGAATCCCTGGACTGTCGAGCTCTTGCATGGAGCTCGGCAGGAAGGGAGAGCACGGCTTGAGGGAAGTATATGATAGGGATAAGGCCCATGTCGTAGCCCCATTGATAGGAAAAAAAGGAAGGCGCCAAGATGGATGCCGTCCCACCTGTCAGTAGGGATGTCTGAGTTCCCCTATGAAGCTCAGCCCAAATATGCCTTCTCCTCGAAGGGTCAAAAAGCAACCATACGGGACTATGAAAGAACAGGGGAGGGTGTCCTCCGTAGGTAGTTACTGTACCAAATTGTGGATAGGGACATGCCATCTCTGCCTATGTAACATAGTTGATGCCATGATCGGTCGACGAATGCCAAGGATGGAGCTATACGATCTCCATGATTTTCGTCACAAATATTGGGATGATGGCCCCTTGCCAACCCTAGCTGAATGAGGATGGAGGTCAGCAAAGCATGCTGAGGATGGACCAAAACTCTCTCTCTCTCTCTCTCTCTGTAATCGGACCCCCACCTCCACCCCAAGCTACGTATATAAATTAAGGAAGGTATGAGCTTACTCTCGCTCTCGGGACACTCTTAGAACCTAGGCTTCAACACTCTTCAACCTCCGTTTTATAACTTCTACTATAAAATTTAGCCCCCATCAATACTAAATGTAGAGCATGTCGTCTGAACCACAAATTCTGAATCTCTAAGCACAAGCCATGTGAATCCATACTCTCTCTGTACCAGAATTAATGACGTTTTAGCCTTTGTATGGAACGTCCAGGTTCAGTGGCCAGCAGATGGATCCAGACAAGACTGCGTCCACGTTCACACAATTCTGAATGCATGACATTGAAGTCCAGAATGACTTTAATTGTGGGACGGAGGTAGTAGGTGTTTACAAATTCACTGGTTAATGCTATGAAACGTCAAATGTCGACACTTACCAAAAAAAAGAGAGTATATATTTATATAATTTTCTGACTGGAATGAGTTGAGCACTTAACGGATTATTAATTGCTAGGAAGAGGAAGAAGACAACCATTAATATACCAGGTTTTCAGACAAAAAAATGTCCTTTTTGCATTGCATATTATAATGTCAGATGTTGGCACCTTCCGACAAGGAGAAAATAAACAAACTCGTGAGTCAGATGATTAGTTTGCACCGAATCTCTGATTGGGAACTAGCTAGCTAGATAACAAACTGCAGATACACAGGTGCCCAGCAAGATGAATGAATATAGACAACAATCACTAGTGCAAGCAGCATATGCGTGCATGACACCTACAAGACACGTACAGCAGATCATGTCGCTTCTCAAGAACAAATAAATATATAAAAAACAGCCCACGCCGCTGCGATTCCGGGTTAGATCTAAGATCTGGGTTTGCCACGACACGATCCGAACAAAACCAAGATATCATTGCCTTTGTTTATTAAGGTCACTTACAATGCAAACTCTACCGCAGACTCGTAGAGTCTAAAACTATTTATTATCTTTTTATTTATGATATTTTGTTAATGAGGCGGTATATATATTGAAGAGAGAGAAAAAAACCAAAAGACTCCAAATTCATCATTTTCATTGTAATAAATAGTTTTAGACTCTATGATATAGTTTTGTATTGTGAGTGTCCTAAACTGTGAATTTGTGACATTGATGTCTGATTCGACAGTAAAAGATTTAATGAATAGCCCACCGTGGCGATCAGGGTGTGCCACGACCACAGTTCACGACGCTTCCGTGTGCATGAGACATATGCCAGGCTAGTCTCAGAGAATGTTTTATCAGAGTTTTATTTGTATGTAACATTTTAGATGATGTGCTATTGTATTTAAAAAGAGGGAAGAAATAAGCGTCATGAGAATGAAAACTTTCTTCGCATATATGAAACTATAGAATGAAATTCTCTATCAAGAGTATGGTTGTTATCCGTGTTTCATTTCCTTCTACATGATGTGGCAGTCATGAAAATAATGCTATAAAATTCTCCACTAAGACTGACCTTAACATTGCTTTCTTGTGCCGGTCCAGCATGTAATGATGATCAGCCGCAGCTTTCCTAAAAATTACTGTAAAATAAAAAATTGATCAGCCGCGGCAACCAGATGCTGCATCATCGCAACGAGAGGCGGAGTTCCCCAAGCTCATCTGCATCCGCAGGCAAAGAATTAGTGTACATGTACTGATACATACTCCTCTGCCGCTGGCAACGAGCTGCGCTTTGAAGACTGGCGACCCGGCAGCGAGCACGGCACGGCAAGCAGGAAGGTTTCGCCGCGTCGACGAGGAACGTCTCATCGGTTTGGATGCCCCCTTCCAAACACTGCGGTCCAACAAAGCGACCGAGATGGAGATGACGACGCCGCACATGAACGTGGACCATGCATGCATGCAACGACATCTGGACGAAGTAGACCTACGGCCACCGAGGAAAAGAGCCCCGGGCAATCAAGTACGTGGAGACGTGCCACCAAAGTACGTCGGCGGCGCAACTGCACGGCTGCCGAAGCTGAGGCGTGAGCGCTCCAAATAGGATGGAATTCGAAGTCCAGTCGCCGCTGAAAGCCAAGCCTGAGCCATGGACGCGATAAATTGAGACGGCGAGTAATACAACCCGTCTGAATAATCTCTATTTCAGACGGTTTCTGTCAGCCGTTTGTATAGTGCGTCTCATTTTTGATGCTCTGTACTAGTGCCATGGGCGGGGTGACCAAGCGAGCAAGGAGCAACTCGTGCATCCGATCCAGCCATCCGTTTCTGGTAAGCCTCGCTCGGCCACGTGTGCGTACGTGCGAGTATAGCCGCGGGCGTCCAACAGTGTCGAAGGTTGCAGAGCTTGCCATCTGGTCCTGTGCGGGTGCATGCAGGGGCCGGGCTGGCAAGGTGCGCAGGGCAGCTGACGAGCAGGGGGGCGCAAGCTGCGTGGGGCTTGCACGGACTGAAAACGGTGGCAGCCACGCGTACGAAACCGGCATTCAAAAACCGATTTTGCACCTATCGTACATTTAACAAGTTTAGAGGTTTTAAAATGGGTTCTAGAAGTACACTGACCTATTTGATAATGCAAGACAAGTTCAAGGATCCCCAATGATTTTCATTCTAAACTAGATATTGCAAGATTGAATTTCATTCTAAACTAGATATTGCAAGATTCTCATCACACATGTATCGCTTTAGAATAAATTATACTATAGAATTTGTTAGGCAAGTGCCACCTTGGTGGAAAAGTCAACTGATTTCGGCTGATTCAACAGTGTTTTGTGGAAGAATAAGCTGAAAATAAGATAAGAAAGTGGTTTCCACCACATATTTCTACCATTGTACATGCATGGAAGTGCAAAACAATACATACTATTGTTCTTTTGGCCCTGTTTAGCTGGTGGATAAGCCGGTAGATTTCGGCTGATTCAATAATATTTTGTGAGAGGAAACAAGTCGAAATGTGCTAGCTTATCCACCAGCTGAACAGGGCCAAAAGAACAATAGTCTTTTGCACTTCAATACATGTACAATGGTAAAAATATGTGGTGGAAACCACTTCCTTGGTGAAAACATAAAAATTAACATCAAAAACATATTTTAGTCATTCATTTTTTTTGAAACTTGGTTAGTGCATACAAATATGTACACTCATATGGAAAAGTTGAGATATAAATTTAGACGACAAAACATCATACGAAAATGAAAAAATATGAGGTTCATGCACACTAACAGATAAAACCTAGGATTTTTGTCTTCTAATGCATAAAAAACCTTAAAAATTAACATTTTTGTACGGAATTTTCAAGTGTGAGTTTGAATTACAGCTTTTTTGCGTGTGAGAATACATGTGTATGCACTACGAATGTGCCAAGATTCAAAATTCTTGAACAAGTGAAATTAGTTTCCATATTTGTAGTAAAGTGCACAATTGACTGCTAGTTTGAATAACTAAACTCCGAGGCAAACGAACTAAATCTACGTTGGCAAAAGGGTTAGCAAAAGTGCATGCATGTCGATCGGAGGTATATATAAGCGCCTTAAAAAGTCACACGAGTTCATGCACGAGCAGCTGATTTTTTTTTAAAACTACGACCAGCTGAATTTTTAATCACACAAGATCAGACACAAACGAGTGTTAATGTTAAAAAAAAAAAGTCACGAGCATTCCATGTGCCTCATATTGTTCAAAGAAAAATACGCCCTGGCGACCCACCTATACTGAATGCCTCTGACCAGGGTGGTTACGAAGCTTCGTTATACTTCTTTTTTTTTTCAGTGGAATGACAGGAACACAGCTTTAAACAACTGTATTGTTTTAGAATAAATTATACCTTCATAGAATTTATTAGGTCAAGTGTCACCTTACAGACGACGTTGTATATTTTGGTCATTAACATAGGCACTGTAGTTTGTACTGTTTGGCGTGTCCAAGCATGTACAATGGTAAAATATATGGTGGAAACCACCTACTAGGTGAGAGCATTGAAATCATTTCAAAAAACATATTTTAGTCGTTTTTTCGAAACTTGGTTAGTGTATACAAATCTGTACACTCACACCAAAAAAAAAAGTTGAGATATAAATTTAGACAACAAAAAATCATAAGAAAATGAAAAATATGAGGTTCATGTACACTAAAAGATGGAAGCTAGGAGTTTGGCCTTTTTGTGCACATGAACCTAAAATTTGACGTATTTGTATGAAATTTTCAAGTGAGTTTGAATTCTATTGAGTACATATGTGTATGCACTATGAATATGCCAAGATTCAAAATCCTTGAACAACTAAAATTAGTTTCCATATTCCTAACTAGCTAGTAAGTGCACAATTAACTGCCAGTTCGAATATAAACTCCAAAGCAAACGAACTAAATCTACGTTGGTAAAATTGTTTCTTTTATAACTACGTTCGTAAAATGGTTAGCAAAGTGCATATCCATGTCGATTGTAGCTATATATAAGATCCTAAAAAATCACAAGAATTCAAGCACGATTTTCCTCAAAACAAAGAAAGAATTCAAGCACGACCAGTTGAAATCTTAACCAGACAGGATCAAACACAAATAAACGAGCCTTTTAAAAAATAAAATAAAAAGTCACGAGCATTCCATGTGCCTCATATTATTCAAAGAAATATATACGGGTTGACGCGCCCCACGTAGTGAATGCCTCCGATCTTGGTGGTCACGAAGCTTCATTACATACTTTTGTTTTTTGTTTTTGATTTGCACTGGAATGACAGGAACACATAGTCTCAGCTTATTTAATTACGCACGCCAGATCCGCTCCTGAGTATTCAGAACGCCCGTATGCTGTTCAATCTGAATCGATGCTATGGATAAGGACGTATTTCAGTCTCTATCTCTGAACGGCCGGGGACGTGTTAGTATTTGCAATGTGTCGAATCAATTACCGAGCGTGTCTGCAGCAGGGCCGTTGTTTAAGTGAAACTTGCTAGTTACTATCCTCTGTAATTCCCAATAACTCTCCAAGCATTGTAAAATTTCTCAATTTTCAAACATTTCCTAATACGTTGTTTTTGCTACGTGCTGACATAGTAGTGAATATCTAAGTATATAGAAAACAAAACTATGTATCTAAAAAACCAAAACATCTTATTATAATTTAGAATAGGGGAGTACTAGTTTTCTAGCTCACTGAAATAGAGGGAGTATTAGTTTTCTATGGATCGCCTTACCATAAAGCAATAGTGGTACCAAGGTGATCGAGACCAACTAGGAGTAACATCTACAGCTCAGGGTAATGTTAAGGTAATTAAGGATATAGTACATAGGCAAGAATAGATTAACGATGGATCATGGATGATCCTACTCGCCTACCCTGTATATATAGAGGTGCCAATGTCAAAGCATCGTTTTTATATTGAGCGCATGATCCACGAGTTACGTTTTGACAACTAGGACTACATACTCCTACATGACAGACGACAGATCATCGGATGTGGGTGCAAATTAATGTGTCCTAAAATTTTGGCGCATCTTGTCAGCATAGCTCTGACCTACAGTACTGATATCGGTTGGCACTAAATTCTGGTGCCACACCCGGCCAATCATTTCCGACCTACGGAGTACTCCCTCACGTCCCAGATACGGCTCTTGAGCTCTGCACCAAGAAATACAGATACGGCTTCTCTTCCGATCTCTGACTCCCTAGCAGCCACAGGTCAGATCCAGCTCTGCCGCCGCTTACGTGCCACGTCATGCCATACGCATTCACTCAAATGACAAGGCCGAGACCGCTCTAGCCTCTAGCAGCACGAGGGGACAAGCAGCAGCTAAGCCGCGAGGACAACAACCCCGCACACGTCCGCACCTCGTTTCTTTGTCTCTGGTTGTTCCCCCATGGAATGGAAAAGATCAAAGGAATAACTGTGCAAATCTTTGGTTCCGCGCGGCTGAAAGTGACGGCGGACGAGTCCGAGTTTTGCAGCGGATTGCAGTCCACTGGATGGAGAGGCCAGCAACATACCTGCCTGGCTTGCAGCGGCACCCTCCATGCGTAATTCGGCGCGCAGTGCACGCCAACAACAGTGAAAAAAGCCAACTTAAAACTACTCGTAGCTACTGCCTCGTCGCCCTCCCCTCTCACTCGTCGGTCCAGGAATAGGCCGGAGAAGGAGACGCCTCGGCCTCTCGTTGCCGGGCGCGCGCGGTACATGTCACCGGCCGCAATGGCCGTTCTTGGTAAGAACAAGGAGACGGCCCAACCTTTTGATTGCTCGTGTAAATCCTTTCCTGTTTCGTTCTTGCTTCCGTGTCGCTAGCTAGATCATCGTAGTTACTGATTGGATCAATGGTTTCCCGTACTTGCTGATATGTAATTACGAGCTGCTTGTTTGCTTGGTTGCACGCATGGCGGCAGGCTGGTCGTCGTCATCTTGGATCTGCGGGGGAGAGGACGACGGCGGGCGGCTCACCGTTGCGTCCCCGTGCGTGCAGAGGACCCTCATAGACTGCGTCAATGTGGTCCTCCTCGTCGCGTACCTCTCCACGCTGGCGGCCGCCTGCGTCAGGCGGCCAGCTGCAAGCCGGAGGAGCGGCGCTCCAAGGTGGGTGCTGCTCGTCGTCTCCACGTGCTGCGTGGCGGCTGCCGTGGCGTACGGTGTCGCCGGTCTCCAGGATGCCGGCTCCGACGTCAAGGCGGCGGTTCCTTGCTTCGTCAGGGGACTGGTCTGGATCGTGCTGGTGGCGTCGCTGCACGCGCAGCCGACGAGGCCGGCCAGGGCCGTGGCCGTGCTCTGGTGGGTGCTCTCCTCGCTGCTGGTCACCGCGTACAATGCGGAGATCCTTGCCGGGGGCCACAGCCTCGGCCTCGCGGAGACGATCGCGTGGCCGGTGAGCCTCCTCCTGCTGCTCTGCGCCGTCGGCTCCCTGCTGCCGGGGAGCCACCGGGACGACGCCTCCAACGACGGCCTGTCGGAGCCTCTGATCGGCAAAGACAGGACCGTGCCAACCTCGGAACTGTACCGCGCTGGCCTGTTCGGCCAGCTTGCCTTCTCGTGGCTGAACCCTCTGCTCCGTGTCGGCCGCTCCAAGGCGCTGGACCTCGACGACATCCCGCTCATCGCCGAAGAGGACACGGCGGACCACACGTCGCGGAAGTTCTCCGAGGCCTGGAGTCGCCACGTGCGTGACAAGGCCAGGAGCCGCCGGAGAGTGGGCAGCAACAGCCTCGCCCTCGTCCTGTTCAAGTGCTTCCTCGGCGAGATACTGCTCACCGGCTTCTATGCCTTCCTGAGAACCCTGTCCATAGCAGTTGCTCCCTTGCTGCTCTTCGCGTTCGTGTGGTACAGCAACCAGGAGGAGCAGCGAGACCTCCGGGTCGGCCTGGCCCTTGTCGGCTGCCTGGTGCTCACCAAGCTCGTCGAGTCGCTGTCGCAGCGGCATTGGTTCTTTGCCTCGAGGAGGACCGGGATGCGTATCCGGTCAGCGCTGATGGCGGTCATCTTCCGGAAGCAGCTCAGGCTGTCCAGTCAGGGGAGGAACCACCACTCCACTGGTGAGATCGTCAACTACATTGCCGTCGATGCGTACCGGCTTGGCGACGCCATCAACTGGCTGCACATGGGGTGGAGCATGCCACTTATGCTGGTCTTCGCAATCGCCACCCTCTTCTGGGCTCTCAGGCTCGGTGCTCTTCCTGGTCTGGTCCCCCTAGTCATCTTCGGCTTTCTCAATGTGCCGTTCGCGAAAATGCTGCAAGGGTACCAGGCCAAGTTCATGGTTGCCCAGGACGAGAGGCTCCGGTCCACGTCGGAGATCCTTAACAGCATGAAGATCATCAAGCTGCAGTCATGGGAGGACAAGTTCCGCCAAATGATCGAGTCGCTCAGAGACGGGGAGTTCAAATGGCTGAGGGAGACCCAGATGAAGAAGGCCTATGGTGCAGTCATGTACTGGATGTCCCCGACGGTCGTCTCTGCTGTGATGTACACAGCTACGGCCATCATGGGGAGTGCTCCCCTGAATGCTAGCACACTCTTCACGGTCTTGGCCACCCTGAGGGTAATGGCTGAGCCAGTGAGGTTCCTTCCTGAGATCCTCACAATCATGATCCAGTACAAGGTGTCATTAGATCGAATTGAGAAGTTTCTTCTCGAAGACGAGATCAGAGAGGAGGATGTGAAAAGAATACCTTCAGATAACTCTGATGTCAGAGTTCAAGTCAAAGATGGAAATTTCAGCTGGAAGGCAAGCGGAGTTGATTTGTCACTGAGGAATGTTAACCTTCGCATAAATAGTGGAGAGAAGGTGGCTGTATGCGGCCCAGTTGGCTCAGGGAAATCTTCACTCCTGTATGCATTACTTGGGGAGATACCAAGAATATCAGGATCAGTAAGTGACCGGGAGCTGAATGCTTTTTTACACAATATAAAATATTTCAATCATATGTGATAATAACTGAGAATACAACAAAATTGTATTTTGCAGGTTGTGGTATTTGGTTCACTGGCATATGTTTCACAGAGCTCGTGGATACAGAGTGGGACTGTTCGTGACAATATACTCTTTGGGAAGCCTTTCAACAAGGAACTGTATGATAAGGCAATCAAATCCTGTGCTCTGGACAAGGATATCGAAAATTTTGATCATGGAGACCTCACAGAGATTGGTCAGAGAGGACTGAACATGAGTGGAGGTCAGAAGCAAAGGATTCAGCTGGCTAGAGCCGTCTACAATGATGCAGATGTTTATCTACTGGATGATCCATTCAGTGCAGTTGATGCACACACCGCAGCAGTTCTCTTTTATGTAAGCTGCAGATAAACTCCTAGATCTATATCCATAAAATGGTATGTTTTCTCCTTCATGCAGTTCTAAGGGTAATGCTCATGCAGGAATGTGTGATGACAGCACTTGCAGAGAAGACTGTGGTTCTTGTGACCCACCAGGTTGAATTTCTGACCGAAGCTGATAGAATTCTGGTAAGACTCTGAACACAATTGTTTGTGATTCTTTATATCAGATGTTCTCATTTCATAATATATAATTGTTTCAACAGGTAATGGAAGGTGGTCAAGTAAGTCAACAAGGGAAATATTCAGAGCTTCTGGGATCTGGGACAGCATTTGAGAAGCTGGTTTCTGCTCACGAGTCTTCGATCACAGCATTGGATACTAGTGCTAGCCAACAGAACCAAGTTCAAGAGCAACAAGCGTCTGATGAATACATAGCGCCAAGTGCACTGCAGGTTATAAGGCAGACCAGCGACATCGAAGTCACCGCAAAGGGCCCTTCAGCAGCAATACAGCTTACAGAAGAGGAAGAAAAGGGTATTGGCGACCTGGGATGGAAGCCATACAAAGACTACATAAATGTATCCAAGGCGGCTTTCCAATTCTCTGGCATGTGTACTTCTCAGGTGCTCTTCACGTGCTTCCAGATTGCATCCACATATTGGTTGGCAGTGGCTGTTCAGATGGATAGCGTCAGTGCTGCACTTCTTGTTGGGGCATATTCTGGACTCTCTATCTTCAGCTGCTGCTTTGCCTACTTTAGAAGCCTTTTTGCAGCTAATCTGGGTCTCAAGGCCTCCAAAGCATTCTTCGGTGGGCTAATGGATTCCGTATTCAAGGCTCCCATGTCATTTTTTGACTCGACACCAGTGGGAAGAATTTTAACAAGGGTATGAACTTTATTTTATTTTACCGTATTCTGTACAAATAATATCATAGCAGGATAGTACTAACTTTCTCAAAAAGGAGAATTTAAAATTCAAGTGCTGTCCTGTGCAGGCATCTTCGGATTTAAGCATTCTAGACTTCGACATACCTTACTCCATGGCTTTTGTGGCGACTGGCGGTATTGAGGTTGTTACCACAGTACTGGTCATGGGTACTGTAACTTGGCAAGTCTTGGTTGTAGCTATCCCAGTTACGATCACCATGATATATGTTCAGGTCAGTACACATTGCTGCAAGAAATAACTCTAGTTAGTTAATGTATCTAGCAAGTTTTTGAGCTAACACATAGTTTTCAATCAAAACATGAAGAGGTACTACGTTTCCTCAGCTAGGGAGCTAGTAAGAATCAATGGAACAACAAAAGCACCTGTAATGAACTACGCATCAGAATCAATTCTTGGTGTGGTGACGATCAGGGCATTTGCAGCAACAGAGAGGTTTATCTACAGCAACATGCAGCTCATCGACACTGATGCGACACTGTTCTTACATACCATTGCAGCACAAGAATGGGTGCTCATAAGAGTAGAAGCGCTGCAGTCCTTGACAATAATCACAGCAGCATTGTTCCTTGTTCTGGTTCCTCCAGGAGCAATTTCATCAGGTAGCCACATTACCATTATAACGATTTCTTCCTTCCCAATGGTATCTTTGGGCTGATGAAATGTTACCAATATGATCTTGTTTCAGGCTTTGCGGGACTTTGTCTCTCCTACGCTTTGACGTTGACTTCAGCACAAGTTTTCTTGACAAGGTTCTATTCGTACTTGGAAAACTACATCATCTCTGTTGAACGAATCAAGCAGTATATGCACCTCCCAGTTGAGCCACCAGCCATTATACCAGAAAATAGACCTCCAACTTCATGGCCTCAGGAGGGAAGGATAGACCTGCAAGATTTGAAGGTAAATAATAGGATGATTGTTTTCCACAGTCTCATAGAAGCTTTATGAGAAATTGACTCGTTATCTTCTACTAAATGAGCAGATAAGATACCGCCCAAATGCGCCACTTGTCCTCAAAGGAATCACTTGCACTTTTGCTGCTGGAAACAAGATTGGGGTTGTAGGGAGGACAGGAAGTGGGAAATCAACACTTATCAGCTCATTGTTCCGTCTTGTTGATCCAGCGGGTGGGAAGATACTTATTGACAAGTTGGATATTTGCTCCATTGGCCTTAAGGATCTAAGAACTAAACTAAGTATTATCCCTCAAGAACCTACACTTTTTAGGGGAACCGTGCGCACCAATTTGGATCCCCTTGGCCTGCATTCTGATGAAGAGATATGGGAGGTAAGAAAAACTGTCATGACTCCAAAACTACAACAAGCTTAAAAGTGTAAATGCAAATTCTTACAAAACACAGTTCCTAGTAAAAGCATGTTGCTTACCCCTTCTGTTACCACAAGTAGTAGAAGCTTGCCATTTTTAAAGATCTAATCATACTAAACTTATCCATATTGCTACGTGACTGTGTGAACAATAAAAGCTCATGTTTTCTGATATGCATTGCATGCAATGACCATTTCAGGCCTTGGAGAAGTGTCAACTGAAGACAGCAATCAGCAGCACCTCTGCTCTTCTTGATACAGTTGGTACGTGAATGTAGAATTATACCAATGCAATTTATATCTTATTAAAGATATACTAAACAAATTCTGTTTGTTCATGCAAAACAAAATCGTGGCAGTGAGTGATGATGGCGATAACTGGAGTGCTGGACAGCGTCAGCTCTTCTGTCTTGGCAGAGTTCTCCTACGCAGGAACAAAATTCTAGTTCTAGATGAGGCGACAGCATCCATCGACTCTGCAACAGATGCAATCCTGCAGAAAGTAATCAGGCAGCAGTTCTCAAGTTGCACGGTTATAACCATAGCTCACAGGGTACCAACTGTGACAGATAGTGACAGGGTCATGGTCCTATCCTACGGTATGTTATACAAGACAGTTTTGGTCATGTAGCATCTGTGAAAAAAGTTTAATTCATTCCTTGGACTACCAGTATGACAGATAAACTATCAATGCCTTATATTATAACATTATATGTGTAGAAGTATATCACCAAGCTTACTCTATAAGTCTATATGGATGATTCATGATGATGAATTTCCAATTTGCAGGGAAGCTTCTAGAATATGAAACACCAGCCAAGCTGTTGGAAGACAAACAATCGGCATTTGCTAAACTTGTGGCTGAGTATTGGGCTAATACCAAGCGAAATTCAACATGATCTACCATTGTTGCAGGGAATGATAAAATATATGATCAGTCCAATCAAGATATTGAAAGATTCAAGGGTTCTCAAATCAAATCTATAAGAAGACAAGGAATTCCCTCTTGATTATTTGATTGATGTGGTTACTGGAAGTAAATAACAAATCAATAGCAATTTAATTTTGGTAGTGGAAGCAATTTTTGGGGTCAGGGTCGATGGACAGAGAGAACTCCAGCTGTTTGATCGAAACTATGGTATTCAATGTAAAATGAAATGGAGGATCGACTTCTAGCATGAACAATGTCATTATTCATGTGTAAGCTTTTTTGAATAAGAAGAGAAGCGAAGTAATAAGTCGTGGATTTATTTGGCAGCCAGATGTTTTGTATGACAGTTTCTCTTGAAGAATATTGTAGCTGCAATCCCCTGCTTCTCATGGCCTACAAAATTTTCTTTCTGCACAAAGTTCTCTGGGATGTGTACAGAAACTAGATAAATATAATATCTTCAGCAGATTTATTGTGAGAGAAAAACTACTACATGTAAATTTCTAGTTTCTGTAACCAGTATGTTCATGATTGCTAAACAACGGTAAAACAATAAAAAATAAGTAATAGATCTCAAGTATAGTTTAGGTACCAGGGATACAGAGAAAAGCTTAGAAATGAAGCTACATTCCATTCAGTGGGAACTGTGCACACAGAGTATATTTCAAAAAAGGCAATTTACATTGCCAATCTGTTCCCCAGTTTACGAAAAAATGTATAAGAGCACAGAGATTACATAGACAAGGAAGTAGAATCATGAACTGATGCCCAAGAAACAATAGTTTGTAACACTAGACTTAACAAACATTCAATGTTGCAATTATTATGCCAGGCAACTAGCCAAATAACTGTATTTCTTTCTATTTGGCCGGCGAGCCTCGGCGAGCAGCCGGCCGCGCTACGTCGGCAAAAAATTTTTCGTCCTTTCCATCCGTCGGGGGACGATAGGATTTGATTTACTGCACTGTTCATGTTTGTCCAACTGTAATAAATGCTTCGCCAACCTTATCCCCTTCCCCGTTACTCCACGGTAAAAAAAAAAAAAAAAAAAGGGCCCGGCCTTTTCTTCTCCCGTCTCGCCCGATCCGGGCGGAGCGGACGGCCGCCGCGACGCCGCGCGCCGCGGCGCCTCCGTCTCCCTCTCCGCCTCCCGGTCCGGCTCCTTGGCTCCTGCTCCCTTGATCTCCGTCATGGCCGTGGCGGCGCAAGGCGGACGGTCGGGCCGCGGGCGGGCCGACGCCTCCGCCTCCTCTCCGGCTCCGGTCCGGCTCCTCCGCTTCCGCTCCCTCGATCTCCGTCCCGGCCGATGTGGCGGCGCAACCGGACGGTCGGGACGCCGCTAGGACGGTGCCGTGTGCGGTGTGCCGGTGCCTCCGCGTCCGCCGTTCCCGCTCGCGCTCCCACTCTTCCGCGTGATTTAGTCCGTCCGCTCCTTGGTTTGCTCTCTCTGTCACACTCTCCCTCTCCCTCCTTACTATATGCAGTGAATCTGCCATGCGCCGTGTTGTGGCCTCACGATTTGGAGCCCCTCCAATTCGGCTAGGTTTCAGATGGATCTTGCGATTTGGAAGCAACCAGGTCACGGTCAATTTGTCCTTTTATTTACCCCATCAATTTGGCTACGTTTCGGCTGGATCTTGAGACAACCTAGGTGTTGTCATACATATCTGAGGACATGACCGTGTCAATGACATTTGTTTGATTTCTTAGTACACTGCAATGCTCATAATTTTGTGGCACATATATTGGAGAACATCACCATATGCCAATGATATTTGTTTCCTCGGTGCATTGCGGTGCTTGATGATTTTGGTCATGTCCAATGATGAGTGCAGAGTACAGACTGCTAGATTAATTTGAGGGAATAGGGTGTTGCTGTGATGATTACACACCTCTTTCTTTTCCTACATGACTGAGGTAGTGCACATGAGCTATGATGATTTTTTCCTTTCGCAGCTATTTATGTGATCATAAGGCAGTGATCATGAGGAATTTAGCGGAACAAGGACGAAAGGTTTCCCCACCAAGGAACCCGTTGACGGTAGCAAAACTTTTTTTGTCCTTTGGATCCAGCTCTGGACGTTCCTTTGTTGGCTCGTTTTTTTTGGCCTAATCTGATCATTGCCTTTGGTTTTGAGCCTATCCTTCCTTATGATCATTTCCTATGATGTTAATAGCATACAACTGTGCAATACGACCTTCTTATTGCTCGTGAAGTCATACAGGTATTCTTCTTTCCTTGTCTCTTATCATTGTCTATGAAGTCAGGTTGCACACTTTTTCGTTCTGAGCACACCCTATTCCCGAGAGATAGCATTGTCAGTCGCTTTGCTTGTATCGCTTGGTTTTGCCTTTTGGGTGAGTCAAATGGAGGTTTTAACTTTTTTAAATAAATAATTGTAGTGGAAGGTTTCCCAAAGGTGAAGTGAGAATCATGAATAATAAATTTCTGTACTAAATATTCTAATGGTCTAATTGATTTTTTTTTCCCTTCGAGAGGATGTTGTGTGCTCTCTTTTATTTGTCTTCATCCAGAATCCTCAGGACAGTGGACCAATAAGGAACTCGTGCGTGGTGGGAAATGCCTGCAAGCTCACACATGTTCTCATCAGCCAATGTGAGGTAGCCTAAGAGCAATATTTCTCTACATTATATGTTGTTAGCATTATCCTTTCATTTTTGGCAAACACCATTGCTGAAGAAAAGACAGTGTCATAGGCCAAGTAAATATCTACGTTTTACGTGTTCCTGTTTGAAATTCCTTTTTGTTCCGTGTATTTAATTCGTCCATTCCCAAGACAAAAAAAGGTTATAGGGTCTGTTGACAGTATGTTTTGGTGTTCATGCCATTCCATCTCAGGTTTCGTTGCTTCCCTATATTTCCTTCTTTTCCTCTTGATAAGTGTATTTCTCATTTTTTTTGTTTGCTATGCAGGGCAAAAACTTCGTAAACACAGCTACATTCCTCTCTGCAGATTGTCTTACGCTCAAAGGCCAGTGCTGCTTAAGACATCAGCTTAAGGGATACCATGCTAAAGTATCTCAAGGTTTGCAATACCCTGATCTATTTATCACTACTGCAGAAATATATGTAAAAAAGGGTCATTTCAGTTTGTAGACAATCTCACATCATTTATGGATTTTCTTCTTATTTGGCCGGCGAGGCTGGCTGGGCAGCCAGTGGCGCTACGTCGGAAAAAAAAACTTACAACGTCGATTTTCCGATCTGTGGTCCAGGTTTACCCCCCACGGTATTTACTGTAGCACTACGCGTGTCCTGCTCGGGCTGGTTGGAGGACAGTACCTTCCTCCCGTCTCCCTCGGTTTCTCTCTCCCTCATCCCCTCCCGATGCCGCGTCGCCTCCTCATCTCCTCCGTTGTCCTCCCTCTCTCTCCGCTTCCTCTCCCTCCTGGTGAGGAGGACAGGGCCAAGGCGGCAGCAGTCCTCGGCGCGGTGGCGGCCGCCTTCCTCCTCCTCTCCCCTACGTGCCATGGCCGCCGCGATGGAGACACCCACCGGGTGTTGCGCCGCGCGGCGGTGGCCGTGCCCGCTTCGGCCGCCCACCTCGCGTCGTCCCCGACCACGGGGGTGGCTTATTTGCCGACGTAGATACCTTTATCATGGTACACTTTATCATGGTGAGCTTTAAGAAGCTGTCATATTTCCTTTTTTTTTCCTATTCAGTGTAACATGAAAATTCTCTTTGCACTAGGCATTTTCTTCCTGTATGTAGCTTCAACAAGGTGAAGCTTATTGGTTGATCATGGACGCTGTAAAAAAATCTGTTAGTTCATTACCTATCTGTGCCAATTAATAGATCAAGCTCCCTCTTATCTGTTAGTGTCATCTTTTTTTTTTAAAAAAAAGAACTCTCAGATTGTTGTTCTCTCTCATTTCCATGGGGATTACCATGGTATAAAGTAGTTTTAGTTGTGACCTCACTATTATCTATTTTGTTGCGGTTCATGGGAAATGCTCTTTCAATCCGACTAATAACCGAGGTATGCATGAGTTTGAGCTTTAGCTCGATAACCTATCTGTGCCAATTAAAAGATCAAGCTTCTTCCTATTTATTGGTTTGCTCCCTTCACATTAGCTTATGATATCATGATCCAACACATCCGCTTCGTCTCACAGTTGCTTCCCATTATACTACAACAAACCTAACCGTGAGCCCTGTGATGAGAACATCGACTTGCTGGTCTTTTGGTAAGTCATATGCCTTTTCATTTATCCATTTCTATATTACAACCCTTTATACTTGATTAGGCAGCAATAGATACTCACGTATTTCCAGTCTCTTTGTTCCATTCTGTCTATACATTGAGTTATTTATATATTCATGCTACATAAATCAAGAATTCAGGAAAGCATAGTAGGCAGTGCTGATAAACTGTACGTTAGTGATTAGTCGATTGTGTTGATGCACACTGCATTCCATTTCTTTTCTGGACATCAGCTTTGTTACATAATCGGGTAATGTTTCTTGATTCCAAATATGCACGTTACTGTTTAGAATTAGTTCTACCCTCCTGATGACCCTGACGCCGACCTTGACGCCCTCCCACATATTATTTGCTAAAATATTGTGATGCATATATGTTTCATCCTTGAAACTGCAATACTTTGCTTATTAGGCAATGAATTGTTAGTCCATACTTACCTCATTAAACCTCCTCAAATGGTCAAACCAAATGGTTATTTCAGTTATGGAAATAGATGCTTTCCGCACAGTTTTAACTCTGAAATAACATTGTTGCTCCATAATTAGTTACCCAATCCTTCTACAAACAGACAGTAGCACACCAACTACTAATTTGGCAATGCCATTTTTGGATTATGCAATTTTCCCAGCCCAAACAGTTGTTCTCTACAAACAGACAGTAGCGCACCAACTACTAATTTGGCAATGCCATTTTTGTATTAGGCAATTTTCCCAGGCCAAACAATTGTTCTCGAGCATTATGGTGTCCAAAGATCAAGGTGCTTTATTTAGATGATTTACCAATACATAATCAAACTATTAATGAGCTTGAATAGCTGCCAAAGGATATCGCTGACAGCCTCCAGGTTCTTGGTCTTAGAGCCTCCAAATCGGTTTAATAAGTGTGTAGGCGATCGAGATGATTGAAAATACATTTGATTACGAAAGCAATTGCCATTCCATTCCAAGGTAGTTGGTATCATGGACAGGAAGGTACTATTTACTATTGCATAGTTATTTGTAAATTACTAGCACTCTAGCATTGCCATGGTCTGTTCGCGCACTTTTGGTGTTCATGGCTAGCGTACGACTAGATACAATATTATTATTCATAAATAAGGAAGATTGAGTTGGTTCCTTGATTTTTAGAGATTGATCTCCTAAAATCAGATGCTATTATCATAAGGCATATGAACTATGCTCATGAGTCATGACAGACATCAATATTTTTTCCATTTCGACTTCCCATCTCATGTCTGAATCTGATAGGTTTTCATCCAAGCTGCGCCAAATATAGAACTCAAATTTGATGCATAAATTATGTCAGCGGCATAAAGTTTCCCCCTCTTTGTCACTGTGCTCATTCTCATATTTGTGCCCCTTGCAGTCAGAAGCAAATGAAGGCTAGATGTTGCCACTCCAGAGAAGAAAACTTACTTTGGTCATTCCACATGGAACTGTAATCCTTTCTTATTGAGGAATCTCGAAGTTCAAAAATAGATTTTTGTTTCTCTGCAGACTCCATAAAGGTAGGGGACAGCCACTCCATTTATTTACTCAAAAAAAAAAACCTATTACTCAACTCTTTATGTCTCCGCCTTTCTATTTCTAACAAAACACCCATGCATGTGAGCACTAGCTCCAAGTAATTTAAAGGAAATTATTACGACATGCATAATCAAGAGTTTGTTGCAAAAGATGGTTCACTGGCATTGATGATCAAATGTTTCCATCGAGTTTTAAAACAATACGACAACTGTTTCTATCCATTTGAAGAGTTTATTTACTGCAATTGACCCACGATATAAGTTATACATATGGACATCTTCTGCGGAGTAGGCAAAATCTATGAACCAAATGGTCCAGTGACACTATCATGGGACAATTGGTCTTGGTCATAGATTCATATGAGAGCCAACTTATTTTGTAATAGTTCTAGCACTGATTTCTTTGTTTCAAAATACCTAGCTTTACATGTGTCCATCGTGATATCCTAATTATGTATATCATCGATGCGTGTATGTTCAGCTATTTTCTTTGTTATGACACTGTCCTATATTTTGCATTGAAAAAAGGCACTCTTCCATTCTATAATCTTACCTTATTCACTTTATCTATAATCTTACCTTATTCACTTTGTCTCTCGGATGCTCTCTCGTTTGATAATATGGTTTGGTTAAATTGCCAATGACTTGGCCATCTAATACTAATAGTTAGTGTCCTTAGTCGAGCCAAAAAAAAAAAGACTTACAGATCCACATCTATCTTGATTTGAGCCACATTTTCCCATTTTCTATTTCAACTGCTTGCAACGGCTCTTGCTATTTCTAAAATTTCCCGCCTATGTACTATCATATAATTTTAAATAGTTGTGATCTTAGATTGCTTATCAAATCTATGATCCTAACTTAAGTTCATTTTCATTAGGAGTTTATCCTAACTGTAAACCTACATGGAAAAATTACAGATACTTCCTTCATATCCCAAAAAAGCACGGCACGGTGAAACTGTATGCTCAGATTCTGGTAATTCCTTTTTGCATTCGGTCGGCATCCTCAAGTAAAGATCTGCTCACACTTCCCCAACAAACACTCCTGGATGCTCTTTCCTTCTCACTCAATCTGGTAATTATTGGTGCCCTCTATGCATGTTCATACATAGGCAGTGTATTTTCTACATTTTACCATGATCTTCTATCCTTTGTACCAAAATTTCCCCCACTTTCCTATTGTTTGTTCAAGTTCATTTGCAGATAGGGCTGATTGACTGTGTGCCCAGCTGTGCTGCGCCATTTGTCCTAAGTCCAAATGTAGTTTTAAATAATGAGGCAAGCATACAATCTGCACTTGGGTGCAGCCTAGGTTTGGTAGATTGGGCAGATTTCCAGCGCTTTGGTGCATGGTTTCGAGACTGATTTTGATGGTTTACTTCCTAAAACATGATTTGTTTGCGCTCTCCACTAATATCGTTCCTTCTTTTTGGCAGCTGACGACTACAACGAGGCCAACTCCCAACCAAAAGGTACATTATATGACATACTACAAAGGCGCGCGGCCTTGCGCAGTGCAGTATATTATCAAAGTGTTATAGCTTGTATAAATTTTATTTCATGTACGGAGTAATAACGATTATATGTAAGAAGAGTACACTTTTTTAAGCAACGTAGATAAGACAAATGCTTGGCTGTTATTTTTCGTTCAGGCATCATGGTTTGCAACAAAAAAATGTACATGAAAAGATTATAGGTGGAAATTATGTGTAGCGTGAATATATACATATGTTATTGTATGTATTCTGTTAATATATAAGCAAAATTTTTTATGAAGTATAGAATTTGGTTGATTTAGTTTCTCAAATATTATTATACAGTGTTGAAATTTGGAGCATGAGTACCTAAAAGTAAATGGTAAAAATACTTATGTGAAATAGATATAGATGGAGTAACTGAATCGTTTGTGTTGAATGTTGAAGCTGCACTAATGCGTGCGATATTATATATCTACTCCATAGTTCTAGTTGTGAGGAACAAAACAGATTTTTTTTTTATTTTAGGAATTTTGTATGATTTTACATAGATTTTGTAGCTTATAGCCGATTAAAACATGAAAGGAAAAAGGAAACTTATTAGGACATATGTTTTGCATCTAGGCCCCTGTATTTTTCTTTATTCTCAGCATGCTCTGATGTACTGTCAACAGTTGTTTATATAAGTCAAGAAGTTTGCATTGGGAACCCTGGAACCTTGACGCAACCTCCGCTGAAATGTACAGCTTCTGTGACCACTGTCTCCATGACCACTAACCTAGTTTCAAACTCCTAATCTTACAATGTCATGAAATCAATAGTATTTTGTTCCAACTATGGTTGTTATACTATATATCAGCTTATTTTTTTTGTTTGTAATACTACTTAGCTTTAATGCAGAAATTAGTAACTCTCATGTCATCGAGACTTCAAATGCTGGGTCTAAAAAATGTAAATGTTGGCCACTCAGGTTGAATTCTATTTACCACTGAAGCTAAGAG
Source organism: Themeda triandra (assembly GCA_018135685.1). Taxonomy (NCBI): domain Eukaryota; kingdom Viridiplantae; phylum Streptophyta; class Magnoliopsida; order Poales; family Poaceae; genus Themeda; species Themeda triandra. Next base: position 351,600 of record JAENPR010000119.1, on the reverse strand, counting down.
TGTCAAATAGTTAGGCTTCATCCATCTATAAAAAAACACTTTGCAATTTTGCACATATTACAACAACTTCATATACTTTTTTTATTTTAAGAAAAAGTGTATAGTTTGACCATCTCATAATGTTGGAACCAATAAGGATGTGCCTATTTGGTGCAGTGGGTTCAGTGAACATGCCATGGCCACCATAAGAGTTGTGTACGCTAACCATTTATCTGCACAGTCTTTTTCCTTCATTTATAGTCTTGCCATGACACTGTTCCTTTTTCGGTGGGGGTGGGGTGGTAGAAATGGTATTGCCAGTCTGCAAAACCAAAATTCCACTGATTAGTAATTTTGCTTTAGAACTCTGTGCGCAAAAGATAGATTATGACTTAAAGCACCTTTTACGTAATTCTGTTACCATAGTTGACTATGTTGTTTGTCTAGATGGTTATTACTTGGCATGTGGACATTTCACTGTTGCTCAAAACATAGTTAAAAAAATTCTTGTGATTTTTTGGGATATGTTTTGCCAAACAAATACATACCTAAAATATCACATAGTATAGTACAATGCCTCTTGCTGATTTCATTGCTTGACCATGGCCAGAGTTTGACACTTTGACCATTTTTTGTGGCAACTCGCAAATTGCATTAGTTTCAATGTTAACCAACACAATATATACATTGCAACTGTATAATTAGGTGTGTAGCATAGATCAATTGTTTTTGTCGTCTATTCTTCCTTTGCCTCTCTGTTAATTGTATTTCTGAAGAAAGTCTTGCATTATTGTTGTTTTGGTGGATTCTGCTCTTCTGATTCTTTTTGTAAGTTATATTTCATAGTTTCATATTTGTCTTGAGATAACTGCGACTCTGGAAGTTTAATATGAAGCCTTTAGGTTAACTTTGTTTCTGTGAACCTTTTACAGGCATGGTCTTCAGCAGAGTGTGTGCCAAGCTATGCTATAAACAGTGACACAAATATTGAACGAGAAAGTTGCTCAGCCTCTTGTGGATGTGATTTTACGCAATTCAGTAAAAGATGACAAGGTACATTATTTATTTATTTACTTTAGTTATTGTTGGTTGAAGGGATTTCCCTATCGATTTATTCATTGCCTAGGATTCCAAAAATGACGTTATTTTGGTGAGAGCCTTTTTTCACGTTTTACTTTACATTTGAATGCATGCATTTGTGGCATTATTTTCTCCTTGTGTTAACCTTGTTTTGCTCATTGGAAAAAACTAGATGCTTATCTACTTTCATAGATGACAACTCACAGCTATTTTGATATTGCCTTGACCCAGTAAAGGTTTCCGGTATAGTATTGCGTTCGCAGCTGCAGACACTAATTCCTTTTCTCCTCCCGGTGAAGTGGCCAGGTGGTGTTTCACAGTGATTCAGCCAGCAGACAGTTTTTCTACGCTCCATTTCTCATTGGGTTCACCCTTCGGCTGCACTCATTTGCGGACACAAACACTGCGAAAGTGGGACAGCCACAGTAGTTAGAAACCAAGTAGTGCACTCATTTGCTTTCCTTTTCCTTTAGCTTCCTATTCGTGTATATCATTTTCAATGTTAAACGTCATACACTATATATTTTTTACTTATTGTTCTTTATTATTTTCCAATCCATACATTCAATGTACGCGGCACTAAATTTGATTCCCTCTTGTGTATTTGTTCCGCAACTCGAATTCGCGTGCAGTGGCGCGCGCAACGGACTAGTGAACATGAGGACAGCAATGGCAGAGCCCAAGAGGGCAATGGATGGGGTCCAATGTCCTCTCCAAATTAACTGGAAAAGAAATTGTAACAACCTGAAACAAACACTGAGCCAAATATAAGCACTCCATTTATGGTGGCTGGCAACACTGATTAATCTGTCCATAATAATGCCACTGTTTTAGGGCATTTGTGTAGTCTCTTAATTAATTCTCCGTACCCATGAGTTTGAGACCACAAATTTGTTTCAGGAAATGAATAATAGAGTAGACGAAGTCTAAATGTTAAGTAACAGCAATCATGACACCAATGTCCAAAACAAATAATTTGATTAGACCCCTAACTTGCACCAGGATCCCATTAATCTACATTAAAGAAACTAGGTCCCTTGCTCCTTCAATGTGTCAGAAAAATTAAAGTGATCGGGGACCCAGGTGATCAGTCTGCTAACCAAAGTGGAGTAAACAACTGAACAAGTTCAGTTACAGAGCTCTCTGGCACATCATTTCTGCCTAGTCAACCAACCAAATTGGCATCCCTAAAATCTACCCAGCTCAGCGTCTTGCTGGACCAAACTAGAGCACACGGACCCTAGTCACAGAGCCCGGCTAGCACCATGATTCAAAATAGATCACGCGAGAGAATCGCTGAAGCCTAGTTCCTCGATTCACTATCGGACCCAACAAACCACCTGTGCAACCCGCTTCACGACTAGGGCCTTGTTTAGTTGCCAAACTTTGCATGTGCAAAGTTGGTATTTTGGTACTATAGCACAATGTAGGATTTCGTTTGTATTTGGTCAAAATTGTCCAACCATTGATTAATTAGACTCAAAACGTTCATCTCACAAAGTATAACAAAACTGTGAAATTAGTTTTTGATTTCATCTACATTTAGTACTACATATATGCGTCGACATTTTGATATGATAGAAATCTTCTTTTTGCATAGTGGAATTTGGGATAAATTTTGAAGAACTAAACAAGGCCTAGGGGACCCAAACCCCCTACGATCGCTGCAATGACACGAAAATCAGTGCCTAGAACGCGAAAGGGAACAAGTCTTCCTATCAATAATCTTCAACGGTTTAGGGATCTATATCCAACAATACATGCCGGATTAGCGGGTTCCCCATAGGAATCAAAGGGCACAAGGAAATTAGAGACGTGGGTTACCAATTTGCTTCGAACCTCCAGAATCTGGGCATACTGTGACCGCCAGAGGAGATATCCGCGGCGCGGAGAATCGCGGTAGCTGCTACGACGAGAGCAGGGCGGGCGGTGTGAGGAAATTCCGAGCTCTCCGATGCCGCGTTTTGGAGACGGTGATTGCAGTTGCAGCAGGCCAGCAAGCAGCTCAGGAAGAGATACTTCGTTGGGCCGGCCCAACTTACGGCTTTCCCTTGCTTTTTTTATTTAAAATTTTTCATATGTATAGAGGGTTTTATTTTGGAAATGTATGCTATGCAAACTAGCCTCTCGTGCAAACTATACAAACTCTAATAAAGACCATAAAAATCTAATCCGATGACTGCAAAAACTGAAGCAGAGGAGTCCTGAACAGGCTCTAAATTAAGCTTCCTTGATCCCATCCGTGAATCCTGGGATTGAACAACTGCTGCTAGCATAGTTAGCACTCTGGTGGATTGGTGGAGTACTCTGGAGTTGTTTACTGGTGCATGCTCTAGGCTGAAAATGTTGGCTCTCTGCTCTGTCTGGCCAAGCAATCTGGCCTGGTCGGGATTTCGAATCGGCACTGGAATTGTATAGTAAACTTGTTTACTGATTCATTGTGAAATTGTGATGCCATCAATCGTGCAAGGTTTTGGCCAAAATGCCTACTATTCGCTTTGCTCTGTCTTGCCCGGTACGTTTGGGATGTAGAATCGGCAATGGCATTGTAACATGTGAGAATGGGCAAAACTGAACATTGCCATTTTCGTTTTTTCGGTGAGCCTCCAAGCCACATTATAAGGACTTGACCACTCACAACATACTGTAGTAACGATGCGGTACTGTACCATGATCAAACAGTGTACTTCATTGACATCGAAGTACATGTTTTGGAAAAAAAAAAGAATCATATATTGTACAAGCTAGGCAGGAACACCAAGAAATACCACCACAGCTCAGGAACACAAGGGAAACAAATGAAGTGAACAAATCAGCACTAAACCAACAACACAATTTCCAGACTGAAACCAAAATTGGCTTGTCAAATGAAGACCGCCGCTGCAGGTTTAGAGACCCTGCCTGTCAAACTACCTAGTTCACTGAAAAGTTGCAACCTGGAAGCTGGAACAGACGTACTGTAAACTTTAGTTCTGGACCTGGATTGCAGAAAGAAGAAGCTGAACAAATCACATACTCTGACACTAAGGCATGCCTGGCGATGAGCTGAATGGCATGGAGGCGGTGGCTATAGGTGGTGGCGACGCACTGGATAGGTTACGTATCTAGAAAAGTCAGAACGATTTAAAAATTGCAACTGATAATTGTATACAAAGTACGTTGTCTTCTACTGCAGAAAAGGCCTCCATGGCTCCATGCGCGCGGCTGCAGACCTGCAGTGCAGTTGCAGCGTCAAGCGACTCAGCGCCGCTAGTCGGCAGCGGACGGTGCCAAACTCGGCGACGGCGCGCCGGCGGATCGGAGCTGCATGCCCCGCTTGTCCGCTTGCTCCCGGGCCCCGGCGGCGGGACACCGCGACGCGCGTCTGCTGACGCAGACCCACGCGCGCCTCCGTTCTCTCCTACGGGAGGGAGTATCAAGGAAGAAGACCAGATCAGCGTGTCACCCTTGCCATTTCGCGTTGGATTGGATTGGATCCCCTGGCCGGGCCGGCGGCCGCGCCTATGCCCAATCCACATCCCGGCCGGAGACGTCCAAGGAGCGCCGCCACAGCACCAGCAGGGAGCCGTGCCTCGTCGTCGTCGTCGTGGTCGTGGGCGCCTTGTGATGGCATGACAAGTGGCAGCTGCGCGTAGGGCTTTGGGAATCGGACTTCGGCGGCCACGGGGCCATCTGCGCGCCGCGCGCGGCGTTGGAAATTGGCTTTGGCTGCATGTGCGTCTCGATCACTCGAGAATACTGTAGTTTGCATGATGCACTACGAGTCAGGCTGGCACTTTTCCACCCAAAACCAAGAACCGAACCGAACCGCATCCAAGCGAATCAAAATATCAGTTTTTTCAGTTTTCAATTTCGGCTTTTGCTTTCTGCAACTTCGGTTTCAGCTTCAGTTTTGGGAGAACAAAAAAATGAGGAACCGTATAACCTACTCCCTCCGTCCCAAAAAGAGTGTTATTTTAGGTTTTTCCTCTATCATGTTTGATTCTCCGTCTTATTCAAAAAAAAGTTTTATAAATATTATTTATTTTTTATAACTTATTTATCATTAGAGATACTTTAACACTGATTTATTTATTTTATAATATACTTAAAAATTTTGAATAAGATGAAGCGGTCAAACACGATGTCTAAAAGTTAAAAACGACATTCTTTTTGGGACGGAGGGAGTAACAGACTATGCAGACTTGCTGCTCCCTAGTCGCGCGTCCACCCGACGTTCCCATTCCAGCCCACATTGTTCATGGCAGACCTCCCTCCACCCCTATCCCCACACTCGGCACTAACTTTCACTAGTATAATGCCCGTGCTAACACCACGGTTACGTCTAGAAAAATTCAATTGATGAAAGAAACACAAATTCTCAAAGTAATGAAATAAGAGCATGCATCATTGAGTGTTAAAATATATTGCTGAACGTTAGAAATAAGAATTTTGTATGATTCCCATTAAAGTCTTTCTTTTAAACAAAATATTCATCATCATAAACCCTCTGCATCAACTTCAGTTTCATTACATTGACAAACATAATGGTAATACTGAGGTAACTCTTATATCTGTCAACAAATCCACAAAATATTAACAACAATTAGATTTCAATCATACTGGGCTGCTGTTATAGTCGTGAGGTATGGCATGTGTGGTTCACGAGGCTTCATCTGCACGTGCCTCTCAGAGCTAATGGTGAGGCTGCTCTTATTGGTGGCTACGCTCGTGTTCGGCTGGGAATAAACAATATGATGACTTTCTTTCTATAGAGCAACCTTGTTCAGGTACTAACCAAGGCACAGGTACTAACCAAGGCTTCCATCATCTGATGATGAAACTTGAAACGCAGCTGAGCGCATCAATTAAAAAATGGATAAAGCATGATCAGATTTTTATAGACAACCCACACCAATATAGAATTTGTTTACAAAGGAGGTGTCAAATATAATCAAAACATCTTTCCGCCATCCAAAAAAATCTAACCTTTTTGTTTCCTACGTCCTTGCAGTAGTTAGATGGAGCGGCTAATTAATATGTGGAGGCTAAAACACACACCACAGGAATCCAAAGCGCGGGCTAAACAAGACACCAGACCCTAAATACAACCTGCTAGGCCATAAATTAAACACCTTGACCACGAACCGGGGGAGGGGCAATGCTCTGTCAACCAAGCACACGACGGGTAAGTCATCCATCAACAGGGAAAGAAGTGTAGCAAGACAAGATCGAGGAGGGGTGATAGGGGGAAGGGAACGAACCTGAAGGGTGGAGGCCTCGCCCGGCTGCGGCTCGTGTGGCCTAAAGATGTGGAACGTGATCCACCTAGTGCCCTGCTCCTCCTCCAACAGAGTGTCTCATGTGTGCCATCATTGAGGCTTTTAATAGTGTACCGATGGAAACCCACTGCATGAACAGTCAGTCGGTTTCTGAATATTAGAATACAGGTGGGGAAACACACTACAACGATAATATATCAATACCTGGAAGGGGTGGAAGGATTTTATGGTCTTTGTAGTATAATCCTAACTTTCCACCTACATGCAAGGAAAAGAAATCACAAAAATAAACTTGACACTATAAAGCATGACATCCAAATTCCTCATGTGTAATCCCATAAAGCAATTTGATTGAGTGGAATGTAGGATTGTCTCCAGACAATGAATGACCAAACAATTCTTATCAAACTGAAACCTGAAAATACACAATGTCTTCTTTAAGTAATTACAAAATGCGAATGCAAAAAATATTTATGGCATTAGTCACTAGGGTGTATTTTTTGCTATTAAGCTAGCTTGCCCATTGACATTATTTTTATGATGCGTGTACTTTTCCATTCACATAATGAAACTCCACAAATCAAGGCCATTTCAGAGACTCTGATTCAAAGAGGGGAAGCCCATAATCTAAGTGATTCCTTCTAATATACATATGCAAGAAAATTCAAATAAAAAAGTATGCATTAGTTGATGTCAAGATCCTATAATAGCAACCTGCAGATATCAGCTAAAAGCCTTAAAAAAGACTTAATGAGAAGTATTTTGCATCGCATTCATAATCCGTCTGTAATGGTTCTCCAGTTTATCCAACTCAAAGTAGCTATCCAACTCAAAGTAGCAAAGAAAACGATTAAGCCAACCTAAAGACTGAAATTATTAGTGGTCAGAACCTGGAGCCAACTTTTTTTAACAAATCCAATTCCAAGATTTTTTAGCTATGTCGTTTCGCCAACTCAGATAACTTTTAGAAAATCTAATAAATAGCTTGCTGCCTGCTATATAAAAACTGGTATAGGATGCTATAATTTTCTAGGTCAGCAGCGGCGGCGCCCACATTTATAGTTCTATAATTAGTAGCTAAATTATAAAGTAGTTGATGCAAATATGTGGCAAGCACCATAGTTCTATGTGGATCTGTAGCTGAGACAGACACTTAATTATATAGGTATATAGAATTAGTAGCGGCAGCGGTAACGTCCATAGTTCTTTGAATCAGTCGGTTGATGTGCTTTGACCTATAGCTGCTGCTACTGGGTATAAAGCAGTAGCAATAGAAAAACGAAGAAAGAAATAAAGGTGCAGATCCAGTTACCACTCTCAAAATAAAATTGGGTAGTATAAATTACCTGGAATGAAGCAAAGTAGCCTTGATTTTGGATCTGCGCATAGTACATATAGAAAATTAGATCTCCAATTTATTAAAGAATAGCAAAATACAATGGTTCCTCTCTGTCGTACCTAATTTTTCAATCGAGTATTCCTGGTCCAAGCCGGGTCTCGGCCATTGATTTTGTTTGCCCTAAGATGACAGACGGAGAGGGTCTCGGATGAGGATGCACTTGCACGTGAACTCATTGCCGTACTGGCCCTGCCCACCGCCGCCTTCGACTCCGCTGATATCTGCGTAGAGAGCCAAACATCAATAACTCAGATCCACGCGGAGGGAGACAGAGTCCGCCACGAATACCTCCGTCTGCTCCCTTGGCAGTCCATCATCCTCTGCCTCTTCCGTGGCCAAGTTATGCTGGCTGGCCGCCCCGACCTCATACTCCATCTGGTAGAGCAACGGTGCCGGCGGCCACCAATTGAGGGTGCGACTCTGGCCCAGCAGGGGTTTGGGTTCTCCTCCACGGAGAAGATGCGCTCCATGCCACCGCTGCCAACCCAGGCAACCCTAGCTCCGCGGCTGGCGCCCTAGCGGCGTGCGGCCTCGTGGCCATCTCTCCCTCTCGATCTCTCGCGGATGGCTCCGTTGTGCTCGTGTAGACGGGTCGGGGACGGAGGGCGCGGTGGGCGCGGGGTGATATTTTCATTTTTTCGAAAAAAAAAGGAGAACCTGGTGGTCGATCCGTGGCCGCTAAGCGCAGCGCAAGCGTTCGGAGCGGAGAGAGCGCGGGGTGAGGTGGGGTGACAAGCCTGAGTGTGACATGTGGGGTAGGGGTGAGATTCAGACTTCCCACTTGAAAGGTTGAGATGACGGACTAGAGGGGGGTGAATAGTCCTTTTTAAAACTAATCGCTCCGGCTAACCGATATAAGTGCGGAATTAAATCTATCGGCCTCACCAAGACTTTCACCCCTCTATCTATGTCTCTAGATGCACCTTGTAAAAGATCCTAAACAAGAAGACAAGGTCTTATCTAGCTAGTGCACACTAAACAAGTCTAGCTTGCAAGGTCACACAAACCTAAGCAACTAGTACTTTAGCATCCGGGTGTGCACCTACACAATTCTAATGAGCAAAAGCACAAAGCCAACCTAAGCTCACTAGATGCTCATGGACAAAGCTACACATGCCAAACCCAAGAGCTCAAACTTACTTAACTACACAAGCTAAGCAGCTGATTTACTCTACTTCTAGCTACACAAGCAAGAAGGTGATTAACAAGCTACTCAAGCTAACTAACCACAAGAGCAACTACACAAGCTATACAAGAATGTAAGCAAAATAAATGCAAAGCTTGTGAAAGAGATTGCAAACCACCGCGAAGTGTGGACACAAGATGACTCGGCGATTTTTCACCAGGCTCACTTGGTTGCCCCCAAGCTACGTCCTGTTGTGTCGACCAACACCTTCGGTGGTTCCTCCGGTCTTTTCACCTAGATGGTTCTTCGGTGTGACCCTCAAGTCACTTGCCCCTCAAGGCACGCCCCGCAAGGCACCGCAAGACACCACTCTCAAGTGAGCCCCTCAAGGCACCGAGCAAACCCACACACGCAAGGGTGGTAACTCAATGACACGCGCAATCCAATAGGGCTACTCTTCGCGATCCCCGCGAGGTGAGTACCGACCTCTCACAATCTCTTCTCCGAGCACCGTATCTCCACGCGTGCTACCACGAGCCTCTTGCCACCAAGCCGTCTAGGAGGTGACAATCCTCCAAGAGTAACAAGCTCTCCGGCTTGCAACACAACCACCTAGTGCCACAAATGCAATCTCACAAAGCACTCGCACTAGAATCGCTCTTCTCACACTATCGGATGGTCACTACCAAGCATATGTGAGTTAGAGGGCTTCCAAGCACCACCACACAAGGCAACATAGCCGGGCGTGCTCGGCCACCGGCCACGGCCCGGCCAAACCACGTATATATAGCCCCAAGGGGCTGAAACTAGCCGTTGCCACCTCGGCAACCGCCCCGAAACACGAGCGCGGACGCGTCCGGGCTCCACCGCGGGACGCTCCAAGCCGCGTCCGGCGCTCCCCTGTCACGCCACGTGTACCGACCGTTCGAAGTCGACCGTTGATCCCCAATGGCTACCTCACGATCTGCTCGGCCAAAACCTGCGCCGGACGCGCCGCTGACCACCGCCGGGCGCGTCCGGCCGTCATCCACCCGGACCGCCGCCAGCGCCACGAGAACCGCGGACGCCAAACGGTGACTCGCCCGAGTCCGCCCCGCTGCGTCCGGCCGCGTCTGCGCGACGTGCTCGCGCGGCACTCGGCACCCGAGTTTCGTCCGGAGTCCGGCGTGCGCCGGACGCGCCTCCTCCTCGGCGTCCGGCGCTCGCCGCACCGAGCCGGCCGCCCACGCCAACCTTCCACGCGCCGGACGCGTCCCGCCCGCTGGCGCAGCGTCCGACCGCCGCGTCCGGCGCTTGTAAATCCATGATTTACAGACCATCGAAAACGCGATCTTCTCCACCATGCTATCCCACAAGTATACCAACTTGACCACCATAGATAGCATGTTTCCAACAATAATTTGCATCCGGCGCAATGGAAAATATGCCTCCAATTTTCCCGAAGGCGCCGAATCCCGCCTCGCAAGCTCGGCGGGAGGGAGAGAGGACCCAAGCCCAACTCAACCCTACAAACCACAGCGCGAACATTCGCCACCTTTGTAAATGTGCCAACACCACCAAGTGTACAACTTCATGTGCTTGTGTGTTAGCATTTTCACAATCATTTTCAAAGGATTTTCTCTTCAACTCACCACGCCACTCGATCCTAGCACATCGCAATGTTAGATCGCTCAAGTGGCACTAGATGACCGATATGCAAACAAGATTACCCCTCTTGATAGTACCGCCATCTATCCTAAATCCGGTCAAGTACTTCTCTACTCAATCTTAGACCGGTGAAATGAAATGCCCTAGGTTATACCTTTGCCTTGCGCATTTCCATCTCCACCGTCTTCCTCCATTGTGCCAATGCAACAACATGCACCGACACGATCATCAAATGATATGATCCACTTCATATCATCATGTGACACTCTTGGTCCATCGATCTTGACCTCACTTGCTCTTCACCGTTGCGTCGGTCCATCGGCGCCAAGTCTTGCCCAAGCTTCACCATCGCATGGTCCTTCGCTTTGCGGCCTCAACTTGCCCTTCACACTTGCAACCGGTCCATCAAGCCAAGCCTCATCTTGATCTTCACCTCTTGGTCACATGACTCCATGTCATGTCTCATTTGCAATGAGCTCCTTTATCAACTCATGTGTTGAGCCTCACAACATCTCCAAGCCATCTCCACCATGGCATATGTTGCTCACACACATGTACCTGTGAACTAACTCCTGTGTATCTCAACCATCACACATGTTAGTCCACCTAAAGTTGTCACTCAATTATCAAAACCAAACAAAGGCCTTTCACCACTCTTTTAGAAATTTTTAATTATAGTAGAAATAGAGATTCATAGGCGCCGTGAGATGGGCTTGCGATGGTAGCGGCAGGAGCAGCGCATGGCGAGAAGCTTATGGACTTCCGCAGTAGAGGTCAGGTCGGTTTAAACAAAAAAGACCAAGCAAAAAGCCGACGCCGAATAAATACATCGGTTCTATATTTTGTAATCAACTGATCAATTCTCTCTGTTGAGACTGAAGTTGCTAAAGAAACCGAACCGAAGTTGGTTTTGAACTTGTAAGTTGGATCTGAGTGTTGGTGGTGTAATTTGGCTAGTTAATTGTTGTATATGGTCAGCCATATATTATTTTAGTTCGTGGTGATTAAAATCATATTCCATCCCGACCTATCCCGTTTTGTATATTTATCTTGCACATTTTTATATTTTTATTAAGGCAAAATTGGGTAAGGACACCATTAAAACCTGGCTTTTTTGAAGGACACTAAAAAAAATCTGTCTTTGCCAAAAGACATAATTTTAGACTCATATGCTACAAGACACTAAGCTTATTATTATATTGGATTTTACTCCGTCCCCGGATATAAGGCGTAACCACCTACGGCTCAAAGCCAAAACACATTTAATTCTCTCTCACAAAGTATCGATGCGTTAATGTACGTGAGAGAGCACGCCTTATATCATGGGACATGAACAAAAAGTGGTTACGTCTTATATTTTAGGACGGAGGGAGTAATAGATAGCCACACAATATGACAAAGGTGCCCTTTGAACAAACGTGTAGCCGAGACGGTCCCAACACCGAGTCACCCACGCCGCCGCTGGCCGCCACTACGACGCCGGCGCCCACTGCACCCTCTCCTCCCTAGGAATGCAAGCAGGTGCACTGGTAGACGCACGACTCTGCAACGGCCGCCAGCAGAACTTGCAAATGGCTACTTTGTTTAGGCTTTGCGGCTGCACTCGCCGGACATGTAGACGTGAGCCTGCAAGGCTGCAACAAGCAAGCTCGGCAACAAGCTAGCTGCGAGCAAGCTCCACTCAATCCGAGACACGGCACGCAGGCAGACATGTGTGCGGAGGAGGCAAGCAGGCAGACAAAGCAGCAGCAGGCAAGGAGGCAAAGTCGAGCATGTGTGCGGAGCTGGTGCCCGCGTAGCGATTGAAAGCGAAGACGCCACCACTGACCTCAGGGGACGTCACCGCGGCCGCCACTGATGCCACACCCGCCGGATACGTCACAGGCGCTGGGGTCGCGTCGTGGGCGCCCTCCCCTTCTCCGCTGCCGTCGAGCACGAGGCACGCCGTCTCGGCCGCCACCGCCGGTGCGGACACCCCTAGGCTGCAGGGAGACGCCGGATCTCGTGAGCTCGTGTCAACCGCGACGCCTTTGCCGCAGCAGACAACAGCGACAGATCACACGACGCGATGCCACCGACGGTCGTGGAAGAAACCTCGACGGCACGCACACAGCTGCAGCACCCGGCACCGCAGGAGCAGGATCTGGAGGAGCGGCATCCGCTGCCGACACCACACGCTCCCCACGCACGCCCGTGGCCAGGGCTGGGGCTGGAGGCCCCTGCGCCAGCGAATCCGTGATGAAAGAGGGGGGCATACTCGTCATTTCGTGTGTCTGTCTATCAAAATCAAATATAATAATGCCCTTATTGTCTTCTAGCATATTAGCTCAGAATTTGGATGTCTTTTGGCAAAAATATACTTTTTTAGTGTTCTACAACAAAAACCACCTTTGAATGATGTCCTGTGGCAAATTTTGCCTTAATCAGGATATGAAACATGAAAATATAAAAAGGAAAAAAGAAACCGAACAAAACATGGTTTTAGTATTATTTTAGACCTTTTTGTATTGTCACTTTGTGTGGGGGCGCTTGATTTATTATTGTCTTGCTAGCTTTATTAGTTTTGAGTGCTAAATTGTGTCTATGCATGTGTCTGTGACTGATTTTGAGATTGTCTTCAGTTGGACTTTTTTTTCTTTTGAAATGAACTCAGTTGGACTTTGTGTGTTGAGCTTTACATGACCGTGATTAGTGAACAATGTGCATGCAGCGTGTTTAACTATTTAATGCATGCATCATGTTACCTTGGGGTTTGTTTTGAGTTGTGTGAATATTGTGGTTATCTAGTTATGTTACTCCCTCTTTCAAATTATGTCGTTTTGAATTTTTTGGTACATCCAATTTATTATGCATCTAGTAGATATAATAATATGCCTATTATGTTTCTTGGTTTTACGGGTTGATGTTCCCTGTTTTTTGTGTATTAGCTTCCTGACCGTAGCACCTGTTTCATTTCGTGTGTTAAGTCATTTTCATCGTTTGGTGAATCTTTTGTTCTTTTCTGTTCCATGCCTTTCGTTCTTTATTTTCGAGACAAAATATGAAGTTAAAGTGGGAAAGGGTTTTTGTCTGTTCACCCCTACTGACATGATGAGGTTGATAATAATGTGCCATCCGTCGGCAAAACGTTGACCGGAAGGAAAATGGTGACAACCTAAATGATTAGCCTGCTTTTGAGGAGAGATACAGAATTCCGCATACCTTTAGGGCATTCACAATCATTCTTCTACTGTAGTCACAACTATTTATTACCCTTCTATTTATTGTGTTTTTTTCTTTGATGTGGCGGTATATTTATTGAAGAGAGAGACAGAAAAACCAAGACTCAAGTCTTATTTAGACTCTATGTCCACAATTTTCGAGGTAAATATCTTAACATCATCAAAAAATACAATAAATAGGAGGGTAATAAATAGTCTTGGACTCTGTGATAGAGTCTTGTATTGGGACTGCCCTTATGCGCGCATGGCTTGTTTCAGTCATCTACCCATCGTATACATATGCATTTTTCATCCCTTGATTCTCTTAGGGCACCCGCAATGGGGGGTAGTAAGGGGGGTGCAAGAACAGGTACCAGGGAAGATACATTGTGGAGAGGATAGCTGGAACTGGTAATAGTTAGTACCGGTAGGAGCACTACACCCTGGTATGAAGGAATAAAAAAATTTTGTTTCTCTCTCACCATGTCTCCTTTTTACCGAGAAGCCCGCTCACAGCCAGGCAACAGCAGCGTGGCGTGGAGAATCAGAATTTTTTACTTTGCGGGCCCCAGCTTATGCCCCATCCACATTGTGAGCCAGGTGAAATTACTAGTACCCTCTGTCGTTTGGACCCACACTAATACCGATACTGGGAGTATACATTGCTGCTGCTCTTACTCACTTCGTGGTTTTCTTCACGCAATGCATGCTCCTAAAGGTCTTAATGCTCTTTCATTCACTGTCCAACATAATATCCTAAATCATTCTTAGCTCACAGAAATACATATAAAACAGCCTGCTGGTGCGGCTTTTCTCTTCTAGCTTAAATTTTGTAGGCCAAATTACATCGTGTTGTTTTGAACTGCTAACAGTTTACTTTGTCCTTGGTGGAAATGTTGGTGCTCGTCAGCTTCTTCGTAGAACATGATTCTGCACTCGCCCCCATCGCTACCGTGCTAGTAGGTATATAACCACCGCGAACCCATCCCCTCAAGAACACACACAGAGCGAGCGCCACCGAGAGCATGGAGGCGCACGTGGAGCGGGCGTTGCGTGCGACGCTGACAGAGGCGGAGGTGCACGCGCTAGAGCCCACCGTGCGCGAGCACCACACGTCCCCGGGGACGACGACGACGACGCGGACGTGCACGTCGCTGGTGGCGCAGCGCGTGTCGGCGCCCGTGCGCGCGGTGTGGCCCATCGTGCGCAGCTTCGGCAACCCGCAGCGGTACAAGCACTTCGTGCGCACCTGCGCGCTGGCGGCCGGCGACGGCGCCAGCGTGGGCAGCGTGCGCGAGGTCACCGTGGTGTCGGGCCTCCCGGCGTCCAGCAGCACGGAGCGGCTCGAGGTGCTGGACGACGACCGCCACATCCTCAGCTTCCGCGTCGTCGGCGGCGACCACCGCCTCCGCAACTACCGCTCCGTCACCTCCGTCACCGAGTTCCAGCAGCCCGGCCCGGGACCGGGACCCTACTGCGTCGTCGTGGAGTCGTACGTCGTGGACGTGCCCGAGGGCAACACCGCGGAGGACACCCGCATGTTCACCGACACCGTCGTCAGGCTCAACCTACAGAAGCTCGCCGCCGTCGCTGAGGAGTCCGCTGCCGCCGCCGGCGGCGGCAATAGGCGCTAGCTACGTTCGTTCCGTCGCTTGTGGTGGCCGCGCCCGCGCCGCACGGGGCTGACTTCCGTTGTTAGTCTGTTTTTGTCTTTTCTGCTCTTTTCCTTAGCCTTTTTTTTTTTTGGTTTTTCTGTCTTCTTTTTCTTTCCCGTCTTTTGGTCCCGTGCATAAAGAATTAAAGAGCCTCTGTTGCGGCGTAACATGGCCTACTTTTGTTTTGGCATCTTCCTCTCATCGCTGTTTTGCTGAAATGATTCTAAGTTCCTGATTGCAACCCACAGGCCATACCGCAGCAAAGCTAGGCTGCACAAAGGATCTGGTGCGTGATGGCGTCTCGTTCTTATAATCCTGCAATACTATTTTACATCACATCTTATCTTAATCATCATTTGCCTTGAAGAAAATGACAATGATGAATCTCTATTCTCTAGTAAAGATGGTCATCGTAGCCACAACCCATGTTGACGTACGCTCATGGACCATCATCACTTATTTGCAAGTTAAGTATTGGGGGCGATTGAGCCGACATCTCCGATAGCTACCACTGGAAATAGTCCTCCTTACTTTTAGGGTAATCAAGAAAAAAAATACAAATGCTTTCGGCTCTGAAATGCGGCTTCTTCAGATAGCAAAACGAACCAGAATAATTACAAAAAGAAAGGGCCCTCTTTGTTATGTGGTTGAAAGAGAAATATAAAAGCCATGCGTTATGCCTTTCCGAAATTCTTCAGTTAGTTGATTCCTAAAATTCTGAATGGGCAGGTTTTTTCTGTCTTTCTAGGTGAGCGAATTCTGACTATGAAAAGAGTTATTGCAAAAGCAGTGGCCGCAATTGCTTGGCAAACCAAAGCAGAGCACTAGCTACTTATCCGAAAGCAACAAGATCCAGCGGTACACGTTATGGCATACTGTATGTCAGTCAGGAAATCAATCATCAAGCCTCGCTCCTTGCATAAAATAAGGAAAAAAGTCAGCACGCAGTATACTCTAAAGGGAAAAAGGCACCAATAGTTAGCAGCTGACTTGCTGCTAAATTATTGGGCGACTCTCAGCTGCAGAGCTGCTTGTTGGGGTCACTAACTAATACAGTGACTGACTGCATGATGGCTGGTGGCTTCATGGGTCTCATACTTTTTTTCCCCAAAAAGAGAATAAAGAAAAAAGGTATTTCTAAAGGCAACACAAGAATCAATAACGCCCACAGGAACTAAAGCCCCAACGAACAAGATATCAGATATGGACGTATGAGATTGTGTCACGAGCTCGCTAGAGAATGGAACAGAAGTTGAAGAAGAAGAACAGCCAGAAGGATAAGAGAGAGACGGGGCTGGAACACGCGAGGATGATTCCGATTCAGACCACCTTCGGTTTATCTGGAATGAGACTAGGAACTATTCCAGGTTTACTTGCTGATACAAATTAAGCTAAGAATCTTTCCGGGAAGTCATTCCCTGATAACCGAAGAACCAGGCCTCTCAGAGTTCAGGAAATTCAGTTGCACGGTTTATATTGCCGAACCTGTAACAGGGGTCGTTGCCGGATGGCAACAACTAACATGCGACGCACACGGCACATCATATCTTCTGGTGTGGTGAGGATGAACCAAAGAAAATTTGTTTGGCACTGCAGCTGCATGCAGTGTCCGTGGCCTATCAAAACGTTCGCTTTTTCCAACCGCCAACAACATGGCCTTTTTATTTTTGAGGGGACCACCAACTGCATGGCTGTGCCACAGCAGAAGTCAAAGCACCACACTTGCAGGTCGCGAGATATGGTCTGATGATGATGAAAGAGAGAGATTATAGGTTTGGCAGATTAGATATCCATGGGAGTATTGCGTGATTTATGTCAGCTATCCTCCAGCTGTCTCGCAAAAAGTGAAGTCTGTTTGATCGGCATACAAAGTATTGCTGGTATTTTGATGGGTTCGGGAATGGGAGGGCATCAGGGCAGTGTCTTCGGCATGTAAACAGGAAGTTCTTAGCTCTCGTGTAAAATTTTCCTTTTTTTAGAGGAATGTGTAAAAAAAATCCAGTACGACTGTACGAGCAATCATTTAAAGTTATAAATTGTTAGTAGCTTGTATGTCCATGGTGCAAAGAACGAGTGCCGTCTCGAAAATACACATCGCACATGATTAACACTAAAAGATGCTGATACTGTGATACCACAGCTTCCGAGCAAAAACACGGTACAGCTCACTCTTGGTTTCTACATTAGCCAAAACAAAAGGATAAAGTTCATCCCGAATACGGACAGGTACTGGTACAGTTAGTTAGCTACAGCGAACTATCTATCGTACGACCCTACTTCCTTGCGAAATATGAAAGCAACGATGCCTGCCCATCCGAAGCTGCTTTTACCTCTTTTTGCTTCTTGGTAGGCTGAGAGGGCTTCATGTCAGCTTCAACTTCAACATCCTTGTTCTTCCTCTTGAATCCTAAATCACCTTGATTTTTCAAGGTAGCATTAGTAAGAGTCATAGTATCTTCATGCTTGATGCTCCACGGTTTCTCGAGAACTTGTGGTTCCAAGGTGACAGGTTTATCCTTTACAGTAACAGTACTATTAGTAGTTTGCTTCTCTCCGGACTGTTGTTGGTTGACGTCCTCTGGTTGATTTTCTACAGATTCATCACATTCAGCTTTTACTACTTTGCAAGCAAGTGTTCCTGCAGGCTCCCGTGACATCTTCTCATGCTTCCCTGATTGGCCATAGGCAGTCGATTTCTTGGCGAAGAAGTTTGAAATAGGCTTCTCAGTAGGTCCGATGTGTACCTGAAAAATTGACAGGATGTCAAAAGCAGGTAATAGCATGTACAAGCACAGTTCTCAAAGCCTAACAACTGAGAGGCAATGTAGTGATGTAGACTGTAGCAATGATAGCAGGACAAGTACACAGATATTTTATATACAACAGCATAATCTCAAACTTAAATGTTCAAACATAAGAATACCAACAGTTGTATTTTCAGGTGTTAAATATAGTTAGAAAACACAATCAGGAGTTTCGGCAATATCAGTTTGGAAGGGAGCAGCCTCAACAGCATCAGGGGAACAGACAGACCCAGATTGCAGTAGAACATGCCCAAAGGGTAGGTACAGAAAGGGCTGTCCAAGGAAAAGGGAAGGAAACAGAAAAGGAAGCTGATAAACCAAATAGCTCAGAAAATTTAGTGGAGAACATTGACAATTCAGTGCCAGTGATATGTTGTAACTGTGGTGATGCTGGTCATTTGGGTAGTGTTTGGTTGGGCGGCTTACTTCTTGTCCAGACTTGGATAATGCAACTTTTGTCTGTTTGGATGCCTGACTAGCTTCTAAGCCAGGCTTGAGTAAGCCAAAAAGAACGCCGGCGCCTGCATTGCTGGAAATGCTCAGGGTCCGTGTTTCCAGAAAGCTAGACCTGAATAAGCACAGTGGCCCATATGTCAGGATTCGGCTCACCTCCTTGTGAAGCGTGGTTAGTGTCTCCATCTCCGTTCTTCTCTGCCACGAGCTGTTGCCAACTACTGGATAGCTGGCCTGGCCCTGGCCAGCAGCATGCAACGAGGCGACACCATGACATGCACTCCACACTGCCCGTCTACCTTGCATCTAACTCTCATGTGAGCGACGAAAGCAAGCACCAAATTCCCCCCGATTTTATCTATTCTCCACAAATCAATCATGCTAGTACACAAATTGAGCCCACGTGACACCCAGTCTGATGCTTCCAGTTATCGAATCGAGCTCGTATTCAGTGAATTCAAGCTTGAAGGCACCCGAATCACGCACGGCTGTAATATCCTCAATGGAGGGAGCGCATTAGCTGTCGACCGTGACGAGGTGAGGTGGGATCCTCGACGGCCGGAGTGCGTGTAGCTGATGCAAGAGGTTGGTGTTGCAGCTGAGCCCTATGTTCTCGGCATCGCCTCCTAGGCATCCAGGCGCTCCCCCATCGCCTTGCAGAATGGCCGCCTAGGCGGGCAAGGCGGGCGCCTAGACAAGCAAGGTGGGCGCCTAGGCGTCCAGGTGCTCCCCAATCACCGTGCCTCGCCTTTACGCCGTAAAAACATAGGCTGAGCCAGATACTCAGCTACGGTGCTGGACGGCATGGCGCGCATGGTAGTGGCGGTTGGTGAAGATGAGTCAATGAAGTTTGGAGATGGGTCGCACGTGGAAATTTGTGATAGAGGCAGAGTGCTGTTAGTTATGGCAGGCTGACATCATGTGTGTGTTGCCGTGTTCATCTATTGCAGACTGACATCATGCCCAAATTATCGGATGACAGTAGCCTCCATAAAACACCTATTATCATATTATAGCAGAGTAATTTTACCTCTTTGATGCACTCAGGTCCATCAAATGATGTTTTACCCATTGCAGATGTCACTGGATACCAAACCTACAAAAAGATAAATAAAAAATAAAAGTATAATACTAGAGTTTTTAACATAAACATAAATGTGCTACTAGCATGATAAACCGAGAGTAGATGTAATAAAGAAAGATAAGTGTTATGACCGGCATCACATATACGAGGAGGAGACGTGGCTGAGCCACTGGCCGATCGGCCTAGAGGGGCCTCAAGGGCCCATGAGTTAGGTTTAGTACTTCTAGTATTATTAGTATTCCAGGGATTTATTTAGAAATTGAGAGTTGAGAGGAGGCTATATATTTGTAAGAATATGATGGAAATTAAGCAGAAACATATTATTGTTTCCGACTTCCTTTAGGGAGCCGGGAGATCGGGAAGCCCCCCAAACCCTAGCCGCCACCTCTCTGCTCGCCCCTCTGCCCTAGCCGCCGCGCCCACTGCTCGCAACGGCGCCACAGCGCAGCCCTCGCCCCTGCAATCCAGCCCCTCATCCCTACCGCTTGCGTGAGATCAAGGGGAGAAGAAGGAATCCTAGCAACTTGGTATCCAGCTGCCCGGTTCCGATGTCGCTGCCGCCCCAAACCTCCGGCGTGGACGCGGGCGCCCCGTCCCCGCCGCTCCCCAATCCCACGGTGGCCGATCCCACCCTAGCGGTGGTGCAGTCCGCCGGGTCTGGCTTCGGCGCGCTCGGCCTGGGGGCGCTAGGCGACGCGCCTTCCACGTCGGAGCCCCTGGTCTTGAGTCCCGCCGACCTCACCGCGGCGGTGCTGGAGCTCGGGCGGGCCGTGAAGGGCATCCACGTGTTCCTCTCCGGCCCCCATGGACCGCCGCCGGCCACCACTCAGGCGGCCCTCCCGCCTCCGCCAATCGACGACGCGCAGGCGGCCGCAGCCGCGGCGGCGGCTGCTGCAGCGGCGACGCCGCATACCAGTCCACCATCGACCGGCGTTCCCATCTAGTCGATCGCGTTCCCGCACTCGCCATCCCCGATTCCGAACTTCCCGTTCGAACCGCGGGTGTCGCCGCCGGTCTACACCACCACTCCGGCCAGGACGACCACCCTCGCCACCGGCTCGGGCCACGGCGGCGCGCCAGCCAGCGGCATCCTCTACGGCGGCGTCGACGGCCCTTTGTTCCACGGGTCCAGCCTGTGGCCGGCCGCCTCCATGGCGTCGGCGTCTTTTGGCTCCACGAGTGGGAGCGCCCCCGGCGGAGGGGGCAACCGGCCGACGGCGGAGCCCGGCGCGTGGGAACCTAAAACCCACAAGCTGGACTTCACCACCTACGACGGCTCCGTCGACCCGCTCAGCTGGCTCACCCATTGTGAGCAGTTCTTCTGGGGGCAGCGTACACCGCTGTCCCAACGGACATGGATGGCGTCCTACCACCTCACCGGCGCAGCGCAGACGTGGTACTACGCCCTCGAGCAGGACGAGGGCATGCCCTCATGGGACCGCTTCAAGGAGCTGTGCCGCCTCCGGTTCGGCCCACCCGACGCCATGTTCGGCTCCGGCATCTCCACGCTGGGCCGTCTACCGTTCCAGTCCTCCGTTCAGGAGTTCTCCGAGCGCTTCCAGACCATCTTGGCGCACTCCAGGGACATCTCCAGGCGCCAGAAGGCGGAGCTGTTCGTCGGCGGACTGCCCGACCACATCCGCGTCGACGTCACCATGCGCGCACCGCCGGACTTGCAGTCGGCGATGTTCCTCGCCCGCGCCTTCGAGACACGAGCTGCGGCTACCGCACCACCACCACCACCGAGGAGCAGCCGGCCACCTCAGCGGCCCGGCCTACCGCCTCGGCCGCCACTGGCCAGCACCACCCCGACCGGGTCCCCTACCCAGCAGGCCCCGGCGCCGACGGGGGCGGCTGCGACCAGCGCCGCGGGTGCTACCCGCACCTTTCGCCGCCTATCGCCTGCCGAGATGCAGGAAAGCCATCGCCAGGGACTCTGCTACAACTGCGACGAGCCGTATGTGCGGGGTCATGTGTGCCCCCGCCTCTTCTTCCTGGAGGCGGACGACTTCCTCGTCGACGACACCACGCCAGTGGAAGATGCCACGCCTGAGGAGACCGTCGCCGCCGACGCGGCCCATACTCACGCTCTTGTGGTCTCTATGCACGCTCTTGCAGGAATCAGGACATACAACACGATGCTGCTACCGGTGACGATCAAGGGCGAGCGTCTCCTCGCCCTCCTGGATACCGGCTCCACCCACACCTTCCTGCAGGGCGTGGCCATGCGGCGACTTGGTCTCGCCCCGCAGGGAGGCGACCAGCTGCGCGTCACGGTGGCCAACGGCGAGCGCGTGCCGTGCGAGGGGATCGCCCGCGACGTCCCGGTAGACATCCACGGGACGCCGTTCGCCATCTCCTGCGTCGGCCTCGCCCTGGGCTGCTTCGACTTCATCCTCGGCGTCGACTTCCTGGGCCGGCGGGGCCCTGACATGGGACTTCGAGCGGCTGACCGTCTCCTTCCTGCGCGACGGCCATTGCGTCACCTGGCAGTGTGTGGCTGCCCCAGGCGCACCTTCCCAGCAGCGGTCGTTGGCGGCGGTCGCCTCGGACCCGCAACACCCGCTGCTGGACGAGCTTCTACTTCAGCACGCCGACGTCTTCGACACGCCGCGTGGCCTCCCACCGGCCCGTCCCTACGACCACCGCGTCCACCAGCTGCCCGGGACGGCGCCGGTGGCGGTGCGGCCGTACCGGTACCCCCAGCTGCAGAAGGACGAGCTTGAGCGGCAATGCGCCGCCATGCTGGAGCAGGGCATCATTCGCCCCAGTACTTCGCCGTTTTCGGCGCCCGTGCTCCTCGTCAAGAAGGCGGACGCGTCGTGGCGCTTCTGCATCGACTACTGCGCGCTCAACGACCGCACGTCCAAGGACAAGTTCCCGATCCCGGTGGTGGACGAGCTCCTCGACGAGCTCCATGGCGCCAAGTTCTTCACCAAGCTCGACCTCCGCTCCGGGTACCACCAGGTGCGCATGCACCCGGCGGACATCGAGAAGACGGCGTTCCGCACCCACCACGGCCACTTCGAATTCCTGGTGATGCCGTTTGGACTGTCCAACGCCCCGGCAACCTTCCAGGCGCTGATGAACGACGTGCTCCGCCCCTACCTCCGCAGGTTTGTGCTGGTCTTCTTCGACGACATTTTGATCTACAGCACATCGTGGTCCGAACACTTGCAGCACGTGGGCCTCGTCTTCACCGCCCTTCGCGCCCACGGCCTCTTCCTGAAGAGGTCCAAGTGCTCCTTCGGGGCGCTCTCCGTCGCCTACCTGGGCCACGTCATCTCCACCGACGGAGTCGCCATGGACGGCGACAAGGTGGCGGGCGTCGAGGCGTGGCCGACGCCGCGCTCTCCCCGCGGGGTGCGCGGTTTCCTGGGGCTCGCCGGCTACTACAGGAAGTTCATCCGCGACTTCGGCTCCATCGCGGCGCCCCTCACGCGTCTCCTACGGAAGGAGGCGTTCGTCTGGACGGCGGAGGCAGACGAGGCCTTCGAAGCCCTCAAGAGGGCGCTCTCCTCGACGCCGGTGCTCCAGATGCCGGACTTCGACTGCCAGTTCGTTGTGGACTGCGACGCCTCAGGCACGGGGTTTGGCGCCGTGCTACACCAGGGGGAGGGACCCCTGGCCTTCTTCAGCCGCCCGTTCACCGCCCGTCACGTCAAGCTCGCGGCCTACGAGCGCGAGCTCATTGGGCTGGTGCAGGCGGTCCGTCACTGGCGCCCATACCTCTGGGGGCGCCGCTTCCTCGTCCGCACCGACCACTACAGCCTGAAGTTTCTCCTAGACCAGCGGCTGTCCACCGTGCCTCAGCACCAGTGGCTCAGCAAGTTGTTCGGGTTTGACTTCACCGTCGAGTACCGCCCCGGGCGGCTCAACTCGGCGGCGGACGCGCTGTCTCGCCGCGATGAGGAGGCCGCCGACCTCTACGCCCTCTCGGCGCCCTCCTTTGACCTCTACACCGACATTCGCCGCGCCACCGCGGCCGACCCGGTCGCTAGCGACCTTCTGTGGCAGCTGACGGTGGCTACCTTGGGCGCGCCGTGGGGGACCAGCGACGGTTTTCTCCTCCACGGCAAGCGCCTCTACGTCCCGGACGTCGACGATCTGCGCCATCAGGCCGTGCGCTTGGCACACTCTTCAGGCCACGAGGGGGTTCAGAAGACCCTGGTACGTCTCCGGGCGGATTTCTACATCCCCGGCGATCGACAGCTGGTGCACGACTTCGTCCGCTCATGTGACGTGTGCCAGCGGAACAAGACCCCGACGACGCAGCCGGCGGGTCTCCTCCAGCCCTTGGAGGTGCCCTCCCAGGTGTGGGCGGATATCTCCATGGACTTCATCGAGGGGCTGCCGAAAGTGCACGGCAAGTCCGTGATCTTGACGGTGGTGGACCGCTTTTCGAAGTACGCCCACTTCATCGCGCTCAGCCACCCCTACACCGCCGCATCGGTCGCCCGGGCGTTCTTCGACGAGATCGTGCGCCTGCACGGCTTCCCCAGCTCCATCGTTAGCGACCGCAACCCGGTCTTCACCAGCAACCTGTGGCGTGATCTTTTCAGATGTGCAGGTGTCAAGCAGCGGCTCAGCACGGCGTTCCACCCTCAGACGGACGGCCAGTCCGAGGTTGTCAACAAGATCATCGCCATATACCTACGCTGTGCGACGGGAGACCGACCCCGGGCGTGGGTCGATTGGCTCTCTTGGGCCGAATACTGCTACAACACTTCGTACCACTCCGCGCTTCGGGCGATGCCGTTCGAGGTCGTCTACGGGCGTTCCCCTCCTCCACTACTGCCTTCTTGGAGCAGGTCCGCGAGCGTCTCCTTCAGGCGCAGCAGTACGCCAAGCGACACTACGACGAGCATCATCGCGAGGTGGAGTTCGAGGTGGGCGCGTGGGTGCTGCTTCGCCTTCTTCACCGTCCCACCCATGCGCTCGCCTCACCGGCCAAGGGGAAGCTACGACCGCGCTACGCCGGGCCATTTCAGATCGTCGAGCGCATTGGGCCGGTGGCTTATCGTCTTCGCCTGCCCGAGGCTGCTCGGCTTCATGATGTCTTCCACGTGGGGCTGCTGAAGCCCTACACCTTCGTCGGCACGCCTCCAGCAGCCCCAGCCGCGCTCCCACCCGTCCAAGATGGGCGGCTGCTTCCTGCTCCCGAGCGAGTTCTGCGCGCCCAGCTGCGGCGTGGGGCGTGGCATCTCCTTGTCAAGTGGCAAGGCCTTCCGGACGACGACGCTACTTGGGAGCTCCGCGACGACTTCACCACTCTCTACCCCGATGTCCAGCTCGAGGATGAGCTGTTTGTCGAAGGAGGGAGAGATGTTATGACCGGCATCACATATACGAGGAGGAGACGTGGCTGAGCCACTGGCCGATCGGCCTAGAGGGGCCTCAAGGGCCCATGAGTTATCGTTGGTTTAGTACTTCTAGTATTATTATTAGTATTCCAGGGATTTATTTAGAAATTGAGAGTTGAGAGGAGGCTATATATTTGTAAGAACACTATGGAAATTAAGCAGAAACATATTATTGTTTCCGGCTTCCTTTAGGGAGCCGGGAGATCGGGAAGCCCCCCAAACCCTAGCCGCCACCTCTCTGCTCGCCCCTCTGCCCTAGCCGCCGCGCCCTGCTCGCAACGGCGCCACAGCGCCGCCCTCGCCCCTGCAATCCAGCCTCTCATCCCTACCGCTTGCGTGAGATCAAGGGGAGAAGAAGGAATCCTAGCAATAAGTTTACATAATGCTTGAAAATGTAGTTTTCTCACGGTAATAGAACAAATTGTCAAATTATTGAATGAGCATTCCATCAGAAGATATTATGCTTTAGTGAAAACTAGCGTTGTAAAGGAGATTATGAATGTACAGATGTTCACTGACAACTGCTCCTTGAAGTGATCATTATGTCTTCACTTGACTTTGTGACAGGACCCATCTTCTGATGTGTCGGTCGCTCCATCATTGGATGTCGAGCAGACACCCTCCTCTTCGGCTGCTACCCTATCTTCAGCGGCTCAGCAGTCGTTTCTCCACGACAACCCAGCCATCATCATGGCTGATCCTGCTGTTCAGTCCGCTTGACCTCTCACCCTGGATGTTGCCCCAGGCGGGTCTGGTCGCTTCGTCCGTGAACTGGTGCACCTGGTGTCTCCTGCAGCAGCCCCCGACCGGTGCTACGGCACGGTTTACCAGCGTCGCCCGCCCCCACCGCCTACGCCAACAGATGCGGCCGGGGCTGGTCTTCTTCAGCCGCAGGCCCTAGGGTAGCTGGACCCCGCTACGTAGTTCGTAGCCACGAACCGTGGTTAGGGCGAGGTTTTGCCCCTCAGCACCTAGGTTGTTTAGAGGAGGAAGAAGAGAGATTAGGAGGTAATATACTTTGCTTAATTCCAAATGTTCTGAGCACAAGGATATATATGCCACACGACACTAACCAAGTAGCTAATTGCTCCTAAATCTAAGGTACTGATCGGCTATGCTTCCCTTCTAGCCACTTGCCGGATCAGCACGCCTTGCATGCGTGGTCACTGCTTCCACAGCCTCAGCTGACGCGTGTTCTGCGGCTCTGCGGACTTCCCAGGCGCACCGTTTCCTTGTATAGGGGCGGCCCCACATGACAAGCGGTTGCAGCCCCAAAGGTGCTGCTGACGTCGCCACCGCCACCTACACCTTCTAAAGCTCTGACATCATGAGGAGCTAGACGCGGCTGCACACAGGCGCCATATGAAAGTCACCCCTCCCTAATGGGAGTGAGGTGTTTTCCTAATTCCTTTCTACACTATGCATAGCATGGACTTACCAGATCAGCTCCTTCATAGGGTGCAGTAATTTCTTCAAGTTTTACAGAAGCATCATATAACCAAGCATTAATAGAGTCCTTACTGCCTAAGATAACAGGCATTCTATCTGCCAGAAAATATCACACTCAGTTACTTGCTACCAATTAAAATATAAACATGAAGGTAGACTTGCTACATCAGCAAGTTGCGCAAAAGCATTATCTGTAAAAATATATTATTATTCCAACTTATGACACAAGCCATAGACAATTGTATTTTCAATACAAATTCAAGTAAATTCAAGTTAATCAAAACAGCTACGATTGTACTACAACCCATGCTGCAAAATGCTCACTAAAAAGAAAAAGGATAATGCGTTCATGACACGCATAGTATTAGCACTGCTCAAAAGAATGAAAAATGTGTAGAACATTTAATATAGTATAAATAAATGTTGGTGAACAAAAGAAATTAGACTTCTTAACGCATACTTTGAGCAATTATATTCAGCGTTATTGTTATTGATAAGGTACCTACCCATTTTCCTGTTCTCTTGAAGAATATGAATGAGTGTTTGACTTGACATAAACAATGCAATTTGTACAGCCATAAAAAAGCAACATCGCTAATCAGGAAACATGCTATTGTCATGGGATTTAACTGAAAGCTGAAGTCTCTTTCTGTGCGCCAAACAAATTTTTTCAAAAAGGAGCATGGAACCAGCAGGATTAAGCATTTACAAATTATAATCCACTAATCCCATTAAATGCTGAAGTGAAGAACTGCATACAAGAGGATACTTAATAAAATGAAAAGGACAAAAAAACAGGTGCATTGAGTTGAATATGGCTAAAGCATGAGCAGTCATAAATGTTGAAGATGTTCAGAAACACTGGAGATAGAGCAGATCACTAACCATGAAGCCAATTTAGAGAAGTTGAGGCACGTGTAGTCAAAATAGTGAATGTATGGATCATCTCTCCTGAGGCAAATAGTAGGTAATGCTGGATTATCAGTATCAGGGAGAGTGACATAATTTGATTGTTTCAAACTTGGCATGAACAAGCTTCTTTTAACAGTATGGTCAAATAAAAAAGTTAGACATTGCGTTAAGCTCAAGCATAAAATTCTGTAAGTGTGAACTGCTTTGTTCAAGAAAAGGTGTGCACAATTTTCACATGCAATACATATCCAAAGATTCACTGTTTTTGAAACAGCACAACATCATGGCTACCCCTCTATAAATGATTAAGCAGTTTCAGGTATAAAGACAGATTAGAGAACTAAAAGACAATATCAAACCTAAGTAGGCTAAAAAAAGTAAAAAGTATCAAGAACATAACAAGATATTGAGAGACACAACTCCTCATGTTCGAGAACCACAACTCCTATGTTTGAAGGCACAACAATAACTGAATAAAATAGGATGGGTATAGCATGATCTTCTCTGTCGAAGACAATAAACTTGATATTTAAAAATGCTAATATCATCCATCCTTGACAGGTGACATACATGCCGAATAAAATAACATATTGACTAAACCACCCAAAACACTCAGGCTTTAAATTCCCAAAAAAAAAATGGATTTATAAATTAGTAAATAAATATTTTTTTTGTAAAAAGGTAAGAACATAATTATTGCAATAAGTAAGCATCCTAACCTTCTGAATTTGTCCACGTGTCATACAAGGCTGCAAAGACAAGAGGCCTATGATCTTGAAAATGTATGTAGTATGGCTGTTTTTTTGATCCATTCTTTTTCCACTCATAAAACCTAAGTCGATAAAAAAACCCAACTCCTGATCAGTTAAAGAAAGGTACTCAACATACTATTTCTTCTTCCTAGAAAGTTAGTGAATATCCAATTGCAAACTGCAACAAAATCATACACGGGACAAAGTAAACTGTTATCCATTTACAATTGGAGGGTTCAAAGTATAATGTATAACCAATAGCACATCATATGAGTGAACCAGAATTATATTTTCCATGTAGCCAAGAGGGATATGCAAAAACGAAATGGGTGTTATATTTTGAAAGAATGCACAAGGGGTCCCAGAACTTGTCCTGAGATGTCAGGTCCCCAAACCCTTAAAACTCATTTTTTAGGTCCTCGAACTTGTCTTGGTGTGTCATCTAGATCTAGATCTCAAACTTTTGAAATGTTATTTTTATAGGTCCTAGGACTTGTTTACGGTACAAGATTGAAGCCTTTAAAAAAATCATACTGAAGCTGACCAGATTAACATAAATTATTCATACTCCATCAGTCGTTGGACTGTAGTACAAATGGAGCCAGCTGTTCCAGAAAATATCAGAAACATCCGAGACAGCAATATCAGTCAGACGTGTCACAATGTTAGCATGAATACAATGGCTTTGAAAGATATCCATGTCTTGTTAGCTACATACGGTGGCATCATGGTGTAGGATGTATTCATAACAGGCTAGAGTCAAATTAAGTCAGCACCCCTTGCTATTCTAGACTCTGTACTGCTTTGGAGTCAGCAAGAACAGTTAACTGTCTTTGTACTGTATGAACTATGAAATTATTCCACTGAGGTAAGCCTATGTCCCCATTCCGATATCCTCACTCCCTTGCAGTGTGTACATAGTATTTTATCTACGCACAGAAGACTGAAGATCTGGCATGGCATAAAAGTTGCAAAACTCAAAATCAACCATAATTCCGTACCCTTCTACTGCAACAAGGCACCTATTCTTTCGAATTAGTCGATGGAATGAAACCTTTTCTTTTACGGACTCTGATCTGGCATTGAACTGCATGAAAAAGAAAACCATTAACTCAACTAATGCCACAAAAAAGGAAATGACCAATTCCTGTATTAAAAAAAAGATTCATGAAATTAAGCATCATAACACATCTCAGCCACACAGATATTACAAATGTGGACATGTAATTCGACATGAATCACGGCTTCTACATTTAGTTTGTCATTAATTTTTTAAGTCTACATACTGCAACCAACAATCGACGTATTTGCCACTTCCGCATTTTTATCTTAAAACTTTGGCAATATTGTTCTCTTTTTGCTTTCTAAGTTCTAACACAACTTGCATGGATGCTTTCTCCTAGCCTTCTTCTTCATACCAAATCTACCACCATCACCAGAATTCTACATCCCAACCATTAAAATCACTTCATTGCTTACACAACTGCAGGCTGCAGCACTGCAGCTGCATCCCACTGCAAAAAAATTTATGGTCTACAGTTTGCTATCTATGCGCCCATGCTTTGATAAAGCAATGCTCAGCTGTATAAGAACAAGAAAAGATGCTACAAACATAGAAAGACATAGCAGGCAATCCACACACCATCCTGAAATGGTCGGGTTTCTCGGTCTTGCTGGTGAAGCTGGGCACCAGCCCCCACTTCATGCACTGGATCACCGGCCCCTCCCCCTCCCCATCCGCACCCCCTCCTCCTCCGTCGCCGCAGCCTGGACCTGGCCGTGCCCGCACGGCGCCCACAGGCAGGTACGCCCCAGGCGACACGTTGTACGACGGCCGGAACCTGCGCCCCACGAGCAGCGAGAGATGAGCGCACACGAACAAGAAAATGTACCCAAAAGGTTTGTCCTACCGGTCAAGATGGAGCGTCGGCACCGCCGGGGCGTCTCCGCCGCCGCCGCCGCCGGCGTTGGCGGAGGTGGTGGTGGTGGGGAAGCCGAAGGCCCTGGCAGCCTGGGCCGGGCTGAGGGTGCACCGGGCCCTGCCGCACATGGAAGGCTGGACTGGAACGCGTGCTCAGGCGCCGCGGCGGTGGTTGGTACTCGCTGTAAACGGAGACGAGGTGGGAGCGTCGCGGTGGCCGGCGGCGGGCCGGCGGCGGTCAGGAGGAGGAACGAGCGGCGCTCGGCGGCGGACGGGCGGAGTCCCAACGAGTCGCGCCCAGGAGTATATGGGCCGGCTATAGGCCCATGAACTGGTTGTTCCCAGAGTTTGCCTGGCTCAACGGTTGGATCTTCAGACGATCTGATTCTGGCCTCAGCCTTGTTTAGATTGCAAAAAATTTCAACCTGATGAATAGTAACTTTTTTATCTTATTTAAAAAATATTGTCAAATCACAGACCATCTAAGCTCAAAAGATTCATCTCGTGATTTCAAACTAAACTGTGTAATTAGTTATTTTTTTTACCTATATTTAATGTTCTATGCATGAGTTAAAAAATTTATGTGATGCAGAGAGTGAAAAAATTTGGAATTTGGAGGCAATCTAAACAAGGCCTCATTTTAGATATATTTCATTCATTTCATCCTAATTTTAAATGCTCATTTTAAATATATTTCATCCTCATTTAAATGCTTGTTTTTAAATATATTTCATCCTAATTTTTCAATTAAAATAAAAATAATTTTAAAAACAAAAAATAAGATTTACTCTAGAAAATAGATGCATCCTATTTGTGGTTTAGACAAAGTTTAGGAATCTATTTACATAGAATAAAACTTATGATAAGGCATGAATACAAGAAATAGAATGTATTAACATGTGAAAATTAATGAACACACATTTTCACCCTTTAATAAGTAGAAAACAGGCTAAACACATCTTGAAAAATACTAATTGTTTTTATTTAGTACTTTGTATTTACAAAAAAAAAATCAGGGTGTGACAAACTACCACTTTCATAGGAATGTTGTCCTAAGATTCACAAAGTCTAGCAAGGAATTAAAGCAAGATAGAGAGGAACTCTAACTACAAACTAAACAAGCACATAAGTGTGCCTAAACAAGTTTACTATATGGTTTCTAGTCCACGATACAAGTGGATGGATCAAAATTAGACTAAGTGTGGTCAATGGATGACAATTTATTTCTAACATCCAGTCCCGCCGATGGTGGTCCTATCATTGTTATGCAGGAGTATTGTACTAACTCCATCTCAGGTTATAAGACATTTGAGTTTTTTGAAACTTTTGACAGGTTTCTATTTTTTTAGTGACTTGCAAAACTCATTAATTTACCCTTAGTTTTTAAACTATTAGATGCTCTTAAATGGCAAGCTTTTAACAAATTTCCTTTGCATCAAATCCCATCGAAAAGTAAGATGTGGCATTTTCTTATTATTATTAATCGAAATAGTGCACATAAGGATGAACATACGGCGAAGCAGTAGCCAAACATCTCATGATGCGCGGCAGATGAATTCCGTGAACAAGTAACTTGGGAAGCGTGACTGCAACATTGTTTAGCAGCAGTAGAATGCACAAAGATCCAATCAGCAACAGCGGCATGCTTGTACTTGCGGCCACTTCAAGTCTTTCCAAACCTTTCACTGTTACCAGCAATCATGTGGTGGTGTAACTGTAATGCCGTTCCATCACCTCAATACTGCTGACTGAGATATGACCGCGAGCATAAGAGCAAGTATTATAAGGCCACATAGGCAGGCTGCAAGCTTGTACATGACATCAAAATCCTAGCTGGACAAGCAAGAGAAGAGGAGAGAGAATGAAGCCGGCGCTCCGCTCTTCGCCCGGCTGTTTGCGTACATCGAGGACATACCGCTCGCTTGCCGGTCGCTGTGAGCTGTAGAACCGGCGTTTACCTCAGCATCATTATTACCCATGGATCGTTTGTGTCAGCTCCCACACCACAGCATATATACAAGTTGTTTGATGAGAGTACGAGACGTATGACCACAGAGATAGATGGTACTAACGATCACAGGAAGTTGTATGCACAAATAATTAAATATATCGAGAAAAGTTGATCTAGTAGCCAATTTCGTTTGTTGATGATGGCTAGATATATGACATGGCAAGTATACAGCCAGCAACCAGCCGACCTTATAATACTTGCTCTAACAGCGAATGTGGTTGCTGGTCTTTACATGGCCATTTCTTTTTACCCCTTTTTCACTTTTTGGAAGTTCAGTTGTAAAATGCGCACAAGGCGTACAAGGTATCTGATGTTCCTTGTCCATCTGTTTTCATATTTGTTAAGTCATATCAATGCATCCAAGAAAGAGTCATATATCTCCATGCTGACTGAGTGCATGGAGTTTCTATTAAAACTGGTGGATGGGTATTCCCATCTGAATGTTGTTGGTCTTTGCTTTGCAATGTCAGGGACGGTTGCCCTATAATTCTAAAAAAATGAGATTAAGAGTCATCGTACGTGGATTGAAATTATTGAAGAAAATTAGTTCATTTGGCCAACAGCAAGCGCAAAATAAACTGGCGATCTGGCTTTACCTGCATGGGATTCAGACCTGGCCTCTCCGGCATTCAGAACAGATCCAAGAGATCGAATCATCGAAAGGAAATGTGGCAGCAAGGAGGACCTACGGTACAAGTTTCAGGTTCCGACAATATATGCCAAGGCGATTACAAGGTTATTATATTTATAGATCACAGGGTGGCAGCAATTCTTGTGTAAAAGCCCCCGGAGCAACGCTGCGATTACACAATTCCATCCTGGATGTGGGGAAATCACCGTCTTATATAGCTTTATTAGACACTGCATCCCTCCCTGCTGCTCACTTTTTCAGGCAATCATCACACACCCTCCATTCCTCCGGAGGCCTTCTTGAGATCCTCGTACATCTCCTCGATCATCGGCTTCCACAGCCGAACGCGGGCGTTGATGAACCAATTGGAGACCTGCCAATGCAAGTAGTATGCAACAAAGGCATGCATTACTGGTGTATTTCTTGATTCTTGGTAGCTAGAGCTGCTGTTGAGATCTGATGAATGAAGTTGCAAGCAGGCTGAAAAGCATGAAACTGTCTGTACCTGGCTCCTGCTCAGGCCGCTCCTAGCTGCTAACATCTCCTTCTCGTTGTCTTTCGGGTACCTAAATGATGAGACAAAGATAAATTAGTTTCGCATGGTACGACGTTATCTACCATTTTTCATGTGGAAAGAGATGCTGAAAGCCCAAAGATTTCTCTGAACGTGAGGCAGAGACAGAGAAATCGACTTACGGGCGGAGGAAATTCTCGAACATCCAGGCTTTGAGCACGGCGACGGACTTCTCCGGCAGGCCACGCTGCGGGCGCCACGACTGCTGGTCGCCGCGCCGGAGCTGCCGCAGCGCCCAGTGCTTCTGGATGAAGGCCGACTCCCAGCTGCGCTCCCTGTCGGCCAGCGACAGCGACGACGACGACGACGGCTGATCAACACCGCCGCCTCTCCGCGTGGCCGCCGCGATCTCGCCAGTGATGCGCGCCCTGAGCCTCCGGTGCATCGTGGACACTGCGCCGACCGCGAACGGCGCCGAGAGCGCGCCGCCGCCCGGGCGCACCAGGCTGCCGTACTTCGACGCCACGCTCTCGATCTCGTCCATGCATTGCTTGCACCGTTGGTCCATCTGCACCCAGCAGAGTATTTATTTATTTATTAGCATCAAATCAAAGTGATGTTATTCTAATCTTATAGCACAACAAAAATAAGAGTTTTTTTTTTTGTGAATAACAAAAATAAGAGTTCGGACTCACTATCTGTAACAGTTTCTGGAGGTCGTTCTTGAGTTTATGGTCCTCCGAGCCAGCAAACACCGACGCGTTGGATGACGTGGCCATGGACTTGGAGCAGCTCGACGACGGCAGCGGGCAGCTCGCGTCACTGCCACCGGCTAAGCCGGCGAACCCGGCCACGTCTTGCAGCAGGAAGCCGACGAACTCGTCCAGCGCCTGCTGGGCGACGTCCGCGTCCCCGGACCACCGCGACAGGACCTGCGAGAAGTGCATGGCGCCCGGACGCGCCACCTGTCCGGCGCCGGCGCTGCTGCTCCCGTGTGTCAAGCCGGAGCAGCTCACCTCCGAGGACTGGTCCGGCAGGCTCATCACGCTCACAGCACCTGCCGTCGTCGGCGAGGACCTGGCGCGCAGCCTAAGCGACAGCTCGCTCGCCGCCGCGGCGGGCGCCCCGGCGAACGGGTCCCGGAAGGCGTCGCCAGAGAACCACGTCGTCGGGCAGTAGTACGAGGACTCGTGGATCCAGCCGCCGCCTTCCGCCGGCTCTCCAGCGACGAAAAGCTCCTTGGCCATCCTGGGCGCGTGGTGAGCCACGGTGACGTCCCAGGGCGACGGAACGTACGTGTACGACCCGCCGCCGGTAACGCCGTAAGCCGCACCACCGTGCGTCGTGTCCTCCGGCGACACGCTCTGCAGCGCGGTGGCACGGAGCAGCTGGCCGGCGAGCAGCACCGAGCCGTCCGCCGAGAAGCTCGAGGCGGCGGCGACGTCCGCTACTGGTTCGGCGCCAAGAAACCCACCAAAGCCGGTGCCACCGCCGTGGGGCGTGTAGTCCGGGACGTGGAGGAGAGGTGCGGCGGCGTCGGCGCTGATGACACTACTGCCATCGCCGCTGACGAAGCAGCTGCTCATCATGGCGTCGACTCCGAGGCCGAGCTGCTGCTGATAAGACGCGTTGCTGCCGGTCATCTTTGAGCGCGGCTCGGGAGAAGGTGTCAAACGACAAACGTTGTAGATACCGAACTAAAAAAGAGACCTGAAACTGAAATGCAGCAGCGCGAGTGGAACAAAAATGAATGAATAAATGTTTGTGACATGAACACACTGGTCAGGATCAGGGCATGCAAAGGTGACCTGCTGGCAGCAGCAATCAGGCATGGACATTGCAACAGAGATGCACATGAGAGAGTCTACGGCCGTAGGAGGTGTTGTTCTCCTAGAGAAAAGAGAATAAACTAGGCCACAGGAGGAAAAAGTTACTACTATATCCTAGTATTGGGTAGGCTAAGACTGAGTATCTTGATTCTTGAAGTACTCTCTTGTTTATAAAGCACACACAGTAAAACAGGATGTTGGTCAACACTAAGAAATGTGAGCCTCGGTTTTCAAATGGACAAAGCTGGAGGCATCATCAGTTACTATTACTGTAGTAATCCTCACAATGCAAGAAACTACTGAATGCCAGTATGCCAGCAGCTAAGATACTGATGAATCATTAGTAGAATAATAGGCTCCTTAGCCGACATGCATGGCAACAGGCAACAGCTAAGCATATCTGTGTAGATGGCTTCTTGGAAGCAAAGCAAGCATATATTAGAGGCTCAAGAGTGAGGACCCAAACCTTATCAAATCAGAAACGCTGACAGGCTACTGAAACGCCAACCACCACTCTGGTACGTCCCGGGGAAGCAGCAACTAATTAGTAACCTGAACGAAGGAACAAAGGCCAGCACAGCTATCTACTAGACTAGATCAAAAGATAGAGAGAACAAGAAGCACAGATGGATATCTGAAAGTAGCTAGTCTCAGCTCACATGCAAAGAAGAGAGATGCACTGAGCAAGAAGCAGAGCGAGAACTTTGCAGCAGCTGCTGGCCACACTACTAAACTAAAACGGAAAGAGGAGCGTTTCCTAATAAAACGGCTGCAGGGAGAACAGAACGAATGGTCGAATGGCGAGCGTGTGTGTGTGGTGGGGGTGAGGTGTTGTTTGCTTTGCTATCCCCTGGCCCGGCCGATCGAGAAAGGAGCAACAGCCAGCAGGGAAACAAGGTGGTCAGGGAGAGGTTTTATCAGGCAGGGCCGCAGGGGCCGGGGCGCGGCGCCATGATCAAAGCAAAGCACGAGAGAAAGAGAGGACGAAATCATGCATGCATGCATGCACATCTCAACAAGGCCAATGGTAGCCCACTTGGAAAGAAAGCCGGCCGGTGGCGGCCCCGTGCCTTCCTGATCATGATCAGACCGAGATTTGGGACTCATGGCCTCTCGCTCACCACAAGTGAACATGCATGGGTCCTAGCTAGTCGTACCAAGGGCCACCGGCCAAGGGGATGGAGCCATGGACATGGAGGGACGGACTCGTGCCAAGGTGGATGCTGGCGCCCCGAAACTGAAAGTGGGCAATGCCCATACGCGGCTGGCTTGGCTACAATGCTAAGCGCACAGTGCCAAAGCAAAAGACACATGCCGGCTTCATCAGGTTCAGGCATGGGGGAAGGATCCTTTGGATCATGCTATGCATGAGTGCATCATGGCGGACTGTGTGCTGTGGGTGTGTGTGGAATGTCTCTGAGTCTGACTCTCAGAGAGAAGCTAAAGGGGTGGAGAAGATACTGTACTATAGAATGGGGGAACGAACTGCTTTAAAATTTATATGGGACTTATCACCTCATGATGATTGCCCTGCTCCCATCCCCCTCGATCTCCCTCTTGTACAGGACAAAACATGCATGAGGTGCACTAGATTATTAATTAATTAATAACCCCCTCCAAAAGATTGTAGGTGTTTCGAGTAGGAGTAGATAGATAGACGGAGTAAACAATTGTATGCATGACCTCATGCATGTGTATTGCTTAGGGCGTCCGCAATGGTAATAGATAATACTAGCTATGTAGTCAGCTGACATGGAGGTAAGAGACAAGAAAAAAAACTATTTTATACTACTGGATCCACATGCTCATCTCACATATTTTTGGACCACGTAAAATAGATAAGCTATTTGCTTCTAGCTAGTGAACACTCTTTCTCTTACTTTTTGCTTGTCATGTCACATCTAGATAGCCAAATAGCTAGCCATTGCGGACGTCCTTAGGAGTAGATGGAGTAAATAATTGGGTTGCTAACCAAAATAACACAGCAGCACCAATCATGGGTTCCATCTCCCATGATCCCAACCCAACCAGGCAGAGTAGGGCCAGGCACTGTCGATCGATCTATGTGAGGATGCGGACCGACATGTAGATCTACAATTGTGGGAAAGAAACAAGAGCTCTTTCAGGACAAAGCGCGGGGCCAGCCACTCTAGCGTACCACCAGGCTCAGGCTACTAGCTACTATAGATGCAAGCATGCATAATTGCATATGCATCAATGCATGCAACAAGCTCGCTCGCTTTCGACTTGCCTCAGCGAATGCAAGCGAGAGAGAGCATGCACGCCAGGTCAGGGAGAGGCCAAGGCAGGTGCGTCCAAGCCAACTTTAAGGGCAGGCTCTCTCTGGTTTTCAGGAGCGGCATGCACATGCACGCACACTAGCCATATCAATCAGCAGGCAGCATGCGGCGGCATGCATGCCTGGTTTTGAATCAAATCTGGGATATATAGATTGCAAGAAAGAACTACTGGGTTCGCAAGAAAACGCCGTGAAATGTGTTTCTTTTGTTTTGTTTTTTGAAAACGAAAACGGAGAAGAGAGGAGAGGGAGTGTGCGCGCGCAGGCTTTTGGAGGGAGGACACCCTCCCTTCCAGGTGCCTCTGCGTCCCTCTCTCTTTATGTCAGCGGTTTTATCTGCTTGGTTTTGCACACATCCGGCATCCTCCTCTGCCGCGCTCTGTCAAGGCTGGGTGATCAGATCAGGGCGGCCAAAAGATCTGGAATCTGTTTGCAGTCTGCCTACTGCTGCGGTTGCCGGTGTACCTCTCCATTTCAGCAGGAAGCTGGACGACATGCACCTTCCAACAAACGAGTAGTGCGCCTCTGTCAGTTCAACAGTTCCGACGTTGTTTTTCACTAGTGACATATTGATAACATTTATACTAAACATTTGTAGCAGCATGTATTTAGACCAAAAGGTCATTGGATACTCCTCCATTACCTTATTGTTGACAACAAGCATTTGTTCCACTACCCATTTTACGGTTTTACCTATACATGATGTTCTAAAACGAGAACCTATGTATCACTAGTAGAGAATATGGCTTTTGAACCTCACCTTTAGTCCCGCATGTGTTAAAATCCGGGAGTAAAGGAAGCATTATTTTCTTTTACTCCATCAAAAACCTTTTGTCCCCGTTCATAACACCAACCGAGACTAAAAGTCAAATTTTAGTCCCGGTTGGTGTTACGAAGTGGGACAAAAGGTCCTGCAACCTTTAGTCCCACATCGTAACACCAACCGGACTAAAGGGCCACCCTTTAGTCCCGGTTGGTGTTACGAAGTGGGACTAAAGGTCTTTCACCCGGGACTAAAGGTCCACTGCGAGTCAATTCAAAAGGAGAGCGTCCAGGACTCTGTGCGCAGCTGAGTTGGTAAGGAATCTTTGCGCGAGGCAAGGGGTCTTAGGTTCGAATCTCACACACAGCAAGAGAAGTCTCTAGTATTTCATTTATTTTTTCGTCTCGAGGATGGGCTGTAATCCCGGTTGCGAGACCCGGGACTAAAAGTCCCACCCTTAGTTGCGAGACTCGGGACTAAAAGT
Organism: Themeda triandra; assembly: GCA_018135685.1. Lineage (NCBI taxonomy): Eukaryota > Viridiplantae > Streptophyta > Magnoliopsida > Poales > Poaceae > Themeda > Themeda triandra. The sequence continues at coordinate 312,984 of JAENPR010000119.1, read as the reverse complement.
CCCACCCTTTAGTCCCGCATTGGCAATCCCGGTTCCCAAAACCGGGAATAAAGGGGGTTGGGAACCGGGAGTAGAATCACTTTCTCTACTAGTGTATATATGTCTATGCACTCATAGTAGACAAAATGGTGTACATATATTCACTTGTCCATGGATTTTTTTATGAATTAGAGGATACAAATATAAGTCGACAGACACATCATCTAGCACCGAAGAATAACATCATTAAACTTTAGAATAAATTGAGAAAAAAAAATATGAACGCCTGCATCAATTTGATGATTTGGATTCAAATGGACATGCATGTTCCACCATACATGCTGGTAGTGTAAATAGATAGAAGTGTTTCTAGTCAGCTCCTCCCTAGAATTCAATTACGTTTTAACGATTTGACTTTGATATGTCTCACATAATCCATTAAGCTAAAGTTGAGTTGTATTCATTAACTTCAACTTCGTTCCACCTGTCATTAACTTATATTTGTTACCAAACCATATCTATAAGATATATATGGTCAATACGGCAATGTGTGACCATCTCACATCCAAACACACCTAAAGTGAGTAGATCCGACGTGTTTCCTTTGTACTCATACTCAGGAGCTCCAAGCAACAGCACAAGATGCAGTTTTTTTTATGCACCAATATCTGTTATGTCTTGTATAACGAAATCTATTAAATAGTCTAAAACGATAGAATTTGGAACGCTAGTATCATGAATGTTTGCTTGATCAAATTTAGAATAATTTATTAGGACTACTGTGTTCTTCCCACGTAGAGAGGCTGTAACTGTAATCATTGGAACGTCACTGTGCCGAGATGGGTGAAAGGAGGAACTTTGAAGCGTATGAGAGCAGGTATTATAAGGCTTTTTAGCCGGCTGGGAGAAGCCACGTCAATCAAAAAAAAGTGCCACGCAGGAGAGAGATAGTGCAGCGGACGTTTAGCATTTCGTCGACTCAAGCGCAAGATACGAGAAAAAACTTTCGCTCTCAGCCAGTACAAGGCAGCGCATGCAAATAGCAGATCATTAATACTTCGTATCCACATGCAAATATTAAATGTTACAGCCGGCTCCTTACAGCCCGCTCACTGTACGTGCCGGCGTATACGCTCGCTCCCAGCCTGCTTGCAGCCCAGGATGGGCGTTTTTATTAAACTTGCTCTGATATGAGCTCCAAAATCAAGGAAGCCGTAACCTTTTCTCATTGGGCCCTCCAACTCTGCAGCATGCATGCAGCAGCCGCCCTCTGCAGCATGCAGCAGCAGCTGGTACTCCGTAGTGTTCATGCCGATGCATGCTTCTCTCATTCTCACACTTCACCAATCCTTCCTCAAACAAAAACCGGCACATGCAGCCGGCTCAACTCATTGTAAAAACTTTTTTCATTGCCAATGGAAATGTATCGTGAAAAATTGCTTAGTCTTTGAAATGGAATTAACTAGAGCTAACTAACCCAACGACCATGGTGTAATTTCAGATTTAGCTATCTCAAACTCGACCATGTACTACTACTGGGAAGGAGTATGAGCATTTGAATGTTTCTTTGCGAGAGAGAGATTTTACCTGCGGTAAATTGTTAAACGAACTACAGTGTTCATAAACAGCGATGACTATTTTAGAGCATCTCCAACAACTTTGTAAATTTCACTTGGTATATTTCACGTTTTAGCAACTTGGTAAATTATTTAGCAAGTGAAAAAATAACTCATCTCCAACAACTTGGTATTCCAACTTGGAAAAAACAGAGGATGGCAGATGGGACCCATCCGTCATTGTCTATTTCTTATCCTCTTCCGGATTCCTGCGTCGCGCCTCCCCGGCTCCTCGTTGGCGCCGGCGGCCTTCCTCCTCCGGCTGGAGAGCTCATACCGCGCCCCTCCCCGGCCCGGCTTCTCCCTCCCCACCCGACGAGCTCCACCTCCACCTCCCCCGCTCGTCCGCCCGCAGCTCGTCCCGCGAGGCGGAGCGCGCGAGGCCATGGACGGAGGTGGAGCACGCGCGGGCGGCCCTCCTCTGTGGCGGCGTGGGTGAGGCGTGCGGCTGGGCGAGCACGGCGGGCTCGACGGCCTGCTCCGCATCTCGGCGGCGGAGGAGATGGAGATGGGCGTCGGCCGTCGGGGCTCCTCTGGTCACGAGCACGGCTCAGCCGCATCTCCATGCACAGGCGACCTGCTGCAGCGGCGAGCGGCGGCGCGGGGCGAGGCAGCGCAGCGGCGGCGGCGCGAGCGCGTAGCGGCGGACCGGCGGTCGCGCGGGCGAAACGCCCTCTTTCCGCAGTGCGGATAAATACGCGCGCGTGGGAGAGATTTACAAAGTTTGGAAAAATACAAAGTTTACCAAGTTGTTGGAGAGCTCTTTTTGTGTTTTTGCCCAATTTATAAGAATACAAAGTTGATTTACAAAATTGTTGGAGATGCTCTAAATAGTTGAAGAGCATGCAAGTGCATTCGTGTTGCATGGATGGATGGCATTGCAATGCAGTACATGGAGGTAATCCACTGCAGGAAGGCGATTCTTACCTGTTTGGCAGTAGCCTACGGATCCTAGCCTGTTCTCCCAGTCTGTGCAGAGATTTGAAGGGCCTGGGGCTCCGTGCCAAATTGTTGCCTTCCCGTTCATCACCGTAAATTCTCACCGTAAAAGTTCAAAAAAAAAAAAAGATCTCACTGTAATTTGGTGCACGGATAGTAAAAGTGTAAAACTGCTGTTGATCAGCCATCGATCACTATGCTTTCGACAATGACCGACATGGTTATAAAATCACAATAATTCAACTTTAACTGAGGTATTGCTTGGGTGCCGTTTGATTAGCGTTCTGCTCGCTTGAACTTATCAATACTGCTTATTAGATATGGTACAATGTTTCTTTTTCACAACAAAACAACTTCAGACGTTTTATCAGCTGCAGAAGCCATTAACCGAGAATAGGACATAGTTTTTCTTACAAAAATTAAGTTTAACTAGGCGGTTATTCCTATTTAGCCTTTAGAAGAGTTCAGAATCCCGTGAAAACCTACAAGAAATGAAAACAATCCATTCTTACACGGATATACTATATTAGCATGGAAAGCATAAGTTTTAGAAATGCCAAAAATAGATAACGAAATAATCAAAGTTTCCTTTGCAATTTCTTTTGGAGGAAAAATGTACAAAAAAAGAATCCACTCAACCACTTTGTTTCTCTTTCACATTATGTAATAATCAAACTTTCCTTTGCAATTACAGTCCTTTGGCTCATCGAAACAATGTCTTCAACAAAATTCCCAAGTTTACCAATCCTTGCATATGGATTCATATCGTAATCCGCCCTATGTTAAGGTTGCTGATGGACATGATTCATGGCCTTAACGAGATTTTTTATTGAAGTGAGTATTAGATGATTTATAGATAACTATCATATCTTATTGCTGTTAAAATTTCATAGCCATTGGCCTTATGGTTTACAAATGGCAACTGTTTTAGTGGTGAGTGTTACATAAAAAAGTGTTCTCTAGCATATTTGCATGTTCAGGAGCCAATTCCTCCGATGTTATATACGCATTGAGTTATGTTTGAAATTTCTGCAGCAACGCAGAGCCGCAGAGGTACTAGTTTACGAGGAGGAAATTGGGATTCAATCCAGAGCGGCAAACACACACCGAAACTGGGCAAAGCACGAGGTGGGCTCGAATCGATGGCATGGGCCGAGAGAGAGGATTCTGGAGCCCAGAAGAGGAAAACCCTTGGCCTCGCGCCGTCAAGTAGCCTCTCGAACCACCGCCACCCACCGCCTCTCCCTCCGCCGCTCCACGCACCGGCGCCGCCACCTCCCTCGCTCGCCTCCGCCTCCGCCGCCTTCCGGCGCGAGCGGCACCGCGCCAGCGGCGGCCATGGCACTCGCCTTCGACGACTTCGGGCGCCCCTTCCTCCTCATCAGGGAGCAGGAGAAGAAGGCGCGCGTGCGCGGGCTCGACGCGCAGAAGGCCAACATCGCCGCCGGCAAGGCCGTCGCGCGGATCCTGCGCACCTCGCTCGGGCCCAAGGGCATGGACAAGACGCTCCAGTCCCCCGACGGAGACGTCACCATCAGTACGCATCTGCTTCCCTTCTCCATTGGATTATTGTGTACGCTGGTCGTGGTCGTGGTGTAGCATGTTTAGACGGGGCGATCTGAGAGGGAACGACCCGCCTCCCTTGGATCATCCGCCCAGGTGGCCCAAGTGAAGTGGTAGTCCTCTGAGAACTAGGGTTTTTGAGTGGCGGGTAAATGTCTTGAGATCTAGCTTATTGCCGGACAGTTGCTCTAACTGGTGCCCACAAGTAAGGTTCCAGGCATTTTGTGCAATGTTTCGGTTTGGGGTGTTAATTCGGCAAATCCAGTTTTATTTTACAAGTTCATTTTGCAGTTATATACGCAGTACAAGCCATCTCACTGTTTGTTGATTCTTGTGTTACTTTTTTTATTTGACTGAAAGTTCTGCCTTATGATATGCCAGCAAATGACGGGGCCACGATCCTAGAGCAGATGGATGTTGACAACCAGATTGCAAAGCTGATGGTGGAGCTGTCCCGCAGCCAGGACTATGAGATCGGGGATGGCACCACTGGGGTGGTGGTCATGGCGGGGGCACTCCTAGAGCAGGCTGAGAAGCTTCTGGAGCGTGGTATCCACCCGATACGGGTCACCGAAGGTTATGAGATGGCGTCGAGGGTAGCTTTTGATCACCTTGAGCGCATCTCCCAGAAGTTTGAGTTCAGTGCAGATGATATAGAGCCCCTGGTTCAGACCTGCATGACGACTCTGTCGTCAAAGATGTAAGTTATAATACAGGACATTCTGTTCAATCCATCAACTTTATGATGCAAGGGTTTTCTCTAGTAATCTCTAGTATGAATTGGTTCTTTGGGCATCATGAATTTTAACTTGCTTAGTTTTTTTTCCCTGTAATGGCTCATGTGTCATTTATTTCATTCTGAAGTAAAAAACTTGTTTCTGCTGAGGATGTGAGATTTTTTAGATAATGTTGAGGATTTGACATGATCACACGAAACTTTTTTCTGGTTTTCTTCCTTTTATCTGTGTTGACCAAACAGAATTAGGATAGCAGACTGCATTGGTTTGCACGCCCAACCATTCAGTGATTCATATATACAGCAATGATTTTTCTGTTGTTCATATTATCAACTCTGTAGTCCTGTTCCTTGTATGATTTTTGTTGCAGCTAACGCTCATATACCAGAAGATATATTTTTCTATTCCTTTATAATACTTTATTTGCTTGTAGATTTTTGTAGAAAAACAGAACAGAACGTCTGATGATATATATTCCTCTTCTACAGTGTTCACCGTTGCAAGCGGGCACTGGCAGAGATTGCTGTCAAAGCAGTCCTTGCGGTTGCTGATTTGGACAGGAAGGATGTTAATTTGGATTTAATCAAAGTAGAAGGCAAGGTCGGTGGGAAGCTGGAGGACACAGAGCTAATATATGGAATTGTCGTTGACAAAGATATGAGCCACCCTCAAATGCCAAAGAGAATTGAGGATGCTAAGATAGCCATCCTGACCTGCCCATTTGAGCCCCCGAAACCTAAGACAAAGCATAAGGTTGACATTGATACTGTAGAGAAATTCCAGACGCTGCGTGAGCAAGAGCAGAAGTACTTCGATGAAATGGTTCAGAAATGCAAGGTAAGCACTGTTCAGTTGTGAATATCCTAATTTTTGGTACCTGGCTGATAACGATCTTCATATTGGTCTGGATGCGAGATCCTCAGTTGAAATAATTTTTATTGTTACATCGCCCAGTTTTCATTTGTTGACAATTGTTTTTGTTGTAAATGTTTCAAAAACTTTGAAATATGTCCCTTTACAATTAGAAATTAAGGTATTATGTGTGTATCAATTGTATTCGTGTCATTCGGTGTGTTTGCTTTGCTCAGTAACTATTCACATATATTCTGTAGGATGTCGGTGCAACCCTGGTGATTTGTCAATGGGGTTTTGATGATGAAGCCAATCATCTATTGATGCACAGAAATCTGCCAGCTGTCAGATGGGTTGGTGGTGTTGAATTGGAACTGATTGCCATTGCTACAGGTCCACATGCTCCTATATCTCACTCATGATTATAACTGACCTGTGACTGCAATACCTGATATTTGAAAACTGACTGTAGGAGGACGGATTGTTCCAAGATTTCAAGAGCTGAGTCCAGAAAAGCTTGGGAAGGTATCATCTTCTGCACACATTTTATTTCAGTCATATGGAACCTGCATAGTTGACCATATATTGATGAGGTGTGGTGTCCAATTATGCAATTGTAGTGCCCAAACTAGAGTGAAGAGACAATCCTTGGGGACAGGGCATTGCATTGATATTTTTTCCTTGTATAATAAGTAACTCCTTTATTGCTTCTGACAGGAAACATAGATCATTTTTATCTGTTGGATAAAAGTACTTGTTTACTTTATTGTTGAATTGGTAGGATATTTACTGATTTTAACTGGTTTCTGAGTTAATGAAGATGATTTAATTATCACTGGTCAATAAATTGAATACTTGACTTCATTGTGGTCAACTGTAATGACAGTAACTTAGCAGTTTGGTTTGGCCTTTTTATCAAATTGTGTTGATCCCATAAAAAAAATCTGCTGGTGTCTTTATGTATTGCAAGTAGCTATGTGAAGCATCATTTTGATTGATCTGCTTGAATAGGCTGGATTAGTCAGAGAGAAATCATTTGGAACAACCAAGGACCGGATGCTTTACATTGAGAAGTGTGCCAATTCCAGAGCTGTAACTATTTTCATTCGTGGTGGTATGTTCTGATGTTTGTATCCTTTTTCTTGCTTTCATATAACATCTATATGTATGCCCACCTTTATCACACATCATCATTTCATCTGATTTGGAAAAACTCCACAGCTGTTTTGAATAAAGTGACTATCATCTAACATAGTGGATGTTATCCTAACATTAATAAAAAAAGGTGGGGCTGTGTAGATGTACTGATTGAATTTTCAAACCAAGGATTGTCTTGTACAACTGGTAGTATTAATCCTGCTGCATCAGGAACCAATACTGTATACAATTTTGTGCAATGAAAGATCTATAGGTAAATCATTTGTTGGACAAATATTTCCTTATTTTGGTTTGTGGTAAAAAGTATTTACTGCTGTACAGGAAATAAAATGATGATCGAGGAGACCAAGCGCAGTCTTCATGATGCTCTTTGTGTGGCAAGGAATCTGATCCGCAATAACTCAATTGTGTATGGTGGCGGCTCGGCAGAGATATCTTGCTCAATTGCTGTTGAAACTGCAGCAGATCGGCACCCTGGAGTTGAGCAGGTGCTTATTGTCTTTGGAGCTTGTACTTGCTGCGATGTATTATGGTACCTTCTAACTGTTTCTTTGATGTGCAGTATGCTATCAGGTCATTTGCTGATGCATTGGATGCTGTTCCACTAGCCTTAGCTGAAAACAGTGGTTTGTCTCCCATTGATACCTTAACTGTGGTGAAAGCTCAGCAAGTGAAGGTATTTTAATTCTGTATTCTTTTTTTTTCCAAGTATATTACTTTGAATTTTTAATAGCTTCTGTGGCCTTTTGAAACTATGAATCCTTTTACTTTTCAGCCAGGTCATACTCGATTTGTAGTTTGAATTTGGCCTAACATTGTCTCTTTTTTTTCTCTCTACCATTAAGTGCGCTTGTACAATCTGATCTAGTACAGTAGTACTACATAATGTGATTGTTTCAGCACTTCTGTTGTGGTCGCAATGCTCTTTGTTGTGTTTCAGTATGGTACTCTTGCTTTTAATCATTACTGCTTAGGTATACTGCTTGGAAACCGTGGTGACATGTGTTTGCTCAACACCTTTTCAGGATAGCAACCCCCATTGTGGCATAGATTGCAATGACGTTGGCACCAATGACATGAAAGAGCAGAACGTCTTTGAGACCCTGATTGGCAAGCAGCAACAGATCTTGCTTGCCACGCAGGTGGTGAAGATGATCCTCAAGATTGACGACGTAATCTCGCTATCTGAGTACTGATGGGGAAAGAATAGATAGCTGTGCTTGGTGACAATTAGGCGTCAGAGGGTCTGCGAAGCTGAGTTGGGTGCCGTGGTTTAAAACGCAAAAACCATTCCATATGCTGTGTGGTTAATTTGCCCGTGCCAATGATGTTGCCTAAAGAAGTAGCTGCTGCAGCTGCGCGCACACTCTTAGCACTTAGCAGAGCACTACCTGAACAGTTTCGATGATGCGCTAGCTAGCTTTGCTGAGTAAATTCTGATGTCACTAAAAATTATATGGCTTTCTTCAATGTCTTGAAAATTGTTCATTTTCCATGAATACCATTATGTGAATTTTGTTGTCCTTGCTGCCGTTTCATCATGTACAGGGAAATTATGGGTCTCTCTGACTATGTTGGCTCATGAGATGGTGTATCCATCAAATTTCATTTCAGTGCAGATAATCAAGCCTACGGGCATTTCCCCATCCTAAGTGTTTGTTCGGTTATTTCTGTAGCTGGTTTATTTGGCGTGTGCAGACAAGACAGATGACGTCTTGTTTAGCGTATCTTGGCAATCTTCACCCTTTGACCTATATAAAAGAGTAATACAAAGTGTTTCTTTGATTGTTCCTGGTTGCTAGACTAGAATGAATATACATTTGGTTCTTGGTCTTTTTCCACCAATAGTCTATGTACTTAATTTTTACTTTGTCTTTACGAGTAGAGCACACATAAGTGTGGGGAATTAGTCCATTTCCTAAATTCTACCAGTGAAAGTTCTGAATTGGTTGCTAGAGAAGAATGAATACAGTTTTGGTCCTTGGTGTTTTTCCACCAATAGAGTCTATGTACCTTTGCCTTGTCTTTACGAGTAGAACATATACATCGAGCAAGTGTGAGTTTATTCCCAAAATTCTACTAGTGAAAGTTTTAAACATGCATACCGAACAAGATGAGCTTAGTTTGACATTTATTCTCATCTTCTTGGTACATGCGTGAATAGTTTGACATGATCTTATGAAATCTAAAATAAATCGAGATCACACTTTGACAAAAGAAAAATTGAAGAGGGACATGTTTATGACATTCTTTGAGATAGAAGCTAGCATAAAGGTTGTTCGGTTGTTCCATATACATATACTTTTGCTAGTGGGAAAAATACTTTTATAGGACAATCATATTGACTAAGTCGTTGAAGAGTGTGATATAGTTTTGTCTTTAGACGTCTACCTTTTCTATTTAAGGTACTTGGAGATTTTGTTTTTGATATAGATGTGATGTCATAAAACCATAGTGCCACATACTCCTTAATGGAGATAAATGACTACCATAGCCATAGACATCTATAACTCTTATAAAGATAAACCCCACTAAGGGATTTCTCTCTTCATGCAAGATGTCCACATCATTCTCCACTAACTCACTTGGTGACATTACTAAATGCTCTAACTCTTTATGCAAAATGTCTACATCATTCTCCACTAAGTTCATGTCATCTTTTATTAAAAACTATGCCATCTCTATCATGTGAAGTATTTTAATCCCTTATTAATTAAAAAAAATTGTGTCATCTCTATCGTGTGAAATATTTTAAATCTGTAATCTATTAACATAAAATCCATCTACATATCTATAGTAATGCTATGTATATAATAGATTTATTTTTTAAGAAAATCCTGCAGCAATGCGCAAGGTATACACCTAGTTGTTTAGACTAGGAAAACCTTCTACATATGCGTCTTTATTATTATGTTGAGTTTGGTCAAACCTTGTGACTCTATTTGAGAAATCTATCATGCTCCCGAGATCAAGATTATATACACACCACATATATGTGCTACACCTATACTGAGAGTATGTAAAAACATGTTTTTCATTTAGATTACCCAAAAATATTCTACTCCTACATTTAGAATAGACAAAAACATGTTTGTGAGGTTCCACCACTACGCGTCAGACAGCTCACCACCACTATAGGTCTAGGCTGTCCATGTAGAAGACAGTCAAAACAGTTGAAACGGAGCACAATGCACTTCCCTCCCTTGTGGGCTCCACTCCCACCCGGTTCGCGTGCACGAAAGGAAGGCTTGTCCTACAACACACCATTTACATGACATCACTACAACTAGTACAATAGCAATAGTAGACCTCTCTTTTTCGCCGCTTTCCATTTCTTACGGGCTCAAACTTCTCCGGCTTTCCCTGCCCATAGAAATATGGTTTCCAAGCCGCATTACCACCCAAACCATATATAACCCACCAACCTTCCATTTCAGACCTTCGATCAACCCAGCGGTGTGAGCGATAGCTAGCTACCCATATTCATGGTTCATATGCCCGCTGTATAACTAGTACTCACCGGCACCACCCCATCTCGCTGTGTAGATCCCCTCAAGCTAGCTACAACTACAGCGAAGGATGGCCTCAGGTTCCAGATCCCGTGCTTGCGGATCCCGCACCGAAGCTCCTTCGGTGGACAACACTCTCATCACCCCCAAACTCAATCCAAAATTTGAGGCTATGCCGGGCGCAGAAATCATCGCCTACCTGAGCCGCTCCCGTCGCGCAGCCGACTTCGACGACGCAACGCTTGTACTCGCTGCACGCGAGCGTAGGCTCGCTGAGGTAACGACTCAGATCCGCGAGGCCACCAAGAAAAAGATGGAGTTGCTGGCCGAGATCTGCGTGCCAGAGCTCAAGGCCGCCAACAACGAGGCGTGTGCGCGACACAACTCTAGCATCAGCGGGCACAGGCTCACACATCAGGTTGGTGTCATCGAGGAGGCATATGGAGAAGAAGTAGGTTGTGAGGTTGTAGAAGATATCCTCGGAGCAAGGTATCAAATCTCCTGCTATTTTATACTCAAGTTCAGTTTATTGTTTTAGCCCGCTATAGCATACTATAGCTTTGAGGCCGATATATTGCGGCCGGTAGCGGGCCTTCGTCCCCACCCCCGCCGCCACCAACCGCTATTGCCTCGCCGCCGTCTCGCCTGCCTCTAACGCCATGTCCCGACCGTTGCCCCCCCTCCCCCCCCCCCCAAGTCCATCGAAGATTGATTTCCTAACCCGTCAAAACCCTAACCCTAACCCGACATCGTTGCCGCCATCTTCTTTCTCTCCAGTGGGACATGGAAGCGGGCACAGATGTGTGGGCGTGGTCGCATGGGAAAGGGAGAGGGTGGGCTGGGCCACATCGTGCCATCCGCACTCCGCGTGACGGCCGCGTAGTAAACTTTGAGTTATAGCATGATATTATTAGCCTAGAGAGAACTGAACTAGTAATGTCCATAATCCCAGGGGCAGACTCACGAGGTATGCTAGGTGGGCCATGGCATACCATGTGAGGCACTTACTTAACACTGGATTGTCATCCTTTAGTTTTTTTTTTCCAACTAATAGCAGTTACAAGTATATCTCCCTAGCTAGTCTGAAGGTAAGCATGGTGCCTTTTAACCATGAGGCAGCTACTAGTTCAACCTTTGAAGCTAAATTACTTGTATTTATTTTTATTTTCCATTTCTATGACACCTTTAAAATTAGTTATAGCTAGATAATACATTTCTCTCTTTAGTTTTATTTTCATTTTTATCCTCTCATGTTGTGTGCCGCAAAACCTCAGTTGCAAATAGTTTTAAATTTCTTACCTTTTATCCTATATGATACATTTTATCCTTTATTTTGTACTTATTTATCCGATGTTACTGTGCCCTAGTGGGACACGTACTGAAATAGAATGGCAAATAAAAGTGATATCACTTCATTATCACTATTGCTACATACAATGCTATTTTAAATTTCCATTATTTTTGTCCCCTTTAAAGTTAACTGTAGATAGTATACTTCATTTTTAGTTTTCTATTTTTATTCGCTCTTGTTATCATGAAATTGAATGAAAATCAATAGCTATATATAGAGTGTGTTGTGTCCCCTTTACAAAGTCTGCACTCCAACATTAGTCATGTATCATGGAGATTAGCCACATCAGTGATTAGAGATTGTATTGTAGTTCGCCCAACATTAGTACTAGAAGATGGTTATATTACATTTGAACTTCTGAATCATAATTTGTTACAGTTTTTAGCTTGATCTTTGAATTTTATGCTTATCATTATTAAAGCATGTCGTTTTACCGAATGGAAATATGGTTTACCAAATTGCAAATGGTTTTATAGAATTGCACAAGAATTTTTTTTGTGTGACATACCCTATGTCAAATTCTAGTTCCGCCATTGACTATTTGTTATGCTGCACTAGAGTCATAGCAAGCCATGAGATTCCAAAAGAGGAGGCACAAGGAGAAGACGTGGAAGCAAGTCATTATAGAGGTTCGCAAGGGGAACAGCCTGCAAGAGCCACCAAGAAGGCTCGCAAGCAGAAGGGAGCCACAAAGAAGGCTCGCAAGGAGAAGGGACCGTGCTTCTACAATATGGTTTTCAACACCCTCAAGGAGAAAGAGGAGCTTCAAAAGAAAAAGTGGAATGAGGAGGCCATTGCCAAGGAAGCTGCTGCCACTGCATCCAAGCCGCCGTATTGCAAGTGCCGGTGGTCAGATGCACCATACATGCCCTCAAAGTCTGCGGCTGTGAAGGAGGATTCCAAGGACGGACCGAATGATTCTTAGGTATGATGCATTATATTATTTCTCCTATATATTATTATTTGAATGTAAGGACTTATTAGCTAGTGCAATCTATTGGCATCACCACTGTTTCTTTCTTCTATGATAGGATTATTACTTAATGTTTCTTTTTTTTTTTTTGAAAATTGATTATATATCTTAAACGTAAAGCAAGGATCAGCATATATATTTTTTATTTTTTCTGGAAATACATATATGTTAATGCTCTGAGGCAAGAGGTCCAACATCGTTAGACTTAATACAGTATGACATTGCCTACGTATCCCACTGCCACGCAGCTATCAAGTCACAGGCTTTGGCATCGACTCAACACATATATTTTTAAGACTGCAATTTAAATTATGAACTTCCAATTTGAAAAGCTGGAACCCTGTTGTCAAATAAGTTGTAGCCAGATATATCATCCTAAGCGATGTTCTTTACCACGTACAGCTGTTTATTTTCTACAATGAAAAGAATTAGTTGGCATATCATATTGTTCTCACTTTATGTGTTGTTCACACATAGGTAAACAGGCTATAATAAGAAGGGAGAAGAGAACCAGGGACCGACCTGTTGGACTTGCTATCAATAATCTTTTGGGTTTTTTTTTCTTTCTTGAGAAACTGCTATGATAATCTTTTGGTGTGTCAATCGATATGCTGCTGCTGTAACCGTGTAACACAGCAAGCCTGCTACAGACCTATTGCTGTTTATTTTCTCAGTCTAGTTGTCGCTCATTTATTTTGCTCCATTCTAGAGAACTGTGTGATGAATGTAATAATCGTTCAATGGATGATGCTATAAGCTGTGTATGAGTTTGACAGTATCATGGTCATGGACTCGTGTGGTCTTGGTGACAAAAACTCTAGTTCGTTGGTGGATCAGTCAATGGGTTATATTCTCCGTCGTTAATTTTATATGTATAATTAACTATGCAAGAGATATATCATTATCATGGTCATGTACTATATTTTTTGTGCTTTGGCTCACGAGTGGAACAAGGTAGAGCCAAGCTAATCTGCTGGCTCATTTGCATAATGAGAGAATCCGTGCCAATACATAGCTAACTCGATGCCCAGGCCACATGTTGATGGCCATGCACACACCCTTGTGTTGCGTCGTGCACCAGCCATGACCGTGAGCCGGAAGTAGACGACACAGCCTCACGGGAGAGAGGGCATACAGCCCTGGCTGGGCTAGCTTCGCGACACCACCCAGTGGCGGATCCAGGAGGGTTGCGGTCTCAAATTCCCATCAAATTTCACTGCTAATCCCCATTCTTCATTAGAGGCCTAGCGATGAAACACATAAATCACTTGATATTGCTTAGAGTTGTAGGTAATTTGGGCAGAATGCTAGCAACTTTCCAACTCCGCTTGATTTAGAGATCTTCCTTCCTAATAGGCACTTTGATAACAAACTCTAGAGCGGAAATCTCACAATGATACTTATACCAAGCTGAACACAGGCTCCTAGAAATATCTCAGTTTGGTATAACGATCACAGAACACTTCAATCCTTTCTGCCGACAAATTGTCCTTAAAAGATTACCAAACTGTCTTCAAAAGATAACGTTACCCCACCGAGATGGCATCCTCGATCCGCCAATGACGCCACCCAAGTGTCAGGCTCAGAGCATCTGTTAGATTTCGGAGGAAGAGTCCTCATGTTGGTCGTCAAGATAGAAAGGCGGATCAGATAGTGTGATGACACTCCGTGTCCTTCATTGGTTAACTACCATCATCCAGGGTCGGGAGCCTCCTTTCCCGGATCAAAGATCACAGGTGTGGGGGGGACTTCCCTAGGCCTATTTCTCAGAGGATATATCCCTGAAGTACGCCGTCTTAGGTCCAGCAAAGCCTTTGATAGCATTCGACCCTGTGGCCACGGAGTCCATTTCCTCCCGGCCGTATAGTGGTTATTATTCACCAATGTTACTGTAGTCGCCTAGACATCCCTTCAATATGTATAAACATTTACAGCAACCGATACCATTCGGTTCTAAACAATTTTCACCCAGCCACATAATGCTTGGCACTCGGCTTTTGGCACAGCTAGAGAATTACCTATGACGATTTGCACTTTGAAATAAAGCAAAATAGCCCAAAGGTTTCTCCAAGATGTCCCTGCGTAGCATTGCATCAATGCACAATGTCTACAACTTCGATTTCAGTTTTTTTTTTCGTTAGATAAACGATAACACCAATAAGCATTAATACAAAGTTCGTTTTCTTTTCGTTTGCGGGTGCTTCATTTATGAAATGCGATAATCCTTTGTTTACAGTAAGCATCAGCGGCCAAGTCCATTACATGATAATTCAAAGTCAAAAACAAAAATCGAAATGCAGCTTCCTATAACATAATGGTACAAACAGCTAACCAAAAAAATGGTAGTGAACCCATTTGTAAGTAAAGAAAATAGTTTATCATAACTGACTTCTTGACGGGCATAGCATAGTTAACTTCAAGGGGCTATAACAAGGGCCAACAGTGCCAGATTACAGGTCAACTATCTTCGCAAGCTTTGGATAAATTATGCGATTGTCCCTTGCAGAATTGCTCTCAACAAGAGCAATTTGAACCAAGTCCTGCGTATGGCAAACAGCACGCCATTGTTACAGTCATTAAAAATTAATCATATATTGAGCAACAAGCATCATCATAAATGCTCGTTGAGCACCCCCTTGTTAAACAGTCATTACAAACTGAGCATAATGTTAAGCAACAAATATGTAAAGAGACATCTATGTTTGGCAATTGTCAACAGACTTGTAGCCTTACAACAACCCCCTTAATCTACTGTTTGGCTTGATTTACTCCCTCCAACTATTTCAGTTGATCCAATTTACCCCTTAAGAAGATTTGTCTTTTTGTTTCTCTAAGTACAAGTTGAGTTCTAATTTCAAATTGTAAGATGGTAAAGACAAGATTTTATGCTAAGAATGATAATAATTTTTCATCATCATGTTACAATTCTGTATCACTAGTGTTAATTTATTACTGCATTTCCTAATCCTAACCTATTAGGATAGTGATGAAAAGTTTGGATGTATTTGTAACAAATTATAATGTCCATCACCTTGTAAAATTTGAAATTAAAACCCAACTTGTACATACATAGATAAAGAAACCAAAATAACACATCTTCCATAGTAAATTGAACATCTGGATAGTTGGAGAGGCAGGGGGATGCGTAAATTGATCGAAACATCAGTTAAGTGGCAGATTTAGACATAGGCAAAACTTAGGGAGGGTAATTTAGACTTTTTCCAATAAAAGATCTCACCTTCACCTCCCTGCTTGATAAAAACTTCCCCAAGTTGTGAAGAATACATTTTAAATCATCCACCTGCAGTTGTGAAATAATGATAGTCAGTGACCACACAAATCGAAATAGTGGGATTGATTTTGAAATGATAGGTCATGTTCGCATAATACCTTGAGATATCCAGCTCTATTTATATCAAAGTACCTAAAGGCCTATAAGACCAAGGGAGAAAAGATCAAGACAATATTAACTGTCAGACCACAAACCAAACACACCCTTAATGTTTCCATGCATCAAGAACAACAAATTTTACCTGCAATAGGTCCTTGTCAACCACCTCATCTTTTGCTGGCTTAACCTCCTTACTGACTACCTTTTCTCCACCTTCCACCGAATCTCCTTTCTCTGCCACAGACTGCTTTTCCTCTACTGAAGCAGTTCTTTCTTGGATATTAGTAATATTTTCTACTTCAGGCTGTGCTGTACTTTTGTTATTTACACCATCTGCTGTCGCTACTTCTTCTGGCTTAACCTCTCTGTCATTTGTGTTTTCGTTCTGTGCCACAAAAAATGAGGTGTCACGGACAGATTGGCATGGTTAGTTCTACAGAACAAGCTTTGTGTATATCTTGCATAAAGTTGAAACTCAACATAAAAATAGTGAGATAATATTATCTGTGAAACCACACAATATGACAATGCTACTTGGTAAAAACTAAAATGGTGAAAGGCAGTCCCAAGAACTATGAGAAGTAGACTACTAGCCCCGATGACCTTGATAGTGTTGGTGATTGACTTGTTAGAACCGCATGGTTAATTTCCATATGTCAAGGAAAAGAAACTTATAGTGGAATTTTAAGAAAATACAAGGTAACAAATGACAAGTCAGTTCAAATAATGAAGAGCTGAATCAACTAGGTCAAAAAAATGCTGGAAAAAAAAACCTGCTCTGCTATCTGTTCTTCTGCATGAGCATCATCCATGTCCTCGTCATCTTCATATATTTCTATTTCTTCAGGGTCTTCCTCGTATTCAGGATCTTCCTCCATAGTTGCATCAGCTGCAGGTTTATCAAGAACAGCCTCTGAATGATCAGTGCTCGTATTTTCATCAACCTCTTTTGCTGGTTCACCTTGGTTAGCAATTGGATGGTCGGTGCCTAGTTTTATCTGACCCTCTTGGACATTTGCTGATTGATCTGTGCTCATCTTCTCTTCACCCTCTTTTGTCATTTTATCACTGCTTCCTGGATTATCAACACTTTCAGCTATAGTCTCATGAGTAGTCTTGGATCGCTTCTCGGAGGATTTCTTCTCTTCTTTCTTTAGATCTTCCTCTCTTTGGCGTTTACGTTGATTCCTCTTCACAACATAACGCCTGTACAGTTTCTGTGAAGGAAAAAAGTGTTGAAACATATCAATATGACAAAAGGCCCAAAACATAGACATATCACTAGAATAATTACATGAGGATAGAATGATTCAAATTTTTTAGCTAAATCATTTGCAAAGCACAAAGAATGTACCTCAAGAAAAGACAGGATAACACAACCCATTCTGTGTTGAAGCATTTCACCGAATGACTCAGCAAACAAAGAAAGCTGAAAAAGGAACAGAAGTGATCAGTGTACATCTACATAAGCTCTCAAACATATGAGATTTCATTGCTGCAACATGCTCAACTGCATGTAAAAGCAAAAGATATAAATAAGTGGTAGTCTCTTTTGATATACTAACAAAAATTAATTACTGAACACAGACCTCAAATACTGACTCCTCTATATCCTTGGCAGTATAGTCTAGGAGGCCATCCAACGAAAGGGATGTTGAACGGAGCTGCAAAACAGAATTCCTTAAATAAGAAGATATCATGGACAATTCATCCAAGTATGTTTGGATAATAGGATTATATATAAAAGGTTAAGGTTATATATATGTAAAATGTTAGTATGTAGCATGTTATCCATACTTTGGATTCTTTATTCCTTTTTGCCTGAAGAATGAATCCTGGATATTTTGGAGGTTCATCAGACCTCTTCTTTTCTTTTGTGTCATTGAGTGGCTTTTGCTTTGGATCCATCTTGAGGTCTCTATTCTTCTTCTCTTTATCCTCCTTTGTTTTATCCTTCTTTCCCTCCTTTTTCGTATCTTTTTGTTCCATAGCTTCCTTGTGATTGCCCTTATCCTCAATTGAACTGCGATCAGTCAAAGAGTGATCCTTTTCCTCTGGCTTCTCTTCTTTCTTCTGATTTGAGATATCTTCTCCAGATGGAATTTTTGACCCTTCTTCCAGCTTAGTCTGAGGATTTCCAACATCAGTTGAGCTCTCAACATTTTTTGCTGGCTGAACTTCTGTTTCTTGCTTACTAGTTTCACCAGGTGTAGCAGCAGCAGTCAACTGAGAACCTGAACCAGAAACTTTCCTTTTAACAACCCTTCGAATTATTTTCTTCTTTCCAGTTTTCTTTGCTTCGGGCTGTTGACTTATGCCAGCTCCCTCTTCTTTTCCAGCATCCTCATTCTTCTGTTGACTCTGCCCCCTTCTGCAGTTTTGTTTGCAGATTCTGCTACAGTATTCTTGTCCTCAGACAAAGATTTATCAGCTGAAGGTCCAGTTGTTTTTTTCCGAACAACTTTCACAACCTTTTTTATTATTTTCTTTTTTGTGGGCTTTTTCTCCCCAGCTGCATGGTCAATAGAGGATTCACCTGTAGTTTTTCCTTCAACGTCCCCACCCGTCTTCTGAACAGGTTCCTCAACTTTAACCGCACCCACTCCATCATTATCTTCTTGTTTCATATCAGCATCACCTTTCTCATTTTTCATATCAGCATCACCTTTCTCATTTTTCATATCAGCACCACCTTTCTCATTTTTCATATCACTGAAACCAAGATCACCCTCTTTTAATTTATCAGCATCTAAACTTTTACCCTTGTTTAGCTCCCCTGAAATTGTTAACAAATGTCTTCAGTTTTTCTCTAATAACAGACAGGTAAAAATAAGAGTTCAGTGAGATGCAACATGGAAATATTCCAAACCTTGCATCTGCTCTTTTGAATCACCAGGGCTCTAAACCAAGCAACAAGGATTACAAAAAAAAATAGTTAGAACTCCAGAGAAAGAAAAAAGTTATTCACCAAATCGAAAGGCCATAATAAGACAAAGTACCTTTTCCTTTCTAACAGTGAGCTGCTCCCTTTCTGCCTTCGTTTTTTTGTACAGAATCCAGTTATTCTTCCATACATCGACTGAAGGCAGGCATTCCGACAAGTTTGGCACAAACAGAACAGTAATTTCTTTATGACTGAAGAGTCCATCTTTGCCTATTCTATTGTAATGTACCTGCATGTTTAATGATGCATTCAGTTAATATTCCATCAACATGCAGTGAGAATAAATATAAAAAGTGCAATATCCCAACCAGTTGTAACCCTCAAGCTACCAATTTTACTGAAATATGGATAGTGTACCTATGTTACAGCTGAACTTAAAAAAAAATCACAAGAATTTGATATATCAGAGATAGACAAAAGCATAACTTCAAGAGAATATTCAATGGATCAAAAATGCAAATTGGCTCAAATGTTAAGGCATGATTTGAATTGGCATGGCTTTGTAAGTTGAATTTTGACCAAAGATCTCTCATGGTATAAGTCCCCAACTAGAAAATGTGCACAATGAAATAAAATTCGGGTGGTACCACTTTCCTATAACTAAATCTTTATATACATGGAATCTGATTTGTTGGTCAAAACTCAAAACTTACAAATTTAAAACTTGATACGCATCCACACCTCGCAAAATTGACATACGAAATAAAGTATTGGTAATTGTATGGACAGCTTATTGTACTAACGATATTTCTTAATCCTGAATATAATGCAGTGAGGAGTAACATATAATAAATGTTCTTTGGGGTTAGACATTGTAATCGAACTTGCAACATCATAGGCTTGTTTCTCTTACTAAAGAAAGGAACATACATTTCTTAAATTGGAAGAGATGGACAACAAAAAAGGGTAGCAGTTTCAGTACAGGATATTTTCCATGAAAGATGGCATCCATTACATACTACATACAAAGTTGTTTTTAAGTGCTGAGAAATATATATGTACCTCAACAAAACGGTTCCAGTCGGTGCAGCTAGATAGATCAATCTGAACCATTTCCTTAACGCATCTGTCCAAGTAGGATGATATCAGTACAACTGCAAGTTCGTCATCATACCTTGTTTAATAACAGCATACCTGATGGCAGTTCGAATCAAGCAAGAACAGTCAACTGATGGATCACCACCATCTATTGCTGCATTCCAAGGGCCTCCAATTGCAAAAAGAGAACGATCCTTCTTCAATACAGCAAATTTTAAGATATTGTTCAAGTTCACAACTCGTTCCTCGGTACTTCTCAATGAAGTTATATCAGCAAAGGCACCTTTGCTCATGCCACTCATCAATAGTACCTGCACACCGTCACATTTATAAGCAGCACTACAAGATAACTTGGAAATGATTTCTATGCTTCAAAAGTCACATAACAAAATTTGGTATTCCATATGGTGGTTATCATCCAAAGTGATATAAGCACAAGTAAGCATATCAATGCCCAAAGAAAGAATTGTATTTTAATGCACTTGGGAAACTTAATGCAGCACACAAAGTTATGCACTATTTGCATGCAACAACAAATTGTTCTCAATTTCTACAAACATGAATAGCAACACTGCAATTTTCTCAAAACCATAAATACTGTTGCAGTTTTCAAGTACTGAGGTCTTTCAAATACAACATCCAAAGGGACCTGAAACTATATCAGATTTACTTATTCCATGTACAACAGTATAATGGGTTACTCCAGATCAGCAATCTATCTACTGACCACAAAAGCTACAACTTGAAACACATACAGAGAAAAAAAAATCCTAAATTAAATCAAATACAAAACTGTAGATAGAGACCTTTGCATTCCAAATGGTGGCTGGAGTATTGAAGCTTGATGTTTTCTCAGTAGAGACAATTGCTCCTTCATCAGCACCATCTTCTGAATCAAGGATATCATGCTCCAAACTGTTTCACAGCAATTATGACGTGCAAATTGTAAAGTTAAATGGAAACATGAGAACTCCAAGAAGGAGCACATGTAGAACAGTATTAATGCATAGTAACGTGTTTGCAACAAAAGGCATACCTCACTGGTGTATACAGATGAAGATTTAAGTTTTCTTTAGCCCAGTTCAAGACAATCTGTGCAACAGCAAATTATTGTACAAATTAAAGTAACCGAGAATGTCAAAAGCCATGTTGAATATTGATCAGAAGCAAAAGGTCAATGGACAGAAAGCCCAACCTTAGAAAATTCTGGAGTAATTGCGAGTCTGGGATACCGTTTTGTCAAGGACAGATAATCCCTCTCATCATCCACGAAGCGAAATGGAAGAACCTGCAAATAACATCATAGTTAGCATTAAGCTCACAGAAGGATGCAAAATGAAACAACCCATAACTGTACATAGAAAAGTGTTTTGGTGAACCATTAAATATAAAGGGAAAAGAGAATGGAAAAAGGAAGACAATCATTCGTGGCTGCTCAATCATATACTCTTGTGCAATCAAAGATTAAGGTAAGGCGCGCGAACGCTCTTCAAATTTCGGTGGAGTCATGATTTTCATATCACAAGAAAAAAATAGCAAAGATTCTGTACCAGGAGAGAGAGAGAGAGAGAAGCCTATAGAATGGCAAAAGGAAGAACAGATGAAGATGGAAGATGGACCAGAACCAAGGAATTAAGATCAGAATGCATCAAGGAGGCCAGTGAAGAACTAACAATGTCAACTGATTTCAGCAATAACACTGACAGACACAGGTTTCTATTTACCTTGCAAACATATTCTCTCTTTATTTCTTTAACAGGTGAACGATGCCTTCACAACAAATGAAAATGTTAGTTTAAAAAGCTGCACGAAAGACGAAGCAGCAACCTATTTCATCCACAAAGCTACAGAAGAAACATCCACCTATGCACAGCATCACGTCGAGGGGAAATTCGCCGCACAGGCTTCTCAGATCTAACAGAAGAAGAGCGCCGCCGGTCACCAGGGCCTCTAGGTGAAGTGAGCTCCCGCCTTGGATCAGCTCCATGCTTCCTATCCCGCTCTCTTTCCTTCTCCCGGCGCTCACGAAGGCGTTCTCTTTCACGCTCTCTTTCACGTTCGCGTTCCCTTTCTCTTTCGCGTTCTCTTAGTAGTCTTTCATGATCCCTTTCCCTTTCACGTTCTCTTTCTCTTTCACGGTCTCGAAAGTCCCGTAACTCGCGCTCCCGCTCCCGTTCGCGTTCCCATTCAAGCTCCTTTTCTCGTTCCAGCAATAGGTCCCTTCTACGTTCTTCATCTCTTAGATCCAGTTCACGGCGATAACCAATCCGATCAACTCTACGATCATCAACCATTGAGACGCCTGGATGTACACGGGGTAAGATGCTATCTCGGTAATCAGGATCTGAAGATGGATGAAGGAGGCCTTTCCCCGAGGCATAATCGCGTCCAGGAGGAAGACCTGCGCCATAACCAGTGCTTGATGATCCTTGTCCATAGAGGCTGTCAATGTTTGTCCTCGGAGCTCCTTCCAACAATGAGGCTGCTTGCTGTCTTCCATATGGAGCAGTGCCAAGAATGGACATGTTGCGACTATCAGCTTCAACTCTTCCATATACACCAATTTCCTGGGATGCTTGATGGACTGGAGCAGACCTTCCTGCAAAGTAATCGGCTTGTCTGCCAGAAATGCATACTATACTCAGTGCATGCGCTATGTTCTATTGCAGTGATAAACACACAAATGATTGCTACTGATTAGTCTTCCAAGAAAATCAATGGGAAGTACCAAGACAGCTAACGGAAACAAATACTACGGCGGAATATCTTTAGCAAACACATGGTCATTCAATTGATGCACTGTTATATCATGTGACAGTAAAATTCTAACAATAATCAACAACATTCTAGGTTCATTGCATATAACCTGAGTGAGATAGTGTACCTCGTATCAGATCCAGGCTGCAGCTGACCTTTCAGGAGCTGCTGGTGGCGCATTGATGAACCCTAAGAAAATAACAGGATTCAATAGCATGTTATCAGAAAGAAGAAAAGAGCATTCTGTAAGTAGGGAAACAAAAATCTACCTGCTCCATATGATCATGAACCTGAGAAAAAAAAAAACAAAAGGGTTACAACAGTGCACTGATTATTTACAATCTAGAGAAAGGCACAAAGAGAGAGAGATAGAGAGAGAGAGAGAGAGACCTGATGACCAGTAGCTATCTGATCTGTGTATCTTCTATCCAAATCACTGAGGCCATCTCTCCTACCAAGATTGGCTGAGTGTTCACCATACATCCTTCTCTCTAGTGGATAATCAGTGCCGTATTGGTCTAGTTTCTGTGCATAACCACGCACAGCCATATAGTCATCATTTGGTCTTGCCAGGCCAGAACCCACAGGTGCAGATGAAAACTTGGATGACTCAGTGAGCGAAGTTGGACGAGTTGGCAAGCTAGGAAGACTTGAAGAAGCTGGACCTTTGCCGCCAAGTCCACCAACCTGTTGAAAAGAATGAGAATGCTCAGTTGAGATACTTGGCAACAAACTCGTGGGAACCACATGCAACAGTACATGTTAAAGGTCACGAGCAGTGAACTCTAACCATAAGAGGAAGTGACTAAAACAGCTGAAACATGTGATTGGCAGGGACTGGCATGAATAAAAAGGTTGCTTGAGTGACTAAAACAGGGGCTAAACACCTCGCTTGAGTGACTAAAACAGGGGCTAAACACAGCTCAAATAACAGAAGTGTACATGGGTTGTCAAAAAAAGGGCGCCTTTGGTTCCTGCCTGAGCCGCCGCTGCCGCAAGTGTGGCTGTGCCGTGAGTGCAGTGGGCAAAATGGCAAGCTGTGGCGCACGTTTTGAACTGAAGGATGCGGTGCGCGCCAAACCTGCGGCGGCGGCATTTGGCTCCCGCAGTGTGCTGCATATGCGGCACAGCAACGTGCGGCATGGTTTGGAAGCCATCCAAACACGCCCAAATTCCTTCATAGGCTCTTCATGGTAAACTTAGTATTATATGGTTTTAAATGGCCAGTTATATATATGTAAAATGCAAAAAGCTTAGCAGTTTGGAAGTCTATAACTGGACGTAAAATGCTAGGTGGAGGTAATGACATAGCTTAGCATGCTTTGTACAGGGGAACCTAATAAATGGTTTTTTTGTTAACCAACTTCTCTTTCTGCAAGTATTTCTTGTTAAAAAAAGTGTAGGGTCATCTGATAGACATTTTTTTTTGCTTAAATTGTTGTACAAACTGTTCTAACATTATCAGTTAGTGGAATTGATGGACAGTTGTTTTGCATAATTCCAAACAGAAGATGATCTTTTCCACCTACTCCGTCCATCTCAATATACACAGCGCAACTCCCCTATACATGCAGACCAAGGAATGGAGTTAATCCAAACACCACGTCAACTAATCAAAGCACTAAATGCTGTGGCACCGGTGTATATAGTACCACCACTAAAAAGTGCAGGGACGGGCCAAAATAGAGCTGAGCATTAAATTTGGCACATACATGGGCATCAAAGGTAGTCGGAAGGACACCGCGCCCTCTATTATGGGACTTCAAATAAAAACAGTTGCACTTTATATGTTGAGACGGAAGGAGTAACTTCCAAATGAGAAAATTCATTAAGACCTTTATTCTTGTGTTTCAAATTGCAACTTCAAACGATAAGATGAGCATAGATTAGGAATATAAAACGAGCTTTTATAATTCAGGTTAGCAAGAAGGATAGCCAGCATAGAAATTCTGCCAGCAATACTTCACAAATATTTAGTTGACTAGACTGAGATCAGCAATTCTATCCCATAATGTCCATGTTGATATATCAAATTCTTTAGTACCAAAAACAATGCAACTTTGTAACATTTTGACCCTTTAGCTACAAACAGAAGTATCAGACTAGCAGCTACTCCCTCCATTACAAATTACAAGACGTTTTGGCTTTTCTAGATACATTGCTTCTACTATGTATCTAGACCAAAAAAGAAAGGCTAAAACGCCTTATAATTTGGTATTGAGGGAGTAATGAACTGCGATAGTTTCCTTGAATCAAAATTCCTCACTGATACACGCAACACAAAAATCAAGCTACACGACACGTACGCCAACCATATTAATAGCTGAGGATCGACACCAACGGATAATAAATTGCGCGCTAGATTGCAGATTTCATCTAGAAAAGAACAAAGCCAGATATATTTACCCACCTGTTGTGTGCCATACACTGATGCATAAGGCCCTCCATACTGCGCCGGAGCCCCTTGCCCTGCACGCGCACCAAACCGACCAGCATCAGTGCCACCTGCCGCTGCCGGGGCCGCAAATCCAGTGCTACTAGGCTGAAACAGAGAAAACATTCCAGCCAAAGCCGGCAGGAACACAAACGATCATTCATAACGAATCTGCGTCCAGCAACGAAAGAAAGCAGCAGCCAGATCCTTCACAGGAGCCTTACGATTTGGCCGTACGGCTGCTGCCCGCCGTAAGGCGGCTGCTGGCCGTAGGGATTGGGCCCTTTGGGAGGAAACATGGCGGCCGCGCCCACCTAGGGGGCTCCTCCTGCACGGGCACGAGGCCCCGACGAAACAATCCACGCGCACGAACAAGCGCCGCCTGCGAGGGAAGAAGGAAACCCTAGATGTTTTAGCACCAAGAAGAAACGAGGCTGCAACGAGTCCAACCCAATACAGCCACCGTATCCGCAGATTCGATCCGCTGGTCGATGCATGGGCTAGGGTTTACCCGCGAGGTGGAAGAGGAGGCCAGATGGCGTCAGGTGGAAGTGAATCCCCGGTAGGCCGCGGCTTCAGGACAGTGCCGGGCCGGCGGCGAGGGTTGGCGGCGGAAGAGCGGCGAGGGCTGGCGGCGGGCGGCGGGCGGCCGAGAGAAGGGTTTGGGCGAGGGGTTCGGAGAGCGCGAGATATGGGTGTAGCCTGTTGCGCCTGTACGACCAGGGAGCTCCACTCCGTTATTATTATTTTGCTCGATCTTACAAAAGCTACTTATATTGTGTATGTGTATTTGGCTATTTTGGAAAGAAAAGAGAGTCCAACAGCTATTGTATTCGGTTTCTAAAATAGCAAGTCATATATCCCAGAGTTCTCGTATAGTAAATTTTTAAAATAACAAGTCATGTATCCCAGAGTTCTCGTATGGTAAATATAGTTTGCTTATGCCGCTAGCCATCTAGTTTGCCATTCTACAAAGGCTGTTGGAAATTTTTGTTTTTTATATGATTTTCTATTTTAGAGGTTGGCAAAATGATGAGTTTAGCCAATCATTTTTACCAAGTCTTTTGGAGATGCTCTTAGATCAACTCTCTAGAATATCAACTCTCTAAATTGGGGTAGACTATCTAAATTTATTCTATTGGTCCAATAAATTTGGCTCTCACTATCTACTTGTGTTGTCCCAACAAATTAGGCTACCTATCTTATCCGCGCCTCTCTACTTCCCGTGCTCGCTCGCTCGCATTGGTTCCCCTACAACCCCGTCCCTGTCATGCACTCTCCCTGACGCGCAAATATACTTGTTTAGAATTATGCATGCTACTAGACACTAGAAATGTTTCCATATATATAGTTCAATTTTTCATTACAAGCCAACCAAACACCACTTCATCGTATTAGGCTAGGCTTCATTAGGAAAATCTCCACCGGACATTATGCAAGATAAAGGGCCCCTACTTGGCGCGAGTGCGCCAGCACCGATAGCGACGTATGCAAGCCTGCCCAGTCCGCATCTTCCGTTGTTCTTCTTCTCTCCTCTGTCCCCTTCCCACTGTCGCCCTTGGCTGCCGGCGACCACCCCGCCCGCCAACCACCCTCGCCCGCACGAACCCGCCCTCCCCCAACTTTGTTGGAGCTCACCACTGTCACCTACCCATACTCGACTGACTGTCCTCCCCCGACTGGCTCGGCAGTGGCACCACCGCCTCACTCACCGTCGTCCAACCCGCCGCCACCGCCATGTCGAGACTGCCGCAAGGGCGGCCGCCCAAAATCTGTAGCCGGGAACTCTGTTTTCAAGTCGTCGCGTAGTCGCCTAGGCGTCCAGGGGCTGCCCCCATCGCCTTGCAAAATGGGCGCCTAGGCGGGCAAGGTGGGGTGCCTAGGAGTCCAGGCGCTGCGCAAAATTTTCAGACGCCTAGCCGCCGTGAGAATATAGGCCGGGAAGAGGTTTAACCCTATCCCTAACCTCCGATGGCGGTGGCGGCACCTCGTCCACTTCCCCACCTCCGCCCACCACCCGCCGGCAAGCCCCACCCCTGCCCCCTTCTTCCTTTGTTCCGGTGTCATGGGCACCGCTAACTGTAGCGACACGTCGTATAGTGATTGTGCAAGATAGGTCAATACAAACAATCAATTAGACCTCACAGTGTCTTCCATGATGACAAAGAGTGGTTGATTTCTTTAATATATTCAAGTGCTCACCAAGAAGGATAAAAGAAAAATCAGTTTGTGTCTTCCATGATGACAAAGATAGAGTAGTTGATTTCTTCTCACCAAGAAGGGTAAAGAAAGAAAATCTGTCTGTTACTTCACTCCCCTGTAGTATGTAGTACCAAACGTCTCACACCTAGTAAGTTTTGCCAACCGGATTATCTAAGTCCAACAAAATAAGGTGGATGCCACCGACCGAAGTTCTATAGTAGGGTACATGGAACATGGCAAATTGTTCACTCCAACTTACATTGTTCTATGCGGGGGAAAAAAAAAACTTACATCTGTTCTGCTGCGCGCATCAACGAGAACTGATGCATACAACCAGAGATGACACCACAACATACCACCAGCCATATATGATAAAAAACCGCTAACAAAAGAGAGGCTTCTGCAACAATTGACTTCCATCTGAACTCATTTAGAAGGCCCGAATGGTTCGCCAGTCCAACTTACAACCTGATAAAAAATGGAGATGTTGAGGCCCTAACTTTTGGCAACAACTCATCTTCCCTTATTATTTCTTCTCTCTTCAACAAATCATCTGTGACAATTTACAACTGTTTTAAGGCTAGACATCAATGGAATCGACCCCCCACCCAACCCTGACCCTACTAACCTCTTGTCTATGTACATCACGGAAACAACAGCTATGTCACTTCAACCACAAAAAATCAAGGGATGCGCATCAGTTCCTACGCCTTCTCATCATCTGTTCCTATGCTTTCCTATGCTTTGGGGTTGGCTCGTGTCTTGATTGGCTTTAGCTTAACCCCCATGCTCTCCGGAGAGAGGAGCTCTGGTGATATGCAAAATGGATTCAGAGGGCTGCGAGGGCTACAGTTTATCTGGCTTGGCCTGTACAAACCATATCCCATGAGGAAGTACTCCATTGGAATCAGCATTGCATGAGGTTGCTCCTCTGTCACAACCGAACCACAAGCTTGTACCTGTAGAAACACCAAACTTGGTATGCAATCCCTTAAAATCAATGTAAAAAAATTTGTGTGCAAATTGATACCTCTACAAGAGCACTATATCGGCTATCAAGCTTTGCAGTCATGTGAACAGCTTCAGCATGAAACTGGGAATTCTCACCAACAAAAATCAGTGTTCTACACTGTAGTTGCTTCAGGTTCTCTGTCAAGTCTTTTCTCCTGTATAAAGCATGTCAAAATATTTAGTTCCACTCATTCACTAACTCAGGTATGACCATATGAGTTGATCATATAAGCTTTAGAGATAAAAAGGACATACTCATTGATAGTTTGGATAAATCTCCACACATTCATGCACTGCCGTTGATCAAGAAACTTCATTGAATAAAAGGAGGGTTAAACATCATAAACAAATACATCATAACTGATAATGGATGAAAGTCTTAGCGCATACGCTTCTACAAGCCTGCACAATATCTGATTCGGGTTCAGTTGAGCCTCCACGTACGCCCTAGGGATCATAAAATTTAAACAAAAGCTTTAAACAGCTACGCAAATATCACATCACATGACATAACCTAAGTCATTTAGTTACCTTTCCAAAGTAGCGCTGCAACAGAATATCCTTCACGACATTGCACATGCCATAATAATATAATAAATTTGACATTACCTAAGAAAAAAAATTGTCAGTACAGAACCATTATTCTGAAGGTTAGGTTCTTAGAAGCTAAGAATCGAATAACTACCTTATTATAAAACCACTCAGACCATGAGGGAGCTTTACATAGAGGTGAAACGAGAATAAGTCCTAGTACACGCTCTCTATACTTTGTCTGCAACAAAGAACTTAAATTACTAAGCAGTTGTGCAAGAAGCAGAGAACAGACTAGTTTAGAAGAAATGCATACTGCAAACAGAGTAAGAATGTATGCGCCTGCAGTGACACCTAAGCACATAACTGAATCCAGTCTGGAAATACACAAAAAAAGAATGAAGTTACTTCACACCTGTCGATAGAAATTCGCTTTATTAATAATGTGCAAATATCTTACCCAAAAAAATCAAGTACGTCTGCGACTTGATCTGCTAAGTCATCAACAGATGCCACAGGTGTGCTTGGCAAAATCGGGGCAGCTCCTAACTGCATGATTTTTCCAAAGATCAGTGAACCATACAACCATGAATATGTTGATTGAGAATGACCAAATGCATCATGCTAAGATAAACACAGAAAGCATACGCTTCACTGTAACTGCAAACTCCACTGACCTCATGTCCTGGGGGGCTGATATGGTAAATGCAAAAATTATGAAGCAGCAACGAAGCTGCTTCAGGACAAAAGAGTAGTCCTTGGAAGCAAGACATATCTGATCAACAATAAGGACTTAAGTCAAAGTGCTGTGGAATTCTTAAATGACCTAGCATAGGGTAAGCATAATTGTAAAACTTACGGTTCAAAGCAATATCTGGGTAAGTAATAAGAGCAGGCTTATCATGGTCACCATATATGGCAACAGATACAGATCCATGGTTGGTTTGTATATGATGTTCCTGAGGAAAACAAGAGGAAATTGTCAACACTTGGAAGAAAAGATGGCAATGACAATTACTAATCCACCAAGTTGTACTTCACACCAGATAAAATCTAAATGAAAATGATTCCCGCAGGTGGGTGGGTGGAGAAAGTGGGCAGATGAGTGGACCTTGTGAAACCAATTAGATTCATATGCATTCCCTGCACTAAAATCTATACCTCTATGGGGTGCTCAATTTGTAAGTTAATGATATGCAGAGCCATTTCTTAACAAAGAGAAAAGCAAACAGCTCCATTATAACATGGCGTGTCATGGTAATGGTTTCTAGACCACATCTCCTAAGAAAAAGGGGGAAAACTAAGTGCCAATAATAAGAGATTCCACACCAAGCAAATAGCTAAAAATATAAATAACAATAAAAGCATATGCTAGGAAAAATACAACTAGCTGTACTTTTCCATCACAGGAAGGATATGGGATATGTATGACAACAAGTGGCAACAACAACATCATAGCCATACTAACCTGTCAGGAAAGGGACTAGTACAGTTAATTATCATTCCTAAAAATAGAACTAAAAATGTGTTAGCAATCCCGAGTGCAATTTCAATCCAAACCATTGGATCACAAATCCTACAGGGCTACAGTTACCATGTAGGCCGCCGGATCATATGCGGACCTGGCTAAGAAAAAGTCTAGTTAGCAGAGACAGGCTGCTACAGACATATCTGTGAGTGTGAGATGCAATCAAGTATAGAATTTTCTCCACTGATCAGTGGGTCTCAGACTCCATATTTTGATATAGATTAGTGTTGGAAATAATCTTGTCATAAGAAATGTGTAGATGCATCTAGGGAGTACATGCATCTATGGCGGCATGAGTTGTTCAAGTCAAAAGAAAATTGACTTGTTCCTTGAGCTAATGCTTAGCTAGCATTAGGTAGTAAAGTTGGATTTGCACGATTGAAGTTTCTAGGTAGTACTTGGTTATCTTTGGGTGAGTTATCCTTAAAGAGATCAAAGTCAAATTGGCTAGGTTATATAGTTGTCAATGAGTTGTAAAGTGAGTGCTAGCTAGTGATTAGCTAGAGGTGAGTTGTGCAACTTGTATGACGGTTTGCAAAGTCTATATAAAGACTTGCATACCTTCCTTTGTAAAAAAAAGCTAGTGTGCCAAAATGTAGAGATGAGATGTGATAGAAGATGTAAGGTTGCTAGCTTCAAAGGTCTTGTGTATGGACGTGTATGGTAGAAGCTAGCAAGTGTAAGCAAGCAGGGCTTGATTGTGAAGATCAAGCTAGTGTATGGTGTAGAATATAGTGTGATGTTTGAGAAGAGATAATAAAAAGAAAGAGTTCAGCATATATCACACTTTTAGTCCCTGGTTCGAGTCCACAGCTGCGGTGCGGTTTTCAGCTAGGTTCAGCTGATTGCGGCTGGTTGGGAGGAGTTGCAACTGCTTGCAACTCAAGTTGAGTGTGTGTGTGCTGTTCTCAACCCTTTTCTTCTTCTACCTTGGGTCAGGGTGAGAGGGAAAGGGTGGTGAGCAGGGTCTACTCGCTTTGGCTGCTGGTCCAGCGGCCTACACCTCGGCGCCTGGTTCAAGTGCCAACACGAGCTTCTTTGCCACCATTCTCTGTGTCCAGCTTCAGCCAACGCAGAAGCAAGTGAGCAGGTGTGTGTGGGGGGTTCAGAGAGCTCAGGCTCTCCTTCTACCTTGGTGCAGGGAAGAGGGAGAGGGAAGGTGAGCAGGTCCTGCTCACCTGGCTGCTGGTTCAGCGGCTAACAATTAGTAGATTGCTTAGCCAACTATATACTGATTCTTAGACAGCCTTTTTGGCCCCTCTGCACTAAGGGCCTGTACAACGCTAGGCGCTTACTGCCCTGTACAAGCTGTTTCTTTGACCAGCATGCAGGCATGCAACAATTCAGGTGCTTACGGACAGCACGGGACACTTCATTAAGCAGCGGCGCAAGGACGGCTCATCCACAGGTCAGCAGTTAGCACACACAAGCGCCTTAAAAATATATTTCCATTGTAGATTAGGTTTTTTATTCTCTCCCCCTCTAATTTACTCTATAAGAGCATATGCATTGTACAAGGCCTAACCTACTGATTTTCTCCCTACTTCCTTCTTCACTGGTATTGCCAAGAATTATTTCCATACAAGCTAATGATGAGTGGTTTATCTTAAAAAATGGTACCGTAGTTCCATTATTCCATAGCTATATATGAAAGATCAAATTCAACAGCATCAGATTTCACATACAGAGTACATATTCCGCATTCCACCACCGATGGATGAACAAAGCTACAACAGCATCCACTCACGAAAAAGGAGCTTTCAATCCTCAGACCTTACTCCAAATCAATTTGCAACATGCCTAGAGTTTACTTTCTTCCACATAGCAAGGAAGGAGTTAGTGCATGGAACTTGACTAGGAAGCCCAGCTAAAGCGCTAAAAAATTGGAGATAACATTTAACTAAAGGGGGGTAGTTAGGACACCCAAGCTACAACCCAAAAGCCTCAAAATCACATCTTTTATGGTTTCTTTTCTTCTGGTGATAAGCACGCCCAAAGCAAGCGACTGATTACTTAAATTGATCTGCAAGATAGACAATCCCATCACATGACCAAACGAGGGCCATAAACCGTCGTAAAGAAATCAGCATGGGCAAAGGCAGGTAGAAGCCAGCACCCACTTGAGGAAAAAAAAATCATAGCAACGACGGTACACGACGGCTGTCTATTCAGCAGACACCGAGGCACACGAAGCAAGTGACAGGCCACTGGTAGCAAACGATGACGTATTTGGGGAAGCAGCAGCGGAGAAAAGGAAAAACAGGAAGAGCTGCCAAATTACGAGCAAAAATTAACACGAATCCACAAGCAAGTGCGCCACAATCCCAAAGTTTACAATCTAGGTGGTCGAACTTGAAATTCAAACTATGATAAGCCGAATTCTGGTTCAGCAAACAAGACGGGTGAAATCCTCCAAGAAAACATGGCTTACATCTGAAACCAATACTACAATGCACCCAAAACAAGCAAGCAAACACAGCTAGTGAAAACAAAGAAAATAAGAAATGCCGCTCCCCCTTGCAACTCCTAACCCTACCACGCCAAGAACTCAATCGAAACCGAACTAAACCCCAGCGCCATCAGCTTCGCATCTTCCGGCCGTCCAATCCAAGCCTCTCAATCCGCGCTACCCTGCCCGCCCTCTCCCTCCCCTCCCCTCCCCTCCCCTCCCCTCCCCTCCCCAAGAACAGAAATCAACCGTAGCAGCGAAGGAAGCAAGGGAGAGTAGGGGGCTGCCCGTACCTTGCCGCCGAAGGAGATGCGCTCGACGTCCACCGACACAACGGAGCCGCCGGAGTCGCCCATACCCGCCGCCGCCGCCGCCGCCGCCGCCGCCGAGCGCACGGGCCTTGCTGACAAGCTGGCGCGGCCTCTCCTCTCGCTCCCTCTCCCTCTCCGGCCGACGCCGGCTTCACCTACTGCCACCCCTTCTTCCTCCCTCCAGGATGCTCCGGCCGCCGCTTGCTTGCTTCCCCACCTTGGCATCTTGGAGTTCTTGGCCGCCTTCGCTTATAAACCGAGCGGCTTCAGCGGCGCAGCGCTACCTGCGTTTTTTTGTTTCAGCCCCGGAAAGTTTCCGATTATTACGATTCAGTCCAGTTAACTGGGAAAAGAAGAAACCGACAGCTCACGAGTCCATCGTATATCTACCGCTGGTCAAGACTCAAGACCACATTTTCCTGTATACCACTGCATTGACCGTTGAAGCTCTTAAGGTATATTGATTTCTAAGTATTGTTTGGAAACATGTAAGTGTATGCCTATATTAGAAGACATATAAACATTTTTTTCCTAATTTATTGTTTTATAAATTCACTATTTACTAACTATATTAGATATGGGACGTGCTTGGCAGACTAGCATCCATGTTTGGGAACATGTAAGTGTATGCCTATACTAGAAGACATACAAATACTTTTCCTAATTTATTATTATTTTTTAAATTCACTATTTACTAACTATCTTAGATATGGTTAAAAAAAACTATCTTAGATATGGGGCGTGCTTGGTAAATTTGCCTTCTTGGGCAAGCTTTGCCTTGCTCGTATAGGTGAGTCAATTTGGCTCTCCTGCTTTAGCAAGGAAAAATCTTGCCTACACAAGAACCTTGACGAACATTGTTATGCTTTGTTAGGCTAGAACGGTGAGCTAGGTCATATGTGTTTGGTTCTTTCACCAGGAATTGTGCGGGCGAGATTTGCCTTGCTCTTGTGAGAGAGCCAAAACAACTCGCTCGAGGAGTTGAGCTCCTCTTGTTTTCTTTTTTCAAAAGCTCCTAATGGTTTGTGTCCTCGCAACGAGGCGAAGAGAGGTCCCTTCTGTAACCAAATAGAACTAAGGCAAATCTTGCTCGACAATCAACCAGGCTAGTTGCTCGCCAATACAAGGTTGGGCAAAACAAACCAAAGCACACCCATAGTCACTTGCCATATTATTTAGAACTATGAAATATGTTTAATAGCCTGTTTGGATTTCCGAAATTCCTGCAATTGATAATAGTATAAACTATTATTGTGGAAAAGAATTTGATATTCCACAACTTTTCAAAGTTTACATGTAAGCCTATCTCAAATTTATAGGGTGGGAGATAGAAGCTGGATTCTATGGATTTTTCTTCCCGACTTAAGCAAAAATTATAGACTTTATTTAACGATTCTATGGATTCTTCTTCCATGTTCCACAACTATAATTTATACTATGAATTCAATTCCATAAACTCTGGATCACTGAGTTTTTTCTCCTTTTGTGGTATCCATCATCATCGCTCGAGCTGCATCCCCCCCCTATAATAATGTTTTCTTTTCTTTTCTTTGGCTGTTTTTTTGTTTAGGATTGGTTGAGCAATTTCCTTTATTTTATAATAGAGCACTTAATTCTTTCCGTATTACCATTTGATTATGGCATTTGTCTTATAGCAGTATGAAGCATGCCCTCGTATGATATGCACTCCTTTTTTGAGATTGTATGATATGCACTCCTTGGTTTATTAATTTAGACCATTAAATTACTCTACAAAACTAACTACGTATATTTTTTTTTATATAATCTAAAATTTCAGACTCTTTTGGTGAACGTGATGCTCCTTTTAACATTTTTGTATAATATAAGTCGACTGAAAAGGCAACTTGGAGTTTAAGGAACATGGAACATACTCCTAGATTCCAAAGGCACACAATACTGTATTCCTTGCTCCTTTCTTGAGGACATCAGCAAGCGAAACCAGAAACTTGTGAGCTAGAGTTCCAGAGAATCACTGTCAAATCATTCTTGGTTGGCATTTGACTCATCACTTGTATGATACTTATTTTGTAACTTTATTCAATTCATATGTAGCTTTCTCTCATCATGGAGCTTACGTTACAATCCAACAACATCTTACCAAACTGCCAGTACGCACTCTAGAAATATTGGTTGCGTTGCGTCCAGAGATGATGTGTGTTCAGGGCTGTGGCGCTATATATGCACCTGGTAATCCTGGTTGCTCAGACGTCTCTTCGTTGTATATGTTATTAGAATTTAGAAAATGCATATTAAGAGCTGATGCAGCTTTCATGACCTAAGGGCTATAAGAGGACACGAGTACATCACGCCAGGATAGAACTTGTTTATCTTTCTAGTTTGGACTGCCTAAGGGCTCTTGAATCTTGGCATTCAAAGCTAGTATACATGTTTTTGTATGAGCTGCAGAAATCATAAGCCGAACTTGGAATCTTAATGAATGCGAGGATAATCATTTCCAATTTGCAGTAGCTTGTACAATTTTGTTACCTAGTAGTTATTGATGACAATATTGTTCTATTTGCAGTAGCATGACACTTATTATTAGTATATTGTTCAAATCGTGTACTTTGTCCCAAAATAGAAGATGAATCAATCATCATAAGTATTGAGATTTCAACCAACATGAATTAGCGATCAGCTGGAGTGATATATACAACTCTTGGCAAATAAATCCGTGCAAAATCAAATCTGCATGTTCTGTGTGGCCACCAGTACCGAGATGTGGACGCCCCCTCCCCTCAACTTTTTGTCGCGCGTTTCCGAAGTCCTAAAACATTTCGTTGACATGCATGTAGCACACGCTGCCTGCGGACACGAATTTTCAGCACAAACTAAAAGCGATCGTCGTGCACGTGACAAGTGACATTGAGAGGAATGCACGCAGCCACCACAAGAGACGCGTGCGCTGTTGGTTTAGGCAACGCACAGATGCGATGCGATGCGAGTTCCAGGCACGGGGGCAAGGGATTCAGGAAGGTAACCTGCCCGACAGGCACTGCCAGGAATCTGACGACAAAGGATTAGGAAAACTCGATCGTTTCGTCTCATCCTGCTGTGTTCATCGTTTGGACGTCGCTTTAGCGCATTGTGCAAGTCACAAGTCATCGCGACTAAATACGGGCGCATGAGGTCACTGGTCACGAGGTTTCGAACCCTCAGCCTCGTAGCTGCCCTGGGCCCTAACTACTTCATCACAGCCATTTGTGACATACGGAGTATTTGGCAAAACGAAAAAAACAGCCACTTGTGACATTAGGGCCTTGTTTAGATTGCAAAAAAATTCAACCCGATGAATAGTAACTCTTTTTTTGCCTTATTTGAAAATATCATTGTCGGACCAATCTAACAGCCAAAAGATTCATCTCGTGATTTCAAACTAAACTGTGTAATTAATTAGTTTTTTTTTACCTACATTTAATGCTCCATATATGAGTCTAAAAATTGATGTGATGGAGAGAGAGTGAAAAAACTTGGAATTTGGAGGCAATCTAAACAAGGCCTAGTATTCCTATCGTATTTACTCCGTGTCGTTTTTAACTTTTAAAATTATTGCTTAACCATTTTAGTATCTCTAATTATAAAACAAGTCAAAAAAATAATATTTATAATTTTTTTTGAATAAGGCAAACGGGTCAAACAAAGTTTAAAAGTAAAAAAAGACTTTTTAATGGGACAAAGGGGGTGCTTCACATGATTATGAAATGTTTCGAGATCTTGACTGAATTTAAATAAAAGAGGTTTTGGTTAACTATAAAGCGTCGAGTACCTTGGTTTTGGTCGTTTCTTTATTAGAGTTTGTTTGAAAAAATTGAATCTAAATGACAAAAATTTAGATTTATTTTTTTTCAAATAATTTCAAATGAAAAGGTTTTGAATTTTAATTTGTATATAACTCTTTGAAATCCACACTTTTGGGTTTTTTTTCCGTTTCTTCACATGAGGTTGTTTGGAATTTTTGAATTTCAATATGGGGACTTCAAACTAAATTTTGGACAACAGATTATTTCACATGAAAAACTTATCAACAACTCCAATGTTTTATATATTTTCAAGATCTATAACGTTGGTTTTGGTCATTTCAAAATCCCAAGTCAATTGGAAAATTTTAAAAAATATCAAAATGTGAAAAAATTCAAATAGAATCACTAGATCTAATGATTTTAAAATGAAAATATTTTAAATTATAAAGTTTCGAGATCTACATCTTTGATATAAATTTTGTCTTCATCTGACTTCATATGAAAAAAAAAAATATAAATGTTAATGTGCTACACCTAATAGATCAATTGCATGGACTCATGCCTCGACTTGAGACTAGGCACACTCTAAATTGGTTGTTTTTTCTTTTGAATTGAATTGAAATTGACCAGTATGGTACCCATGTGTTGCCATGGTTTTACTTAAGGCATGCACTTAAAAACAACCCAATGATGAGATACATAAAAAAGTCATGTCTCGCATACTACAATTAAGTTATGAATTGCTTAATTAGATCTTTGAGTTCTCCAGGGAAGTTTTCACATTCATTTGCATAACTCTTCAGAATGTCCACCCAAGAATTCCATCCTTAGGCATCAAGTTAACTTATAAATTTGCTGTACATTCTTCAAATATCATAGAGAATATATATGCTCAGAACGTTGATCAACAATGCACTTTTTGGGTCCATGTCCTTGAACATGGTCCATGTTCGGGTGGTACTATTTACAAAATGGCACTATTGGGTGATGTTCTCATGGAACAACATTTAATTTGGGGTCTTAAGTGCCCAAATGAAGTCAAACAATTTGTCTTGAGGCTTGCGCATGAAGCTACGAGGTCGAGGGATGGATGGACGCTCTTTTTCAAATGCAAATACGCTAAGGTGGTATATATGGTGTGAGCTCCTGATGAAGGATTGGAGAGATGATCCTTTGGAAGGAAAGAAATAGGACTTTCCAACAAAAACCTCTACAACCATTACAAGTATCTTTTCTTTGCAAAGAGGACATTCTGCAATACCAGTTGGCAACAAGGCCTATCGCCAATGCGTAGGAGCAGTTTTTTTTTATCACGCCTAGGCGCGTTTTTCAGGTTTTGGTTTTGGTTTTGTTGGCTAGGAAGTTGATTATCTCCTTTATTCACACTTTGGCTATTAGTTGGTGTGGTAGACGGTCTATGTGCCGTAGTAATTGGCCCTAATGCCTTAGTTGTTGAGATGTTTTTTTTTGCGTAAATTTGTTGTAAATATTTTTTTCTCTTTTATTCATCAAATAAAAAATAGGCAAAGCTTTTGTCGTCTTCCAAAAAGAATAGAAGGGAGGACCTTGCAACTCGGAGGTTGGCTTTAGAGGTACTATGAAAAATTTGGCAGTGGGATGATTTGATCATATAGGAATGATGTTAATGCTCTCCAATAAAGTCCTAGCCCGTTCGTTTGGTCGTTTCTGGCTGTCTAATTTCGCTGTTGCTGATTTGTTATAAGAAAAACATGCTGCTGAATCGCTGGATGATATGCACTGGTAGACCAAATGAGCTGGCTAGTAAACTAATTTGGGTGGTTCATTCCACAAACAACAAAGATCGAGAAGCAGGGGATTCATTATTCTGGATAGATAAGGAAGGGCTTAAACTAATGTGGATGGTTCATTCCACAAACAACAAAGATCGAGAAGCAGGGGATTCATTATTCTGGACAGATACGGAAGTGTGATTGGCTCTGGTGGTGCTAGTAAAATTGATCACTGCAATGACGCTCTCCAAACTGAAGCTGTGGCGGCATTGCATGGTCTTGTTCGCTATAGATGCTGACATGTCAAAGATGGAGATTGAGATTAATGCTTCTATATATTCTGAAAGCGACACGCTTACATCTTTCTTTTGATATTGTGGTGAATGATGCCCTCTTTGGGGATAACAATTTCTTAATGTAATACTGAATTTGTGTCCGTGAAGGTGTTAGATATCCCCAGGTCACCTCGTAGCAGATGCTTTAGCTAAGATGGGTGAGTGCTTAGGGTCAGGCACTGTTAATCTCTGGCCAAAATGTAATCCTGCTGTTGTATTTTGGTGGCCGTTGATCAGTGTTTAAGAGTTGTATTCCTTTGGATTAGATATATTGCTTTAGGAGCAGTTTTGATTGCTTCTTCTTCAGGTGCAGCTCAGTTCAAATATGGCTTGTGTCTCTGTTGCACGATTTCTCTACGACTACACCTGCGGCAGCTCAGTGGCAGTGCAGCAGCAGCCACAAACTTCTACTCGACTGAATTTCTTGCAGGTTTGAGCTTGGGCAGCAAGGGACTAAGTACTGATGGCGTTTGGTACAATTTCTTGTTGTGTGATTTGCACCTGAAAAGACACAGTGTTTGTGTTTCAGTGCCAGGATATAATGAGCAGGCAAAGCAATTCAAATTGGACCATTTTCACTTTTTTACCGTATACTGCTTGAATTACTTTTAGAAAGGCACATGTAGTATCGAGTAGTGGGATGGTATGTTGCAACTACCAGGATACTGCCATTTGTAATCGATCGGATTTGACAAAGTAAGATTGTTTCAAATTTAACTGTGTCGAAGACAAGATTCAAACAAAAATCCTTTTTACCTGTAAGGATCTTCTAAATTCAGAAGCGGCCTGGTACTTTCACCTGATATTCAGTACTATCCCAGTTGAATTCATTATTCATCAACATTATTTGCAAGGTCTTCTCATTTAGCTAGGCCATGCTATTTGAGCGTATGCTATGGAAACCAGATTTCCGTGAAAACTATAGAAACTCGCATGTGGATCATTGGATCTAAATCCGATGGACATGGTTAATCTCTCTTTTTTTTCAAAATAAACCTGGTGATGGATGAGTGGATCGTTGGATCTAAATCTGGGGTTTATTTTGCAAAAAAAGAGAGATCAACCATGTCCATCGGATTTAGATCCAACGATCCACGTGCGAGTTTCCATAATTTCCACGGGAACCTGGTTTCCATAGCATACGCTCCCATGCTACTTATCTCCCCACTACGTTATTTGTACATCGACAAAGATCGGGCCATCCTTTATTAAAAGCAATTTTTGTAACTCACCTCCTATATGTGCTGTTGTAATCTCTCTTCCCCGCTGTACTTCTCTGCAGTTTGTATTTGGACTGGCGTCATGTCCTTCCACCAACCGGGGGTCCTCTCTCGGGCATCCCCTAAGAACTCTAAAAAAATGCACAATGTAATCTACGTCCATATGCATTCTGTTAACACCAGAATTTGGTCAGGAATATGACAGGTGGACCCGCAGGCGGCAGAGAGAGAGATTCGGCAAATGCATATGCGGTCGGCTAATTTCCATGTGTTCGGCAAATGGCCAAGCGGTCGGCAACCGTTTCGTTTGAAAGCGGAAAAAAGGAAAGGGAAGCTGATCGAGAAGGGAAGGAGTCGTGATGGTCAAGGGCTCCGATTATGGATAGAGTTAGCGTGTTTTTGTCTTTCCAATTTTGTTTAGATAGTTCGTAAGTGCTTAGGACTCATGTTCTCACGTCCAGGGTATAAATATAAACCATCGACCATTGTAATAAGGGTTCATAACCAAATCAATACAACCGGCTACGTGCCACCTTTCGAGTCCTTTAGTCGTGTCGTCGAGTTCTTCGAGAGGGCCAATCGATCCGTCGACCTCCGTAAGTCCCGACAACCTTGCTATCATGTCTAGTATCGTGCGGCGGATTTAGATTATGATGCAAGTAGTCTCATCCGTTTTGCTTAGTATCGTGCGGCGGATTTAAGCTTAATGATGGGAAGTTTTTGCTTGTGCCTTGTATCGTGCGGCGGATTAAGACATGAGTAAAGATAGTTATCGGCTCTCTTAGATTTGGCAAGATCTAATAGATTCATTAAGTTATCACGTGTTGCTTGCTTTATTTAATGTTTAATTATTTGCAACACTCTTTTGCCCAATCTAGATTGATACTCTTTCGGCTTGTTGATCGTTCCTTTCATGCTTATTCAATATCGAGTAGATCAAGCTCATATAGCCGAATTAGATCTATCTAGATTGTCACGTGTTGGGTTCATTCACGTTATATGTAGATAAGCCTTGACAGACCGGGTACCGTGCGGCGAATGCGAGTCTTTGGGTTACTCTAGAGCTAGTCATCCGGTGGACTAGAGATCGGTTTAATCGATAGGCTCCTTTTACATGTTACTTGTTTGTTCCTTCTTCATGGACCCCGATTCGGCAATCTTGCCGATACGGTTATGCTCACACATGTAGCGAGTATTTATAGATCTCGTTAGGTAATTACGTGCTTTTAGCTCTTTATTGTTAGATTGTATCATGCGGTGGATTGATCTAATAGTAAGGAGTGGTGTAAATTCATAGCGAGTGGTATCATGCGGTGGATTAGCTTGCTTGGGTTT
The DNA here is from genome assembly GCA_018135685.1 of Themeda triandra. Classification (NCBI taxonomy): domain Eukaryota; kingdom Viridiplantae; phylum Streptophyta; class Magnoliopsida; order Poales; family Poaceae; genus Themeda; species Themeda triandra. Next base: position 271,309 of record JAENPR010000119.1, on the reverse strand, counting down.
ATGCTCGACGGGTTTATGAAGGCTAGACGTGCGGCGAGACTAGTTGGAGTAGCCTATGCATGTATTATTTAGTGGATTTATATTTATAAGTTACTTATTCTTAGATGTTAGTGCTTGATGATGCTTTGAACCCGAGATATAGTTTGATATGCTTTAATGATTTAATCCTATTCAAACATGTCTTCATCTACCGTATTCGGCAAATTCGTTACGTTTATATCGCTTATGTTACTTTAGCCGAATGAAATGCAATGCGTTGCGAGATAGCTTCTATAGCTATATGTCGTCGTAAGTGGCTTCGGGCCGTAAAGATGGAACCTGTCTGGTCTCATCCAAGCACGTTCCAGCTTATGATCTTACCGTTTTATCCCTTGTCGATTTTTCGTCAAATCGATCGGCACGCCACCGGATTCGGGCGCCCGGCACCCGATTGAAGCTAGGCTTTCCGGCTTGCCGTGTGTGAGACACGGTGCGCCACATTTTGTGTCAACACACTTTTTGGCACGCCCGGTGGGACAACTTCTCGCCTAGGATGGGATCGGAAATTGACAACGATCACGTTCCGAACGTGACTATGGACGAACCGGCCCGAGCAACGCCGAGATGGTGGAACAGCAATGGAACAGGTTTCAAAGTGAAATGTCGATGTCTTTTTCCAAGAACAAGAGTGGCGAGTGATGATCAAGCAATCACGCCACGCGTTCTTCTCGCTAGTCGGCCCGATATTACGACGAGGAAGAGATGCAAAGGGTAGTTGGAGCCATCTACAAAGCCGTGGGAGACACTATGTTGAATCACAACACAAACTTTTTCTCGGGCACTTTCCGCAAGATCATGGCGATACTTTTGGTCCAGCGGTTGACAAGCGCTTTGAGAAAAGATTTGGAGAGCTTGCTGGACCAAAGTGTACTTCAACACTCGGCAGCCTTCGGGGAAGCCAACCGGGGCGGGAGAGATGATCGGTACAAGCAAGGATGGAGCTATTCATGATGAAAAAGAGAAGCCTCCTATCACCGAGCAACGACTCATGGTCAAGTAGCTTTTGGTGCAACAACAGACATACCCGCATCTCGCTACAAGATCTCCCCGGTGGCAAATAGATTGCGAAGAGTATCTATGGAGATGGGTACAATGAATTTACCGATTACGGGCTCGAGTGCTTTGCCGAATCCGTGGTACAGAGTGCGTCGGAGTACCTTCTAGGAGACAGGAGCGCAAGATGCAAATGACGACCTCCTAACGGAATGGCCGATATGATGCGAATCAATTCGGCCGAAACCAAAACATCGACATATGCATATAAATCTCCTTTCCTAGAGTGGTACAATAGGGTAGCTCTTCCACCAAGAGTTAAGCCACCAACGGATTTGACCAAATTCTCTCGGTCGGATGACACCGATACCATTGAGCATATCGCGAGATATCCGATGCAACTTGGAGAAGTCTGGCTGTGATGAAGCTTGGAGGATCGAGATATTTTCCTATGTCTCTCGACAGGGCCGGCTTTCACATGGTTTGCATCGCAGGCCAATTCCATTGGTACATGGGCGGAATTGGAGCAAAAGTTCCACTCATACTTTTACACAGAACCAATGAGAAGAAGATGGTTGATCTTTGGGCTATGAGGATGAAGACTACCGAGACACCAATGGAATATCTTCGTAGATTCGAGAAGCGAAGAACATGTGCTATTCTCGACTATTCCCGATGACCAACTCGCGCAATTGGTCATTGCGGGCATGCCGCCACATATCGAGACAAGCTATTTGGCATGGAGTTTGAAGACCTTGGACAACTTGCACAAAAGTTGACACCATGAGCAATCAAGCCCAAGGGTTCGAAGAGATGCTCGTTTTCGGAAGAACAAGTGCAACCGTTGACATGTATCGTGGATTTCTAGAAGAAGCATCGAATATGAAGATGAAGATGAAGTAGGCTGCTGCAGAGTTGAACTGGACAAAAGAGCCTACTTTGGTCACTCATCGATGGGTGAAGCGAAAAAAGGGATCCTATGATTTTGATGTCGCAAAGCGAGATAAGCTCTTTCTCAGATCGATCCAAGAGGGACGCGTCAAGCCGCCCGAAAGGACATCCTATGCTTTGCGCCTGAAGGAGTAAAGGATAAGAAGTCTTGTGGGTTTCATGATACAAGTTCTCATCATATCAATGATTGCCGAGTGTTCAGAGTAAAGATTCAGAAAGCTATTCAAGATGGACACTTGAGATTTGATGGCAAGATGAAAGTAGACAAAAACCCATTCCCTCAGAACATGGTCTCTTTCTCTATAGGCATGGTTGATGCCAGTGAGTCCAAGGAAAAGGGAAAGATGAAGGTTCTGACCTCTGAAAGAGCCAAGGAGAGTGGTGCTGTTGACCCTAATCGGCAAGTTACCAAAGAGGAAGTGCAACAAGTACGGTTCGAAATAGCCGAACGAGAGAAGGGTCGACTTCGATGCGGCTAAGGAAAATTGCCGAATACACGCCGAGCCAAAGCGCGAGTTACAAGACAACACTTGTTGAATAAGTGGCGAGGGAAAAGGAGATGGAGTATGATGAGGAGCAAGAAGGTACATTGAAGAGGAACGCAGATTCATGATAAAGCGTCAAAGATATGAGGCGAGGTGCGCCAAAGAGAACAAGAAGAGTACGGAGAGAACAAGAGCGATCGCATTGAACTGTTCCTTCTTCGACACCGTTGGAATGAAGGCTTGAAGTTGCACGCCAGAACAATTGCCCCGAATGCGGTGATCAATATTCGAGTACGAGCAATCTCGAGTCAACCGTCCCGTTCATGATAGACTTGGGATGAAAGTTCCGGAGAACGATCGGCGCCTAAAAATAAACGGTTTTGATGGACATCGAGGAAAAGATTTGCGAGACCAAGCTTGGGCTCACAAAGGTGCCCATAATGTGGAAGAGAGCTCATATAGGTGGCAAAGAGGTCAATGGTGCCCTCCCGGTTTGAGGAAAAGCCGAAGAGAAGAGTTCGGCGTTTAAGGAATCAAGAGTCAAGCGGGAATTAGCCGAAAAGAAACCGGTGTGGCGTCCTAAGAAAAAGGATGATGGACGGGTCCTTCGGCCGATACTAACATGGTGTTCTTTATCCCATTAGAGTTTAGAGCCCCCGAAGATCAAGAAGTTCAAGATGAAGTGTACTCGGACTTTGATGAAACCGAATGCCGAGACTCGATGGCTCAACTTGTGTTGACTCGGCAAGCGCTCTTTGACAAGCCGATTAAAAACTGTCATCCGAAACCATTATACATGAAGGGATATGTCAATGGCAAGCCTTTAACCAAGATGCTTGTTGATGGAGGGGCTGCTATCAATATTATGCCCTATGCTACTTTCGAAAGTTTGGTATGACAAGTGAGGATTTGTTGCATCGACATGATCCTTAGAGATTTTGGTGGCAATGCTTCGATACTCGTGGAGCAAGACATGTGGAACTGATGATTGGATCCAAGACTTTGATCACTACTTTCTTTGTCATTGATGGCAAGGGGGCATATAGCATGCTTCTTGGAAGGGACCGGATCCATGCTAATTGCCGTGTACCCTCAACTATGCATCAAATTCTTATTCGGTGGATAGGAGATGATGTAGAGATTGTTCAAGCCGATGATTCGGAGTGTTGCAACTTCCGAGCCTGCTTATTGGGAGTACGATGGACAAGATTGCCTTTCGGGTAAGAAATGGAAAGAAGGTCCCGTCAATGTGTTCGACAGAGATCAACAAACGATCCAAGCGATCGGCTCGACGGAACTTTTAATGGGCAATCCAATCGATGGCAACAAAGGCAAGGCTGGGTCGTGGTTTCATGTCGGCCGACAAGTTAGAAGAGATCAATGTTGGTGATAGCACAAAGTCAAGGCCGATGTATATCGGGCAAATTTAGACCCGAATATAAATTGAAATTAATAGAGTTGCTTGAAGGAGTTCAAAGATTGTTTTACTTGGGATTATACAGAGATGCCTGGATTGGATCGATCAATTGTTGAACATAAGTTGCCTATAAAACCTGGATTTCGTCCTTTCAAACAACCTCCACGTAAGATTTATAAGGAGGAGGTATTGGCCGATGTAAAGAAAGAAATTGAAAGACCGATTGAAGCAAACTTTATTCGGCCATGCGGGTATGCGAGTGGATTTCAAACATAGTACTGTGTACAAAAAGAATGGGAAGATGAGAGTATGCATAGATTTCGAGATCTCAACAAAGCTACTCCCATGGATGGTTACCCAATGCCGGTTGCCGATTTACTAGTGGATGCGGCAAATGGTATGAAATCATCGACTTTATGGATGGCAATGCGGCTACAATCGATTTTCATGGCGGTTGAAGATATTGCAAAGACGCATTCGATGTCCCGGCCACATTGGATTGTTTGAGTGGATAGTGATGACATTTGGATTGAAGAATGCTTGGTGCAACTTATCGAGAGCCATGAACTATATCTTTCACGAGTTGATCGGCAAAATTGTAGAAATTTATATTGATGATGTGGTAGTCAAATCCGGAGACCATGAAGGACATTTAGCCGATTTGAGGAAGACTCGGAGTGCACGAGGAGACATGGCTTAAAGATGAATCCAAATAAGTGTGCTTTTGGAGTCTCGACAAGGTGAGTTCTTGGGGTTCTTGATCCACAAAGGAGGGATAGAAGTTGGGAAAAAGAGCATGGAAGCAATAGACAAAGTTGTGCCCCCAACTAACCTTACAGAGTTGCAGTCATTGCTGGGCAAGATCAATTTCGTGAGGAGATTCATATCCAATTTATCAGAAAGAGTATTGCCTTTCTCTCCATTGTTGAAGCTAAAGAAGGATCAAAAATTTATCTGGGGTGACATACAGCAAAAGGCTTTTGATGAGATCAAGCAATATATGAATGCACCACCAGTGTTGGTACCTCCACAACTTGAAAAGCCTTTCAAGCTGTATGTGGCGGCCGATAGCTTAACAATAGGATCGGCCCTTATGCAAGAGTTTGATGGAAAAGAAAGGGTAATAGCTTACCTTAGCCGAAAACCGCTAGATCCCGAAACAAGGTATTCGGCTATAGAAAAGCTCGTTTGTGTGTTTATTACTCATGCACCAAATTTCGGCACTATTTGTTAAATGCCGAATGTGTGGTGATATCTAGTTTTGATGTAATTAAACGCATGTTGTCAATGCCGATTTTAAATGGAAGAATCGGCAAATGGGTACTAGCACTGTCGAGTTTAATTTAAAGTATGAGTCGGCAAAAGCGGTGAAAGGACAGGCAATTGCCGATTTTATTACTCAACATCGTGATTTATCTCGTTGATATGATTAACATTGCCCCATGGGCATTATTTTTTGATGGATCATCATGTGACAAAGGTGGTGGTCTTTGGTATTCTTTTGATATCCCCACGTGGAAAGACATTTGAGTTTGCTTTTTCAATTGAATATCCTGTCACTAACAATCAAGCGAGTATGAGGCTTTGCTTAGAGGGCTTCTACTGTTAATAGAAGTGAAGGTCATTCTTTGTTGAAGTATTTGGTGACTACGAATTGGTGATTAATCAATTGACGGGGCAATATGAATGCAAGAACGATATATTGCAAGAATATCATGAGCAATGTCGGGAACTTTTGAAGAGCTTTTCGGTAGTGACTTTGCATCATATACCCGAGAGAGCACAAAGTGGAGAAGCAAATAGATTAGCTCAAGTCATTTCGGATATCGGGAAAATCATGAAGTCTATGCAGAAAGAAGGTGCTTTCAATTGTGATCGATAAATGATGACTGGAGAAGTGACATTATCAGCTTATCCGAAAGACCCATCTCAAAAAGTTTCCCGAAGGCTCGGGTATAAGGCCCTTAAATTCGTACTTCTTGATGATCAGTTGTACCACAAGTCTATAGATGTTGTGTTGCTCAAATGCTTGAGTCAAGAAGAGGCTAAGAAGATTATGTTTGAAGTTCATGAAGGAGCTTGTGGTGCACATCGATCTCCGCCTACCGAATGAAGTGGATAATCGAAGGACAGGGGTACTTTTGGCCGACTATGTTGGAGGATTGCTTTGAATATTACAAAGGGTGTCGAGATTGTCAGATATTTGGTAATGTTCAAAGAGCACCTGCATCTGCTCTGAACCCAATAATCAAACCATGGCCGTTTAGAAGATGCGGTATAGATTTAATTGGACAGATCAATCCTCCATCTAGCAAAGGGCACAAGTTTGTATTATTAGCTACTGATTATTTCACAAAGTGGGTTGAAGCTATCCCTTTGAAAAAAGTCACATCAGAAAATATGATCAGTTTTGTCAAAGAACATATAATTCATAGGTTTGGGATCCCACAAACCATTACAACTGATCAGGGGACTCAGTTCACTTCTTCAGAGTTTTGTGACTTTGCCGAAAGTATGGGGATAAGGTTATATAATTCTTCTCCTTATTATGCACAAGCCAATGGCCAAGCAAAGGCGTCAAATAAGATCATGATCGGGATTATCCGAAAGAAGATCGATGAGAAGCCAAGGAGATGGCACTTGGTCCTTAATGAAGCATTGTGGGCTTACCGAATGGCTTGCCATGGATCCACACAAGCATCTCCATATGAGTTGGTTTATGGACATAATGCTTTGTGATGCCTTGGGAGTTGCAATCGGATCAAGGAGAGTTGAATTGCAAAAGGATTTGACAGAAAAAGATTATAAGGATTTGATGATGGATGAATTGGAAGATTTGCATTTGATTCGTCTTAAAGCTTTGGAAAACATTGAGAAAAATAAAATGCGCATTGCCAAATACTACAACAAGAAAGTTAAAGTTAAGCAATTTGCGAAAGGAGAATTGGTTTGGAAAACAATATTGCCAATTGGTACAAAGGATAAGACATTTGGCAAGTGGTCACCAAATTGGGAAGGACCTTTTCGGGTTGTCAGTTGTGCACCTGGTAATGCGTATATATTGAAAACGCTATTTGGAGAAGAACTTACTAGAGCCATCAATGGCAGGTACCTTAAGAAGTTTTATCCAAGTGTCGAAGTTGGATCTTAATTGTGACTATGACGTAAACGTGATATAGCCGATTGAATAAAAATCGCCTTCAGAACAAAAGGAAGAAGTTGGAGAAAAATAGCCGATATTATTGTATCGCCTCTAGTGCAAAAATAGCCGATATCGTGTGTATCGTCTTCAGAACAGAAATAGCCGATACAGTTGTATCGCCTTTAGCCAATTTTTAAAGTATAAGTGAACAGTTTTATATCTCAGCTGATAAGTTTATCGGGAGAAGATAAAGTGAATTGAAGTACTACGCTACAAACCGTCAAGTCGTGGAACAGGACCGAGATCTAATCGGCTAAGGTGATGTCATGCGATTCGGAAGATTTCGTTCGGGGAGAGTGTTGCAGTCAAGTTCTAGCTAGGGAAAGATTTGAAAAAAGCAAATGCGACAGATGAACACCATCACAGACAAGCAAGAACAATAAAAAGACCAACATTCTTCATTAAAATTTTTATTTACAACCCGCGCCAGTCCTAGTACAAGCTACTCCTCTTCCTCGGTGAAGAGCTTGTTGAGGACGGACTCCGGGTTGGTGGCGTTGGCCATGGCGTTGGCGTGGTCGTCGTACGCCACCAGGAGGCCCTCGATGCCGTCGACCTCGTGGGGAAGCCCGCCCGGAAGCCGGTCGGCATCGGAGCGTAGTCGTCCCCGGTCCCAGACGACATCCCCGCTGATCGAGCGCGGTCCGAGGCGCACGCCGTGAAGGGCAACCTGGTCGATCTGACCAGGCACCGCCTCGAGGCGATCTGCTAAGGTCGCCCCCTGGGCGTTCACGTGGTTGGCCGCCGCCGTCGCCGCCAACCTCAGGCGGTCCAGCTCCGCGTTGAGGTCTGCAAAGAAAGAACAAGACAGGCCAGTGAGTAAGCAGATCAAGAAGAACGGAAATCAAGCAATGGTAGAAGAACAAGTACTGGTGATGGTCTCGGTCATCTGCCGGCAAGTGTCCTCCCACTCCAACTGGGCGATCCCGAACTTCTTGGTTTCTTCACCAAGAAGCTCCATCGCCTCGTCCCTCTCGCGGCGGTACGCGGCGGCGTCGTAGCGGGTGTACGCCGGATCTCCTCGTCGTTCCTGTCCCATATAGGGCGGTACGAAAGCGAACCCGACGAAGCCGAGGCGTGCCGACCGGACGGAGCAGAGCAGAGCCGGGCCGGAGCGAGCCGGCCATGCGGCGGGAGCGTCGAACGCCGCAGCCCGGCGCGCCGGAAGCGCCATTGGCCGGTGCCGATCCTCGCCGTTCTACAAACAAGGTGCAATCAAGATCGGCTAAATAAGAAAAAGAAACCGCAAACAAGATGGGGAAGTTATCTCTTCTGCAGACGGCGACCACCACGGCCGCCCCCTCCGCCGCATCCGCCGCGGAGCGGGAGCGGTAGTAGAAGGAGGAGTGTGAGTGCCGACCCGGCGACCCTCCTTCGGAAGTTGGCGACATAGTCGCGGTGTTCCCGACGGCCCCGAAACGAGATCGAGAAGATGAACAACCGCAAGGGGCGGAGACTCGATCGGGTAAAGGCTATAAAGCAACACGACTCAAAAGGTTGAAGATCTCACCGTCGGCGCCGGTTGCTGCTCCCCTCCGCCTCGTCCTGGGCAGGACGCTTGTTACGGTCGCCGCCGCTTGCCATCGGTGGTGGTGAGGGTTTTTCGAGATCGAGGTGGAAGAGGAAGTGGAAGAGATGATAGCAACTGCTTGTGCTTGGTTGTGATGATGGTGGGAGCCGACTGGTCCTATTTATGAACGTGGGAGCCGTGGCGAGACTGCAGGAAAACCAAGCGACAAGATAGGGTTTCCACACCTATGGGCCGATGTTCAGTTGGGCCGAGCCCATTACTACTGGTGATTCAGTTGCCATGCGTTCGGTCGGCTAAGTAACTGATGAGGGCCATTCGGCTAAAGTATAATACTTGGGACAGCAACAGTTATGTTCGGCTGATATACCCATCTATGAGTACAGTCGTAATTGGAAGAGCCGAATAGCAACAGAAGCAGAGAAGAAAGAGAAAAAATGCAGATTATCTATTTTTCCAGAGAAGGGGAATTGTTTTTAAATATGACAGGGTCAATCCTAAATGTCTACATCTTCAAGTACAAACCAAGCATCTATACATTTAGAAAAGAGTTGATGACAAGCTAGAGCATCGGCCTTGATTCGGTTGACTTCATCAAGAGCTTTTTGGTCCTCTTCTTCGAAATCTTGGATGTTGGACGGTTTGCTTTTGATTTGCCGCGTCTCCTTGATGACCGACGTATTCGACTTAGCCGAATCGAGAGATGGCAGATTTGCAAGCTTGGTTTCATGGGACCGAATGTTAGCATTCGGTTGAGCTAGTTGAGCTTCAAGTTTGGTTCTTTCTTCTCTCATGACCTGCGGCTACGGTTCTAAGGTGCTCAAGAGGTGCTCGGTTGACTTGATGCCGGTAGAGCTCCTTGACTGTTGTTCCTTGGCCACCTTTCTTTTCTCCGATCAACTTTGGTGGACATATTCTTGTGTGCTCTCTTGATAACACAAAGTGATCATCAAGGTGTGATAAGGCATCTATGGCGGCTTTGAGATTAGAGGGAAGCTTTTGATCAATAAGCTCGCTATTTCCCTTATTTTGTCTCGAATCTTGGGTCAAAGCGACAATATCCTTTTTCGAAGTGAGATTATATCCTTTAGCTTGGCTTGACTCTCGATGATAACTGCCAAGGAAGAAACTTCATCATCTTTATCCCCAAAAACTCTTCAAATGATAAGGGAAAACTGGCTTGAGGATGAGCAAAGATCTGTTGGTGAACAAGGAGGGTAGTTTAGCCAAATGATTCGGCCCGAATGAAAAAATAGCCGAGTGGAGCAAGAATAATACCTCTTCGGCAATTACTTGATCGATTGCCTCCCGAGTAACATCAATATGTTGGGTGGTTAATGCCACGAGTCACTTCAGGATTGACAATATCATGGCTTGGTACATCCTAAATTATCGAGTTGTTGAAACTTGAAGCTCTTGGAGAAGGGGTTCTCCTTGTTCATTTGTCGATGGAGAGGAATTTCTTGTTTCTCCTTGTTCATCGAGTCGAAGAATAAAATGAGACTGGTATGCAAATGGAAGAACAAGAAAGAACTCTAGTACGTATACGCACCAGATGACCGACAGATTCATTGACATCTCGCTTGGCTAGCGTAATGTTCGGAGAATCTTCCAAATTTACCATTCGGTCGGGGCTTTGAGGGTGAGCTGTACTGTTGAAAGGGAGTGGTGAATACAGACACGTTTGCAGATGATAGATAAGGGATCAAAAGCATTCATACCTGAGGGAGTGGCTTAGCTTTCTTTGATCTTGTTTTCTTGGGAATTGCAGTGTCCTTGATAGGGGAAGAAAGAGTTTTTCTTTTAAGGTCCTTCGAGCACCGCACCCTCGCGGGTATCTTGTTAAATCTTTGTCGGACTCGGAGCATCATGTCCCGAGGCTTTTTGGGGCCAGGGTTGCCAATATAAAATTTTTGGAGGGCTTGGAGGAGCATTATCCTGTTCACAAAGATATTTAAGCACGAGGAAGATGTATAAAGTGGAAGGAGCTATAAAGAAATTTACCTCATCGCTAGAAGTAAATGAAGGCATTAGAACTTGGCACAAAGGATGAACTTGTGCTCTAAAGATGTGAGAGTGCCATTCTTTCCACCAAAGGTCAAATGAAGAGTGAGTTATTTCGATTATCACCAAGGGTTTGGGTTCATATGTTGGAAGATTAGACCCAAGATTAAAAACTTTATTGGCCTCGGTGATATCTCGTAATGACTCTCACAGGCCTGATGATGTCGAAAAGTATGGCCTTGGGGCGATTGACCCGATCCAAGTTGCACTCGCGACCATATTAGGATTGTAAAATTCATAGGTCGAATTTATCAACCGGCCATGATGAAATTCTCCGCGGTAGAGCACGGGGCTTGATGAAGGAATTGTAGATGTCCTTAGAGTCATCATCTATGCGGCGATTCATAACCGAATCTGCAAGGAAGAGTTAGATCTTCATTTTCCCCGAAAGGGAACCAAACCATGTGTTGGAAGCCCTTGTAGAAGATCTTGAAAAGATGGCCCAGTCCAAATCAATGATAATTGAAGATGCAACCTCTCCATATGTCGACAAGACTTGTATCTCGGGATCTTCACCTTCGGCGTAGTTGATTGAAGGAAAGTTCGGGTTGTGGAGATCAACGAGACAATCGATGCATATATAGTTGCAACCACATCGAAGAAGCCACCATGGTCCATTGACACGGGAGATTTCACCCCGATTCCTCATCTCGAATGCAGTGATTTGATGCATCATGTGGTAAAATGCTCCCGAAGCAGATATTTCCCCAAAGGAATCGGCTTGCCTACGGACCAATTCTTCGGCCATCACTATGTGATTCGAGTAGGCTCATTGGACTTGCCACGAAAGATAAATGCATAACCACATGTTCATGAAAGCTTTGTATTCCTTATCGATACGGTGCCGGTTGAAGCATAGGCCCGAATATACTTGGTCCAACCTCCTCCCGGCTTGACGCGCTTACGTGAGTGGTGCTTTTGTATTTGAAGGGATAGGTTGGTTTGGTGATATTCAAACCAGTCATCATGAAAATGTCGACAAAGTGATTGACATTGGGCCATGGCCGAAGATGAACGCATTAATGGCGTCGGACCAAAAATGAGAAGCGACTATGAGGAGGAGTCGTTTCTAGGCATTTCGGCTAAAGAAAGCTCCAAACAAAGGTCTTGAATATCTTGAGATTCCCAAAAGTCACTCGTTCTGGACCGCATCTGCGATACCGATTACGCCATCCCGCAATTGAAGGAAGCGGCCATGTTTTGAAGGTGCTTGGCCATCTTGTTTGGGGGAGCGATCCTAGATTTGAAGGGGATTCTCGGGGTTTCTTTTTCAATGAACTCCCTTGGATTAGGATTTCCCGTGGACCAAGAAAGAATGAACCAGGATGAGCAAGATTGGAAATCAAAATCTCGTTCTTCATTTCCTTTATAAGGGAAAAGCGGATGAATCAAGAACACATCTGGAAAATAATTCAAGAAAATTGCCGAATGGGTGAAAGCGGTAGGGTTACCTCTAGAAGCTCCTCTTGAGTTCCCGTTGCCATGATGGAGTAGGTCGAAGTCTCCGTCGCCATTGAAGACAAAGAACCAGCGCAGATCTCAAGTGGCGGCCGCGGCGGGCGTGGCCGGTCTTGACCTAGGCGAAAGGCTTGCGGTCAATTTCGAAATAAAACCCTTTTATCTCGAAATTGAGGGGGCATGTGTTAACACCGGAATTTGGTCGAATATGACAGGTGGACCCGCAGCGAGAGAGAGAGATTCGGCAAATGCATATGCGGTCGGCTAATTTCCATGTGTTCGGCAAATGGCCAAGCGGTCGGCAACCGTTTCGTTTGAAAGCGGAAAAAGGAAAGGAAGCCGATCGAGAAGGGAAGGAGTCGTGATGGTCAAGGGCTCCGATTATGGATAGAGTTAGCGTGTTTTTGTCTTTCCAATTTTGTTTAGATAGTTCGTAAGTGCTTAGGACTCATGTTCTGCGTCCGGTATAAATATAAACCCTCGACCATTGTAATAAGGGTTCACAACCAAATCAATACAACCGGCTACGTGCCACCTTTCGAGTCCTTTAGTCGTGTCGTCGAGTTCTTCGAGAGGGCCAATCGATCCGTCGACCTCCGTAAGTCCCGGCAACCTTGCTATCATGTCTAGTATCGTGCGGCGGATTTAGATTATGATGCAAGTAGTCTCATCCGTTTTGCTTAGTATCGTGCGGCGGATTTAAGCTTAATGATGGGAAGTTTTTGCTTGTGCCTTGTATCGTGCGGCGGATTAAGACATGAGTAAAGATAGTTATCGGCTCTCTTAGATTTGGCAAGATCTAATAGATTCATTAAGTTATCACGTGTTGCTTGCTTTATTTAATGTTTAATTATTTGCAACACTCTTTTGCCCAATCTAGATTGATACTCTTTCGGCTTGTTGATCGTTCCTTTCATGCTTATTCAATATCGAGTAGATCAAGCTCATATAGCCGAATTAGATCTATCTAGATTGTCACGTGTTGCGGGTTCATTCACGTTATATGTAGATAAGCCTTGACAGGACCGGTACCGTGCGGCGATGCGGTCTTTGGGTTACTCTAGAGCTAGTCATCCTAGGTGGACTAGAGATCGGTTTAATCGATAGGCTCCTTTTACATGTTACTTGTTTGTTCCTTCTTCATGGACCCCGATTCGGCAATCTTGCCGATACGGTTATGCTCACACATGTAGCGAGTATTTATAGATCTGTTAGGTAATTACGTGCTTTTAGCTCTTTATTGTTAGATTGTATCATGCGGTGGATTGATCTAATAGTAAGGAGTGGTGTAAATTCATAGCGAGTGGTATCATGCGGTGGATTAGCTTGCTTGGGTTTATGCTCGACGGGTTTATGAAGGCTAGACGTGCGGCAGACTAGTTGGAGTAGCCTATGCATGTATTATTTAGTGGATTTATATTTATAAGTTACTTATTCTTAGATGTTAGTGCTTGATGATGCTTTGAACCTGAGATATAGTTTGATATGCTTTAATGATTTAATCCTATTCAAACATGTCTTCATCTACCGTATTCGGCAAGTTCGTTCTGTTTATATCAGTTATGTTACTTTAGCCGAATGAAATGCAATCTGCTGGCGATAGCTTCTATAGCTATATGTCGTCGTAAGTGGCTTCAGGGGCCGTAAAGATGGAACTGTCTGGGTCTCATCCAAGACGTTCCGAGTTATGATCTTACCGTTTTATCCCTTGTCGATTTTTCGAGTCAAATCGATCGGCACGCCACCGGATTCGACGCCCGGCACCCGATTGAAGCTAGACTTTCCGCTTGCCGTGTGTGAGACACAGTGCGCCACATTTTGTGTCAACACATTCCATTTAACAGTGGGCGCTCCTAGTGATGCTATTATTTTTAGATTTTTTTGGAAGAACTAGTGATGCTAGCCACCCCCTTAGTTCCAAACTATAAGTCGCTATAATTTTTTTGATACATCAATTTTACTCTTCATCTAGATCTTATGTATGTCTAGATACATATAAAAATGGATGTACCAAAAAAGTCAAAGCGACTTAGAATTTAGACGGAGGGAGTAGTAATTTATGTTAAAAATGACTCTAGTAAGTTGGGGTCCATCATCACTACGTTGTTAGGCCCTGTTTGGTTCCTAGGGATTAGGGACTATTAGTCCCTGATCTATTAGTCTCTCATGAGATGTGCTAATTGGGACTAATAGACCAACTTTACCGCTCATGCCCCTCAATTTGTTGGTCCCCACTCTTAATTTGTCTCATGTCAATAGTCCCTAGTCCATTAGTCTCTCATGAGATGCTAATTAGGATTAATGGACCAACTTTATAGCTCATGCCCCTCAATTTGTTGGCCCCGACTCCTAATTTGTTTCATGTCAAGGGTGTTTTGGTCTTTACTCTGTACTTTAGTCTCTTTTAGTCCCTAGAACCAAACATGTCATTACTCCCTAGTCTCGAGTTCCTTTTAGTCTCTACTCTCTAGTCTCTAGCTCTTGAAACAAACAGGCCCTGATTCGACTCCTCATTACGGCCAACCGTAGAACCTCTTTGTCATAATAATTCTGGTCTGTTTTGATCCTTTCATTTGAAGGAATTGGAATCTAGTTAATAGATTAGACTATTTGGCTTGGAATTTGAGATTTCACAATTTCCTAAAATTTACATATAAGTCTATCTCAAATTTATAGGGTGGGAGATGAAAATGTATTATATAGAACACCATGCTTTGTTTGTACTCTCCGACTTGATTAAAGTTAATAACCTGTCTCAAATATGTGGCTACGTTATAATTTATTACAATAAATTCAATTCTAAAGATCCAAGCGTCGCCTCAAAGTTGAAGCTAACCCTAAGCTTTGGAGCTTGATCATGTTCTGTGCTCTCTATGTAGCACTATCTTGCTTCGTTTGTTCATTTCTTCTTGTTCGAGCCTTTTATACTTGATGTCTTGAATTCTTGCATGTCTTCTAGGTCTTCTACTAGCTCTGTTGTCTTGCTTTTGAGGTGTTGACCCATTGATCTTTACTTTGCCTTTGTCCATATCCATCCTAGCATCCAATGTACTACATACCTTGTACACCAGCGAAAACAACATTAGTCCATTGAATCATGTTATCATAAATACAATCACCAAGATCAACTATGGCCCTAGCTAAGTACCATTTCCCTTACAATAAGTAATGCTTTTCAGAAGCTCTATGCTTTAAAGAAATTGAGTGGTATGGTTAGTCATCTAAAAAGTTCCTTTGGATCAATTGATCTATTTCACCTATATTCCTTCTTGAAGGCCATTGTAATTTGAAGGTGGAATTGAAGCTTGTACTATTTCCTCACGTTCAGATTATTTATTTTTTTCTGAAGTCCAAAGCAGATGTTTGTGATGACTATGGTGTTTCTATAATGTGTATTAGCTAATATTTATTTATTTTTCCAAGCATCTAGGTCCATAGTGCTAATGCTCATCTAGTTTGCCATGTTTTCCCACCTTGTACCTACATGAATCGAATAGTTGCATTGCTCTAATATCTTGAAACTTATGGATTGGAAAACTATAGACAACTATAACATCAAATGTTTGGATGGAGCATAGGAAAAATACGGAAATTGGATGAGAGGGATTTTGACACAAGAAAATTTCTGTGAGGTTCAACATCTAGGTTCCTCTAAAATTGCTATGAAACAAGCCTTTCGAAGAATTCCATATGATTTATAATGACCCCATTCCCTGTTCTAAATGACTTCTAGCAAATTTACATATATAAGATTCTAATCTAATCCTCTAGAATTCCTCCATTTCCCCTTTGTCGCAACGGGCCCGAATCACTTTCGTTTTGTTTCTTCGACACAAGTTGCACTCCACACTCATACTACCACAATTAATAAACATGTTGAAAACTAGAGTTAGCATAATAATTCTATTACACACACTCCTGAATCCTGATTAATAATAAGAGTCTGAATTCTTTCAAAATTCCATGTGTAAGAAATCTTTTTTTTTTGTTCTTTCTCAAGGGTCGACTTGTAAAGAAAAACCACACCATGTCACTTCACGAGAGAGAAATGTGCGAGCTCGCAGAAACACAAGCACAACAGGGTAGAGGTAGAGAGAGAAACGCTCAGAGAGAGAAGACACAGAGAGAGAGAGAGAGAGAGGGAGACCTCCCCCTCCCTCCCCCACATCACTTCGCCTCTCTCTCTCTCTCGCATCCCACCCCACCCCGGCCCCCTCTCTCCTCCGCTCGATCTCCCTCGCCTCCGCCGCCGCGCGCCCGCCTGCCCCCGCACCTCCGACCAATCACCGCCCAGTATTCCAGAACCTTCTCCTCCCCGGGCGCCTCCTCCGCCCTCCCCGATCCGGGGCGCCCCCGATGCGGTGCCCGCGCGGCGCGATCGCGTGACGGACCATGGATCCCCCAGGCGCCCCCGGCGACGACGGCGAGGCGGCGCAGCCGCAGCCGCTGGACTGGCGCTTCGCGCAGGTCTTCGGCGAGCGCGCCGCGGGCGAGGACGTCCAGGAAGGTACGCGCGCACGCACGTGCGTTCATGAGCTCGAGATCCGCCTGATTTGTGGATGCTTTGGGGGCTGGCTGGTGGGACGCCCTGAAGTGGTCGGGGGAATCGGTAGGGCTAGCGGTGGGATTGGAGCTGTGCGGGTGCGAGAGATTTGGTCTGGTAGGAAATGCGCGGCAATGATGGCGCGCGCGAGCGCGACCCCCTTGATATTACCTGTCGGAAAAGGCGTGGCTTTGGATTGCGTTGGTGTAGTAGGATTACCACGGTGCGTGTATGTAGAATGGATTCGGTCATTCGGAGGGCTAGTTTGACGCTCTACTGGCAGAGACGCAGAGTGCGCCTTGTGAGAAGCGTGAAGCTCAATTTTCTGCCCTTTGAGAGTTAGTTTGGCTGCAAATGGAGTCCTTTTTAGCCTTCGGGTGGCTTAAACGCGCAGGTACGAGGCCGATGGGGGTTGGAGTAATGTGGTCACAGATAGTTGTCTTGGCTTTGTGTTTTAATTTTAAAGAATGCAGAAAGGTGGTAAGAAGCTCTGGAGCTTGTGGACTCATCTGGCTTCCAATTTGTGGGACATGTGTTGCTTAAGGAGTTTCTTTAGCATGTGATACCATAGTGCAAACTTGAACTCAACTTACGAGGCTGGTTGATCTCATGAATTGGAAAACTGGAAGAGTTTATAGGTGTCTATAAGACGTAATGTTGTGTTTCTTGTCTGGTTGTGGTTCAGCATCCGCTTTGGCTTGTCGCCTTGTAAAACATTTGCAGTCTAAAGTTCTGCAAGGATGAGTTTCCATTGGCGCATGGTGCTTATTCTCGTTTAATTGTTTTGGACGTATTTTATCTGAATGGAGACACTAAATGTGGTCCATCTGTGAAATTCCTTATATCACCGTGCCACATTGGTTCAGTCTTGTTCGTTTGATGGTCTCTTTCAGACAAAATAAATAGCTTTCAGTGTGTGGAACTGATGACTGATGCTTGTTAGTATGGAAACTTTCGCTTCACAATAGTCTGCTGGGAAGAGAGGTTATGATGACAGCAGTGGGTGTCTTTGCCTTTTATTTTATATTCCTTCGTTGTTTTATTTAGGGTTGAACAGAATGCTATATATGACATTGAGATTTTGTTGTATGTGTGGATTTGCGTCATGAATTGGGCTTATTGATCATTCAATAAATAAGCTTCTTTTTCTTCGGTTCTTGAAGGATGTCTACCATATACTGATATTGTCATCTAAACCTAGTTTCCTTCCAGACCTGCTCTTCTCTTTAATAAACGAGGAATTTCCCTTTCGTTTGAGTGAAGAATTTTGCCTTGCATGTTGATTTAACACACTTCTTTTTTTTTTTTTCAGTTGACATCATCTCTGCAATTGAATTTGATAAATCTGGTGATCATCTTGCCACTGGGGATAAAGGAGGACGTGTGGTTTTATTTGAACGGACAGATGCTCGGGATGTAAGCATGACATGTTTGAACTTTCTTGGTCTTGATTTCAATATTTCGCCCTAATAAGTTGTTATACCAGCAGAATGCCAGCTGGAGAGAACTGGAGAGACAAGATGTTCCAGTTACTAGACATCCAGAGTTCCGCTACAAGACGGAATTTCAGAGTCATGAACCTGAGGCATGTTAATAGGCATTTTCTTTAGAAGTTGGTGATGGAAACAACAACTCCAAGGAAAAAATAACTTTTATTTTTCATAGGCCTTGATACTATGTTTATGTTTCATAAGTGAAGTATGCACTTCTGATCATAAAAATGCAGCATTGGTTTATGCCAGTACCATGTGCTATTCTTGTTTCTTTTCGGAATTAATGGTAGATTGAAGTTATATTAGGGTTCTTATTTTTTATGTGATTCTTGTAGTTTGACTACCTCAAAAGTTTGGAAATTGAGGAAAAGATCAACAAGATCAAGTGGTGCCAGACAGCAAACAATGCTCTCTCCCTTTTGTCTACAAATGATAAAACAATAAAATACTGGAAGGTATGGATGCAAGCTACTTCTGGATGTGCTTTTCAATTTTTCTAACTGCTTCAATTTTTTAAATTCTATTTAGTGTAAATCTAGCCCGGATGTAATGTAACTGCATGTAAGTTGTTGAGTATTAGCATCCTTTTCTGATTGTTGGTAGCGCTGTAGAGGTTTTGTTTTCAATTAAGTCTTTGCATTTGTGAAAAATAATTATTGAAATCTATGCCAAAATTGGCTTGTTAAATACATAATAAATTTGTTTGCGATACCAACCATACCATTTATTACTACCTTTTGAATTTTGTGGACACAAAAAGTGTACAATCTGTTATTTTTATTATAATATTTGGCACCACTCAATTGCATTTTTTAATTGTTTCTTCTGTCAATTGCAGTCTTTTGTTTGCTTTGCTTACTCGCTGCATTAATTACTGTCCAGGTTCAAGAGAAGAAAGCAAAACGAGTTGCAGTCATGAATTTGGACAGTTCCCAAAGTGTAGGAAGTAGTACCACTGCTATTGCAAGTACTAGTAGTTCTAAGACACCTCTTCCAAATGGTGGATGCTCTGATAAGTTTGGTTGCCTGAATAATGATCTCCCATTTCCACCTGGAGGCTACCCATCACTGCGTTTGCCAGTGGTGAGCTATACTCGACATCTTATATATCATCAGCTCTAGCATTTGACATTGTAGTTATATAACTTTTAAGTGGAAGGTATGCAAAGCGGCAGCTATTTAGTCCAACTCACTTCTCTTTCAACTATATGCAGGTTACCAGTCTTGAAGCAAACCCTGTTGCTAGATGTCGACGTGTATTTTCTCATGCTCACGATTACCATATAAATTCAATTTCAAATAATAGGTCAGTCATTTCAGACATTGACTTTTATCTTTTCAGTGGGATCCCTTTTGCGCTCTTTCTTTTCCATGGGTTCATATGCATCTCTTCCAGTGTTCCTTACGTTTGATTTTCCTTGCTCTCGAGTAGAAAATATGCTAAACTAATATATTGTTGAAGAGTTAGTATGTTTCATTGACTAAATAATCAGTTTCAATACCTGTCTTTCTAGTACGTCAAAGCTTTAGGTCTTTGCAGGTACTTGCATTCTTCATTGGTTGAAACCCTAGTGTTGCTAGTCAGCTAGTGCTTGAAATCTTTAGCTGTTTGCTGGTACTTGCATTCTTTTCACCTTCTATGTACTGAACTCTACTTGCATTCTTTTCACCTACTATGTACTGAACTCGACCTGCGTGGGGTAAGACAGCCCCCGTGCAATTTGCTACGAAGATCTTCTCACACAGGTCGAGAAAACCCCTGAATCCCTGCCCCACCCATACACAGCAGCACCATAGCCCATGTGAGAATGACCATGACCGAGGCTGGACCTTAGACATGTGTGTTAGCGTGGGACAAACAAGGTGATTTTTTTTAACCCGAGCCTGAAATTCACTCCCATAGGGAGTCGAACGAAGGACCTGAGGAGTGCTACTAGAGCCACCTAACCAACTCAGCTAGAGGCCCTAGATAGGGTTAACTGAATCTATGCCATGCTTAAATTGAAGCACAAATATCATGCAAGAGTAGCTTGTATGCCTATTGTAATGGGGCATTGGTCACATAGTTACATTTCTACTCTTGATAAGTGTTGTTTGCTACGTAGAACCAGCATAGTTTTCTGGTGGTCATATTCCTGCAGGGTGCAGATTTCAAATACTTCATCAACGATAATATCTGTGGGCATTGTATTGATACATATTCTTGTATTGTTTGTTAATCCACAGTGATGGTGAGACATTCATATCAGCAGATGATCTCCGAATAAATTTATGGAACTTGGAAATAAACAGCCAGAGCTTTAACATTGTTGATGTGAAGCCTACAAACATGGAAGATCTAACAGGTAATTCCACTTAGAGTTTTTTCCCCTAAATGTTGCAAATTTAACTGATGAAGCTTTACCTTTCCATTTAGCAAAAAAAGGGGGAAAGATAGAAAGAAAGAAAAGATTGCAATATTCCTATTGAGATATGGCATACCACAATGTGCTAGCTATACAACATGTCTTTTTATTGTTAATGGCTGAAAAGAAGTTTAACAATTGTCACTTCTTTCCAGGAGAATAAGTAAATAAATAATGTTTGTTTTAGGTTTTGAATAAGAATAGGATTTAATATGGCTCCCTCATAGTTGTTTCATTGTTTTGGTTGCTAGCTTTTCCAATCTATGAAGACTTTTGGTTGCTAGCTTTGGTTCACCATTTTGTAGTTTCCACCATTTAGCCCTGATCCCACTGTTGGGAACTTGTGATCTATACAAACTTGAAGCAAGTGATGATTTGTTGTGTTATAGCTTTGCGCACTTGGCTTGCGTACATGGAGGCACATGGATGCATCTACTTATATCTGCAAATCTATTAACTTAAGCTATGAACAGAAACATCCTGATAGTGTTTTCTTGTTTAGGCCTTCATTCTCTTATTAGGCTTCCTATTGATGGGGCATCTGTAGACTGTAGAATAGCATATTGTCAATTGGCTACATGATTGATTGTGAATTTTGAGATGTTATCTTGGTTTTGCTATCGAGTTGTAGCATGGTATCTTAACAAATTCGCATGATATGGGCAGTGGAGATCAACAAAAGAAATCGTTCCTACAATATTGTTTTGGCACATTGTTTTTGCACAGCCTTTTCTTGTATTGGTTTCTGTGCAATCTGTTCTGCTCTATAGTGTGTTATTAGAAATAATGGTAAGACCATCTACCAAAAAAGAGGTTACAAATAGAGGTCTAGTTCTAGTTTGCATTGACTAATAATACAATGAAATGAGAAGTTCACATAAGCATTCTCTTCACCCCGATCACCATCTTTTTGGTATGTAAACACAGTGGTCTTGTTTTCTTAAACAAGTGGGATGCATGTAACAGAAGCTCCTTGTTCTATTCTGTTATCTTAACTTGGCATTGGCACATGGACACGTTCAATCCTAGTAATAAGTACCAATCTCATATATAAATACAGAGACATGAGCTTGGAAGTTGGAACGATGTTGTAACTTGATGTTGATGGAGCTTGTGGGCCTATTGTGCTAGAGATACTAAGTAACTGAAATTGCTGTTCTATTTGAATTTTGTGAATGTTTTTTCATTTGGAATCTGATTTTGATGGAATTTTGCTAACTAGATCATAGAAGCACAACACTGCAGATGTAATTTGTGGATAAATTTTGACCATATTCAAACATTGATATAGAAGACATTCTTCATTTGGGAGATAGATCAAATTAAGGGGTTATAGCTTTCATAAAGTAGCTACCCAACTGGGATGAAAAACCATCACATGATATTTTATTGATTGATTGATATAAGCATGGTATTGTCCCTTTGCCATTTTGAGGATTATTTGAAATCTAGTAGGCTCATTTTCCTATAATTACTACAAGCCTTATTGCTATCCTTGCTTTGCATACGCACTTCCTGATTTGTTCACATTCATATTTCAGAGGTGATTACATGTGCGGAGTTCCATCCATCCCATTGTAATACACTGGCCTATAGTAGTTCAAAGGGTTCTATCCGACTTATTGATCTACGTCAATCAGCACTGTGTGACAACCATTCCAAAATGTTAGTTACTCCCTCTGCACTTCTTTCCCTGAGATTTTATCCTTCTGTACTGGCAACATTGGGGGCACTAGTATGAA
The DNA here is from genome assembly GCA_018135685.1 of Themeda triandra. NCBI lineage: Eukaryota > Viridiplantae > Streptophyta > Magnoliopsida > Poales > Poaceae > Themeda > Themeda triandra. The sequence goes on along the minus strand of JAENPR010000119.1, from coordinate 248,989 downwards.
GGATTGGGAATATGTACAGTTATTTATATTACATAAGTTATTATATGTTTTATGAGTTAACAAAAGGCCGCCGATAAACAGATTTGAGGAACATGAAGCACCTGGATCAAGATCCTTCTTTACAGAAATTATTGCATCAATTTCTGATATAAAGTTTTCAAGGAATGGTAGATATATTCTTAGCCGTGATTATATGACTCTCAAGGTGTGTAGTAACTTCTTTTGTTCTATCTCATTGCTTTTGGCTGTCATACATTGAAAAATTTTCAGGTCCAGAATACTTGTTGAACGTTGTCACTCTTAGCACATACTCCCTCTGTTCATTTTTACATGTCATATTAGCTCTGTCCCAAGTCAAACATTTCTATCTTTGACAATCAATTTCAAAAAAACTATATAGGTTAAGAATATGAAACTTATGTTTTTAGATTCACTATGAGAAAGACTTTCATAATATAATTCACATTTTGTGAAATTACATACATTTTTTGAAATTGATGGTCAAACATAGAAATGTTTGACTTAGGAGAAACTTAATACACCATGTAAAGAAAAATGGAGTAACATTTTCAATGATTTACAACTTCTCAAAGTCAAAAGCTAATTGGTGTCTTATTGTTTGATGAGGAAAGAAACAGCTGGTTACCTCTTCTTTGTAGCACTGAGTGCCTGTATAAAATTGAATCTACTGTCTAGCATACTGCCCTAGAAGTGGTCCAATGGCAACTTGTCTGTTGACACCAATATGCATGATTAGGAACTGTTCTATTGTTTGAGCTATGCTTAGTACTCCCTCTGTTCCAAAATATAAGACCTTTTGGCTTTTGTAGATATATTGCGGTATTGCCTTTACTATGTATCTAGACATAGTGTATATCTAAATGCATAGAACTAGCAGAAAGAGCCTATGAGATTACTTATCATGTTTTTGCTCCATACTCAGCTATGGGATCTAAACATGAATTCAGGTCCTGTTTCAACCTTCCAAGTCCATGAACATTTGAGACCTAAGGTGAAATTCTCTCAACTGCATTATTAAGAAAAGGAGCCATTTGATGAACAAAATTAATGTAATTTTATGCTATCACTACTTTCAGCTCTGCGATCTGTATGAGAATGATTCAATTTTCGACAAGTTTGAGTGTTGTCTTAGTGGGGATGGACTTCGTGTTGCAACTGGTTCTTATGGGTATTTCTTTCACCCATTATTGACTGCATGTGTCATTTTACATAAATCCTGTCTATTAACACTTCCATTTCCTGGTGTCTTGGACTGCAGTAATATATTTCGTGTTTTTGGTTGTACTCCTGGAAGCATGGAGGCAACAACTTTGGAAGCAAGTAGGAATCCAATGAGGTATATTTTACATGTGCCTCCTAATTTTAGTCGTAGTTTCTTCACTGTTGTGGCCATGGCCTTGGTTTGGTCTGTGCCTTAACCTCTACCTATCCATTACCGGGGGCAGGGACACAATTCTGTTTGTTTAATCAATTGTGTAAGATCTTTAATGTTTATTAGTTCATAATATTGAAGGCATGTGACCCTAGTTGTAGGGAACAGAACCCTAGCCATCATATTTGAGAACAAAGTGTCACTGTTGGGTGGGTGGTTTATGAAACAAAATATCTGGGAGCTATGATTCTCTTCTGTCTTAAACTGTTCCATAAAGTCTCTATCAGCAGTATTATACGCACCATTGATCTCTTTTATTAACATATGTGTTCACTGCTCCATTATATTGAATCAAGTTAGATGTTTGAAAGTCAATAGTTTATAGAGTATCATTTTACTGTTACTCTCTTTTTTCATATTTTAATTGCCATATTAAGTTTCAATACTGCTCTTTATGCAATTATAATACTAAGCTTGTTGGATTTGGGGTGTGATTAGGCGTCAGATTGCAAATCCAGCAAGGCCCACACGGACACTAACTTCATTTACCCGTGGTGTTCGGAGAGGTGACTTGTTCTCGTCAACATTGACTTAGTTACTACTGCAACAGTGTTAATTATTTTGTTCACGCAGCCATCACTGACCTAATGTAATTACAGGTGGAGAAAATCAAGGCGTTGATGCTAATGGGAATTCATTTGACTTCTCAACTAAGCTGCTCCACCTCGCATGGCACCCGACTGAGAATTCCATTGCATGTGCTGCTGCAAATAGCTTGTATATGTATTATGCGTAGAGAACGTCCTACAGAAAATTTGTTGTTTTTTTGGCTTGGTCTCGGTGAAGGCCCAGGGCCCTTCAACTGCAACCAGAGAGATGGTGCAGGACATTGTCAGTTCCACCCCCAGGGGCCAGAAGCCGCTGATGTCCACAAGATCACCACCCATTGTTGTGCCAACGGACTGCGGCCTGTTGATTCTTTAGTACATGTGTAAATTATAATTCTAAACACATGGAAAGTTTTGATCCAAATATTCAATCATGGCAGTTGTATTGGGAGGCGGAAGGGACATATCGAAGATAAAATTCTGCATTGGACTTGGGAGGACCTGCATTGCAATGTTGTAGTATGATTGACAATCCTTAGCATGTAATGCCACCTAGGCAGGGCTAATGTTTTTGGGACTTGAATGTCAGAAAGATAGATATTACCCAACTATTGTAGCTATTCATCTTAGTTACCGTTCTATTCGTTGGACTATTAAAATAAGGTAGCACCAATATAATTGTGCTCATGTGTCTTATGAATGCCTTTGTACACTATGGCTTTTGCAAGAACGGAATTCACTGAATTAAAGCATGGCTAGTCACAAGATATGATTACGTTTCAAGATTGTCGGTTTATGTAATGCTTGCCATGTGGTGTTATTTTTATAACACTATATGCTTTTTAATTGAATGTAACTGGTTTTAAAAATCTGTATGGGAAATTCTAATCTTTTGCCGTATTTTTGTAGAGGGTAAGGTGATTTTATTGAATGCTTGGTAAAAAGGTCACATTTCAAAGCCTTATGTTGTCAAAAGTCAAATACGCCTTTTCTTACACAATTTCTTATACAAATGTCTTGCGTTATCAGAATGAAATTGCTTCTTCATTCGAATCTTCATCCGACTCTGGCGAGGTTGGCCTCATGCTCCATAATCATCAAGTTCGATCCTCCAACCCAACAGGATATGGGAGGGGAGGGGAGGGGTTGGGGTGCATACTCCTCCTATGTGCATATCCCTAGAATTGTACTGTTTGATGGGACGAGTGGGATGTTTTGTTTTTTGTTTGGTTGGGGGGAGTGGGATGGTCTTGTAGATATGTATCCCTAGGCTTGTAGCGTTTGATTGGGCGAGTGAGATGGTTTTGTTTGGTTGGTTGGGCGAGTGGGATGGTTTTCTATTTTCTATTTGATTTCTAAGGCATTTTTTGTTTGATTGTAGAGGGACGAGACTTGTTTCAGAAATATAAAAAGTAGGATCAACCACCTGAGAAGGTAGGCCCACTTAATTTTCTCTCCTTTTTTTTTTTGTTCTCCTTCTTACTTCGTTCCCTCTTCGTAGCTCACAGCGTCGCTCCCATCCGCAACCTGATGTGCCATCGTTGTTGGCCGTCGAGCCGGTCGCCGGAGCGTCGCCCTTGGTCGTCGGGCCTGCATGCTGCCGCCCTTGGCTGTCTGGCATTGTTTTTTTACTATTACCGTTCTGGTGGTTGAATTGTTGTAATGGGTGCAACAATATTTTCGTTGTATCATTTCTACGGCCCCAACTAGTAATGCTTTGTCACGAGAGAAAAAAACCTTTTTTGTTCCCACCTTCCTGGTTCGTCCAGGCTATAGGTAGGAAGGCAGGCACACGCAAAACGGCAAATGCCAGTTGAGTACTTTTTTATTTAGAGTATGAAAAGGAAGAGAAATGAAGTTGCGTGCTCATGCCAGCCAAAAAGTCTGGCGATCCATAGCAGCATGCAGGGCAGGATTTTATTGAATGCTTTTCTTATACAAATGTCTTGCGTTGTCAGACTGAAACTGCTTCTTCGTTCAAATCTTCATCCAGCTCCGGCAAGGTTGGCCTCATGCTCCATAATCATCATCAAGTTCGATCCTCTAAAGGGGAGGGGTTGGGGGTGCATACTCCTATGGGCTCCTTTTTGTGTTCTTTTTCTAGATAGATATCCCTAGGCTTGTAGGTATCCTTAGGCTTGTAGCGTTTGATTGAGCGAGTGAGGTTTTGTTTGGTTGGTTGGGATGTTCTTGTCTTTGTTTCTATTTTCTATTTGATTTTTAAGGCATTTTTTGTTTGATTTTAGAGGGATGAGACTTGTTTCCGAAATATCAAAAGTAGGATCAACCACTAAGAAGGTAGGCCCACTTATTGTTCTCTTTTTTTTTTTCTATCTTCTTCTTGCTTCGTTCCCTCTTCGTAGCTCACAACATGGCTCCCATCTGCAACCTGATGTGCCACTGTTGTTGACCGTCGAGTCGGAGCGTCGCCGCCCTTGGTCGTCGGCCTGCATGCTGCTACCCTTGGCTGTCTGTCATTGTTTTTACCATTACCGTTCTGGTGGTTGATTGCTGTAATGGGTGCAACAATACACTATATCATTTCTATGGCTCTAGCTGGTGATGTTTTGTTATGAGAGAAAAACACTTTTTTTTTTTCCCACCTTCCCGGTTCGTCCAGGCTTGGCAGGAAGGCAGGCACAGGCAAAACGGCAAATGCCAGTTCAGTACTCTAATAGTTTACAGTAGGAATCAGAATGAATCATGAATGTCGAAAAAGGAAGAGCCAAAAAAAAAAAAAGTCTGGCGATCCAGCAGCATGCAGGAAAGGATTAAACAAAAACAGAGATCACTTGGGATCGAAGTGTGGGGGCTTTGGTTTTTTCTGACAGCGTTTTGATAATTTTATCGTCGGCACAAGATCCAATCCAGCAAGTTGCGGTTCGTGCCATCCCGTTCCTTTTCGCCCCAAACCGTTGCTGATCCGCGTGATTGCTCCGAGAGGAAAAGCCATGGGTGAAGCTGAAGCGTGAACCGGAGACGGCGGGTTCCTTTTCAACTCTGCAAGTTGCGATAACCAGGGAATCTGATGGTGACAGATGATGGCGACCCTCGCCTCTGGTTGCTGCCATCCGAATATTATCTTGCCAAAAAAAAGCCCAAATCGCATCTTTGGTTGCTTTGCTTGTTGAAACCGTGGACGGCATGCCTAATACATGTCCCGTGGGATAGATGCACAGGACTTTCGGCGAAAGAGATGTCATGGTTCACTTCATATAAGAAAAGAAAAGGGGTCATGCTAGCGCTAGGACGTCCTAAGTTAGGACGGTCAGCGCTAGCAGGCCCGACCCATCTCCCCCGCAACCCGCACACACAAGGTTCGGCCCCCGCATCCCGTCCCCGCGCCTCCTGCCTCTGCCCCCGTCCCGCCCCGCGCCTCCTCTGCCCCGCGTCCGTCCCCCACTGGCATGCATGCACCACCCGTGTCTGCCGGCGGCTCGCACGGCCCCTGCTTCTCCCATCGACGCCGCAAACTCCAAAAACACTCGACCGCCTTCGTCCTCTGAAACAAAAGGGGGGAATCCCAATGAAACAAAAGAAAACATATAAGAGAAACAAAAAATATAAGGAAAGTGAAACAAAAAAGAACATACAAGTGAAACAAAAAAAAAAGAAAGAAAAAAATGAAACATGGATTGAAACACCATGATTGCAACAACTGACACAATGGATTAAAGCCAACAGAAACAAGATGATTGCACGATCTGAAACAAAAAGCAAAAACAAACTTTGGTTTTGGAAAAACCCTGCTGAAACACACATGGGGAATTTGCTGAAACAACCTGCAAAATCGTCTTATGAAACAAAGTTCCCGAGTCTACTGCAAAACACACTCTGGTTCACCAAAAAACTGCTGAAACACATGGACAAAAACTGCTGAAACATCATCAGAATATCTTGTGAAACAACATCTCGCAATCTACTGCAACACTTTGGTTCACGAAAACCTGTTGAAACACAAAAAGGGACATCCTGTTGCAACCATAGCGAAACTCATGTGAAACATGCCGGCGAGCTACTGTGAAACATGCCAGCGAGTTGCTGCGAAACATGCAGATTTCAACCATTGGGCGACATAAAAAACAAACCCTGAAACAACAAGACGCGAGCTGCTGCAACATGCAGCTTTCAATCAGTGAAACAAACGCCAAGCACGAACTACATAGGCACCATGCAGCTTTCAACACCGATAAGGAAAGAGGAATCACAGGTGGTGCTGGTCACCAGAGATGGAGGAGAGAAGGAGGAGGCCTACCAGGCGGGATCCGCGCGGAGCCACCGTCGCACCCTCGCCACATCCCGCTCCGCCGCGGCCAAATCTGGTGGTGGCGGCCCCGGGTCCGACGGATTCGCCAGAGGCGGCGCTGGTTCCCGCTAAGAGACCCGACACCGCGGCTACCCGCACCAGATACGGCGACACTGCCATGGCTGGCACGAGGTGCGGTCGGAGTAGGAGTTGTGGTCCGCAGGGAAGGAGCTGAGGAAGTAGGAGAAGGAGAGGAGCTGGGGCCGTGGTGGCTGCCAGATCCGGCCCCAAACATGGCGGTTCGTCTCCTCGTCATCCGCCATGGCGCACGGTGATGCGGGGGAAGGGAGAGGAGGTGAAGATGGCGGATCCGCATCCGCCTGCCCCGGATCCGGCGGATCCGCTGCCGCCTCCACCGGATCCGGCGGATCCTCGCCCACCGCCGGCGGAATCGTGCCACCGCCATGGCCGGTACATTTCCCCTCGTTGGGCCTAGTGGAGAGCAGCGAAGGGAGCAAGGGAAGGGAGGCGCGTGCGCGGCGGAGCTCCATGAGCGAAGGAAGGGAGGTAGTGCAGCGGTGCATCGACGTGGCGGCGGCGTAGCTGTGGCGGCGGCGCGGTGAGGGCGAGGAGCGCGAGAGGAGGACGAAGAGAGAGAGGGAGTGGGAGGAAATGAAGTGGGAGAGAGAGAGGAGCGCGGCCGCGTGGGGAGTGTGGTGGGCGGTTGGCCGGCCCAATGGGCCACCGACGCGCGTCCTAAAGCTAGGACGTAAGAAGACAAGCATTACCGAAAAGTAAAGTTTATGATATTCTAGTTCTAGTTCAGAAGTCTATGGCACCAGTTCTTTTCTCGTGTTTTCTTTTCACTTTGAAGAATATTTCTCATGTATTTTCCCCATCAATCAGTAAAGAATTGGATAATTCCACAGAAACCTGTGATGACTCCAGATGGTTAAATCAGTTATTACATCTACGGCTACGTATGCGATGTGTACCCTCAAGCTTCCCAAAGGAGTGATCGAGAATATTGACAGAGCCAGGAGCAATGCCTATGGCGTGAATCAGACAGAACAAAAAAGGGTTGCAATCTAGCTACTTGGCCAATGGTTACTAAGCCAAAAGAAAAGGGTGGTCTGAATGTTATTAATCTCTATGTATAGAATGATGCCCTTCTTCTCAAGCACCTTCACAAGTTCTATAACAGAGCCGACATCCCCTGGGTCAGGCTGATCTGGAACAGATACTATGTGGGGAAGGTGCCCCATGCTACCCGAGAGATGGGGTCCTTTTGGTGGAGGGACGTTCAGCGATTAAGCACATTGTTCAGAGGTATAGCATGTTGCAAGATTGGTGATGGAACTACGGCTGCGTTTTGGGAAGATCTTTGGTGTTCAGGACTCTTATCACACATGTTCCCCAGGTTATACTCCCATGCACGAGACACTAGTATCAGTGTCAATGGAGTCATAATGGCAGCCGATCTTGAAAGCCTCTTCGTTTTGCCACTGTCACAAGAAGCCTATGATGAACTCCAGATGCTCAGAGAAGAATTACAAAATCAAACCTTTGATGTACAGGGCACTGATAGATGGTCATATCAATGGGGGCAATGACACGTACACTTCTAAGAAATTCTACAAACTTGTTTTCCAGAATATGCCTGCACATCCGATTTTCTCGTGGCTCTGGAATTCCAAAGTTATGCCGAGGATTAAATTTTTCGCATGGCTAGTATTAGTGGACAGGCTGAATACCAAAGTTATGCTGCAGAGAAGGAATCTATTTGATGAAGCAAACGCTCACTCTGCTCTGTGCTCGGCTAGTTTGGATGAGGATCTAGAACATCTCTTCTTCAGGTGCGAATTCTCCAGAAGATGTTGGGAAAAGATTGGCATACAATGGAACATCAATCTCAGCCTGCACTCAAGGATTCCTCATGCAAAACAGCAACAGAACATCCCTTTTTTATGGAAGCAGTGACTATTGCAGCCTAGGAGATTTGGAAATTAAGAAATGACAAAATTTTCAATAGGGGCCCAGTCCACATTAATATTTGGTTTAGGAATTTTAAGAACCAATGTCTTCTTCAATCCCTTCGGTTTAAGCCTGATCTTAGATCATGGTTTTGCTCTTGGCTTGATGCTTTTAGTTAGTAATAATGTAAGCTCTCCTGTAACCCTTTGTACCTCTTTTATAAATAGAAAATGAAGTGCTGTGGGGATCTCCCCCACAGTTTTTGCCTTAAAAAAAATCCACAGAAACCTACAAGGAGAAGTGTTTTGTTCAAAACTACGGTACATATGCAAATGCTCATGTATATACATTATTAATTACATGCGCATTCAATCTACTATCAGGAGTACCTTCGAAATGTCACATTATCGACAAACATGTCTGATGTCTCTTAGCACTAAAAAATAACATTATTGAATTCTAAACTCCTATAAAGCTAATGCCCACTAGACTATTTCTCTAGATTTTCCTTGTGCCACATCATTAGCTTACGTCACCATCCACTCCTACCTATACATCGATCATTAAATTTTCATTAGCATCCACCAAGCCCAAGGGTCATGCGGCTCCATTATTCTTTAATATGTCAACGTAAGTCATTTACTCAATTACATATGAAATTTGTTTGTTTTATCATTCAAGTCTTCTAATAATGTCATCTAATATTCTATTCACTTTTCTTCTATTACTGATTTTTACGAGATCCTATGCAATAAAGATACAAACCAAGCTCATATATATGTACAATACCTAGGTAAATAAAGCTCATATATATGTACAATACCTAGGGTATCATATAGCAATGCTACACATTAAAATTTATTTCTAAAAAGAAAATCCCACAGCAACGCGCGGGTATTTATCTAGTTATAGAATGATTCAACAAAATTACAGGGGATTGAGCCAGAGTTGAACTAAAAAAGGCCTAAACTTGGATGTACATCTCGTGTAGACGAATGGACTAATCCATGAGGGTGAAGTCATGATTGCGTCGGCCATGCCCCCTACTCAGTGTATAATTCAAGAGACGACCACTTTGAAGGCAGTGTTTATGACAAGAAATGGAATCTCAACAAAATATCAGCAAGTCATTTTCTTTTTTCCCACTCACACCCCCCCCCTTTTTTTTTTTCTTGGCCAAAGTGATACTTAGAAAGGTAGGGCTCAGCTATCCATTGGTCCTATCAGCATGCCAATTTTTGTTCTAAGTTAGATTTTTAGCTTTTTATAAGAGTTTAATTTTTAGCTTTAACTAAGTCTTTAGAAAAAAGTATAATAACATCTACAAATTCAAATAAATGCATATTCATTGAGAATTTAATAAAACTAATATGACTTAATAAATTTTAATGTATTTTTCATATACTAGTCAAAGTGTGAAAAAATTGAGTTACGACACAACTAAAGTGATCAGTAACTTAAATTGGGGGAGTATCAAGCATCTGATTTATTTTTTATGACAAAACAAGATACCCACCATGCTCTTAAAGGAAAAAGAAAATCCATCCCTCAATATTCCAATATTCCGCCTATTAAACTAAGGGCTCATTTGGTTCAATCGTGAGCTGTGAAAAATCTGCTTTGAGCTATGTACTGTGAAAAAGTTATAAGATATTCGGTTGAAACAACTATAAAACATACACTCTATATCTCCCATAAAGCAACAGTAAAACGTTTCTTTGTTTCCACCCATTTGAAAAAGCCGAAAGCTGAAAGTAGGGTCTAAGGTGATGTAAAAATTGAACTATGCAAAAGCAACGATTCATGAAAATGGCAGCTTCAAGTTCCACTAGTTTGGTTGGTGTTCTGTTCTTTAGTACCAGAGGATTTTTTTTTTTTGAAACTAAACCAAACACATCCTAAGATTAGAGTAGACCAAATGTATTTAAAACGAATGCAATTCAACTTTGTTAATAAAAAATGTTTCCTTTCATAGAATATAGGTTTGTCTGGATCCCTTAAAACTAACAATTAGTTGTTAAGAATATCTAAACCCTTATTTGGATTGTAACTAAAAAGGACACCTTTAACAATACCAATTCAACTATCATAGAATGTATCGTTGGCATTTATTTTCTTATTCAGATTGATATAACCATGATAATAAAACATCATAGTTGTTCTCTAAGCTAACACAACTAATAGATAGCTCTAAATGACTATACCACACCTTTGACGGGAGCCAACGTCTAACAAAACTAGAGAAAAAAATACTCTTAAGTATTGCTACGAAAGTCGAGAATAAATAGATATAGGTGCATAATACATGCATGTGTTAGCTAGTGAGCTGCTGCTGATGTGGACGTCTTGCTAATCGAGATAAAATAATTATAGTGATCGTAAACTTGATAAGAGATATAAACATCTTTTCTCATTCAATATCATTAGTGGTTAAGGCATCAATCAATACTTTATTGGGAATTTTGTGCTACTGCCCCTATTCTGGAACTCAATTACTCGTTTGCCCTCGTTTTTTTTAACTTTGCTCATTTGCCCCTGCTTTTTACAAACAAAGTCGCCGACTCGCCGTTTGCCACTATTTTGAAGTTCCGTTGGCTGCTGTTAGAAAATGGCCTTAAAAAAAAGAAAAAAGAAAAGAAAAGGACAAAAGACCAAAGTGACCCTTATCTCTTCAGTTCCCACCCGTGGCCTTGTTTCTTCCGGTCCCCGTCCCCGTCCCGACCGCGACTTCCGTGGCCCCTCCCGTCCCGACCTCGCGCGGCAGGCTAGGGTTACGGCAGGGTAGGGCGCGGCCTCGCGCGGCTCTGGGGGACGCCTTCATGCGGCTCTGGGCGCGGCCTGGGCGCGCGGCCCTCGGCGCCTGTGCGGGCGGGCGCGGGTCTTGTGAAAGCTCCGGTTTGGTTTTGGTAATTAATGACACTCAAACGTTGCTAATGCTTTGCTCTAAGTGTGGTTAGACACATAGCAACGTGACGGTGGATGATGGAGCATGGTGATCACGGTGTTGAACATGGTGGACATGTGAAGTGATCAAGCTCCGACGGAGGCCCATGGAGATCAAGGCGAAGGTATACTTGATAGGGCTTTCCGGTTTGGTGGTCAAGACACTTAGCGAGTGTGACCACATTTAGGATCGATAACCGACTATCAAGAGGGGTTTCCTCGGTTCATTCGCGGTCCTAAGTGCCTCTAGGTTTGACTCGGCATGATGCATGAGAGACTAACTAGAGTGCTAACACTTGTCGACGTGATCATGAGATGATACGCTAACTCCGGTGCTTGAGTTGTGATCTACTCTATGGAGTTGGCACCTAAGACAAGTGGTTTGGACTTTGGATCGACAACGGCGCGTCATCGAAGATCAAACAATCAAGTGAAGCTGTTCAATGGGCACCGGACGCGGCGGCCGGACGCGCGGCCAGGCGGGCCGGACGCGTCCGGCACGTGGAAAGCTGCCTTTGGCGGCTGGCCGGGCGCTGCTGAGCGCCAGACGCCGGGGAGGCGCGTCCGGCGGGCGCCGGACTCGCACCAGAAAGTTCTGGGGTTGAGCGCCGCGCGCGCGCCGTGCCGCCGGACGCGTCTGACGAGGAGTGCCGGACGCGGGCGGCGGACGCGTGACGTCAGCTGTTTTTGAAGGCAACGGTCGACTTTGGCTCGGCGGAGAAGGGCGCCGGACGCGTCCGCTGGCAGGCGCCGGACGCGTCCGGCGCGTGTATTTCGGACGGCGCGTCTGATGCCTCCGGTGTTACGCGTCCTGCGCGTGTTATCTGGCGCGCCCGAGGACCAACGGCCATATTTTTGAGTGGGCTCTATAAATATGTGGTTGGCCGGCTTGGGATCTCTCTTGCCCATTCTAACACTCTTGAGCATACTTTGAGCTAGAGACACTCATCTCCACTCATCTCTTTGGTTCCCTTGCCATTATTGAGAGAGATTTGAGTGAGAACAAGTGATTTGCATTGAGAGTTGCATCTAGAGGCACTTGTTCATCGAGTGAGCTGCGGATTCTTGTTACTCTTCGGTGATTCCCGTCACCGTAGACAGTTTGGAGCAGCGGGTGGTGGTTGAGCTCGACTTGGTGATTGTTCGAGGCCACACCGGGTTCTTGTGAGGGTTCTTGATCCTTCCCCGCAGGAGTTCGCGAAAGGATACTCTAGTGGATTGCTCGTGGCTTGTGGATCCTTGTCTTGTGTGGAGATTGCGGCTCCCCATTGGGGTCTTTGGCACCGAGCCAATTGAGCGGGCAACTCACCAAGCAAGTGCATGGCCACAACGAGGACTAGCTTGCCGGGAAGCAAGTGAACCTCGATAAAAATCATTGTGTTGATTTGTGATTGCCGAGGCTTCGACCTCCATTGTGATTGTGCTTGAGCTCTCTAGGTGATTGGCTTCTACACCGGTGATTGGCTATCTTCTACTCTTCGCGGCGGTATAACCTTCCATCCTCTCTTTACTTCCCGCAAAGTAGAATTGCTTGTTGTGGTCGGTCGGGAACCACTCTTTGAGTAGTTTAAATCCCATGGGTAGAATTGCTTGTTGTGGTCGGTCGGGAACCACTCATTGTGTAGCTTAAATCCCGTGGGTAGAATTGCTTGATCGGTATTGGTGAACCGACATTGTGTAGCTTGATCACCGTGGTTGATTGTGCAATTGGATTGAGTAGTCTCGCATTGTTTAAGACGGCTTGCATAGAGTAGTCGAAGCTTTAGCTTTGCACATTTGCCGCCTAGCTTGCTAATTGGTTGTCTAGTGTTCTTGCTAGAAATTTTATTAGGCTATTCACCCCCCCTCTTGCCATTGTGACCTTTCATCTTGCCGGCGAGCGGCCGGGCGGGTGGCGCCTCCGCGGGCGGTCTGGCGTCGGAGGCGTGAGCAGAGGGGTGCCTCCACGAGCGGCTTGGAGCGGGAGGCGGGGCGGTGGCGCGGCCTCCAGGAGCCTTCGCGGCGGAGCGGCGTACATGGGCGGCCTCCAGGGGGCGGTGCGGCCTCCAGGAGGATGAAGCAGATAGCGGCGACAGCCAGTACGAGCCCGTCGAGGCCGGTCCAGGGTCGGCGGCACTTACCCTTGCCAAAATCCTGCTCGTGCTGGATGTACTTGACGGCGGCCATGGCGAAGCTGAGCCCCTGCGCGAGCTGGATGCCGCGCACGACGGGGAGCGGGACGACCTGGTACACGAGCCGCATGAGCCGCGTGGCGCCGATGAAAGAATGAGCCGCGTACCTTTTAAACAATTTTGGGCCTACTTGGTTGGCTACCAATTTTTGCCTATCCAAAATCATGGCAAGTCAAAACTTTGGTTAGCTAATCAAGACTCACCAAAGTTAGGGCAAAAAATATAGGTATGCATTTGGTTGATTGCCAAAACAAATGGCTTGCCAAAGTTCTCTTTTATATGTAGTTTAAGAATATTCCGGAAACTTGTCAAAACTTTGGCATGAAAATTGGTTATATATTATAAGAACTTCACTTCTATGAAAATCTGGTCTTGTCACTCTCATGATCATATCTATGACGTTTTATTCTCTATCTCTATGTGATGTGATAATTTATGTATTCCCTAGTCCCTTTGTCTCAAAAAGATTTTTTTAATAATATGAAGTTCAAAATGTCATCAAATTTATAAACTAACTAAATAAGGATCATTAGATTTATCATAAAATTATTTTGATATAAATATTTGGAGTTACACAATATTAATATTATTCTATAAACTTAGTTAAATCTATAATATTTTAGTTTGAATGAGATAAAGAATTATATTTTTTTGGATGTAAGTAGTAGTGCTCCTAGTTTAATCAGATCAGCTTCATGCGGCGCGGTCCCACGGGAGATGGTTAGTCGGCCATCATCGAAGCCAACAAGTAGAAAAGTAGGTGTGCGTGTGTTAGATTATGTTTGGTTGAGAGATATACTAACGTAATCATCAATACTTTACTGAAACAAGTTAGTGGGAATATTTATATACTATAAGAACTTTGTTTCTGTGAAGCCCTGGTCCAATCACTCTCTACACGTCTCATTCTCTGTCCCTATATGATGTGAATTTTGATACACTACTGCACCGATGATTTTTTTTTTTTTGAGTTATTGAACATTGCAGCCAAAAGACGTTTTAAACCGTTATACAACATCAAGGATGGCAGTACCATCTGAAACCCAAATATCTTTAAGAAGACCAGAAACTAACCGAGCACATGTTCAAGAGCAAAACTCCACAAAGGACTGAACGTCACAAGACAACTACAACACAACTAAGAGCGAAAACAACACAAATGTGTAGAAGACGCATTCCACTGGCATATTGAAGTGCTCCAAAGCTTTTGTCACCCTGACCACCATTCCACTGGCATTAGGCAGGTAGCTAAATCACCATTGCCGATTGTTCCACGAGCTCCATGATCTTCATCTTCAAGCAATCCATGCATAGACACAGAATTTTCCAATTCTACACCGTCCTCGCTACTCTGTTTAAGATATATCCGTACTACGCTAACTAATCCTCTAAAAACATAAATCATTTCTAAGTCTCCAAATACACCAACAAGTTGTTGTAGTAATGATATTAATCACACAATTCCTCTTATTGCTAAGCCAAAAATACCAATGGGTTCAAAAGACTCCCCTAAACAAAGTTAGGATGTTTATCTGGCGCTTGGCACATAACAGCTCGGCAGTCCGCAAGAGCATTGCTATAAGAGGGGCGAAAACTGAAACAATTATCTCAAATATGTGGGAGGATGGACGGAGGCTGTGGGCATCTATTTTTTAAATGCCACAGGCATCTATAACTTAATATGTCGGATGCTAAATTTAGAGCAAAATTAGGAAGATTGTAAGGGAGTCTTAATCAGAAAAAAAGGAAATGATCGTTCATAAAATATATACAAGAAAATATTAATATTTATAGTAATATAATATAATTAATATTTTCAGATTAAATTTATTTAAAATAAAAAAATGTTAATATTTTTTTATCTTTTATAAACTAATCAAATTTAATAAAAATTGGACGGACCAAAATCATAGAGACGCTTGTTTTTGGAGGGAGAGCGTACCGGTGTGACTCCAATGAAAAATACAATGGCAGAGCTATAGAGGTACTGGAAATACTTACAATATAGAATAGTGTTTCAAAACGTACTACTTACTATGTTCTAAATTATAGTTGATTTTAACTTTTTTATTGCATACATTTTACTATGTAGACATAATATAGTATACAGATACATAGTAAAATACATATACTTAAAGGGAGTAGCAAATTAGCAATACATTACACCATCGCCAAGTTTGATTTTCTCCCCTCATTTTTTTAATCATCACAGATTTTCTCCACCCTTGAGTACGTTCCAATTCCAAGCGGGACGTGCCATCCTCCGGGCGGCTCGATCAAACGAGACCGACAGAGGCTGCCGTCTGCTGCGTCGACTCGGCCGACCGGACCACGCCAACCAAGCCAAGCCGGTGACGGAGGCGGACGCCTGGCAAGCTCGCCCGTCCACGTGTCCCCTTTTCGCGGTCGCCATCCCATCCCACCTCGACCCCCGCCCCCCGCGCTTTCGTGCGTCAGCCGCCGCGCGGCCCAACACCCGCATCAATAGATATAGGTGCATAATACATGTAGATATAAGTGCATAATACATGCATGTGCTAGCTAGTGAGCTGCTGCTGATGTGGATGTCTTGCTAATCGAGATAAAATAATTATAGTGATGGTAAACTTTGATAAGAGATATAGACATCTTTTCTCATTCAATATCATTAGTGGTTAAGGCATCAATCAATACTTTATTAAGGGGGACTTCTACGAAAATCTGGTCTTGTCACTGTCATGATCATATCTATGACGTTTTATTCTCTATCTCTATGTGATGTGATAATTTATGTATTCCCTAGCCCCTTTGTCTCAAAAAGATTTTTAAATAATATGAAGTTCAAAACGTCATCAAATTTATAAACTAACTAAACAAGGATCATTAGATTTATCATAAAATTATTTTGATATAAATATTTGGAGTTACACAATATTAATATTATTCTATAAACTTAGTTAAATCTATAATTTTTTTTAATTTGAGTGAGATAAAGAATTATATATATTTTTTTGGATGTAAGTAGTAGTGCTCCTAGTTTAATCAGATCAGCTTCATACGGCGCGGTCCCACAGGAGTTGGTTAGTCGGCCATCATCGAAGCCAACAAGTAGAAAAGTATATATAGGTGTGCGTGTGTTAGATTATGTTTGGTTGAGAGATATACTAACGTAATCATCAATACTTTATTGAAAGAGATATACTAACGTAATCATCAATACTTTATTGAAACAAGTTAGTGGGGATATTTATATACTATAAGAACTTTGTTTCTATGAAGCCCTGGTCCAGTCACTCTCGTGGTCATATATGTGACTACACGTCTCATTCTCTGTCCCTACCTGATGTGATATTTTATACACTACTGCATCGATGATTTTTTTTTGAGTTATTGGGTAATGCCCTAGTCTTTTAACATTGTAGCCAAAAGACGGTTTAAACCGTTATACAACATCAATGATGGCAATACCTTCTGAAACCCAAACATCTTTAAGAAGGCCAGAAACTAAACGAGCACATGTTCAAGAGCAAAACTCCACAAAGGACTGAACGTCACAAGGCAACTACAATACACCTAAGAGCGGAAGCAACACAAATGTGTAGAAGACACCATCCGGATAACCGAGACAACCTCCCCCATCTTTTTTTTTCGAATAGCTAAACCAAATTGAAGTGCTCCAAAGCTTTTGTCACTCTAACCACCATTCTGCTGGCATTAGGCGGGTAGCTACATCACCATTGCCGATTGTTCCGTGAGCTCCATGATCTTCATCTTCAAGCAATCCATGCATAGACACAGAATTTGCCAATTCTGCACCGTCCTCGCTACTCTGTTTAAGATATATCCGTACTATGCTAACTAATCCTCTAAAAACATAAATCATTTCTAAGTTTCCAAATACACCAACAAGTTGTTGTAGTAATGATATTAATCACACAATTCCTCTTATTGCTAAGCCAAAAATACCAATGGATTCAAAAGACTCCCCTAAACAAAGTTAGGATGTTTATCTGGCGCTTGGCACATAACAGCTTGGCAGTGCGTAGGAGCATTGCTAGAAGAGGGGTGAAAACTGAAACAATTATGTCGAATGTGTGGGAGGATGGACGAAGGCTGTGGGCATCTATTTTTTAAATGCCACGGGCATCTAGAAGTTAGTATGTCTGATGCAAAATTTAGAGCAAATCAGAAGACTGTAGGGGAGTCTAAATCAGAAAAAAGGAAACGATCGTTTATAAAATATATACAAGAAAATATTAATATCTACAGTAATATAATATAATAATTATTTTTAGAATAAATTTATTCATAATAAATTTATTTAAAATACAAATATTGTTTATATGTTTTATAAACTAGTCAAATTTAATAAAAATTGGACGGCACAAAAATCTTAGAGACACTTGTTTTTGGAGGGAGAGCGTACTGGTGACTCCAATGAAAAATAAAATGGCAGAGATATAGAGGGTACTGGAAATACTATATATAATTTAGTATTTCAAAACGTACTAGCAAACTACCAATACACACGCATTTTACTGATCATTTACATTTACACTATATATAATAGAATAAATACATACAGGCGGTGCTTGCAACTGTGGTCTATGGATTTCTGGAACACACAAATCTCCATCGCCAAGTTTGATTTTCTCTGCTCATTTTTCGATCAATCACAGATTTTCTCCACTCTGGCAGATTTACCCCCCTATTCGGCAGGGGCTTCCCGTGCAGCCAGCCTAGACATGTCACCCTGAATTCTCCTATTGGTCCACCTCGACGCCACATCACCTCCTCCACTTCCTATTGGTCCACCTCAGCTAGACCAGCTCCAAATATAAGCAGCCCTCTCCACTTGCCTTGGCAAAAAAAAAAAAAAAAGGAAGAGAAAGAAACCAGAAACTTCTCGCGTCTCTCCGTCCTCCCGATACTGCGGCGTCGCGGCGCGCCTCTGCCCCGTCCCTCTCGATGCCGCGGCGTCGCGGGAAACCATCGGTCGTGCCGGCGCCTCCGCCTTCCCTCTTCGTTTCCTCTCTCTCCTTCTCTCCCTCTCTCCCTCCTCACACGGGCGGTGCGACGGCGGTGATGGCGCGGCGCCGTACGGATGCAGGTCCTGTGTCGGTCCTGGCGGTCGCCGTCTTTGGCCTTGCTGCGCCGGTACCGGGCGCCGCTGGTGGCCGCCGCCTCCGCCCGTGGCGCATCCTGGTCCTGGTTGCTCGTCCATGGACCATGGCCCTGCGTGCCTAGGGTTTGTACAGTATTTGGGGTTCCTCAGCTTATAGTTACATCTTCCCTTCATTCTATACTCACGACGTGTACTATGTTTGTTGCTCTGTATTTTCTCTATTGCCTGCAGTTTTGTTCGATTAAATGTGTAACATCCCAAAAATCCGAACTACAAAATTTTTTCTAAATAAACCTTTGTTTGTTGCTTGTCATGTACAAAACCCTATTAGTTCGCATACTAAGTACCTTTGTTTAGTTGTTAAGCATTGTGATGCAACAACATCACATGTGTCTTAATATAGTCCTTAAGCCACATGTGATTAGGACCTTAGGAAACCTCCTATACTTACCGATGAGAGTATGTGACCAACCGTTTAACCATAGTATGCCCTAGTGATAGCTCCTAGGATATGAACCTAGACCCTAATGATCCTATGCTAGAATTAGTAGCAATGTCACCATGGTGTAATGTTTATACATGTACACACCTATAGTATAAATCTACGACCAACCACCTGCCTAACTAGAGCTAACTAGTGGTTAGTGTTACCACCCCGAACCGTGACTTAGTGACTCAGACCTATGCCCATGACTCCACATAGAGGAGTATTGATCCTGAACCCTAGGCCATGATAATAGAACCTATCCACTCCAAGAGACTATCTACTTGACCCTAGCTAGACAAAGACTAGTGATATCATGTCAACCGTGGTAACACCTCTCCACGTGAGAATGTTGATACTCAGTGTCGTGGTACTAGAAAACCACCTACACATATAGCTGCCCAACTACCCTAGTAGACCAACCCACACCAACCCGGAAAATACCTCTTGTCCTTGAGAGGTAGTTGCCTAAACCACATACCTCGATAATAGGAGCTACCTACCTTAGCTTGACTAGCTACCTAACCATTCTGATGGATAGACACCACTAGACCACCCTAGTGAGGCAACCCACCGACTATGCCAAACTAGAGCAACGTGCCCTAACCTTATGCTTATGATCTAGTGGGCCAACACGTCGCCATAGTGCCATGGAGTATGACTAGCGGATAGTCTAGGTATAACCACCTAGTTGTCCACCCATGATCTACATGGTTAGCCAACCTAAATAGAGTATCTAGTGCTAACCCTAGGGAAGTGATATGCCACATAGAAACCTACCCATGGCCTGTTGGATTAGACCTAGCCTTACTCCTCAATGCATCATGAGCTAGTGTCTTAGACAAGTTACGCAGATCACTCATAGGTACCACCCTCTTATAGCCTAGGCAGTATACCATCGTGTCACAAGTACGATAGTTGTGTTTGGATCATGCTAGATCCATTAAGACGATTTACAACATGATTGGTTTGGATTTGGATTTTATTGGATTCTTGTATTGATTAATAAATTAACACCCAAACATCTATTTATTTATACAATAAATAGATGAAATAATATATATATATATTATGGGATTAATATCCCAACAAGCCTAAGACCTCCTATGACCACCATGAAAAATGTTACATAAAAGACATGGCCTGCAAATACATATACTTGTGCATAAGAAAAGAAAGCAGAAAAAGAAAAGGAAAAGAAATCACAAACGAAATGGCAAAGGCCATTCCGGCCCAAGCAACCCGCAGCCCGCTAGACCCTACTCTCCTCCTTTTTTTTCCCTTACCAGCCGAAGCCGCCGGCCCACAGATCCTTCTCGCCGGCCTGCTAACTCACTCTCTGCCTCCTCTTTTTCTTTTTCTCGCGGACCATCGGCCCAGCCCGCCATCCTTCCTCCTCTCTCATTCTTTTTCCGCGGCCCAGCCAAGTAGTCCGACCCAGCAAACCACCCGGGCTGGCCCAGAACCATCTCTTTACCTCCTCTTTCTCGGCCTTTTTAACGAACCGGCCCGCTCGGCTCCTCCCATGTGAAGACCCGGCTCCACCACCGGCCGCGTGTAGACCCCGCTGCGGCCCACGCACTGTCATAACTTTCCCCCTCGCCTCTACGCCTCGCGCGGCGGGAAAGCGAGCACCGCCGCCGCTCGCGGATTCCACACGCAAGTTACCACCACCGCTCGATCCTCGCCGGTGAACATCGGCGCCGCGAGGACCGCCACGTTGCCCGAACAAACCCTGCCACAACGCACCTACGGCCGCGAGCCTTTTCTCCGCGCGCCAACTGCCGCGTGGCGGCACATGGAGCTGTCGCCATCGGATTCCTCCCGCTCCCTTCAACTGCGAAGCCAAATTGGCGTCCGCCACTGCCCGAGGCAGGACCCGCGGACCTCGACGCGGCCGCTCGCGCCGTCCCCGGCCGCCCTGATCGCGCCGCGGCCCGATCGCGTGCACGCACCCACGAACGCGCGCCCGCCTCGACGTCCGTACACCCGCCTCCGGATCGGCCGCCGCGTGTGCCGGCCGTCCCATCACACGGACACGAACGGCGGCGCCCTCGCACGGAACCCTAGCCTCCCGGCTATAAAGCCCCGGGCCGAACCCTTGCCCTCACCAACTCCCAGCAGCCGCCGCCACCTGTATCCCTTCCTTGCTTCTCCACTGCGGCCACCAGTAGCAGCCGTGCGGCGCAGCCAGCGCCCATGGCATCCACCTCGCCGCAACCACGACAAGCCTCCTCGCGTCGCGCCGTCCTGCAAGCCCGCGCCATCGCCTGGTGCCTCGTCACCCCGCTGCAGCAACACGATCCCGGCCGCCGCCGGCCCGGAAGTGACGCCACACGCAGCCACACGGTGTCCTCGACGCCACGACGCCCTGAACCGCAAGCCCGGAGCACAGCCACGACGCCAAGCCCGTCTGTGCCGCCCCGACGTGCTCGTCCTCTCCCGTGAACCACGGCGCGGATCCAAAGGCAAGCAACGCCATGTCCACTGCTACCGCGGCCGTACCCCGTACACCCGTCGACTACCGCACGACCTCGTCGCCCCCCCGGAGCCGTCCCGTCCAAGCCGTCCCCGAGCACGACGCACGGAACCGCACCACGCCGCCTTTGCTCGACTACACGTCCGTGAGCGCCGCCATACCCCTTGTCCAGCCCGACCCTTGCTTCCATGGCCATGGCGTCCAAGGACCGCGTAGGCCGAAGCCATCACCCGGCTCTCGGACACACGCACACACAAGCACGCGCCTGACCCAAGCCACTGGAATCCGGCGCCACCACACGCCGTGGACTTGCCCTCCCGTGTCCGCCGCGCCGTGGCCATGCCAAGCCGCGGTGCGCCGCGTTCGCCGACGAACTAGAGCCCCTCTCGGACGCTTGGACCCCGGCTTCCCGACCTCCATGGTGGGGGCGCATCCCATGCGCACTCCATCGAGGGGAAGGCGGCCGCGGGAGACCTTCCCCGCCGACGGCCATGTCCGCGCACGGGACGCCATGGGCGCCACCGTGGCGCACTTGCGCCGGCCCCGCTCCGGCCCCCTCGATCGTCGAGGTCGCGCCGTCGGAGCGAGGCCGCGGCTGCTGCACGCCGCAGCGCCGCCGCGTGGTGAAGATGGAGCCGCAAGTGCTCGCCTCGGCGCCGTGCACCGCCGCCGCCTAGCTCGCCGCGCCGCCGCGCCGCCCGCGTGCTCCTTGGTCATCGCCCGGCGAGCCGAACGCGGCCGGAAGACATCAATCGACCGTCCGCACCCTCAATTTAGCCGGAGCTGTTTCCTCGCTCCCTGCCCGGCGCGCGCGCTCGCGGCGGCTACATCTCGCCCCCGCAACCGTCGTCCTGGGGCGTAGACGTGTTCGCCATCTTTGCCGCGGAGCCCGTGCGCTCGCCCGGGCGTGCCGGCCAACCGCCACGCGGCCGTATGCGCCACCATGCCACCCCCGTCGTGTCGTCTCCGTCGCGGAACCGAGCGAGAGCGGACATGGGGATGAAGATGGAGTTGGCGCCGTGGAGATGGACCTGTCCTCGTGGACCGGGTGGACGACGGCGGACCCCGCACTCGGCTGGTCCACCGTGAGCCACAACCGTGGCCGGATGCCTTGATGAAGCCAACTCCGTGCACCCAACCTGCGTGAACCGTGAGAGTTAGTAGGCGCATAGACCCTGTTCTTCGTGCACCACGTTGCGGTCTATGGACTAACCACCTTGGTCCACCGCGTGAGCCAACCCCGCCTGGCCGTGGACACGAGCCCATGGGAGATCGAGTGCGTGACGTGGCGCATCCTCAGCGTGACACGTGGCGGGCCGAGCCCGGCCCAAGTCCAGCCCTCACGGCCCATGTTCGGCCCATCTGGCCCATTAGCGGCCCATTTAGGGTTGACCCGGTCAACGCTGACGTCAGCGATGACGTCACCTGGCCCCACCTGTCAGTGCCACGTCATCGCCACGTCAGCAGTCAGTGCCAACTCAGCCGCCCTCTCTCCGACACGTGGCGGGTCCCTGTGATGCCACGTGTCGGCCCCACATTAATTCAGCCATTTATTATTTTCAGAATATTGATTAAACTTCTAAAAATTCATAACTTATTCATACGAGCTCCGAAAAATATGATCTTTATATGTAAATTCATCTAAAATCGAGCCCGACGCAATGGGACTATGTTTGAGTGCATTTGATTCTTCTATATTTGATTTGCTTCTTTGTGGCTTCTATAGGAGTGCTAACGCGACTATTACGTTTCGGTTTAGTCGATTCGGGAAAGGAGCGACCTAAGGACGTGAGGTGGAGATCCGCCGTACGACTACGGAGGACTTGTACCACTACTTCCTCGACATCGCGGGTGTCATGGCAGCACCTTTATTTTAGAGAATCCTATTAGACATTGCATGTTTAGAATTGCTAGCGCTTTATATTTATTCCTTTGCTAGTATATGATGCATGATATTGCACGAGCTATATTTACCTTGTTCGAAGCCCTTTTACCATGTTACCCGGCCTTGCGCTCGCACTTATATATTACCGCCCATACAAGCTTGCATTTATTATCACCATACTTATTATAACTCCACTTCGCATTGTATATGTGGTGCGGGTGGTGAACCCACAGGAATGGTTTGGCTTGGGATGCCGTACTTGTGGTTATGGTGATGAGCGGTGTCTGCGTGAGTCTTGGGTGTGTGGTGAGGGTTGAGTCGGCCGGACGGGGATTACGACGAGCTTCGAGCGAGTCTTGCCGAGGATCGGCACAGGTATCCCCGCTTTGTGAGTACTGTGGCGGGTAAGCTGGTTTGGCCTATTTAAGTCGTGATCCTATGGTGTGGTAATTTAGGTGCTCATAAGCAGCTAAATAAAGATATAGATGCTCAGATAGGGGTCAAGGCATAGTTTGGCTGATGCGCATTAAACAAGATTCATTTTTCCATTGTCAATGATCCATTGTATTACCTCATTAATGGTTTAGTATCCGGTATTCCTTTCTTTGTTCTTATTAGGTTGTATCTGTTTGAACGTCTTGGAAACCTCACGCTACGGATCTAGCTTTTATGCTAAAGCTTATTAATTCTAGAGTATTGTGCAAAATCTGAGAATGTACATCGAATTTTCTTGATGATGTAAAAAATCTTTCAACTTTTGATTTCTCGATCAGGGTATTTTTCTGAATGGGAACTGTGGACATGAAACTTGCATCTCTACTGTAAACAATGCCTTGTCGGTGAGACATTTTTACAAGAAGAAGCCCTCCATATTCACTGTGCTACGAACTCATTACAGGTACTTTTGCCATGTAATTATTATATTAATGAGCTTTTTTACCATGGTTGGAAAAGTACCGTGGTACCTCCCAGTACTTTCATATTTTTTAGTTTTGTAATTGATTATATTATGGTGGTTATTATAGTAATTCAGGGTGTGCCACAATCCCAGCCTAATAGACCTAAAGCTATCTTCTCGTTGGCCTCATGCCTCATCCTCGCAAGTCGCGAACGAGAGAGGGAGACCGAGCCAAGGCCGCGCCGCGCTGACCCCGCCGCCGCCGGTCCGCCCGCCTGGCTGCCAGAGCTCGCTGCCCTTCCCCATCAGTCTCCAGCGCCGCCGCCCAGCCACGCACGGGCCACCCCTACCGCCCACCGCAGCCGCGCGGCGCCCGTCCGGACACTGATCGCAGCTCTCGTCGCCGCCGGCCCGCCCCCTCTACTATCCACGTGTACGTCGCTGATACGTGGGACAAGAGAGAGAACGAGAGACCAATGCTCATGCATATCGCTCAAGAATAGCAGAGGACTGCTGTACTAGCTCAGCTCACGAATGATTCTGCTAGCTCGGTCGATGAGTAAAGCTCTTTGCAGACACTTATCCGCATGGCGTTGGTCGCACTCGGTCTCACCAATGGCATGGCGTGATGTTCGTGTAGGCTACTGCGGTCTGCGGCCCGAACGCCATTGAGCACGTTTTCTGTTGAACAGGCTGAGACGGGAAGGGCAACGTCCAGCCTAACAGGCCTCATCCCTGTATGTAAAAAAAGGTCATGCAAATCTCATGTTTGTCCCTACATGACTGCACTAAAATGACTAATTTACCCTTCCTCAAAAATAAAATTAAAAACAAAAAATAGATATGGCCCCATCTACTTTGGCACTTGGTCCCGCCTAATTTGGTACTGTCCCTACCTACTTAGTACCACCAGGTACCTCCGCTTTGGTACCTCCTACTTCTCCACCGTCCGATCTCGCCTAACGGATGGCTCATCTTTTTTCCAACCATTGAAAACTTTCTCTATACTAATATTTTTATACCCTTCATACTAGATATAGAAAAAAAATCCTTTTGCAAATGTAGCACCATAGTAGAATATTTCAGCATTATAGATCAGGTGCAAATGGCATACTACATATCTGAGATATCTGAAAGTGAATGATTTGGATGCATGAAAATATGATCCTATCATTTTTATGACAATGACAAATAACAAGGAACATGGCCACTTTATACTTGTTTCTCTGTTATTTTCCCTGTTACTGCCACCAGTACATTCACCAGATGAATAAGCTATTCAAATATGTTGTGAGCATCCTGCATTGACAAAGCACTGAATTGTTGCAGGGTGGCAACAAAGTGCAGGGGCACGAGTGCGCGATGAGGGGATGCCATGGCGTCAGGTTCAGCGGCAGCAACTAAAGGTCTTGTTTTCTACTAGAACATTAGGCGCCCTTCGGGCGCCCTACCTTGACCATTTGGTCAAATTTATAGATACTAAAGTTGCCAAATTCTTAACAATAACTTTCTTGTTTCATAAAGACTAAAACTCAAGGAACACCTTTTACATGTAAGCACCAAGATTCTTGTGTACATAAAAGATAAAGCATGAATGTCATTTGACATCTCTGAAGAGTCTTACATCATACAACACTTTAAAGGGACATTGTACAATCTCAGATCAATTTTGGGGGTGAGATTTGAAAAATAGAACATATATTTTAGTATGCAACCACAACGAACTTCATATGAGTTAGTCTTGAAATTAGTCAAAAAAAAAAGAAAAAAAAAGTACTCCTAGAATCTCTGATTGATGTGCACTTGACATCAATTTATACCCCTAGCTGAACCCATCACCGCTGGTAGGGTGGAGTCGTCGATGGCAACCGTGATGGCAACGGTGACGACAGCATGTCTTACCACATCTTTGTGTACCTGCTTCACGACTAATGAGCAAGACTGCTAAAAAAAATTAACTTATAACCAAACTTAAAAAGAAACATCTTACAAGTTGTCTAGCAAATTAGCTTTTCTGCAAGGTAGCCCAAAATCAGGGTAATAAGGCCACTGAAATGCTATACATGTTATACATAGTTACAGGCTGAGTAGCTCGTTTTGCCAACATAACAAATGCTAATGATCGGGGGTATAATTGTAGTGAGCATGTTATCACTAATTGTAAAATTATAAATAAAAGCAGCAGGCCAAATACATGGCAACAGTCACTGAAATATTGCATAAAAAATAGCAAATCTTATAACACTATGATGTAATCAATAATGGTAACAGTCACTGAAATATTCTGCTGCAAAGCTAGTATTGGCTCAACTAAAGCGATTAAGGAATAAATATGTGAGCAAAGAACAGTACTGTTTTCTTCAATCAACAGTAACGTGGGATTATGTCAAGGTCAATGATCAATCTATTATATACTTCTAAGCAGGTGCAAAGAAATAAGTCAATTCATTATGATTGTAATTTTAGAATGGCTCAGACTTCAGAGATGCCAGCAAACATGAAAGAGATGAGATATTTACCCATGTGCTAGCAATATAGCCTTGCTGAGCCAACCTTCTCAGACTATACTGCACAAATCAGAGGACAGTCGAACATGTGATTCAAAGACCTAGTGCCTTGAGATTTGCCGTCGCTTTGGTGTAGAACATACAGACAGCGAGCTTCTTGCACTCGAGGGTAAGGAGCTGAAGAACCAGATATGTGAAGGCACAAATTGAGAATGAGGCTGTTGATGGCGAGGCAGGCCCCAGGTTGGCGATGGCCTTCTAGTGCTAGAGGGATATCATCTAGAGGAGCACATAGGCACCTCAAACCGTTTTAGTCCTGCCAAATATTAACAGATTAGGCAAATGTTTCATTCCAAGATACTTAACCTAATTTTTTCTACCAATTGGAGCCATTCGAGATACTTAATTCATCAAAGGCATTGCATCAGACACCTTGAATCTGGCACTTGGTCCAAACATGTGGAGCATTAGAAATGTCCACCAGAAAGACATCCATCCCCCAATACTGAATCATCATATCTAGTTGTCTAATCATTTCAATAGTAAATAGTTAAATCACACTACCTAATACGGGGCATGAAAATAATTTCATTATTCTGGTGGCTGGTATTTTTGGTTTGGATATTGGATAGAAAACCTGCAAATATCCTAGCACGCATCTGATTGGAGCAGTGCCGTCTGGAGACATGGCAGATGGTGGCAACGACATCCTCAAATCTAGACATATCCTGTATGGGTACAGGTTTGGCCATGATTTAGTTAAGCGGGAGGTAAAGGTAGCGAGGAAGACATGGAAAGAAGAACTGAGAGTTAAGACAGGGAAAGAAGAATTGAGTTTAGGCTCACCAAGGATGAAGGCCGGCAAACACAGTTTGTTTGGGCTGGTATCGCCAGAGAGCACTCGTCGGTCATCACAGACCAAGGAGCGGGAGCGGTGGCCGCTCGTGCCTGGCCGTCGTGCACTGGCCTGCCCGTGCCGGTGGCTGCCCGTTAGGGGCCTCCCACGCTGATACGCCGACGGGTGAGGCCGTCCGATGCAAGGCTGGCCTCGCCGCTGCCGCGCTGGGGGACGGGGGCACTCGTAGTGGGTCTCACCTAGGGGCCAGGCCTCCCGTGCTGAGAGCCGCCGGCGCTGGTGCGCCGTCAGGTCGCCGAGGAGGGCTCTCCGACGCAGCTCCATGGGGGGCGGCTCGGCGAGCTCCGCGGCACATCTCCATGTGTGAGGCATGACAGGCTGCGGTGAGGATCATCCCCATTGCGTCAGATCTGGAGGAGAAAGGAGAGAGGAAGGAGAGAAAAGATGCGGATGGGCGAGGTCCGTGAGGAGCCGAGGGCTAAGAGGTGGGAGGGGTTTTCTGAAAATAATGACATAATTCTAAAAGTTTCCGTTATATAAGAAACAAATTCAGTTTAGAGTTCCATACGCAAAAGTTTAGAACGTTTTACTGTCCTCAATATACAAATTGGATGGCTGCATAGTTCCTAGAAAGATAGAGGACTGTTTTGCAAAACATACCAACACACGTGTCGGCACGCCGAGGAACCAGCAATGCCTCGATTTCTCTCGTGCGTGCGGAGGGCAGGGACTTTTAATAACTCCCGATACCACCTGATAAATTTTGGTTTGCTTCATGATGTTATTTTAAGGACCAGGGCATGCCATTGTCTGCAATTGCCTTGGGTACAAAAGCTTTATATATTTATTTTCAAGGATCAGAGGGAGCTGCTCTTTTTATTGCCTAAGTTTGTAAAAACATCAACTGTTGCAGAAGCACATGCTAATTATATTTTGCTTTCCTATATTGTTTGTTTTCCCTTGTGTAATGCATATCATGTTTCGCACAGCTTGAAGTGGTTGTTTATTATTCATCGTTCCAGCCTAGTCAAATTTGACTACATATATGGTTGCTGCAGGTACTATGATTATGCCTTCTTTCAGAATTGTCTCAATAGCATCGATTGGGTGCAAGCGAGAGGGAGCTCAGTACCCAAGCAAGGCAATTTAATTCGTAGCCGAGGCATTGTAATACCAAGGTACTTTGATCGCACCTCTTTCTTTCGCCCATTGCTCCCTTTGATTTTGGCCAACTTAAAGTTTTTTTTTTTTTTTGTGTGTTGCCTATCTGATGTGTCATGCTTCTTCTTCATCTAGAGCCTGCTAATCAGATCAAACACACCATGCAACTAAAAATTCCAAGAAAAGTATGAATGTCAGGGATTGATTTCCTCCTGAATGAAATGCCTCGGACTAATTTTAGCTGAAATGTTGTTCGCTGAATAAGGAGGACGGAGAAGATTAGATTTTGCTTCCCTATATTGAGAATTAGATTTTGCTTTCCTATATTGTTTGTTTTCTCTCGTGTGATAAATCATGTTTAGCACAGCTAAAAGTAGGTACTTATTAATTCATCGCTTCAAGCTCAGTCAAATCTGGCTACATATGTGCTTGCTGCAGATACTATGATTATGCCTTCTTTCAGAACTGTCGATAACGTTATTTGGGTGCAAGCGAGAGGCAGCTCAGTACTGAAGCTTGGCAGTTTAGTTCATAACCAAGCCACCGTAATACTAAGGTATTTTGATTACACTTCTTTTTTTCACTCCTCGCTACCTTTGATTTTGGCCAACTGAAATGTTTTTTTGTTTTATGCCTCTTCATCATCTACAGCCTGCTGATCAGATCAAACTCTTGAAGAATGTTCTGGTAAATTTTTCCTACATTTGTACAACTATTTTGGCTATTGTTGAATGTGTTCTGGTAAATTTTTCTTAGATTTGTACACTTTTTTTTTACTGCTTTTACAAATTATTTCTCTACAAAGTGTTCTTTCCTCAGTATTGTATCAGGTTTTCCACAGTTTCTATTCACATGGCAGTTTTTCTGGGACACATTCATTTCTTCCCTTTAGTTTTCGATCATTCATGCTCACCTATCTTTTTATCTGGACCACTATTACACAATTGTATACATGGCAGTGTTTTAGGATATTTTCTACAGTATGTGCCATCCCTATTTACATATAAGAGTGTCGCAATTTGAACTGCACCGTGATGATCCTATGTTCGCTTATTTGGGATCATAGATACATAGTGATTCTGTTTTCAATCCTTTTCTTTAACATACTCCTGTCTTCATTTCTAAAAGTGAGCTTATTTTCCCTGGATGCAAAGAGTATATACTTAGATGCTTCTCCTCCTCTGATTAAGTATGTTTGTTTGTGTCTTCGACATTTATCAATAGCCTACACTTTCCTCTTAGTCTGGTCAGTAGACTTTTTTCCCTTTCTTGGAAATATATATAATTGCCAACAGTTTCAATTATCACTGCTGAGATCCTCTTCATTCATAACATCCTAGGTACTGTGCTGCAGTTCAGGTGGTTTTGTTGATGGATTAAAGCTAATCAAAAGTTCCACCAATGCAACAACGCAAAAGAGGTACCAATTTGTTATGCCACTCCTATCCAGTCAAGTCCATTTGGTGCATGCACATGAGATAGAACAAGATGAAAAACCGTCTGTAGGAACAGGAACCTTCTTTCTTTTAGATTTAAATCATACTCTACCATGCTAGCTGTCATGGTCGGGTGAACGTACGCTAGGCGTCGCCGGGTCCGTGACGTGCGCCGCGACGCCGAACGCGCAGCACGCGCGCTGGATGGACAGGAAAACCCCCTGGGCGCAATCTCCGCATGTGGCTGAGGAAGTCAATTAGATATAGCTTTCTATTATTAGTTAATGGTTTTATATTTATTAGTTCCTAAATTAAAGGAGCGTGTTGCTCCCGATAATTGAGGCCAAGGGCCATATATATATTCCCTGTAAACTCTCGGTTATGGGTAATCAAGAATATTATTTCCAATCTAATCTCCCTCTCCCTCTACTAAGCCTGCGGCTAGGGTTTATCCCCGCCGGAGAAGACGACGGACTGAGGCTACGAGCTACGTAGCCGAGGGCCAGCTACCGGGGGTTTGACGCCCTTGACAACTTGGTATCCGGTTCCAGAAGATCCTCGTCGCGCCGCTCCGTCTCTCCACCGCCGACCGCCGCATCTCCGACATCCGCGCAGTCTTCCATCGCGTCCTGCTCATCCACCATGGGTGACGATCTCAAAGCTTCGGTGGAGGCCCTCACCAACTCCCTGAAGACCATGCAAGCTGCGATCGACGCCAACGCCAAGGCGATCACGTCGCTCACCTCGGACCGCACCTCCTCGTCGGGCACCAAGCCCGCTGGCACGGGCGAGCCCCACCACACCGATCGGCCGCCAAAGTTCCAGAAGTTGGACTTTCCTCGCTATGACGGCAAGTCAGATCCCTTGATTTTCATTAATCGTTGCGAATCCTACTTCCACCAACAGAGGATCATGGAAGAGGAGAAGGTGTGGATGGCCTCCTACAACTTGGAGGAGGGCGCCCAGCTTTGGTATATGCAGGTCCAGGCGGACGAGGGGACACCGACATGGCGTCGGTTCACGGAGCTCATCAATCTGCGCTACGGGCCTCCGCTCTGATCGGCGCCGCTCTTTGAACTGGCAGATTGTCGCCGCACTGGCTCGGCCGTCGATTATCAAGATCGCTTCCAGGCGTTGCTTCCCCGCGCCGGAACCCTCGACGAAGCCCAACGAGTGCAGCTGTTCACCGGTGGCCTCGGGCACCCGCTCAGCCTCGACGTCCGCGCCCACAACCCGCAATCATTGGTGGCGGCCATGAGTCTGGCGCGCCTTCTGGAGTAGCGGGAGCAGTACGTTCCCGCGCCGCCCAAGCCTGCGTCCCGCGGCATCCTGCCGGCTCCCGCCCAGCGCCAGGCCCTGCAGGCGCCCCCGGTGGACAAGGCGGCTGGGGCTGGAGGTGCGCAGGGAGGTGCACAGGAGGGACGCCACCGCCGGCTGTCCCCCCAGGAGCAGGACGAGCGCCGCAAGCTCGGCCTTTGCTTCAACTGCAACGAGAAGTACACGCGGGGGCACAACCGCACTTGCAAGCGCATTTTCTTCATCGACGGCATCGAGCTCAGCGCCGCCGCCGTCGGCGATGCCCCCGACGATGAAGCCCCGGTGTTTTCCTTGCACGCGGTCGCGGGGGTCCCCGTGGGCACCACCATCCTGCTCCGGGTGCTCCTGGCGGGCGCGCCCTTCGTCGCGCTCATCGACACCGGCTCCACCCACAGTTTCATCGGGGAGTCGGCAGCACGCAGGTCGGGCCTGCCCATCGAGCCGCGCCCACGGCTCACAGTGACTGTGGCTAACGGCGAGCGCGTGGCCTGCCCCGGCGTCATCCGCCAGGCACCGCTCCTCGTCGACGGCCTGGAGTTCCCCGTCGACCTCTCATGATGCCCCTGGCGGGGTATGATGTGGTGCTCGGCACCAACTGGAGGGCTGCGTTGGGGCCCATCGTCTGGGATCTCGCGGCGTAGACCATGGCGTTCCAGCAGGAGGGCCGCACCGTCATGTGGCACAGCGTGGCCCCGCCATCGACGCCAGGCCTCCACGCCGTCTCCGGGGATGCCACCCTCCTGGAAGGGCTACTGGGCTCCTTCGACGATGTCTTCGCCGAGCCCAAGGGGCTGCCTCCGGCGCGCGCCCGCGACCACCGCATCGTCCTTAAGCCCGACGCGGCAGCCGTGGCGGTGAGGCCATACCGCTACCCGGCGGCACACAAAGATGAACTGGAGCGGCAGTGCACCGCAATGATCGAGCAGGGTATTGTGCACCGCAGCGACTCGGCATTCTCCTCGCCGGTCCTCCTCGTCAAGAAACCGGACGGATCGTGGCGGTTCTGTGTCGACTACCGCGCGTTGAACGCACTCACGGTGAAGGACGCGTTTCCGATCCCGGTCATTGACGAGCTGCTCGACGAGCTCCACGGCTCCCGGTTCTTCTCCAAGCTGGACTTGCGTTCCGGCTAACACCAGGTGCAGATGAGGCCGGAGGACGTCCACAAGACGGCGTTCCGAACCCACGATGGCCTATACGAGTTCTTGGTCATGCCGTTTGGGTTGTGCAATGCCCCGGCAACGTTCCAGGCACTCATGAATGATGTACTTCGGCCGTTTCTTCGTCGGTTTGTGCTCGTTTTCTTTGATGATATCTTGATCTACAGCAAGTCCTGGGCCGATCATCTTCGCCACCTACGCGTCGTCCTCACCGAGTTGCGCCGTCATCGTCTCTTCGTCAAGCGCTCCAAGTGCGCGTTCGGCGTCTCCTCCGTGTCCTACCTCGGGCACATCATCTCGGAGGCGGGCGTCGCCATGGACCCGGCCAAGGTCCAGGCCATTCACGACTGGCCGGTCCCGAGCTCGGCGTGGGCGGTGCGTGGCTTCCTCGGCTTGGCAGGATATTACCGCAAATTCGTCCACAACTACGGCACGGTTGCGGCGCCACTGACCACCCTCCTCAAGAAAGATGGCTTCACCTGGAGTGACGAGGCGGCCGCGGCTTTCGGTGCACTCAAGGCCGCGGTCACTTCGGCGCCCATCCTCGCCATGCCGGACTTCGCCAAGCTGTTCGTCGTCGAGTGCGATGCCTCTCGCATGGGTTCGGCGCCGTGCTCATCCAGGAGGGCCACCCGGTGGCTTTCTTCATCCGCCCCATCGCGCCTCGCCACCGCGCCCTTGCTGCCTACGAACGGGAGCTCATTGGGCTGGTCCTCGCCGTTCGCCACTGGAGGCCGTACCTTTGGGGTCGCCGGTTCGTCGTCAAGACGGATCATTACAGCTTGAAGTACCTGTTGGATCAGTGTTTGGCTACCATCCCCCAACAACATTGGGTGGGCAAGCTGCTGGGGTTTGATTTCTCTGTCGACTACAAGCCGGGTGTGGCGAACGCCGTGGCTGACGCGCTGTCCAGGTGCGACACCGAGGAAGGGGTGCTCTTGGCGCTCTCGGCACCTCGATTTGACTTCATCGACCGGCTCCGCCAGGCCCAACAGTTCGACCCGGCCCTCGTCACCCTCCGCGAGGACATCAGCAGCGGCTCCTGTGGGGCGCCTTGGTCGGTCGTCGACGGCATGATCCAGTTCGCAGGCAGGCTGACATTCCGCCGTCCTTGCCGCTTCTTCAGGAGATCATGGTGGCTGTCCATGAGGACAGGCATGAAGGGGTGTAGCGCACATTGCACCGGCTGCGGCGTGATTTTCATTTTCCCAATATGAAGCAGCTTGTTCAGGACCTCGTGCGCGTGTGTGTGGTCTGCCAGCGGTATAAGTCGGACCATCTGCACCCGGCCGGCCTCTTGCTGCCCTTGCCGGTGCCCCAGGGGATCTGGTCAGACATAGCTCTGGACTTTGTGAAGGCGCTCCCCCGTGTGCGTGGCAAGTCCGTCATACTGACCGTGGTGGACAGGTTCAGTAAGTATAGCCACTTTATACCTCTCGCACATCCATATTCGGCGGAGTCTGTTGCGCAGGCCTTCTTCTCCGAGATTGTACATCTACACGGTGTGCCTCAGTCCATGGTGTCGGACAGGGATCCGGTCTTCACGTCGACTTTCTAGCGTGAGCTCATGCGCCTGATGGGCACCAAGCTACAAATGACGACGGCATTCCACCCTCAGTCCGATGGTCAGTCGGAGGCAGCTAACCGGGTGATTATCATGTACCTGAGGTGCCTTACAGGGGATCGGCCAAGGCAGTGGCTGCGTTGGTTGCCTTGGGCGGAGTTCGTCTTCAACACCGCTTACCAGACGACGCTCCGGGACATTCCGTTCTGTGTGGTCTACGGGCGCGACCCACCTTCCATCCGGTCTTATGAGCCGGGCGAGACTCGGGTGGCGGCGGTGGCCAAAAGCATGGAGGAGCGCGCTGAGTTCCTGGACGACATCCACTACCGGCTGGAACAGGCGCAGGCCACGCAGAAGCTACACTATGACAAGGTCCACCGCCACGTCGAGTACAAGGTGGGCGACTGGGCGCTCCTACGTCTCCGGCAGCGCGCGGCGGCGTCCCTGCCTCAGCCCGTCTCCGGCAAGCTCAAGCCGCTTCTTCGGACCATACCGCGTTACCGAGGTGCTCAACGACGTCGCCGTCCGCCTCGCTTTGCCTCCCCGAGCTCGCCTTCACGATGTCTTCCACGTCGGGCTGCTCAAGAAGTTTCAGGGGCCAACGCCGGACGCGCCTCCGCCCCTGCCGCCACTGCATCATGGCGCCATCACTCAGGAGCCCGAACGCGCTGTCCGCTACCGCTTGGCCCGGGGCGTGCATCAGGTCCTCATACACTGGATGGAAGGGCGAGTCAGCAGCGTCCGCTACTTGGGAAGATGTTGAGCCGTTCCGCGCCAGGTACCCGGAATTCCAGCTCGAGGACGAGCTGGTCCTTGAGGGGGGAGAGATGTCATGGTCGGGCGAACGTACGCTAGGCGTCGCCGGGTCCGTGACGTGCGCCGTGACGCCGAACGCGCAGCACGCGCGCTGGACGGACAGGAAAACCCCCTGGGCGCAATCTCCGCATGTGGCTGAGGAAGTCAATTAGATATAGCTTTCTATTATTAGTTAATGGTTTTATATTTATTAGTTCCTAAATTAAAGGAGCATGTTGCTCCCGATAGTTGAGGCCAAGGGCCATATATATATTCTCTGTAAACTCTCGGTTATGGGTAATCAAGAATATTATTTCCAATCTAATCTCCCTCTCCCTCTACTAAGCCTGTGGCTAGGGTTTATCCCCGCCGGAGAAGACGACGGACCGAGGCTACGAGCTACGTAGCCGAGGGCCAGCTATCCGGGGGTTTGACGCCCTTGACACTAGCCATATCCAAGATAGTGCCTGGGCAAGTATAGACATCTCTAAATTCACTTTAGTGTCTGCTCCATCCAATCTGGCCTTTTTAATCAATGTTATGTTTCTACTATAGGTTGTTACAGGTTCTATAGTATATGTTTTTATGGCGAAGAAACATGTGAAATGCTGAACTAAAAGCTTAAAACTGCAGTCCTCCAACCTATATCGACAGTTCAATCATTTCTTTGCTTAACAGCTTAAAACAACTTTAGTATGAGTAATGACTCTGTTAGTAAAACTCTCATTCCAGCTGTTTCACTGTAATTCCAAACTCTTTCATGCAAACAGGTAGTCACTATCGAACTAGCTTGTTCAAGTATTATGTTTGAGGCTAGATCTATTGTGCTTTGAAATTGATAATGCTTAAGTTATCTCTGGATTATAACTTGAATGTCACCATGTTTGTCAACATAGGCACCATGGTATCGCTCCCAAGTGCTCGTAGCAAACAAATCTAGATCTCACGCCTTTTCCATTCTAGTATTAAGAGATTTTACCATTTTTAGAATAACAGTTCTATGTCAACTGCGGTGTGTGTGCAGCTGATATTGAATGTTTTCCTATTGAGGCATTTGGTTTAGGAGTAAATTTTATCCTCACTGACCAAACATTCATGCCAAGAAGGTAGTTTCTCTTTCAAAAAATATGTTAGCCTTGCAAATGCTATCTAATTCTTTTTCATGGATCCGACAGAGGAATCTTTTTTTTTAGACGATGCCGACAGCGCATTTCTCATTAAGTAGAAAGAGTTTTGAACGAACAACAACAGTGAAACGAAACGGTCGGTAACACGAGGTTACCTAACCAGCACCTAGCTACTGGGATCCGACAGAGGAACCCATTTCTTCAAACTGGAACAACACCCTTAACATTGTTGTGGGAATTTTTTGAACTCTTGCTTAGTAAAACATCTAATTCCACACAGGATATAACACATTTATGTTTACAGTCCACCCAAAATTGCTAGTTGTGTTTTGGTCTTGTCGTCCATGTCTGTTATCAAGCCTATATCGTGCTCGTCCTATTTTTCCCAACGGTTGTGAAACATGTCTGAACCTATGTTCAGTTACCTGTATCTGTTAGGCGCTCCATTTAGTTTTGATATGTTGTGCATATCGTCTTTGTGCTTCAAAAAATGGGCATTGATTTCCTTCAATATTTACATTCACGCTCATGAACAAGTCACATTCTAAGTTCTATTGTCATGTGTTGATGTGTCCACCCCATATGCAAAGATGACCATAGATTCCACTCATTTCTTAAAGTTGCATCACCATCGCTGTGCCAGCTGTGCTGTGCTTTATCGATCCATCACGATAAGATACTCCACTAATCTTAGTTTCCATAGCTCAGTTAATACCTGCTACAAAGATGCGTATCCACTGTTGGATGTTTACGTGTTCTCTTTACATATAAAGATACTTGTGTTTTAGCTAAATGCACTCATTTCTTTTGACTGTACTTTTGTGCAGGTTCATCAGTATTCCACCTGTGTTTAGCACTTGCCTTTTTATCATTTCAGCAAGATTAATCAATGGCCGTGTATTATCTGACTCCCTACTTTTGTTCTATGTCCTGTGACTATGTACCTCCCTACTTAAATGCTGCTTAAATCATTTATGTCATATGAACACATCCCGGCTTTTATGTACTAATACTGAACCTGCATGTACATATTTGGGTACAATTTTTATCTAATCTCTAGATAACCATCCAAGCATATATTTTCTAGCCATACTTAACTGGGGCGCGCCATCTAGACCAAAACAGACTGTAAACTGCTATTGTAACAGAACTTAACGTACTTTTAACTCCTTATTATGCCTATGCGGGCCCGGTGTACAAAGACTTAATTCATTTTTTAGAAAGGACGGACGGTAAAATCTTTGCCGTAATTTTATTAGACGAAGGAAACAGGGAAAAAGAGTTAACTACAAGATTTTTACAACTCTACCTACTGCCCGAGAACAGAAACAAGTACAACGACTTGTGGTATTGTGGTACTATGTTTCCCAACGCGTTTACCTCCGTCGAGGCCCCTTTGCACTACTAGTACATTCCAAGCGGGACGTGCCACCGCGCGGCTGGAGCGCTCGATCAAACGAGACCGACAGGCTGCCGCCTGCTGCGTCGACCGTCGACTCACGCCAACCTAAGCTGGTGACGGAGGCGGACGCCTGGCAAGCTCGCCCGTCCACGTGTCCCCTTTTCGCGGTCGCCATCGCCCCCGCGCTTTTGTGCGTCAGCCGCCGCGCGGCCCAACACCCGCATCAAAACCCGCACCTCGGCCGCCGCCTCCCCACTCCCACCAGGCAGGCATCACCACCGCCACCAAGTCTCGCGCACCCCCAACCCGCTCCCGGACCTTCTGGAACCTTCCTCGCATGGCCGCCGCCTCCGATCGCGCTGGCCCCGGCGCCGACGCGGGCGACTCGCCCTCCCTCCGCCTCCGCCGCGCCCCCTCAGCCGACGCCGGCGATGATTCCTCCGGAGGCCGGCGGGAGAACGGCGAGCCGCAACCGCCCCAGGAGCAACAGCAGCAGCCCGAGATGCTCTACTATCGCGCGTCGGCGCCCGCCCACCGCCGCGTCAAGGAGAGCCCCCTCAGCTCCGACGCCATCTTCCGGCAGGTGAGGAGTCCGCCAATGCATAGGCTCGTCGGTTGTAAGCGATTGCATTCATCCCCGGCACTCGTGCTTCGATCCATGCAAATTTTTAGTTGCTTCCAGTTCAGTCAACTCTGCCTCTGCTTTTTTGTGTGTTCACATCACACTTTCTTTTTTCTTTTTTTTTTTTTGAGAATTACACAGTAAGCTTAATACTCGTCGTCGGTTGCAATCTCGCGTGCGCGGATGTCAATTGTGGGGCCTGGGCTTCGGAACCGTGGATGGATAGATTGTGCGCGTGTACTCGGACGGGGCACAATTCGTTTCGTGGGGGGCATATGCTGCTGCGATTGAGGTCGGTGCTTGCTTGTTCCGGGATCATGGGGACCAGTGCGCCGCGCCGGTGCCAGATGCATGCCGAGCAGGATTTGGCATCGGCCGGCTGGAGCAGCATGCAACGAGCGTAACCGTTGCTGCCACTGGAAGAGCTTTTGCTTGTTGGAACGGATGACTTGGATGAGCTAATCTGGGGTCATTGAATTCGTTGTTGGCGGTGCTACTATACTGATGATGCGGGCAGTTGTTGGGCGCTGTGGCGCCCTCTGTATCAAATGCTGACGTTTCTGACTAGAATACTTGGCTTTCTTGCTTGGGGCATTGCTTCTGGTTGAGGACCATGTAACTGTGCACCTGCATACTGATGTATTGGACCACTTTTAAATGTTATCTGGTTAGCCCTCTGTTTTTGAATAGGCATATTATTGGTCAATTTTTATTGTTGTTGACTTATTATTAGTGTAATCTTGGTGAGGCCCAAATTACAGCAGAAACACTTGAGATGCAATTTTTTAGTGATATTTTTATTATAAATTGTTGTTTCTGCACATACTATAAATCTGTTTTGAAGATACTAGATTTTAGATGAATGCTTATTTGGATGATAAATAATCCTCTGTGAGTTGCCTGAACATTTATACATCACATTCCTCCTACACGGTTCCTGGGATTACACAATGGACAACACTTTTGTAATTGAGTCCATGCTAGCTTGATTATAATAATATCAGGATTCCATATATCATTTTATCTTATACTTCTTTAACTGAGAGTGAATCCTTAATTTTGCAAGCCATATTTCTTGGCTGCCATGGAGAATTGAAGTCCTTAAACTAAGCAGTTCTCTTGATTGCAGAGCCATGCTGGTCTTCTGAATCTATGCATCGTTGTTCTGATTGCAGTGAACAGCAGACTCATTATTGAGAATTTAATGAAGGTTTATTACTTTTGTTTTTTCATTTTCCTCGCCTTCATTTACAGATCCCTCCACCCATCTTCAGAAATACATCTAGTCTTTTTTCTACGCATTTGTCTAGTGTAAATCTGACACATTCCATGTTTTATTTAAATTTGATGGTGCAGTACGGCCTATTGATGAGAGCTGGATTTTGGTTTAGTGCAAGATCGCTGGGTGACTGGCCCCTTCTAATGTGCTGGTAGATATTCTTATCATTTTTTATTCAAATGAGTTTCAAATAAGAGCTCTAAGCCTTACAGAAGTAATCAATCTATGAATTGCAGCCTCACTTTACCAGTTTTCCCACTTCTTGCACTCATGGCTGAGAAGCTGATTAGAAGAAAGCTCATTGGTGAACATGTAAGTTTATCTCACAGGATTGTAGTCTTTTTAGAGAAGATGTCTTTTATTATTTCTTTGGTGTAAGTGTTGAGATTGAATTTAATATAAAACTAGACCATCCTCTATTCTGCATCTTTCAAGTGCCATTTTACCGTTTATGACTTTTATACACCTCTTGCAGGTGGTTATTCTACTCCATATCATTATTACAACATCTGTCATTGTCTATCCAGCTGTTGTGACTCTTAAGTAAGCATTTCTTTTCTGCTTTGCAGTTTGTTTGGATGCATCTGCTTTTGACATTCGTTGAGCTCTAGTATTTCATGGTATGGAATACGTTCACCTTATTTGTAATTTGCTGTACTTCGTGGTTTGCTGACCACAACTACATTATTGTGTCTCAAACATTTAGGCTTTCCCTTTAGTTACCACTAATACTATGCAAATTGGATGGATAAAAATGTGGTTACATAACACTTCAATTTAATTGTATCTGGTGATTCCTCTCTATGATACAAAGATATGCAGCTCTCCTGTGTATTCGAGAAAAAAAAAGCATATGGTGATAAAATCTTTGCAAATGTTTATTTATCTCTAATAGAAGAAATCCTTACTGTCTTACTCTGTCTTGATCTGTTCACTAACTGCCATCCAATTGGGAAGATTTGTTAGTCCATTAATATTGATACACATTTTATTATGGAGATATTTTGTTTCTTTCATGTAGCTTGAAACCCTTTTCCTAATGTGAAGCTGATCCTTCCATTGTACAACAAAAATAGGACATATTTGTTCACATGCTTGGATGTTGAATAAACAAACTGTAGTGTTTCTGATGTTGATGTGCAAGTATTAGAATTTGTTTGAGTCATTTTTATTTCTCAAAAAGAGGCATTAGAAGTAAGTTACCTTTTCATGGACTGTATTGTCAGTGAGAGTGAAGAATGTTGTATGATTCATGCCTTATGCTGTTTAGTTTAAGTTTGTTATGATTACCAAGAAATGTTACTTAAAAGGATAGTGTCACATGCATGAATTCTGGATTATCAGTTCAGTAATATTACAAAAAAATTTCAGGTGCGACTCAGCAGTGCTATCAGGATTCCTGCTAATGTTTCTTGCGAGCATCATGTGGATGAAGCTTGTCTCTTATGCACATACAAATTATGATATAAGGGTATTGTCCAAAAGTACTGAAAAGGTAATGCATTGACATGTTATTCTGAATCAGTTGAAATATTTTCTTAACAGGTTGCAAGTTTCTCAAAATTGATTTGTTGATGATTAAACTTTTTGGTGGCCAAATCTTTCTGAAGCTCCACCTCCTGTTTAAACTTATTTTCCAGTTTCATTTCCTGGATGTTCTCTATCTAGTTTCAATTTTTGCATAAGATGAAATGTGGTGCCAATCAATTTATGTTATCACCAGGAGGGTCAAACATTTTTCTTAGCTTCTCAGACAGTGTTTTCCTAGTGTTCTGTTACATATCCCTTTATTTTTCATTTTTCATGCAAGTAACTACTATTGCTATTCTTATTTTTAGGGTG
The DNA here is from genome assembly GCA_018135685.1 of Themeda triandra. Taxonomy (NCBI): domain Eukaryota; kingdom Viridiplantae; phylum Streptophyta; class Magnoliopsida; order Poales; family Poaceae; genus Themeda; species Themeda triandra. The sequence continues at coordinate 207,736 of JAENPR010000119.1, read as the reverse complement.
CTGCATATGGAAATTATGTCGATCCTGAGAGTTTGAAAGATCCAACCTTTAAAAGTCTAGTGTACTTCATGTTGGCCCCAACACTTTGTTACCAGGTACTATTCTTGGACCAGTGCCCTGTCGATGTCTTTAATGTCTACATTCTGCATTTCTTCATCACATCTATCTAGTTATGCCAGTGACTGAACATGAATATCCTGGTGTCACTTTGGCATGTTATGCAGCGAACTTATCCTCGAACTACATGTATTAGGAAGGGTTGGGTGACCAGACAAATTATAAAGTGCCTGGTTTTTACAGGCTTGATGGGCTTCATAATTGAGCAAGTCAGCCTTCTATATTCCTTAAGTAACTTCTATTTTTATAGAACTTTGGATTAAATTATCAATTTCTTTTATTTTGCAGTATATAAACCCAATTGTGAAGAATTCCAAACATCCACTGAAAGGGAATTTCTTGAATGCTATAGAAAGAGTCTTAAAACTCTCAGTGCCAACATTATATGTATGGCTTTGCATGTTCTATTGCTTTTTTCATTTATGGTTAGTATCTTACTTCAGTTCAACAGTACCTTAAATTTTCCAGATAGTGATTAGTTTATATTTGGGTTTTGAAATGCACTGGACCTTGATATTTTGTTTTCCATGGCTTTCTTGTTTGCTCTTTTGTTTCGGTTCCAGGCTGAACATTCTAGCTGAACTCCTCTGTTTCGGTGACCGTGAATTCTATAAGGACTGGTGGAATGCCAAAACTGTTGAAGAGGTGAGATGCCTATTAAAAGCTGACTTCGTTTCTTTCGAGTGAGAACTTTAAATAGGACTGACACTAATTATATTCTCATGCACTTCAATGCGATGGTATTTTGGGGCTTTACCTCAGTACTGGAGGATGTGGAACATGGTAATCTTCTTGTTACTTCTATCTTCAGATCATATACCCTTCCATTTATAGTTGAGACGTTACTTAACAAAGGACAGTTGTGATGTAGTGATACTCTTTTATTTAGTTGAGATTTCCTTAATTAAGGACAGCTGTGATGGTAGTGACTGATAACCGCTGTCACTGAGCTCGAAATATTTGTCTAATTAATTGATATTGATATCCTTCGAGTAACTGACAATTAGTCTACTTTTTTGTCAGCCTGTTCATAAGTGGATCATCAGACATGTATATTTTCCATGTATAAGGAAAGGCTTTTCCAGGGTAATTACTTCTATATGTATATAAAACTTTACATTTGTTCTTTTTTTGCTTTTTAATTCTCCAAAATACAGTTTAGTCTGAAACAATTACTCAATCGGTCTATGCAAAACAGTCCCAAAGTAATATCTTTACTTTCCATATCGATGTTAGTGTATAGAATCCACAATATACAAATGTTGTTCTTTAGAAAATGGTGAAGCAGGGCAGTATTAGCACTCAGTCGTCATGATAATGATGAAGATAACTGAACAAGTGGCTGAAACTGTTGTGAGAAAATCAGAATAGTACTGGTCAAGAGTTGATTCTCATTATTAAATTGAGTTACTATGCAAATAATATTGACTGGAAAGAAATAGGGAATAAGTTTTAGAAGACTACTTGGATAAATATTTTAAACAAAGAACAAAGAATATCTGGTATTGACTTGGCAAGAATTTCTTCATGCTGCCTTCTGCTGACTGACAAATGTGAATTAGACAATGTGAATACATGAACATTCATAAAATTTTGTTGATCTTTTATATTTTTCATCTTTTGCAGAACTGACATGATTTTCTCAGTGCCTACTTCTCAATTTCATATTGCATCTGCATTGCAGGGTGTAGCTATTCTAGTCTCGTTCCTGGTTTCAGCGGTATTTCATGAGGTACTAAAGTTCTTCAGAAGTCTTATTATGTTGTATATACTCAGTTTATGGTCATTTCAGTTTCATTTTTTTTCATGACATGCTCTTGTTCGAATTCTGCTCCATTATTACCAACAAATTGTTTGGCCTTTTGTATGCATGTGCCAATTATCATCACCAATTCCTTTTTACATTGTGAATCCGCAGATATGTATTGCGGTGCCGTGCCACATTTTCAAATTCTGGGCATTTTCTGGGATCATGTTTCAGGTATAGAAATAAAAACAATATATACTACGTATAATGCTGATACCTCTGTTTTTTCCTGAGTTCCATCAGTGTCTATTCCCTTACGTTTCGATATCCCTCATTACAAACATGAGAGCAATACTATGTCTTGGATACAATATACTATTCACATAGGCTGACACCATTGATGTCTGACTCAGATACCGTTGGTATTCTTGACAAGATATCTCCAGGATACGTTCAAGAATATAATGGTACGCCGTGTCAATTATGTCTTCTTAAATTCCTTTTTCCCACCACTACCTAACCATCATCTTACTTGGCAGGTGGGCAACATGATATTTTGGTTCTTCTTCAGTATAGTCGGGCAGCCGATGTGTGTCCTTTTATACTACCATGATGTCATGAACAGGCAGGCCCAGACAAGTAGATAGTTTGGCAGAAACATGTACTTCAACACAGATTATCGGAAGCAGACTGGAACACAAATTATCAGAAGCAGACTGGAGCGACGCAGCAGCCCCCCATTTGCCATTGTTACCGTCAGCTTAGCTAGTCAGCTTGCAAATGCTCCTATTCCAGGCGGCCATGCTGGGGGATGCAGAGTGTACATTACCAGCGATGCAACGTCAACGGGTTATCAAGCAGTGCTCGTCACATGTGGACGCTGTACACTTTTCAGACTATATGTCCGCAGTGCTGAGTGCGTAAGTCGTGTCAGATGTAATATTGTACAATGTATGTCACGGCTTGAGGTCAAAATGAGGACCCAAATGAAAGAAGGCTCACGTCTTGGGACTAACATAGAACAGCCATCAAAACCTAATGAACTTGTTCGGAGCCCTGATAACTGGCTTCTGTTACCTTCTTGTGATCCTGTCACGTCGTATACTAACATTATTTCTGGAAGGAATAACAAATCCGCATCCCTTTTATATGTGTGTATTTTCTTTGCGGGAGGGCATAAAGAGGACCATATCTAACCGTTCATGTCGTAACAACTCATCTTGTCTCTTATAGTGTCAAAAGGTCTCTGATCTTGTTATCAACCTTGCCTCTTTCCCCTTGCTACAGTTGTCCAAGGTGTGAAAAGAGGGCGATTCGTGTTTTTGGCGGCGATGTCGTGGGCTCTTTTCCTCTCCGGTGGTTGCCATGGAGTCGTAGAGGGAGGTGGGCCGGCAGATCGCCGCGTGGATGTATATTGGGTAAATTGTAGTTTGCCTAGGTCTAGTGTTTGTCTGTCGCCGTTGGATGGCGAGGCTAGGTTTTGTTGGGAGGTTGGTCCTCGTCTTTGGCATGCTTTTCAGGGCGATGTTGGCGAGGCAAAGGCGTTGTTGTTGGAGAGTAATTCTTCTCCAACCATCCTTAGTCCTGGCGGCATTCCGCTCCGGCGCTAACAATGGGGTTTGGGAGATCCGAGTAGGAGTGAGAGGACGACACATCCTTTTCTTTGTCTAGTGAGTTTGCTGGTAGCCCGCTTTTGTTTGGATGCGGATCCGCTCGGGGGTGTTGTGGTTCGAGGTTGGCCCGATTTAGCTCCTTCTCCCATCGGCGGTGCTGGCCGTCGACGGCGAGCTCAAATTTGGGAGTTGGAGTGTGCCTCCGGTCGATGCGGTATCGCCGATGGCTTCATCCTGTTTCTTCAACGAGTGTCAACTTTGACTCCATTTCAAAGCCGCGCGATGGGACTTCTCCTAGCTTGTGGTGAGGGTCGTCTTCTACGATAGCGGTGGCCGGCGACGACGAGGACGATCGCAAAGGATTTGAGGATCCAGGGGCATCGTTTTTTTTTTTATTTCAGGGTCTTTGTGTAGTGTGGCTGATGCAACTGTATCCATATCCTATACATACATGTCTGTATTTGTACGCTGGTGTTATCCTTGTCTAGAAATACAGATACGTTTTATAAAAAAATTATCTTACCGTTCATGTCACACTGACACGCTCCTGTTTTATCCTGTGACGTGACATCTGAATAAGGGATAGTGCACAGATGGATTGTCCCTTTTATTTGAAATTATGTTACTGTCAGTCATGATATGTGCGGCTGGGCTTACTGTTCTTCTAGCCTTGCTTATCTTCTTGACATTAGGTTCTGATTAATCGACGTACGTTGCATGTGCAGTTTGAGCAGATTGCAGGCGACATGCGCGTGGCTTGCCCGATCTCTCACCACAGCATGAATGTCTTTTTAAAGATAGAATACACACCCATGTAACTACATAAATTATCTTTCAGCTACCGGACCCGGCGGACCGTAACGTCTAAAAAGGGGTAAATTAGCCACCTTATAAACTTAAGAAAACAAGTCATCAAGTCTACTTAACTCTCAAACTAAATTGTAGTTGTCTATTTCATCTATCACATATAAAACCATGTATCCGTTTGAACTATTGGAAGTTGTCTAAATAACCTTAATACGGTTTAAAAATGATTTTATTGACGTGGCATATTAAAAGGTTTATATCATATCATATCATATCATATCATATCATATCAAAGGTTAATTATATAATATGTTCTAACCCTTAAAGCATCTAATCTAATAATATTTAAATGACCTCCTCACATGGTCTTGTAGGGCCGTTTACACACCGTATCCCACCACGCCTGTCTAAGGCCCTTAGAGCATATCCAACAGAGTATGTAAACCATTTTGTAAATCTAAATTTGGCTAATATAAGAAAAAACTAGCTCCCAACAGATTGTCTAAATAACTCTCCAATTTAGATAACTCTCCATCTCGTAATTTTCGTTATCCAAAGATGGATAGCCTGCGCCGCTCGCCATCTCTCGTGGATGCATGTTCCCGCATGCGCTGGCTCCCTTCCCACACGTTGATTTGGTTAAGAAGCCTTTGGTTCGTCTGATTGGGCGAGTTTAAATATAGAAAAGCAAAATTTAGCTAAGCTGTTGGATTAGCATATGTTTTTTATGACTATTCTATTTTACATAATGGCTAAATAATAGAATTTAACTAGTGCTTTTAGAATGTCTCTTGGAGATGCTCTTATTCTTTGCCTTAGTCATGGTGGCTCGGTCCTGTGCTTTGTGCGAAAAAGTTAATTTTAATTTATTTTCTGGAGAATTACACGATACAATGCACGCGAACTTAGAAATCCTTACATTTGTGAATGTTGACACTGGGAGTTGGCCTGTTGGAGAGGGAATTATTCAGAGCCGTTATAAAGGAACTTTCAAACGTATACGTTGGAGATGGTCAGTGGATGGGTCATATACCTCCGCCTCAGCATACCGTGCCTTCTTCGAAGGCAGGATCTCTCTTCGCGGTGCAAAGGAGCTGTGGGCAACTAAAGCGCCGCCGAAGGTTAAATTCTTCTTCTGGCTTTCACTGCATGGCCGTCTTTGAACGGCAGAACGGAGGAAGAGGCACGGATTACAGCAGGATGACTCTTGCGTCCTGTGTCTACAAGAGATTGAATTTGATCAACACTTGTTCGCGGGGTGTGTGTTCACCCGAGAGGTGTGGCACCGCATCTCTGTACGACTGGGCGTTACCAACTTGGCCCCCCTGCCGACGGATCAACTAGTAGACTGGTGGCTAGCGAAGAGGCTGACGGTACCGACTGAGCTGCGTCGTGGGTTCGACTCCTTGGTTTTACTAGTCACCTGGTGTATCTGGAAGGAAAGGAACCGGCGAACGTTCGACAGTGTCGCACGCGACCCAGCTACTGTTGTCCACCAAGTTTGGGAGGAGGCAGCAGAGTGGACGACCGCGGGGTGCCGCTCCCTCGCGTCGTTGTCCATTTTCTAGCAGCCACCCTAGATTGACCCTGTGGTACACCACTTCACGCTAGGTAGTACACCACTCGAAGCACCGCCGTTCTAGCCGGCGCCTTGTGTAAGTGTGCCCCCCACCACGTCCGAGGCAACTCGTGTCGGCCGGGTGGGATGTAACAAACTCTATCTTCTCTTAATACGACACGTGCAGCGCACGTTTTCGAAAAAAAAGGAACTTTCAAACGCTCTTGGTGCAGATTGGACATGCAATTTGGTGGTTACAAACGTCTTCCGGGATAGATTTCCTAAATGAACATTTTGTTCGATTTGCCTTGCTCAGATTGCTAGGAAGTTGAGGTTCCGCACAATCAATGTGGAAGCAAGTAACTTGACAATCCAATCGATGCCGGACGCAGAACAACATACTTCTTGCAAACCGTCCAAAAGAGCCCAAGACATCAGAAGGTCATGGTACTGCATTCATCCCTGACTTCTGCAAAGAGATCGGAGTTCATGTACCGCTCGCCACCACTTGGGAACATGGTCACAATCATCTTCCCCTTGTTCTCCCCCCTGCCAGCAATCTAGCAGGCAGCAGGCTCACGAAAAATCAGCATATTCATAGTACATATCAAAGCAGCCTGTTCAAATCCAAGAGGAGCACACCATTTGCTGGGATTCGAGCATTTTACCTTCAGACAAGCAGCGACATTTGCACCGGAAGATATGCCGACAAGCAGCCCCTCCTCCTTGGCCAGCCGTCTTGCCATCACCATGGCTTCCTCTGTGCTCACCGTCACAACCTCATCGATGATTGAAGTGTCCAGGACCTGTGGTATGAAACCTGGCCCCGTGCCCTGGATCTGGTGTTTTCCTGGCACGCCACCTGATCAGTATAACACAAATGTCAAATGTGTTACCATGTACCACATAGACAGGAAATTGGGTTATTTGTGAAATTACTGCATGAATCAGCTTTTGGTTGGTCCTTTTAGTTTTATTTGTCCAGTTCTCTCAAACAAGTATAGATAGCTGAAGTTCCATAAAAAAAGTATAGATAGCTGAAATTACAGAGGGGGTCATGTGGTTACCTGAAATTACAGCACTTTCTGTAGGCTCGACGCACACTATATTTACTGATGGATTTTTCATCTTCAGGTACCTTCCTACGCCTGTCAATGTGCCTCCTGAACCATATGACGCCACAAAAACATCCACTTTGCCTGCAGTGTCCTTCCATATCTCGGGTCCTGATGTTTTCAGAAAATGACCACATCAAGTCTATCAATCTGCGATATCCAGGACTGGTTTTCAAAACAAAACGGCTCTTAACTGAAGATAAAGTTACAGTTGTTATTGCCAAGAAAAGTCTGTTATTTTTCTTCTGATATTAGTACCAGTCCATTTGAAGTGTGCCTCCGGATTTGCTGGGTTAGTTGCTTGATTCAGAAAATATGAATTTAGTATGGTCTTAAGCAGCTCTTCCACCTTGTCGGCCATTCCATCATACCCAACTGCAGGATCTGCAGCGAATGAAAGACAGGCATTACTTAAAAGCTTACCACTGGAAATTTCACCTGAAAATATTCTCCAAGAGAGAGAACAATCTATAATATAATCAGGAAAGCACAAAAAAGAGGAGCAAATGTCAGCAAATTCAACAGAGAATATCGTTGAGATAGAAATATTGCATGAGACACTTCTTTCTGGGTTATTTTTTTTCTATACTAGTAGCCTGAGATCCAACTTCTCACCTGTCAGTACTACTTCCGCGCCCAAAAATCTCAACAGCATCTGTTTGTCAAGTGAATATTTAGCCGGCATAACAGCAATGAACCTGTAGCCTTTCTGGACAGCAATGAACCCTAATCCAATACCAAGGTTGCCGCTTGTGGGCTCAATCAGGGTCGTAACTCCAGGTGAGATGAGTCCCCTTTCCTCTGCATCTTCAATCATTCTGCAGACAGGATCCACTCATGTGATGAGTACTGTGGTCATTTCCAATACCAGCAAGACTTTTATGGTCATTGTCTATTAAATTAAAAATACTATCATGCCTCTTTACAAAATTTATGACACAACTAAAAAAACTGGAAATAAAAAGGTATGTTAAACTTTCTTTATGAAACAGGAGGGGTGTAAACCGCTACTGGAATTTCATTAAAAGACAACAAAAGTACAAAGGTACAAGGGGTGGTATGTGAGTTTAATAACACACCGGAGAGCATTTCTGTCCTTAACCGAGCAGAGGGGTTGGTATGTTTCCATCTTGCCGACCAGCCGTGCTTCTATGCCCTCTCTTTTAGCAATGATGTTCATTTCTACCAGTGGCGTCCAACCTATCAGCTGAACGCGAGAAAAAAAAAATGCTCAATTGTGCCGCTAAGAATCAGACAACCAATGCAAGGTGAGAAATATGAGAACAGAAAGAAAGGAGAGAAACTCCAGGATGCGCCCACAGCACACCTGGGTGATGTTGGAGGCAATGCACTCCTCCCCGGGCTGCGAGGAGAGCAGGGACGGGACGCCTTTCCTCGAATCGTCGTCCTCCGGAGCCATTGCCATGTCAGTTTCTCCCATCCTCCTGCACTACACGGTTCCTGCTCTGTTGTCGTCGCTCCTGCTGCTGGTAGATCAGCAGTGGCGCCCTCTATTTATCGTCCCAGCTCGGGAATCTGGACAAGTTCCATTGTCGGAGCCTTCGCCATCCGATAGATAGTGCATCAGGATAATGGTTGGCTTGTGATTGTGGCATCATAAATCTTCCTCTTAACGGAAATAACCGAACGAGGCATGTTGCTGAAAATGATTATGTAGTATATATCTATCCACATGGCAAATTATGTAGTATATCTATCCACACACCGCGCTGTGCCACGAGGCTCGTAATTAGTGGTGATAATTATTGACATCTCTCCTTCCATTTGCCATGTGTTTTGCTCGAGTGGAAGACTTTTGTAATTCCCTTTGGACCACGACCATCTCACAGACCACAGTGATGGCGCATTGGCCCGTCTTGGTGGAGGTGGTCAGGTGGAGCCACAGTCTCTCGTTTGGGCTCGTGGCGGTGTAATGTACCACACTAACCAACTGACTCTGACCCATCAGTCGTCCATGATGCACAATTGCACATGATCTCTTCGCTGTCTTTTTTTTTTTGTTTCCAAATCACTGTACCAACGCGCGGACAAACACGCACGTGTTCTTACTCTTTATCAACTTAGGTACGGCTAGATGTTTGCAGAATCTCCAATTCTATATGGGCTCGCCAATTCACCAATCAACAAAAAAAATCTAGTTTAGCAGCATTATGCGTCGAGAAATTTTAGCTGAAAAAGGGACCAATAAAAGTACTTAAAAAACTAAAAAGGATGTAAAGAAAAAAAATATGAAGGTGGTATGACAAGGTGGGCCTATAGTACCAAAAATAGGTGAGGCCATATGATTTTTTTAATTACATGTACAACTTAGACGTCCATAACATGTACGTGCACTCACATCTACATGTACGCAAACTCTACTCTATGAATACCTCCGAAGAACTAAGTCGGCAAATATTTTTTATTTTTAGTTAGGGTTGAAAATTGCAACTTCAGTATATCCAAAAAAGGGCAAATATTGTGCATTGACAACAAGACATCTCAAGTGACTTTATCAACACAGTTTCTCGAAGGCACTCATATAATTCTAGGTTTTGATGGTGATATTCCTATTCAGTGGTTATGTCGATATCATGATGTCTGTAGTGACTTCATTAACACGTCAAGATTTGCGGATTTAATCTTTCGAGGTGCCCTTATATGAGTAGGATTTGTTTGTGTATGTTTAAAGGATATAAGTTGTGAAGACAAGGCTGATATGTGTCCTTGTGTGTCGTGTGATGAGTGATTGTCGGAGATGATCAACTTTGGTTGAGTTTGCACATTAATCATGGTGCGAGTATGTGTGGACAACATGCATGTTTCTTGGTTGTGTTGATGTGTAGATGTGGAGCACGAGGACGATTAACGTACATGGAGTAAGTTCAAGTAGAGATGTGCCATGCTCATGGACCGGGATCAGTGTAGTACGTTCATGAGTCTTAGACCGAGGGACCAAAATGGCTGGAAGACTAATTGTGGTGGCTGACACTTGGAGACATCAAGAAGCAAGAACACATTTGAAAGAGTTGACCAAGTCAAGACGACAGTTGATTAAGTGAAGCGGAAGCACTGGAGGACTTGATGATCGGGCAGTCAAGGATGATGGTGACACGTGTCAAGAGAACATCGAAGGTGTAGTGGATACGCTTCTCTAGGAAGTTTGGTGGTTTGGGCCTCAAAACCATCGACTAGACAATTTTTGGGTTTGGGCCTCAAAACCTGGTTGGAGTTCCGGTGGGAACTGCTGGCTCCACGTGGTATCATCGCAAAGTTTGTGTCATGACAAAGCAAAATTATGAAGAGCATGTCTGGTCGTTCGATGCTTCTATCTCAAGTTGGACCATTATACCCCTAGGGTTAAGTGGTTTAGCAAAATATCTAAGGGTATTTTTAGAAAATGTGTAACATCTCTATAAATAAAGCAAAAGTCGCCCCATCTAGTCATCTCTTTAGTTTTTGCTTCCAGAGTCACTCTCTAGGCTTCCTATTCTCTAGTTTCAGCTGTTAAGATCCTTAGTGTGTTTGAGTTTTAATCTTTCCTCTATAAAGAATCAGACCTGGTTCAAAATGGCAATAGGGCCATCCCTGCCAGGTTTTGACTGAACGTTCTACTCCTCGACTAGTTCAAATCTGCCCGCTCCCTATCCCTGTCGCTGCTCCCAAAAATAGATTCTCCACCCCGTCCACGTTCAAGAAGTTCAAACCTGTCGAGTGCCCGATCCCCGATAAATCCCCAAAAAACATATCACCTGTTAGAAATAAAACAATAGAAGTATAACATAAATTTGCATATTTTTATATGCAAATTTAACACAAATAAAATAATAGTTAAAAGCTCCATAGACTGGGAACTACAAATAAATGCAATTCGTCTATTCGACATACAAACATCACAAATCACAAATTAATAGTTCATCACTTCAGCTATTTCACAAGTCTTGAGTAACATCACATTTCAAAGTCAACATTTAATGATGGGCAGAGTTGTGAGCACATTGTACAAGCACACCATCTTGATCGCCCCATAAGCATATGCAAGATGGTTATAAGCAGATATGAGATCTTTCTGAAGCAACGCTACATTACCATCACAGTAGGTGATGATGAAACCATACCGTACCTGGTGATGGTAGATCTCCATATTGAAACTGTCAGGCACCTTGTACTGTAAAGAGAGTGAAAATGGTCAACACATACCAACCCCGCAGGATAATAACATAATAAAAATTTAAAAAACAGATTATGCCCTTTTTTAATTATCAACAGTGTAGTATACACAGTCCACACTTCTAAATTGTAAGTTCCTATGTGGATACACAAATAAGAAATTTATTACTATTTGACAAGACAAAAGAGAAATTTGAGCTCTATTGATGTATTTGATAGCTCACTTGAATGCATTTCTAAACTTCTTAAAGAACATACCAGAAGCTTGCAGGTTACCCTTCGTCAGTGACCATGCCTACATTTTAACAGTATTATTTGTGGCTAAAATTTATAGGCATAAAGTATGAAATATGGACTATGAATTGCATAAAGTTATACGTTTATACCTATTGCGGATCTAGTCCTTTGAGCACATTAGAGCTTTCAACAATTGAGAAGTAAGCCTGCTGCGTTGTTCACTGAGGACTTGAACATCGGTGCTGAGTGTGAATTCTCAGGCAATGGTAGTTTTGGGAATTGCAAGAATATCCCTTGCTATCATTCTCAATGTAGGATAGCGTGTTCCAACAACCTTCCACCAGTCCAAGACATCAAATCCCTTAGTATGAATGTCAACCATCTCATCCTCCAAGCAACGATCCAATTCAGACATAAACCTCATGGTTGATGGCACAATGCTTGCAAAACAAACACTAAAAGAAGACAAGAAGCCTGAATTGAGTACTGGAGTTGCTTTGTTGCTATTATTGTTATCTTCATCCTCATCAGAATGATATGAACTCATCAGATCATTCAAACAGTCCTTCACTTTTGCAACCTCATAATCACAGTTTGATCCACTTGTACAAAGTAACACGTCAAAGCAAGACTTTTGTGGTCATCGTCTATAGATTTCTAACTAATACTACCATGCTTCTTCACAAAAAGGAAAAAAAGCCACGTATTAATTGTATGCAGCAACATGGTTGTAGTGTTTGTGGGTTTAATAAAACACCGGAGAGCATTCCTATCCTTAACCGAGCAAAGGGGCTGGTATGTCTCCATCTTGCCGACCAGCTGCTTCTATGCCCTCTCTTGTAGCATTGTTGTTCATCTCTACAAGTGGCGTCCAACCTATCAGCTGAACACAAGGAACCGCTTAGGTTAGCAATTTGAGAGCACAGAGAAAGGAGAGAAATTGCAGCATGCATGCGCACAGTGCACTGCGCACCTGGGTGATTTTGGAGGCAATGCACTCATCCCCGGGATGGGAAGGCAGCAGCCTCGCATCGTCGTCCTCCGCTGTCATTGCCATGCCACCTTCTCGAATCCTCCTGCACGGTTCCTGTTCTCCTGTGGCTGCTCCTTTTTTTTTTTTTTTAATCACGCCATCGGCGCGTATTTCATCCCGTGGCTGCTCCTGCTCAGAGATCAGCAGTAGCACCCTCTATTTACTTTTCCGGCTCGGGAATGTGGACAAAAATAGCATATTTTTGTTGGAGTTCTCTTTCTATCGGAGTCCTGACAACATGCCTCAAGCGGCCGCAAGATGGTGCATCAGGGGGAGGGCTATTCGGCGCGCGCGCCAGTATGTGTCGCGGCGCACACGCACCCGCCCCCTCTCCTCTCCTTCTCCTCACCGTGTCGCGTGCAATGTTCATCTTCTTCACCTCGCTCGCGTGACACTGCCGCCCACCACCCCGCGCCAAGGGTGCGCTAGGGTCGCCGTAGCTCCGACGACCCATAGCGCGCCCGCGGCGGCCCTTTTCTTCCCCTCCCGCGCCCTGCTCCTGCAGTCGCCATGGCTCCCTTCCCTCCCCGCCACCCACCTCTACTGCTGCCCAGACCGCCGGCGACCTCGCCATTGCCCTCACCGCCCACCAACCACCCCTGCCTTGACGAGCCCGCCCACCCTAATCTCAGCGCCCGTGTCTTGTTCGCTGGCATTCGCCCTCGCCGCCTACCCATACCCAGCCAGTTGTGCAGCCCCGCCATCGCCGCCTCGCTCACCGCCGACCGAACCACCACCGCCATGTCGACGACCGCCGCTCGACCGGTTGGGCGGATTCCACTGCCGAGGAAGGATGGAGGGAAAGGAAGACCTCGCCGAAACCCTAATCTCAGGGGACGGCGCTGGAATTCTGACCTCCGGTGACGCCGCCTCGTCCACCGCCCCGACCGTGGCGCCCTCGCCGCCGGCCGTTCCTCCGGCACCAACCGCCCGCTCCTCCCACCGTGACCCCTTCTTCCTCTTTTCCGGCATGCGAGCATCGTATGCGCCGCTATCGATAGCGGCACACGCGCTGAATAGCAATCGTGTTGGGATAGTGATTGGCTTGTGACATCCATAAATCTTACTTTAAACGGAATGACCGAATGAGGCACGTTGCCGAAAAAGGATACATATATGTGGCACGAGGCTCGTAACTAGTAGTGATAATTATTGACATCTCTCCGTGCGTTTGCCATGTGTTCCATTTCATTTGAGTGGAAGACTTTTGCGATTCCATTTGGACCATCCAATCCCTCCAACGGTGATGGCGCATTGGCACCACCGTTCCAATCGAGGGCGGGCTTCAGTTGTAGTAGTACCGACTACTGAGGCAGAGCGAGGGGCGTGCAGTAGTGCGTGGCGGTGGCCTCACGCTCACGTAGATGCTGAGACGCAGCGTCTTGGTGGAGCGTAGCCTTCTCGTGGCGGGTGACACTAACCACGCAGACCAAAAGACTGTGACCCATCACTCAATCCCATGATGCATATGATCTTTTTCACAATCGCATTTTCCTTTTTCCATATCACTGTACCTACGCTGACTAATGAACACACGCGTATTCTACACTTTAAGAATTTACGTACGGCGTGGTTCAGATTGCTTCCACTATCACTTTTACTGATGAAGATGATGCTTTAGTTTTAGTATGGCAGTTCAATTCTCAGGGAGTTTACTCTTCCCAATCCGTATATAGAGTCATTAGTTTCAGTGGTGTTTACCCTGTCTTTATTCCTGCTATCTGGTCTATTAAGGTTCCACCTAGAATTCACTTCTTCTTATGGCTTTTATCTAAAAATAAGTTAATGACAAGAGACAACTTATCCATTAGGAGACCTGTGGAAGACTCCTACTTGCTTATTCTGTTTAGAAACTGAAACGACTCAGCATCTCTTTTTTGAGTGTTTGTTGCAAAATAGCTTTGGACTTTTATATGAAGTGCTTGATAGTGATTTTGTTTCTTTAGGTGGTATGTGGCTAAGTAAGAAGAAATTTGTAGTTACTAATATATTTTGTGTTGCTACCCTGTGGGAATTGTGGAAGCTAACAAATAATTTATGTTTTCAGGGTCTTTCTTGGAAGGATGGGTATGTCCTGCTACAGAAGGTGGCAGGCATGCTTCAAAATCGGAGTCTCGTGTGTCCAAAGGAGTTTGCCCTGGAGTAGAGCCGGCTGGACAAACTGAAAAGGCTGGCTACAAGTCCACACAAGGTATCAGGCTTGAGCAGAGAGGCAACGTGTTGGAAACTGGGAAAGTCTCCTGTATCAATCTGGTAGCGATTGGAACTCACCGGATGAAGCCCAGGCTCTTCTGGTGGATGACCTGGAGAAGGCAATGATGGAGAAGAAATGGATCAGCTTCGCAAGCATGCGCGACGCCTGGAATATGTAGTTCATTTTGGTTCCTTTTTGTTATCAAGTTATCCGTCCTTTTTTTAAAAAAAAAGTAAAATGCACCGGGGTACCTGCACTATTCGGCTTTTCCTATATAGGTACTCAAACTATGAAAACAACTATCTGGGTACCTCAACATTCACCGCGGCGCACGGCTGGTACCTGCATGGCCACACAAGCACCAACAACCTACGTGGACAGGCCATCGTGCGCCATGCGCAACCCAAGGCGTCGAGGAGGCGGCGAGATCCTGCCTTCGCGCCCCAGCCACCACGAACGGCGTGCGCGGGCGACGGAGGCGATGCAGGCGGGGGCGGCGACCGTGGCGGACGCGAGGCGGAGCACCTTCCGTGCATGACGTCCATGGCGGGGGTGGGGTCCACGCCGAAGCTGCTGTTGGCATTTCTTAGCGCGATTACCAAAACTAGACTTAGAGCCTAATCCTGATAACAGCGCCAGAAACGCTAAATGGCTTTACTCGACATATTTACTAGAAACTGGTTCTAACAACTACGCGAGTGTTGCCAAGAGATAGATCACATCCTATTAGAATAAATATCCGCAAGCGCACGGGTCTATCGTTGCAGCATTTCACCCGGAAGTATTCAGAGTATCGTTATATATAATTTCCCAAAGGAAGGCATGGGGTAGTTAAGTAATCTAGCATGGGTATGAATACAATATCTAGCATGAGGAGAAACCGACCAATGTACTATAAGGGGTAAGCATATGGTAGTTTGGATAGTGGACACACACTTAGAGCAACCTCAAAGGAATAAAGGTAAAATAAAAAATAAAGAATAATCTATGCGGAGCAGGCAGGTCCTATACAGTCATTGCTAGAACAGCTAATTCCACATGTTATACAAGTCAAGACTCGACTATAGACTAGGAATATGGGGAGACCGCGGCAACTGGTCTGCCAGTCGATGGCGGCACTTACGAACTCCTACTCGACATACGAACGTGGGGGATTACAAGGGACGGACAGGGCTGTCACCACCTGCCGCCTACCACCTCAACCGTGGCATGCCGACATATCCGAAGGTTCCCTCGCACCCGGGCACCATGCCCGCATACTAAGGAGCTACCTACGTCCCCCCAGAACTCCCACCCTACGGATGGACGAGCTAAGACATAGGCAAACCCGAAGGTACATCGAACCGCTTTTCCTCTTCTACAATCTAATCTAAACAAGTAAAACATACGAACGATGAAGAACAATGTAGAACACGATGAACAACTCTCACAAGAACTATGGCCTAGTTCTTGACCATCGAATATATCGTGTACTAGACTATACTCTAGTTCATATGCAAGACTATATAAATATGATGAGAACTTGACTAAGGAAGAACGCTCCATATATTTATACCAAAGATGTAGCTTTTCCTGCTAGAGACAAGCTCTCCAAGTAGCTTTGCCTAACTCCAAATGACTACTACTAATGCTAAAGAACAAGTGAGAGGTGTAGAGATGGCTCCAAATGGTGTGTGTGAAGGTGGGGGGCCTCTCCTCTTCTTAAATAGGGCGCTGGAGGCGGTTCGGGGGTAGCATGGTCAAAACCAACAGCGGAACCGTCCTTCTTCAGATGGCAGGTGGCAACCGCCTTTGGCTGGGCCCACAAGTCGGCCAAGGGGGCGCGCGCGCGCCCCAGGCGCGCCCGCGCCTGGGTGGAGCCGCCCCTGACTGACTTTGGCCAATGGGCCCGTGCCACCTCCTGGGCTGCATTGGTGCTGGTGTTTCTGGCCCTTGTGGCCTCCAGATGGCCCACTTGCTCTCTAGCTTGTTTTATACCTTCCGAAAAGCGTACTTTTTATTCTGATAATTCCTGCACTTGGTGTATATTCTGCAAAACAATATTTCCTCCAAGCATAGGTGGAACTAGGTCAATAGTAAAGATATATGTGAAATAAAATATTTATTTCCCCCATAATGACCTATAGTTGGTGGGTAGAAATCGGAGTTAAGGACCACCAACAAGATCCCCCAAGCTTACCCCTTGCTCGTCTTGAGCAAGTCTTTGCTTTGGGTTGTTGATCAGGGGTTGCTACGATGCCGATTATATCTCAAGTGTACAAGATAAAAGAGAGCGTTCTACTGCTATTTGAATAAATCGGCAATTGTATCTACTCTTTGATTCCTGATGGAGTGGGGCTTCTAATTGTCTCAAGTCTTGGGCGATTGCAAAATAGAACAATTTCTAAGACCGGTGCTTTTCATTCGTCCCAAGATCAACTTTCAGTCCGGAGGTTTTGTAAGTTTTTATAAATAAACTAAGTTCCTCAAATGACCCACTCGATCGCTCAAAAGTGTATAGTAACCTCACCAAAGGCATTTCAGATTTTGCCTTCTTCCTACCACTAAGAGCTGAGAGTGGAGTTTTTGGGTAGGTATGTAAGTGGGCATACTTGTATCACATATGTTGTAAGGTCAAGGATTGAACTTTACGGAGATTAAGCTATACACCTTGATTGAGATGTGCAAGTGTGTGGATGGAATGAAAGATAGTTCCTAATTTTTGTGGTATTTTTGGGTCTCCATGCATCATGACATACTCTCTTTTATTGGTGAATGAGATGAAGAAATGATGGGCTATCAAAGAACAACTAAAACTATTCTCTCATCATTTTTTTTGAACGGGGATCTAAGACTTTTTCCCGTTTTCCTACAAGAGTGATAATCTTCTAACTATATATACCAGTTCTCTTTTTTTTCTCTTTTTTTCTCTGACTAAGAACATAGCCCAAAACTTTAGTGATGGAAAGGATGAGGTGGAGAGAGAAGCCATGATGAACAATGCATGGAGAATCTTGCAAACTACAAGAGAGGGGTGCGCGATCCTCAGGGTAAGGGTCGGCATTTTTATTTGGTGGAAAAAATGGTGCGCAACTCTTAGTGTAAGAGTCGGCGGATGGTGAAGGGTGCATGTTGTGCGCAACTCTCAGTGTAAGAGTTGGCGTTTATTTGGTGGGTGCAAGTGAATCTCAATCATGGGTGTAGAGTCATAATCTCGCATCGGTAACAATCCGACCGAACTCAATGTACGAACAAGCAGCGTATGGACGTTCTTATTCTACAAGTAAATCATATGGCTCTGGTGGGTATTTCGCGATCATTGAGAAACTATTGTTTTTGAATATTGTTGAAACAAAGACTCCGGACATCAGGTTTTCTCAGAAGGACAAAGTCATTGCTGTGGTCTATGTCACTATATCATATCGCGTAATAACCTAGACAAGAGTGATTGTATTCAACCCACTAAATCAAGTTTCTAGAGCATAATAATGTAAAGCCGATAAACCCAAATATTAGAGAAAACTCTATTTTAAACAAGTACAAGCGAGACATAAAACAGAGCAACCAATCATTTCAACATGGGTGGAACTAAACATTTCATAGCACATATATGGAATGGAACATAAATATTTTTTTTGAATTTTTCAATGCAAAAAACTTGAATTTAAACATGCTAAAACGGAAAATAAAATTGCAAGAAATTAAATATGCAATGCAGGTACCTCAAGTGGGGGTCCTCCCCCAAGCTATCCTGTAGCTCATGGCCCAGGGTTGGTCTTTTGTTTGGGCAGGACTTCTTCCATCTTTGTGCTTGTGGATGGTATGTCCATTAGTTTCTTGGGTTTCCATTCCATCTTGATAACCTTGGGTGGTGCAGCGGCGGGTGGTTCTTCCTGCCCCTTCTGCACCACCTTCTTTGGTGGTGTGGAAACCTCTTCTTTCTTGCCCTTTTGTTTAGGAGCAGTTTTCTTTTTCTTAGGCTGTGTCATAGCCTTTTGCTCCTTCTTAGGAGTTGCTTTTAGCTTCTCCTTATTTTCTTTCCTTGGCTTGCTCATGAAGGCCTGGGGCTGGATTTCGACCTCCTGTATGCCTTGAGTGTTCGGTCCATATTTGATACGAATCATGTTGCATTGTTCCTGCTTGCGGGGTCGAAATTCAAACTTCTCCTCCTGGCCGTTTATGTTGAAGCGGATTTCTCCAGCTCCAACATCTATTTGGGCCCAGCGGTGCTCAAGAATGGCCTCCCCAGGATGAGAGGATTCTCCTTGGTAAGTTCCATGTCTAGCACCACGAAGTCAACTGGCACGAAATATCCCTGGATTTTTACCGGGATGTCCTCTGCAATACCTGCAGGGTAGCGAATGGAGGAATCGGCCAGCTGGAGTGTCATGGTTGTTGGTGCAAGCTGTGTGCAATCCAATTTGTCAAAGACTGTCTTTGGCATGACGCTCACGCTGGCCCCCAGGTCACAAAGAGCATGGTCAAACTGTTGGCCCCGATTGAACAAGTGATGGTTGGGCATCCAGGGTCCTTTCTCTTTTCAGGCAGCGGGTTAAGTATCGCTGCACTGCATTCCTCCATCAGTTTGACCGTCTCCGTGGATGGTAGAGGACGCTTGTTGTTGATGATATCTTTTACATATCTTGCATAGGAAGGGACATGTAAGACGTCCATGAGCGGGACGCTCACATGTACCTTCCCTATCATCTCAACAAAGCGTGCGAATTGTTCATCCGTGGTCAGCTTCTTGGTTCTGGTAGGGAACGGTAGGCTACTTGTGTCAGGATAGTCTATTGTTGCTCCTGTTGGTGTTGCTTCCTGTGGCTCTTCCTCTACAGGAGGTTCCCTCTGTTTCTGCACTTTCTGCCTTCCTGATGCCGCTTGGTCAGGGTATGGTGGATCACTAGTGGACCTCCCTCCCCTTGTTGTTACTGATTTTAGCTCAGCCTTGGCATCCTTATCCCCAGTTTTGGGCAGAGCGGCAGCTAACTGGGTAAGCTGAGTCTCTATCATGTTGTTAAAACTTTGCTGACTCTTGATAGCGGATAAGAGACCTTCCAGCTTTTTATCCATGTCTCCCAGGATCTTGTCATGTTGCACCATCTTTTTGGCGAGATTTTCGTTTATCTTGGCTTGGCCGTAAACCAGGTCCTTTAATGAAGGTTGATTCAAATTAAACCCGGAGGCGTAATTCGAATTACCTTGGAATGGAGGACGGGACTGGTTATTCCAGCCATTTCCTCCTCCTTGTTGCTGGCGAAACCCATTGTTGAGGTAGGCGGCTCTTCACGAGTCTCGGGGCAGTCATTCCCTGAGTGTCCAGCTTCACCACAGACCTCGCACGTCATGCGAGCGTCCATGGCGTTGACGGTGCCGGATGCATCATTGATGGCACCACCGTCAATCTTCTTCAGGAGTAGGTTTATTTTTGCGGCAAGCATATCCGCCTCCTTCACGGTATGCATGCCTTTTTGTCCCTTGGTGGGAGCGCGGTCCTCCCCCAAGCTTGATTTTCTACCATTTTGTTGATCGTGCCGTGGCACTTGTCAACGATCAATGATAGAAGGCGCCGCCCATTCACCGCGCGTCCGTGCCCCTTCGACATGGGTGTTAACCCGTTGTAGAAGTTCTAGAGCACCAGCCAACTTTCCATCCCATGGTGAGGGCATTCCTGGATGTACTCCTGGAGCCTCTCCCATGCCTCAGGGATGGGTTCCACCAATTCCGCGGAAGTTGGCGATTCTTCCCCGTAGGGCATTGGTTTTGCCCATGGGGAAGAACTTAGCGAGGAACGCGGTGGAGCACTTGCTCCATGTGTCAACACGGCCTTGTCCTTGTAGAACCAGTCTTCGCCATTCTCACAAGGGAGAAAGGGAAGAGCCCGAGCCTAATTGCATCGGAGTGCGACATCCTTGATGACGATGGTGTCGCATATCTCCAAGAAACGCCGAAGATGGGCGTTGGCGTCCTCACTTGGCAGTCCACGGAATGAACTTGCTCGCACCATGGTAATGAGCCCGATCCCGAGCTCGAAGTTCTTGTCTCCGAAGTTGACAGCGGGCCCAGTGGGCACATTGGCAACATTGGGGACAGAGAACTCGCGCAGGGACTTGGCCATGGAGTACGGCGTGGTAGGACTGATTTATCTGTCGGCGGATAGCAGAAGAGGAAAGGGCACGAGTCCTCTTCCTCCTTAGGAGTGCCTCCGGATTCGAGTTGAAATTTTCCGGCAGAGAGAAACCGGTCATGCATTATCCTGTTTTCATCCACAACAGGAGAAAACATAAAAGTTAGCCTGTATAAACATTATCGTTTCTCATTTTATATATCATATGCATATCCATGCTGCTAGATCCTTAACTTCCATGCATTCCCCGGCAACGGCGCCAGAAATGCTTGTTGGCATTTCTTAGCGCGATTACCAAAACTAGACTTAGAGCTTAATCCTGATAACAGCGCCAGAAACGCTAAATGGCTTTACTCGACATATTTACTAGAAACTGGTTCTAGCAACTACGCGAGTGTTGCCAAGAGATAGATCACATCCTATTAGAATAAATATCCGCAAGCGCACGGGTCTATCGTTGCAGCATTTCACTCGGAAGTATTCAGGGTATCGTTATTTATAATTTCCCAAAGGAAGGCATGGGGTAGTTAAGTAATCTAGCATGGGTATGAATACAATATCTAGCATGAGGAGAAACCGACCAATGTACTATACAGGGGTAAGCATACGGTAGTTTGGATAGTGGACACACACTTAGAGCAACCTCAAAGGAATAAAGGTAAAATAAAAAATAAAGAATAATTTACGCGGAGCAGGCAGGTCCTATACAGTCATTGCTAGAACAGCTAATTCCACATGTTATACAAGTCAAGACTCGACTATAGACTAGAAATATGGGGAGACCGCGGCAACTGGTCTGCCAATCGATGGCGGCATTTACGAACTCCTACTCGACATACGAATGTGGGGGATTACAAAGGACGGACAGGGCTGTCACCACCTCCCGCCTACCACCTCAACCGTGGCATGCCGACATATCCGAAGGTTCCCTCGCACCCGGGCACCATGCCCGCATACTAAGGAGCTACCTACGTCCCCCCAGGACTCCCACCCTACGGATGGACGAGCTATGACATAGGCAAACCCGAAGGTACATCGAACAGCTATTCCTCTTCTACAATCTAATCTAAACAAGTAAAACATACGAACGATGAAGAACAATGTAGAACACGATGAACAACTCTCACAAGAACTATGGCCTAGTTCATGATCATCGAATATATCGTGTACTAGACTATACTCTAGTTCATATGCAAGACTATATAAATATGATGAGAACTTGACTAAGGAAGAACGCTCCATATATTTATACCAAAGATGTAGTTTTTCCACCTAGAGACAAGCTCTCCAAGTAGTTTTGCCTAACTCCAAATGACTACTACTAATGCTAAAGAACAAGTGAGAGGTGTAGAGATGGCTCCAAATGGTGTGTGTGTGAAGGTGGGGGGCCTCTCCTCTTCTTAAATAGGGCGCTGGAGGCGGTTCGAGGGTAGCATGGTCAAAACCACCAGCGGAACCGTCCTTCTTCAGATGGCAGGTGGCAACCGCCTTTGGCTGGGCCCACAAGTCGGCCAAGGGGGCGCGCCCGCCCCAGGTGCGCCCACGCCTGGGTGGAGCCGCCCCCTGGCCGACTTTGGCCAGTGGGCCCGTGCCACCTTCTGGGCTGCATTGGTGCTGGTGTTTCTGGCCCATGTGCCCTCCAGATGGCCCACTTGCTCTCTAGCTTGTTTTACGCCTTCCGAAAAGCGTACTTTTTATTCCGAAAATTCCTGCACTTGGTGTATATTCTGCAAAACAATATTTCCTCCAAGCACAGGTGGAACTAGGTCAATAGTAAAGATATATGTGAAATAAAATATTTATTTCCCCATAATGACCTATAGTTGGTGGGTAGAAATCGGAGTTAAGGACCGCCAACAGCTGCATCCTGTCGGCATGCTCCTGCGCGAGCTCCCCCGGTCGTGGCTCCCCGTGTCTGGCCGCGCCGCCCACGCTCCTCGTCCTTGCGCCCCTGGCAGTGGCCTCGCACGGACCAGCCGGCCACCTGCTACATCGTGGCGGCGCCGCTGCTGGTACTGCGCGGAGGATGGAAGAAGAGGATGGACTGGACAATGAGCTAAGTGGGTCTATGCTAAATTTGACGGGGATCTGCCACGGTTATGTCGGATTATGAGGCTGGTGTGGCCGCCTAAGGACCGGTGATGCGTCGCGGTGAAAGTTGAGGTATCCAGATAGTCGTTTTGATAGTTTGAGTACCTACATGGGAAAAGCCGAATAGTTGAGGTACCCGGTGCATTTTACTCGAAAAACAAACACTCACACCTTTACTACGGCTGGTTTATGAAAGTCACCATCCGCCAAAGAATATCCGGCTTAGGGCGCCTTGAGGATGGTTATCCTGGGATTTTATGACGATCTGTAAAGGCCGGAGGGCACCTTAAACTAACGCATGGCTAGATTTTTGTAACCGGTATGTCCAAGATGAAAAAAGAAAAATCTGGCTTACTAGCGGTATGTGTAATGATCGTGTTATTGTATTCCGCTTTCAATTGAACTCATCGCGTTAATTATATTCTGCTTTAAGAGCTCTTTTGGAAGCAAGGGGAAGCAATAGGGCTGAAAAACCCACAACGAAGAACTAAGATGATAGTTTAGATAAGAGTTAAATGCACTATAGTCTCATAAAACTTGCAACATTGGGTCAAATAGGTCCATTAACTAAGAAACCAGGTATCTAGGTCCTCAAGTTTGCGAACCCGTTCACTTCAGGACCAAATGCTAAAATCAGGCCGGTTTTATCGACGTGGCATGTCCACGTGGACTAGGCCTTGCACCATTTATAAAAAAACACCCGTGGTCTAACAAACAGAGAGGCGTTGGCCAGGTAGGGTGGCGCATGGCGGCGTTCTCGACGACGGCGGGACGAGTCTGAGGCGCGTTGCAGCTGCGTGAGGACCAGACTGACCTAGGGTTAGGGTTTCGGCCCCCGGCAAAGCGATGGAGCGTGGTAACGACGTCCATGGCTTCGTGGAGCAGAGTATTCGCGGTGGTGCGGAACGGTCCGGCCAGTCGGGGCCCTAATCGGCCACCTCATCTTCACTTACTCCTTCTACGGTGCATAGCGACAAGTGGGAAACATGAGAGAGGGAGAGAAAATGAGGTGGGATGAGGCCCGACCGGAGTGAACCGTGAGCTCGGAGCTCCGGCCATGGCGGCCACGGCGACAATGGGCGATTCGCCCTTATCATGGCGCGATGGCGGCTTCCAAGGGGTCACGAGCGTGGAGCACGCGAAGGCGGAGCTCGGTGTAAGAAAAATGGTGGCCGAGATATGACTGCGACGACGAGAGCTACTGCCGCCAGCGCTGGTGTCCGCGTGAGGTAGAAGAAGGAGAAAGGGAGGGCGATAGAGGGAACTGGAGGGCGCAAATGAGAGTGGAGAGTGGCAGAGCTCGTCCATGCCCATGGCGAGGCGGAGCTTCCCACGCACGCCCACGTCCGACGGCCGCACCCGCGTCGGAGGCGTGCTCACCGGTGCCCAGCAGTGGCACCCGCGTCTAGCCACATCGAGGTCTGCCCCCGTCCTCGACGCGATGCTCTGCCTCCTCTACCTGCCCTTGTCATGCGTAGCGCCTCCTCGCCGCCGCTGTGCCCTGCCCTGCTCATGTCACGAACCTGTTCGTGCCTAGGTCGGCCCGCGGCGGTGATGACGAAATCGCTGATTAGGCGCTCAACTTGGTTAGACTTCAGTTTCCGGTGGCGCCCAAAGATGGAGTGGTTGGTGGTGAAGCTCGATGGCGAGGAGAGGGAGAAATGGCCGCAAAGGAGGCGATTATTGCGGCGGCACGACAAGGAGCAGCTACGGCGTCGCCGTGCTTGCGCTAGAGAAGAAGAAGTTTTTTTATACATGGCGCGGGACCCACTCCATGTGGACATTCCACATCAGCAGAACTGGGCTGGTTTTGTCATTTGGACATGGAGTGAACGCGCAAGTTTGAGGCCTCAGATACTTGGTTTCCTAGTTGATAGACATATTTGACCCAATGCTACAAGTTTATGTGCCTACAATGCATTTAACTCTGTAAATAATATTCTCAAGGGTTGCAAAAAGTCCACGATCTCGGAAGGATTTGAGTTTCTAAATTAGGCCTCAGTTGGTAAACTTACATGGAAAGAAAACAAGTTATTCTTCGTCTACCTTTGGTAGATTCTCTCTTAACTCTTCTAGTAGCAAAGAACTACTTTTTTTTTCTATATTTGGTCTCCTATCTTTGTTTATATTTTATCTTTCTTATTAGTTATTACTAAGTCATATGCCCGTGCGTTGCACCGGGAAAAATCCATCAAATATTTCTAAAAATATGATGATAAAGTTTCTAAAATATTTTATTTATATTTATCTCTTCTACATAAATTTTTATAACCATGACAAATCTATAATATAACTATTGTTTGCATATATAGTATGTGTTGACACAAAATGTGGCGCACTTGTGTCTCACACACGGCAAGCCGGAAAGCCTAGCTTCAATCGGGTGCCGGCGTCGAATCCGGAAGCGTGCCGTCGATTTGACCGAAAGTCGACAAGGGATAAAACGGTAAGATCATAAGCTGGAACGTCTTTGGATGAGACCGGACAGTTCCATCTTTACGGCCCCGAAGCCACTTACGACGACACATAGCTATAGAAGCTATCGCCAACGGTGCATCTCATTCGGCTAGAGTAACATAACGATGTAAACAGAATGAACTTGCCGAATACGGTAAATGAAGACATGTTTGAACAAGATTAAATCATTAAAGCATATCAAACTATATCTCGGGTTTAAAGCATCATCAAGCACTAATAACTAAAGATAAGTAACTTATAAATGTAAATCTACTAAATAACACATGCATAGGCTACTCCAACTAGTCTCACCGCACGTCTAGCCTTCATAAACCCGTCGAGCATAAACCCAAGCAAGCTAATCCACCGCATGATACCACTCACTATGAATTTACACCACTCCTTACTACTAGATCAATCCACCGCATGATACAATCTAACAATAAAGAGCTAAAAGCACGTAATTACCTAACAGATCTATAAATACTCGCTACATGTATAAGCATAACCGTATCGGCAAGATTGCCGAATCGGGGTCCATGAAGAAGGAACAAACAAGTAACATGTAAAAGGAACCTATCGATTAAACCGATCTCTAGTCCACCGGATGACTAGCTCTAGAGTAACCCAAAGACACACATCCGCACGGTACCCGGTCTGTCAAGGCTTATCTACATCTAACGTGAATGAACCCACAACACGTGACAATCTAGATCGATCTAATTCGGCTATATGAGCTTGATCTACTTGAATATCGAATAAGCATGAAAGGAACGATCAACAAGCCGAAAGAGTATCAATCTAGATTGGGCAAAAGAGTGTTGCAAATAATTAAACATTAAATAAAGCAAGCAACACGTGATAACTTAATGAATCTATTAGATCTTGCCAAATCTAAGAGAGCCGATAACTATCTTTACTCATGTCTTAATCCGCCGCACGATACAAGGCACAAGCAAAAACTTCCCATCATTAAGCTTAAATCCGCCGCACGATACTAAGCAAAATGGATGAGACTACTTGCATCATAATCTAAATCCGCCGCACGATACTAGACATGATAGCAAGGTTGCGGACTTACGGAGGTCGACGGATCGATTGGCCCTCTCGAAGAACTCGACGACACGACTAAAGGACTCGAAGGGTGGCACGTAGCCGGTTGTATTGATTTGGTTGTGATCCCTTATTACAATGGTCGAGGGCCTATATTTATACCCTGAACAGAACATGAGTCCTAAGCACTTACGAACTATCTAAACAAAATTGGAAAGACAAAACACGCTAACTCTATCCATAATCGGAGCCCTTGACCATCACGACTCCTTCCCTTCTCGATCAGGTTCCCTTTGGTTTTTCCGCCTTCAAACGAAACGGTTGCCGACCGCTTGGCCATTTGCCGAACACATGGGAATTAGCCGACCGCATATGCATTTGCCGAATCTCTCTCTTTGCTGCCTGCGGGACCACCCGTCATATTCCCGACCAAATTCTCGGTGTTAACACATGCCCCCTCAATTTCGAGATAAAAGGGTTTTATTTCGAAATTGACTATCCGCCTTTCGCCTAGATCGGCAGACTTAACGCCCGGCCGCCACTTGAGATCTGCGCTCGCTGCTGTCTCAATGGCAACGGAGACTTCAACCGGCTCCATCATGGCAACGGAACTCAAGAGGAGCTTCTAGAGGTAACCCTACCTTCTTTCACCCATTCGGCAATTTTCTTGAATCATTTTCCGGATGTGTTCTTGATTCATCCGCCTTACTTTTATAAAGGAAATGAAGAACGAGATTTTGATTTCCAATCTTGCTCATCCTGGGTCATTTTTCCTTGGTCCGATGGGAGACCCTAATCCGAGGGATTTTATTGAAAAGGAAACTTTGAGGATCCCATTCAAATCTAGGATTGCCCCCTCAAATAGATGGCCGAACACTTTCAAAACTTGGCCTCTTCCTTCAATCATAGGATGGCGTGATTGGTACCGTAGGATGCAGTCCAGGAACAGTGACTTTTGGGAATCTCAAGATATTCAGCACTGTTTGGAGCTTTCTTTAGCTGATATGCCGAGAAATGACTCCCTCCTGATAGCTGCTTCCCACTTTTGGTCTGACGCCATTAATGCGTTCATCTTCGGCCATGGCCCAATGTCAATCACTTTGTCAGACATTTTCATGATGACTGGTCTAATATCACCAAACCAACCTATCCCTTCAAATACAAAAGCACTAGCTCACGAAGGCGATCAAATCGGGAGGAGGTTGGGCCAAGTATGTTCGGACTTATGCTTCAACCGGCCCGTGTCGATAAAGAGTATAGGGCTTTCATGAACATGTGGTTATGCAGATTTATCTTCTCGTGGCAAGTCCAATGAGCCCACTCTAAATCATATAGTGATGGTGAAGAATTGGCTGCGAGGCAAGCGATTCCTTTGGGCAAATATCTGCCGGGAGCATTCTACCACATGATGCATCGATCACCTTTACATTCGGATGAGGAATCGGGTGAAATCTCCGTGTCAATGGACCATGGTGGCTTCTTCAGATGTGGTTGCAACTATATATGCATCAGATTGTATCTGTTGATCTTCACAACCTGAACTTTCCTTCAATCAACTACGCTGAAGGTGAAGATCCCAGATACAAGTCTTGTCAGACATATGGAGAGGCTGCATCTTCAATCATCATTGACTTGGACCTGGGCCATCTTTTCAAGATCTTCTACAAGGGATTCAACCACGTGATCTGGTTTCCCTACAGAGAGAATGAAAATTTAACCCTTCCCTGCAGATTTAGCTATGAGCTGGGCTGCATAGATGATGATTCCAGGGACATCTTTAATTCTTTCATCAGACCCTGTGCTCTACCAGCAGAATTTCATCATGGCCGGCTGATAAGTTCAACTTATGAATTCTACAACCCAAACATGGTTGCCAGGCAGCTTGGACTTGGTCAATTGCCCCCAAGGCCATATTTTTCAAGCATCATCGGACCCGAGAGTCATTGCTTTGAACATAACTGAGGCCAACAAAGTCTTCAACCTTGGATGTAAGCTTCCGGTATATGAACCTAATCCTTTGGTGATAATTGAAGCTGCTCATCCTTCATTCACTCTCTGGTGGCAAGAATGGCATTCTCACATTTTCAGAGCACAAGTCCATCCTTTATGCCAAGTTTTAATGCCCTCATTCTCTTCTGATGATGAGGTACACGCTTATGGCTACCTTTTACTTCATGTCTCTGCTCTGTTTCTAAATATCTTTTTGAACAGGATAATGCTCCTCCAAGTCCTCCAGAGGTTCAATACTGGCAACCTGGCCCTAATGCTGCTCTGGGGCATGATGCTCCAAGTTTAACAGTGTTCAACAAAACACCTGCTGATGACACAGTGCTCCTGAAGGACCTTAAAAGAAAAACTCCTTCTTCCCCTATCAAGGACACTGCAATTCCCAAGAAAACAAGATCAAAGAAAGCTAAGCCACTCCCTCAGGTATGCATATCCTTGAGTTTTCCATTATCATCTGCAACTGGATTTGTGCTTATGGCTTTTGATAAACACAGGCCAAACCCCAAAGCCCTGACAGGATAGTGAACTTGGATAACTCCCCTGAAACTTCTACTGGCCAAGCAAATGCCAATGAGTCTGCTAGCAATCTTGGTATGTACTCATACTTGTTATTTTCATCTCTTTGTTCACACACCAATCTTATCTTATATTACTCAGATAATCATGGAGGAATAGCAGAAGAAACTTCTCCCCATCAGGCAAGTGATCAAGCAGGTGATCAGAGAGAAGTAGCAGAAGAAAATCCTCCTCACCAGATCACTGAACAAAGAGAGGCAGAAAAAGAAATTCCTCTTCATCGATCGGGGGAGACAATGAGAAAAATCTCTTCCCCCCACATGTGCCGGACTCAATACTTTTGACGATTCTCGACAATTCGGGATATATTAACGAGTCATGACACTGTTATTCCTGGAATGGCAACTGCATCAGTCATTCAAAGTCTTGATGCTACTGATCAAATTCTTGCCGAAGAGGTATCATCTTGATCTTTCTCAATCATTCCTTATTTGAATCAAGTCATTCGGCTAAAATAAATTTTCCTCCTGTTATCAGGGTACTGCTCTTCAACAGGCCAGCTTTTCTCTCATTGCTGAAGAGTTTGCTGATGATGATGAAGTCTCCTCCAATCGGCAATTATCATCAGAGAGTCAGGTCAAACTGAAGGCCATAATTTTATTTCTGGAGAGGGATATTGTTGACCTGACTCAGGAATCTAATAAAATAAGGGAAATGGCAGAGCCACTTGGCCAAGAGCTCCCTTCTGATCTCAAGGATGCCATAAACGCCTTGTCTCATCTTGATGACCATTTTGCCGTTGTCAAGAGAGCACATAAGAACACATCGACAAGGCTATCTTGGAGACCGACAAGGCAACCGAGAGAACAACAAGTTAAAAAGCTCTACTCGAATTTAAATCACCAAACAGTCTTGGGACACCTTGGAGCCGGAATTGCGAGTATGAGAAATGAGAGGATTAGATCGCAGCTCGGTTGGCCCAATTGGATGCCAACATTCAATCTCATGAAGCCAAACTTGCCACTCGCCACCTCTTGACTCGGCCAAGACCAAGATAAGCTCCCTTGTCAAAGAGACCAAGCAAATCAAAAGCGAGTACTAAAGAGATCCAAAACTCTGAAGTTGAAGATAAAAGAGCCCTTGATGAGGTTAATAGAATCAAGACTGATGCTCTGAATGTCATCAGTTCTTATCTGAGTGTGTAAAACCTTCAATCTGTAGGATGAAATTTGTAAACATTATGCTCTGAATACATTGCACTCAGCAAAAATTTATTTCCTTCTGATTTAATATTTTGTTTTTCTCTTTCTTCTCTGCTTCTGTTATCATTCGGCTCTTCCAATCACAACTGTACTCTGTGCGTTTTAACCGAACGTAACTGCTGCTGCCTCAAGTGCTCACTTTAGCCGAATAGCTCTCATCAGCTATTTAGCCGACCGAGCGTATGGTAACTGAATCGCCAGTGGTGATGGGCTCGGCCCAACTCAACATCGGCCCATAGGTGTGGAAACCCTATCCTGTCGCTTGGCTTTCCCTTGATCTCGCCACGGCTCCCACGTTCATAAATAGGACCAATCGGCTCCCACCATCATCACATCAAGCACAAGCGGTTGCTATCATCCCTAATCTCTTCCACTTCCTCTCCGCCTTCAAGCCCCAAAACCCCCCCCCACCACCAATGGCGAGCGGCGGTGATCGCAACAAGTGTCCTACTCGGGACGAGGCGGAGGAGCGGCAACCGCGCCGACGGTGAGATCTTCAACCTTTTGAGTCGTGTTGCTTTATAGCCTTTACCCGATCTCGAGTCTCTCGCCCCCTTGCGGTTGTTCATCTTCTCGATCCGTTTCGGGGCCGTCGGGAACACCGGCGACTATGTCGCCAACTTCCAGAGGAGGGTCGCCCGGGCCGGCACTTACACTCCTCCTTCTACTACCGCTCCTGCTCCTGTGGCGGATGCGGCGGAGGGAAGCAGCCGTGGTGGTCGCCGTCTGCAGTAAGAGATAACTTCCCCATCTTGTTTGCGATTTCTTTTTCTTATTTAGCCGATCTTGATTGCACCTTGTTTGTAGAACGGCGAGGATCAGCACCGGCCAATGGCGTTTTCTGGCGCCGGCCGCGGCGTTCGACGCACCTGCTCCTGCGCCGGCTCCGGCTCCAGCCCCGGTTCTTGCTCCGTGCTCCGGCATCGGCTTCCGCCTCGGCCTCATCGGGTCCGCCTCTTCGTCCGCCTATATGGGACAGGAATGACGAGGAGATCCCGGCGTACAGCCGCTACGACGCCGCCGCGTACCGCCGCGAGAGGGACGAGGCGATGGAGCTTCTTGGTGAAGAAACCAAGAAGTTTGGGATCGCCCAGTTGGAGTGGGAGGACACTTGTCGGCAGATGACGGAGACCATCACCAGTACTTGTTCTACTGCCATTGCTTGATTTCCGTTTTTCTTGATCTCGCACTCCCGTCCCGTCTTGTCTCCTTTGCGGACCTCAACGCGGAGCCGGACCGCCCGAGGTTGGCGGCGGCGCCGCGGCCAACCACGTGAACGCCCGGGCGGCCCCGGCGATCGCCTCGAGGCGGTGCCGGCCGGATCGACCGAGCCGCTCTTCATGGCGTGCGCCTCGGCACCGCGCTTGGCTCGGCGGGGATGTCGTCTGGGCCGGGGACGACTACGCTCCGATGCCGACCGGCTTCCGCGGCGGGCTTCCTCACGAGGTCGACGGCATCGAGGGCTTCCCGCGGGGTACGACGGCCACGCCGACGCCATGGCCAACGCCACCAACCCGAGTCCGTCCTCAACAAGCTCTTCACCGAGGAAGAGGAGTAGCTTGTATTAGGATTGGCGCGGGTTGTAAATAAAAATTTTTTAATGAAGAATGTTGGCCGTCTCCTTGATTTTGTCTGTCTTTGCTGCAATGGTGTTCTGGCAATCACGTTCGTTCTTGCGAATTTTCTTGCCCCTTAGCTGGCATTTCGACTGCAACATTTTTTAAGAACG
This sequence comes from Themeda triandra, assembly GCA_018135685.1. NCBI lineage: Eukaryota > Viridiplantae > Streptophyta > Magnoliopsida > Poales > Poaceae > Themeda > Themeda triandra. The sequence continues at coordinate 175,924 of JAENPR010000119.1, read as the reverse complement.
AAATTTTCCCGAACGCATAACGTCGTCTTAGCCGATTAGATCTTGGCACTACTCCATGACTTGACGTTTTGTAGCGTAGCTCTTCAATTCTCTTTATCTTCTCCCGATAAACCTATCAGCTGAGAAATAAGATCAAACTGTTCACTTATACTTTTAAAAATTGACTAAAGGCGATACAACCGTATCGGCTATTTTTTGTTCTAAGACGATACACACGATATCGGCTATTTTTGCACTAGAGGCGATACAATAATATCGGCTATTTCTCTCCAACTTCCTTCCTTTGCTCTGAAGGCGATTTTATTCAATCGGCTATACCACGTTTACGTCATAGTCACAATTAAGATCCAACTTCGACACTTGGATAAAACTTCTTAAGATATCTGCCATTGATGGCTCTAGTAAGTTCTTCTCCAAATAATGTTTTCAATATATACGCATTACCAGGTGCACAACTGACAACCCGAAAAGGTCCTTCCCAATTTGGTGACCATTTGCCAAATGTCTTATCCTTTGTGCCAATTGGCAATATCGTTTTCCAAACCAATTCTCCTTCTGCAAATTGCTTAATTTTAACTCTCTTGTTGTAGTATTTAGCAACACGCATTTTATTCTTCTCGATGTTCTCCAAAGCTTTAAGATGAATTAAATGCAAATCTTCCAATTCATCCATCATCAAGTCCTTATAATCTTTTTCCGTCAGGTCCTTTTGTAACTCAACTCTCCTTGATCCTGATTGCAACTCCCAAGGCATTATAGCATTATGTCCATAAACCAACTCATATGGAGATGCTTGTGTGGATCCATGGCAAGCCATTCGATAAGCCCACAATGCTTCATTAAGGACCAAGTGCCATCTCCTTGGCTTCTCATCGATCTTCTTCTGGATAATCTTGATCATGATCTTATTCGACGCCTCTGCTTGGCCATTGGCTTGTGCATAATAAGGAGAAGAATTATACAACCTTATCCCCATGCTTTCGGCAAAGTCACAAAACTCTGAAGAAGTGAACTGAGTCCCCTGATCAGTTGTAATAGTCTGTGGGATCCCAAACCTATGAATTATATGCTCTTTGACAAAACTGATCATATTTTCTGATGTGACTTTTTTCAAAGGGATAGCTTCAACCCACTTGGTGAAATAATCAGTAGCTAATAATACAAACTTGTGTCCTTTGCTAGATGGAGGATTGATCTGTCCAATTAAATCTATACCCCATCCTCTAAACGGCCATGGTTTGATTATTGAGTTCAAAGCGAGATGCGGAGTGCTCTTTGAACATTACCAAATATCGACAATCTCGACACCCTTTGTAATATTCAAAGCGGTCCTCCAACATAGTCGGCCAAAAGTACCCCGTCCTTCGATTATCCACTTCATTCGGTAAGCGTAGGTCGATGTGCACCACAAGCTCCTTCATGAACTTCAAACATAATCTTCTTAGCCTCTTCTTGACTCAAGCACTTGAGCAACACTCCATCTATAGACTTGTGGTACAACCGATCATCAAGAAGTACGAATTTAAGGGCCTTATACCCGAGCCTTCGGGAAACTTTTTGAGATGGATCTTTCGGATAACGATAATGTCACTTCTCCAGTCATCATTTATCGATCAAAATTGAAAGCACCTTCTTCTCGCCGCATAAACTTCATGATTTTCCCGATATCCGAAAGCAACTTGAGCTAATCTATTTGCTCCTCCATTGTGCTCTCTCGGGTATATGATGCAAAGTCACTACTTGAAAAGCTCTTCAAAAGTTCCCGACATTGCTCATGATATTCTTGCAATATATCGTTTTTGCATTCATATTGCCCCGTCAATTGATTGATCACCAATTCGAGTCACCAAATACTTCAACGCAAATGCCTTCACTTCTATTAACGGCCGAAGCCCTCTAAGCAAAGCTTCATACTCGCTTGATTGTTAGTGACGGGATATTCAATTGAAAAAGCAAACTCAAATGTCTTTCCTCGTGGGGATACCAAAAGAATACCGGCACCACCACCTTTGTCGCATGATGATCCATCAAAAAATAATGCCCATGGGGCAATATTAACCATATCAACGATAAATCACGATGTTGAGTAATAAAATCGGCAATTACTTGTCCTTTCACCGCTTTTGCCGACTCATACTTTAAATTAAACTCGACGGTGCTAGTACCCATTTGCCGATTCTTCCATTTAAAATCGGCATTGACAACATGTGTTTAATTACATCAAAACTAGATATCACCACACATTCGGCATTTAACAAATAGTGCCGAAATTTTGTGCATGAGTAATAAACACACAAACGAGCTTTTCTATAGCCGAATACCTTGTTTCGGGATCTAACAGTTTTCGGCTAAGGTAAGCTATTACTCTCTCTTTTCCATCAAACTCTTGCATAAGGGCCGACCCTATTGTTAGGCTATCGGCCGCCACATACAGCTTGAAAGGCTTCTCAAGTTGTGGAGGTACCAATACTGGTGGTGCCTTCATATATTGCTTGATCTCATCAAAAGCCTTTTGCTTTGTATGTCACCCCGCACAAATTTCGATCTTTCTTGAGCTTCAACAATGGAGAGAAAGGCAATATTCTTTCGATAAATTGGATATGAATCTTCTCACGAAATTGATCTTGCCCAAGAATGATTGCAACTCTGTAAGGTTAGTTGGGGGCACAACTTTGTCTATTGCTTCCATACTCTTTTTCCCAACTTCTATCCCTCCTTTGTGGATCAAGAACCCCAAGAATTCACCGGCCAGACTCCAAAAGCACACTTATTTGGATTCATCTTTAAACCATGTTTCCTTGTGCACTCCAAAGTCTTCCTTAAATCGGCTAAATGTCCTTCATGGTCTCTGGATTTGACTACCACATCATCAATGCAAATTTCCACAATTTTGCCGATCAACTCATGAAAGATATAATTCATGGCTCTCGATAAGTTGCACCGGCATTCTTTAATCCAAATGTCATTACTATCCATTCAAATAACCCAATGTGGCCGGACATCGAATGCGGTTTTTGCAATATCTTCAACTTGCCATGAAAATCTGATTGTAGCCGGCATTGCCATCCATAAAGCCGATGACTTCATACCTGCTGCATCCACTAGTAAATCGGCAAGCGGCATTGGGTAACCATCCATGGGAGTAGCTTTGTTGAGATCTCGAAATCTATGCATACTCTCATCTTCCCATTCTTTTTGTAGACAGTACTATGTTTGAAATCCACCGCATACCCGCATGGCCGAATAAAGTTTGCTTCAATCGGTCTTTCAACTTCTTTCTTTACATCGGCCAATACCTCCTCTTTATAAATTTTTCGTGGAGGTTGTTTGAAAGGACGAAATCCGAGGTTTTATAGGCAACTTATGCTCAACAATTGATCGATCCAACCCAGGCATCTCTCGTGTAATCCCAAGCAAAACAATCTTTGAACTCCTTCAAGAACTCTATTAATTTCAATTTATAATCTGGGTCTAAATTTGCACTTTGATATACATCGGCCTTGACTTTGTGCTATCACCAACATTGATTTCTTCTAACTTGTCGGCCGACATGAAACCACGACCCGGTTGCCTTTGTTGCCATCGATTGGATTGCCCATTAAAAGTTCTTGTCGAGCCGACCGCTTGGATCGGTGTTGATCTCTCGAACACATTGACGGGACCTTCTTTCCACTTCTTACCCGAAAGGCGTCTTGTCCATCATACTCCCAATAAGCAGGCTCGGAGGTGGCAACACTCACTGAATCATCAGCTTGAACAATCTCTACATCATCTCCTATCCACTGAATAAGAATTTGATGCATAGTTGATGGCACACAGCAATTAGCATGGATCCAATCCCTTCCAAGAAGCATGCTATATGCCCCCTTGCCATCAATGACAAAGAAAGTAGTGATCAAAGTCTTGGATCCAATCATCGGTTCTACATGTCTTGCTCCACGAGTATCGAAGCATTGCCGGCAAAATCTCTAAGGATCATGTCGATCGCAACAAATCCTCACTTGTCATACCAAGCTTTCGAAAGTAGCATAGGGCATAATATTGATAGCAGCCCCTCCATCAACAAGCATCTTGGTTAAAGGCTTGCCATTGACATATCCCTTCAGGTATAATGGTTTCAGATGACGGTTTTTAACTGGCTTGTCAAAGACTGCTTGCCGAGTCAACACAAGTTGAGCCATCAGATCTCGGCATTCAGTTTCATCAAAGTCTGAGTACACTTCATCTTGAACTTCTTGATCTTGAGGAGCTCTGAACTCCAATGGAATAAAGAACACCATGTTAGTATCAGCCGAAGGACCCTGTCCATCATCCTTTTTCTTAGGACGCCACACTGGTTTCTTTTCGGCTAATTCCTGCTTCAGCTCTTGATTTCTCAAACGCTGAACTCTTCTCTTCTGGCTTTTCCTCAAACCAGGAGGACACCATTGACCTCTTTGCCACCTGTATGAGCTCTCTTCCGCATTATGGGCACCGCTTTGTGAACCCAAGCTTGGTCTCGCAAATCTTTTCCTCCGATGTCCATCAAAAGCTTGTTTATTTTTAGGCGCCGATCGTTCTCGGAACTTTCATTCCAAGTCTATCATGAACGGGACGGTTGACTCGAGATTGCTGTACTCGAATATTGATCACCGCATTCGGGGCAATTGTTCCCGGTGAGCAACTTCAAGCCTTCATTCCAACAAGTGTCCGAAGAAGGAACAGTTCAATGCGGCTTGCTCTTGTTCTCTCCCCGTACTCTTCTTGTTCTCTTTGGCGTACCTCTGCCTCATATCTTCGACGTTCTACCATGAATCTGCGTTCCTCTTCAATGTACTCTTTCTTGTTCCTCATCATACTCCATCTTCTTTTCCCACTTGCCACTTATTCAACAATTGTCGTCTTTGTAACTCGAGCTTCGGCTCGGCGTGTATTCGGCAATTTCCCTTAGCCGCATCTCGAAGTTTGATCTTTCTGTTCGGCTATTTCGAACCGTACTTGTTGCACTTCTTCCTTGGTAACTTGCCGATCGGGGTCAACGGCACCACTCTCCTTGGCTCTTTCGCAGGTTAGAACCTTCATCTTTCCCTTTTCCTTGGACTCACTTGGCATCAACCATGCCTATAGAGAAAGAGACCATGTTCTAAGGGAATGGGTTTTGTCTACTTTCATCTTGCCATCAAATCTCAAGTGTCCATCTTGAATAGCTTTACGAATCTTTACTCGAACACTCGGCAATCATTGATATGATGAGAACTTGTATCATGAAACCCACAAGTACTTCTTATCCTTTACCCCTTCGAGGCGCGGCATAGGATGTCCTTACATGCGCTTTGACGCGTCCCTCTGAATCGATACAAAAAGAGCTTATCTCGCTTTCGACATCAAAATCATAAGATCCCTTTTCTTTGCTTCACCCATCGATGACTGACCAAAGTAGGCTCTTTTGTCCAGTTCAACTCTGACTACTTCATCTTCATCTTCATATTCGATGCTTCTTCTAGAAAATCCACGATACATGTCAACGGTTGCACTTGTTCTTCCGAAAACGAGCATCCCTCCGAACCCTTGGGCTTGATTGCTCATTGCTTTGTCAATTTTTGTGCAAGTTTGTCCAAGGTCTTCAAACTCCATGCCGAATAGCTTGTCTCGATATGTGGCGGCATGCAAATGACCAATTGTGCGAGTTGATCATCGGGAATAGTCGAGAGAATAGCACATATTCTTCGCTTCTCGAATCTACGAAGATACTCCATTGGTGTCTCGGTAGTCTTCATCCTCATAGCCCAAAGATCAACCATCTTCTTCTCATTGGTTCCCGTATAAAAGTATGAATGGAACTTTTGCTCCAATTCTGCCCATGTACCAATGGAATTAGCCGGCTGCGATGCAAACCATGTGAAAGCCGGCCCGTCGGAGACATAGGAAAATATCGATCCTCCAAGCTTCATCGGCGGCGGCTTCTCCAAGTTGCATCGGATATCTGTTGATATGCTCAATGGTACTTGGTATCATCTTGACCGAGAGAACTTGGTCGATCCGTTGGTGGCTTAACTCTTGGTGGAAGAGCTACCCTATTGTACCATTCAGGAAAGGAGATTTATATGCATATGTCGATGCTTTGGTTTAAGGCCGAATTGATTACGCATCATATCGGCCATTACGCTTTAGGAGGACATCATTTGCATCTTGCGCTCCCCGTCTCCTAGAAGGCACTCCCGATGCACTCCCGTACCTGGATTCGGCAAAGCACTCGAGCACTATAATCGGTGAATTCATTGTACCCATCTCCATAGACACTCTTACGCAATCTATTTGCCACTTGGGGAGATCTTGTAAACGAGATGCGAGGTATATCTCGTTGTTGCACCAAAAGCTACTTGACCATAAGTTTGCTTTGCTCGGTGACGGGAGGCTTCTCTTTTTCATCGTGAACAGCTCCATCCTTGCTTGTACCGATCATCTCTTCTCCTCCAGTTGACTTCCCGAAGATTCTTGAGTGTTGAAGTACACCGGCCCAAAGCAAGCTCTCCAAATCTTTCTTCAAAGCGCTTGTCAACTCGCTGGACCAAAAGTGTCGGCCATGATTTTGCGGAAGGTGCCCGAGAAAAGGCCGTGTTGTGATTCAACATAGTGTCTCCCACGCTTTGTAAATGGCTCCAACTACTCTCTTGCATCTCCTCCTCTTCGAATATCGAGGCCGACCGACGAGAAGAACTCGTGGCGATGATTGCTTGACGATCACTCTGCCACTCTTGTTCTTGGAAAAAGACATCGACATTTCGCGATCTTGTTCCATTGCTTGCTCTACCATCGGCGTTGCTCGTCGCAGCTCGTCTATGGTCACGTTTAGAACGTGATGTTGTCAATTTCCGATCCCATCCTAGGCGAGGAGTGGTCCCACCGGGCGTGCCAAAAAGTGTGTTGACACAAAATGTGGCGCACCGTGTCTCACACACAGGCAAGCCGGAAAGCCTAGCTTCAATCGGGTGCCGGGCGTACGAATCCGGAAGCGTGCCGGTCGATTTGACCGAAAGTCGACAAGGGATAAAACGGTAAGATCATAAGCTGAACGTCTTGGATGAGACCAGGACGGTTCCATCTTTACGGCCCCGAAGCCACTTACGACGACACATAGCTATAGAAGCTATCTCGCAACGATTGCATTGCGGTTCATTCGGCTAGAGTAACATAACGAGATGTAAACGTAATGAACTTGCCGAATACGGTAAATGAAGACATGTTTGAACAAGATTAAATCATTAAAGCATATCAAACTATATCTCGGGTTTAAAGCATCATCAAGCACTAATAACTAAAGATAAGTAACTTATAAATGTAAATCTACTAAATAACACATGCATATGCTACTCCAACTAATTACGCCGCACGTCTAGCCTTCATAAACCCGTCGAGCATAAACCCAAGCAAGCTAATCCACCGCATGATACCACTCACTATGAATTTACACCACTCCTTACTACTAGATCAATCCACCGCATGATACAATCTAACAATAAAGAGCTAAAAGCACGTAATACCTAACGAGATCTATAAATACTCGCTACATGTATAAGCATAACCGTATCGGCAAGATTGCCGAATCGGGGTCCATGAAGAAGGAACAAACAAGTAACATGTAAAAGGAACCTATCAGTTAAACCGATCTCTAGTCCACCGGATGACTAGCTCTAGAGTAACCCAAAGACTCGCATCTCGCCGCACGGTACCCGGTCTGTCAAGGCTTATCTACATCTAACGTGAATGAACCCACAACACGTGACAATCTAGATCGATCTAATTCGGCTATATGAGCTTGATCTACTTGAATATCGAATAAGCATGAAAGGAACGATCAACAAGCCGAAAGAGTATCAATCTAGATTGGGCAAAAGAGTGTTGCAAATAATTAAACATTAAATAAAGCAAGCAACACGTGATAACTTAATGAATCTATTAGATCTTGCCAAATCTAAGAGAGCCGATAACTATCTTTACTCATGTCTTAATCCGCCGCACGATACAAGGCACAAGCAAAAACTTCCCATCATTAAGCTTAAATCCGCCGCACGATACTAAGCAAAACGGATGAGACTACTTGCATCATAATCTAAATCCGCCGCACGATACTAGACATGATAGCAAGGTTGCCGGGACTTACGGAGGTCGACGGATCGATTGGCCCTCTCGAAGAACTCGACGACACGACTAAAGGACTCGAAGGTTGGCACGTAGCCGGTTGTATTGATTTGGTTGTGAACCCTTATTACAATGGTCGAGGGCCTATATTTATACCCTGAACAGAACATGAGTCCTAAGCACTTACGAACTATCTAAACAAAATTGGAAAGACAAAACACGCTAACTCTATCCATAATCGGAGCCCTTGACCATCACGACTCCTTCCCTTCTCGATCAGCTTCCCTTTCCTTTTTCCGCCTTCAAACGAAACGGTTGCCGACCGCTTGGCCATTTGCCGAACACATGGGAATTAGCCGACCGCATATGCATTTGCCGAATCTCTCTCTTTGCTGCCTGCGGGTCCACCTGTCATATTCCTGACAAAATTCTGGTGTTAACAGTATGATAGTGTCATACAAATATGTATCGAATTAAAACTTAATTGTTGTACTTTTCTCTCACATGTTGTACAAAATAAAAAATTTAAACATATCATAATATTAATTTAACTATTGAACTATTTAATTATTTATGACGTAGTTGATTCAGAGTTTAAGGAATATAAGTTTTTTCTATTTATACGGACGCCTGGGCACTGGGCCCTCGAAGCCAAGGGGCCCATGACCACGTATGACGTATGTATACTACTGTATAAGCTATACTCCGTGTAGCCAGTGGCGGAGCTAGAAACCAAACATAGGGGGGGCCAATTTGCCAACTAAAGCCATGATAAGTACATATGTAGTAGAGAAATTAGTCTAACTTACTAATTATATAATCAGGCCAGAGTATCCAAATCGTCCATTTTGTCAATGAAGACCATCACATTCTAAGTTGAATATATCATATATGCATATATACACTCAACCAACCACTTACAGTATGTATATAGCCTATCAATTTTAGTATAGAAGAAAAAAAAAAAGAGAAGAATCAATAAGAAATCAAAATACAGAGAAAGGGAGAGGGCAGATTAGATATGTTAGGGCAGATGCAGTGCTGTGTGGGGGACGGAGCTGACGCTAGCCGCTAGTCAACGACCGGCCGTCCACTCGCCGCTCGCTCCACGCAGCAAGAAGGCAGCCGGACAAGGGGGACAAGGGATGGTCAGTCTCGTATCGTAGAATTGCTGATTGCAAGAGTTTGGAGCGTTGGGTGCTGCTGCAGCCTGCTGTGCTCTGAACAATATGACCTCCTTCAACAAAACACCGAGGCAGGGGGGGCCATGGCCCAGCATGGCCCCAACGTAGCTCCGCCAGTGCGTGTAGCGTAGTTGGTATTAGTGAGGGAAAGCCGATTGCTCTTCCGCCGCGTGGCTGGCCTCGCATGCGTAGCTACTCCGCTAGCTCGCTCTCGCTTCATTCCGATGCAAGCGAGTACGACACTACAATTGTACAAGACGTCCTCACATCCATAAGTGTCCAGGTAAGGTGTCGTTCAGCTGAATCTAGCACAACCGTACTTACTAATTTCTAAATTTCCAGTGTCATCATACTGCCAAAAACACATATTTTAGAGTGACAAAAGATAAAAAGCATACATTTAGATAAAATTGTTATGCATATATATTATTATAATTAAAATAAAGGGCCTATTTTTCTAGCTGCGCTCCGGGTCCATAAATTGACAGGGCCGGGCTTGTCTAGTACTAAACTTGAAACTCCGCCGACGTTGTGCACTCTAGATCATGATACGGAGCCTACATCAGCCAACCGAAAAACAAAAATGGAACACGACACAAACACGATACATGGAGCCAAAAAATATTTGATAAAAGAAAAAATTAAGGAGGGTATATATATACGGACATCTCCGTGTCTTTTTTTATAGAATTATAATAATTACAACAAAAGCTAATAATCTCAGAATAAAACTATATTAATTGGTTTAGATGAGAACTATTCTAACTCGTATAAACATAGGTTATATATGTAAGTTCGGACAGATGTAATTATCTGTTGTCTAGTAGTTAGAGGGGGACGGACAAAAAAAAAAAAAATAGATGGATAAAAAAATGGCCAAAAATTTTACCTCTTTGTTATTAATGAAGGGGTAGAGCCGTAGAGGTATATATAGATATAAATATAGATTTCTAATATTTTCACATAATTTAAAGTCTATTATTTTAGCATAAAAAGAAAAAAGGAAATATTTAATTTAGGTCCTTCCACCTTTTCTTTCTCTCTTGTACTTTTGCACCTGGAATCCTTGCTTTTTTCCTTTTTTTTCTTCTCTTCCTCTACCCAAACAACCGAAGGTCACGTTCCAATGCGTAACTCAGGTTGCAATCATTCGGACACCCATAGATCGAGCGGATAGATTTTTGGGCAGAAGGAAATTTTGTCAATTTATTATTAGGTATAGGTTATTACCCATCGTATTTTAGTTGGTACTTTAATCATTGGCGATCAGTAATAGCCCGGCCCGCTATCTGTCCAGTCCGGCAACCTGCTTCCTGGGCTAGAATTCGCACAGTCCAACATACGGAGCAAAACATAGAGGTGTCTCCTCCTCTGCCGGCGGCCGCCGACCTAAGCGCCGCCCGGCCGCCGTCGCCATGCTGCGGCTCCGAAACCGCCTCCTCCCTCTGCTCCGCGCAGCCTCCCCGCTTCCCTCCCCCATCCACATCCGCCCCCAGGCGTGCCGCCTCCACTCCACCTTCGCTTCCGCGGCCACTGCGGAGTTCTCGCTCGAGGACTACCTCGCCGCCTCCTGCGGCCTCGCCCCGGCCCAAGCACACGAGGTGTCCAAGAAGGCGTTCCACCAGCTATCCAAGATCTCGCAGTCTCGCTTCATCTCCGCCGTCTCCGACCCCGACGCCATCGTCGCCCTGCTCTTCGGCGCCGGCCTCTCCCGCGCTGACGTCGCCGCCGTCGTCTCCGTGGACCCGCTGCTCCTCCGCGCTTCGCCGAAGAACATCGCCCACCGCCTTCTTGCTCTCCGCGACAGCGTCGGTCTGTCCGCTCCCCAGATCGCTAGCTTCCTCCTGGTCGGCTCACGCGCTATCCGCAATGGCGACATCTGTTCCAGGCTCCAGTTCTTCATCTCCTTCTACGGTTCGTTTGAGCAGGTCCTGGTGGCCCTGAAAAGGAACGTGTTCCTTCTCAATGCGAGCCTTGAGAGGGTAATCAAGCCTAACATTGCTTTGCTGCGGCAGTCGGGTGTTCAAGATGTTGCTCGGCTATGTTCAAACAGCCCGCGGCTGCTAACCTTCAACCCGGAACGTGTGAAGGAGTTTTTGCTGCGGGCAGAACAACTTGGGGTGCCTCCCACTTCGCCGATGTTTAGGCACGCGGTGGCCGTCGTCGCCTGTGTTTCCAAAGAGAAGGTCGCTGCCAAGCTTGAGTTCTTTAAGAGGACTCTTGGCTGTTCTGAGTCTGAGGCTTCCTCTGCACTGTCCAAGACGCCAAATCTATTAGGATTCTCTGACGAGATTCTTCTCCGCAAGGTTGAGTTCCTAGTCAATGAGGTTGGGATGGAGCCACAATACATTGTTGAAAGGCCTGTCCTCTTGTCATACAGCCTGGAGAAGAGGCTAGTGCCACGGCATTATGTTGTGAAGGTCCTGCGGGAAAAGGGATTGCTGGATAGCAGAATGGGCTTTTTCACATTAGCTAAACTAGGAGAGGATGCTTTCAAATTGAGATTCATTGACTGTCACAAGGACTCTGTTCCTGGCCTTGCAGATGCTTATGCTATAGCTCGCGTTGGTATTGTGCCCTCTAGAGTCTAATGTTAGCATCTCCTTTTGTGTTTTAGGCAGATGGTGGAACTGCAATTCATGCTCATTGGCAGATGTCCACTGTGCAGGCCTTCTCAATTTTGGTTTCTCTCTGACTTGTGAGACAAAAGTCTAAGTTATGGTTATTTATGGAAGAGCTGGGTTTGACTTGTTCTACAGGCTCAATGTGCATGTTTGTTGGTTTCTTGTTCTGCCTAGCTCATTGCTGAAGATTATCTTACTTACTGTTTCTTCTGTGGATAATTCTGTATTGGGCAACTCATTATGCTATTTGGAATCTGAAAGTAAGTCGGTTTTCCTGGTATCTAACCAATTTTTATTAGCATGTTTTATTCCAACTGATGTTTTACCTAGCTCTCACTAGCTGAATGAATTGTTTTTATTGGTTCTAGTGATGCTTACATTGTACATGACTAAGGCTGAATTAGTAGGTACCAAGTAATAGCCTAACTAAAGTGCTTCTGAGAATAAACTCTTTGGAAGAATTTTCTAAAGCTCGCGTTCTAAGGAGTAGTGAAATATTCTAAGAAATGTTTTGGGTGCCATGGACTTTCAACCCATGTGCAAAAGATGGTTGTCTGTTTGGCTTCTAAGGGGATGAGACGCACTTTGTATGAGAGGATACTAATTTAGCATAGAGAGAATATATACCTTTTATAATTTATAGTTAGCCAATTGTTCTTAAATCTATGTCTCAAAATCATTTGTTACCAATTTTCTTATTTTTTTGTGATTTTAAGGTGGTCCTCTTGAAACATTTCTACTTTTATAGCATGTGGATGATACATAGCAGCCATGGTACTATTTGTAAGGTTCTCCATATATGTCATATACCATGCATTCTGGGTTCACCCATGAGCTCACGTGATGGATGTTTCTGCACTAAATAAACATAATTCTTTTCAACCAATAGTTGAAATAAGGAACATACTGTAATAACATCTTTGCAGTATTGTTTCAAATTCTAATCAAATTGAAACAAAATCTGATTTTAGGAAATTAGTTCTGATGATCCATAATCCTTACTTCCAGACACCAGTTTCCAGAAATTGTAGTGCAGTAGTGTGAGGAATGGATCCTTCCCACTCATATCCGTTCGGTCGTAGTACAATATACAAAATTCAAGGAAACAATTGGAGACAAGAAGGGAATCGATGAATCAATTACTCACGCCCACACTCCCTTCTTTGGAAAAAAAAAAATTCGATCTCCCAGATTTGTTCATAGGATGTGAGCTGGAAGTTGAAGTGCATATTGTACGTATAGTATATTTTCACTCCGAATAGGTGGACCCGCGTTCCAGAGGTGGAGCCGGCCTGAGGTCGCCGCCGCCGCCGCGGAGGAAGCCGGCGTACCATCGCGCCGAGCGCCGGGCGTACCTGGTCCGGTTCTCGGCGGCGAAGTCGACACCGTAGAGGCCGAAGCGGAACCTGTAGGCGTACAGAATCTCGAACACGTCCATCAAGGACCACACGAAGTAGCCGCGCACGTCCGAGCCGTTCCTGACGGAAACCAGCGCCGCTTCCATGTAGACCTGCAGGAAATGTGCCCTGAACTCGTCGTCGTACAGGAACGCGCCCGACGGGTCCGGCTCGTGCCCAGCTCCTGGTCGTTGGTGGTGCTCAGATCAGGCGACAGATAATGTACGACGTGTGCGCGACAGCTGAAATGTGAATCATCACCGGGGAAGGAATTCAGAGAAGAGTTTGGCCTCACCGTTCTCGTAGATCATCACCGGAGGGTTCCCATACTGAATCTGCAGGTGTTCCAATACCTTGTTCAGAGCCCATGGCGCCTCATTGTTCCCTAGCCCGAGTTGATGCTCCTGCTTGCATTGTTTTCACGCACACAACAACAAATTGAAATCGTCTTCAGTTCAGCCGCCCGAGCAGAAACTATAGCGATATGTCTGTCAATCTGGGCAGGAGTTCTAGTGGGGTTTGTGGGAACTCACCTGGTTCCTCCTTACTGTGCTGTGAAACGGTTCTGCAAAATTGTAGCAGATGTTATACGATAAGAACGAAAGAGACTACTGAAGCCAATGCAAGTTTGGGGATTAAAGCATAAAGCATATAGCAAATATGCTCGAGTTGTTAATGACTACTTAGTAATTACGTGTGACGTAGTTGAAAGCGGCATCGCCATTAGGCCTTCTGCAGTGTTGGTCAGAAGTGGTGCTCAAAATGCAAAAAGTTGATTTAAGCACCACTCTACACACTACAACTAGTGGTGCCCAAACTGAAATATTTGGGAGCGATGAACCTACATGCACCGCTGCCCAATTAATAAACAAAGAAGAAAAGTACAGTCTCATTGTCCTTTACCCTCTCATTCATATACTACTCTGCTCCTTGTTTACCCTTTTCACCTGCCTCATGGGACCCAGAGCAATGCCCGCACACTACAGCTCAAAAGCAGTGGTGCCAAGATTCCCAGGTGGTAGCATCCAACAGTATTCGGCACCGCTCACACTACAGAAGGCCTTATAATCCCTCAGCTTCCGTTTGAGCTGGCCCAGGTCTGCTTCGACCAAGATGGCACCGTACTGGTTGATCCCAATGAAATCGAACGACCCACGCACCATGGCCGACTCTTGCGCCGTCAACGCCGGCAGCCTTGACCCCACGATCCTCATCATCACGGCTGGATAGTCGCCGTACACCAAGGGATGCATGATCCTAGCAACACCACCAGTAATCAGTTGTTCTGTGATCATTTGTAGTGCAATCAAGAGATAGGAGTTCACCATCCAAGTGTGAAGTCATTTGCTCTTGCAGCCGCTTGTACGTCCTCAGGTTTCTGTGTGGATGGCTCATACCACCAGGCCAGCAATGTGAGTCCGATCTGTCCTCCTTGCTCACCCTGATAGACAGCACAACAGCTAATCTTCTGATGAAGACAGCAGCATTATCGTATCATCAGAATTTATTATCGTATGAGCAGTAATGACCTGATACTTGTGTCTGTATAGGGAGACCGCCGACGCGTGGGCGAGCAGAAGGTGGTGGGCGACGACGTACGGCTCCGTCGTGGAGTTGCCACGGGTGCAGTTGACGCCGGAGCAGAACGGGTCGGAGCAGCGGCGCGGCGGGAGGTAGCCCTGGTCGTAGCCGCCGATGGGCTCGATGTTGGGCTCGTTCACCGTGATCCAGTGCTTCACACGGTCGCCGAAGCTCCTGAAGCACACGTCGGCGTACGCGCGGTGAAGTCGTCGATGATTCTTGGGCTGAGCAGGCCGTCGTATTCGTCCTGAAGAGCCTGGGGAAGGTCTAAGTGATAGATGGTCACGTGAGGCTGTATTCCTGTCATACATTACACGCCCAGTCCGAACCCATTCAGAATAAGGTACTATGGCATTACTGACAAAGTAGTACAGGCAATGAAGACTTCGTATATGTGTCAATATGAATATGAATGACGAAATAAAGAGCCTAGCTAGATCGATGATGCAAAGTAGTTGCAAATGACCATATTTGAGGAGTTCATCTATGAGGTTGTTGTAGTACTCCAACCCCTTTGGGTTCACAGCTCCGCGCCCATCTGCAACGTACGGTACCATCAGACATGGGAAAAAAAGATACGATGGCTAAGTACAGTGACAAACAGGGGAAAAAAGACCGAACTCAAACTCAAAGACAAACAGGGGGAAAAACAAACTCAAAGATCCCCTGTGTGTAGCAGTAGCACGGTACCTGGAATAAGCCTTGACCAGGCGATTGAGAACCTGTACGCGTCCAACCCCATGTCATGCATTAGCTTCACATCTTCCTGAAATTACATATACATGCATTAGCTTCACATCAGTTTGCTGTGTCAGGGTTGGTCCTGGAAATGGAAATTAAGAAGAAAACGAAATGCTAGACGTCAGACCTTGTAATGGTGATACTGATCAGCAGCCACATCTCCAGTCGCATGGTCAATCGAATAGCCTACACAGTGCAGACACAAAATGGGAAGTTGGGAGCAAATTGAGAGTCAATTCATATGTCCAAATGATGAACAAGTAGTAGATATAGAAATAGAGAAGGTAACCACTGTGCGTGTATGTGTCCCAGATGCTGGGCTTCTTGCCGTCCTCTGCCCAAGCGCCTTCAACCTGCACGAACAAGACTGACTTGATTTCAACACCACCTCTGCCACTCGCAGACTCGGTAGCCGTAGTCCAACTCCTACCTGGTAAGCCGATGTGCCGGCGCCGAAGACGAACCCCTCCGGGAAATCACCCCTGCTAATCGCCGCCGCCGAGACGACGTGCTTCCACTGCAGGGCAGCAAGGAGAAGGGGGAGCAGCGAAACCGAGAGCACGCGCGGGCAACAACCATCGCCACGCCCACGCGGTCTCAGCTCCATTACAAGAACCGTCACCGGCGGCGTATGTCCGACAACCGCACGCACGCTGCTTGCTTGCTTCGTCTCCCCAGCAGAGCGTGTCGCCGGAGTGGAGAAGTCTTCGTGTGACTGTGTGAGGCCACGGCCACGCTATAAAAAATGCGCTGCCGCAAGCCGTTCGCTTACCGACACGTCTCGCTTTCATTGATAACCATACCGTTTAGAAAATGTGCTCCCTTTGCATTGTCACGTGTCCCAGGGATGTGGATTTTTTTTTTTTAGAGTACGAGGCCCCAGCCTTTCAATTAAAATCGAAAGACCATGTCTGGTTACAGCATTCAGTTTTATGGCAGCCCCAAGCACCCTGGTATGGCTGAAATTTAAGCATTACAAAAGACCCGCAGGCCGGCTCACTGTGAGCAGGGATGATGTGGATTTTCTAGTCTGCCCTGATCTCTGACGAGGCAAGGAACGGCCTAACCGACAATTTTGAACGTGTCAATACAATAACATGGACATCAAACATTCAAACGTCTGAAAACGCTACCCTGATCTCTGACGAGGCAACCAACGGCCTAACCTACAATTTTTAACATGTCAATACAGCATTTACTCAAAAAAAAAAAAAAACGTGTCAATACAGCAAAATGGACATCAATCGTCTGAAAACGCTACCCTGATCTCAGACGAGGCAACGAATGGCCTAACCTACAATTTTTAACGTGTCAATACAGCAATATGGACATCAAACGTCTGAAAACGCTCGCACAAGTTGCAGAACACGTGTTATTATTATTACATTATGGGTTTTGCTGTGGTACTAGCTCAACTTTAAACTAAATTTGTCCGAAATACTTTAAACTAAATTAATCTGCCGTCCCAAAATAACATTCAAGAGTCAAATTTTTATAAATTCCCTCCGAAAAAAGTCTTTAAATTCGATTTCTTATATGCACACAGATAACGCGTTACGGGTCGCGCACTTGGGAAGCGCAGGACCCTATCCACGCTCACGCAATTCCGTTCCGACCTGCCTAGCGAGTCCCACACCGCTGCCCCAACCACATGTCATGTCCACACATACTTAGTCACTTTGGACCTCCTGACATTAGCTAGACGCAAAATAAAAAATCATTCGTTTTCAATTCCGTTTGCACCATTATGTTCTAGGTGATGAGACCGACTCATTTGCTTATGTTTTGAGAAAAAATATTCGAGCAACAATTTATGTGTAATAATTTGCTATGAGATTTATTAAATGAGTTTCTACAATATAAAACTAGACTTGCTACTCTAAAAATAAACTAAAGTTTTACATGGTATGCATATCGATTGTTTCCATGAAAATATAATAAATTTATTATATAGTATTTATATAATACCCCTAAAAAGAGTAGCGGACTAAAACAAGGCAAGCTACAACTTAATGGGGGTATAAAAAATATTAAAAAAACAAGAGTAAAAACATAAACTAAACATAGAAAAACTTTATTATACTAAAGTTGGCTACAATATTCTTTTAAAAGAACTAGAATGAAAACATAAACTAAATATAGAAAAACTTTAATATACTAAAGTTACTAGACTTTAATACATAAGATGCTTCACCATTAATACAAGTTGCTACATAATTAATACATAAATTACTATTATTTTTTTTAAAAAAACTAGACTGAAAATATAAACTAGAAATATAAAACTTTATTATACAAAAGTTGCTAGAATCTTAATACATAAGTTGCTACACCCTTAATACATAAGTCACTACACGATTAATACATAAATTGCTATAATTTTCTTTAGAAAAATTAGACTAAAAACATAAACTAAATAAAGTTGCTAGACCCTTAAAATATAAGTTGCTACACCTTTAATACATAAGTTGCTACAAAATTAGTAGATAAGTTGCTACATGATTAATACATAAATTGCTATAAAAAATTAAAAAAACTAGACTGAAAACATAAACTGAAAATAGAAACACTTACATAAGTTGTTTCACCCTTAATACATAAGCTGCTACATGACCAATACATAAATTGCTATAATTTTTTTTTAGAAAAAAACTGTAATGAAAATAAAAACTAAAAATAGAAAAAACTTTATTATACTAAAGTTGCTAGACCTTAATACATAAGTTGCAACACCCTTGTTACGAAACAATTAAAAATAGACTAAAAATAAAAACTAAAAATAAAGAAATTATTATACTAAATTTGCTAGACCGTTAATACATAAGTTACTGCACCCTTATATATGAGCCGCTACAAGATAAATACATAAATTGCTATAAACTTTTTTAGACACAAACTAGACTCAAAACAGAAACTTAAATTCTAGACGCTTAATATATAAGTTGCTACACCTTTAATACATAAATTGCTACAACCTGTTACACGATTAGTACATAAATTGCTACACGATTAAGTTTCTATTTTCAGGCGTTGCAACTTATGTATTAAGATCTAGCAACTAGACTGAAAATAGAAACTTGAATTCTAGACCCTTAATATATAAGTTGCTACACCTTTAATACATAAATTGCTACAACCTTGATACATAAGTTGTTACACGATTAGTACATAAATTGCTATTAAAAAATAAAAAAATAGATTGAAAACATAAACTAAAAATAGATAAACTTTATTATACTAAAGTTGCTCAACTCTTTATACATAAGTTGTTTCACCCTTAATACATAAGTTGCCACAAGATTAATACATAAATTGCTATAATTTTCTTTTAGAAAAATTAGACCGAAAACATAAACTAAAAATGGAAAAAACTTTATTATACTAAAGTTGGTAGAACCTTAATACATAAGTTGCTACACCCTTAAACATAAGTTACTACACGATTAACACATAAATTGCTATAATTTTGTTTAGAAAAAAATAGACTAAAACCATAAACTAAATAAAGTTGCTAGACCCTTAATACATAAGTTGCTACACCTTTAATACATAAGTTGCTACAAAATTAATAGATAAGTTGATACATAATTAATATATAAATTGCTATAAAAATGAAAAAAAGTAGACTAGAAAACATATACTAAACATAGAAAAACTTACATAAGTTGTTTCACCCTTAATACATAAGTTGCTACAGGATTAATACATAAATTGCTATAATTGTTTTTAGAAAAAAGCTGTAATGAAAATAAAAACTAAAAATAGAAAACTTTATTATACTCAAGTTGCTAGATCTTAATACATAAGTTGCAACGCCCTTAATATGTAAGTTACTACACGATTAATACATGAATTGCTATAATTTTTTTTAAAAAATAGACAAAATAAAAACTAAAAAAATAATTATACTAATTTGCTATACCCTTAATACACAAGTTACTACACCCTTAATACATAAGCTGCTACACGATGAATACATAAATTGCTATAAACTTTTTTAGAAACAAACTAGACTGAAAATAGAAATTTAAATTCTAGACCCTTAATATATAAGTTGCTACACCTTTAATACATAAATTGCTACAACCTTGATACATAAGTTGTTACACGATTAGTACATAAATTGCTGTTAAAAATTAAAAAAATAGATTGAAAACATATACTAAAAATAGATAAACTTTATTATACTAAAGTTGCTCAACTCTTTATACATAAGTTGTTTCACCCTTAATACATAAGTTGCTACAAGATTAATACATAAATTTGAAAGGCCCTTGTTTGATTTTGATAATTAATTGACAACTTTGGGTGGACTAACATGTGTGATGGTTGAGATACACAAGGTTAGTTTACTGGTTCATGTGTGTGAGCAACATATGTCATGGTGGAGATGTCTTGAGATGTTGCGAGGCTCAATACATGTGATGATGGAGGAGCTCATTGCAAATGATACATGACATGGAGTCATGTAACCAAGATAGAGAATATCAAGATGAGGCTTGGCTCGATGGACCGGGTGCATATGTGAAGGAAAATTAAGTCAAGGCTTTGAAGCGATGGACCATGAGATGCTGATGCTTGGGCAAGACTTGAGACCGATGGACCGACGCAACAATGAAGAGCAAGTGAAGTCAAGATCAATAGACCAAGAGCGTCACATGATGATATGAAGTGGATCATATCATTTTATGGTCGTGTTGATGCATGTGTTGCATTGGCACATTGGAGGCACACGAAGGAAATGGAAATGCACAAGGCAAAGGTATAATGAAACATCCTCAATTTTCCACGAAGGGAAAACCTCACGGAATGATATACAACAGTCGATAATCAATTCCATACATCGAAAAATAAGTCTAAAGAGTACAATAGAGGGGTTTACAATAATATTTACAACGCCACAAGGCGTAAACAAAGTATCTCTAACATCCAGAACAGCTTGAGAAGGCGGAAGTAACGCGGAAGCAACTCCAAACTCCAACTTGAGCGCAGGCACGAGACCTTCTAATCCGTTTGACATCTCTGAGAAGCAGGAAAAAATCTGCACACCGCCAGATGTGTGCAGGCCATGGTCAGCACCGAATGAGTTTTAGTGGAAAAGAGAAAATAAAGGGATCTGGCGATCCTATAGTTTGGCTGTGGTTTGCATCCTAGCGCATGCGAAGTAGCAACAAGTAATAATAATAGTAATAGTAATAACAATAATAGTCAAGTTTAACACATTCCCATTCCCCCACACACATCCCATCCATCCCAATCCATCTCGGTCCATCTCAAAGCCATCTCAATCCATCTCAAATCCATCACCACACCTCCATCACCAAGTCTCACCACATCTCACACTCAAGTCGGCGAGACCAACTCCCTCTCGGTGCTCCATCTCGGCGGCCCGCGATCCACAACCCGGACTCACGGCCGGAAAGCTCGGGAAGGTAGAACACTCCTCTCACTAGTCGACGAAACGTAGGTCACGGAATGGCCATAACCGAGGCCGCGGTATGCGCATAGATCGATCAACTCGCAGAGTGTGTACACTGTACCCACCGGATCGCCATCATAGACGTGCGCACGCCTAGGCGACACCGGACGACCTTCTAACCTGGACAATACCATCCTGCCACCCAGCCCTAGAAAGTAACGGCTTACCAGAACACACTGGGACTAGGATCAACAGTAACCGGCTACCCCTCCAATGGTACCGTTGAATAGAATGGTACAGCTCACCACATACCATTCCCCCTCAACTCCAAGCAGCAATGGCATCGTCCAGTCTAGTCGAACTTCCGTCTCTTGCGGAAGCGAGAGCGAGTGGTGTGTACGAAAGTTCCATGGTTCCGGTTCTCCCGATATATCAGTCCTTAGGTAGGACTAGACAGGATATCTTCATACAGGGTTTAAGTTTGCCGTGCCACCACAGCACCTCCTTCCCGAGGGCTCTCCACACCGGGAAAATCTCCTTAAGTCACATATCATCTGTCCCGAGGGCTCTCCACAGCGGGGTCTTCTCAAGTCTCATGTACCCGCCACAGGTACCTCTCATCGGGATGCCTAGGATGCACCCCCGGCAAGACTCGTCTCAAGGTCCACCCCAAGACTCGTCGTGGATCCTGTCCAGTCGACTCAACCCTCACCCTCCACGCACCCAAGTTACACGCACAATACCTCCAGATCCTCACCACCAAGTCCACCAAGGCTGGCATCCCAAGCCAAACCATTCCCGGGGTTCACCACCCGCATCACATCTCCGATACAATGCGAAGTGGAGTTATAGTATATATGGTGATATAAAATGCAAGCAAGCAGAGAGGTAATAATATATAAGTGCAAGCGCAAAGGCGGGTGACATGGTAAAGGGTTTCAATCACGGTAATAATGGCTCGTGCAATAGCATGCATCAATATACTAGCAAAAGAATAAATATAAAGCGCTAGCAATTCTATTTGCAATGTCTAATAGGATTCTCTAAAAGAAGGTGCTTTGCCATGACACTGCGATGTCGAGGTAGTAGTGGTACAAATCCAACCGTAGTCGTACAAGTCCTCCTCCGTCAGATGTAGTCGATCAGCGGGGCTCCTCCTCCTAAGTTGGCTCTGTAATCGAGATATAATAGTCGCGTTAGCGACTCCTATAGAATCCACAAAGAACCAAATGAATATCAAAAAGATCCAAATGCACTCAAACATAGGCTCATGAGATAAAGCTCGATTTAGATGAATTTCGATATAAAGATCATCATTTTTGGAGCTCGTATGAATAAGTTACGAATTTCCGAAGTTTAACCTATTTTCTGAAAATGAAAAGGGGAGATTAATCTCGAGCCGACACGTGTCATGTTCGGTAGGTCCACGTGGCAGTTCCTGGTTTGTCCATGTGGCTGCTGACATGTACAGTCTGTTCTGACGCGGCTGCTGACGTGGACTGACGAGTGGGCCCACGATGACGTCACCGATGACATCATTATTGACCGGGTCAACCCAAATGGGCTCCATACGGGCCTGGTAGGGCCGTGTCAGGGCCAATGGGCCGGGCTCGGCCCGCCACGTGTCGTCATGTGGTTTGGCCACGTCGTCAACTGGGCTCTTAACGGGCTCTGTCTACAGCCCCTGCTCACGGGCTGGCTTATGATGGACCGGATGCTACTGGTCCATGGACCATAACGCGGTCCACAATGGACCAGGTCCATCCATGTTATTTCTCCTGCTGGTCTACATGGTCTGGGTCCATGGACGGTTCACAGGGGCGCATCGGTTCACGGTGGCTGGTGTATAGTGGACCGGCTTCTGTGGGTCCTGCTGGCAGGGTCACTGGTCTATGTGGACCACGTCTATCCCGGCTTTCTTCTTTCCCAATCCCTCATCTCCTTCATCTCATCCCCGTTCCTCTTGGCTCATGCTCGGGTTCGCAGCGGTGGCGTGGTTGCCGGCGGCAAGGCTCGCAAGCCAAGGCGCTAGGGTAGGCCTAGGTCCAAGATGACGAGCGCATCGGCTCCGGGGTAGCACGGCGACCTCGGCAAGGGTATCACGCGGTCCGGTGAGTTCTCCCCGCCGCGAGCCACGACGGCGCGGCAAAGATACACGGCGGCATGGCGGCGCCGCGCGCGTCGCAAGAGGGCAAGGGTAGTCTTTTCTTCCGATTGGCGCTTCAACCGGCCGATTGGGGTCTCCGTAGGGACAGTCGGCTCAACGGCGGTGACCAAGGTACACGGCGGCGTCCGCGCGACACATGAGCCCGCGGCGGAGCTCCGGCGGAATCACGGCGCTGCAGACAGGTCACCTCGAGGCATTGACGGGCTCCATCTTCTACATGATCGTGTCCAGGGGCTCACAGCGACGCTCGTCGGCCATCTAAAGTGAAACAAAGCGGCCGGAGCAGCGTGCTAGGGCTGCGGCACGGCGGCGCACCGCGGCGTTCCGGCAGCGGCACGGTCGCGAGTTGGAGGGGCTCCAACGGTCATCTTCCAAAGATAGGGCGCGCATGGCGTGCGCCGCGTCAAGGCGGGTCCGATTCTCCGGTCGAAGGCGTCCAGGGGCCATCCAAGGGAGTTGCAAGATGGCTCGCCACGGCTGGGCATGGCCGCGGCGGCGGCATGGCTGTCTCGCTCCGCCGGCGTGCTCAGACACCGGGGAGTCCAGGTGGCTAGTCTGGCCTTGTGTGGGTGCGAGTGCGTGTCCAAGGAGCCAGCTGTGGCTCGGTCTACGCGCACGAGGGCGTCATGGCCATGGAAGCAAGGTCCGGGAGGTTGGAAGAGAAGAACGGCGGCGCTCACCGAGCGTGTAGGCGTAGCAGGGGCTCGGCGTGACGGAGTGGCGCGCGTAGGTGAAGTAGCGAAGTAGAAGAAGGGCTCGCGGTGTTAGGCGACGTTGTGGTACGCTTGCGGTTCTCGGCTTCCTCGCGGTGCGGCAGCAGCTACTCCGGCGATGGCTCCTTCTTGAAATCCGGCGGCGGCAACTTCTTCTTCTCCATCCCCGCCTCCTTCTCCTTCCTCCCCTCTTCAATGCCTCCTCTGGTGTTGGGTGGTGGTCTGGTTGGCAAGGCCACAGAGTGGCGGCTGGGGCTTGGGAACCCTAGAGCGCTAAAGGCTCAGGCTTTATAGGCGGAGGTTCTCCATGGAGCACGGCGGACGGTGATCCGGGCACGGGCGAGATCAGGTGGTTCAGGGCTTCTCCAGGTGTCGCTGTCAACTGCTCGTGGGCTCCTGCGCGCCGAGAGCGGCATCTTGCCTTCGCGGCCAAGGAGGAGTGGGGACGACGGAGCGAGTGTTCGGGCGCGCGAAGTAAAGCGCTCGCGGCCGCGGGCATCTTGTGCCGGGGTGTCGGGGCCTTGTCGGTCCACCGGTGGCTCTGCTCCCGGGCATTGATTCAGCAGCGGCGTGTATCGAGCGGTCTGAAGCGGTAGCGTGAGGAATCCGCGGGCGCAACGGCTGGGCGGCGTGCTCTGCTTTTCCTCCTCGCGAAGCAGGGAAGGGGAAAGGTATGACACGTGGGCCCCGTTCGTCATCGGCTGCGGAAGAGGGAACAGGTGCACGTGTAGTGCTTCAATGCTTGGGCCGGCTGCATTGGGTCAATTGGGCCGGCTCGGCCACTTCGTCAGCAAGGCCAGAAGGAGAAAAGGACATGGGCCGGCGGCAACATGGGCCGACCGCGAGTGTTGGATGCGAGCTGGGCTGCAGGGTGTGGCAGGCTGGGCCGGCGTGATTGGGAAAGTGGCCAGCATGCCGAGCTGGGCTTGCTCAAGGCCATGGGCCGATAGGGCTGATCGTGGACAGGCCGAGCAGGCTTCGAGGCTGGGCTAGTCCGGTGCTAAGGGCCGAAATGACCTTTGCCATTTCTATTCCCATTTCTTTCTCTTTTCTATTTGTTTCTTGGCTAAATAATACATATGTAAGTATGTATTATGATTTGTATCATTTGTACAATATTTCATGGTGGTCATAGATGGTCATAGGGTATGTTGGGTACTATCCCCAATAACTTTAGTATAGATATGTGTTTGTTGATTTGATATTCATCACAGAAGAAAATCCAATAAGATCCAAATCAAACATGTTGCATTTCATGTTATTAGTGCTAGTGTGATCCAAACCTAGAAGCTCGATCATTTCATTAGCTTACAAGTGTCTAACTCAGGGTCTTAATCACATGTGGCTTGGGGGGGTTAAGACACATGTGATGACGTTATATTGTAATGATTAGCAACTAATCATTAGTGCTATTTGTGCAATTAGACATGGTTCTCTACAAGACAAGCAACAAACATGAGTTTGTTTAGAAAAAATTTTGTAGTTGGGATTTTTGTGTTGGTGAATTTTTTGGGTTGTTACAGTCCTACCCCCTTATCAGAATCTCGTCCCCGAGATTTAAGGTGTGTAGTACTACTCGAAGTGTGGTAACATGAATTCTACTCCAATCTAACTTCTTGTTCACCATAGCGTGATGTAGTTGCTCCATTGAGTTGTAAGAGTGGGTAGTGAAATCTTGATTTCTCTTTCAGATCCTTGATAGTGTTGATGTATATGCACCGGGTAGATCGTAGGGTTTCGAAAGGGACACTTGACGATAGTCGAAGAGTTGTAGCTGTAGGAGGTTCCAACGCAAAGTTAGCAATGGGAGGGTCTCGGATTAGTTTAGACTATATTAGGTCTCTCTAGTTGAAGAGGTGTGCTTTAGGCTCCTGATTTCGATCCAGGGTCTAGTGGGTTATGGGTCCACCACGCTTCCGCTACGCTACTTTGATAAGCGTAGATAACCCCTTGTCTTCTGTCTAGGTAGGCATTCTATAAACTGAGATGATCATCTGGGCCATAGGATGTGGTAAAGTGGAATTGATTGAGACGGGTCATAAAAGGGCGAGGCTACTCCTAACCTACTTCTATAGGGCTTATTGGGCGAAGTGCAAAAAAGAACAATTGATATAAAAAAGTAAATTGCTGATGACAAAAGGGGTAAACTTGTATTAATGGTAGACCAAATTCTGGTACAATTATGGGGGGTCATACATGAACTTGAGGTACTAGATAAGACATCATTGTAGCTTGAATGGTACTAGATAATGCATGAGGTAATTACATTCTCCATATCAAGGGGCACTATGTGCTGCCAGGTGGTTAAGTTGAAAGCGGGCAGCTCGAGTAGCACTTCGAATCTTCTTGGCAGAACCTTGAATTGGCTTGAACTGGATCTCAGCTGGTGGAGTGCTATAGTTCCTCGGGCAGTTGATGACTCGGTGACCCGGTTTACCACAACCAAAACAAGTGAGAGGCTCACTACTTGTAGGTGTTGGCACAATGTCCTTTTGGTTGCCAGGTCTTGGTGCAGAGCGAGTCGGTGCAGGATGTCTAGATATGGGACGAGTATGAGTATGGCGAGTCTGTGTAGAATGGTCCTGAGCGAGGTGATCCTGAGTGAAAGGGTCCTGAGTAGTGTGAGAGTAGTCAGTGGTGTAGGTACCATCATACCAACTCGAATCAGGTACATCCTCCTTGACGTAGCGAGTGCGGTCCGTCGAAGGTGCATCTTCACGGTACCTCTTGCGATCAGAACAGCGGAATGATTCCTTTAGTCTACGCTTCTTTTCCTTGTACTCCTTGATAGCTTCCATGCGGTCTCTCTCGATCTGGATGCATCTATCGATCAAGTTACGTAGGGTGTAACTCTTGACACCACTAAGGCTCAACTTGATCTTTGAGTTCAGTCCTTTCCTATAGTAGTAAACCTTTTCCTTCTCATCTTTCTTGATCGGGGGTGCATAGCGTAGCAATTTAGTGAAGCGTGTTGTGTACTCGCATATCTTGTCCTTACCCATTCTGATGTTGCGGAACTCTTCAGTCTTGGCTTCGAAGACTCCTTCAGGAATGTGGTGCTCAATGAAGACCTACACAAACTCTTCCCAGGAGATGTTGGCAGGGTTCTGGTGTGCGCCACAGTAGCTATCCCACCAATCGCGTGGAGCACCTGTGAGCTGGTGGGTGGCGACTGTAACACGCTCCTCATCATCAGTGCACTTTATCACATTGAGCTTCTTCTCGATCTCCCTGAGCCAGTCATCGGCTGCAAGAGGTTCAGGGTCAGTTCCATCATAGGTGGGTGGCCTGAGCTTCATAAATCCTTCCAACTTCCGCTGAAAGTCATTGGGTGGATAGCGATTCAGCACGTCCTCAGCAAGAGTCTCCATGAGGTGTGTCTGCTGAGCCATTACTTCAGCCAGAAGGGGTGGCTGATGGTCTCCTCCCGCAACATCACCAGTGGGTGGTGGCGGAGGCGGAGGAAGATCTCTTCCGATAGGGGCCCCATCAGGCGAACCACGACCGAAGGGGTTACCATGCTGCAGAGAAGGAGTGCGAGGTTCCACACGTCCGCCATGATGAACACGTCCACGTCTACGACCAAGTGCACGACCACGGATGATCGGTGCAGGGGAAGGAGCACTGTGGTTCCTCAGGCGTTCAGAGCGACGGGTCGTCATCTGGGTGCAACGGTCCAAAATATTAGTGCAAGTGATATGACTTTTTAGCAACTTAATGTAATAAAGCAATTTAAACAATTTAAAACATTTTAAGCTAGTCCTACACTCAATCAAAGATGCAAGAAGAACCATAAAATGCGATAAAATCCAAGCACTCATTACATTGGGTTTAGTTACAAGGCGATATCCTTGGTAACTATACCAAGAGATT
This sequence comes from Themeda triandra, assembly GCA_018135685.1. Lineage (NCBI taxonomy): Eukaryota > Viridiplantae > Streptophyta > Magnoliopsida > Poales > Poaceae > Themeda > Themeda triandra. The sequence continues at coordinate 148,107 of JAENPR010000119.1, read as the reverse complement.
CGCGAGGAAACGTACTACTCGTAGGTATCTCACAGTGGTAGACATTCTACTCTACTCATGGTATGACTTGTAGCTAAATGGGGTTCATCTTCATTCCTCTACCTACCCCCTTATCATGATGGGTCTTGTCTATAGAGTGAAACTGGTGGAGTAAGGGACTTTCTTCAAATTTTCCAGTCAGACACTTGGGTCTAGGTGTGTTCGGCTTCATCCCATTACCCTATGGCACTATCGGAGGCATCGAGGCATTGGGTAATAGACGCTAGGAGGCCATGCTCGAGGAGTTTTTACACATCTTGCGTCACAAATTGAAGAGTTGTATGTGCGGTAAGCTGCACAGCAGTAAAGATAGTGGTTTCCGACACATGAATGGTTTAGACCTTCGTGGCACCTCTTCGCTTGGGAGAATCAGAGAGTCACCATGTAGCGTAGACTTCATCTCCTCTAGGCACTACCCATTTGTGGCACGTCTATTGTTACATGTCTTCAGAGACTCCTTACTCTTGAAGCACTTCAAGAAGGACTTGGGCGTATCCTTCGTGATACCCGAGGTAGAAGAACATGCTTTCAAAGCTCATCACTTGCATAATTGGCCAAGTACATGGTCAGCAAGTCCATTTAAAGAGGTAAGCCACGCACAAAGTGGTGCAAGGTCGGTAATATAACCGAAAGAAGGGCTGGATCAACCTATTCTATTGTCCAATCCTGAGGGTCTCGTCCTAGGGTCAAGCATGGAGCTGATACCAACTGAAACATCCTCAATTTTCCACGAAGGGAAAACCTCACGGAATGATATACAACAGTCGATAATCAATTCCATACATCAAAAAATAAGTCTAAAGAGTACAATAGAGGGGTTTACAATAATATTTACAACGCCACAAGGCGTAAACAAAGTATCTCTAACATCCAGAACAGCTTGAGAAGGCGGAAGTAACGCGGAAGCAACTCCAAACTCCAACTTGAGCGCAGCACGAGACCTTCTAATCCGTTTGACATCTCGAGAAGCGAGGAAAAATCTGCACACCGCGGATGTGTGCGGGCCATGGTCAGCACCGAATGAGTTTTAGTGGAAAAGAGAAAATAAAGGGATCTGGCGATCCTATAGTTTGGCTGTGGTTTGCATCCTAGCGCATGCGAAGTAGCAACAAGTAATAATAATAGTAATAGTAATAACAATAATAGTCAAGTTTAACACATTCCCATTCCCCCACACACATCCCATCCATCCCAATCCATCTCAGTCCATCTCAAAGCCATCTCAATCCATCTCAAATCCATCACCACACCTCCATCACCAAGTCTCACCACATCTCACACTCAAGTCGGCAGACCAACTCCCTCTCGGTCTGTCTCAGCGGCCCGCAGTCCACAACCCAGACTCACGACCGGAAAGCTCGGGGAAGGTAGAACACTCCTCTCACTAGTCGACAGAAACGTAGGTCACAGAATGGCCATAACCGAGGCCGCGGTATGCGCATAGATCGATCAACTCTGCAGAGTGTGTACACCTGTACCCACCAGATCGCCATCATAGACGTGCGCACGCCTAGGCGACACCGGACGACCTTCTAACCTGGACAATACCATCCTGCCACCCAGCCCTAGAAAGTAACGGCTTACCAGAACACACTGGGACTGGGATCAACAGTAACCGGCTACCCCTCCAATGGTACTGTTGAATAGAATGGTACAGGCTCACCACATACCATTCCCCCTCAACTCCATGCAGCAATGGCATCGTCCAGTCTAGTCGAACTTCCGTCTCTTGCGGAAGCGAGAGCGAGTGGTGTGTACGAAAGTTCCGTGGTTCCGGTTCTCCCGATATATCAGTCCTTAGGTAGGACTAGACAGGATATCTTCATACAGGGTTTGAGTTTACCGTGCTACCACAGCACCTCCTTCCCGAGGGCTCTCCACACCGGGAAAATCTCCTTAAGTCACATATCATCTGTCCCGAGGGCTCTCCACAGCGGGGTCTTCTCAAGTCTCATGTACCCACCACAGGTACCTCTCATCGGGATGCCTAGGATGCACCCCCGGCAAGACTCGTCTCAAGGTCCACCCCAAGACTCGTCGTGGATCCCCGTCCGATCGACTCAACCCTCACCCTCCACGCACCCAAGTTACACGCACAATACCTCCAGATCCTCACCACCAAGTCCACCAAGGCCGGCATCCCAAGCCAAACCATTCCCGGGTTCACCACCCGCATCACATCTCCGATACAATGCGAAGTGGAGTTATAGTATATATGGTGATATAAAATGCAAGCAAGCAGAGAGGTAATAATATATAAGTGCAAGCGCAAAGCTGGGTGACATGGTAAAGGGTTTCAATCAAGGTAATAATGGCTCAGGCAATAGCATGCATCAATATACTAGCAAAAGAATAAATATAAAGCGCTAGCAATTCTATTTGCAATGTCTAATAGGATTCTCTAAAAGAAGGTGCTGCCATGACACCTGCGATGTCGAGGTAGTAGTGGTACAAATCCAACCGTAGTCGTACAAGTCCTCCTCCGTCAGATGTAGTCGATCAGCGGGGCTCCTCCTCCTAAGTCGGCTCTGTAATCGAGATATAATAGTCGCGTTAGCGACTCCTATAGAATCCACAAAGAACCAAATGAATATCAAAAAGATCCAAATGCACTCAAACATAGGCTCATGAGATAAAGCTCGATTTTAGATGAATTTCGATATAAAGATCATCATTTTTGGAGCTCGTATGAATAAGTTACGAATTTCTGAAGTTTAACCTATTTTCTGAAAATGAAAAGAAGGAGATTAATCTCAAGCTGACACGTGTCATGTTCTGGTAGGTCCACGTGGCAGTTTCTGGTTTGTCCATGTGGCTGCTGACATGTACAGTCTGTTCTGACGCGGCTGCTGACGTGGACTGACGAGTGGGGCCCACGATGACGTCACCGATGACATCATTATTGACCGGGTCAACCCAAATGGGCTCCATACGGGCCTGGTAGGGCCGTGTCAGGGCCAATGGGCCGGGCTCGGCCCGCCACGTGTCGTCATGTGGTTTGGCCACGTCGTCAACTGGGCTCTTAACGGGCTCGTCTGGCCCCCGCTCACGGGGCGGCTTATGATGGACCGGATGCTCTTCGGTCCATGGACCACAACGCTGTCCACAATGGACCATGTCCATGCATGTTATTTCTCCCGCACTACATGGTCCGGGTCCATGGACGGTTCACAGGGGCGCATCGGTTCACGGTGGCTGGTGTATAGTGGACCGGCTTCTGTGGGTCCTGCTGGCAGGGTCACTGGCCTATGTGGACCACGTCTATCCCGGCTTTCTTCTTTCCCAATCCCTCATCTCCTTCATCTCATCCCCGTTCCTCTTGGCTCATGCTCGGGTTCGCAGCGGTGGCGTGGTTGCCGGCGGCAAGGCTCGCAAGCCAAGGCGCTAGGGTAGGCCTAGGTCCAAGATGACGAGCGCATCGGCTCCAGGGTAGCACGGCGACCTCGGCAAGGGTATCACTGCGGTCCGGTGAGTTCTCCCCGCTGCAGGCCACGACGGCGGCAGCACAGCGGCATGGCGGCGCCGGCGCGCGTCGCAACAGAGGGGCAAGGGTAGTCTTTTCTTCCGATTGGCGCTTCAACCGGCCGATTGGGGTCTCCGTAGGGACAGTCGGCTCAACGGCGGCGACCAAGGTACACGGCGGCGTCCGCGCGACACATGAGCCCGCGGCGGAGCTCCGGCGGAATCACAGCGCTGCAGACAGGTCACCTCGAGGCATTGACGGGCTCCATCTTCTACATGATCGTGTCCAGGGGCTCACAGCGACGCTCGTCGGCCATCTAAAGTGAAACAATGCGGCCGGAGCCGCGTGCTAGGGCTGCGGCACGGCGGCGCACCGCGGCATTCTGGCAGCGGCACGGTCGCGAGTTGGAGGGGCTCCAGCGGTCATCTTCCAAAGATAGGGCGCGCATGGCGTGCGCCGCGTCGAGGCGGGTCCGATTCTCCGGTCGAAGGCGTCCAGGGGCCATCCAAGGGAGTTGCAAGATGGCTCGCCACGGCTGGGCATGGCCGCGGCGGTGGCATGGCGGTCTCGCTCCGCCGGCGCGCTCAGACGCCGGGGAGTCCAGGTGGCTAGTCTGGCCTTGTGTGGGTGCGAGTGCGTGTCCAAGGAGCCGGCTGTGGCTCGGTCTACACGCACGAGGGCGCCATGGCCATGGAAGCAAGGTCCGGGAGGTTGGAAGAGAAGAACGGCGGCGCTCACCGAGCGTGTAGGCGTAGCAGGGGCTCGGCGTGACGGAGTGGCGCGCGTAGGTGAAGTAGCGAAGTAGAAGAAGGGCTCACGGTGGTAGGCGACGTTGTGGTACACCTGCGGTTCTCGGCTTCCTCGCGGTGCGGCAGCAGCTACTCCGGCGATGGCTCCTTCTTGAAATCCGGCGGCGGCAACTTCTTCTTCTCCGTCCCCGCCTCCTTCTCCTTCCTTCCCTCTTCAATTCCTCCTCTGGCGTTGGGTGGTGGTCTGGTTGGCAAGGCCACAGAGTGGCGGCTAGGGCTTGGGAACCCTAGAGCGCTAAAGGCTCAGGCTTTATAGGCGGAGGTTCTCCATGGAGCACGGCGGACGGTGATCCGGGCACGGGCGAGATCAGGTGGTTCAGGGCTTCTCCAGGTGTCGCTGTCAACTGCTCGTGGGCTCCTGCTGCCAGCGAGAGCGGCATCTTGCCTTCGCGGCCAAGGAGGAGTGGGGGACAGGAGCAGGTGTTCGGGCGCGCGCGGGAAGTAAAGCGCTCGCGGCCGCGGGCATCTTGTGCCAGGGTGTCGGGGCCTTGTCGGTCCAGCTGGTGGCTCTGCTCCCAGGCGTTGATTCAGCAGCGGCGTGTATCGAGCGGTCGAAGCGGTAGCGTGAGGAATCCGCGGGCGCAACGGCTGGGCGGCGTGCTCTGCTTTTCCTCCTCGCGAAGCAGGGAAGGGGAAAGGTATGACACATGGGCCTCGTTCGTCATCGGCTGCGGAAGAGGGAACAGGTGCACGTGTAGTGCTTCAATGCTTGGGCCGGCTGCATTGGGTCAATTGGGCCGGCTCGGCCACTTCGTCAGCAAGGCCGGAAGGAGAAAAGGACATGGGCCGGCGGCAACATGGGCCGACCGCGAGTGTTGGACGCGAGCTGGGCTGCAGGGTGTGGCAGGCTGGGCCGGCGTGATTGGGAAAGTGGCCAGCATGCCGAGCTGGGCTTGCTCAAGGCCATGGGCTGATAGGGCTGATCGTGGACAGGCCGAGCAGGCTTTGAGGCTGGGCTGGTCCGGTGCTAAGGGCCAAAATGGCCTTTGCCATTTCTATTCCCATTTCTTTCTCTTTTCTATTTGTTTCTTGGCTAAATAATACATATGTAAGTATGTATTATGATTTGTATCATTTGTACAATATTTCATGGTGGTCATAGATGGTCATAGGGTATGTTGGGTATTATCCCCAATAACTTTAGTATAGATATGTGTTTGTTGATTTGATATTCATCACAGAAGAAAATCCAATAAGATCCAAATCAAACGTGTTGCATTTCATGTTATTAGTGCTAGTGTGATCCAAACCTAGAAGCTCGATCATTTCATTAGCTTACAAGTGTCTAACTCAGGGTCTTAATCACATGTGGCTTAGGGGGGGTTAAGACACATGTGATGACGTTATATTGTAATGATTAGCAACTAATCATTAGTGCTATTTGTGCAATTAGACATGGTTCTCTACAAGACAAGCAACAAACATGAGTTTGTTTAGAAAAAATTTTGTAGTTGGGATTTTTGTGTTGGTGAATTTTTCGGGTTGTTACATATAACCTAGGGTATTTCATTTCGCTCGTTTAACGATGAGTAGAGAAGTGCTTGACCGGGTTTAGGATAGATAGTTGTACTATCAAGAAGGGCAAACTTGTTTGCATATCGGTCATCATCGAAATCGGAGTTTGGAGCTAAAAGTTATGGTCGTTTCTTTATCAGAACCGTGGTTGGTCCTGACCGCTGGCTAGGACCGGGTCCTGACCAATTTCGAACCTTGGGGAGCTTACTAGACTTGTCAGGACCGAGGTGGAGTATGGTCCTAACCAGCAACTGCTCGCTCAGTCCTAGCCATCCTAGTGGGTGTTATTTGGCTAGTGAAATTTCCTTGTTTGGTTTTGGTAATTGAGTGACAACATTAGATGGACTAATATGTGGTTGAGTGGAATTTCATAGGTCATTAGTCCATAGGTACATATGTGTGAGCTATATATGCCATAGAGAAGAAATGGCTAGGAGTTGATGCAAAGCTCATATATGTGATGATGAAGGAGCATAATTCAATATGTGACATGACATGGAGTCGTTTGATCAAGGTGGAGAAGAACAAGACAAGACTTGGCTCGACGGACCGGTTGCAAGTGTGAAGGGCAAGTTGTGTGATAACTTGACGCCGATGGACCAACGCAACGGCGAAGAGCATGTGACGTCACGATCGATGGACCAATACGATCAAGTGATGATATGAAGTGGATATATTATTCTTGATTGGTTGGTGCATGCGTTGCATCAACATCGACGGAGATGAAATGGAAATGCGCAAGGCAAAGGTATATTTGTAGGGCATTTTGTTTCACCGGTCTAAGTTAAGTAGAGAAGTGTTTGACCGAATTTAGGTTTGATAACCGTACTATAAAGAGCGGAAGTCTTTTAATTGCATCGGTTATCTAGTGTCACTAAGTTGAGTCTCATTTTGCATATGCATTGGGCTTAGTGACGTGGTGAGAATCTTGAGATTGAAGGGTTATGAGGATGCTACTCTAGTCGGAAAATAAATTTTTTCTACCTCATAAACCAGGATCTACTGCTTGTTACAGGTTACGGGATTACCATTAGACACGCAGGGGCAGCGGAAGCAACTCGATGTAGTCGAACGCATCGCAGCAGTGCCGTGCAGTTGCGTGGTCGTCCGTTCGTCACGTCCGTCCTCCACTTGCCGATCGTCCTTGTGCAGTTCGTCCTAGTACTCCAGATGCAGCACCTCCGAGGTATCACACACGTGCAGGGAAGAAGCGATGCGCCTCCGGACTGCTAGGTCCACGAGGAGCGAAGGCGTGAGCGTGGAGAGGGCGACGGCGGCTGCCAAAAGGCATGGGTTAAACCTAGCCTCGCCCCTGCCCCTTCTTATATAGGCATCCCTAATGAGCTCCCGAGTTGGAGGCCCATTAGTAACCCTAATCCTTCTCCAACTCGGGTCCAACCTGAATTGGGCTTCCAGCCCCTTAAGCGTGCGACCCTATGGGTTCACGCACACATAGACATGGCCCGAGTACACCTACTCGCCCAATAATTGACAGCGGCCTTTAGCAAGGCGTGACAACTCCTATGCGTACGCAAAGATCATATCAGATGAACCACCACAACCCATATACATGTTATTCCCTTACCACTTGATATTTAGTTCAACTCGTGGGTTAACACTTAACCCAAGCACGACCATGCATTTGTTGATCCAATCACTTGAGTGATCCAATGATATCTCTCTCACATAGAGAGGGGCAAATTCCATCTTGATTGTCTATGTCTCACAGCATGTTTCCCGACAAACCCGAAGACTATCTTTATGACTACCCAGTAATAGAGTAGCATTTGACAATCCCTAAGTAAGTCATTTCACATATTGAGTACATACGACAATCTCAGGTCTAAGGACATAACGTACATGATGTGTAAAGAGATAATAATAACAACATCTCACGTCAGGTCAGTCCAGCCTACATGTCGTACATGTGCCCACATTATTAGTTTGACATCTCTATGTCTATGACTTGTGAAACATAGTCATCAACTAATAATGTGCTAGTCTAATAGTCATGTGCATTGTTACACGAACTCCGATCAGGGACAACATTAGAATATCCATACAAGTAAAAGAGTTTCACAAAACAATTCACATAATTGTTAATCGATACAAGTTGTCTTTAATGGATATTCAGAAACATATAATATATCATGGATACATTCACAATATCATCATCTCTATGATTACCTCTAGGGCATATTCCTAACAGAGATACCCCTAGAAAAGTCTTGGACACAAACTATCTCTTGTGCTAAATCTTGTTTGGCATTTGTGGGATGAGATAGTATTTTAAAGGGTTGAAATTGTGAGAAATAAAAATAAAGGGGCCTGGAGATGCTGCTGCTGGGATTCTACAAAGAAGTGGTTTTGTAGCTTGGCTGGCCGTTGTTGTCGTGGCCCAAGTAGAGCATACGCTGGTGTTAACCAGATGGGCAAGGCCAGCGATCACGCTTGGGTGCTGCTGCCCTTTCTATTGCCAGTGCTATACATTCAAAAAAAATGACTGGAGGGGAAGTAATAGATTCTATTGATCGTTCTAGGTGTAGATTAGTGGGTTGATTCACATGCATTTGGGATAAATCGAGTATATAACATCATAGTGCACAAAATAGAGAGAGAAGAGGATGGAGAGGTAGGAGTACCAACGGGCTTGATGAAGATGGTAATCACGGCGTCGATGTTCGGCGAGGAAGACCCATCAGTGGTGGAGTCTGGTGATGGTGAAGAGGAGTGGTGGGCGCATCCCGTCGCTTACAGCCCATCCTTGATCGGGTAGGATTGTGTGGTGGGGTACTATAGCGGTGTCAGTGAACATCGTGTACCGTGCCTCTGGACGCTACCTCCTCTTTATAGGGCTGCGCGACGGGGCCCCACTGACTAGGAGTCGGTTAAGCGTCCCCGATCAGGACGCGCTCAAAGGGTCCGACTTGATCGTTGGATCAAGTCGGGTGAGATCAATTCTAACATTCTCCCCCTTGATCTCATCTTCATTCTTTTGTTTCTTACTTCTTCAATCTTAAATTCCAATCTTTCTTACTTTTGTCTCATTCGATTGATTAGTGCATAGAGCATGCTCCATCGTCACGGTCAATCGCCGATAGATTTAACAGCTACAATACACCTCTCTATTTTGAAATAGATTCATTTTTCTTTGGGCCATTTATTGTTCGAAAATTATAGGCTATACCATAAACCCATGTCGACTGTGTGTTCTCTGAATGCACTGGGTGGTAAGCCTTTAGTAAGTGGATCCGTAAGTACTTGTTCTTTTCATTCAAATGCTTTAAAAAATGATTCCGAGACTTTCTCTTTTCACAATGTTTAACTTCATGTCAACGTGTTTGGCAAAAGACACTTGACCCGTTGTCATAGGAGTAAATAACTTCAAATGGTAATTGTTGTTGTCAACCATTGTCAACTCCAGGTATAAGTTCACTTAATCATTTCGCCTGTCCCCTAGGCCTCATAACATGCCATAGCATAACTTTGCATTATTCATGATATCATAATTGTTTCTTTTTGGAGCTTTTCCATAATAAAACTCCAACAATGAGAGCTCGTGATTGTGGATTTCACTACATATCCCGTTGAACTTTCATCTTTGTATCCACATCTATTTGGGAGTACTTGATCTTTCTTATTCATCATGAGGTATAGGATTCTTTGTACAATTCAAGACTTTCTCATCTCCATTCCAGTGATCTATATCTAGACTAGACTTCGCCAAATCAAACCGGATACATGAACTATGTCGGGTAAATTCTTGTGCATTGAAGCATATAGGACGTCCATCTTATCAATCTCATATCATTTCTTCAAAATACTTAAGTTCTCAAATACATTACCCTTGACCATAGGAATAGGCATAGCTTTACTCGCTTGCATACTTCATTTCTTTAGATTTTTCTAAGTATGCCATTGCGATAGTTCTAATACCCCTTTCTTTTATCTCGGCAAGTTCTAGTTCATAGAATGAATGATACTTTTACCGAGTTCATTCTTATTGAGACTTGAGGACAAGAACTTCTTTTCCTATAGATTAACATTATTACTAGCAAGTAAGATGTTATCCACATATAGGATTAGAAAATTAATTCTCTATTCTTAAATTTTGCACAAATGCAATTGTCCTCTATATTCGTTCAAAACCCAAACTTTTCAATTGATTCTTCAAATTGAAATTCTATTTTCTAGAGACTTGCTCTAATCCTTATGTTCTTTTCCTTTCATGATAAAACCATTGAGTTATGTCATGTAGACTTTTCATATGAATCCTCATTGAGGAATATTTTCTTTACATAACTCAAATCATAATGTGCCATCAAAACATTCATTGCAATCCTTTCATTCTCTTTCGTAAATTATTTTGATACACATCATGTTTTATTTCTTTATGCATCCCTTTGAAGCCACATTCCGTCGTATAGACCCTTTATAGCCTACTTTGTATTGACTCCATCGAATTGTTTCTGAATCCCAAACATCATTGATAACTTTTGTTGTAAGTCGCGCTCGATGTTTTTTATGTATATTTCCCTTTGGAGCCATATTTCATCTTGTAGACCCTTTATGGCCGTTGGTATAAATTAAGTGCACATAAAATAAGAAGGATTCCGCAAGCGCACAGAACTTACCATTGTAGCATTTTACCGGGAGTAAACCAGATATCGTTATTTATATTTTACCACAGGGAAGCAAGAGTTAAAGAATCGATAATTCACCATCATGTATCTACTAACTTAGTAAACCAACTAGACTAAAGCGGGGTAATTGATATATATATAAAAGGTAATATAAATAATAAAGCACACATGAGAATTCTATGATAAATGAGTAGCTAGTTAAAGTGAGAGGACAACGGGAGAGATCAAGGTTCCTAACTACTTCTCTAATACTTTGGTTCTAGGATAATAGGGAATGGTTAGATATAGCGATCACACAATAGCACTTTGGAGCAAAGTCCTTTCCAACTCTCGAAGAAGACCGGGTAAAGAGTAGTTGGGAGAAGGCTGCACGAAAGCTCTACGAAACACCAACCCGAACGTGGTGGAATACGAAGGCCCGACGTAGTGTCACCTGGGGCTACCACAACTATCCGTGGGATTGGGCGCAACCTCAGGTAACCTATAGTCTAGACACCATGCCTACACTATCGATTACTACTCTAATTACTTAAGATAACTAGCGCACTCAATACGAGCGAAGATCCCATGCCAATATATAACAACTATACTAATCATACATATGAAGGCATAAAGTAAATAGAGAAGATAAATGTATTAAAGCATAAGTCTTACAAAGAGTAGATACAAAGACATACCAAATCTCTGAAGACTTCTCCAGAACCGGAGCGCAGCTCCGCTCTCCCTAACTCTCATCTAGATCTAATCTACTACATTGGAATGTCTAGCTCTAATTCTCTAGAGAAAAGAAGTCATCCATTCAAGGGACGCCTCTACAACTCTGATCCCGCTGGGAGATAATGAATTAGGGTTTAAGGGATGCCTCCTCCAGGGGCCAGGGGCCCTGTTTATATAGCCCCCTAGTATGCACCGCAGCCCTCGGATCAAACCGACCTAAATGGACGATTATTATTCATCCTCAAAGGCGGTGGAACAGGGATCCGTGAGCCTGACGCTGATTGGCTGAGGTGCCCAGTCGGCCGCCCAAGGGGGGGAGTCGGCCGACTCTCCACCGAGCCCGTTCGGGCTCCCGTTTGGTCCAGAGCCTTCTCGAACCTTCCAGACAGAATTTTCACCGGTTCCCGATTATCTCTATGTAAACCCGACATGTGGGCCTTCCTTGGGTATTTTCACCGACACCCCGAAAACGACATTCACCAAAACTCATGGAATTCTGTCGGATAACCCCTATATCTAGTTGGTGAACATATTTTAGTCCTTTCTCATGTCTAGTTGACGATAAAAATTGGCACTTAACGACCGTCAACAACTCCCCCAAGCTTTCCTTTTGCTCGTCCCGAGCAAAGATAAACTCGGTGTGGATCGGGAGTTGCTACAATGCTTTCACGCCTCAAAAGTACACATGCGTTCAAACAAGAACTCTCCTCCAGATTAGAGTGAACTATTCTGACTCAAAACTTACTCATATTACCTTTCACCATGGGGCTTGTAACCGTCACTTGGGTCTTGAGCGGTTGAAAGACGAACGGTCAAGTCAAGCGCTATCTTTCTCACTCTTTGATCAACTATTATTCTGGAGTTTTTGCAAGATTTTCAAATAAAACTCGAGTTCCTTGTATGAACCTTTCGATCTCTCATTTGTGGTATTTCTGGATCCTCTCCAAGGCATGAGTAGTGTATGCCTTCTCTCTTCTCTCAAAATATGTAGTATTTGTGGAACTAAGGCATAGTGGAAAGTGCCTTCTCTCTCACCCTACTTTCTAATAGGCTTATGTGGAGCTCATAGGTGGGGAGACACTCAAACTCACTTGCATATATTGCATAGTTAAGACATGGATCCAATAGGAACTAAAATAATAAAGTCATATGTGCGTGTGAATGAGGAAGTGGAATGGATGATAAGATGATGATAGGATGACGATGGGATGATGATAAGAAAATGATTATGAGGGGTACTCAACTGATGAACATCTACTTCTACACTTGCTCCTTTGGGGATAACATGATTCCCTTTCTTTGGAAACCTTGAAACTTCTTGAAAGGAAGGACTTGGCTACTCTTTTCTTTCTTCTCTTTTTTTTTCTCTTTTTTTTTTAGAGTAACCAATCCTCTGAAAACAAAACTTTAGCAATGGGGAGTGTATAATGATAATGACTGGAGCTTTTATGTAGGCAAATGGAACGGCGATAATTTTTCTAGATGTTCACTCCCAGGATAGGAGTAGAACCTTTTCTGGATGAAGTGAAATGAATGGCGTATGTATATATGGATGGATGAATGGATGCGTACTCCCAGGGTAGGAGCAGCATAAGTGCGTACCTCCAGGGTAGAGATAGCACAATATGTGGGGAAATGCGTACTCCCAGGGTAGGAGCAGCATAAGTGCGTATCTCCAGGGTAGAGATAGCACTATATATAGTGGATATGGATCTATATGTAGGTGGTACCTCTAAGGACCAAGTAGCATAGAATGAAAGTAGTATTTATAAAATGGGTGCATGCTTATGAGGACGAAGTAGCATAGATCAATGGATGGAGAGCACATAGTATTGACTTTAACCGCATGACCGATTCCTTATGGGTCCACAAGATAACCACACTCAATGCCTAAAAATACTACACTCAAGCCTACAATATGGTCTATATAAACGAGATGGGTCTTTCCTAATCTAGTAAGCTTGAATATATGGCAGTGTGGTAGGAATTTGAACTCTCATCATAAAGGAACTCATCATGCAGGAATTTAATATTTTCGTAAATAAATTCTCCGAACTCTAGCATCTCTAGGAACAAGATGGACAAGAATTCAAACCGTCCCATATCATACCCGTCAACCACCTAGACTTAGATCAAGTGTTTGCTACCCACAAGTTTCGGGTTCGAGCAAATCTTAAATCTAAACAAGTTGTGTCCAAAACTCGGGAAAGTGCAAGGTTGAAAACTAGGTACTTGAAAGGAATTACGGCAGAAAGCAACTATTCATCATCGCCAAGTAGAGTTTATTCTAGGGATTACTTTTAAGACAGACTACAAGAGCTCTCCAAAAGTAGAAAAGAAATCTTTCTGGGGTTCTATAGTTATGCATCTTTTTTAGTTGTTTTAACAAAGCACACTCTAACAAAGCATAAATAGATAAGTTGGAAACACTTAGCTTGGTATACGGGGGATGCTCTCCCCCAAGCTGGATGTTGACATAGTCTGCTGATGTTGCTGACAGGCAATGAAGACGTTCAAGTCCTCCCCGGAGTCTTGTAAATAGTTGCATTGAGGGCGGCTCTTCGACAGAGACTGGACATCCTTCCGTCTCGTAGCTCTTCTTGATCCTTTATGTTCTCAGTGAAGCTCAAATAGACAACAAAGCTTGTGGAACTGATTAAGTGTTAGCGATAAAAACCTCTAAGCCTTAGTTGTCTAGAACTCGCCTTAACTCAAATGTCTTCTAACGAGGATCACAAGAAATATTTTTTTATCATTTTATAAAGGGATGCGACGGAGAAAATAGATATGCTGAAAAATTATTTTTATGCCACCACAATGAATGATTATTCACATGGGGCTTAGTAGTTTTTTTTTTTAATGCAAAATGCAGAAATCTTTATTTTCTTTTTCTAGTGCGAGATAGTAAAGCGAAGATGCAATTAAGATGCATGTAGGGAAAATAAATATACTTAAAGAAAAATACAATACCGTGAAAGGAAATGCCGATGAATACCAAGTTACCTCCTTGGCGAGGGTTCGTTGATTTAAGTCCTCCGAACAGGACTTCTTGTCATGTTCGCTCCTTCGGTGCATCATTTGATCCCAAAGGTAGAGACCTTGAGAACTGCACCTCTTGAGATGGTAACTCTAGGAAAGGAGTCACCCATGTTCTTTCTTGCCCGGCGGTCTTTATCACCGGAGTACCTTGTGATGAAGAGTAGATGCTTCTAGTGGTCCTGTACTTCTTCTTGGAGTTTGCCTTGCTTGATTGACCTCTCTCCTTGAGCATCTTATCTTCTAAAATTTCACTCCTTTTTTTTTTCCTTCCTCCTCTTTTTTTTTATGCCTAGACCTTGTGCTCCACTCATTGTTTCTTCTCAACGTGCCGGAGCGACGGGGCTTGAAAAGAGGAAGAGCATTGCTTTGGATCATTGTTTGAAGAGTCATCGGCCTTCCTCCCCCAAGCTTGACCTTGTTGTCGCTCGCCACGTGAAACCAAATACGAGTGTTGAGTCATCCCTCGAGTGTGTTGTACTCCTATGTCCTCGACACCTTGTTTGTCCTCTGTTTGTAAGCCTTCATGTATCTGAGAGGGACTTCTGATTATAGGTCCATTGAGCAAAGATCTCTCTTTTGCATTCTACTTTTGTTTGTACTGTCCAATCCAGGATGAGCGTACAGACAGTTGCATGATCTTCTTTCATCAACCATTCTTGATTTTCACTGAGTCATGGTTGACGCATTGATATTCATTGGAGATGTAGACTCGAGTTCTTCCTTGATGGTCTTTGTCTTCTAGCGGCATGGCGAAGAGTTGTACGCCATCCGTCTTGATGATCAAGGAAGGAGCTTCTTTAGTATTTGTATGCAGGCTTCATCTCCAATGGCTTAGGGACATTATCTTGCAACCATGGTCATGGTCCTTCAAGGCTTGGTCGGTGGTCAACCCTTGATTGGTGATTGGTTGACACTAGGATGCATGCTTATCATGCCATCCTTGTCCTTGCTGCCGATGTGCAAGATGGTGTCTTCACTCTTCAGGAACAATGAGAGCAGGTCCTTGAATGGTTAGAATGAGATGAGTTGCACCCTACTCCTCATTGGCATCCTAGCTCGAGTTTTGGGCTCAATGCTATGATGTCCTCAAGGTTGCTCATAGCTTGTCGCTTTGATCCACTTCTTTGAGTGAGTTCAAGATGTTGATCCTTCTTGTGGCACTCTTGTCTTCTTTGTTCCATCACTGAAGTGGTGATTTGGCAGGTTCGTGACAAACCATGGATAGGCACGTTGTAGATTCTTTCCTACAAAATGTTAGTGGACACATACCCGAAGGATTGCAATAGATTCAAACTAGGGGATATTATCCACTACCTATTTTAATTTCATTTATGCTAACAACGAGATGGTTTTTGAGTTACCTTAGCATAGGATTTATTTATCATGTTTTCTAGCAACTTTTTTTATGGCACTCTAACATGGTTCAAGGCAAAGGTAACTTGCAACAAAAGACAATGTTATTTGATACTTACAATTCTTCCTTGGATGATGAATGAACTGTGTCTTTTGTGCAAAGTTGTTGGAGTTCATCATATGCCTTGCTTCATCTCCGAAGTGAGTTCATCTCTTGACTTACCCGAATTGGATTTGAGAGTGTTCTGCAGGGGTTAGTCCAACAAAATAACCAATATCTACTAAAGCACATTTTAGTTCAATAACCAAACTAGACTCCATGTCTTAATTAGCTTAAGGAAGACAATTTAACCTAAGCACCACGCTTAATTTAAAAGCCTTTTGGAAGTACCATCAATAAGCACAACCAAACCAAAGCATACTCTAGCAGAAAAAGGTAGCATGAAACCACTATAGAGATTTACTCAAACAGGGATGACTGAGCATGATCATGGTGAGGATTTTTTTATATAACTATTTAGATGCAAGCAACATGAATGCATGCAAGGAACTAAACATGCAATGGATGAGCAAACATAAATAAGCTAAATGGAGTGAATGCATGAATTATTAAAAGTAAACATGCAGTGGGGTGCAAGAATTCAAAAAGATAACTACTCATCAATTTTAAAGTCCATGAGCAAGACTATCTCACCTTTCTTCATCATACTTACCATGACTCACATGATGAAATTTGTGAGTGGTGCAGCATCTATGTTCGTCACTTGTGAAGTGATTTGAAATTCTTGTGACGATGACCTTTTCTACATTCTGTGAGGTGGCAGGGTTCCAATGTTGATGAATGTTGAATGTTGGGGGACCCCGGGCTCTTCATTGTCTTGTGGAAACTTGTCGGAAGGTCGAAACGACATCTTTTGTCCTGTCTATTCCACAACTCAACAGAACAAGGGGTAATCCTACTAAAGCTAGTGATACACTAAATAAGCAGACATCAAGATCACTATCAAAAACTTAACACCGATTGCTTCCCCGGCAACGGCGCCAAAAATGCTTTTTGGTATAAATTAAGTGCACATAAAATAAGAAGGATTCCGCAAGCGCACAGAACTTACCATTGTAGCATTTTACCGGAGTAAACCAGATATCGTTATTTATATTTTACCACGGGAAGCAAGAGTTAAAGAATCGATAATTCACCATCATGTATCTACTAACTTAGTAAACCAACTAGACTAAAGCAGGGGTAATTGATATATATAAAAGGTAATATAAATAATAAAGCACACATGAGAATTCTATGATAAATGAGTAGCTAGTTAAAGTGAGAGGACAACGGGAGAGATCAAGGTTCCTAACTACTTCTCTAATACTTTGGTTCTAGGATAATAGGGAATGGTTAGATATAGCGATCACACAATAGCACTTTGGAGCAACGGGTCCTTTCCAACTCTCGAAGAAGACTGGGTAAAGAGTAGTTGGGAGAAGGCTGCCGAAAGCTCTACGAAACACCAACCCGAACGTGGTGGAATACGAAGGCCTGACAGAGCTGTCACCTCTGGGGCTACCACAACTATCCGTGGGATTGGGCGCAACCTCAGGTAACCTATAGTCTAGACACCATGCCTACACTATCGATTACTACTCTAATTACTTAAGATAACTAGCGCACTCAATACGAGCGAAGATCCCATGCCAATATATAACAACTATACTAATCATACATATGAAGGCATAAAGTAAATAGAGAAGATAAATGTATTAAAGCATAAGTCTTACAAAGAGTAGATACAAAGACATACCAAATCTCTCGAAGACTTCTCCGAGAACCGGAGCGCAGCTCCGCTCTCCCTAACTCTCATCTAGATCTAATCTACTATATTGGAATGTCTAGCTCTAATTCTCTAGAGAAAAGAAGTCATCCATTCAAGGGACGCCTCTACAACTCTGATCCCGCTGGGAGATAATGAATTAGGGTTTAAGGGATGCCTCCTCCAGGGGCCAGGGGCCCTGTTTATATAGCCCCCTAGGATGCACCGCAGCCTTCGGATCAAACCGACCTAAACGGACGATTATTATTCATCCTCAAAGGCGGTGGAACAGGGATCCGCGAGGCCGACGATTGGCGAGGTGCCCGGTCGGCCGCCCAAGGGGGAGTCGGCCGATTCTCCACCGAGCCCATTCGGGCTCCGTTTGGTCCCGAGCCTTCTCGAACCTTCCAGACATGGGAATTTTCACCGGTTCCCGATTATCTCTATGTAAACCCGACATGTGGGCCTTCCTTGGGTATTTTCGGTGACACCCCGTTGAAAACAGACATTCACCAAAACTCGTGGAATTCTCGGTATAACCCCTATATCTAGTTGGTGAACATATTTTAGTCCTTTCTCATGTCTAGTTGACGATAAAAATTGGCACTTAACGACCGTCAACAATGGCCTACTGTTTTTGGCTCCATTAGGAATTTCATCATGAGCGAGTGAGAGCTTCTCACGGCTTCTTCAAATAAGGTGGAATCTCTCGATATCAATTTATTTCTTAATAGCACTCTTCATTGCCAAGAAGCAATTTCTCTCTCTTATTCTTTGAGACCTACTAGGGCCTCATGGCACTTCTTTCAAATTGGGGCTATTGTTGCTCTTCACTGCCAAAAGGTAATTGTTCTATAGGCTCCTGTATCACAAGATCCTTGTTTACTTATTCATCTTCTAGAACACTAACAATAGGTGTTGTATAAATCATACAACATCAACAGGTATTGTTGTTCTTAAAACACTAGAGTGGGCATGCAACCCCACTTCAATTCGTCTCAGGTATCTTCATACCGTGCTCCCCCAAATTACTCCATCTTCTATAAAGATGGTGTATCTTCAAATTCCTATTGGGTTATTACTCCATCTTCTATAAAGATGGTGTATCTTCAAATTCTTATTGGGTTTAATCTGCCATAACTTCTTACGATGTTTTGAGCACCGTTTTAGTATCTCTTACTATACTAGCTATTTCTTTACTTCAGGGGTATCTTTATTGTGACTATTGTACTCCCTCAACGATCACATTCATCTTTTATAGATTACACTTATTCATAATGCAAATCATGCATCATATTATCTTAGAACATAGGGGAGTATCTTTCTTGATTTTCTCATTCTTAATTGATCTCAGGGGAGTATCTTTCTTGATTTTCTCATTCTTAATTGATCTCATAAATCTCCCCCTCGAAATATGGCAAGAAATTTTCTGCCATAATTTTAAAACTATTCAAAACTCTTATGAATGAGAAAACTTTCATTACTTACTTCATCCACATGACTATGTCATGCAAATAAAGTTATTTCTTGAAACTTTTAGGAGTACACTTTTCTCATTCCACTTCGTGAAATTCAATAGTGTCCATCAAGACTTCTACAAGTCACACTTGCATGTCATTCTTGTCTTTTGATTCATAAGCAAGTTTCTTCTCTCGCCATGCGGGATAATTCCCCATAATGGGAATGATAGGGAATTATCATTGTCAGAATTGGCTCTCAAGGCATATTCAATTATCAAATTCAGAAATAAATTCAAATACTCTTCGGCACACACATGCTTAATCCGACGTTGGTCAAACCAAAACATGCATATGACTCAACATTTCATATCATGATGATTAAAACATAAAGTTATATGACATATTACATCTCTTATCATGATTCTTAGAATTGGAAACTAAATTATCCTTAGCAAAATAAAACATAAAGTACATTTGTTAAACTAAACTATTGTACATAAAAGCGAGTTCTTAAATAAACTCTTATTGTTATATCTTTTCCTGGATCAACATCCAACTTTTCTTTCCGAGCCATTCTCTTCGAAAGAACATTATTCCTTCAGCAATGACATGCTTTCACTTTTTATCTTTTGAGTCACAAGTACCCGGTTCATTTCCTTTCTCGCCTTCAGGAATGAAAGCATGGAGTTCTTTGTCTGAAAAATTATTCAACATTAATCATCAAAAATGAGCATGAAATAGCCCTACATTGGTCCGTTAAGGACATGCACATTAAACCTTTAAATCTTTCCTTTCATATTCTAAATCACTGTTGGGCAGAAATAGAATAAAACATCATTCTTCTACACCAATTCTAAAACACCAATGGGTAGAAATAGAATTAATGCATTCAACTCATAAATAATATCATGAAATTGCTACTCCCTCCATTCCAAATTATAAGGCATTCCAAGAATCTTGTAGAGTCAAAATTTTTTAAGTTTGACCAAAGTTATAGAAAAAACTATAATAACTTGTGACATCAATTAGGTATGCAATGAAAATATAAGTAATGGAGAATCTAATGGTACTTAGTTGCCATCATAAATATTATTATTTTTTCGTGTAAATTTGGTCAAACTTGATACAAGATTCTTGGAATGCCTTATAATTTGGAATGGAGGGAGTATTAAACAACTTTGCTCATAAATAACAATATCATAATTCATTGAATTCTTTTAATTCCTCTTCAAATTAAATTCTCCCGTTGGTTCGAATTTAATTAGAAGATATTCAACTTCATTGCAGCGGAAACATGAAAGCACAATTTTCTATTCTCAAAGCATTTCTTGATTATCTACTCTTTGAAATTTATCGAGATCAAAACTTCAAATTCAAATTCATAAAAGACTTATAATATTATTATCATCAACGTTGGTCGAAAATAATAATATCATAATTTTTCATAAATCAAAACATTATAATATTGTTATTAACAACGTTGGTCGAGAAAATAACAACACTATAATTTCAACAATTCATCATCATAAAACATCACTTCTCTCTAAATAATTTATCCATGCAAAAATTTTACATCACCGTTGGGCGAAGTAAAATTAATGCATAATTTTTCATGAGTCAAAACGTTATAATATTGTTATTAACAACGTTGGTCAGAAAATAACAATACCATAATTCATCAAAATTACCATAAATTCATAACTTCTCTCAAAAAAATTAAATTACCCCGTTGGTTTAAATTTAATATGAGAGCAATAATTCAATATTCGCAATGAAACATGTAAAAATAATTTCATAATTCTATTTTCCGAAACTCATATAATACCATTCTCTCAACAAAATATCATTGGATTAAATTGTACGAAAATGGCATGAAATTCAATTCAAATTCCTCAACATATTCTTCAAATCAATTTCTGGAAACAGGACATAAATTTCTAAATTATACTGTTCATATGGCCCGAGAGGTAAACCAATCGGCCCAGAGGCCAAATCGGCCCGCGGCCAGCAACACGCACGCGCGCTCCGCATCGATGAACTGACGGCCCAGGTCGATCCAGTTAAGCAGCATGGCTGCCTTTTTTTTGTTTTCCTGGAATCAGCCCAAAGGCAAGCACTCCGGCCCAGCCGCGAATTTGGCCCATGGCCTGCTTGCGCGCGACGCCGTTCCGCGTCCCAGGCCGTAACCTAGGCCTGGGCTGGAATTTGGCCACCCCGCCTGGGCTCAAAGTGACCCGGCCGCCTGGGGCCGTTGATCTGCCCACATTTCAATCGGACGGTGGAGCGCACCCATCGGCAGATCAAAACGTCCAGCCGGCTCCCCTCGAAACCCTAATCTCCATTTCATTTTCCCTTTCCTTTGTTTCATCAGCGCAGTGGAGCTGCCCCGCGCCGATGACTCCATCCGCCCCTTGCTTTTCTTTCTCATTTCTCCTCCCTCTCTCTTGCCACATAGCAGCGCAGGTGCGGTGGCTACCCATGGCGGCCGAAGAGAGGAATGGGATGGCTGGCGCCGCCGCGGGTCCTTTCGCCGGCATGCGCGCCCTCCCTGTTGGGTGAGCGCGCCGTCGTCGAGTGGCCTCGCATCGGCGCCCACATCTCTGCCCATGCCTCGCGATGAGACAAGACGCCGGCAAGCGGCGGCTCTGCTCATCATCCCACTCGGCGGCTGGGGTACGCCGGCAAGCCGCCGGCTCCTATTCCCCGCACGGCGGCGTGGGGTGACTAGGTAGGTTCCTCCTTCGACCTTCTTTTCTGTTCTTCGGTTTTTGTTTGGTTAGGGTTTCGGGATCGAAATCGTTTTTCTCGTTCTTTTTCGTTCCTCTCCTCCCGATTCAATCATCGATTTTTGTTTTCTTCTTCGCTCATCTCATGCGACCGAGCGCTGTCGAGCTGCGCATGTCTCGGGGTTTCTTCCCGCTGGCCAGCAAGCGGCGGCGGATCTGTTCCCGTTCAGGGCGGTTCCGGCTGTGGAGAGAAAATCTGGTAGGGTTAGGGTTTTCGGATCTTTTCCAAAATGGATTCGGTTCTACTTTTCTTTCTTCCCCGTTCTATGGTTTGATGGATCCGAAACGAATCGCATCCTGTTATTCGAATTTCTTTTTATTTCTCAACCCCGATCTAAATCCACACACTAGATAACCAGGGAGCTGATACCATTGATAGATTCTATTGATCGTTCTAGGTGTAGATTAGTGGGTTGATTCACATGCATTTGGGATAAATCGAGTATATAACATCATAGTGCACAAAATAGAGAGAGAAGAGGATGGAGAGGTAGGAGTACCGACGGGCTTGATGAAGATGGTAATCATGGCGTCGATGTCCGGCGAGGAAGACCCATCGGTGGTGGAGTCCGGCGGCGGTGAAGAGGAGTGGTGGGCGCATCCCGTCGCTTACAGCCCATCCTTGATCGGGTAGGATTGTGTGGTGGGGTACTGTAGCGGTGGCAGTGAACATCGTGTACCGTGCATCTGGACCCCACCTCCTCTTTATAGGGCTGCGCGATGGGGACCCACCAACTAGGAGTCGGTTAAGCGTCCCCGATCAAGACGCGGTCAAAGGGTCCGACTTGATCGTTGGATCAAGTCGGGTGAGATCAATTCTAACATGAAGCACTTAGTCCATTTAATTGGAGCGTTATTTGCATGCAAACCGAGTGTGTGTGCTCTTATATATCTTTGGATGCATGCACGTGAGTTGCTAAGAGCATTTGGAAAATGGTTTACGTGCATATGGCCGTGCTGTTGATTGACCGAGAGAGAGCAGTTGCCGTCGCTCGTGTGAAACATCCTCAATTTTCCGCGGAGGGAAAATCCACAGAATGATATACAACAGTTGATAATCAATTCCATACATCGAATTCGGAGAATACAGAGTACAATAGAAGGGTTTACATTAATATTTACAACGCCACACCGGCGCAATCAAAGTACATCTAACATCCAAACGGCTTGCGAAGGTGGAAGAAAACGCGGAAGCGCTTCAAACTCCGACTTGAGCGCGAGTGCACGAGACTTTCTAATCCTTTCAATCCTAACATCACAGAAAACCGCACACCACCGGATGTGTGCGAGGCCATGGTCGCACCGAATGAGCTTTAGTGAAAAAGAGAAATTAAAGGGATCTCGCGATCCTATATTTGGCTGTGGTTTGCATCCTAGCGCATGCGAAGTAGCAACAAGTATAATAATAATAATAATAATAATAATAATAATAATAATAATAATCATAATCAAGTTTAACACATTCCCAAAACCCACACACACATCCATCCACCATCCCATCCATCCCATCCACACATCACCACATCCCACACACCACACACCCACCCCCACCACGCTTCACGTGGCCGGCAAGACGACTCCCTCTCGTCGGGCCTCAACGACCCAGCCTCCCGGCTCACGGCCGGATGTAACATATCCATAACCCAAGAAAGGCGAAAGACTCCTCTCCTAGTCAAGCAAGCATCACACGGACCGGTCCATAGCCGACGAGTCGGCTATGTATCGATCGATCAACCATACACTCTCGGAGGTTTCACTATTCCACAAGATAGCCATCATCGGTACATCGATTTACCTAGGCAGATATCGGTCGCCATAAGCCTAGAGCGAATACCATCCCGCCACTCGACCCGGCCGCCGAGACCGTGAGACATAGTACCGGGCCTCGGGGTCACTATGTTGGTTAAGGAGGGTGTGAGCACTCTCGGCCCGTACCTCCCGACACATCCGCTTACTCATGACGAATGGCATTCGTTCTACCGATGGTTAGACCGTCTCCCTTCCCATTAGAGAGCGAGTGGAAAGTAAGCGTCCAATGATCCGGTCCACTAGCCCTCAAGTCCTTAGGTATTGGCCGGGAACATGTCTCCCCGTATGGGCTAATCTTTACCGTGCTTTGCCACGGCACCCCCTTTCCAAGGCTCCACCCCAAGGAGCTCACACCAAGGACACCTCAATCCAAACCGGTTACCCGCCACAGGTACTCACAAAGCGGGGATACCCAGGCCGTATCCTCGGCAAGACTCGCTCGAAGCTCGTCGTAATCCTGTCCGGCCGACTCAACCCTCACCACACACCCAAGACTCACGCAAGACACCGCTCATCACCATAACCACAAGTCCGGCATCCCAAGCCAAACCATTCCCGGGGTTCACCACCCGCACCACATATACAATGCGAAGTGGAGTTATAATAAGTATGGTGATAATAAATGCAAGCACGCGAAGGGCGGTAATATATATAAGTGCGAGCGCAAGGCCGGGTAACATGGTAAAAGGGCTTCGAACAAGGTAAATATAGCTCGGGCAATATCATGCATCATATACTAGCAAAGGAATAAATATAAAGCGCTAGCGATTCTAAACATGCCATGTCTAATAGGATTCTCTAAAATAAAGGTGCCGCCATGACACCCGTGATGTCGAGGAAGTAGTGGTACAAATCCGCTAGTAGTGGTACAAGTCCTCCTCCGTAGTCGTACGGCGGATCTCCACCTCACGTCCTTAGGTCGCTCCTTTCCCGAATCGACTAAACCGAAACGTAATAGTCGCGTTAGCGGCTCCTATGGAATCCACAAAGAAGCAAATAAAATATAGAAGAATCAAATGCACTCAAACATAGTCTTAAACTGTACATCTCGAATTTAGATGAATTTCCATATAAAGATCATAATTTTCGGAGCTCGTATGAATAAGTTATGAATTTCCGAAGTTTAAACAATATTCTGAAAATAATAAATGGCTGATAAATATGGGGCCGACACGTGGCAGCACCAGGACTAGGCCACGTGGCGTCTACGGGTCCGGCTGACAGGTGGGGCCAGGGTGACATCAGCATGACGTCATGATGACGTCACCCGTTGACCGGTCAACCCTATATGGGCCGCTAATGGGCCAGAATGGGCCGCCAATGGGCCGATTGGGCTGGACTTGGGCCGGGCCGGGCCCAACACGTGGCGGCAGGCAGTTGCGCCACGTCGCTGCTTGGGCCGCTACTGGGCTCGGTCTATGGTTTCGGCTGTGTTCCCTGGCTCACGGTGGACCGCCCACTGCTGGTCCATGGACCGCAACACGGTCCATCATGGACCGTGTCCATTTCCTCGTTTTCTTCACGCGGTTCACATGCGCCGGTTCCACGGGATATGTGTCTGGTGGGGCATTCGGTCCAAGGCTCCGGTGCATGATGGGCTACAGCGGAGTGGGTCCATCCGTCAGCGGAACGGCTCACATGGTCTGAGTTCATTTCATCCAGCTCCAGCCCATCCTCTCTCCTCCGATTCCTTCCTCCCCATCTCCTTCTTGCTTCCGCTCTGCTTGGCGACAGACATGGCCATCGGCGGCGGCATGGTGGACCGTGTGGGCGCCGGAGTGAGACCCCGAGCTAGACGGCGAGCGCATCGGCTCCGCGGCATCCAAGTGAGCTCGCGGGGCTAGGGATTACGGCGGCGGGGTGCTCGGCAAGGCTTGGCCGTGACGACGGCGGCGGCATGGTCGATGGCATGGCCGCGCGCTAGGGCATCACGGCCGTCCTCGGTACAGGAAAACGAGCGCGTGAGCTTCTTCGTATCAAGGCGACCTCGGCGGTGCACGGCAACAAGACAAACCGGCGGCTTTCCATCCAATTGGCGCCGCTGCGCTTCGATTGGGGTTGCGAGAGAGTCATCCGGCTCGACGGCGGCGGCCAACTCGCACGGTGGCGTACCAGTCCGCGGCGGGGGCACGCGGCGGCGCCGGCGACATGGCGGCGCACTGCATCGTCAAGGCAATGGTCTCCTCCTCCTGGGCCCGACAACGCCGCGGGTGCGCGGTCCCATGGCGGAGCTCGACGGCACGGCCTCAAGGACTGAGGTGACCGGAGCTCGCCGGCGCAAGCGCGCCACGGCGGCGCACAAGTGTGGCCCCGTGTGGACATAGTTGCCGGTGAGAGGGTCGGGAAGTGTCTTCCCCGCGGCTACCTCCTCCCGCTGGTGTGCGCATGGGATGCGCCCCCACCGCGGTGGTTGAATAGCCGGGGCCCAGCGTGTCTGAGGGGGCTTTGGTTCGCCGGGAACGGCGGCGCTCCGCGGCGACGGGCATGGTCGCGGCGGTGCTCATGGCGGGCAGGTCTACCGGCGTGTGGTGGCGCCGGTCTTCCAGTGGCTGGGCTGGTCGTGCTCGTGTGTGCGTGTCCAGTAGCCGGGAATGGCTCGGCCTACGTGCTCAGTGGAGCACCATGGCCGGAAGAAGCAGGGCCGAGGTCGGATTGAGGGCATGGCGGCTCACTGTGCTTCGTGTAGTCGTAGTAGAGCTTGGTGTGGCGGAGAGCGGTAAGGTCATGGCACGGTCCAGCGGCAGTAGCTCCCTCGGCGTGGTCCGGCACGGCGTTCCCCTTCCCGTGGCGGCGGCGCTCTTCTTTCCCGGCGTCGGCGCCCTTCCTTCCCGGCGTCGGCGTCCTTCTTCTCTTCCCCGCCTCCCTTCCTTCCTCTTCTCTGTTTGGGGTTGTGTGGTTGGTGGAATCGGCCACGAGAGCGACGGCGGAAGCTGAGGAACCCTAAGGCGCCAGGGGTGTTCCTTTTATAGCACGGCGGCGAGGTGGTAGGTACGGCGGACGGCCCATGATCGTGGAGCTTGATCCGGTGGCTCGGGATGCTCCCAGGGGTCGCTGTCAGGGCCTAGAGGGTCCCGGTTGGCAGTGGGGTTCTCCAATTCGGCTTCGCGGGCAAGGAATCGGGCGACCGCGGGGAACATTGGCATGTGCGCCCGACAGCCGTTGCGCGCGAGGGCGAAATCCCCACGCCGCGAGTGCGTTGCTGTCAGAGCCGGTCGGCTCTGGTTGGCATCGCGTCGACGTGGACGCGCCCGGGCCAAGGAATCGAATCCGAGGCGGGGGACTCGGCTTGGCGGTGAAGCTTTTCCCTTTCGGTCGAAAGCAGAGCGGGAGGGAGGGAGTAGGTGGAGGTTTATGACGTCCGGGTCCCAGCAGTCAGCGGCCGCGGGCTTTCCCGTCGCGTAGCGGGGACGGGTGGAACGCAGCGCCGCGTTGGGCCGGCTTCGTGGGCCGGTTCGTTCGTCGGGAATGGAGGGGAGTGAAGGTCCGAGAGAGGAAAAAGGAGGGGAAGAAAGGACGGCAGCTGGGGGCGACTTGTGGAGAAAGGAAAGAGGAAGGAGGAGGCTAGGTGGGCCGGGTTGTCTAGGCCGAATGGCCTTGCCATTTCCTTTGCTTTTCTTTTTCCTTTTCTATTTTCTCGTTTTGATTTTCGAGTATGCACATGTGTGTAATTTATACCTTGTGCCTTGTAAATACTATCCCATGGTGGTCATAAAGGTCATAGGATATGTTGGGATATTAGTCCTATAATAGATATATTATTTCATCTATTTATTGTATAAATAAATAGATGTTGGGTTGTTGATTTATTATTTAATACAAGAATCCAATAAAAATCCAAATCAAACATGTTGCATATCGTCTTAATGGATCTAGCACGATCCAAGCATAACCATCACACATGTGACACGATGGTGTAACACTTGGGCTATAAAAGTGTGGTACCTAGACGGGTGATCTGCATTGAGGTGCAAGGCTAGGTTTAGACCAATACGAGACCAAGGGTGGGTTCCTAGTGACACCTCATCCCTCTCGGCTTAGCACTAGGTACTCTATCTAGGTTAGGTTATGGGTGGACATCTAAGTAGTTACACCTCGGTTTAACTGCTAGGCTTACTCCTTATAGCACTATGGCGACTTGAGGGTCCACTAGGTGATAAGCATAGGGCTAGGGCATCTCTCTCTAAGTTGGCATAGTTAGTAGGTTGCCCCACTAGGGTGGTCTCGTGGGGTTCACCCATCGAGTGGTGAAGTAGCTAGTCGAGCTAAGGTAGGTAGTTCCTATTATCGAGGTATGTAGTTTGGCAACTACCTTCTCGAGGTAAAGGTATTCTCCTAGGTTGGCATGGGTTGGTCTACTAGGGTAGTTAGGCAGCTATATGTGTAGGTGGTTTTCTAGTACCACGACACTGAGTATCAACATTCTCACGTGGAGAGGTGTTACCACGGTTGACATGATATCACTAGTCTTTGTCTAGCTAGGGTCGTAGATAGTCACTTGGAGTGGATAGGTTCTATTATCTTGGCCTAGGGTTCGGGATCAATACTCCTCTATGTGGAGTCATGGGCATAGGTCCGAGTCACTAAGTCACGGTTTGAGGTGGTAACACTAACCACTAGTTAGCTCTAGTTAGGCAAAGGGTTGGCCGTAGGATTTATACTATAGGCGGTGTACATGTATAAACATTACACCATGGTGACATTGCTACTAATTCTAGCATAGGATCATTAGGGTCTAGGTTCATGACCAGGCTAGCACTAGGGGATACTATAGTGAAAGGTTGGTCATAGTAGGCTCTTGCTCATGGGTATAGCAGGTTTGCCTAGGGTCCTATTCACATGTGGCTTAAGGACTACATTAAGACACATGTGATGTTGTTGCATCGCAATGCTTAACAACTAAACAAAGGTACTTTGTATGCGAACTAATAGGGTTTCGTACATGACAAGCAACAAACAAAGGTTTATTTAGAAAAAAAATTCTGTAGTTCGGATTTTTGGGATGTTACAGTCCTACCCCCTTATCAGAATCTCGTCCCCGAGATTTAAGGTGTGTAGTACTTCACGTAGTAGTAAGGTGACACTTATCCATGAATCTGACTTCCAGTTCCTCATAGCTTGAAGTAGTTGCTCCATCGAGTTGCAAGAGTGAGTAGTAGAGTCTTGATTTCTTTGTCTAGATCCTTAGTCGATCTTGAGGGTTTACAAAAAGATACTTCAACGGTGATCGAGGAGTTGTCACAGTAGGATGTTTCATCGCAGGGTTTAGCATGTGGGAGGAACACATATTAGTTTAGGCTATATCATGTCTTTCTAAATTTCAGAGGTGCGGTTTAGGCTCCTGATTTCGATCCAGGGTCCAGTGGGTTATGAGTTCACCACACTTCCGCTGCACTACTCTGATAAGCGTAGTTGCTATCCTTGCTTTTAGTCGGCGTAGCCGCTTCAAAGGATCTTGCGAAAGGTATTGCAGTCCTTTGCTTTACTTGGTGACTCGATCCAAATTTGTACAGTGGTATCCAAGATGCATACGCAATTCTAGAGTTATCGGTTGGGGCTATCGTTCATTGAACCCTCATCGTCATGATGATTTTCTAAAATCTTATTTTAAAATAGATGGTGATTTTGTAGGCCTTGAAGCCCAAGGGAGAATTTTGAAGAGGTTTGAAATCAAAGTGAGTTATAAAATCAAATAGTTTTGAAACATGGTTTTACTCTTCAAACAAAGCAAACAAAGCGTGACTCTTTTTCAATCATTTGAAACATGGGTAGTTTGAAAATGGTTCAAACTCACTTGCTCATTTTGCAAATCTTGGTTTTTTTTTTTTACAATGAAATTTGTTTTTCGAAGCTAGGTTTTGAAAAATTGAGGACAGTTGCAAACAAAACCTTTTCGCAATTTTATTTGACAAACGCGTTTTGATACATTTAAAAGACGGGGTTTATTTGAAATAGGTTTGGCTCCTTGGTTGAAATCAAAAGATTTTAAAATAAAACTTGAGCCATTTTTAGTTTGCAAGCCTTTTATCAAAGGTTACCGTGCAAAGTAAAACTTTTGTTTTGAAATGAAAGACTTTCGCAAAGATGTTTTGAAACGAGCCGGCTTTCCAATGCACTCGGGAGATAGATTTTTAAATCGATTAGGCAGAGATACCTATATGCCGGAGATCTTGGAATCATTCACAAGTGTTCTTGTACGTAAGGGAAAAATCCTTGTATTTAGTGATAAGATGAACTCTCATACAATCTTGAAGACATGTTCAAGCATGTTACATCGATAAGATTGAATACTTGACTACATGCTTAGTGAGTATCATTGTCTAGATTGAGGACAGGAGTTGTAGTAGGGGTAGTCTTTCTTTCTGGGCACTTGGCGATCATGTGGCCCATTTTGTCGCATCCACAGCAAGTGATAAACACGCTACTTGTGATTGCCACGAGGTTCTTTATACCAAGGTTCGAATTGGCGGAGTGGTCTTCAATCCTTTGTTGTCGCGTCCCCGAGGTTAGAGTGGTCGGATCCATAGTAAGTGAACGGCACACCGCCCGTAGAAGTAGGTGCAGTAGCGTTCCACATACTTCGAGCCTGGGTACGATATGAGTCTGTGATTGCTCTCATTTGTCGTGCTAGTGAACCACTGAATGATCCATCAATGCGGCATCTCTTCCTTCCATCGACTATCTCATACTCGAGGAGGTCTTCTTCTATCTCAATTGCCTTGTTAATTACTTCCTCAATGGTGTGGTAGGTGCTTCCGGCAAGGACCATTCGGATGCCATCGTTTAGGCCTCTACGGTAGTAGAACATCATATCTTTCTTAGAGTCTCGTACGGCAGGTGCGTAACGCAACATGCGGTTGAAGCGGATGTTGTACTCGTGAACACTCCCCGTCGTTCCTTGCCTTACGCTTCTAATCTCTCTTTTGAGTCTTCCATTACATCATCTCGGTACATAGTGTTTGCGAAAGGCTTCGCCGAACTCTCTCCATGAGATGTTGGTTGGGTTGGAATGGGCATTGCTGAATGTGTTCCACCATGTATGTGCGGACCCTATGAGCCGATGGGCTGCAACCTTCATGCTTTCTTCTTCGGTGTAGGTGGTCAAGTCTAACTCTTCTGCCATATCATATAGCCAGTCTACAGCGGTGATAGGATCATTGTCAGTTCCATCGAAGGTAGGAAGCTTCATCAAAGGTGAATTCCCTTGCTCATGTTGAGACTTGTTCGACGGTCCTTCAGTAGGGGTTCCATTGGGTAGCAGAGTATGGAGTTCTTCCTTCTCGAGATTGAGTCCCGTGGCTGGCTTGTGACTACCTTGATCACTGTCCATGGTGTTTTCTGAAAGGGGTTGAGCAAAGTTTCAAGCTACCAGGTTAGTGGTTGGGCATCCTGTTGTATGGGTCATGAGGATTAGGAATCATGTGCAAGCAACATGATTTATTAACACTTAACTTGAGTTTAGATGATTTCAACAATTTAAAAACATTTAAATCTATTCTACACTCATACAAAGAAGCACAAAGAACCATAAAAGCCGATAAGAACCAAACACTCATTACATTGGGTTGATTACAAGGCGATATCCTTGGTAACTACACCAAGAGATCCGCGGAGAAAACGTACTACACGTAAGTAGCTTAAAATGGTAGACATTCTACTCTATTCATGGCGCAACTTCTAGCTATACATGGCTTATTCTAATCATCCTCTTCCTACCCCCTTATCATGATGAGTCTTGTCTAAGGAACTAGGTAGGTGGGGTTGAAGAAATTTCTTCCATCTACATGGTAGGGCATTAGTCAGGAATTTTCTCTATATGCGTTGGCGAGCTTCCTCCTATTTCGGGCGGATTCAAAGTGCGGCTGGAAGTAAGCAACGATGGTGAGGTTTAAAGGCTCTAAAGCAAATCTTTCTTCACAAATGGCTGCTTTTCATAGTGCTTTAGCAGCTTGGTGTGTTCATGAGTCTATCCTGGGGAAGTAGGTGTTTCTCTAGTAAGCATTGAGGTTGTCATCGGTCCTTTTTGCCTAGGTATGTTCGGCTTCATCCCATTACCCTATGGCACTTCTAAAGGCATCGAGGGCACGGGGTAATAGACGGGAGGGCCATGCTCGAAGAGTTCGTACGCATGAATAGCCATATGGACAATAGGTTGCACATCGGTAGAAGGGCCGTGTCTTCTACCTTAGGAATGGTACAAGGCTTTGGTACGACATTTCTTTTCCTAGGAGATTCTACAGTCATCATATAGTAGACTTCGGCTCTTCTAGGCACTACCTATTTGTGGCACGTCTATTGTCGTGGGTTCTGACTCTTGAAGCACTTCTTGTAGAACTTGGGCGTATCCATCATGGTACTTGAGGTAGAAGGCATGCTTCTAATAGATCACCATCATTTGCATTGGAGTCCAAGAACATGGTTAGCAAGCCCATTATAAGAGGTAAGCCATGCACGAAATAGTGCAAGGTCGGTAATATAACCGAAAGAAGGGTGACTCATCCTATTCTATCGTCCAATCCTAAGGGTCTCGTCCTAGGGTCAAGCAAGGAGCCGATACCAACTGAAACATCCTCAATTTTCCGCGAAGGAAAATCCACGGAATGATATACAACGGTTGATAATCAATTCCATACATCGAATTTGGAGAATACAGTACAATAGAAGGGTTTACATTAATATTTACAACGCCACACTTGGCGCAATCAAAGTACATCTAACATCCAAAACAGCTTGCGAAGGTGGAAGAAAACGCGGAAGCGGCTTCAAACTCCGACTTGAGCGCGTGCACGAGACCTTCTAATCCTTTCAATCCTAACATCACAGAAAACCGTACACCGCGATGTGTGCGAGGCCATGGTCAAGACCGAATGAGCTTCGTGAAAAGAGAAATTAAAGGGATCTCGGCGATCCTATATTTGGCTATGGTTTGCATCCTAGCGCATGCGAAGTAGCAACAAGTATAATAATAATAATAATAATAATAATAATAATCAAGTTTAACACATTCCCAAAACCCACACACACATCCATCCACCATCCCATCCATCCCATCCACACATCACCACATCCCACACACCACACACCCACCCCCACCACGCTTCACGTGGCCGGCAAGACGACTCCCTCTCGTCAGCCTCAACGACCCGCAACCTCCGGGCTCACGGCCGGATGTAACATATCCATAACCCAAGAAAGGCGCAAGACTCCTCTCCTAGTCAAGCAAGCATCACACGGATCGGTCCATAGCCGACGAGTCGGCTATGTATCGATCGATCAACCATACACTCTGCAGAGGTTTCACTATTCCACAAGATAGCCATCATCGGTACATCGATTTACCTAGGCAGATATCGGTCGCCATAAGCCTAGAGCGAATACCATCCTGCCACTCGACCCTGGCCGCCGAGACTGTGAGACATAGTACCGAGCCTCGGGGTCACTATGTTGGTTAAGGAGGGTGTGAGCACTCTCGGCCCGTACCTCCCGACACATCCGCTTACTCTGCATGCGCAATGGCATTCGTTCTACCGGATGGTTAGACCGTCTCCCTTCCCATTAGAGAGCGAGTGGAAAGTAAGCGTCCAATGATCCGGTCACTAGCCCTCAAGTCCTTAGGTATTGGCCGACAGCGATGTCTCCCCGTATGGGCTAATCTTTACCGTGCTTTGCCACGGCACCCCTTTCCAAGGCTCCACCCCAAGGAGCTCACACCAAGGACACCTCAATCCAAACCGCTTACCCGCCACGGGTACTCACAAAGCGGGGATACCCAGCCGTATCCCTCGGCAAGACTCGCTCGAAGCTCGTCGTAATCCCTGTCCGGCCGACTCAACCCTCACCACACACCCAAGACTCACGCAAAGACACCGCTCATCACCATAACCACAAGTCCGGCATCCCAAGCCAAACCATTCCCGGGGTTCACCACCCGCACCACATATACAATGCGAAGTGGAGTTATAATAAGTATGGTGATAATAAATGCAAGCACGCAGAAGGGCGGTAATATATATAAGTGCGAGCGCAAGGCTGGGTAACATGGTAAAAGGGCTTCGAACAAGGTAAATATAGCTCAGGCAATATCATGCATCATATACTAGCAAAGGAATAAATATAAAGCGCTAGCAGTTCTAAACATGCCATGTCTAATAGGATTCTCTAAAATAAAGGTGCTGCCATGACACCTGCGATGTCGAGGAAGTAGTGGTACAAATCCGCTAGTAGTGGTACAAGTCCTCCTCCGTAGTCGTACAGCGGATCTCCACCTCACGTCCTTAGGTCGCTCCTTTCCCGAATCGACTCTGAAACCGAAACGTAATAGTCGCGTTAGCGACTCCTATGGAATCCACAAAGAAGCAAATAAAATATAGAAGAATCAAATGCACTCAAACATAGTCTTAAACCGTACATCTCGAATTTAGATGAATTTCCATATAAAGATCATAATTTTCGGAGCTCGTATGAATAAGTTATGAATTTCCGAAGTTTAAACAATATTCGAAAATAATAAATGGCCGATAAATATGGGGCCGACACGTGGCAGCACCAGACTAGGCCACGTGGCGTCTGCGGGTCCGGCTGACAGGTGGGGTCAGGGTGACATCAGCATGACGTCATGATGACGTCACCCGTTGGACCGGCCAACCCTATACGGGCCGCTAATGGGCCGAATGGGCCGCCAATGGGCCGATTGGGCCGGACTTGGGCCGGCCGGGCCCAACACGTGGCGGCGTGCGGTTGCGCCACGTCGGCGCTTGGGCCGCTACTGGGCTCGGTCTATGGTTTCGGCTGTGTTCCCTGGCTCACGGTGGACCGCCCACTGCTGGTCCATGGACCGCAACACGGTCCATCATGGACCGTGTCCATTTCCTCGTTTTCTTCACGCGGTTCACATGCGCCGGTTCCACGGGATATGTGTCTGGTGGGGCATTCGGTCCAAGGCTCCGGTGCATGATGGGCTACAGCAGGTGGGTCCATCCGTCAGCGGAACGGCTCACATGGTCTGAGTTCATTTCATCCAGCTCCAGCCCATCCTCTCTCCTCCGATTCCTTCCTCCCCATCTCCTTCTTGCTTCCGCTCGCTTGGCGACGCATACATGGCCATCGGCGGCGGCATGGTGGACCGTGTGGGCGCCGAGTGAGACCCCGAGCTAGACGGCGAGCGCACGGCTCCGCGGCATCCAAGTGAGCTCGCGGGCTAGGGATTACGGCGGCGGGGTGCTCGGCAAGGCTTGGCCGTGACGACGGCGGCGGCATGGTCGATGGCATGGCCGCGCGCTAGGGCATCACGGCCGTCCTCGACAGAAAACGAGCGCGTGAGCTTCTTCGTATCAAGGCGACCTCGGCGGTGGCACTAGGGCATCACGGGGAAGCTTTGGCGAGGCCGGCCGTGGCGGCGGCTCGCCGGCGGCGGCGGTGCACGGCAACAAGACAAACCGGCGGCTTTCCATCCACCGCGCGCCGCGCCGATTGGGGTTGCGAGAGAGTCATCCGGCTCGACGGCGGCGGCCAACTCGCACGGTGGCGTACCAGTCCGCGGCGGGGGCACGCGGCGGCGCCGGCGACATGGCGGCGCACTGCATCGTCAAGGCAATGGTCTCCTCCTCCCAGTCCGACAACGCCGCGGAGTGCAGCAGTCCATGGCGGAGCTCGACGGCACGGCCTCAAGGACTGAGGTGACCGGAGCTCGCCGGCGCAAGCGCGCCACGGCGGCGCACAAGTGTGGCCCCGTGTGGACATAGTTGCCGGTGAGAGGGTCGGGAAGTGTCTTCCCCACGGCTACCTCCTCCCGCTGGTGTGCGCATGGGATGCGCCCCCACCGCGGTGGTTGAATAGCCGGGGCCCAGCGTGTCTGAGGGGGCTTTGGTTCGCCGGGAACGGCGGCGCTCCGCGGCGACGGGCATGGTCGCGGCGGTGCTCATGGCGGGCGAGTCTACCGGCGTGTGGTGGCGCCGGTCTTCCAGTGGCTGGGCTGGTCGTGCTCGTGTGTGCGTGTCCAGTAGCCGGGAATGGCTCGGCCTACGTGCTCAGTGGAGCACCATGGCCGGAAGAAGCAGGGCCGAGGTCGGATTGAGGGCATGGCGGCTCACTGTGCTTCGTGTAGTCGTAGTAGAGCTTGGTGTGGCGGAGAGCGGTGAGGTCATGGCACGGTCCAGCGGCAGTAGCTCCCTCGGCGTGGTCCGGCACGGCGTTCCCCTTCCGTGGCGGCGGCGCTCTTCTTTCCGGCGTCGGCGCCCTTCCTTCCCGGCGTCGGCGTCCTTCTTCTTCCCCCCGCCTCCCTTCCTTCCTCTTCTCTCGTTTGGGGTTGTGTGGTTGGTGGAATCGGCCACGAGAGCGACGGCGGAAGCCGAGGAACCCTAAGGCGCCTGGGTGTTCCTTTTATAGCACGGCGGCGAGGTGGTAGGTACGGCGGACGGCCCATGATCGTGAGCTTGATCCGGTGGCTCGGATGCTCCCTGGGGTCGCCGTCGGGGCCTAGAGGGTCCCGGTTGGCGGTGGGGTTCTCCACCGGCTTCGCGGCAAGGAATCGGGCGACCGCGGGGAACATTGGCATGTGCGCCCGACGCCGGCCGTTGCGCGCGAGGGCGAAATCCCACGCCGCGAGTGCGTTCGTCGAGCGGCCGGCTCGGTTGGCATCGCGTCGACGTGGACGCGCCCGGGCCAAGGAATCGAATCCGAGGCGGGGGACTCGGCTTGGCGGTGAAGCTTTTCCCTTTCGGTCGAAAGCAGAGCGGGAGGGAGGGAGTAGGTGGAGGTTATGACGTCCGGGTCCCAGCAGTCAGCGGCCGCGGGCTTTCCCGTCGCGTAGCGGGGACGGGTGGAACGCAGCGCCGCGTTGGGCCGGCTTCGTGGGCCGGTTCGTTCGTCGGGCCGAGAGAGAGGAAAAAGGAGGGGAAGAAAGGACGGCAGGCTGGGCTGGCGACTTGTGGAGAAAGGAAAGAGGAAGGAGGAGGCTAGGTGGGCCGGGCTGGTGTCTAGGCCGAATGGCCTTGCCATTTCCTTTGCTTTTCTTTTTCCTTTTCTATTTTCTGTTTTGATTTTCGAGTATGCACATGTGTGTAATTTATACCTTGTGCCTTGTAAATACTATCCCATGGTGGTCATAAAGGTCATAGGATATGTTGGGATATTAGTCCTATAATAGATATATTATTTCATCTATTTATTGTATAAATAAATAGATGTTGGGTTGTTGATTTATTATTTAATACAAGAATCCAATAAAAATCCAAATCAAACATGTTGCATATCGTCTTAATGGATCTAGCACGATCCAAGCATAACCATCACACATGTGACACGATGGTGTAACACTTGGGCTATAAAAGTGTGGTACCTAGACGGGTGATCTGCATTGAGGTGCAAGGCTAGGTTTAGACCAATACGAGACCAAGGGTGGGTTCCTAGTGACACCTCATCCCTCTCGGCTTAGCACTAGGTACTCTATCTAGGTTAGGTTATGGGTGGACATCAAAGTAGTTACACCTCGGTTTAACCGCTAGGGCTTACTCCTTATAGCACTATGGCGACTTGAGGGTCCACTAGGTGATAAGCATAGGGCTAGGGCATCTCTCTCTAAGTTGGCATAGTTAGTAGGTTGCCCCACTAGGGTGGTCTCAAAGTGGGGTTCACCCATCGAGTGGTGAAGTAGCTAGTCGAGCTAAGGTAGCTAGTTCCTATTATCGAGGTATGTAGTTTGGCAACTACCTTCTCGGAGGTAAAGGTATTCGCTAGGTTGGCATGGGTTGGTCTACTAGGGTAGTTAGGCGGCTATATGTGTAGGTGGTTTTCTAGTACCACGACACTGAGTATCAACATTCTCACGTGGAGAGGTGTTACCACGGTTGACATGATATCACTAGTCTTTGTCTAGCTAGGGTCAGGTAGATAGTCACTTAGAGTGGATAGGTTCTATTATCTTGGCCTAGGGTTCAGGATCAATACTCCTCTATGTGGAGTCATGGGCATAGGTCTGAGTCACTAAGTCACGGTTTGAGGTGGTAACACTAACCACTAGTTAGCTCTAGTTAGGCAGTGGTTGGCCGTAGGATTTATACTATAGGCAGGTGTACATGTATAAACATTACACCATGGTGACATTGCTACTAATTCTAGCATAGGATCATTAGGGTCTAGGTTCATGACCAGGCTAGCACTAGGGGATACTATAGTGAAAGGTTGGTCATAGTAGGCTCTCGCTCATGGGTATAGCAGGTTTGCCTAGGGTCCTATTCACATGTGGCTTAAGGACTACATTAAGACACATGTGATGTTGTTGCATCGCAATGCTTAACAACTAAACAAAGGTACTTTGTATGCGAACTAATAGGGTTTCGTACATGACAAGCAACAAACAAAGGTTTATTTAGAAAAAAAATTCTGTAGTTCGGATTTTTGGGATGTTACATCGTGCCTGCCACCTTTTGGGCCTGGTGTTTTATTGGCTGAAGAAAGGACCGGTGTTGTGCTTGGCTTTTGGCCCATCTGGCGTAGAGGGATCAGGCACGTGCTCGACTTCACGTATCAGGCAAAGGAAGCGGACGTGTGCTGGGCTTCTGGGCTGCCGTTTGCGGGCCGCCATGGCCTTACTACTGCTGCTGTGCCATGGGCCGCTCAGGAGAGTGCTGGGCCGGCCCGTCGACTCCTGCTGATGGCCCGATCGGTTACTGTAGGCTGCTGTTTGCTCTGCCTCCCGGACTGGGCCCGCCTGCTGCGTGTTTGCTTTTGGGCCACGAGCACATGGAGACGTGTTGGGCTGCCGCTGGCACTCTACTGCAACTGTCTATCATTTGTTTGGACCAGGAACAGAGTGTGCACGAGATGGAGAATATTGCCTGCACGAGTGGGAGGCCCAGAAGAAAAATAGCGTTGCTGCTGGTTCATTGAATCAGTGTGGACGCCGTCGCTGCTGAGTGCTTCGTCCAGTTTCCAGAGCCAGAGAGAGCTTGCGACAGGAGACAGGGCCCTGCTGCTGCTGCCTTTGCCGTTGCTGTGCAGGAGCGTGGGAGCCTGCGCTGCTAGCCGTTGGAGGCCAGGCCGCGGTGAGCTGGTATATGCCGTTGGCCTCCTTTTTTTCCCTGGACCCAACGACACAGCACTGTGAGCTGCTTCTCCTTTACTCTTGTGTTATAGGGTTCATCCTTTTCTGATCTCTCTTCCATGATTTGAGACAAAATTTCTAAGAGAGAGTGAGGGCCCTTTGTAGATGTGGATGAGAGGTTAAAGATCCACCGTCTCTTCTAAGATTAGTGTCAATTTGAAAGAGGGATTGGATACCTAGTGTGCATGCATTTAGGGATTTATATTTGGTGGCACTAGGTGGTGATTGCAATTGTTGGTTTCTTATTACTCTTGGTGATTGCCATCACCTAGATAGTTGGTGGATTGTGACTCTATGAAGCACGCAAAGGAGATTGTGCGGTGCTCCGGAGGAGAATTTTGTGAGGGGTTGTTGTGGCACCGACGGAGTGCCAAATTTCAACTCTAGTGGATTGCTCGTGTCATTGAGTTACCACACTTGTGTGTGGGTTTGCTCGCGGTGCCTTTGCGGAGGCGTGCCTTGAGGGGCATTGGCGTGGAGCGCCAAATGCCGGAGGGACCACCGAGGTGTTGGTCGACACAAGAGGACGTAGCTTGGTGGCAACCAAGTGAACCTGGGTAAAAATCGTCGTGTCAACATTATCTACTCTTCTCGGTGGTTTGCAATTTCCATACACAAGCTTTGTATTTACACTTATATATATATATATATATATATATATATATATATATATATATATATATATATATATATATATATATATATATATATATTGTGCTTATGTAGTTGCTCTAGTATTTTTTTTTATCTTGTGTAACTTTGCTAGTGTTTTTGGAAGCTTTGTGCTTTGCATCACTAGTATGTGTAGGAGCTCTCCGGTTGCTTGAGTACTAATCGCATAGGTTTGTGTGACCTTGCTAACTAGATTTTTGTAGGAGAGCACTTCCTAGCCTAGCACCTTATATTCTTATTTAGGATCTTTTAAATAAGGTGCTTCTAGAGTTATAGATAGAGGGGTGTAGTCTTGGCTAGGCCGATAGTTTTAATTCCGCATTTATATTGGCTAGCCTACGCGATTATTTTTTTAAAAATGACTATTCACCCCCCTTTAGTCCGCCATCTCGACCCTACAGCTAGGACCATATGTTTTCGATGTCCAGGACCATGGTTCGTCGGTCCTAATGGAGATGACCGTTGGAGATCAATGGTTCGTGTTTGAAGAGGAGGACACGTGGCTTGATCTGGTGGCCAGGACCGTCGTTCAATGGTCCTGACGTCAGTCCTAGCCACACGAGAGTGAGAGCAACGACTCTATTTGTTTGTGAGGCTATAAGTAGCCATGATGGCCGGCCATGGGAAATTGGTGTCCACCTTGGGGACTTGGTGTCCACCTTGGAGAGTGCTTGAGAGACCTCTAACTCACTTGTGCTTGATAGAGATCATCCGATCGAGTGAGAGAGCGATTCCTAGTGCATTGCATTGAGAGATTGCATTGAGTGACACTAGATGTTCATGTTGCAAGCCGGTGGGATTGTTACTTGTTAACGGTAGTTATACCATGTTTTTACCCCCATCAAAATCATCAACAAGACATTCTTTCTGGAAGGAAACCATCAAACATAGTGACTTAGGCACAAATAATTTGGTTCCACATGTACTTGTCATTATTTGGTTGCTCACACTCAAAACAAGTACTCTTTCTGTGTTCAGAAGCTACATATAAAGGTTGGGCAACCAACCAAAGTATGGTCAATTGACAAACCAACTTCACAATCATCAATATCATAGCTTCTGGAGACAATGTGCAAAAGATGGGCACAAAAGTGGTATTGGTCGATGCCACCTTGGTGGGCCCAACACCACCATTGTGCTTAGAATTGCATGTAGAAGCCACCTACAGAAGATGGACCTTTGGTTACCCTAGGACCGTCTCAGCCACTGCCAGGCAACCAGGGATCCTCCCAACACAGTCCCAAGCAAGTGCCACCCTTGGATCACAAGTATGTTTCCTCTCGATGGTAAAAGATGAAGCCTCGGATCCAAGGGCCCACAACAAAGGAACCGACGTGACAAGAAAATAACTGACACCTGAATGGATTATATGACATGTGGGGACACTCACCCATGTCCCCACCTGACATAGAGGGCGTCGGCCGATACCCCCTTGTGGGCCCCGAAGCTCAGCTTCGCTCCATTGACTCCCTGCATGCTTCCCACGTGATGATTAATCCTAGGCGTCCATCCAAGGCGGTTTGGAGGTCAGTTTATCAAATAATTGAAACTAGAAAACTTGGGGCGCGACATTGTCGCGCCATGTTTGATCTGCTTGTATTGATTTTGTGGTGTTCTACGGTTTTATGATTTATCAATGAGAAAAATAATATTATATATATTATTAGTAGAATTAATTTGCCATATGATGGATCTTACGGTTGGCATGGTGATTTTGTATGTTTTTGCACTTTTAAAATTTATGTTGAAAAAAATGGCAGTATAACAATAGTAGCATTTGTATTAATATGTGACTGTGAGTTAATTTAGTGATTGAAGAAGAGATGACTGCTGATCTATCTAAACTTTCTTCCTCACTGAGTATAGATGTTGAGATTCGATGGAAAAGATACAAATTCTTGGTCTATGCAGATTAGGCTGCCAATGAAATTGTTAAAAAGAAGGGCTATTTGCATTTGTGATAATTAACAAAAATTAGGAAAAAAGATCAAAATATATAGGGTTTTTGTTTCAGATTATTTTTGGTGGAGGAATTATGGGTTTCAGAGTTAAGATGGATGAGATATATGCTTTCTAAGTTTATTCGCGAAATGCGAATGAGAGAAATTTGGAAATTGTTTCTAGTGTTTTTTTGGTATGATGAAGATGGGGTACCACCAAAAATTAGAAAAAAAGGATTTAGATGTGTATGTTTTTATTTTAGAAGTTTTTCGATAGAAGAATTATGCGATTCGAGTTTGGACAGATGAGATATAAAGTTCGTAAGTTCGATAAAAACGCGAATGAGAGAAAATAATTGATTATTTTGGATTTTTGGATAATTAAAAAGGGGTGAAAATTATAAGAAATGTTTTGAATATGTAGAGTTTTATTTTACAAGATTTTGGTGAAAGAGCTACGTGATTGAAAGTTGGATGGATGACAGATAAACTTTCCAAGTTTATCAATAAAACGCAAATGAGAGAAAATTAAAGATTATTTTGGATTTTTGGATAATGAAAAAGGGGAGGTGAAAAATTATGGATAAGGATTTGAATATGTAGGGTTTTATTTTAGAAGATTTTTTGGTGAAAGAACTACGCGATTCGGAGTTTGAATGGATGAGATATAAACTTCCTAAGTTTATCGACAAAACGCAAATGTGAGGAATTTAAAAATTATTATTATTTTTTGGATAATGAAGAAGGGGTCAAAAATATTTAGGTACCTTCTAGAGTGGTTTTAGTTTATTTAAAAATTTTCTGAAAAGGGAAAGAGATTATCTTTATCTTTTTAGGTACGTCTCTCTTGTGTGCGTAGCAATTTCCTGCATGAACGGTATGCATGGCAAATGACCAGTGGCTTGAGCCGTCCGATCGAGATCCAAGGGCCGAGTTTTTGCAGGCGACGTGGCCACTCTCACCGGCAGACTCGGGTTTCGTGGGTAGAAGATACTGCAATAACATCTTTGTAGTATTGTTCGTAATTCCAATCGAATTGAAACACAATCTGACCTTAGGAAATTAGATATGATGATCCATAATCCTTACTTGCAGACATTAGTTACCAGAAATTCTCTTGAACTTGCGTTTCACAACAGCTCATGTCTTTAGACTTGAAAATGCCCATGCTTACGGGCATGAAAGTTTGAGTTATTGTACTTGTTCATTATGTGCAACATTTGAATTGGTCAAACAAAAAAATAGGGCTTAATAACAAAGAATCAACTGAAACTGCATCCAAATATGAACAAGTAACAATAAGAAGAAGAATCCCCACTCCACAACTGCTGAAACCATTCGGAAATTTCTCATTTGTTTGGAGATTGATTCAAGTTCAGGGAGGAAGGAATGAATGTTTCCCAGTATGCATTCGTTCGGATTGCCAGCATCTCGGTGTTAAATCAGTCATATAGTCATGTACTCATGTTGTTTCTTGTAACTGTGGTAGAGATGTAGTTTAGCCTTGTTGTCATCAGTTCATTCAACTATATTACAAAGGGCAACTGGTTTGTTTTGATTCATACTGTCGTTCTGATTAGTGATTACTGGTATGAACTCTGCACTTGGCATTACCATATGAAGTGCATGTGAAGTGTGTGAATGAATCATGCAGCACAATTTGTAGTGCAGTTCTGAATTTTATGCAATGAATCATGCAGCACAATTTGTAGTGCAGTTCTGAATTTTATGCACTATATCCGTGCAAAGTTGTCATATTTGTCAAAATTCTGCATAAGAATTCTGGTCATATATGTGATTGCATTAAGTAACTTCATCTAATTGATCCTTGTGTTCATTGTGGTTGAGTTCAAAGTTTAAAATGCGTCTGGATCATCTTTTCCTGTGTTATTTTTATTTATCACAGACTTCTGCGTAGATATGGAATCTGATATTTTAAGCAGTGACCTATTATGATTTTTAGTAATAAAGGATCAGAGTAGCAAATATCCTATTTAAGCAACCGAGGTGGTATGGATCCTTCCCACTCATTCATCCGTTCGGTCTTAGTAGTACCATAAGAGGGATAAAAGTCATTACAATCCGGTAACAATTGGAGACAATTTTTGTAGTTCTAGGTGGTAACTAATTTTGCTCTAAAACTGAAAACAAAATCCCTAAAGCCAGCCAACAGCCGCAAGCAGGGGCGCGAGTGCCCTGAACCCCGCGGCGGTCCAGGCACCCGCCTCCACGTACCAAGTCGTCGATGTGAACGGCCGTGGCCTCGAAGCCGTGAAGTGCATAAATCACCTGTATACGGAGGACTATTCCTGAGCTCACTCGTCGATCTCTCAGATTTGTTCCTAGCATGTGAGCTGGAAGTTCCGCGTGTGGGTACGCACGGATACGGCACACGTATAGTACATTTTCACTCCGAATAGGTGGACCCGTGCTCCAGTGGCATCGCCGGCATGAGGTCGCCGCCGCGGAGGAAGGCGGCGTACCATCGCGCCGAGCTCCGAGCGTACCGCGTCCGGTTCTCGGCGGCGAAGTCGACGCCGTAGAGGCCAAATCGGAACCTGTAGGCGAACAGAACCTCGAACACGTCCATGAAGGACCACACGAAGTAGCCGCGCACGTCCGATCCGTTCCGGATGGAACCCAGCGCCGCTTCGATGTAGACCTGCAGGAAATGGGCCCTGAACTCGTCGTCGTACAGGAACGCGCCTGACGGGTCCGGCTCGTGCCCAGCTCCTGGTGGTGGTGCCGTGGTGGCCATTGGCCAAGGTCAGCCAACGACGGCAGGGGACGGGAGAATCATCAGGTCAGGCGAAAGAAACCGTACGTGTGCGTGTTGAAATTAGGAGGAGAGTTTGGGTTTGGCCTCACCGTTCTCGTGGATCATCACCGGAGGGTTCCCGTAGTGAATCTGCAGGTGTGCCAACAGTTTGCTCAGAGCCCATGGCGCCTCATTGTTCCGCAACCCAAGCTGACGCTCCTGCTTGCATTGTTTCCACACACACCACAAGAAATTGAAATCTTCTTCAGCTTAGAAGCCATAGCGATATGTCTGTCTGGGCAAGAGTTCTAGTGGGTTTTGTGTGAACTCACCCGGTTCCTTGTTACGGTGCTCTGAAACGGTACTGCAGAATTGTAGCAGAGATGTTATACAATAAAAACGAAAGAGACTACTGAAGCCAATACAAGTTTGGGGATTGAAGCATAAAGCATATAGCAAATACTTGAGTTGTTGCCTAATTAATGACTATTTAGTAATTACGTGTGACGTAGTTGATAGCGGCGTCGCTGTAATAGTCTCTGAGCTCCCGTTTGAGCTGGCCCAGGTCCGCTTCGACGAGGATGGCACCGTACTGGTTCATCCCAACGAAATCGAACGACCCGCGCACCATGGCCGAGTCCTGCGCCGTCAGCACCGGCAGCCTCGACCCCACGTTGCTCCTCATCACGGCTGGATAGTCGCCGTACACCAAGGGATGCATGAACCTAGCAACACCACCTAGAGGTGATCAGTTTTCTGATTTGGAGTGCAAGCAAGTTCAGTTGGCTGCTATGTGTATTCATTCATCACTGATTTAGAATGGAATTGAGTTTCAGAGAACTAGTATATAGAATTCACCATCCAATTGAGAAGTCATTTGCTCTTGCAGCTGCTTGTACATCCTCAGGTTTCTGTGTGGATGGCTCAAACCACCAGGCCAGCAATGTGAG
Source organism: Themeda triandra (assembly GCA_018135685.1). Classification (NCBI taxonomy): domain Eukaryota; kingdom Viridiplantae; phylum Streptophyta; class Magnoliopsida; order Poales; family Poaceae; genus Themeda; species Themeda triandra. The sequence continues at coordinate 103,249 of JAENPR010000119.1, read as the reverse complement.
TCCAATCTGCCCTCCTTGCTCACCCTGATAGAGAGTACAACAGCTAATCAGCTGATGAAGACGACAGCAGTATTATCGTATCATCATATCATCAGAGTAATAAGCTAATCAATGCAGCGGTAGTAGTACATCTGTTCACCTGATACTTGCGTCTGTAGAGGGAGACAGCCGACGCGTGGGCGAGCAGCAGGTGGTGGCCGACGACGTACGGCTCCGTCGTGGAGTTGCCACGGGTGCAGTTGACGCCGAAGCCGAACGGGTCGGAGCAGCGGCGCGGCGGGAGGTAGCCCATGTCGTAGCCGCCGAGGGGCTCGATGTTGGGCTCGTTCACCGTGATCCAGTGCTTCACCCGGTCGCCGAAGCTCCTGAAGCACACGTCGGCGTACGCGGTGAAATCGTCGATGATTCTGGGGCTGAGCAGGCCGTTGTATTCGTCCTGGAGAGCCTGGGGAAGGTCGAAGTGGTAGATGGTCACGTGAGGCTGTATTCCTGTTACACACGACCAGCAGCAGTGAATCATTCAGAATTAGGTTCTGTGACGATACTGACAAAGTAGTACCGGAAATGAAGATGACTGAAATGCACATGAGCGGATGAGCCTAGATCGGTGATGCAACGAGAAGTAGCAAATGACCGACCATATCTGAGGAGTTCGTCTATGAGGCTGTTGTAGTATTCCAATCCCTTTGGATTAACAGCTCCTCGCCCATCTGCAACAACGTACCATCAGACATGGGGAAAACGATACAATGGCTAAGTTCAGTGACAAACAGAAAAAAAGATGCTGTCCCCTCCCCTCGCGTGTGGCACTAGCACCGTACCTGGAATAAGCCTCGACCAGGCAATTGAGAACCTGTACGCGTCCAACCCCATGTCATGCATTAGCTTCACATCTTCCTGAATGAAATTACATATATGCATTAGCTTGACATCAGTTTGTTGTGTCAGGGTTGGTCCTGGAAATTGGAAATTAAGAAGAAAACGAAATGCTAGACGACAGGCCTTGTAATGGTGATACTGATCAGCAGCCACATCTCCAGTCGCATGGTCAATGGAATAGCCTACACAGTGCAATCACAAAAGGGGAAAATTGGGAGCAGGTTGAGAGCCAATTCATACATACTTGGGTTAATGTCCGATGTCCAAACCATATACAAGATTGATTGATGGTAGCTAACCGCTGTGCGTGTGTGTGTCCCAGACGCTGGGCTTCTTCCCGTCCTCTGCCCATGCGCCTTCAACCTGCACGAACGAGATTGATGTCAACACCAACTCGCCAGTATCAAAGAGCAGTACTCCTAGTCCTACCTGGTAAGCCGATGTGCCGGCGCCGAAGACGAAGCCCTCCGGGAAATCATCCCTGGTAATCGCCGCCGTCGCCGCCGCTGAGACGCCGTGCTTCCACAGCAGGGCAGCAAGGAGGAGCAGCAGAGGAACCGAGAGCACACGGGGGCAAGAACTATCGCCACGCGGCCTCAGCTCCATTACAAGAACCGTCACCGGCGGCGTATGTCCGTCAACCGCACGGTGCTTGCTAGCTTCGTCTCCCCAGCAGAGCAGACTGCAGAGTGTCGCCGGAGTGAAAGTCTTCGTATGAGGCTACGGCCAGGCTATTTTTTTTGCGATCACGCCCTTCGCGCGGCGACGGCCAGGCTATAAAAAATGCGCTGCTGAAAGGCCGTCCGCTTACCGACACGTCTCGCTCTCAAGGTGCCACCTCGGTCTCTGGACTGCCGTCACTGCCTACGCGCGGATCGACCAGAGTCATCGCACCTTCTTCATTGAAAACCATACCGTCTAGAAAAAGTGCTCCCTTTAGTATTGTCACGGGTCCCAGGGATGTTGATTTTTAAGTCTGCCCTGGTCTATGACGAGGCAAACGAACGGCCTAACCTACAATTTTTAACGTGTCAATACAGCAACATGGACATCAAACGTCCGGAGAAAACGCTAGCACAAGTCAAAAACATTTTGCCTCGTCTGATAACTTGAAGTGGAGAGAGTATCAATATTTATGACTACAACTGTGGTGACCTCCCCACAATCTTTTTTGGTCAAAAAAATATTTATGTCTACAAGTTAATTTATTAAGAAAGCACATTCCAACGTCTATATGATAGTGCTCGTAAGTTTAAACAAAACTGGTGTCAGGGGCGTGGCCGAGAGGCTGCCCTAGAGGGTGGCGGCTATGGAGATCGTGGTGGTGGTGGCGGCGTGCCAGGGCAGGGCAGAGCGGCAACACAGGTGAGAGGGCGAGGGGGGGGCAACGGTTCGGCCGTGGGGAAGGAGATGGCGCAGGAGAGGAGAGAGAGGGAGGAGGTGGTGCCCACACAGAAGAAGACAGGAGAGGGATATGTGATTTGTTTATTTCTTACTTGGTTGCAACAATTATAGGACGCCAGTATATATAGTCCGAGCGAGACTTAACTCCTTGGCAGTCTAGAAGATCATTATAGGATTTGGATTCTCCTTTATGAACAGACTCAAACTCAATCTCTTGACTCTTTCCTAATCTAATAGGATTCAATAAAGCAGCTTGACGACGACAGCGATGGCGGTGGCGGCGGCGGCGGTGGCGCTGGGGGCGCCCTACCCGCCCTCTTGGGCCCTTGTTGACCAATTAATCCGCGCGACCCGGATCGCGTGTGTGTGATAGCATTTCCCCCTTTTTCATGCAGCACGTCCTCGCATTGCATCATTGATGGCCCCTCAATGTGGATAGAGCTATCGGAGATGACGTTCTGCGGTTCTCGGCGGCGAAGTCGACACCGTAGAGGCCGAAGCGGAACCTTTTGGCAAAGCCCAGCTCCTACCGGGTGGTGGGTTGGAACTGTGCATCACTCTTGGTAGTATTTGTGAGATGGAGCTGTGCATCGAGGATTGCCTAATAAATCAAATCAAATTTGAGATGAAACTGTACATTGAAGTTGACCCAATAAATCAAATCAAATATAAGATAAAACTGTGCATTGAGGTTGACCTAATAAATCAAATCAAATATAGGATCCGGCTTATAGGCATTTTAATAAGATCAAATCAAACTTTTTTTGTTGAATGTTATAAGACGGGCCAAATTATAAAGAATTTGACTATTCATTGTTATTTTAGGATGGCAGATTAATTTGTTTAAAGTTGAGCTAATATAGTAACAATAATAAATTCAAAAAAAGTATAGTAACAATAATGGTAACACGTGTGTTTGAAACGAAGGAACGGGAAGGCATTATTAGGTTCTGCCACGTGTGCCACCGTTTTCTCCAGACGTTTGATGGAAAAAGAAAGATATATATTGACAAGTTAAAAGATGTAGGTTAGGCCGTTCGTCGTCAGAGATGAGTGCCGGCAGACTAGGAAATCCATATCCCTCGGACCCGTGACAATGCAGTGGGAAGCACTTTTTCTAGAAGGTATGGTTGTCAAGGTATGGTTGTCACTAAAGAGTCGCGATGACGCTCGGCGCCGCGCGTAGTCAGTGATCTAAACAAGGCCGGCTTTATTTAGATCCTACCAAACACTCTTTTTCTCTATCATATTAATTTTTAAATCTATATATAAAGTATTAAATATAAGTAAAAAAATAACTAATTGTATGGTTTAGTTGTAAATTATAAGATGAATTTTTTAAATCTAATTAATCTATAATTAAACAATATTTGTCAAATACAAATTAAAATGCTACAGTAGCAAAGTTAAACATTTTCACAATCTAAACAAGGTCGTGACGGCAAACCAGAGACCGAGGTGGCACCTTTGACGGCAGCGCAATTATTGTAGCCTGGCCGTAGCCTCACACGTAACTTTCACTCCGGCGACATTCTGCTGACTCCTCTGGAGAGGAGACGAAGCAAGCAAGGAGCGTGCGGTTGCCGGACATACGCCGCCGGCGACGGTTCTTGCAATGGAGCCGAGACCGCGTGGCGATGGTTCTTGCCCGCGTCGTGTGCTCTCTGTTCCTCTGTTCCTCCTCCTTGGTGCCCTGCTGTGGGAGCACGTCGGCTCTGCGGCTGTGGCGGCGGCGATTACCAGGGGTGATTTCCCGGAGGGCTTCGTCTTCGGCGCCGGCACATCGGCTTACCAGGTAGGAGTAGGAATACTGCTCTATCTTTGTTACCGGCGAGTTGGTGTTGAAATCAATCTTGTTGGTGCAGGTTGAAGGCGCATGGGCAGAGGACGGGAAGAAGCCTAGCGTCTGGGACACACACACGCACAGTGGTTAGCTACCATTATCTTTTTCTATATCTTAGTTACTTGTATTGTATATATGTATGGTTTGGACATCGGGCAAACCCAAGTATGTATGAATTGGCTCTCAACTTGCTCCAACTTTCCCCTTTTGTGATTGCACTGTGTAGGCTATTCGATTGACCATTCGACTGGAGATGTGACTGCAGATCAGTATCACCATTACAAGGTATTCCGTTTTCTTTTCAATCTCCATTTGCTTGCAGGACCAACTCTGACACAACAAACTGATGCAAGCATGTAATTTGATTCAGGAAGATGTGAAGCTAATGCATGACATAGGGTTGGACGCGTACAGGTTCTCAATTGCCTGGTCAAGGCTCATTCCAGGTGCTATTACTACTGCTACACACAGGGTGATAGGGGACATGATTCTTTTTCTGTTTATCACTATACTTATCCATCGTATCGTTTTTCCTATGTCTGATGCTATGTTGTAGATGGCCGTGGAGCTGTGAACCCAAAGGGGTTGGAGTACTACAATAACCTCATAGACGAACTGCTCAGATATGGTCGGTCATTTGCTACTTCTCGTTGCATCATCGATCTATGCTCTGCATTTCATCGATCTTCATTTCCTGTACTTATTTGTCAATCAGTAACGCCACACAGCGCCTGATTCTGAATGGTTCCCTGCTGCTGGTCGTGTAACAGGAATACAGCCTCACGTGACCATCTATCACTTCGACCTTCCCCAGGCTCTTGAGGACGAGTACAACGGCCTGCTCAGCCCCAGAATCATCGACGATTTCACCGCGTACGCGGACGTGTGCTTCAGCAGCTTCGGCGACAGGGTGAAGCACTGGAGCACGGTGAACGAGCCCAACATCGAGCCCATCGGCGGCTACGACCAGGGCTTCTTTCCGCCGCGCCGCTGCTCCGACCCGTTCGGGTTCGGCGTCACCTGCACCCGTGGCAACTCCACGACGGAGCCGTACGTCGTCGGCCACCACCTGCTGCTCGCCCACGCGTCGGCTGTCTCCCTCTACAGAATCAAGTACCAGGGCGAGCAAGGAGGACGGATTGGGCTCACGTTGCTGGCCTGGTGGTACGAGCCGGCCACGCAGAAACCTGAGGACGTAGAAGCAGCTGCAAGATTAAATGACTTCACACTGGGATGGTGACCTCCTATCTCTTGACTGCACTACAAATAATCACAGAACAACTGATTAATTACCCCTAGGTGGTGGTGTTGCTAGGTTCATGCATCCCTTGGTGTACGGCGACTATCCAGCCGTGATGAGGAGGAACGTGGGGTCAAGGCTGCCGGTGTTGACGGCGCAGGAGTCGGCCATGGTGCGCGGGTCCTTCGACTTCGTTGGGATGAACCAGTACGGTGCCATCTTGGTTGAAGCAGACCTGGGCCAACTCAAACGGAGGCTCAGAGACTATTACGGCGACGCCGCTATCAACTTCGTCACACGTAATTAGTAATTAACAGCTCAAGCATTTGCTGTTAGTTGTGTTCTTATGCTCCAATCCACAAACTTGCATTGGCTTCAGTAGCCTCTTCCATTGTATAACAGTTACTACAATTTTGCAGAACCGTTTCAGAGCACAGTAAGGAACCAGGTGAGTTCCCACAAAACCCACTAAAACTCCTGCCCAGATCGGCAGACATATCACTATGGCTTTTGCGCGCGGGCGGCTGAACTGAAGACGATTTAATTTCAACAATGCAAGCAGGAGCATCAACTCGGGCTAGGGAACAATGAGGCGCCATGGGCTCTGAACAAAGTGTTGGAACACCTGAAGACACAGTACGGGAACCCTCCGGTGATGATCCACGAGAACGGTGAGGCCAAACCCAAATTCGAGCTCTTCCAAATTAATTTCAGCTGTCGCCTGACCTGAGCACAACCCACCACCCACCAGGAGCTGGGCACAAGCCGGACCCGTCCGGCGGCTTCCTGTACGACGACGAGTTCAGGGCCCATTTCCTGCAGGTCTACATCGACGCAGCGCTGGGTTCCGTCCGGAACGGGTCGGACGTGCGCGGCTACTTCGTCTGGTCCTTGATGGACGTGTTCGAGTACCTGTTCGCCTACAGGTTCCGCTTCGGCCTCTACGGTGTCGACTTCGCCGCCGAGAACCGCACGAGGTACGCGCGGAGCTCCGCGCGATGGTACGCCGGCTTCCTCCGCCGCGGCGGCGGCGGCGACAACCTCACGCCGGCGCTGCCTTTGGGAGACGGACACCGCTCCACCTATTCGGAGTGAAAATCGACTGTACGTACGTGTGCGTGCGTGACCATATACAAATATACAATAGATTCGTCGCGAGAGAAAACAAGTACAGAATGAATGTTCTTCACCATATGCATCATCCATGTTGTCCTTGTGCCAGCATCCCATCAGTTCAGTATTTGTTTGGATTGGAGAAAAAAAATCAATTTTATTGTACGTAAATATAAGCAGGAGGCTGATTTTCTTTCTTTTTTCCCCGAGAGCAGGCATATAGCATGTATTTCATTGACAGAAGAAAGTGGTCAATAGACCTCCGTATAGTTGATACAAAAGAATTCGTAGGTAAGATCTCAACACAAAACGAAAAGCAAGAATATGGGGGTGGGGGACTCTTCACCTGACAACCCACCAACTGAGCCTAATAAAATATATATCTCAACACTTAGGTAGCCAGTAGTGATAGGAGCCGTAGATGATAACAGCGGTAAAACATCCGCTAGAACACTAGACGACAAAGCATCTGTGCAAGCAACCTCGGCAGCAAAGCATTTGCCAGAAAAGACGATGATCTCGGTGGCAAAGCATCCACCGGAAACACCTCGGCCGCAAAGCATCCGCTTGAAATGACAGCGACCTCGGCGGCAAAGCATTTGCCGGAAACGCGACCTCGGCGGCTAGAGCCGCACTCCGATTGCTCATCCAAGTCACCCAGGGCCACTGCCCTCAGGACCACGGGCGAGGAGGACCTACCTAAAGATACACCGGCGGCAAAGCATTAGCCCAAACAGATAACTACGGCTACCACAAACACCAACTAGACATACCAAGGTAAGGAGAAGCATGAAGTGCGAAGAGACGCTATGCAACGTCCACGGAGTGCACACGGGAGGAGCGACAGGCAGGAGATTGGCTCGATGGAGACAAGCAAGAAGCATCAACGAAGCCTTCGGGAAGGAAATGACATTTGCGGATGCCAATATCGCTGTGAATAACATCCAGGGACTTTCATCCTCAAGCTTGCCCCATCAGGTTCCGACGACGAACTTGGGACGACACCCCCAAGAAGGTGATGACGCAGGGGCACCACCGTCGTCTGCTGGCTAGAAGCCTTGCGGGGTTTTCACCCTGTCTGCCAATAGGATGAGGGGCATGAGTGCTCGCTCGGCCGACATCAGCCTCGCCACCATGACGTTGCGGCTGTGAGAAACGAGCGAGACAATGCCAGGCGTCGATGACGCACCGCCAGAGTAGCCGCACACACCACCACGATGCAAGACATAGCACGCTACTGGCCTCTACACTACCAGCCACGTCGAGCCGCGCGGAGCTGTCGGCACAGTCGGAGAAGAGGGCCCTCCGCCCACGCGCACAGCAGCGCACACGGCCCCCACACGCGCGCGCCCACATCCCGGGCCACGGCAAATCTAGCCCCAAGGAGCCGGGTCCGGCCGCTGTCGGTGGGGGTGGCCATGGCCACGGCCACCCAGCCCCGACCCCCATGGAGAGCAGGAACCGACATCCGGAGAGGCACGGGACCTACCGGGCCTGATGCCGGCCGACTAGGGGTAGCCGTGGCCAGAAGCGAGCGCAGAGCCCAGATCCGGCGAGCGGGAGACGCGTCCCGCCTGTGGCTGGTCGCTGGTGGCCGCCGTTCGGAGCCAGCCGGCTCGGCCAGTCGAAGGCAGTCGTGGCGTAGCGCCGACGCGCAACCTCCAGGGATGGCCGCCACGCACGGATCCAACGAGGAGGACGACGGATCCAGTCTCAAACGGCCCAGATCAGGCCCGGCGCGGATCTGGCCGTGGATCCAGCTCTAGACAGCCCGCTGGCTAGCCTCCAGCCACGCCGGTCACCGGACACCCCACTGCCAGGGCAAAAGTTCTAGGCGCTAGATTCGGTCATAGGGGGCCCTGATGTGCGCCGACCACCCGCCGCCCGGATTTGGCCGGAGTTGGTGGGAAAGAGGAGGAAGGGTGGAGAAGAGAGATGGAGGTCAGGGTGGGAGGCGGAGATGCGCATGGGGAGCCGTTTTGGGGACCGGCGCTGGCTACCGTCGCCGCGCGTAGGAGGGCAGCGACGGCGGGGGAGGGGGGGAGACGGGGAGAGGGGGGCTACCGGCGGTGGGGGAGCTCACCCCCGAGTCGCCGTGGGGAACGCTATGGGGAAAGAGCGTAGGGATTCGATTACAAGCCCTTCAATCTCGCCCCTTTGTGAGGCTGATTTCCTTCCCCGCATGTGTTTTCTTCTTCCTTAGCGGCTTAATTATTGCGGCCTAGCTAGCCCAGTTGTTCCAAACGTTCCACACAAGTTTTAGTTTTTGGTTTTATTTTTTTGTCTTTTCTTTTTCTTTTCCTTTCTACTATTTTTCTCCTCTTCCCTCTTTTTCTATTATTCTCGTTATCTTTTATTTTGTTATTTTTCTTTGTTTTCATCTTTTATCTTTTTTCTTTTCTTTTATTTATTTTTATTTCAATATTTCGTGGTACTTTTATTATTCTTTTTTATTTTTTGTATTTTTTATTTTATTTTACTGTTTTCTTTTTCTTCTATTTATAATTTTATGTTTCACTTTTCTATTTTACAGTCACCCGTAATGTTCTATCATATATTTTTTTAATGTCTAGGAGTAAAAGTTTGATGTTCTATTCTGTAAGTGATGTTCTACTATACACTTTTTTTTATATTCGTGCAGTATTAGTGTGATGTACGTGTCATCGAGTATAAAGGGAAGAAAATTATATGAACCCTGGGTCCATATTCAATCACGTGCCCCCAAAGCCTGGATGAATGACACATGGTGCCAGAGAAAATCAGACGTTTCAAGATAGGCGGCTCGTTCGCACTGCTAGCCGTCTTAGGCATGGAATGGCTCTCTCATCTGCGGCTCCCGCTCAAGTCGGCTCGGCCCCTTTCTTCTCCCCAATGCAAGCTCCAATCCACCACACTTCTTGGCCAACGATGCGCCGGAGTCAAGGTCTCGCCTCTAATGGTCTGGTTCTTCAGCCGCTGCCTCCTCCTTCCGATGCATCTTGCGCCCGCCACCACCCTCATCGTCCACTGCAGGAGCCGGGATGGTCTCAGGTGCGACTTTGAATGCTTCACTTTTGAAATGTGGATTCTGCAGTTGAGAGATTGAGTGGTGTGCTGTGATGTTTTGTGCTGCCTGCTAGGACCTGGCTGATCTTGCGATCCAAATGCTGGGCACAAATTATGCTAGGATCATTCACGCCCTTGGTGTGCTCGATGAAATGCCAAGCAAGGAAGGCCACGGTCCATGCACCTTGGTTGTTTGCTGGCTGCTTCAGAGATGAACACGGCTTTGCTGTATAGAGTGCAGCATACCCCTAGCTAGCAGAAGCAGAAGTTCAGTGTACAATTTACCAAACAGATATGTAAGCAGTTCATGGTCACATATAAAGGTTGATGTCAGAAAAGGTTGTGCCAGCATCCGTTGGAAAATCATTGCAACTACCTTCACTCTGTTGTCTGTGTGGATAATTAATTCTTGGCAGACCAAGTTTGCATCAAGCATCCTGTAATGATCATATTGTAAATTTAGATGGATTTTTTTTTGGCGAGATCAGGTGTGAATGGGTGATGTGTCCATTGAACTTTTTGTAGATGGTTTATGTTAGAGCGCGCAGCGGAATCCGGCCCAGCTCGTGCGTCCACGAGCCGACAGCCCATCAGGCCCAGGTCCACCGGAGCCCACAACATATCCAGACCTTAGGCCTAACTCAACCCAAAAAGACTAGCCTGATAGGTGAAGATTGCCCCCGCCTTATATATTGCGCTCCTCCACCATCAATTGCCGATGTCGGACTAAACCCAACAATCTCTCCCGTCACACATTAGGTCTAACTCTTCACATCACACTGCCCCGTGTGATCTCCAGAATCTCTCCCGTCACACATTAGGTCTAACTCTTCACATCACACTGCCCCGTGTGATCTCCAGAAGACGTTTTCTAGGCCCCGAGTCCAACGCTCCATATCCCACACACAACTGCGTGCATCCGTGTGACCTCCGAGGCGTTAACGGCTGTCACCATGTGACCCTGAGATTTTCTAGGTTTTTTCGACCATGGGCTCCGATACCACTTGTTAGAGTGCATCGGTGTGACCTCCGAGGCGTTAACGGCTGTCACCATGTGACCCTGAGATTTTCTAGGTTTTTTCGACCATGGGCTCCGATACCACTTGTTAGAGTGCGCAGCGAAATCCGGCCCAGCTCGCGCGTCCACGAGCCGACAGCCTCTCGGGCCTAGGTCCACCGTAGCCCACAACATATCCAGGTCTTAGACCTAACTCAACCCGAAAGACTAGCCTGAGAGGTGAGAATTGCCCCGTCTTATATGTTGCGCTTCTCCACCATCAATTACCGATGTGGGACTAAACCCAACAGTTTATAAGAAATCAATTTCAAATTTACAATATACAACATTTATATATTGTACATGTGGATGTTCTGACTTTTGCAATGTGATGGATCTGTTCGAAAAATGGTGATTTTTTTCCTATTGGTTTCTCACAACACATAATATGTGTGTGTAAATGCAAATGAATGAAGCGAAGAAGAAAAATTCTGAAATTCATTGAAGGTTATACCAATTCATTGCAAGCAAACAGACAACTTATATATCTCATTGCAAATAGACTCCTTAACTACCATCTACTTGCGTATTTTGTTTCTTTGGTTGCCATTGAGGAAACGGCGTGGGTGTGCAGGGAGCAACAGCAAACGGCCAGCAGCTACACTACTTGTTGACATCACAAGCACGATGCAGCTACACTACTTGGTCTCAGACCATGGGCCGGTCGGTTGGGTTGGGTCCAAGAAGCGGCGTCCCGTCGGTGGCGGCATCGGTCGGTGGTGGTGTCGGGACGTCGATCATGGCGTCCTTTTTTTGTGGTTAAGGCCACTGCGTCCGTGTGGCTGGGAACGAAGGGCAGTAGACCGGGCTGGCGCAAAATCGGACATCTCCGTCAAAGTTGCACGGAGACACACCCATGTCATTTGCTCAGTGGTGGCAAGTAGATGGCAGTTAAGGAAACACGAGTAACGATGTTGCAATTAAGGAATCAAAAATCATAAACTGATGGATGACAAGGAAAGCTATAATTTTTTATGACAATCAGCAAACCTTTATAATCTTTCTTTTTTTTTTGCGAATAAACCTTTATAATCTTTGGCAATAAGCAAATTTTCTCTAATCTCTATGTCGGTTATGGAGTCATTAGCTAGTGACGTGATTATGCGAATACTATGTGCAGGGAGGGGCGTGGCGGTGCGACGATCTTGCTGGTGATATGTTTGCGAACGTGAGGTGACATGTGGAGGCAGCTCTGTGTGGAGGTGTGGTTGACCGGCAGTCACTATCTCACTGATCACGCGCGCATAAGTGGCAGAAGGTGCTAGTTAGCTATGGTTAACAAGCACCTAAATGGTTCGACATGGACAAAGCAGAGTACGAAATCGGACAGAAATAAAATTCAACCATTCAAAATAACCACCATTGAGAGGAGTTCAAGCCTCAATAGGATGGACTCAAGAAGCATAAGGAAGAACATCACACAATTTGAATACCCGAAGAGATAAATAGCTTGGAATCATTTCCACCATTTCTCACGCTGTTCCCTTTCCACCAGTCGGCACATAAAACCTGTAATAGCCGAAGTTAGTTAAGCATATCATTCATTTCCCCCTCTCCTGAAACACAGGAGAGGGGGTGGGTACACACGGCAAAAAAGAGTACCTTTCGTGTGAGTCCACGGACACCAGCGGCCATTGCAATATGAACAATATCATCAGTGTCAATTTTATGCAGTGGCTCAAGGAGCGAATGAGGAAGATAACGAGATTATTAGAATCATACTGCTGTTCTTAGATCCCATGAAGGACCGAAAACGAGTCCACGGACACCAGCGGCCATTGCAATATGAACAATATCATCAGTGTCAATTTTATGCAGTGGCTCAAGGAGCGAATGAGGAAGATAACGAGATTATTAGAATCATACTGCTGTTCTTAGATCCCATGAAGGACCGAAAACGACGACCAGAGAGGGGTGAATGGAAGTCTCAAATTTCTTTTGAAATATTTAGCCTCTGTCCCAAAATCAAACCCTAAGAAACAAATCAACCACGATGATGTCCACGACCCAAAAGAGAGGATAGATGTTCCTTAGGAATACAATGACACAACGTAACCAACACATTATCTATATTATATCCCACCTGTTGTTTTTGTTGGACTTGACTATGGTACTGGCACTGTATTAACTAAAGTCTGAGTGGGTGTGACTTTTAAAACTACTTGCTTCCGCTATGCACTTTTAAGACTTGGTATTGTAATAACTCTATGTGATCTGTGATGTAATCGAACTATGTGCGAACTTGATGTAACTCGTGAATGGTGTATGTGAAACGATATGCGATCCAGGCTGTGTTGTTGAAAAGTTTAAAATCCTTCGTGGTTTCACAGACTACCGGGTTTGTTAAAGCGCAATGGTGCTAATTCATCCGTCACGGCAGCGGGTTAGCACGATTGGGTTTTAATAAATTGGACGGTTCTATTACACGCTTAGTGTCGTGATGAGATGCATGAGAAAGCCCAAAAAATTATTTGAGAAAAGCTAACTTAAATGCTTAATTTATTTTAGAATATATTTGTGGAGTTAGCACTTATAAAATAAAAAAGAGAAAGGTGCGGCTTGTAACCGGACCAAGTATCAAATCCAGAGAAAGCTTGTGCTGCCAGGACCGGGGAGAGGATTCCATCGATGTGTACATGTGCAAAGAAAAAAAAAAAGACCACGGCTTGCTTTTGCCTGCCTGCTATTCTTAGCATGCGGGGCCCTGTTGCATGCTCGTTTTAAATAAATGGAGCGGTGGGCAGCTATCGCATGCTTCGACATTTTTATCGTGACCACATCGTGTGAATAAAAATGAAGGACGAGGTCCACATACTCGCTTGCATGCTGGATTGGAGAAGTGGAGCGACGCCGTTGCTGTCTATTTTAAGCTGGCTGTGGGGTCCGGTCGAGCAAATGAGAGGAGCGCGCCGCTGCTGCTGCTTGACCTGCCCATTTCCTTCGGATGGAAGGATCATGCATGTGTGCACATGGGGCCCGCGTGAAGTGCCGTTGCTGTTCTGCCCGTTGGGTTGCCCGTTAGAGGTGCTGGACTGAAAGGATAAGGCAGAGGCATACCCCTTCGTGGTTCGCTCTGGTTCCTATTCTCCATTCTTATACAGAGAACCGACGAACAGAGAAAAGCGCTCTTTCTCTCCTCTCTCACTCCCATTGATCTGTGCTTCAATCCAGTGAGAATTTGAGCCCAAATTTCAGATCTGAGAGCATCAAGAGAATCTCTTCCCTCTCCTTTCCTTCTCCAAGCGTGGTGCTTATTCTTGAGAGGACTGAGGAAAACCCTAGTGTGTGCATTTGGGATTCATATTTTGTGGAACTAGGTGATTCTTGTGATTACAAATTTCTTATTACTCTTGGTGATTGCCGTCACCTAGACGGTTGGAGATTGATTGATTGGTGAGGGGATTTGGTGATTGTGTCTGCCCCTAATCAAGGATATATTTGTGAGGGGTTCTTGTGCCTTCCTCGGCGGAGTGTCAAAGGCAACTCTAGTAAATTGCTCGTGTCATTGAGTTACCTCACTAGGGTATGTTCTTGCGGTGTCCAATTGCTTGGATGAGGTTTGTGAAATACCTCTTCGCCGCCGAACCACGGAGTGTTGGTCGACACAACGGAGACATAGCTTGCCGGCAAGTCAGTGAACCTCGGGAGAAAAATCATTGTGTCATCTTGTCTCCCGGTGATTGATTGGAACTCATTGACATTCACATATTGTGATATTTATATTTATTGATTGGATCATCACCTCTACACCGGCGGTATAAAAATCACCTCCCTACCTTGTATTCACATTTTAATACTATATCTTGTGTAGAGCTTGTGGTTGCCCTGCTACTTGAGTAGCTTTATTGATAGAATAATTATTTTATCTTGCTCACTAGCATAATATTAGCGACCTAGCCATTGTGTGAAATAGAGACTTAATATACTAGAATTGTTGATAGGTAGCTTGCAACACAACACTAGAGCTAGGCAAAAGCTTTTCTCCACTTATCTTACTAACCCATTTGCTCTAGTGTATTTGTAAATTTTTTATTAGGCTATTTACCCCCTCTAGCCATACTAGAACCTTTCAAGTGGTATCAGAGCCGTGGTCACCGTTTTAATCAAGGCTTAACATCCTTCGATGTAAAATATGGCTCAAGTTGTGTTCAACCATGTTGGGGGCAAACCACCTTTCTTTAATGGCACTAGCTCTTTTGATTATTGGAAAAGAAAGATGAAGATGTACCTTGGTTCAATCAACGATAGAGTTTGGGATGTGACCGAACATGATTTTGTTATCATCAATCCAAACCAACTCACCGAAAATGATAGAGTCAACAAAACTTGCAATACTATGGCTCTCAACACTATCTACAATAGTATTGATGCAAAGGTGTTTGAGAACATCAAAGATCTTGAGAAGGTTAGTGAAGTCTAGACAAGATTGTGTGAAACATATCAGGGCACTATGGTTGTCAAGAGTGCCAAGTTATACATGCTCAAGAGTGAATATGAGAAATTCAAAATGAAGGAAGATGAAACAATTCCAGAGATGTTTCATATGATGCAAGTAATTGTCAATGACCTTAAAAGCTTGGCGCAAAAGATTGAAAATAGAGATTTTAGTCACAAATTCTTGATGTGCTTGCAAAGAAAATTCAAGACCCTTGAGATCCATCCTATTTAGAGGTGCATTGGATGATATGTCTCCAAATGATGTGCTTGGTGAAGTATTGATCGAAGATCAATACAATAGTGATGGAGAAGTAGAGAAGAAGGAGGAAGACAAGAAGAAGAAAAGTGTGACATTCAAGGTCGCCACCACTACCTCCAAGAGCAAGGGCAAGGCTAAAGTACAAGAAGCAAGTGATGATGAACAATCTATGGAGATGGACAGTGATGATGAGAGATTTGCTCTCTTTGTGCGTAAATTTGGCAAGATGATGAAGAAGAAGGGCTATGGTCCAAGAAAGAGAAGAGATCACTTCAAGAACAAGAATTATGTGAGGCTATGCTACAACCGGCAAGATAATGAGCTTGGAAAAGCTCACTCCTTGCTACTTGAACAACATGAGAAGGAAGGTGTTGTTGTATCATGTGATGTTGGCATAACATGTGATATAATTGATGAATCCTTTTATCAACCTATTATTGTGCCAACTACTAATCTTCTTGCAGCTCTTCATCCACCACCACCCACTCTACCTCCACTAGTAGTGATGGTTTCACTTGTGATACCTCACTAATGGTTGAGAATGAGACTCTCAAAAGAGAGGTGCACGAGCTCACTTATGCCTTAGGCAAGGCCTATGGTGGTGAGGCCCGCTTGCTAAAATGCTTGGGTAGCCAAAGGTTTTCTCTCAACAAAGAGGGATTGGGCTACACTCCCAAGAAAGGCAAGGCGGCCTTTGCAACTCCAAAGCCTAGCTTTGTGAAGAGCAATGGTCGGTTTTGCAATAGATGCAAGCAAGTTGGGCACCTAGAGCATAATTGCAATAAAATGAACAAGAACAAGGAAAATGCTAATGTTCATTCCATATGCTTTGATTCTTGTTATATGCTTACCAAGGGTGAGAAGGGTGTGCAACCTAAGTTTGTTGGTACACCAATTGTGGGTCCAAAGAAGAAGGCCATTTCAGTATCAAAGAGCTTAGTCACTAACCTTCAAGGACCCAAGCAAGTATGTGTACCTAAGAAACATTTATTTGTTTTGTAGGTAAATTATAAAGCTAGAGGAAGGTATTGGGTTCTTGATAGTGGGTGCACTCAACATGTGACCGGTGATGCTAGAATGTTCAATTCAATCACTTCAAATGGCAATGGTTGTGATAGTATTACATTTGGTGATAATGCAAAAGGCAATGTCAAAGGGCTTGGTCTGCAATATCCAATGACATGAGCATATCCAATGTGTTGCTAGTAGAGAGCTTGAACTTTAATTTGCTATCAGTTGCTCAACTATGTGATCTTGGTTTCAAGTGCATATTTGGTGTTGATGATGTGGAGATTGTTAGTGTAGATGGTTCTAACTTGATATTCAAAGGATTTAGATATGAGAACCTCTACCTAGTTGATTATGGTGCTAGTGAAACTCAATTATCAACCTGTTTGATCTCTAAATCTAGCATGGGTTGGTTATGGCATAGAAGGCTTGGTCATGTTGGAATGAAACAATTGAACAAACTAGTGAAGCATGATCTAGTTAGAGGCTTAAAAGATGTTGAATTTGAGAAAAATAAGCTATGTAGTGCATGTCAAGCCGGCAAACAAGTTGGAAACACTCATCCTAAGAAGAGCACAATGAGCACTTGCAAGGCATTTGAATTATTGCACATATTCTAGTATTGGTGGAGCAAAGTATGGCTTTGTGATAGTTGATGACTTTACAAGATACACATGGGTCTTCTTTCTTGTTGATAAAAGAGATGTTTTTGCTGCCTTCAAGTCATTTGTCAAGAGGTGCCAAAATGAGTTTAAAACAACTATTAAGAAAGTGAGAAGTGACAATGGTAGTGAATTCAAGAACACAAAGATTAAAGAGTTATGTGATGACTTTGGTATTAGGCATCAGTTCTCGGCCAAGTACACTCCACAATCAAATGGCCTTGTTGAGAGGAAGAACATAACACTTATTGATATGGCAAGATCTATACTTAGTGAGTACAATGTGAGTCAATCTTTTTGGGCCAAAGCTATCAACACAGCATGCTTTTACATCAACCGACTCTATTGTCATCCTATGCTTGAGAAGACTCCCTATGAGCTATTAAATAGAAGAAGGCATAATATTTCATATTTTAGAGTGTTTGGTTGTAAATGCTATATCTTGAAGAAAGACACCAGATTGGGCAAGTTTGACAAGAAATGTGATGAAGGTTTCTTAGTTGGATATTCTACTACAAGCAAAGCATATAGAGTGTGGAATAATTCTAGTGGTACACTTGAGGAAGTCCATGATGTTGAATTTGATGAAACCAATGGGTCTCAAGATTAAGAAGAAAATCTAGATGATGTGAGAGGCTTTCAATTGGTGGATGCTGTTGGCGGTCCTTATTGCATATCTAACCCCGCCAACTTAGGTTCATAGTTCACCAAAAACCACCCAGATAGGAGGTTTATACTAACGAAATTCCATAGTTTTGGTGAACACTTGTTTTGCAGGAGCATTCATGGAAAACATGTATATTGGGCCAAAAGCTAGAGAAAAGAGAATAAATATTTGAATTATAAAATTGGCCCAAAGGCAAGACAAGAAGAAAAGAAGAGAAAGGCCAAACCGACGTACCAACGTGACGAAACACCACATGGGCCAACTCCGTGCCCAAGATCCAGCCCGCCCAAGGTCGGTCGTGGGAGGCGGCACCACTGGCGCGCTCGCGCCGGGGCGCGCTCGCGCCCTCCCCTCCGACGGGAGAGGGCCGGAGCCGCCGGGAGGCGGTACATTTAATGCTCCAGAGGGCGGTGCGGGGGTGTTTTGGTGAACACTTGAAATCCAGGCTGTTCCATCCCTCAATAAGCTCAAAGATTACTTGGTAGACACGTGAATGCTCACGAGATAACCGGTGAGGCTTGGAATAATCATGCGCGGTTAAAATCTCGGGAAAACAAAGCCACCTTAGTGTCTTTTGCTTCACTCGAGGACGAGCAAAGCGCTAAGTGTGGGGAGCTTGTTGGCGGTCCTTATTGCATATCTAACCCCGCCAACTTAGGTTCATAGTTCACCAAAAACCACCCGAGATAGGAGGTTTATACTAACGAAATTCCATAGTTTTGGTGAACACTTGTTTTGCGGGAGCATTCATAGAAAACATGTATATTGGGCCAAAAGCTAGAGAAAAGAGAATAAATATTTGAATTATAAAATTGGCCCAAAGGCAAGACAAGAAGAAAAGAAGAGAAAGGCCAAACCGACGTACCAACGTGACGAATCACCACATGGGCCAACTCCGTGCCCAAGATCCAGCCCCCCGACCAAGGTCGGTCGGGGGAGGCGGCACCACAGCGCGCTCGCGCCGGGGGCGCGCTCGCGCCCTCCCTCTCGACAGAGGGCGGGCCGGTGGAGGCGGTACATTTAATGCTCCAGAGGGCGGTGCGGGGGTGTTTTGGTCATTTGGGCGTGCGGAAACCGACCATGTCCACATATAAAAGCCCTTCTCTCTTTTATTTCACACATCCAATTTTCATTCTTCATTCTTCATTCCTCCCTCTCCACTTCCACAAGCCTACACTAGAGGAAGAGTAGAGCCATTATACCTAGCTTCTAGCTAGAATAGAAGTAGGAGAGTGAGAGAGGTCAAGGGCGGAGTAACTCTTTTCGAGTGCTCCCGGAGGCTAGTCTTCCACGAGGTGGAGTGCCGGATTTGTCGGCTCCCTCCTCACTTGTACCTCTGCGACTTCTTGTGCTTGAAGTAAGAGGTTCGTGTTTATCTATTCGTACGCTCCTTCTAGCAAGTTATCTTTATCGTTGTTTGCTTGCGGGTTCGTCGACCGTCCTTGTGGCGGTAGTTCTAGTAGAGGACTCGATAAAGACGGATGTTCCCGGCCGACGCTAGAACGTAACGTTGGCGTAGACGTGGTGTCTAAGCTAATTAGTTACCTTCGTTTGCCTCGTACTCCACGGTTGAGGTGGTAGGCGGCGGTGGTGGTGGCCCCCGTCCGTCCTTTGTAATCCCCCACGTCCGGGTACGGCGTAGAGCTACAGCCGGCATCACCTGCTGCCGGGTGCGATCCGGTGCCCGAAGCAAGCATTTCGCGGTAGAGTTATCTTTCTCTTAGGATTCATCTTATAAAGAACCTCACTTTCCCGAGTTACCTACTCTCTCCTCCGGGCAACTTAGCTAAGACCTAAACCTGATCATACCGTTCTTCGTGAAGTTTACGATACCCAGTCTATCACCGGGTGAAGTGCTACAACGGTCTTTCCGTGCGCTTGCGGAATTTATTGCTTTCGCTAAGAAATACCAACAAGCATTTCTGGCGCCGTTGCCGGGGAACGGTTGTCAAGTTTATCTCTGAACCTAGTTGCCGTGTACCTTGTTCTACCTTTGCTTCTATTTTATATTTCTTTCATCCTACAAAATGGAGCTACCAACCATTGCCAAACTATCAGCTCCTAAGGGCGAGCTCGTTAAAACACCACAATCCGCGAAGCCAATCACGGCTTCCGATTCGAGCTCCGTCCCGGCCTCATAGCCATGGTTCAGAACCAAGTCTTTTTAGGCTTGGATTATGAAAATCCTTATCATCACCTAAGGGAGTTTGAGCAACTCTGTGAATGCCTAAACATTTATGGCTTATCACAAGAAACTTTGCGTTGGAAGTTGTTTCCTTTCTCACTCATTGAGAGGGCGAGACAATGGTACGACCAAACCGTAGGGTTGGTAAATGGAGATTGGGAAGAACTTCGTGATAGGTTTTGCATTGCATTCTTCCCTATATCTCGAATCGCTTCCCTATGATCTGAGATTCTCAACTTTCGACAATTAAAAAATGAAACTACGGGAGCAGCCTGGGACCGATTTCTGACCCTGACCAGGTCAGGTCCTGACCTATCTATTCCAAGCCATGTGTTGTTACAACACTTTTGGCTAGGATTAAGTAGAGAGTCTGCCTTGTTGCTCGATGCATCTGCCGGTGGATCTTTTATACATAAGACCACAGCGGAAGGAGAAGCTCTCCTAAATTGTATTCTAGAGAACACTCCCCCGCTAGAACCCATCCGGTTCGAGCCCGAGCCAATTATAGAGGAAGCCTCTTCGGCTATTGCCGAACCCGTGATAGAGACTACCTCTCCTGAACCAGAGGCCATAGAGGAAGTTTCCAGTCAAATGGAACTTCCTGTATTCAAGGACGAACTTTTCAAAGATTTCGGAAACACCTCGAAATACAAATGCCATAGGAGACCACCAATCCCTGTCACTCCTAGCAATCCTCTTGATGAATTATTTCTCAGAGAATCCATTAAGGAGTTGACCGCTATCATGAGCTCAGAATGGGTAGCAGAAGGAGAGCTTTCACCTGAAGAAATTCAGATTCATGCCCTTTCCTCAACCCTTCGATGCAAAATCCAAGGAGATTGGATGGATGTTCTGTATAATCCCACTGTTGGAACAAACATCATGTCAAAATCCTACGCATTCATGTGTTTGGGAGAAAAACCACGTACTCCAACAGTCAAGTCCTTTAGAGTAGGACCAAGGTCTGCTCTTAGCGGACTTGGAATTTTACACAACATAACTCTCCATCATCAAGAAGTCGAAATGGCCTTGGACTTTCATGTCTTTGACATCCAGGATTTCGACATTCTAATCGGTCATCCCCTGGAAACACTCGTTACAAGTTCATCAAAAATAGGGGAATTAGGAGTCAAACTAGGGAGAGAACGTTTCTCTATTCAAGTCACGCGAGCTAAAAACTCAGTGGCTGAACTTCCCCCTAGTAGACCTATAGAGGTCATGTCGGTAATTCCTTTCGAAACCCCAGAGATGTCTTTAGAAAGCGATGCTCCTCACTTTATAGAAGAGGAAGACGAACTGGGAGAAACCATAGATTTACCCAAAGAAGAGAAACCGGCACGACCTCCCATTGAGCTTAAACCCTTGCCTGCGGGGCTGCGCTATGCTTTCTTACATAGCGACTCGCAAACTCCTGTCATCATAAGCGATAAGCTTAGCAACAAGGAGACGGCCGAACTCATCGCTGTGTTAGAAAAGCATAGAATGGTCTTCGGGTATTCCTTGGATGATCTCAAGGGAATAAGCCCAACCTTATGCACACATCGCATTCCTATTGATCCCTCGAGTACACCAACTCGAGAACCTCAGCGAAGGCTGAATAATGCGATGCGTGAAGTCGTGAAAAAGGAAGTTTTGAAACTTTTTCACGCCGGGATCATCTATCCCGTACCACATAGTGACTGGGTTAGCCCCGTCTAGGTGGTTCCCAAGAAAGGAGGTATGACGGTAGTCAAAAATGATAAAAATGAGCTTATCCCGCAAAGAACCATCACGGGGTGGAGAATGTGTATCGATTACCGGAAACTCAACACGGCAACAAAGAAAGATCACTTTCCGCTCCCCTTCATTGATGAAATGTTGGAGCGGTTAGCGAAACACTCTTTCTTCTGTTTCCTAGATGGGTATTCGGGTTATCATCAAATACCTATCCACCCCGATGATCAAAGCAAGACGACATTTACTTGTCCTTATGGAACATATGCCTATAGGAGGATGTCGTTTGGGTTGTGCAACACACCCGCATCCTTCCAACGGTGTATGATGTCTATCTTTTCAGACATGATTGAAGAGATTATGGAAGTCTTCATGGACGACTTCTCAGTCTATGGAAAAACTTTCAATCATTGTCTTGAAAATTTAGATAGAGTCTTGCAAAGGTGCCAGGAAAAGGATTTGGTACTCAATTGGGAAAAGTGCCATTTCATGGTCCGTGAGGGCATTGTCCTAGGCCACCTAGTATCGGAACGAGGGATAGAGGTAGACAAGGCTAAGATAGAAGTTATCGAGCGCTACCTCCCCGTGAATGTAAAGGGAATCCGCAGCTTTCTAGGCCACGCGGTTCTATAGGAGATTTATCAAGGACTTTTCTCAAATCTCTAGACCCCTCACAAGCCTACTAGCCAAGGACGTACCTTTTGAATTCACAGATGAGTGCTTGCACGCATTCAATACCCTTAAGAATGCACTCATCTCAGCTCCGATCATCCAACCTCCTGATTGGACACTACCATTTGAGATCATGTGTGATGCTAGTGACTATGCTGTTGGTGCGGTCCTTGGCCAAACCAAAGATAAGAAGCATCATGCGATAGCTTACGCTAGCAAAACGCTAACAGGAGCTCAGCTCAACTATGCCACCACAGAGAAGGAGCTCCTAGCAGTCGTTTATTCTATCGATAAGTTCCGTTCTTACTTAGTGGGAGCAAAAGTCATAATCTACACAGACCATGCAGCTTTGAAATATTTGCTCACTAAGAAAGACGCAAAACCTCGTCGATTCGCTGGATTCTTCTACTCCGGGAGTTTGATCTAGAAATAAAAGATAAAAAGGGGGTAGAAAATACCGTAGCGGATCATTTGTCGCGTATGCGGTCACTAACATGCAGGAACTACCTATAAATGACTTCCTACGCGACGACATGCTACTAAAGGTGACAAATAACAACCCTTGGTACGCGAACATCGTCAACTATGTGGTTGCCGGATATATACCGCCGAGGGGAGAACAAGAAAAAGTTGCAAGTTGAAAGCGGACGTCACCTTTGGGATGACCCATACCCGTATCGGGTATGTTCGGATGGTCTCGTTGAGGAGATGCGTACCGGCAACAAAGGCCTACAAATCATTGAAAAATGTCACTCTGCACCGTACGGAGGTCATTATGGAGTATTCCGCACACAAGCGAAAATCTGGCATTGCGGATTCTTTTGGCCAACGATGTACGAGGACACCAAAGAATTTATTCGGAGGTGTCGCAAGTGTCAATTCCAAGGAGGCATCACGGCTCGCAACGCCATGCCACTACACTACAACCTTCAAATAGAAATATTTGATGTGTGGGGCATTGACTACATGGGGCCATTCCAGAAGTCCCAAGATTGCGAGTACATCCTAGTGGCTGTGGACTACGTATCCAAGTGGGTAGAAGCTATGCCTTGCAGAGCAGCTGACACCAAGCACGCCAAGAAAATGTTTCATGAAGTGATCTTTCCTCGCTTTGGAACACCACGCATGGTGATAAGCGATGGAGGATCCCACTTCATTGACAAAACATTCAGAGCATTCCTAAAAGAGCTTGGAGCCAAGCACAACATAGCTACCCCCTATCATCCTCAAACCAGCGGTCAAGCGAGACCTCGAACAAACGGATCAAGAACATCCCGAGAAGACGGTCAACGATATGGGGAAAAGCTGGAAAAGTAAGCTTCCTGATGCACTCTGGGCATACAGGACCGCTTACAAAACCCCTATCGACATGTCACCATTCCAGCTCGTGTACGGGAAAAGTTGTCACTTACCCGTAGAGCTCGAACATCGAGCTTATTGGGCAATCAAGAGCTGGAATATGGATCTAAAATTAGCCGGCGAAATCGACAAACAGATTTCGAACCGGAAGAATGGCGGGAGAAGGCTTATCACAGTGCCAAGCTCTACAAAGAACGAACTAAGAGATGGCACGATCACCGAATCAAGTTCAAAACCTTCAAGCAAGGCGAGAAGGTCTTGCTCTTCAACTCAAAAGTGAAACTATTCGGTGAAGGGAAGTTGCGGAGTAAATGGAAAGGACCGTACACCGTCATCGACACATCGACTCATGGGGCTATCACAATTCAAGATGATGACGGTAACATCTTCAAAGTTAACGGTCAGCGTCTCAAACCTTTCCTTGAGTCTCCCCGCAATTTAAATTTCGGTGAAGAATTAGATCGAATAGATTTAATTATGCCTAGTTTTTGAATAGCCTCACTTGTTTGATTAGGCTAGTTAGTCTACTCTTCCTTATCAAAAATATTTTCAAAAATATTTTCCTTTATAGAAATACTCCAAAGCATTTATCCTTGGGTTTCCCACCTTTTTACAAGTGCTTGGATATTTCAAATAAATATTTTACAAAATATTCCTTGAAAATCCCTTTAAAAACTAGAGTGAACCGTGAGCATCGAATACCCAACGGATCGAAACACCACATTTTGGGAACAACTAGACCGTTGGGGGCTGATAGGACGAAACAGGGGCCGAGCCGTGCCGCGACTGGCGCGCTCGCGCCAGGGAGCGAGCCGTTGCTCCCCAAATTTCGTATCCTGATCCTCAGCCCTTCTTTGATGCTCACCATATGGAGTTTGATCCTGCTGCAAATCGCGAAAACAGAGATGTCACCTTCACCTATAAATTGAGCCATCTTCTCCTCTCCTCTCTTCACAAAAGCTCAAGCCATTAATCTCTTTCTCTCTTGCTCACACCCATACACCAAAAAGTTCATCTCCTCTCTAAGCTCCAAGAAATGGCCACCATGCCCTTGCTCTCTATGAGGCCTCCCGCACACCATACAACCTTGATGGGGCGCCATCATTCTCGCAAAAAGATTTAGAGCAAGAGGAAGCCATGTTCATGGCGCCACTAGCCACAAGGCTACCATGGAGTGAAGGGTCCAGCAAGGGCGATAGCATCAAGTCGTCGGCAAGATCAAGGCCGCCGATGACTGGCGCCAAGATCAAGCCGGCGCCACCAAGGAGGCCTACCACCGGCATGCTTCGCCTCAAGGCGAACATCGGCGGCACGGGGAAACGTCCCATGACGTCTTCCACGGACACCACTTCTTATCATACGCCGTCGAGCAGCCCTTCCCTCATTCTTGTAGGAAAGGACAAGCCAAATGGTGGGCGTGGGAAAGGCGTAATGCCAAATCCCGCTAAAACTCCTAGGACCAACACCGTAGGAACTTCTTCTAGCGCCTCTAAGCGCAACGCCAAGAAGAAGCCTACCTTGGTCAACGATAAGGGTGATGAAACCACCCCCAGGTTTCCTACTCTCACTTTTCTTAGTAGAAGGGTGGAGGAGCTCTACAAAATCATAGATAAATTAGAAGCAGAGCTTGCAGATAGGGAGTTCGCCCATAGAGACTTAATGAAGAAAGTTAGGAAGTTCCGCCTTGCTTTCTCCACCAAGTTAGAGAGGGTGGCACACGCAGCAAATGCCGCCCATGCCCATTAGAACCCCCTCTAGAGCCTTTCGCTCCACCCAAATAAACTAGGCGCGCGCACTTTAATTTTCAGCTTGTTGCATTTCCCTTTCTCAATTTTTACTTTCGTAATCGTGCGCCTACTTGTAATTTTTAGTTTTTATAATTGAATAAATATATATATATATATTTTCTATCTTGTACACACTTGTTTTTGTCCTATGTGTTGCACAAAAATTCAAGAGACAGGTACAAAAACAAGTGTGGGGGGGAAGGCTACCCCAACCTCTCAAAAAGATGCACAAAAATCCGCACCTTAAAAATCATCAGTTTGCGCATCTTCTCACTCTCCGCGTGTACTTTTATTCTTCCTAGAAATAATTGGTTTATTAACTAAAAATTGGCTGCTCTACCTTTGTGTTCGCTGATCGATTGCGACTCGCATACTTTTTATTCCTCGCCAAAACTCTATCTTTCTGTGAGCAACTATTTTTTAGGGACCCCTTGAATATCTAAGTTATTGTGGGATGAGAGATAGTAGGATGATATGATACTTGTTTATCTCTTGCAGTAGACTTGGGTTTTTCTTTGCAAAAATTCAAAAACTTATAGCATGATCCTCAAGTGATGGTTAAATTCCCACCAAAGCCAAATATTAGTACTAAATTTACAAAGCCCCGCCACATAGCTGTTTTCCCTTGCACCAAAGTTGTGTCCCACTCTTTTCGGATCGTTGCGAGAGAAGTTTCTTTTCCCTAGATCGAATATCACACACACCCACCAAATAAAATTGCCGACTTTTACCCTGAAAGACGCGCAAATCATCCTCTCATCCATCCACCATAAAAATGCTGACTCTTACACTGAGAGTTACGCAGTCATCATCACCACAAATAAAGACTCCCTCCATCATGCTCATGGTTCTCTCTCTCCTAAATACCTTCTACCTCACAATATGGGCTTCATTAGAATCGTTGTCCCGATCTAAAAAAAAAAGAGAGAAAAAGAAATGAATGATGATGATGCAAAGAAAAGAAAACAAGATCTTCCCCATGATAGTATCTAAAAAAAAGAAGAGAAGAGAAGAAAAAGAAACAAAAGAAAGAGGAAAATAAGAAACGTCCTTTTATAGGGAAGCCCATATTTGTCCTTCAAATAAAAAGAGAGAGAACCATGGAAAAAGGGAGTTCCATCCACAATCCATACTCCACACACTTGCACAATTCGATCTAAGGCTATGTCCTTCCCTCCATTGATCCACCTTTTTGACACAACAAACCACCCGCAAGGAAAGCATGCACCTCATCCTTACCTATGAACTCCGGATATCGCCCATTAGAGGTAGGATGAGTAGCAAGGCAACAAAGGCCTTCTGGTGAGGATAAAACACCCACAAAAAGAGTGACTCGAGAGCATCACTTGAGGAATTCATTGCTATCTTTTCTTATAAAAATTTTAAAAACCCCAAGTCTTGAAAGCGAGGAGACGCGAGTTGACTTGAAATCCAGTCGTTCCATCCCTCAATAAGCTCAAAGATTACTTGGTAGACACGTGAATGCTCACGATAACCAAAGGTGAGGCTTGGAATAATCAGATGCGGGTTAAAATCTCGGGAAAACAAAGCCACCTTAGTGTCTTTTGCTTCACTCGAGGACGAGCAAAGCGCTAAGTGTGGGGGAGCTTGTTGGCAGTCCTTATTGCATATCTAACCCCGCCAACTTAGGTTCATAGTTCACCAAAAACCACCCAGATAGGAGGTTTATACTAACGAAATTCCATAGTTTTGGTGAACACTTGTTTTGCAGGAGCATTCATAGAAAACATGTATATTGGGCCAAAAGCTAGAGAAAAGAGAATAAATATTTGAATTATAAAATTGGCCCAAAGGCAAGACAAGAAGAAAAGAAGAGAAAGGCCAAACCGACGTACCAACGTGACGAATCACCACATGGGCCAACTCCAGGCCCAAGATCCAGCCCGCCAGCCAAGGTCGGTCAGGGGGAGGCGGCACCACTGCGCGCTCGCGCCGGCGCGCGCTCCCCCTCTCGACGGGAGGGCCGGCCGGCGGGAGGCGGTACATTTAATGCTCCGGAGGGCGGTGCGGGGTGTTTTGGTCATTTGGGCGTGCGGAAACCGACCATGTCCACATATAAAAGCCCTTCTCTCTTTTATTTCACACATCCAATTTTCATTCTTCATTCTTCATTCCTCCCTCTCCACTTCCACAAGCCTACACTAGAGGAAGAGTAGAGCCATTATACCTAGCTTCTAGCTAGAATAGAAGTAGGAGAGTGAGAGAGGTCAAGGGCGGAGTAACTCTTTTCGAGTGCTCCCGGAGGCTAGTCTTCCACGAGGTGGAGTGCCGGATTTGTCGGCTCCCTCCTCACTTGTACCTCTGCGACTTCTTGTGCTTGAAGTAAGAGGTTCGTGTTTATCTATTCGTACGCTCCTTCTAGCAAGTTATCTTTATCGTTGTTTGCTTGCGGGTTCGTCGACCGTCCTTGTGGCGGTAGTTCTAGTAGAGGACTCCTGATAAAGACGGATGTTCCTGGCCGACGCTAGAACTGTAACGTTGGCGTAGACGTGGTGTCTAAGCTAATTAGTTACCTTCGTTTGCCTCGTACTCCACGGTTGAGGTGGTAGGCGGCGGGTGGTGACGGCCTGTCCCGTCCTTTGTAATCCCCACGTCCGGGTACGGCGTAGAGCTACTGGCCGGCATCACCTCGCCCGCTGTGCGATCCGGTGCTCGAAGCAAGCATTTCAGCGGTAGAGTTATCTTTCTCTTAGGATTCATCTTATAGAAAACCTCACTTTCCCAGTTACCTACTCTCTCCTCTGGGCAACTTAGCTAAGACCTAAACCTGATCATACCGTTCTTCGTGAAGTTTACGATACCCAGTCTATCACCGGGTGAAGTGCTACAACGGTCTTTCCGTGCGCTTGCGGAATTTACTGCTTTCGCTAAGAAATACCAACAGATGCTATGAAGAACATGGACATTGGAGATATTAGGCCAAAGCAAGTAATTGACATACAAGATGATAAAGATCAAGTGCTCTCGTCTCCAATGGTGCAAGC
Organism: Themeda triandra; assembly: GCA_018135685.1. Taxonomy (NCBI): domain Eukaryota; kingdom Viridiplantae; phylum Streptophyta; class Magnoliopsida; order Poales; family Poaceae; genus Themeda; species Themeda triandra. The sequence continues at coordinate 74,914 of JAENPR010000119.1, read as the reverse complement.
TAGTAGCTCTCAAGTGCAAAATCAGTAAGTGGCTAACTCATCTCAAGACAACAAATCAAATGACTAACCAAGCTCAAGCAATCAAATTCAAATGCTTCAACCTACTCATATTGCAAGAGATCATCCTCTAGATAGAAGAAGCTTTGAAAGATTTTGATCAGGTTAACGCAATGCCTGAAGAGCTCAACAATTTCACAAGAAATGAAGTTTGGGAATTGGTAGAGAGACCAAAAGGCCACAATGTGATTGGACCCAAATGGGTGTTTAGAAACAAGCAAGATCAAGATGGCATTGTGGTGAGAAACAAAGCAAGACTAGTTGCTCAAGGTTACACTCAAATAGAGGGTCTTGACTTTGGTGAAACTTATGCATTGGTTGTAAGATTGGAGCCAATTAGAATCTTATTAGCCTATGCTTGTGCCCACAACATCAAGCTATATCAAATGGATGTGAAGACTGCGTTTCTCAATGGCTATATCAATGAGCTAGTGTATGTTGAACAACCTCACGGTTTTGAAGATGACAGGAAGCCCAACCATGTATATAAGTTAAAGAAGGCATTACATGGCTTGAAGCAAGCACCTAGAGCATGGTATGAGAGATTAAGAGATTTTTTTACTCTCTAAAGGGTTCAAAATAGGTAAGGTTGATACTACTCTCTTCACCAAGAAGATTGGCAAAGACTTGTTTGTGTTGCAAATATATGTTGATGATATCATATTTGGGTCAACCAACTAAGATTTTTGTGAAGAGTTTAGAAAAATGATGGCCAATGAGTTTGAGATGTCCATGATTAGTGAACTTAGTTACTTTCTTGGTCTTCAAATCAAGCAAATGAAGAATGGCACTTTTGTGAGTCAAGGAAAGTATATAAGGGACATGTAGAAAAAGTTTGGAATGCAAGATGCAAAGTCTATTAGCACTCCTATGGGCACTAATGGCAATCTCGATAGTGATACTAGTGGCAATATGGTGGATCAAAAATTATATCGGTCTATGATTGAAAACCTACTCTATGAGATTGCATCAAGACCGGATGTCATGTTTAGTGTATGTATGTGTGCTAGATTTCAAGCCTCACCTAGAGAGAGTCATCTCAAAGCTACTAAAAGAATATTGAGGTACTTGAAGCATACATAAAATGTTGGATCATGGTATCCCAAGTGGTCAAATTTTGAATTGATTGGTTATTCAGACTCTGACTATGCGGATATAAGGTTGATAGAAAGAGCACTAGTGGCACATGTCAATTACTTGAAGATCACTAGTGTCATGGTCATCAAAGAAGCAAAATAGTGTGGCACTCTCTACAGTCGAGGCTGAATATATTAGTGTTGGTAGTTGTTGTGCTCAATTGCTGTGGATGAAATCAACATTGAATGATTTTGGAATCAATTTCAAGCAAGTGCCATTGCTATGTGACAATGAAAGTGCAATCAAGATGACAAACAACCCATTTCAACATTCAAGAACAAAGCACATTGACATAAGGCACCACTTCATAAGAGATCATCAACAAAAAGGTGATATTTCAATTGAGAGTGTGGGCACCGATGATCAACTTGCCGACATATTCACCAAGCCACTTGATGAGAAGAGGAACATTATTGATTTCTCAAACATGAGTTGAATGCACCCCACTTATATGACATGCCTCTTCTTCGATAAAGCAAAGGTATCATTGTTTGACATATCATTCATGATTTGCTAAGGACTTGTTAGTGCATATAGACATGATAAGTGGTCCTTTAGGAGCATTCATGAAAATCAAATGAATTTGATGTATGTATGGTACCACTATTGCTTCTATGTTTGATATGATCTAGTGGTGGCATATGACATGTTTGTAGGCTTGGAATCCTAGTGCAGAATCTAGAAAATTTGCTATAAGTGTTTAATTCAACATAGGCAAGATAACCCTTTTATGAGGTATGAAGAAGTTTATCTTTGATTCAAACCGAATTAAATATCTTTGGCAAGTGACCTAGATTGAACCAATTTTGATAAAATTTGATCCTAGTTCACCCCATCAAAAGAACTAATATAACTTATTCTCCACAACTTGACCATACCTTTTTAGAAATAGATGACAAAGGGGGAGAGATTCGTCTCAAACATAGTGTTGGGGAGAGATATGAGAATGGAAAGGGATCAATAAAATTTTGAAGCACACAAGTAGGGGGAGCAAGCTCATAAATAAGTTGTTGCATTTGTATGTGCATTAACATATGACTTGTTCATTGCACATGTATTTAAAATTCTATATACATGCTTGTGTGGTGTATGCTAGTATAGAAATTGTATGATGAAATGAAATACTAGCATAGGTGACAGCTAGATATATTGCTTCTCAAGTGGATCTAGAACCTTGCTTATAATGTTGATCTCAGGAGGTATATCTAGTGTTTCTATTTTACAAGTGATATCTAGCTACTCATGGTGCTAAGGATGGTGTACATGGCAACTCTGATTGGTATCACGCTTCAAAGGTCTATTCTTTACACCTTAGCATCATTTTGGTAGAATTACTCTCCTACCACTTAAAATCTATGCATATGTGCAAAGTTTCAAACCCAAACTCTTGGCACATATGTAGGGGGAGCTAATCCTACCAAAATCGAATTTGTGATGATTGTCCAACTTTTGTCCATGATCAATTTGCTCGGACAAGCATGACAAATTCAAAGCTTTTATTGAATATCTATCTTTGTGAGGGTTGTCACCAATTACCAAAAAGGAGGAGATTGAAAGCTCTAGTTTGATTTTGGCTAATTGATGACACCTAAGTGTGCTAACCTTTGTCATGAGTGTTGTGATATGAGCAAGATTGTTACACACCAAGTGGTGGAGCTAGATGGTGTCCATGGTGATCAAGTGCTCCTAATTTGGAAAAGAAGAAAGAGAAAAACAAAAATAGGCTCAAAGCAAAGGTATATTTATAGGAATCATTTTTGGTTTACACTCAAGGCACCATAGAGGGTGTGAGTGATTTAGGATAGATAACCGTACTATAAAGAGGGGAAATCTTTAATCACAATGGTTATCTAGTGCCACTAAGTGTGAGTCTCATTTGCATATGCATACGCTTTGTAACACCTCTGGTGTTAAGCTTTCTTTAAACACATGAATCTAACTTTTTATGACAAAATTCCTCATGACGGTGCCTGAATTTGTCATATAATGTACCATAATGTGACGGCAAAATTTTTGTCGTCACAAATTGAGGAGAGCCAGTTTTTTTATGACGACTTAGTTTTGTTGTCACATAAAGGCAACGAATTTCGTCACAAATTGTCTGGCGCCGGGAGACGTTCGACGGTGTATTTTTTGTGACGCTAGAACCTATTTTTTGTGACTGTTTCACGGCGTCACATTTAGTTACTTCAAAAATTGATCTGCTCCAATGTTAGCATACCCGTGCAGGTGGACCCGAGCCTTGACCAATTTCATTTCCCCATCGTCATTAGTGTAAAAAAATCATTTCCTCATCGGTGTTAATGTTGGGGCCTATTCCTTTTCATTAATTAATCTGCAACAAAATATATAATATAATATTAATAAAAATAAAAAAATTTGTGGCACACAGCAAGTTTTTTTTAATTTCTGATTATTTTATTCAGCCAATTTAACGTTGTATTTTTGAGTTTACCAAATGAAAGAAAAATAGCAAAATAGTGTGGTGCATAGGATTCGAACCTGCAACCTTCAAAAGGTAATGGAGGCACCAAACCACCAAGGTAAACAACCTGACCAATTATTTTTTTCATTGTTTGCCCTATATAATTGCATTTTCGCGTTACCAAATGAAAGAAAATAGCAAAATAGTGTGGTGTATAGGGTTCGAACCTGCGACCTTCAAAATAAACAAAAAAAATAGCAAAACCTGTACCTAGAAGGGTTCGAACCTTCGACCAAGCAACATAAGTTATACCACCGAGCTAAGCAAGCTTTTCTATGTTTTCTTCATTATTTGGGCTATATCATCGCATTTTTGAGTTTCCCAAAATGAATGAAAATAGCAAAAACTGTTCTAGCAAGGATTCGAACCTTCGACCTCTTGGCCAAGCTAGATCAGTCATATCACCACACCATCGCCTTGTGTATGATAAAGCTGGTCATTTTCTCTTTTTATACGTATACAAGTATATGTTCCAAGTATGGAAACACCGCCTTCAGCCATGCAGAAAAAAAAGAATTTAAATACTAGAAAATCAAGAACATGAACACAAGGTTTTCTCTTTTTAATCTCTCATTAAAACTTGTAACTAGTCTTTCTCCCATATACTAACTCCAAATGCGATGATTTTTTTCCTAAATTTTTCTAAAATCATACTCTACCAAGATAATGTATTGATTTTAGTCATCTTTTTATGTGACAAAGTTTGACCAATTAACATTTTTAATTCCAAAAAAATGACGATTTCAAGCCATATTTTGAAACCCAAAACTATTTCAAATGAACAAAGTCATCAACATCAAGATTATACAACTCATCAAGATGTATAAACTTTATTTTGGTCATTTGTTCATCCGACAAAGTGATACTAACATTGTTGTTAGTATCACTTTGTCGGATGAACAAATGACCAAAATAAAGTTTATACATCTTGATGAGTTGTATAATCTTGATGTTGATGACTTTTTCATTTGAGTTTAATTAATACCCAAAAATTCTGTTTAAAAATCAAATATGTTGAAATTTGAATTTTGAACTCTCCAAACAAAGTCGTATGAAAAAATGATAGAAACAAAGATTGTAGGTCTCAATGAGTTGTACAATTTTGCTGTTGACACTTTTTCTATTTGAAATCATTTAGTACCTAAAAAATCAACTTGAAAAAATCTGTTTAATGAAAAAAGTCGTTTTGTCCACGCCAAATTTGTCTTACGCTTATCTATGTGAGGACAATTTCGAACTTTTATCTCAGTTCAGCCCATTTATATGTGGCCCAACATTACGAGTCTATTTGGCCCATGATCTTTTGTCCGTCAGATCAAAACATGGACGGTTGATATACACTCCGTCCACAAACCCTACACTCCGGTGCCCTTTTCCTCTCCTCCCCGTCGTAGCGCCGCAACTAGTGTTGGCGGCGGTGGTGGCCATGGCCACTGCTGACCACGAGAGCCACCAGATCTGCGAGCTCGCAGCGTCCTCCACCTCCGCCGCGCGCCCTCCGTTCCCATGGTCATCGTCTACCTCTGTGGCGCGGCCCCTCTGTCTTCTCCACGCAGCCTAGCTCGATTCGATCCCTCGCTCTTGCATCGGTCCTCCATCTCTCCTTCGTGCGCGGCCCCAAAGTCGGCCGCGCCGCGTAGGTACGTGCTTGCGCTCCACGATGACGTCGGCGGGCGACGAAGACCCATGGTACCTTCGGAGGCGGATGCAAGCTCGGGTGCGACGCGTCTGAGGGGCTCACGAATCCCTAACCTCGCCGTCGCCACGGCCGAAGGTCCCGAAGGTGAAGACGGTCCCTCTTCCTGAGTTCCACTCAAACCACACATCAATCAGGTGCGCCCTTGTTCTTCGCTCGTTGGTACTCAGTACGCCATCCCCTCATCTTCCTATTGCATCCCGAGTTTAGTGGATCCAGCTTTAGTCGAGACCAAGATGTAACTGTACACGTCCCATTTCTTTATTTACTTATGTTGATTGTTGAACGAAGCTATATCTCTGAATATTTGTTGAATTAGATATGCAGTAGCATATGTGTTTGTTGAATGAAGATCCTTGCTTCTCCTCTAGCGGTTCATACATGATTATCTTGCAGTCAGGACTCAGGGTGCCGTTCTTCAGTTTTAGTTCCAGGCCAAGATGCAGCCCTATCAACGCCGGCACTCTGATTTATTAGTAGAAATAGCACTCTTATTTATTAGTACAAGTAATATTGCTAGTACTTTAATTGTACTAGCACCTTGCTGGTGATATAATAGAGCAATTCAATTAGTAGAAATATGACTAGTACTCTGAACTGCAACCTAGTTATCCAAATTTAAGGAGGAAACAAACCGTAAGAATGACTAAAGTAGAATGCTACCTTCCTGCAATGCTATTTTTTTACTCAAGTTGCTCTTTTGGTTGTGGGAACGCAATGTCAGTAGCCTTGGCATTAACAGCATACAGTAGTTATAATGAGGGGAAGATATGCATACAGGTTGCATTTTTTTTTTCTTGACATAGACAATCATTGGGGCTTATTAGTGGACAAAGTGGTGTTGTTTTCTGTAAAATAAAGCTGACATTGCCCCGGTTGTCCATTAAGTATGTCTTAATCTGCTCGAAAATAGATACTTTTATTCTTACTCTGTACTGTGTCTCTGCATGATTGAGCTAGCTAGCTGTACCTTTTGTGCATGGTCGTTGCTTCAGCTTTACTTGAAGAGAAGTGCTACTGCATATGGTTCCTCTAAAAGATATCCATCCATACGACCCTAAAATCCCTCTTATAAAATACTAAAGAAATAAAAACCTGATAAGAAGGCCTGTGTTTAATTTATGTGTTGGTTCCCTTTGTTAATCCTTGTATACACTGCATTTCTGCTATGAAGTTGTATTCTCTAAAGTGTGTGTTTTAATCTTTGGTGCCTGAACCATGAAGGGTTGAGATTTGAGTCAATTTATACCAAGATGTGTAGCCTAAACTCACAACTCAGCTTCAGTTAAATGCTCCTCTTGATGTTTACACATGTTGTGTGCAACTTACATATTTTTTCTTGCCAATTAGAACCAGACATCTCTACCATTCACATTGGTTCCTTTCCTGTATTGCCTGTATTGAAACATGTTTCATAAGTGAGCTTAATATTAGGTAGAGCTAGCACTTTTGGGATTGAAAAGGCAGTGGAGGTTCTAGGCACAATTGGCAGTAGCATGACATGTTTAACTTCTAGTTGTGGTTTTGTGTCAAGTTCTACAGCAAAGGGAAACAATTAAAATAGCCTTGCTGGCTTTTGAGGTGGCAAATACTATAGTTAAAGGCTCTAATCTGATGCGTTCTTTATCTAGACATTTTTTTGTTTCTAATTATTTGTTAACTATTGTTTTTGTAGGGATAAAAGAGCAAACGCTCTTGAGAAATAGAGCAAAGGCTTTGGAATTGTCATTTTTAGATATCAGAGACTGAAGAAAGACAAATAAACAAAGATATTCCAACAAATCAGTGTGATACATATGCATATCTATATAGTGTTTGCCTGGATTATTCAATATGTGACTAATGGCTGCACTTGTCTGATAAACTTGTGAGAAAAGGAACAAAGAATTGTTTATACTACAATTTGTATGGCATGTGGTTATTAAATACAGCTAGCTGAAACACTATTAACATTACAATGTTGCTGCTAACTCCTGACTAGAATGCATGGCATATTGTGTTCCCTTTCAAACCTGTGTGCTTCATAAATTATTTTTGCATATATGATGTCAGTGGAACTAATGTCACTTGCAATCATTGTTCATGCACTTCTGTTAGTTGTACCTGTTAGTGGATGGAAATGCACTTATGCTTCTAGGCCAATAACTATAGTAGTATAGTGTCTTTGGGATTATTACAATCTGAATTCTATTTTTGTGATTCCTATAACTATTGCTTGCTTCATACTTTAACACTTAATAGTTTGAGAGAACTGAAGATAATTATAGTGCTAAGTTTTAGATATTTCTGCTACCGAACTTTTACTAGATGTGTGACAACTAGATCTACAAAGACTATGGATCATATCTAGTTTTATGGTTATAGTACAAGTGTTTTTAATAAAACTTGTCCTTATAGTATTGAACTTGGACTTGCTTTTTTCTCTAAGTTAATTTCTTATGTGCATTGGCTACTATTAACTATTTTCTAACTGGACATGTACATGATAAGTAATAGACTATTGGTTTTGTTTCTCTATAATAGTTAGCCATTTTAAATTTGGACAATGAAATTGTTTTCCACTATGTCCACATCTAATAGGATTCTATTTTCCTTCATTTGAAACAGGAATTGTTGGAAGCACACATTCTTGCTCAACAGGCTTACTTGAAGCAAACCAAGCAGCATTAGTTTGTATGTTTGAACTTGTGTGATGAAACCTAGAACTAGTGTGATGTTTGAACCTGCAAGCAACTCTGACTTGTGTCTTACGCTCTAGAATGAATGTGAATGATGGTTTGGTTGATATGTGTGAGCTATGATGAGAATTATGGAAACATTTCTGTGACATTCGTCAATGAATTAATGCATATGGTAATGCTACATTTGTCAAAATATAAATGTGACAATCTATTCTATCGTCACAAAAAGTTGTTTATATTGAGGCTCCTGGGATACAATTTGCAATGGTTGGCATATTTGGTGACGCGTTGACTAACCAATATGTGACAATTGTAGTTGTCATCAAATGACACAATATATGACAATGAAACCAAATCGTCACAAAAGGTCTTTACATTTTGTGACGACCAACCATGTTCTCGTCACGAGGTACCTTTAGCGACCCTCGATAGGTGACGATAGCCGTGACGACAGGATTTCGTCACAAAAGACTTTTTATGACGAAAACTGTACTTTACGTGACAATTTTGTTTTGTCAAAAATCCCCAGATTTCTTGTAGTGATTACATGAGCATTAGTTTTTGCAGAATGCGTGAGAATACGATGGTTGCTGGTTTGGAAGAAGACTGTCACCATCAATATTATGGCAATAAACCAGATACTGTGAGTGCGAACCAACCAATCGAACACATTCAACATGATGTAGCAGTTGGGTATTCCTCCGCCGAAAATGGACCGTGTAAATTGTAAGTACTTTTGCTTTGTTCTCTAAATTTTACTCTTGAGTTGGTCTAATCAATGGAAACTCTATGATTGATGCACATTTCTTTTTAAAACGACCAGAATCATAATGGATTATACCCTTCTAGAAAATTAATATATGGTATGTTTTACTAATACAGGGTAACAAGGTGGGGGAGGATGAGCCCATTAGCTAACAATGAAAAGATTATGGGTGCTGTAGAACAAGCAATGAGGAACTCTGGTGATGGACCAAAAGAGCACATGTTCCTCCCCAAAAAAGGTGTTGTCTTCCCATCACTAGAAGATGCGTTCCAGTTCTATAATCTCTACTCGTGGGAAGTAGGCTTTAGTATAAGGAAACACAAAAACCAAGGGAGGAAGAAAAACAGCGATGGCAAGGAGATTTTCAACATGTAGGAATATACATGCCAGAGAGCGGTAAGATGCCTGTGATTCAATCCAGCTAAATCCTTCAACAACATATGTAACTGAAATAATGCTTTCTTCGTTGTTTTGTTACAGGGCAAGCCAGGTTCTGGGACAAAGTTTTCAACAACAATGTGTGGTTGCCCAGCTCGTCTTAGGTTGCTTCGTAACAAGAATAATCAATATTATGTCTCCATATTTGTTGCTGAGCACAATCATGAACTGGTTGAGAGCTGTGGGGAGAAACGACATCTTAATTCACATCAGTATATCGACCAGGCTACCAAGGACATGATTCGTTCTTTGCGTGAGAACAATGTCTGTTTGAGCACAGTAAACAGTATTATGGGAAGCATGGCTGGGTCTATGAATAACCTTAATTTCAACAAGAAACGACTGAAAACTGTGTGCTCAGAGATTGCCGCAGATCTGATTGCTAATGATATTCAGAAAACAATGACATCTTTCATGAAAATGCGTGATGATGACCCAAACTTTGTGTATTCTTTCCAGATGGACAAGGACTGTAGGATTACTTCTTTGATGTGGAGTAATGGCTATAGTAGGAGAATGTATAGTCATTTTGGGGATGTTGTTACATTCGACACCACATATAAAACTAATATATATAAAATGCCATTTGGAATGTTTGTTGGTGTCAATAATCACTTCCAAAGTGTCATATATGCTGGAGTTCTATTGACAAGTGAAACAACTGAAAGTTTTGCTTGGGCTTTCAAGACATTTGTTGAAATGATGGGAGGAAAAGCGCTAGTTACAATGCTGACATGTATGTATTTTATTTTTTGTTGTTTACTTACATTGAATCTGTTATTTCATGTGTTCACTTGATATATGTATGAACATCATTTGCAGATCAAGCTGCTGCTATGGGAGCAACTACGGCAAGTACTGAAGAAAACAAAACATCGCTGGTGCAAGTGGCATGTCCTTAAGAAGGTTGTTGAGACGTTGGGGCACTTGTTCAACAACCACAAAGAATTCCGGGATGACTTCAACAAGGTTGTGAACCACATGTTAACAGAGAAAGAATTTGAGGATTCATGGTTGGCTATGGTTGGTAAATATGGTCTTTCTGGAAACCCAGAAATTACCAGGGCCTTTGAATCAAGATCCATGTGGGCCAAAGCTTGGTTCAAAGATATCTTTTGTGCAAGAATGACTAGCACACAACGCAGTGAATCCGCAAATAATGTTCTTAAGCATTTTGTCCTAAGGAACTCTTCCTTGAATTTGTTTGTGCAACAATATACGAAGCTTGTCACTGAGCAGGAGAAAGCAGATCATGAGGAAGAGAAGAATACCAAACAGGTAAATATTTGAAGACTACCTGTTGTGGTTTATGCTGAAACTGAAGTTAATTGATTGTTTGTTTATTTCTGCAGCGTGAAATTAAACTCAGGTTTGGGTGGCCAATTGAGAGGCATGCAGCTAAGTTGTACACCAGAGGAGCATATTATTTATTTCTTGAAGAATTAGGTAGAAGTACTCAGTATCTAGTGCAGAGTAATGAGGGATGCATTTACATCGTGGTTCATGGTGAGAGGGAACAGAGGGAAAAGTGGTCAAAAGTTGATTTCAAGGTAACTGTTAATGGAGAATCTGGTTCATATGACTGTGAATGTGGTCTTTATAACCACTTTGGCATCCTTTGTTGCCATGCGTTGCTTGTAAGTGTCGTGTTCTTATCTTATTATTGTCAGGATATCCAAATTTCATTACTCACTATAATTGAGTGAATATATTCTTTTTGGTTGAAGATTATGGTTTAAAAAGAAGTTTCTGAGATCCCTGCTGAACACATAATGAATAGATGGACAAGAGCTGCACGTTTCAAGGAGCCAAGTCATCTATTGCCAGCTGCGAAACCCACCGTTGCAGTTCAGTCAAAGGTTTTAAAGCGTACCATGCTCGATAGCACTTACAGAGAAGTAACTAAACTTGCTGATTCAGATTTGGAGTGCTTGGACTTTGCTGTGAAGGAGCTCACGAGTGTCTTGAAAAAAATGCAAGCAAAGAGGGACGCTGTTAGGACTAACTGCCATGTTGGATATGAATCTAGTGGAACTGAAGGTTCTGGAGAAGGGACATCTGGGAGTGAAGCCTTCTCTGATAGTGAAAAATCTTTACAAATTGTTGACAGCAGAAGTGGTGCAGTTATAAATATAAATTCAATCAAGCCCCCAATCTTGCAGCGTACCATGGGTAGGCCAAAATGTGTGTGAGAAAAGTGTAAGGATTAGAAGTGCAAGGTTTCGCAAGAGACGCAGCAGAAAACAATATTCAGTCTTGAGTGGAGCTGTGAAACAATCACGGCACTGCAAAAAGTGTCGTGGCAATGACCATGATGTTAGGCGTTGCCCAGAAAACTATCCACTGCCTCCCATTGGCGAAGGAAATGATCTGGATGACAACTAGCTGTCCTAGTAGTAGTAGCCATGTCTAGATATTTTCCTTTTGACAGTAGTTAGATCTGCTAAATCATTTGTTGGTTATTCAAATGCCGCCTCACATTCCAGTAGCCTGATTGATGGAACAATTGGATTGGTCACAATTATTTTTTTGTAATTTTAATGACATCTATTATGTCAGATGTTCCCTCAATTTAGCGAGCATTCATATATTATGTTATGCAACTCCTGTGTCAATTTTCTATAATTTGTAAACACCAGACAGCAGCAGCAGCTGCTGCAGACAGGACCGGAGACATATAGCACAGCCGATCAGGTTGGGTAATCCTGGAGTCCTAAATAGTAGTTAGCATCAGATGTACTTGTTTCTTAAAGGCAAGATTTTTTACGATGTTTTGGTGAAATGGACAAAAAAATTCTGTACCATGTGCATACATATGTGCAATTTTGTTTTTTTGCAACAAAAATGAGGCATTTTGTAGAAAAAGGATGTGCAAGTCCTATTTCCCTAGATTAAAAAATACATGTATTTCAGTTGTCCTGTAGCATGGTGCTCTTGTGCTTGGAGTGTATTTCCTCTGTTGTGGAGAGAACTTGTGAGCTTCAATAACTTGAGAAATTTAATTAATAACAAAGAAAAACAAGGCGGTAAGGGTAATATGGTAAATAATTATAATTGATAACAATATGTAAATAGATTAAATAAAATTATCCAAAAGGGTTGACTATTTAAGTGGTAATCACAATTTACTACATATGAATTGAGATAAAAAAAAATTACTACATATGGTACTCACAGTTAGCATGAACTAGGTAGTTTCCCCGCGCGTTGCTGCGGGTATTTGAGGGCTAAGCACCTAAAAGAGCAACACAAATTGTCTAAACCGTATCAGAGTCATTTTGTCCTTGATCTCTTGCTGTCTCGTAAAAAGATCCAATTATCTTCTTTTTAGGTTACATGATGATCCTTCAAAATAAAAATGTAATGACAATGTCAGGATTGGCATTAGCAACATTGCACGTTGTTCAGCATCAGGATGCTTCACCTGCTTGTTGGTTGCTATTGGAGAGTCCAGTCGATGGTTTGCATCAACGGTGCTGAGGATTTGGCTGCAGCGACAACTCGGAAGTGGCAGCCGTTGATGACGATCAGACGCCGCACCTTCCAGCAAGGTTCGAGGAACGGCGCTGCACGCACGGATGAACGCTGATGAGAAGTTGGGTGGACTCTTTGTGTCATCACGAACTCACACAGCCCTTCGGAAGCAGCCGAGACGGCCGGACCAGGGAGATCAACTACGGCAGCCAGTGCTCAGGCTGTGGCTTGCAACGATGATTGAGAGGTAGGGCGGGCACTCAGCAGCGGAATGGACGCGGTGTGACCATGTGAACCCCAGGCCGGGCTTTATAGGGGCGAAGAGCGAGTAGAGAGGCAGATGGTAGAGATCTGCTCGGCCATTAATGGCGGCCGTTTTTGGTGGCTGCGGTTAAGGCCACTTGGGCTTCCACCACGATGATTGATGGAAAGGAAATAATGTGAGCGTGCTTGGCTTGTGCATGCACTTCTTCTAATAATAGTTTGTTCATTTTGCAAGGATAAGAGAGAAGGAAGTGAATGATGATGTGGCTTAAGGAGAAGCTAGAAAAATAAGCTAGTGGGTATTAGCTTTATAGGAGTTTAAGATGATAGTAAAGATGCTATGAATTACTCCACAATGGTGAATTAATAGAAGTGGTGAACTAATAAAGTTAATATTACAGCCAGGAATTTCTTGCTGGTCATTTTTTTACTTTAATTTTCCTTTTGATAATATACATTTTCTTGTGCCAAAACCATCCCACACGAATGAACAAAATAAGTGGCCTCATTCTACAAGTCTTGTAGAGTGAAAGTGCACCACTGGGGTCACATGAAATTTCATGTGTACAATTTTAGAAAGAAGTGGCCATGAATTTACTCTGAAGTCCTGAATAGTGGAAGTGTAGCCACTGGGTTCATAAGAAACTTTAGGTATTTCATCTCAGAATTTGGGTATAAATTGAATCTTCTTGACTTGTAACATCATTAATCCATACTTTAGTTGGCAATCAATCGTTGGCGTTTTCGAGATATTCCATTTAAACTTCATAAATTAGCAGAAATTTCCATGTGCTTAGCCTATGCAATGAGATTGTGATGGACAGGGGTGACATCTCCATTTGCTGCTTTGCCCACCTCATCCTCAGCCAGTGGCATTGCAGTGAAGATGACATGAGCAAAGTAACCATCAGGTAGCACAAGCGCGAACAAAGACAAAAAAAAAAGAACCTGGAATAGTTGTGTGTGTAAGCACAACCGCACAAGCGTGACCACTCAGGTACTCACTTAGCACAAGTATTACATCTTTCCAAGGACTAAGCACAAGTACCAATCTTTCCAAGGACTGGCACAAGTACCAGCAAATACTTCCTGGTAAAAAATTAAAATACTTTGAATTTCCATTCAACTATATTTTCTATAATATTTTACTAGTAATCTAAATGCCATATTGAAAATGCAATTAAAAATAATATTGTTTCTTTGAAATAAAATTACATGAGAATAAAGAAATAGCTATACAAGTACTAATAAAAAATTGCCAAGTATGAAAAAATAGAAAAAGGAAAATTTTCAATTGTAACTGCTAACTAAAGTAACAGTTCCACCTCTCCATCATGATAGCGCTGGTTTCTGCTAGTGCTGGAGAATCACATATTTCACCCTCCATCTTAGCAACTGGAGGTGGCTTACCAACTGAGAATCTAGCGCCTGATACATCAAGCTCAACACACACCTTCAAATGTAAACTTCCACATGGTGTGCACGTGAAAAAATAGGTCCTTTCGCACCAATTGCTTCCATGACCTTCAACAACAGTGTCCTTGGAGGGATCTGTATTACATGCTCCTTTCCTTATATCAAGGAAGTTTATATTTAATCAGTAAACTTCTAGGAGAGGTATCACATCAATTTAAATCACAACTAAAATAGACAAAAGAAAATAAAATTAGAAAATGCATATATCAGCTAATTTATCATAAAAACTCAATAGTATGTTATAAATCACTTTGACTTTTTTTGGTACATCCATGTCTAGATACACAGCAAATTGGATGTACCAAAAAAGTTAAAGGGACTTATAATTAGGGACAGAGGGAATACTTGATAAACATCTTAACTCCTGCAAATGTTAGACCAAAGAAAGCCGAGAACCCAACTGCTAATAAGTCACTTTTGACTTTTTTTTTGGTACATCCAATTTGCTATGTCTAGATAAAAAGCAAACTGGATGTACTAAAACAGTCAAAGCAACTTATAATTTGGGACATGAGTACTTTATAAACAGCTTAAATCTTCCAAATGTTAGACCAAAGAGAGCTGAGAACCCAACTGCTCAGACATGCCTTAGTTATCTTTATAACTAGTACCAATCCAATATTCAAAGTTTTGTGTGTGTAGGAATTCGACAAAAAATGAATCCGGTTTGGAAACAGAATACTACCACAATAATAGAGTAATTCAATGTAGCAAAACTACACCAGAATAAAATGTTCATATTTTATGCTCTTGAATTAAATTTAATTGGATCACAAACATCAAGTAAAAGCAAATATATTTATGAAATACAACCACTTAACAAAGGATATAAAAAAATTGATCAGGTGCTATCACTTTAGTATTAAGAACCGCCAATTGGACCAAGTGTAATTAAAACCTTCAGGCTATACATTCCAGGTTAGAGTTTAGGGAAATGAATAAGGAGTTTAAGTAAGAAAACTGAATGACATTATAATAGTTTTTCTTCAATGAACAGTTAATTGATCTGCAAAATAAATGTACTTGTGCAAAGTATTATAATAGTTTTTCCTCAATTAACAGTTAACCTCAAAGATGGACCAGTCCAAAAATTACTAGTTTGGAAGTACTCCTTCAGCTACAAGAATGAAAGTGTTTGGAAGTCTTCATAAGCAGCTCATAATGCATAAAAGTATTAGCTAATGTAAATGTTAGGATTAAGTCTACACATGTATCTTACTTTTCAGCACCTTTATCTTTATGCTTTAGAGGTCCCTTGGCTCTCAAGTTGATCATGAGAACCCTTGGTAACCAAGTAGTTTAGAAGGCATATTCTTGCATAAAGCAAGATGCCAAGTAGTTGGTAGAGGCTCAGCTCTATATAAGCTGCAGCCACCCATCTTGTAAGACTAAGCTTTGCAACTTTCCCAATTCAATCAAAGGGCCATAGCAGGCAAACTGCCCTCTGGCAGTATTACCCTTGCTATGCAATTCCAACAATTGGTATTAAAGCCTAGGTTTTGCAAAGCCCTTTACCAGCCGCCGCCACCACCATGTCCACCTCTTTTGAGCGTGCTCGCCGCGCCGCCGCCGCCAAGGAGCAGAAGTCGGAGCCCAGCGGCAAGGACGCGGACTCGGCTGGACTCAAGACGCGTCTGGCTACGGCAGAGGCTGCAGCGAAGCAGGCGGGAGAGGCCGCCGCCGCCGCGGCGCAAGCCGCGATGACCGTGGACGCTGCTCTGCATGTGGAGATGAAGGAGGAGGAGGCGGAGGGGTCGGCTGGAGGATCGCGGAGCCCCCTGTTGACACTAGATACGCACACGAAAGAACCAAAGAGAAATAATCCGCAAGCGCACGGATATCGGTGAGCACTTCACCCGGGAGATAAGTCCTGAGTATCGTATTTGTTTTTATCCGCTAAGAGAAAACGTGCAATAGACTAACCCGATCTTTACTACTACCCCTGGGCTACTAGTCAAGTGAGAATTAAGCGATATAGAGAGAACTCCTTCGTCACTCTTCTTCTAACCTATGGCAAGCTTTGAGACTATTGTTCCAAGGGGGTACCTGAGGAAAAGACACCGCAGAGGATGCTAAACCGGGCACAAAGGACCTACCTTACCTACCAACGGGAAGTGGATTATAAAGGTAATAAAGGGATTGTCACTTCCCTCACTACTACCACGGTTTCGGCCGAATAGGGAGCATCTACAAGTGAACCTAGCCTAAGCACCACGCTTATGCTAAAGAACGATTACTCTATTCCCAATGCGAAGCGAATAAAGTAAACTTGTAAACCAAAGAACAATAATAACAACGAACTTACTAGTATTAGAAGTTGAATTGCCGAATGATCCCGAAACCAAGCCTCGGGTTAGGAGACTTGATCCCGCAGTACACCGGAGAGGAGACACCGACAGCCGGGCTTCCTCCAAATCTACCTCCACTCTATACTCTCTCAATCTCTCTTGATACTAATACCCTATAGAGATAGATCCATTCGAGGGACCCTTCTCTAGCTAATTCTCTCTAGAAAATATGCATTAGGGCTTCGAACTCGAGGTTCTCTCTCTTCCGAATCGAGAATGAATTAGGGTTTCTCCGGGGCCAGGGGCTCAATATATAGCCCTCTAGAATGCACCACAGCCCTCGGACCAAACCGACCTAAATGGACGATTATTATTCATCTTCAAAGTCGGTGGAGGCAGGATCCGCGAGACTCAACCTGATTGGTTGAGGTGACGGGGCGGCCGACTTTGCCCTAGGGGCGGCCGCCCCTGGTCTATGCCAGGTGGGCCCCAGCATTCAGGCGTCGCCTTCTGGAGTCTTCTAGATTATACTTTTTCACCCGTTCGGTCTTTCTCTCTATGTAAACCCGACATGTGGACCATCTTGGGTAGTTTTCACCGTCACCCCGCAAAAATAGATACTTACCAAAACTCGTGGAATTCTCATCGCTGGTAACCCTATATCTATCAAGTATTTATAAATAGGTCCATTTACATGCTGAGTTGACGGTTGATTTTATGAGTTAACGACCGTCAACAAACTCCCCCACACTTGTCTTTTACTCGTCCTCGAGGAAAAGGATGGATTACTTTAAGCATAGCCTCAAACCAAGACATCAACATTAGATGATCCCCGATCATACCCAGCACCGCGGATTCAAAGTGTCTACCATTGAACTTGAGGGAGTTGAAAGATGGAACAGTGCGAAGTAGAGATCCTTCTTCTATCAATCCTGTCACTTGGAGTTTTTATAATATTTTTGCAAAGAAAACTTAGCTTACCCTTCTCCATCATGTAGTACACTCGAATCACTCATTATATGTGGTATTTGTAGAACTCACCATTATGTATAGAGCACTCAAATCTATGTAGTATTTGTGGAACTCTCTTGAGGCATGTAAAGGGTATGCCTCCTATTCTATAAAGGCTTATATGGAGTTTAAGGTATTTCAAGAATAGCATCTTTACCTGCGTATATTGATTAGTCAAAAACGGGAACCACGGAGAAGGGGACCTTACTCTAGATCAAGTGTGTGCAAGTGTGTGGAATATTTGGTGGCTAAATTGATGATAACGATGCTCCTTCCCTCTCTTGCACTGTCTTCTCTTGAACATTGCTTTGCTGATCTTCTCTTGAATGATGAATTGATCTTCTTCTGATTAACTCTTTGAGCTTCTTTGAACTTCCTTCTTTTGGGATCAGAATACTTTGGAGGTCATGGACTATCTCTCTTTTTTTAACTGTTTTTGCATAGCCCATGTCTCAATCTTGGACACAATAACTTTCTTGAACATGATGATGACGATGATGACGATACGATGATGATAATAATAATCTTCTCTCAACATACTAGATGATGATAATAATCCTTGGAGCATAAAGAAGTCCTAAAAGTGTATGTATCCTCTTCCAGTGTAGGAGATGGATAAATGGCGGAAAGCATGTTGTTGCGTACTCCCAGTGTAGGAGCAGCAGATATATGTGGGTGTAAGTGCACTTGATCATATGAGTAAGAGACCCTTCTCTTGGCTCTAACACCGCCAAGACTATTCTCAACACAAATAAAAAGCTTATGTGCTGGTCTTTCAGATTTTTATCGACGAGGCTCTATATGCATTTATTACTACAGAGGAGAAGTGTAGCTAAAATTTTAAGATTTTTCAAAAAGAAATTCTCCAAGCAACTAGACATCAAGAAATTAGGTTCTCATGGTTCATGCTATCTCACTGTCCACAACAACCTAAGTAAAATGGGGTCCCTATAAATAACGTTCCCAATAGTAACAGGGATTCCCAGGAATTATCATGGTGTGAGTCTATCTTGGGGTCATGATTAAAATAATCTACCTTCTCAATATATATAGCAGGTGATTTAAATTCAAGGTGTTCCCCAAACGAATCGGAAAAACATGATTGGTATAAAATTTGGAATGTAGGGAAGCAAACCTGACCATGGACGAAAGCTGGAGTCAAGTGGGCCCACCCCAGGGGCGGGCGCCTCGATATTTGGGGCGGCCGACTCTGGCAGGTGGCCCCTCGGGATCCCCTTCGCCGAGTGTGATCTTTATGTTATATCTTTTCAAATATTTTTGCTGTTTCGCTGATATCCGTTAGTTTCGTCGTCGGTTGCCTCCCCCACACTAGATTCCTGTTATCTTCGTTCACAACAAGGTGGAGACAAAAGAGGCAACACATATCCAATAATAAATATAACTAGAAAACTTTATTCATCCTTATTAAGGCCTGGATTACAAGAATTGAAAGGAACTAAGATCGAGCTAAACTTTAACTAAGCACACTGCAAACTAAAACTTTAAACTGAGCAATCTAAATCTCCTTAGGCCTTTTCGATGCTAAGATAAATCTTGTCTAATTAACTTGCTTCTCCAGAGCGTCTAACTTCTTTTCTAACTTATCCGTCTTCTTTTCTAGCGTACGAAGTCTATCTGTGACAGTGACAATACTACTGCTCTGGACACGTTGGCAGTTTTCTAGAGATGCAATAATTGCACGCTGAGTCTCTAACTCCTTCTCTAAGTCTGCAACGGTCTTGCGGCGCTTCCTTGGAGCTTCTGAGGCGGCGAGAGCTGCTTTCGGGGCTTCCTTAGGAGGGATGAATTTGACCTTGCTCGGGTGAGCACGGACTCCCTCAAAATAAGAGCGCTCTCCAGTGCTATATCTAGCACAGACGATCTCCCCTTGCTTGTTGGTCTTCACTCCCATAAGCATCTCATTGTGCTTAGGAGGAAGGATCTTGGTGCCTTCAGGGAGCTTCACAACGGGACCCTTTGGTGGAGGTCCATCAAGGAGCAAAGGCTTGGGTCCAGCAGATGACTGGTTGGGCGAAGTAGCAATGGCTGTAAGCTTGGGGTTTTGGAGGGATAGAGGCTAAAGGTTTTGGCTCAGCAAGAATAATGGCCTTGGACTCAAGCTCCTCCTTTGGGATGGTGTTGAGATCAATCCCGAAGCGGATCAATCTCCTATCTAAGTTTTCTGGCTCTGGCTTCACCATTGCTGCGTAGCAAGCTTGATGCTAGGAGGATGAGGTTTAGATGGAATGAGGTTGGCCTAAAGCTGGGCTTCTTTATATAGGGGGCTTGGGAAAGCATCTAAAAGGAATCTCCGAAGGAATAACGCGTCAACGCAATCTCAAAAACCCTAATCGGCAAAAATTCCCGAAGGAAGAGTGTAGAAGGATCACGAATGCAAAAGGCGGCGGCGAATGGGCGAAGCCACGGGGCGGCCGACCCTAGGTCAGAGGCGGCTGCCTCTGACGGTGGTCTCCCGATCGGGGTTTTTCGCAACCTATTTTACGCATTTTTGTCATTCGGAAAAATGCCCCGACCCCGAAAAACGAAAAGTAAAAAGGTCGGGCCCAACTACCTAATTGAGAAAGAAATTTAATTCATCTATTTCACCTATTTCTTCAATGGGCTCTAAAAATATTTTAAGACATTGACCATTTACCTTGAATATCGTACCTTCGTTGTTGCGAAGCGTAACGGCTCCATGCGATGATGAGCTTACTACTTTGAACGGTCCTTCCCATTTGCTTCGAAGCTTTTCTTGCCCGAAGAGTTTGACCCCGGAATTAAAAAGTAATACCTTGTCTCCGGGTGTGAACTCCTTGATCTTGATTCTCTTGTCATGCCATCTTTTCACTCTCTCTTTGTATATCTTGGCATTGTGATAGGCTTTTTCTCTCCATTCTTCTAATTCAGAGATTTGCATCCTCCTCTTCTCTCCTGCTGCTTCTAGATCCATATTCCATTTCTTGATGGCCCAGTGAGCTTTGAATTCTAGCTCTACTGGCAAGTGGCAGGTCTTTCCATAGACCAGTTGATATGGTGACATCCCAATAGGTGTCTTATATGCTGTTCGATATGCCCATAGTGCATCGGGAAGCTTGTCCTTCCAGGCAGTTCCTATTTCATTCACTGTCTTTTGAAGAATGTTTTTGATTTGCTTATTTGATGTCTCTGCTTGGCCACTTGTCTGAGGGTGATATGGAGTAGCGACATTATGGCGTACCCCATGCTTCAATAAGTATTGCTTGAAACGCTTGTCGATGAAATGTGATCCTCCATCACTTATGACTATCCTTGGGACACCGAATCTTGGAAATATTATTTCCTCGAACATCTTCTTGGAGCTTGAACTATCTGCCTTTTTGCATGGCAAAGCTTCGACCCATTTGGACACATAGTCCACTGCTACAAGGATGTATTCACAT
Source organism: Themeda triandra (assembly GCA_018135685.1). Taxonomy (NCBI): domain Eukaryota; kingdom Viridiplantae; phylum Streptophyta; class Magnoliopsida; order Poales; family Poaceae; genus Themeda; species Themeda triandra. The sequence goes on along the minus strand of JAENPR010000119.1, from coordinate 53,719 downwards.
TTCTTCGACGGTGGAAATGGTCCCATAAAGTCAACTCCCCAGACATCAAAGAGCTCGATCTGAAGATTGTTGACGAGTGGCATGGCATCCCTTGAATTAATGTTGCCATGTCTTTGACAAGGACTGCATCTCCGAATGAAGTCTTTTGTGTCTTCATACATTGTTGGCCAGAAGAATCCACATTGCCAAATCTTTGCATGAGTCCGGAACACCCCATAATGGCCTCCATATGGTGATGAGTGGCATCTTTCAATAATTTTGATTCCTTCTTCAGTGGGTACACATCTTCGAGCGAGGCCATCGAACACACTCGGAAGAGGTAGGGTTCATCCCATATGTGAGTACGACTCTCCCGGATAAGTTTCCTTTTGTTGCCTCCCGGTGGTCCATAACCCGTAACCATAAAATTAACAATATCTCGCATACCAGGGGTCGATCTGTTGATTCCGTAGAGCATGTCGTCCCGAGTGCGTCGTCGATGGGTAGTTCCCGTGGTTTCTCAAACCGCATTCTAGACAAGTGATCGGCAACGAGTTTTTTACTCCCTTTTTATCTTTTATTTCTAAGTCAAATTCTTGGAGTAATAAAATCCATCTTATCAAACGAGGTTTAGCATCTTTCTTAGTGAGCAAATATTTCAAAGCAAAGATGATCGGTGTAAACAATCACTTTGGCACCCACTAAGTAGGATCTAAATTTATCAATAGCAAAGACAACAGCTAGAAGCTCTTTTTCGGGTAGCATAATTAAGCCGAGGTCCCGTCAAAGTTTTGCTAGCGTAGGCTATTGCATAATGCTTCTTATCCTTAGTCTCTGTCCTAACACCGCTCCTACAAGTGTAGTCACTTGCATCGCACATAATTTCAAAGGTAGAGTCCAATCGGGGGTTGAATGATTGGAGCGGAGATAAGAGCTTTCTTAAGGATCTCAAATGATTGTAAGCAGGCATCATCAAAATCAAAAGGAACATCCTTAGCCAATAAGCGGGTAAGAGGTCTAGCGATGAATGAGAAATCTTTTACGAACCTACGATAAAAACTAGCATGGCCAAGGAAACTTCTAATTCCCTTCACATTGATAGGAGGAGGCAGTTGCTCAATTACTTCTATTTTGGCTCTATCTACCTCGATGCCTCTTTCAGTGTCCTAGCACTATTCCTTCTCTAACCATGAAATGACACTTTTCCCAATTAAGGACTAAGTGTTTTTCCTCACATCTTTGCAAAACTCGATCTATGTTTTCAAGACACTCATCAAAAGTTTTTCCATAAACAAAAAAATCATCCATGAAAACTTCCATAATCTTTTCAATCATATCGAAAATATAGACATCATACATCTTTGAAAAGAAGCTGGCGCATTACATAACCCAAAAGACATCCTACGGTAAGCAAAGGTTCCATAAGGGCATGTAAAGGTTGTCTTGTTTTGATCATCAGGATGGATTGGGATTTGATGATATCCAGAATATCCATCAAGGAAGGAAAAGTAAGAATGGTTGGCTAATCGCTCTAGCGTCTCATCGATGAAAGGCAAAGGAAAGTGATCTTTTCTTGTTGCCTTATTAAGCTTTCTATAATCTATGCACATTCGCCATCCTGTGACGGTTCGTTGAGGGATTAACTCATTCTTTTCATTTTGGACAACAGCCATGCCTCCCTTTTTAGGCACAACTTGAATAGGGCTGACCCACTCACTGTGTGGCACGGGGTAAATGATCCCGGTGTGCAACAATTTTAAAACTTCTTTCTTAACAACTTCCCTCATCGCGTTATTGAGTCTACGTTGGGGTTCTCTAGACGGTGGAACATCAGGATCTGTGGGAATGCGATGGGTACAAAGGGCAGGACTAATTCCTTTGAGGTCCTGGAGTGAGTAGCCAAAAGCTTTTTGATGTTTTTCTAGGACAGTCATTAAGCGGAAAGTTTGCTCCTGAGTGAGAGCATCACTTATGATAACAGGAGACTCTGGATCATTTCCTAGAAAGGCATATCTAAGACCGGCTGGTAAAGGTTTGAACTCAATAGGAGGCTTAGGTGGTAAGGCAAACTCATCTAAAGGTTCATTTTCGTAAGGGTCGCTTTCTTCTTCTATGAAGAATCTAGCTTCGTCTTCTAATTCTCGGTTTGGCTAGGAATTCTAGAGAAGCGCTCTAAATTCCTCCAATGGATCATAATGCGGATAGGGCTCGGTCCTAGCATTTAAAGAGTGCGAAATGGACATTGCAAACTGGAGTTTCTTGCCTAAACAAATGCTTAGTTTCCCAGTTTGTCCTTCATAAAGAAGTCTTCTAAACGGTTGTCCTATCAACAGGTGGAAATCCCCTATGTCAAAGACATAAAAGCTTAAGTGAACAGGGGTTCCTTCTACCCGGAGTGGTAGGACATGTAGGATTCCTAAACAGGGAAGAATTTGTCTTGAACGATTCCTTATGAACTTTACTGTTGGGGTTAATGTCATATCTCTTTGCAAATATTTTGCTAGTGTGGTAGACATGATATTTATACCCACAACTGGATCATAGAGAGCGTCTATGTGATCATTGTTAATTATGCAATGAATGGGAAGAGAAGATGAATTCAAACGAATTATTTCAGCGGAAAGCTCTGACTCTTCTAATCATTCATTGCTCATAACAGACACTAGCTCTCCTGAGGTCTTTCCAGTTGGAATATCCTCATCAATATTACATGGCTTTATTGGGTGATATTTGCCTTGTGGCTTCTTCACTGTGTGATAGTTGAAGATGTTTCCAAAATCGGAAAACAGATCAGTTCAATATCTAGCATAAAATCGGAAGTGGAATGTCTTCCTTGTCTTGCTCAAGACATGGGTTAGTGAAGTTGATGGTGTATCCGGCAAAGGTTTGGCTTCAGCTACTTGAGTTTCTACTTCTAGGAGGTTGTCTAATTCACTGGATAGGATTTGGTCTAGGATTGATCTTGCTTTCTCGGAGATATGCAAGAATAATCCTCCCGAAGTTGTGTCGAGCAATTTTCTACTGTCTCTACTCAGACCTTTATAAAAATGTTATAAAAGAATAGGATCTGGTAGACTAAGGTCTGGGCCTGATGCTAAGAGTGTAGTAAAACGATTCCAGGATGAGGCCAAAGATTCTTCGGTTCTTGCTTAATAGTCGAACCTTGACTCTAAGGTCGACGATTTGGGAGATGGGATAGAAATCTAGGCAAAAGTTGGAACGTAAGGATCCCCAATCCCCTTGTTGCTTACCTACAAATCTATCATACCATTGTCTAGCTTTTCCCTTTAATGAGAAAGGAAATAGCTTCCAACGGAGGGTTTTGTCGGACATGCCCTTTATGCGAAGACAACACATGTTTGCTCAAAGTCTCTAATGTGAAGGTAAGGGTTTTCGTCTCCTTCTCCCCGAAAAGGATAGGCTTTGGACCAATGCAATCAACCGCGGACTCACCTATAGCTAGGTGTTTGGATAGGTTGTGATGACTCATGTGGCACTAGGCCGGTCTCCGTGGGTGCGTAAAATTGAAAGATAGGAATGGAATTTAAATTATCCATAAGGATAGAAAAAGATAAAATGTAAGGAAAAGTAAAGTGAAAGAAAAAGATAAAAGTATAGGTACAAGGTAGAGCAAGATTTAGGTTATCTAAGCAGACCGTCTTTCTCCCCAGCAATGACGCCAGAAATGCTTGTTGACACTAGATACGCACACGAAAGAACCAAAGAGAAATAATCCGCAAGCGCACGGATATCGGTGAGCACTTCACCCGGGAGATAAGTCCTGAGTATCGTATTTGTTTTTATCCGCCAAGATAAAACGTGCAATAGACTAACCCGATCTTTACTACTACCCCTGGGCTGCTAGTCAAGTGAGAATTAAGCGATATAGAGAGAACTCCTTCGTCACTCTTCTTCTAACCTATGGCAAGCTTTGAGACTATTGTTCTAAGGGGGTACCTGAGGAAAAGACACCGCAGAGGATGCTAAACCGGGCACAAAGGACCTACCTTACCTACCAACGGGAAGTGGATTACAAAGGTAATAAAGGGATTGTCACTTCCCTCACTACTACCACGGTTTCGGCCGAATAGGGAGCATCTACAAGTGAACCTAGCCTAAGCACCACGCTTATGCTAAAGAATGATTACTCTATTCCCAACGTGAAGCGAATAAAGTAAACTTGTAAACCAAAGAACAATAATAACAACGAACTTACTAGTATTAGAAGTTGAATTGCCGAATGATCCCGAAACCAAGCCTCGGGTTAGGAGACTTGATCCCGCAGTACACCGGAGAGGAGACACCGACAGCCGGGCTTCCTCCAAATCTACCTCCACTCTATACTCTCTCAATCTCTCTTGATACTAATACCCTATAGAGATAGATCCATTCGAGGGACCCTTCTCTAGCTAATTCTCTCTAGAAAATATGCATTAGGGCTTCTGAACTCGAGGTTCTCTCTCTTTTGAATCAGAGAATGAATTAGGGTTTTTCCTGGGGCTAGGGGCTCTGAATATATAGCCCTCTAGAATGCACCACAGCCCTCGGATCAAACCGACCTAAATGGACGATTATTATTCATCTTCAAAGTCGGTGGAGGCAGGATCCGCGAGACTCAACCTGATTGGTTGAGGTGACGGGGCGGCCGACTTTGCCCTAGGGGCGGCCTCCCCTGGTCTATGCCAGGTGGGCCCCAGCTTTCAGGCGTCGCCTTCTGGAGTCTTCTAGATTATACTTTTTCACCCGTTCGGTCTTTCTCTCTATGTAAATCCGACATGTGGACCATCTTGGGTAGTTTTCAGCTGTCACCCTGCAAAAATAGATACTTACCAAAACTCGTGGAATTCTGTCAGTGGTAACCCTATATCTATCAAGTATTTATAAATAGGTCCATTTACATGCTGAGTTGACGATTGATTTTATGAGTTAACGACCGTCAACACCCCCCAGGCCGGGACCGCCGTCGCGTGCCACGCTCTCCGGATCGCCGCCGCGGCTGTCGCGGGCGCTCCCCGGTGGTGCAGGTGTACCGCGGCAAGAGCAGCGCCTGGCCCGTGCTCAACCGTGGCAACTACCACGAGTGGAGCCTACTGATGAAGATGAAGCTCCAGGCGCGTGGGCTCTGGGAGGCGGTACACTACGGAGATGTGGCGTACGAGGAGGATCGGCGCGCCTTGGAGGCACTCTGTGCCGCCATCCCGCCAGAGATGGGCGCCGCCATTGCCAACAAGGCCACTGCCAAGCTTGCCTGGGAGGCAATCGCGATGAGGCGCGTCGGCGGTGAGAACGTACAGCGCGCCACTCTGCAGCGACTCCGCGGCGAGTGGGAAGAGCTCGCCTTTCGGCCTGGGGAGCTAGTCGAGGACTTTGCCCTGCGCCTCACCAGTCTCATGGAGCAGATGGCGCTCAACGGCGACCACGACCTCAACGAAGAACGCGCCGTGGAGAAGCTTCTCCGGTGTGTGCCGAAGAGGTTCGGCCAGATCGTCAACTCGATCAAGACGCTCCTCGACTTCAGGGCGCTCACCATCAAGGATGTCACTGGCCGGCTCAAGGCGGTCCAAGACCGTGAAAGCGCGCTGGAGGCTGAGCCCATCACCAGCAAGCTGCTCTACACCGCCGAGCAGTGGCGCACCTATGACAGGAAGAAGAAGGAGGGTGCGGGTCGTCGAAGGATGGAGAGCGGCGTCAGCATCCCGGCGGTGGCAAGAAGGGCAAGGCCAAGAATGGCGGGCAAGGACGGGATCGTGGCGGTGCGGACCATGGCGACGGAGGCAAGGCTAGAGCCACCGCCAGCGATCGTCACAGGAACCAAGACACTTGCCTCAATTGTGGCCAAGCCGGCCACTAGGAACGGGATTGCCCTCATCCTCGTCGCGATCGGGAGCGAGGCGGCGCTGCGCACAAGGCGGAAGCAGAGGATGATCATGCCCTGTTCCTGGTGCACGGGTTCCTGGAGCTGGACACGGAGCAGAGCACCGGGAAGGCCCAAGCTTGCTCCTTCTACTCCAAGAACACCGACCTTGACCTCGACAAGCCGTGGGCGCGTGTCTACCTCGACACCGACTCTGGCGGCTGTGACAAGATGGACGGGTGGTACCCGGATAGCGGCGCCACGCACCATATGACTGGACGCCAGGAGCTGTTCACTGACCTCGACACGACAGCGAGCGGCACGGTGAGATTTGGCGATGAGTCTAAGGTGCAGATCCTCGGCGTCGACTCCATCATCTTCGAGGTGAAGAGCGGTGAGCACCGGGTGCTGCACGGCGTCTACTACATCCGGCGCTGTGAAATTCGATCATGAGCTTCGGTCAGCTCGACGAGGCCGACTCCAAGGTGGCGATCGAGGACGGCGTCTTGAGGATCTGGGACCGCCGCAAGAAGCTACTCGTCAAGGTCCGCCGCGGCGCCAACTGACTCTACATCCTCCACATCCCGACGGCCAAGCCGCTGTGCCTCGCCGCGCGCAAGGACGACGCAGCCTGGCTCTGGCACGAGCGGTACGGCCATGTCCACTTCGACGTGCTCCGACAGCTGTCCAAGGGAGGCATGGAGTGCGGACTGTCGGCGATCACCCACGTCGGGCAATTCTGCGACACGTGCGTCATCACGAAGCATCGGCGTGCACCGTTCCCGTCCGAGGCGTCGTACCGCGCGCACGACCCGCTTGAGCTCGTCCACGGCGATCTCTGCGGCCCAGTCATGCCGGCGACACCCGGCGGCAGGCGTTAATTCCTGCTGCCGGTTGACGACGCCACAAGGTACATGTGGGTCACGCTGCTCACCAGCAAGGATGCAGCGGCGGACGCCGTCAAGCACCTTCAAGCCGCCGTGGAGAAGAGGAGCGGCAAGAAGATGGGGACGCTACGCACCGACAACGGGCTCCAGTTCACGGTCGCGGACTTCGCGATGTACTGCGCCAACAAAGGAATCCAGCGCCACTACAGCACCCCCTACATGCCGCAGCAAAACGGGGTCGTGGAGCGAAGGAACCAGTCCATCGTCGCCATGGCTCGCGCGCTACTGAAGCAGAGGAACCTGCTGATGTGCTTCTGGGGTGAGGCAGTTGTGACCGTTGTTCATTTGCTGAACAGGGCACCCACCAAGGCGCTGCAGGGCAAGACGCCGTATGAAGCCTGGCATGGAAGGACGCCGGAGGTGGGCTACCTGCGCACATTCGGCTGCATGGCCTTCACCAAGGATCTGTCGTAGCTCAAGAAGCTGGACGACCGCAGCCGCCCCGGCATGTTCATCGGCTATGCCGACGGTGCCAAAGCGTACCAGGTGCTGGACCTGGCGTCCCAGCAAATGCGCGTCTCGCGTGACGTCGTCTTCGACGAGAGCCACGACTGGGATTAGATCAAAGAGGGAGGCGGGCAAGCTCCGGTGGACGAGGAGTTCATCGTCAAGCACCTCTGGGAGGATGGATCGGGGGGAGCGAGCACGGCGTCGCCTTCGTCCCCTGCTCCGAACTCGGCCTCTGCTCTAGCTGCGCCGCACTCGCTGTCTCCGGCTTCGGGGGAGCAGGGGAGCCCAGAAGCAGAGCATGGCGAGACTCCCCTGCCCCAATCGTCTTCGGCCCCAAGCGCCGTCGAGGCTACACCGGCAGCGGCCACGTCAACAATCGCGCCCTCAATCGAGCTTGCCACGCCCTTGGAGGACGATGAGGACCGGCTGGACGCGTTCTACGACGACGAGCCCCTCTGCTACCGCACGGTGATAAACATCATCGGCGATAGCTCCCCTCCTGGTCTGGCACCGCGGCTGTTCGCCCAGCTCCACCTCACGCATGCTGGCGAGCCGATCAACCACGCGGAGGCAAAGGGCGATCCGGCATGGGAGGCGGCTATGAGGCAGAAGCTTGAAGCGGTCGAGAAGAATGGCACATGGGAGCTCGTGGACCTGCTCGCCGGCCACCGATCCATCTCCCTCAAATGGGTCTTCAAGCTCAAGAAGGACGAGAAGGGGGTGGTGACCAAGCATAAGGCGAGGCTCGTGGCGCGTGGCTTCGTGCAACAGGAGGGCATCGACTTCGAGGATGCCTTCACGTCGGTGGCGAGGATGGAGTCCGTGTGGATGCTCCTCGTACTGGCAGCACAGGAGGAATGGAGGGTGCACCACATGGACGTGAAGTCCGCCTTCCTCAACGGCGACCTCAAGGAGGAGGTGTACGTGCGGCAGCCGCCCGGGTTCACCGTCGCCGGAGAAGAAGGGAAGGTGTACTGGCTGCGCAAGGCGCTTTACGGGCTCAGGCAGGCGCCGCGCGCCTGGAACACGAAGCTGGATCACACGCTGAAGCAGATGCGGTTCAAGCAGAGCGAGCACGAGGCGGCGGCGTACCGGCGGGGCGATGGTCGCTCTGTCCTGCTGGTCGGCGTTTGCGTCGACGATCTCGTCATCACCGGAGCCAATTGGAGAGAAGTGGAGGAGTTCAAGCAGGAGATGAAGAAGAGGTTCGAGATGAGCGACCTCGGCCTGCTCTCCTACCTCGGCGTCGAGGTTCACCAGGATGCCAAGGGCATCACGCTGCGGCAAGCTCACTATGCCCAGCGCATCCTCGAGCTGGGGGACATGGTGGACTGTAATCCAACGGCTACGCCCATGGAGGAGAAGCTCAAGCTCAGCCGCGAGAGCAAGGTAGGGGAGGTGGATGCCACGCAGTACCGGCGCCTCATCGGCAGCCTACGGTACTTGGTGCACACCAGGCCGGACTTGGCGTTCGCCGTCGGCTATCTCAGCCGCTTCATGGGGCGGCCCACAATGGAACATCAGCAGGCCGTGAAGCGCGTTCTCCGCTACGTGGCTGGGACCCTGGACTTCGGTCTCCACTACAAGAGAGCTCCCAGCACGGCGCGCTTCATCGGCTACTGCGACAGTGACCTCGCCGGCGACATTGACACGAGCAAGAGCACCCGTGGAACCATGTTCTTCCTGGGCAACTGTCTTGTCAGCTGGCAGTCAATCAAGCAGAAGGTGGTGGCCTTGTCCAACTACGAGGCAGAGTACATCACCACAGCCACAGCAGCAACTCAAGCCCTCTGGCTGTCCAGGCTGCTCGGGGAGCTCGTGGGCAGGGAGGTGGAGGTGGTGGAGCTAAGGGTGGACAGCAAGTCTGCCTTAGCCCTGGCCAAGAACCCTGTCTTCCATGATAGGAGCAAGCACATCAGGACTAAGTTCCATTTCATCAGGGACTGTCTTGAAGATGAAAGCATCAAGGCTAACTATATCCCAACCACGGATCAGCTGGTTGATATCCTCACCAAGTCTCTGGGCAGATCCAAGTTCCAGGAGATGAGGGGAAGAATTGGCTTGAAGAAGATCAAGTAGTGTTAGGCTTAAGGCGGAGATTGTTAGGATTAAGCCTACACATGTATCTTACTTTTCAGCACTTTTATCTTTATACTTTAGAGGTCCCTTGGCTCTCAAGTTGATCATGAGAAGCCTTGGCAACCAAGTAGTTTAGAAGGCATATTCTTGCATAAAGCAAGATGCCAAGTAGTTGGTAGAGGCTCAGCTCTATATAAGCTGCAGCCACCCCTCTTGTAACACTAAGCTTTGCAACTTTCCCAATTCAATCAAAGGGCCATAGCAGGCAAACTGCCCTCTGGCAGTATTACCCTTGCTATGCAATTCCAACGGTAAAGATTCTGCACAGCTTAAATTTTTCATTGGACTCTTCAACTCAACAAGTGTCTTAATGGCTAAAATTAACAATTCTGAAGTACTAAATAAATTATTAGAAATAAATAATTAGAAGTGTACCTGCTAAATGCTAACTAAAGATACATATTCAGATTTGTGAAAGTAGAGGAGTATTGTGCTTTCAAAAAGAGGTAACAGCTTACCGGTATTGTGATTAAAAGTATATGCAGTAGCTCTAAGGTCACTAAAAACAGATTTAAGGATATCGGGGAGATCTGTAAAAAGAAATATAAAAAAGATCATATGTTTGAGAGTTTAATGGCACTTCAAAATGAAAAAGAGAACTCAATCTATTAGTACTCTTCTCTAGTAAAGAAAACCCAAAACAAGAATAATAGTTTTATTATGAAGATCATATGTTTGATCCGTAAAAAGATAAAAGTAACATGTATCTGGCAACATGATAACATGCATCAATGACTTGGGAAAACAACCAGTGCCATCCAAAAATGATTTTCAGTTCAAGCACCACGAATATGTTTGATCTATGATAGTAATTCGATCAAATCATATCTGCGTACCATCATGAGAAAGAAGAACATTTAGCTACACACCTGTGCCATCAAGATTGTGTTAAATGCTTGGTGCAAAGGATTGTGTCACTTTTTAAATATATTATAGTTAGATAAAACTATGTTAAATGCTTGGTGCAAAGGATTGTGTCACTTTTTAAATATATTATAGTTAGATAAAACATGGATAAATCACTTGTTCACACCAAGCTGGCTACAATGCCAAAGCCAATGCAGCAATGCAATATTCTGCTCTGGAAAGCAATCTTTTCAGTTGTTGGAAATAATATGACCAGTGCATGTCAAACATCTCTGTACAACACTAACGACAATCATCAAGTAAAGTTGACTTTATAAATAGTAAAGAATTGCTATCTTGATACAGACCACTTCATGAAATGCAATAGTATAACTTTAACTGTATGAGCAGTACATGCACAGGAATCAGAAGGTAAAAATTCAAAAGGAATTCATTTCAATATTTGACAAATTCAAAGGGTATAAGGAAAATATTTGTTCTTATCAGGGATAGAGTGTTTTGAGATCATGACTTGCTTCGGTTAGTCATGTGAAATCAAAGCATACAATGCTGAGTGTGAAGTCCTTTTTAGTGATTATATGAAACAAAATGTGTGGACAGATATAAAACGATACAGGTGATTACAACAAATTTTGCAAAAAGGAGACATCATGTTAAAACTAAACATCCTTAGAAATTATCTTGTAACATATATAGATGATGAAGGTAAATATATTGTCTAGTCAACTCAAACACTCGAATGAAAAATCATCAAAACAAGATCAAGTGTAAACAGCCAGTTGTGCACATCACCGGTGACATCTACATCCATACCTTGCTGGGAGTTACTGTACTTATAAGCAGAGTGAATTTTCTACCAGCACAACATGCCACCATTTCACTTGCAAACACATGGCACAGTTAAAAAATAATAGCGACAGATTATAGCAAAACAAATTGACCAGATGAATGGATTGCAAAGTGCCAATTTTCGAGAAAAGACTATTTACTCTAGTGAGAATCTATGATAGTAATTCGATCAAATCAGGTCTGCGCACCATCATGAGAAAGAAGAACATTTAGCTACACACCTGTGCCATCCAAAGATGATTTTCAGTTCAAGCAATGCAAAGATGTGTTTTCTGAAACACAGATCCCATAGTCAAGAATCTGCAATAGATAAATAATACTGTATCAGACAAGAAAAAAACAATAACAAGGGCAAATGTAATATGTCGTAGAGTGTAAACATCATGATCCAGAAAACTGTTGCAAGTGTACATAGATGCAATAAATGACTCAGCGTAGTATATCTTACTCCAGTGTACTCCCTAAGAACCCAGTACAGTAATTTATGGCTCTTCTATCTACTTTCTGCTGCCACGCTCAATAAAGTACCAAAAAAATCAATGAACTATTGAGATAGCTGGGGGATTGATGCAACTTCTGTTTGCCGCTACCGTATGAGAATGGGAATGAGAAAGTGAGGGAAATTGAGGCGTTGAAAACGAACCCGGGGGGGGGGGTGACAGAAAAAAAGTATGAGAATGTTTTGAGATTAAACAAAATGTACTAACCTTGCCTAGAACAAAGATCTAAATCTAAACAATATGCAGCTCGCTGGGGTAGGCGAGATGAAGGGGCGGCGCAGCGAGGTGGAGGGCGGCGCGGCGAGGTGTAGCGGCCGGCGCGGTGGCACGTCGATGTGGAGCGGCTGCGCGGGGGGGGGAGGTAGAGGGGCGACGCGGCGAGGTGGAGCGGCGACGCGTCGAGGATGAGCTATGGCATGGTGCGACGGCGGCGGCGGCGTGGATTTTTTTTTTTTTGATAACCATATCTGTATTCACTGCATAAGGAAAACGTATACAGACACGTACACATACGGATACAGTTTAGGAGGATACATGGACAACTGTCCCTACCGACTTCCACAAAGGCCCTGAAGAAAGTTAAAATTACATTGAGGTCCCCAGGCCCTGTGTTTCCCGAACACGCCAGAATCCACCCTTCGCTCGCCGCCGTCAAGCCATCGCTCGTCGCCGTCGGTGAAGGAGACTCCATGGCCATCCCAGATCTGAAGGTGCCCCGTCGCCCAAAGGCTTTGGAAGAGAGCCGCAATAGACACTCATCCCCAAGGATGAGATAAACTGTCGATGAACACACATCGGCCGGGGGCACGCCCCGAGCACCGTCGACCTTGGATACGAGCACGCTGACGACAACAACCGCCGCCGCGGAAAGCTCGAGCCGGATCCAGCCACCAAGCAGCCGCAAGACCCATAGTTTCCACCGCAACCTCCAAGCAAAAGAGCAGACGGCCGGCAGACGTACCTCCCCCATGAAGCAGAGAGGTGCCGGCGGACTCCAGAACCGGGGCTCGCGGCGTCGTGGATTTGGAAAAAGAAAAGGCAGGGAAGGAAAAGGTGGGATGGAAAAAGGTGGATGTCTGGGTGTGTCAGATTCAAATACGGTGTGCAGAAAATGTTCCAGAAAGAAATACGAGATTTAGTATACAAGATGTACTGTGAAAAGTGGCACACATCTATGTGCTGCTAGGAGCAAAATTTCCGCGTCCCTCTCCCACCCTATATATACTCGAGCGCGAGCGAGGCAAACCGGTTGGAGCCGATGCCCCCCGCCCCCGCTGGCAGCGCTTGCCGTGCCGTGCGTTCACGCCATACGCCACGCCGCGCACGTCGCTCCGGGCCCGGCGACTCCAGACAGACTCTCCATCTGTTCTCTGGGGTAGAGCACTCCTCGGGCGGGCCGGCCGTAGCCTCTAGATCGCCGGCACCGGCGCGATGCTCGCCGCCTCCGCCTCGTCCGGCCAGATGGCCGGGCTCTGCGTCCCGCGCCGCTCGCCGACTCCGCCGCTCCTCGCCCGCCGCGGCCGCGGCCGCGGCCAGCTTCTCCCTCGGCGCCCGGCCGCGCTGCTCCCCCGCGCCCGCGCCCCGGCCCTCCGCCCCGCCGCCCTCGTCCGCCGACTCCGCGGTTAGTCCTCCAGCTTGTTTTGTTTCCCGGTGATCCCTCGTCCGTGGGTGTGGCCGGCCAGCCGGAACGCGCGTGCTTGTTCCTCCATTTCGTTAGTTTTTTCTCCGACTAGTGAATGATATAACGGATTCCGGTGAACGGTGGGCGCCCGAGGTTCAGTCTCCCCGGCGATCTCTGCCTCCGGAAAAAACAATCGGCGCGTTGCTTGTGGAGGACCCGCCAAATTTCGGCGCGGCCCACCATTAGTCGGTTCTCGCTTTCCGTACATCAAGTGTTGAGGTCATTCATTATCCAAATTGGCTACTCGACTGTGATGTGTGATCGAGCTAAGCAGTCCCACCCGTGTTAATTAAGGAGTGGGGACGGTGAGGTGGTACATCTAGCTGTTCCTATCATTCTCATCCTGGGTTATCCCTTGATGTCTAGATATATTCTTTTTTAGCCTCGTGGGAGTATTGGTTGGACCCCTTTGATGTGCTGTGTGCATATTCCTTTTTAGCCACGTGGGAGACTTGATTTTGTCACAGGCATGCCCAGTGTGGATTTGTTCCCGCTGTTGTACATGAAATTGTAGGCAGGTGTATCAAATTGTGAAATTGTAGGCAGGTGCATCAAATTGTGAAGCTGTAGCAGTCTTTCAAGTATTGTGCTGCAAATAGTTCTGCGGAGGATGAACAGTTTATTATATGAATTGCTACATTTTCCTATTGAGTTATCATTTATTCTCGCTAAAAACCTAAGCTCTTTGGTCCAATTTGCAGCTAGAACATAAAGTACGTAGAAGGTGCTCGCCTCTACTGGAGAGTGTTCTGTTGCCTGGTGGAAGCAATTCAAATTCAACTGGCCGTGAATGGAAGGCGGTTCCAGATATTTGGAGGACAGCCGCCGAAAAATACGCTGACCTCGTAGCTGTGGTAGATGCTTACCATGATCCACCGACAGAATGGACGTATACACAGGTACATCTTTGACTTCAATGGCCATGCATAAGTGTTCATTTTTGAGCAAATTGAGCCCGGCCCGACCCGGCCCGCAAGCCCGGCCCGAGCCCGATGGGTTTTAGCCCGCCCACGAACTTTACTGGACAGGGCCTGGACACAGATCTCATAGCCCGCTAAATTTTTTTTTGGCCCGAGCCCGGCCCGAAATACTATTTTTACCAATTTTACACTATAAAGTGCGCGGGCGGCCCGCCCAAGCCCGGGCCCGGCCCGAACCGGGCCCGAAAAATGAGGCCCGATCAGGCCCGTGGGCAGTTCATGGGCAGGATTTTGTCTGGACAAAAAGCCCGAAATTTTTTTTGGCCCGGCCCGAACCCGACCCGGCCCACAAAATGCTCAGGTCATTTTTCTACCATACTGAATAATCACCTTTAAAGGAAAAGTGCATTTGCTTTAAAGCCATCATGAATACTTAGAACGAGCGAGGCTATATACATGAATTCATGTTAGATGCACACAAATGGCAACAATAAAGGATACTGCTCTATTTGAGTCATAAGATGAGTGAGTTCCCGTCAATTAAACATATTCATCTTCCCTATCACATTTAGAATACACAGTTGCATTTATTTCAGAGCTTAAATGGCCACAAATCTGCAGTACCTAATTGCTGGTTTATGTTCTTATCAGCTTGAGCAAGAAATATTGGATTTTTCTCAAGGTCTAAGGGCCATCGGCATTGCTTCGGATGAAAAGCTAGCAATTTTTGCTGATAACTCATGCCGCTGGCTAGTTGCAGATCAAGGTAACTTACTCCTCTGTTTTGTGATGACACCATGCATTGTGATTCCCAATGTTGATATTCCCTTTTATTGTTACTTACCTGGTGATAATTATGTTGTTCCTTATCCCTTCTGATATTTGCTTCTGGAGCACTGGAATGTTAGCAACAGCATATACTAGACAACAAATGTCAGCTTGGCCTTGATTTTTCAAAAGTAGATAATGATGCGTTCTAACGCCATACAGTACAAAGCTAGCTGTATATGTTTTATGAATTTATATGCATAAATTCTCTGTTTATCATTTTTATGCCTGCTATCTAGAGGCTTCCTCTGTCATTGATGATTCCACACTTACAAATGAAATACAGGGATCATGGCAACTGGGGCTATCAATGTTGTTAGGGGAACAAGATCATCTGATGAAGAATTGTTTCAAATATACACCCATTCAGAAAGGTGAGTTTAACAAATTATTTCTTAGCATAGACTTCAAGATAAGATTAGTCCTGGTATTTATCTCCTTCAACCCATATGGCCTTATGAGACTTCAACCTGCAAATTCTCTTATGCCTATATTGAATGGAAAATAGAAGGAGATATAGTTTCTGCTAAAAACAGCCAAGCCAGGTCTCTATATGACCATTTTCATTTCAAAATGGCTAATAATTGAATTCCCCCATTGATTCTGCTTCGTGGAATGTTGAGGTGGGAACTGAGATGCTTTGTGGGGATATGCACTATGGGTGCAGTGTGCACACTTGGCTTTTTGCTTGCCAGCTAGAGTTAACATAAGAACTGAAACTGCAGTATCCTCATGAATTGAGGGATCAAATAGTCAACCCTATATCAAAACATATTCCAGCATGTGGCTCTGCTTACCTTTTGATGTCTGTGGCAGACTAAAGGGCGTACCCAGTGCCGTAGGCTCCCGCACTGCGGGGTCTGGGGAAGGGAAAATAGCCGACAGCCTTTCCCGCACAAATGTGCAGAGGCTGGTGCTTGAACCCTGGACCTCTTGGTCACAGGCGGTAAAGCTCTACCGCTTGCACGAGGGCCGCCTGGCAGACTGGCAGGCAAAAGTATTTGTATCGGGATATTGTTATCATATGCTAGGTTGTCAGAAATTTGACCCCAAGAATTATGCATGCCAGACATGTTAAATGGATTGTTTTGTCTTGGGCAGTTGAACCTAACAATGGAATATAGCATCACATTTTCAGTATAAGGTTGGTTGCTGGCTGAATCAAAATATCATTGTATTGCACAGCTTATAATTATGGAAAGCACATACGTTCATCAAACTTGATAAACTTATGTATCATATGAACTCTGGAAAAGTAGGCAGAGAGATTATGTACTAACAGTGGTTTATGTGTCTGCATAATTTTTATTTAGTACTTATATTTGTTTATGTTTTACTTTCATGTTGTGATTATGGATTTATTGTTTTCCCCATCACAGCATTGCACTTGTTGTGGACAGTCCTCAATTCTTTCACCGGCTTGCAGAATCTTTGATATCAAGGATTAATACAAGATTCATTGTTCTACTTTGGGGTGACAAATCATGCATAGATAGCCAAGCTGTGAAGGATATACCAGTTTATGGCTACAAGGATATCACCGAACTTGGCCGAGAAAGCCGCAATGCACTGTTCCTTTCTGGCCAGCAAGGTACCTTCTGTGTGATCTCATAATGTGGTACATATCATAATTAACAATCATCTGACAGTGCAACTTCTTAAGAACTGTCGTTTTTGTTTATGAGCACATTGTTCTGTTATGTTACTGTTTCTAGCAGTAAAGTATAATAAATTCATAAGCTATGTTTCCTTGTAGTATTGTCATCATGTTTGATGGCTTCACACCCCATAACATGAGCATCCAAGCTTGTACCACCAACAACTGATTTATGTGCCTGTGATATTAAAAAGGAAAATTCAACCAAAATAGGAGTAATTTGGTGACATAGTAAATGAGAACAAACTAGTCAGCTAAATTCAAGTTGAAGAGGACTTGAACCCTTAGGGGAGGGGGGGAGTTCATGCCCTGTAATATTTGGAATGTCTGCTTCTTTCCAAATCTCTGATTTAAAGCTTGGCCTGATCGTTTATAGTTATATCAAAAGCTTCACTTAATTTCTTTCTTGCTAAGCAGCACTCATTTGGAATCTGTTGGTTTAAAGAACAGCACCAACATTTATTTCTTATTGATCATAGGAATCGTTGAAGAATCTCAGACATCTTTTGTCTTTTAGAAAATTATTATTTCTTTCTTTGATGACATACACTGCTGTACAGAGTGTCGAGCGATCGATCCCATCCGCAATCCAATCTATGACAACAACGCGATCAGACTCCTATTATAGTAGTAGTAGACTAGTAGCCATAACGAACGCAACAGATCCATCATTGTTTCCTTTTCCAAGTACAAAACGGCAACAGATCCATCATTGTTTCCTTTTCCAAGTACAAAACGGCAATCGTTCGTACGTACCAATCGGAGTTTGTGTAGCCTTGCAACTTTTTGCAAGGTGCAATGTGTCGACGTACGTACGTACTTGCATACAGTCTGAATCCAACGCAAATACCAGTCCGGACTGATTTGGAACTCCAGAGAGAGAGAACGACAGGGTCACGGAAGGCATCTTTTTCCGAAGCGGCATGATTTCTGTTGTAAAATGAATGTAATGAACAGAGATTTAGGAACAACTGTTGCTTTCATTGATCTCTTACATATATATACATTGTGAAAAGATGTCTCTTTACAAGAGAAGGGTGTCTGTTTATTGGAACAGACACAATGAAGGGACATGCCTCTTCGTTAATGCTAACTGCTTAACCTTATCTCTAATCCTAACTGCTAATACGAAGGGATGAGATCATTAGTGAAAGGATGTGTGTGTTGGAGAATAGACGTCATTTCATAACACTCCCCCTTGATCGAATCTTCTTTGAGATCAATGTAGCTGTAAGCTTGGATTCCTCGAAAAACCCTGTGGGAAAAATCTGAGGAATATGTATGCATAGATATGCTATAAAAACTCCTTTAAACCTCATAGGAAAATAAGGAGAAAATAGCATATATATATGTTCGTGATTTAAATAAATCACTATGTCATTGGTATCCCATTAAAAACTCTAGTGGGGAAAAATATTGGAGATACGACATAAGGATGTCTCCTCCAAAAACCATTTAGGAAAAATGTGAGGAGCAATATGTAGTGATATGTCGCTAAAACTCCTATAAAAACCTAGGAGGAAAATTAGGAGAAAATATGACGACATATTATTGGTATTGCCTCTTGGATAACTCACTTGAAAACCTTTTCAGGAAAAAATCATAGATGAGTTGTGAGGGCAATATGTGTCTTTGATATTTCCCACAAAAACCCCGGTGGGGAAAATAGAAAATATGACACAAGCTTATGTTAATATTACCTCATTAAAAACTTTAACAAGAAACCTTGTGAGTAAAACTTGTGAAAGAAAAGAGTGTAATATGATGGTAGTACATGTTGATATCTAGGGGATATCTCCCCCGATTCTGGCAAATCTCGAAGATGCCGCATACCAATTCCACGTACTAATTTTTCAAATACCGAAGTTGGTAAGGACTTAGTAAATAGATCTGCGAGATTATCACATGACTTGATTCGCATGATGTTTATTTCCCGCTTTCTTGTAACTCATGGGGATAAAACAACTTGGGAATAATGTGCTTAGTGATATTGCTCTTTATATAACCTGTTTGCATCTGTGTAACACAAGCAGAATTATCTTCATAGATAATTGTAGGTGATTCCATTGAACCAATACCACATGATTGTTCCAATTTGTTAATCATTCTGCGAAGCCATACGCATTCACGTGATGCCTCGTATAGAGCTATTATTTCAGAATGATTAGTGGAGGTTGCTGTCAGAGTCTGTTTCGAAGACTTCCATGAAATAGTTGTACCTCCATGTAGGAATACAAATCCTGTTTGGGATTTACCGTTATGAGGATCAGATAAGTAACCAGCATCAGTGTAGCCAATCATACTAGGATCATGATTTTTCTTAAAGAATAAACCAAGATCCCTTGTGCCATTAAGGTATCTGAGGATACACTTTGCTCCCGTCCAATGACGATGAGTTGGGCTCGCACTATGTCTAGCTAGTAAATTCACTGCAAATGCGATATCAGGCCTGGTGCAGTTTGCAAGATACATAAGTGCGCCAATGACACTAAGGTATGGGGTTTCTGGACCCAATACCTTTTCCCTAATATCCCGTGGTCTAAATTGATCTTTCCCTATTTCTAAGGAACGAACAACCATCGGAGTTTTATTAGGGTATGATTTATCCATATTGAATTTCTCCAATATTTTCTCGGATATAGGCCGATTGATGCACTAAAATCCCGTAAGGACGGTGCACAAGTTCTAAGCCTAGGCAATATTTGGTCTTACCCAAATCCTTCATCTCAAATTCCTTCTTTAGATGATTACGTGCTTCATCTATATCCTTTGGAGTACCAATGATATTTAAATCATCTACATATACAGATATGATGCAAAATCCCGTTCGAGATTTCTTTATGAAAACACATGGGCAATCATCATTGTTTGTGTATCCCTTCCTTAGAAGGAACTCACTCAGTCGGTTGTACCACATTCGTCCCGACTGCTTTAAGCCATATAATGACTTTTGAAGCTTTACACAATACATGTTGCGATTTGCGTTTGGATTCAGAATTTGGATTCCATCGGGAACCTTCATGTATATGTCCGAATCAAGTGACCCATATAAATATGCTGTCACCACATCCATCAACTGCATGGATAGATGATTTTGAACTGCCAATGATATTAAGTATCGGAAAGTAATTCCACTCATAACTGGAGAATATGTTTCATTGTAATCAATGCCGGGTCTCTCGCGTGAACCCTTGTGCTACGAGCCTTGCTTTATATCTCACCACCTCATTGTTCTCATTCCGTTTCCGGACGAAAACCCATTTAAAGCCTACAGAAAGACTTTGAAAGGTGTGGGCATTGCTTTTGTGAATACCCCTCTTTTAGTGAGCGAGGCTATCTCGGCTTGAATTGCTTCTTTCCATTGAGCCCCGATCCGAGCGCTTTTTGCACTCGCCATGGTCTTATGATCTGGATCATTGAGAAAGATTTCTGCAACCGTCGCGGAGAAGTCCTTGTCGACAACAATAGTCTTACGATCATATGATTCTCCAGAATTAATGTAATTGACGGAAATTTCTTTCACCCCATTTGACGACTCAACATTTCCCAAAACTATGGAGTCGGGGTGTTCCGATGTCCCAGGATCAGAATTTGGGTGCACCGTTGATCTGGGTCGTGGATTATCCACTATTGGGTGTCTACCAACTTGAGGTTGGTTTGTATTTACTGATTTGGAGGACTTAGCCCTCGATTTCCTGATACGCTTACTTGGAGCATTATCCTTAGAAGCGGCCGTACTTCTCCCCCTCTTCTTTGGAAGTGGGGGTTGAATGGTTTTTATTGGTACCTCCACTCTTTCGGGCGCATTACGAGCAAAGATAAGAGGATTTAGTGACACCCTTATAATCGTAAATACTGGTAGGTTATTTGCAATATGTTGCAAGTTTATGATTTTCTCGAACTTGTTGTTCAGTTTCTTGAGTACGTGGATCTCGAGGAGGAAATGCCTTGGGCATTCCAATTGATTTCCTGGCATTCGCTATGGTACTTGAAGTCTCCCCCTAATGCCGGGAAATGATCCTCATTGAATATGCAATCAGCGTACCGGGCCGTGAATAAGTCCCCTGTAAGAGGTTCGAGGTACTTGATGATCGATGGAGATTGATATCCCACATAGATACCAAGTTTCCTATGTGGACCCATAGAGGTACGCTTAGGCGGTGAGATCGTTACGTATACACGCAAACCGAATTTTCGCGATGGGAAATATTTGGCGTATTCCCACGTACTAATTGCAATGGGGAGACTGCGTGATATGCGCTTGGACGCAATTGAATTAAGTCGCAGCGTGTAAGATCGCATGACCCCAACATGAAGTTGGTAGGTTGCAATTATGTAATAATGGTCTTGCAATGAGTTTAATTCTCTTAATAAGAGATTCTGCTAAACCATTTTGTGTATGGACATATGGAACAGAGTGCTGAACTTGAATTCCCAAAGCCATACAATAATCATTAAAAGCCTTTGAGGAAAATTTAGCAGCATTGTCCATTCGAATTGATTGAATTTGATGTTCAGGACTTTGTGCTCTAAGTCGAATAACTTGAGCAATAATCTTTGCAAATGCATGGTTACGTGTCGACAAAAGTGACACATGAGACCATCTAGTAGATGCATCTATTAGAACCATGAAGTACCCGAATGGTCCAGACCGGGTTGTATGGGGCCACAAATATCTCCTTGAATGCGTTCAAGATATTTAAGTGGCTCATTTTGGATCTTAACGGGCGATGGCCGTAAGATCAATTTCCCTGTAGCGCATGAAGTGCACATAAAATCTGAAGATTTTGGGAATTTAGCAGTATTTAACTCATGGCCATTAGAATTGCTGATAATTTTCCGCATCATCCCTACTCCAGGATGGCCAAGGCGTTCATGCCAAGTTTTGAATGCATCAACATTCTGGAAAATTACCTTATATGCAACATGTGGTACGGGTTTAATGTATGTGTAGTACAATCCAGACGGAAAAGAGGGAAATTGCTCAACAATTCGTTTGCCATATCCGCTATTTTTAGTAACAAGGAGAATTTCCTCATTATTGTCATCACGGGTTTCTATATGGAAACCATTTTGACGGATATCTCTATAACTTAATAAGGTACGCTTTGAATCGGGATACAATAATGCATCCTCAATTGTAATTTGGGTACCCATAGGAGTACGATGGTGGCACGACCACAACCAACAATCGTAGCATCGCTCCCAAATGATTGTCAAAATATTTCCTTGTCTTTTAGTAAGAGTTTGAAAATATTTTGTTTCCCTAAGAATAGAATTAGTGGTACCGCTGTCCACTAGGCATAATTCCTCTTCCATCGATCAACCCCCGTAGAAACTATATATAAATAAAGAATTTGGAATGAAACTCTTTGATAATATATAGAACACATACGTTATTTATTGAATATCAAACGTATATACAATATATTTATTGGATATCCAAACTAAGTAGCAATGACATTAATAATATTTACAACACAAAGGACATAAATTGTGCTTATTATTACAATCACTAGGACACAAAGACATTGGAATCTAAGGGATTGGGAGCCTATTGGAAGTCTCCAAATATGTCACTGGATGCATATTCCACGAGCATATTCCCCTGTACCACAAAGATCCTCGCCTCCTTGTATGTTGTTGTTGCTTGGTTCCATTGGAACTTGTTGCGAACAACCAGCCACATTCCTGGTGGTGTCAGGTTGAAAGTTGAAGTGGGCTTCATACTTCTGTCCCGGTGCAGCACGTCCGTGACCCACAGACTTTAAATAGAGATCAACAAGATGACTTGGGGTACAACATTTCTTAGTAGTATGGCTATAACAACCACACTTTTGACACACGGGTTTGTCATCCCCGCGTTTGGAAATGTTCTTACCCTTGTTGGAATCACGATTTTGGAATTTCTTGTTGCGTCACGCTGCATTTTACCTTTCTTGGGATTTCCCTTGTGATAGTTCTTTGGAGACCTATCATTAGCTTTGGGTTTATGTTGAGTATATGCATGTACTTCAGCGGTGGAGCGAACCCAATGGGGCGCGCGATTATTCCAAACCATAAGTTCAAATGTTTTTCGGCCTCAAGTAACGTTTGTATAAGCTCGAATAAACCTAGAAATGCCTTTCACGGTATTGCTGTTGAAGAAACCTTTCAGAGGGAAGCATAGTAGACAAAGTCTTTTCTATCTTATCCGCATTTGTAGGTTCTTTGTCGCAGAATTGCAACTTTGAGCAAATCCTATGAACAAGATGATTGTAATCACTCACGCTTTGAAATCCTGTAAGCGAAGTTGCGTCCACTCATAGTTGGCCGCGGGCAATATGATTGCCTTTTGTTGTTCATAGCGTTGCTTAAGTGAATTCCATAAATTTCATGGATTTTCTTCCAACAAGTATTCAGCCTTAAGGTCAGGATGAATATGTCTCCTAATGAGATATAGAGCTGTGTATACATGTTGATCTTCAAGTGGTGCACCCCCTCTACGGGTGGTAACACCGCTCGGTAAAGTCCACGGGACGCAAGACTAACTTTTACGTCCACAGGCCCATGTGGGATAATTGTGGCCGTCAAGAGCAAGCAAATCAAACTCTTCGACAGGTCATGGATCCTACACGAGGTAAACCATCGAAACATTTTAAGTTATTAAAATGTTGTGGTGTGTTGTAATTTTGGGATGCAAAAATAAAACAAGATAAATCTTGTATTATTGATGGTGTAAAAATCTCATGTGCATAAATTATAAAATGGAGGTAGTCACCGTAAGGTGTAGACCTCGAATAGGGCATAATCTGTGTTTACAGTAGATGCCAAGTAATTTATACAAATTGTATGAACACGTCTTAAGGTAGTCATCAAGGTTGATGTAGACCTTAGGTAATCATCTTTGCAAAATAATGAAGACCAAATAAATGTTCTTAATCTGTGATGTTGGGTACGCACGTTGAGGATAATCACTAATATAGTGTAGATCCCGCAGTAGCAATTATTGTGCTACCTTGTGTATGGCCAACAAACGATAGAGAACATGCATGTTTATACAATCGGTGAGAAAAATACACATAAAATGTCACATCCATTATTTAAGCCCATTGTGCTTTAAAGTTGAAAAGCATGAAGGGGCTTAAATAAAAATGATCGAATATATGAAATTTGAATTTGAAATCAAATTTGAAAAAGGGGACAAAACCCTAGAAACAAATATATGAAATTACTTTTGATTTTTCTAAATAACTTGAAAATCTTCAAATCTATGGAATGTGCATCTTTTCAAACCAAACATTCCACCAAAGAAAGTTTTTCCAAAATATGCACAGCTTTTGAAATATGGCTTGAAGATCAAAGGGGGACAGTTTCTAAAAAACAGTCTTTTCAAATTTGTTTGAAATTCTTTTTGAAAACTTGAAAAACTTTGCTCACCAACATTGAAGCTCTCATCAAGACCCGCAATTTACCTTTTTGGACCAACCCCAAATTCTTTATAGATTTTGAATTAGAGAAAAGGGGGTAAAAGTAGGGTTTCTGGAAAGACAGGGTTTTGAAATGAATTGAGCTTGATTTATCTAGCACACTTCTAGGATATCAAAAGTAATCACAAACATCATCTCAGAAGCACATTCAACCTAGAAAATAAATTTGTTTTACTTGATGAAAAACTTGGTTATCCTAAGCAGGGATGATTTGCAATACAAATGATGACATGTCGGATTTTAGTTTACCGTAACATCAGAGATGTTACATGCAAAACTTGGTTACCCTTCCCCTTAAAGAAATCTCGCCCCAAGATTTAAAGCCTTGGTAAAGTAATGGAAAAGAAAATGTGTCAAGCAACACATCTCAAGTAAGAGAATAAGGCAAAGGGTTTTTACAACTCACACTAGACTAGTTACAACTCATAGAATTGTAACTTAGATAGAGGCATAAAACTCTGGGAAATTTTCTAACAAATAATCCTCCGATTCCCAAGTAGCTTCTTCTTCGAATGCTTATCCCACCGTATCTTGTACCACTTAGTTGTTCTCGCCGAGTGACATGATCCTTCGATCCAAAACTTTAACCGGGTATTCGTAATACGTCGATCGAGCTCAAGTGTCGAGTCCTTCAACATCAATAACTTTGTCAACCACTCGAAGACACTTTTTGAGTTGTGACACATGAAACACATTGTGTATTGCCGACAATTGTTACGCAACTTCAAACAATACGCTACAGTCCACACTTCGTATGATTTGAAATGGACCAATATAGCGAGGTGATAACTTTCCTTTAACTCCAAAACGGTTAACTCCCTTCATGGGTGATCCTTTAAGATAAACATGATCCCCTACTCGGAAAGCCAAAGGTTGACGCCTGTGATCTGCATAACTCTTTTGACGAAATTGTGCTTCTCTCATATTTTGTTGTATCTCGTTTAACTTTTTCTTCGCCTCTCTTTCACAAGATCCACTCCAATTTCTCCAGATTCTAACCAATTTAATGGAGTCCTACAATGATGACCATATAATGCTTCAAAAGGTGCCATCTTGATACTTTCTTGATAACTATTGTTATAAGAGAATTCTGCCAAGGATAAACATTCATCCCATTTCTCTCGAAAAGTTGAGTGCACAAGACCTTAACATATCTTCTAAAATCTGTTAACTCTTTCCGTCTCGACCATCTATTTGCGGATGATAGGTCAACTATGAAGTAGATCACTACCCAATGACTCATTGAAAGACTTCCGAACTTTGACATAAATTGAGTACCTCTATCGAGACACAATGGTCTTTGGTACACCATGAAGCTTCACAATATTACTCAAATATAACTTCGCATAGGTGGATGCAGGATATATGGTCTTAACGGTAGGAAATGAGCCGACTTGGTGAGACGATCAACTACGACCCAAATAGAATCATAACCTTTGGATACCTTGGGAAGGCCTACAATGAAATCCATACTAATATCTTCCCATTTAGCTGCGGGATAGGCAATGGTTGTAATTCTCCTCCTGACTTCAAATGAACTGCCTTTACTTTCTGACAAGTGTCACATCTAGCAACATACTGAGCAATCTCTATCTTCATCTTGGTCCACCAGAATCTCTATTTTAAGTCATGGTACATCTTATTGCTTCCTGGATGAATAGAGAACTTAGTGTTATGCGCTTCATCGAGGATCTTTTGACGTAGTGCAGGGACTTTTGGTACAACCAGACGATTCTTGAACCATACAACACCTTCTTTATCAATTTTGAAACAGGATTCTTCATGCTTGCTAGCTTTTTCTCTAGCTTTTTGTTTGATGCACTCAATGCCCTTATTATTCTTCTGAGCAGTAATGATTTGGTCTCTGATAGTTGTTTCAATAGTGATATTAGCTAAACTGCCTTGTTGCACAATTTCAATTCCTAGCTTTTCTATCTCATAACATAAAGAAATATCCCATGGCTTCACTGTCAAACAATTGCAGTGATTCTTCCGACTAAGTGCATCAGCGACCACATTCGCTTTACTAGGATGGTAATGCACTTCCAAGTCATAATCTTTGATTAACTCTAACCATCTTCTTTGCCTCATATTCAACTCAGCTTGAGTGAAAATATACTTCAAACTCTTGTGATCTGTATAGATATGACAAGTATTACCCAACAGATAGTGACGCCATATCTTTAATGCATGCACAACTGCTGCTAACTCAAGATCATGAGTGGGATAATGCTCTTCATGTCACTTCAGCTGTCTCGAAGCATAAGCAATAACTCGCCCTCTTGCATAAGTACACACCTAATACCAATGCCCGAAGCATCACAATAAACATCAAACTCGCTTCGGATATTAGGTCAGGCCAAGACTGGAGCGAGATGTCAATGATTTCTTCAAAATCTGAAAAGCTTCCTCGCATTCGGCGACCAAGCAAACTTGACTTCATTCTTCAATAACTCGCAATAGGCTTAGCAACTTTGGAGAAGTTAGGAATGAACCGACGATAATAACCCGCCATTCCTAGGAAACTACGAACCTTATGCACTGTAGTTGGAGGTTCCCAATCAAGTATATCCTTTACTTTGCCAGGGTCTATAGAGACACCTTCGGCTGACAAGACATGCCCAAGAAATTTCACCTCTTTATGCCAAAACTCACATTTACTGAACTTGGCATACAACTGATGTTTTCTCAAATGTTCTAGGACAATACGTAAATGCTCTGCATGTTCTTCTTCATTCTTAGAATAGATCAGAATGTCATCAATAAGGACCACCACAAACTGATCAAGCTCTGGCATAAACACTGAATTCATAAGATAAGAGAAATGAGCTGGTGCATTAGTGAGTCCAAAAGACATAACCAGATACTCATAGAGACCATATCTGGTAGTGAATGCAGTCTTTGGAATATCTTCAGGGCAAATCTTGATCTGATGATACCCAGATCTGAGATCTATCTTGGAGAATACTTTCGCGCCTGCCAACTGATCAAAGAGCAGATCTATACGCGGCAGAGGATACTTATTCTTGATAGTTACTTCATTCAGCGGACGATAATCCACAACCAATCTCAGAGTTTTATCCTTCTTCTTCACAAAGATAGCTGGGCAACCCCAAGATGAATTACTATGCCTGATAAAACCTTTATCCAGCAACTCTTGCAGTTGTTTCTTCAGCACAGCTAATTCAGGAGGTGCCATTCTGCAAGCTCTTCTAGAGATAGGGGCTGTCATTCTGGTTTCAATTCAATTACAAACTCAATATCTCTATCGAGGTAACCCAGGTAAATCATCCGGAAACACATCTGGAAACTCTCTGACAACAGGAATATCCTTGATCTCCTTTACTGACGTAGCACTGACTACCTCAACCTTTCGCTTAAGACTTGGAAAGTGGATGAGAAGTTTAGACTTGGTATTAGGTAAGTTAATTCTCACGAGACCTATTCGAATGTCAATCACAAATCCGTCTTTGACTCATCCAATTCATGCCTATAATGGCATCTATTTCCTATTCTTTTAATACGATCATATTGGTAGGAAAGATATGCCCACCCAGATCTACAGGTACGTCACGTACCATTTCTCTGGTACACATACACCCCCCGGGCGACTGTATAAAGAAATCCTCTTTTGTTTCTGTTATGGGAATGTCATGCTCCTTAACAAATCTACCATTGATGAATGTATGTGATGCACCAGAATCAAAAAGTGTAATTGCAGGGTGATTGGCAACAGAAAACATACTCATCATGACAGGCTCTCCCTCAGAAATTTCTGCAGCTTGAATATAATAGACACGTCCTATCTTCTTATCATTCTTACCCTTTTGAGCATTCTGATTCCCACTTTTGTTCTGATTCTGTTGTTGTTGCTGAGGAGCAGGGGCTCTAGGAACATTGGGGTTGTACTGCCTTGGATATGGACAATCTTTAATATAGTGGCCAGACTTGCCACAGTTGAAACATGGGTAGTTGCTGCTTAGTGAGTTTTGGTTACGTATGCCAGGGGCATACGGCTATCGTGGTGTAGAAAGAGCTGCAGCAGGACAAAAAGATGTTGCTGCCAAGGCTAGAATTGTGGTGGACGAAAGTATGGGCGTGCATGATTCTGGGGATGAAAAATAACCTTCGATGCTTCTTGTTATTTCCTCCAGGATGAACCGTAAATATCCCTTCTTCTTGGCCTTTTCTTCCTTATGCCGCCTATTAGTTTCTTCACACTCTAATGCCATGTTGACAGCCTCATGATAAGAAAGATTAACAAAAGCAGCCATCATGGTGTGGAGCTTGGAGTTTAAGCCTTGCACAAACCGTTCCTTCTTCTTTTCATTAGTATCCACACGATCGAGCATACCGAGCCAAGTAATTGAATTTCCCAACATAGTCCATCACGGACATGTCTCCATGCTCGAGTGCCAAGAACTCTTGCAATTTTCTCTTCATGATTCCCTTAGGAATATGATGTGCACGAAATTCAGTACAAAACTCTTGCCAAGTGATTTGATGACCAGCGGGCTGTGCTGCTAAAAGATTTGCCCACCAACCACTGGCATTACCCCTTAGCTGCTGAGCTGCAAACTTTGGCTTCTACACCTCTGTGCATTGGATAAGTTCAAACTTCTGTTCCATAATACGGAGCCAATCTTTAGCTTCTAAAGGATCAGCTGCTCTAGTGAACACAGGCGGACGGGTATCTGTAAAATCCACATAAGCGGTCTCATCGTGGTTGTTGTGGTTACCCCGCCCATGATTGCCATGAGGCACATTCTCGATTCGGACTCGCCATTTCATGGATCATCCGAGAATTTTCTGCGTGGGCATTAACAAGTGCAGCAATAGCTTCTGCCAATGTTGGTGGAACATGTGGTGGGTAGGGAGCATGTTCCCCAACTGGAGGTGTGCCAGGCATCTGTTGCATAAACAAACCAACCTTATTCACATGACTTTATTGAACTTGAAAAGCAGATACACACTACAAGTACATAAGCCGTACTTATAATACATTATTTTTGTTACAGAGTCTACTCATAGACTTAGCAACCCAACCCATACTAAGGTTTCTGAGAAAACAAGGGAACTACTATATTACATACTTTGCCACACAATTTCCATCTTCACACCTCGTTGTCACTTGGAATCATTGGTTCATACTCATCCTCACCGTCACTCATAGGAACCACCTCGATCCTCTTCCACTTGATCGATCCACAGTTCCTCCTCAAACACCTCTTCCCAAATCTCCTCTTCGATTCTTCCTCTACTATCTCTCGGGTCTTCCTCCGGCTCATATGCCTCTTCAAAATACCCTTCGGTTTATCACCATAATCCCATTCCACTACATCTTCATCATCTTCTTCATCACTCTCATCTTCCATGGACACTTCAGCTACAAAGTCCTCTCCATCATCATCATGCCTAAAACCCAGTACTTCATCCTCATCTTCGAAGCACAACAAATTTGAAACTTCCTCTTCATTCTCACCACTGGTACCCTCTCCCAACACATAGCTTACTACAGGTGCCAGTCGAGCAAGTTGGCCTTCTAGCTCTTGAATACGGGCTTCTAGCATCTCTTTCCTCTCCCAAGACTCTTTCCTATCTCGCCATCACCGTCGTATATGGCTCTTCATTTGTTGGATGTGAGCGGCATCTTTGGATCTTTCAATATTGGATTCTGCCATTTCCTCAGCAAGCTGGTGTGCGGTACGTTGCCAATAGCCCACGCACTTGGTTCCACAGTCACGACACACAGTGGAATCTCTTGAGGCCAGCTGATGGCGAGGCACACCCTTAGGTCCTGTCATCTTGCGAGGAGTACACTTGTTTCGAGCCATCCTATAGCAGATAGATCATAGGGTAAGAATAGATGGATAGAATGTAGAAGGTTAGCACGAATAGGTTTGACACTACTTAACCCAAACCACTCTAAGAAGGAAGGTAATTATTAATAGGTTAATTAAGCATGATACATGAACGTACTTACGATCTAAGCATAGAAAACTTTTTAAACTTAATGCATACGTAAAGTAAACTTTATAATTAGGGCAATAATACATGCTATCCACCACAAGAATTTTTTTAAATATGCCTAAAGGGAACTAAAGAATGGGACATAGGTTGATGATAAGCAATTTGGACTCAAAATAGTCATATTGAGTTTTTATGGATCCAAACCCTTTTGAAGTTTTGCAATAGTCACTACAATACTGAATAACGATCCGGCTCGATACCGCCGGGCGGAACCGCCTAAGTAATGTGGCCCACATGCACTAATCCTTATCTTAACGACCTCGGATGACTATGCATGTGTTCCACATGACTTAATAAGCTCTGTCTGGGTAAACCCGAAACATCCACGATTCTCCAAGCGTAATCAATCATTACAAGAGACATTGCGATTGTACAACGGTTTTACATTAAATAATATACATCAGAGTTGAGGTGCGGAAATCTTATAACAACATAAGGTTACAAACCAAGTTTTAAACCTTACAAAGCTTAAGTTAAGTTATTACAAACCATAGTACAGTAGATAGCATTAAGATAACTATAAACCTCACTTCAAGCGTAGTGCTTTGCCCAGAAGCCAAACACACTACTCGTCGTCACTCGCGTCAACAACAGACATGCAACAGGGTGCGAAGCAGGCCTGGGCGTGAGGCTCACCTGCAACAAGGGTTCAACAAACCCTGAGTACAAAAGTACTCCGCAAGACTGACCCGACGAAAAAAAGGTGAAGACTCAGGAATGCAGGCTAGATAGGAGTTCAAGGTAAGGTCCAAAGCAAGAATCAATTCTTTTGCAGAAAAGCTACTAAGAGTGAGTCCTTAACCTTTCATTTTATTAAACCGTGAGGTTCTGTTAAGCTAAACTAAATCAAGTTAAAACAGTAGATCAAGATAATTCATACAACTCTCTTTTACTCCTACCATCAAGTAACCACCATTTTACACTACGATGTACGGTTGGAGGATCAAGTCTCCGTTGGTAGTCTTTACGCAGCTTACCAGAATTAGATAAATAATCTATTCCCCCTGCAACGCCGCGTAAATGCTTGTTGGCGCATCTTAGCGCAATCACTAGAGATAGATAAATACGACTGGCGTCTGATAGCTAAGCCTACTGCAAACCCGAACTACCACCGGAGAGAGGGTGTCACAATTCCTCTTCCGGCGACAGCCTAAGAATGCTAAGCTACGCTATATCCTAGTGACAACGTAAGACTGACCAAGGGTAACTCTGCAAGCGCACAGGTACCGCTGTAGCACTTCAACCGGGTGAGTATTCCGGTGTCGAATTTGTAGTTCGCTCTTGGGAAGCGGACTAAGACTCTCTAGCAAATGGGTGATGGAAACCCGTGGTGGTTCTACTCAATCTAGCTATTGATATTGATAAATGGGTAGGTGTTGATATGAGTGATAAACTAAAGGTAACTAGTAGGAAGCTAGCTAGGTGGGAGGACAACGAGTGAGTAAGGACTCCTATGTATCTAACTATACTCCTGTGTTCTAATCTAACTAGTGTAATGACTTAACTAAACTAATGCCTAGACAATCGGTGTGATAGGGGAAGTCGGCTGACAAACAGGAGGGTTGCGTTCCGTGAACTAACTCCTATTCCAGTGGACCTTTGACTTTAATGGGCGCCCTACAGCCTATCCCTGACGCAAATAGAGCCAACTGGGGGTCTGCGTTCTGTCACAACCGCCCCCGCTAATATACGTCGGAAAGTGAATGGATATACCAATCAATGATAGGGTGCATCCACTATTAAGCACTAGCCTAAGCACCTCGCCTAATCTAGTCTTAAGACTCCAGCTACCACGTAAGTAACCTCGGCCCCAGTTGGTAGTAAAACACACACAAAGGATCTAAACACTAAACTAGTTCAGACTCTACACTAATGAGACTAAGACACAACACTACTACACTAATATAGCAGTGCACTAAGTAAATACTGAAAGTAAAGTACTCAAAGTAAATACTTGATAAAGTAAAGCAAGACTATATTAATATAAGAAAAGTACTTCGAAAGTAAAGGTACAAGAGCTATACCAGATTCTCCAGAAGACGACTCACGAGACCCCGAGCTTCGCTCGACTCGACTCTAACTCCCACTCTAGACTAGACTACACTACTCTTGATCTCCCAAGAGAGCTTGAGCTTGAGAACACTATTGTGAACTACTTGGGGACACTTTACAATGAGGGACTAGGGGGTATTTATAGTGGAGGTGGAGTAGGGGTTACTCCAGCGCCACGTCAGCGATCCGTGTGCTCTCCGCCATGCGCCGTTGGATCAAACCGACCTTCCACCGACTTGAATGGACGTCTCTCGGTGCAGGACACGTGGGAGTCATGCGGAAGGCGGAAGCAAACCGACCTTGAGTGGGGCCCACTTGCCGGGTCGGCCGACCCGGGGTTGCCGACCTGTGGGTCCCACTTCCCTTCTAGAAGGTCCAGGTGGCAGTGGGAGCAGTGCCAAGGTGCCTGGCCAACAAGTGTTGGTCGGCCGACCTGGCCCTTGGCCCCTGGCCCACGTGGCAGCTTCCTGGTGCTGTCCTGGCTTGTCATATGTAGTCTTGTCCGAAGTTGGGTTCATTTGATATCTTGCTTGCTTCTATGTGGATCCTTGGTCCAATGTACCAACTAGGTGGAATGTTGATGTGTGATACATTCGGATCCAGATCAGTTCTCCCGTAGCATGTCGTGGACCCCGCTTGGTGGTCAAATCCCGATGAGACCCCGTAATCGGCCGTAGACCTGGGTTTTGGTCTCACAGGGCCTATTTTTAGCTTTCCTGCATTTCACAAGCTAAGAGTACAAGTGGAACTTTATTAGTGATAAATATGCTCATGTGATGCTTGTCTTCCTTCTGTCGAGGACTGTTGATGGGTTTCGAGTGTACCAAAACTGGTCTTTATTCCCGTCAACAAGATCCCCAAGCTTAACCTTTGCTCGTCCCGAGCAAACGATCAAAACTTGGTTCGATTGGATCGGTATCATTACTAAGTTAACATCTCAATAGTACTAAGTGCACAACAAAGAACTTCTCCTTGAATGGAAAATTTAGCAATGTTAACACACCCATATCACTCTAGCACCCATGGGGCTTATGGCATTAACTCAGTCTTGGGATGTTAGAAGATAGAACAGTGTTGACTAGAGCATCTTCTTTTCTCATTCTTTTAGCAAGTTTCATACCAGAGGTTTTTGATAAGTTTTCAAAAGAAGTCTTAATGTTCCTCAAATGGTTTCTCTCAAGTCACTCAAGTGGTGTATGAATCCTCACTAAGGCACATCATGTGTTTGCCTTTCAAAAATATCCTACCTCTAATAAGGCTTTATGTGGAGCTTAAGTAGGTATGTCAAGGAATAGCATACTTGCAAGGCATATGTTGTCTTAGTTAAGAAAGAATGAGATCTTGGACCACAGAAGGGACTCATCATACCCTTAGATCAAGATGTAGAATGGAATGGATGAATGTGATGGATGGTAAGGTAATGAGAGAAGGGTAGATGTATGGTGGATGAGGTTGCTCCTTTATTTGGTGCTCTCTCTCTTTCTACTTCTATTGAGACAAGGCTAGCTCTTTCTTTTCTCTCTCTTTTTTTTTCCAATCTCTTTTTTTTTTCAATAGATGCCTAGCCTTTATGAGATGTGTCTCACCTAACAAATGATAACTGAGAGAGAATTTCTAACTTTGGAGCATGGAGCACCCCATAGGATAAAAATGGTGAAGGTGCGTACTTCCAGTGTAGAAGCAGCACAAGGATGGTAGTATGGATGATGAAGCATACTCCCGGTGTAGGAGTAGCATAATGATGGAGGTAAGATGCGTACTCCCGTGGTAGGAGCAAACATAATGATGAATGGTGAGATGCGTACTCCCGGGGTAGGAGTAGCATGGTTGCGTACTTCCGGATTAGAAGCAGATATTTGGTGATCTGTGGATCTTGATCTTAGGGCCACGATAAACCTCTAACAAAAGTTCTACAAGTCTTAACCAAACTCAATGCAAGCAAGTAGCTTATGTAGAAGACTTTTGGATATATCAAGATATATATGGCCGTGGTAGGAATTTCAACACCATTGAGGAACAATTAAGTTTTTCATTCATTTTAAAAGGAAATCTCTGGCAATCATGCGTGCTTAGAACAATAGAGTAGAGCTCCTATCTTAACTATCTCATATCTCACAACAACTTAGAATTTGTATTAGCACTTGCAACCCACTAAGTGATCAAGTTCATGGTGGTTAAAGGTGCCAAGTAATCCAGACTTAGAGAAGTGCTAAGTTGTAAACAAGCACTAGAGAAACATTAACTAGCAATTTCATCATTATTTCCATAGAAAGACTAGCACACATGAAGCATATAAACAAAAAGGAAATAAAGCAATTAAATATTTTTGGGTTTTTGAATTTTTAGATTTTTTTAAATGTGAGAAGACAATAATTAAAATGCAATAAGATAAGAATTAAATGAGGTGGGTTGGAATCATACCTTAGGTGAACTTACCTTAGTGGGAGAGGATCTCCCCAAGCTTGTCTCTTGCTCACCGTGGTGGAAACCGGGCGTTCCATTGGTCCCGGCGGTGCTCTTCCTCCGTGTGGATGCCTTGAACCATGTCCAAGTTCTCGTTGCATGAATTGCAACGTGGCCTGCTTCTCAATGTGAATGTTCTCCACCTCCCGGGTGAGTGCTTCTATCTCGGTCGGCGGGCCGATCCTCACTCTGCGAGGGCGAGGAGTGTGTGCCCCGGGAAGGTGTCTTGGAATGAGGAGGTGCTCCCATGTGGGAAGAGCTCACCTCCTCTTCCTCATTGCGTGCAGCATGAGAGGGACCAGCTTGCTCTTGAGCGCACGGGCTCGTGCTTTCATCATTCATTCTGTCCATCCCTGCAACAGGACAAGGTCTTCCCCTTCTGTCCAGGGTTAGTGATGAGACATTATACAGCCAAAGTCCCTCATTGGGGAGAGAGACTTCGAATGTATGAGTCCCATATGTCATCTTAAGCGCACCTCTCGGACCTCTTTTGATTAGACCAACTCGTATAAACATTTCCTCAAGAATAATTGGTCTATCCGCAGGCATAAACTCATAAACATTCCCCTCAAGCAAACCCAAGCTTTCAGCAATTCTAGTCATGAACGAAGTAAAGCCTATGGGTGTTTCTTGAACAACAGAGTTCTCCCAAAAGTGTACTAGCATTTTAACAGGGGCAAACTTGATTTTATTAACCATGACATACATGAGTTGCATCTCTTTAAGACCTATTCTTGATAAATCAGTCCTAGGAAAAAGAGTGACGCAATCCAAAAGAACATAAACCGCAAGGTTGGATTATGAATTTGCTTAGGTTTAGGATTGGACCGGTCATTAGACACAGAGATTGATTTCCAAAAGACAACAAGATTAAAATTTGCTAAAGCAACCTCTTCATCTAGTATGCAATCATGATCAAAGCCTAGAGCAACACTCAACTCACTCCAAGACAGGTTATAGTCATTGTTAAACATGCGAAAGCTAACACCCAAAGCATTTGATTTAAGTGAGCAAAGGAATTCTTGGGTGAGTAACTCTATGCCACGCTCAGGAATTTGCCAGAATGAGGACCAACCAATGGTATTAAAAACTATGGCAAAGTCGGTGCTCAAACCTGTTTTGTCGAGGAGTTCTTGGTCGAAGATTGCGGAGTGCTAGAAACCGCAAGTGCGAAGGATATAGAGCTTTCCTAACTCCTCATGGGTGACCATGAGGTTGTTAATAGGCTCCATCATCCTGCCAGGGATGATGGCAGGGACAAGATGGTGCACTTGTTCTTTCTCCTCCCTCTCATGACTCCTACTTTCGGATTGGCGAGAGCTCGAGGATGAGCCCTCGCCCTTCTTTTTGCTAGGCCTTCGGAAGGGGTTCTTCATCCTAACTACACTAGTGGGCAAACAAGACCAAGCTTTCTACTACACTACTAAGAGAGAAAGGGAAATGTTTTTGGGTTTTTGGGTTTATAACTACTACTATACTAGACTTGAGAAGGCTTGAAACACTAAGAGAGAAGAGAAAGCCAAGTGAGCTCGAGATGATTCCGCTGGTTGTGGTGTGGGATTGAGCTCACATTGGGGTGGTATTTATAGGGGTGAAAGGGCAAGGCCAACCCAGCCAAAGGGCAGGTCGGCCGACCACCTCCTAGGGCCATGTGCTCTTGTGTCTCACTTTAGACAAGGAATCTAGCCTCGTGCTTGCAAAAAGTCAGGAAGATGGGCAGAATCATCGGTCGGCCGACCAGTGATCTGGCACCCCACCACTTTGAACATGTTTTGTCTGGTTGTCTGATAAAGGTGGCGGTGGTCCTGGTCCTAGATTCCTTCTGGTTGATTCGGATTCCTATGTCTAGTGTTTGGTGAAAGAGAAAAGGAAAGGGCAAAAGTGGAGACAGGGATAAAGGTTGTCTCCTGTGCATGCATTGCTGTTCCCTATGCTTGCTTTAGCTGTTGGGGTGTTCCCTAAAGCATTCTTATGCTTAAAGTAGCATCCTAAGCTAAAGTCATGAGCATTGCACCATCTCTCTTAGAATTCTGGCTAGTGGGATGGGCATAGGATCCAAGTGTGTCGAAGTGGGAGATAGCCGGGTGCTCAAGTGGGCCAAGTCCGTCGGCCGACCGGGCTTGTGAGCCTCGTGGCACCTGCACTCCCTTGATCCCTCGCTTTGGTGGACCCCTAAAGGTCAGGTTGGTCGACTGTGCCTTGGTGGCCCCACCACTCAACTTTTCTCTAAACACTCTTCTCAAGTTTTATTACCTATATCTAACCTTATTTTATTGAAATAAAAAGTATGCAAGTTGTGAAAGTAAACATGTAATTGAAAAGGGAAATGCGGAATTGAAATGCATAAGAATGAGATAACTACTGACATACCTGGTCAGCGGAGGGCTTCGTGTTTTAGGTCCATAGAGTAGGACCTCTCCTGTCGGATTCATTCTGTGGACACCTCAGTCGGTCCCGGAGATGGGGACCTTGAGGGTGTCTCCTTCTTTCGCCATTCTTGCTTGACTTCGGCTTTCGGTTCGGCGGGTTCTTCTTTTGCTTCGGCCTTTTTGGCCGACTTTGGTCTTAGTGTTCTTTCATCGGCGGTGTTTATGACGTGGCTTCTGGGATGCTTGTGCCTGCATGTTAGCTTTAAAACCATTGAAAGGCACACTCACATACCGTCCTTGGACGGACATGTACATCTCGCCATGTTGCACGTAGATGGTTGCGTCCACCGTGTTCAGGGAATGGTCATCCCGGGATGAGCGGTACTTCGACGTTGGCTCCTATGTCCGGTACCGGAAGTCGATAGGGATGTATTCATCTTTAATTCGAGTAAGATATCCCGTGCCAACCCCTCGGAAATCGGATGGTTTGGTCCGCCATCTCGCAAACGCACATATGTAGGGTGCAACGGGCTTCCTAACCAGTTATCATAGGTTACCTTGGACATGATGTTGACACCGGATCCAAGGTCGCAGAAAGCGTTGTCGAAGATCTCGTGGTCCGTCGGCAAGTGATTCGTCGGATGCCGTGGTCTCCTTCTTCGGGACAAACGGTGAATCCACCGTCACCCGAACAACAAGAATGAGGCTTACCAAACCTCGTTGTTACCAAATTTCATGCCCTCAATAGGGTCCTCGGGCTTTGCCGGAATCTTACCTTGCTCATAAGTGGGGACGAAATTTCTTTGCTAATTGAGCTAACTGGTTTTCTAGCATTTTATTAAAGCTCAACCGATTTTTCATAGCGAGTTAAAGCTATCCATTTTCTCACTAATACTTTCTAAGATCTTGTCATTAGCCATCATTCTTTTATTAAGACCATCATTAATTTTAATTTGACCAAAGACAAGTTCTTTCAAGGAAGGTTGGTTATTGAAAGAATTACGAGAATTATTATTGTAACCCATACCTTGGCCTTGGTAGAAGGGGCGTGAACTCCATTGCGGTTGTTGGGGCCAATTCCCGTTGTTGAAGTGGTTGTTGTTGTTGTTGTTGTTGACGAAGTTCACCTCCTCCCCGAGTCATGGGGCGCTTGTTGCCCGAATGGTCCTCCTCTCCACAAACCTTGCACCATGGGTCGGCCCCTATAGCACGAGATAGCGGCAGGAGTCCGGATGGCCTCCACTTCCTTGTTAGAGGATGATCCCTCTATCTTCTTCATCAGGAGGTCCATCTTGGCAGAGAGCATGTCCACCTCGCTAAGGGTGTGGACACCTCTCTTCTTGGGCTGAAGGCGCTCTTCGTTACATCCTTGGTTGACTACCATCTTCTCGATGAGCTCCTTGGCATCCCTGACATTGTGTTGCGGGAATGCCCTCCAAGCGGAAGCATCAAGGTGACCCGGGCTACGCCGGTTACCCATGGTAGAAACCTTGAATAATGAGCCATTCGTCTATCCCGTGATGGGGACAGTCTGAATGTACTCATTGAGACGTTCCCATGCCTCGGGAAACGTCTCATCGGACTTTTGTTGGAAGCTTGAAATCTTCCCACGCAGGACACTGGTCTTGCCCGCGGGAAAAAACTTCTTGAGGAATGCATTGGCACATATGTCCCAAGTTGTCACCTCGGTCTTGTTGTTGTAGAACCATTGCTTCGCTTTCCCCAACAATGAGAATGGGAAAAGACGAAGGCGAACGGCATCTGCAGTGACGTCTTTGACCGTGAAGGTGTTGCACACCTCCAGAAAGTGTTGGAGGTGGGCATTGGCATCCTCATGTGGCTTCCCGTAATTGATTGGCTTGCACCATGTTGATCGGTCACGGCTTGAGTTCAAAAGTCGCATCGCCCAACTTCACGTTTGGACCCCGTAGCGACAAAGTCGTGCCGACGGCAACGAGAACTCGCCGATGGTCTTGAGCCATGATGGCCTTTAACAACGCGCGGGACTTCCTTCCACGAACGACTGCTCGAGATGATTCTCTGAGGAGGGACTAGACTGCGTCTAGCTCTCTTCAGCAACTTCTCAGGACTTTCGATGAAGTTTGATGGCAGACTGAAACCGCTCATGCATTGTCTCAAATGATAACAAGAAAAACAAGACAAGTGAAGGGCAAGCCCCTTAACACTACTCTGGATACTTAGATTAAGAGTAGACCATGAATTCCAATTTACTAGAGATTCTTAGTACGGCGCTTCCCAGAACGGCGCCGAAATGCTTGTTGGTAGTCTTTACGTAGTTACCGGTAATTAGATAAATAATCTATTCCCCTGACAACGGCGCCCGAAAATGCTTGTTGGATCTTAGCGCAATCACTAGAGATAGATAAATACTGGCGTCGATAGCTAAGCCTACGCAAACCCGAACTACCACCGGAGAGAGGGTGTCACAATTCCTCTTCCGGCCGATGCTTAAGAATGCTAAGCTACGCTTTATCCTAGTGACAACGTAAGACCGACCAAGGGTAACTCGCAAGCGCACAGTGTACCGCTGTAGCACTTCAACCGGTGAGTATTCCGGTGTCGAATTTGTAGTTCGCTCATGGAAGCGGACTAAGACTCTCTAGCAAATGGGTGATGGAAACCCGTGGTGGTTCTACTCAATCTAGCTATTGATATTGATAAATGGGTAGGTGTTGATATGAGTGATAAACTAAAGGTAACTAGTAGGAAGCTAGCTAGGTGGGAGGACAACGAGTGAGTAAGGACTCCTATGTATCTAACTATACTCCCGTGTTCTAATCTAACTAGTGTAACGACTTAACTAAACTAATGCCTAGACAATCGGTGTGATAGGGGAAGTCGGTGACAAACGGGAGGGTTGCGTTCGTGAACTAACTCCTATTCCAAAGGACCTTTGACTTTAATGGGTGCCCTCTGACTATCCCCGACGCAAATAGAGCCAACCGGGGTCTCGTGTTGTCACAACCGCCCCCGCTAATATACGTCGGAAAGTGAATGGATATACCAATCAACGATAGGGTGCATCCACTATTAAGCACTAGCCTAAGCACCTCGCCTAATCTAGTCTTAAGACTCTGGCTACCACGTAAGTAACCTCGGCCCCAGTTGGTAGTGAAACACACACAAAGGATCTAAACACTAAACTAGTTCGGACTCTACACTAATGAGACTAAGACACAACACTACTACACTAATATAGCGAGGCACTAAGTAAATGCGAAAGTAAAGTACTCAAAGTAAATACTTGATAAAGTAAAGCAAGACTATATTAATATAAGAAAAGTACTTCAAAAGTAAAGGTACAAGAGCTATACCGATTCTCGAGAAGACGACTCGGAGACCCCGAGCCGCCCCGTCGACTCGACTCTAACTCCCACTCTAGACTAGACTACACTACTCTTGATCTCCCAAGAGAGCTTGAGCTTGAGAACACTATTGTGGACTACTTGGGGACACTTTACAATGAGGGACTAGGGGAGTATTTATAGTGGAGGTGGAGTAGGGGTTACTCCGCGCCACGTCGCCGATCCGTGTGCTCTCCGCCATGCGCGTTGGATCAAACCGACCTTCCACCGAGCTTGAATGGACGTCTCTCGGTGCGGGACACGTGGGAGTCATGCGGGAAGGCGGTGGAAGCAAAACCGACCTTGAGTGGGGCCCACTTGGCAGGCCGACTGGGGTTGGCTGACTCAGGGTCCCACTCCCCTTCTAGAAGGTCCGGTGGCGTGGGAGCGGTGCGGGTGTCCGGCCAACAAGTGTTGGTCGGGCCGACTCCGGCCCTTTGGCCCCCGGCCCACGTGGCGCTTCGGTGCCGTCCCGGCTTGTCACGTGTAGTCTTGTCCGAGAGTTGGGTTCACTTGATATCTTGCTTGCTTCTATGTGGATCCTTGGTCCAATGTACCAACTAGGTGGAATGTTGATGTGTGATACATTCGGATCCGAGGATCGGGTTCTCCCGTAGCATGTCGTGACCCCGCTTGGTGGTCAAATCGATGAGACGAGAATCGGGTCGAGACCCGGCTTTTGGTCTCACAGGGCCTATTTTCGCTTTCCCCGCATTTCACAAGCTAAGAGTACAAGTGGAACTTTATTAGTGATAAATATGCTCATGTGATGCTTGTCTTCCTTCCGTCGAGGACCGTTGACGGGTTTCGAGTGTACCAAAACTGGACTTTATTCATGTCAACAGTCTCTCCATAACCGAGGAGCATGACGTTTCGAAACGATTTACTCGGTGAGGATTCCTAAACACACGATATAAGTGAGACTCTCGCTCACGGGTATATCAATTCTTTGCTTCGGATGTCCCAAAACTAGCCGCATTTTCACGCCACCCGAGAGTACATGTACGCCTCAACCCCGAGCTTCTCGCCCACGAGGGTAGCTTGTACTCCCGCCATCTCGCCACTCCCGTGCGTGGGTTCGCCGTCCTAGTAATGAAATCTCCTAGGCAAGAACTTGCCCCGTAGGGTATGTGAGTAGGTGCAAAGTCTTGTCCAACGAGGCCTACAATGAACGGTCGTTAACCGACAAGTCGGAAACACTACATCAAGACTCCTTTCGATGCAAGTTATCCGACCGATCTTTACTTTCATGGTCTAACTTTATTGCTCATCAAGTGATAACATAGTAACCATTTTGAAATAGTTTAATTGAAAAACCTAGCATAAAGCGGGACTAAGCATTACTACGCATCTTCGGAATAAAACGGTATCAAGGATGATATTCAAGTATCAAGGCAGTAATGCATCAATTAGGACATCACTCAACTCCTAATACCTAATGCAGCATTTCGAGCATAAGTGACAAAACTTTTATAAAAACAAGGTAGGGTCGAATGTATCCGGGCTTGCCTTGAAGAGCGTAGACGGAAGGTCCCAGCTCGAATCAATACCACGGATATCGAAACCCAAAGCCCGAGATGATTCCTCCTAACAAAAGGATCAACCGAACTTTCCTCGTTCACGTGATCTACACGATAAATGACATGCCTTATTATGACGGATTATAAAACATGATGCTTAAGAGTGCTTAAAAGGATTATACAACATCGATTAAATTAACCCTAAAGTTTAATTAAGGTTAACTATGTCATTAGCGGAAATAATTAAGCAATAAAGATAAATATTAATTAAGTCCTAATGACATCATTAAGAACAAGCACAAGCAATTAATTAAGTGCCAAAGGTCATTAAGGGTAATGACCTAAGGTCATCAATCAATCCCAAATTCACATCAAATCCTAATAATTAAGCTTAATTAAACACTAATTAACTAATTAAATATATAAGGAAAATTAGGGCATAACATAAAAGTTGTCAATTTTATTCTAAAAATTTATTTTAAGTAGATTACATCATAAATAGTATGCAAAACAATTTTTAGAATTTTTGGATAAAGAAATAATTTTATAAAATTAAAACAAGAGGCATTTATTAATTAAAAGGCCTAATTAATTTACTAAGAAAACATGATTAACATAGGCCAAAAATATTTTTAATAAATCAAGCTCATCAAGAGGAACACACACAAAAATTTTCATGATTTTTGGAGCTACCAATAATTAGATGTGAATAAAACAAAATCAGCTCTAATTAATCATTTAAAAAAAAGAATAAAATTTGGCCCGGCTCGGCCCGGACCGGCCTGGTTGGGGTCCGGCCCAACAGAGCAAAGCCGGCCCAACATGGCCGGCCCGACGGTGGCGGCGACCTTGGTCTCCGGGGCGGCGGGACTTGGCCGACGTGACACGGCCAAGACCTCCCGAGCTAGCTAAAGCGGCGGAAGCGGCGGCGGACGAGCTTGCCGGTGGCTATGGCGGCCCGGCGGAGCACCGGCTCGACGGCAACGTCGACTGGACGCGACTCCGACGACGGAAACACAAGCACTAGCCCCAGCAAGACCTCGCGGAGGCGATGCGCACCTAAAGCCGGGCAAGCGGATGACCCTAGCGACCTCGACTCGTGCGGTGGTGGCCCGAGCATGCCGGGCGGCGCGACGGCGCATGGGGAGCGGTGGCTATAGGGCGACTCTCAACCCATCAACGGCACGGTTGCGAGCGGGAGCTCACCACGAGCGGTTGGACAAGAAGATGACGGCGCGGAATGGCCGGAGATGCGAGCTTGATGTGAACGGGCGGCGACGACGAACTCCGGCGACTCGAACGGCGTTCGGGTGATCTCTGTCCACCAAACGGAGAGGTAAAGGGAGCGGCGTGAGCTAGGATGATGGCGAACACGAAGGCACAACGAATTTTGAACGATAGCCGACGTTGATGATGAATCGGCGGCGGATCACGGTGGCTAGGTTTGCCGGCCGCGAAGAAGATGACGACTTCCCCGGCGGCTCGGGCGAT
Organism: Themeda triandra; assembly: GCA_018135685.1. Taxonomy (NCBI): domain Eukaryota; kingdom Viridiplantae; phylum Streptophyta; class Magnoliopsida; order Poales; family Poaceae; genus Themeda; species Themeda triandra. The sequence continues at coordinate 10,289 of JAENPR010000119.1, read as the reverse complement.
GCGGGGTGCGCGCGAGGTCGTGTAATGGGTACGCCCCCGAGTGAGGCGACCCGTTGATGGTGAAAATGGCGAAAACTCGGGGGCATGATGAGCGGCGGCGAGCGGCGGAGCACGCGGCAAATGAGCACGGTGGCGACGGAAGAAGAGGAAGAAAAGAGGAGGCCGGCTCGATATTTATGGCTCCAGGACGCGCACGAGACGTGAGACACGCGGCGGTGAAGCTTCCGCTCGAACGCGTACTGCGGCCCCGCGGCGGACAGTCGAATGGCGCCATGGCCACCGCGATGACGGTGTGAGGAACGAGAGAGGGGAGGACGATGATGACGTCGGCGGGAAGGTTTGCTCAAATTTGTAAATAACTCCAAAATTTTGAACTAAACTCGATAAATTCCAAAAATAAACCTAGCCTAATTTTTCGAGATCTACAACTTTCTCAACGGAGGATTTTCAAATTCTAAACGAAATTTGAATTTGAAATTAAATTTGAAAAAGGGGACAAAACCTAGAAACAAATATATGAAATTACTTTTGATTTTTCTAAATAACTTGAAAATCTTCAAATCTATGGAATGTGCATCTTTTCAAACCAAACACTTCCACCAAAGAAAGTTTTTCAAAATATGCATAGTTTTTGAAATATGGCATGAAAATCAAAGGGGGACAGAAAAAAATAGTCTTTTCAAATTCGTTTGAAATTCTTTTTGAAAACTTGAAAAACTTTGCTCACCAACATTGAAGCTCTCATCAAGACCCACAATTTACCTTTTTTGACCAACCCCAAATTCTTTGTAGATTTTGAATCGAGAAAAGGGGTAAAAGTAGGGTTTACGGAAAGACAGGGTTTTGAAACGAATTGAGCTTGATTTATCTATCACACTTCTAGGCTATCAAAAATAATCACAAACATCATCTCTGAAGCACATTCAACCTAGAAAAATAAATTTGTTTTACTTGATGCAAAACTTGGTTATTCTAAACGGGGATGCTTTGCAATGCAAATGATCACATGTCGGATTTTAGTTTACCGTAACATCGAGATGTTACAGGCAACCACGGCGCCGCCCCGCTCCGCTATCACCGGCAAGGGTACGCCATTGAGCTCTGGGGTCAATAGATGGATGGATAGGTTCGCGAGGTCGGCCGAGGCCGACGGTGCCGGTCGGGTCACCGGAGACCTCGCCGTCGGCGAAGTTCTCGCCTGCGGGGCTCCTTCCTTGCCTCTGGTCTCAAGATGGGAACGGGCCGGGTCGACCCACTGGGTCGTCGACCCGACCCACGGAGTAAGGCCATTGGGCCATGGAGGCCGGCCTCATCAAAGTAAAAACGGGCCAAGAGGGCCCGTCCCTGTTGACCCACCAGGCCGGGGTCGACCCGCGTGGCTCCCTTCTTCCCTCCATGACCCTCGGCTCTCCGTCTCCGTGGCTCTCTCTGCCGGCGATTCGTTAGGGTTTGGGGCGGCGCTGGTGAGGTTGGTGCTCATCCTCTGCCGGCCGGTCCGCCTGATCTGCTCGCGTCGTCTGGCGCTCGATCTCATATCTTTTTCTTTTTCTTTTTCTTTCCTCGTGTGATAGGCGGCGGCGTGCGTGGTGGCTACAGGCGGCGGAGTCTCCTTCTGGCGGTCAGACGACGCCATGGCTCTCCAACGGACGCCGCCACAGCTCCCCACCGTGAGTCCGCATCCCGCCTCTCCTATGTTCCCCTCGCCTTGTTAATTTGTGCGATCTTGCTAGGTAGCATGCCGCTACCCTCGGTTCAGTCAATTGCCTACCTTTTGGTTCAGTATGTTTGTAGTAGTGTATACGCTATGATTAGAACAGCATGCAACACTTTCCTCCTGTCAGTTTTGTGGATCTCGTGTGGTCAATTGCCTACTGCACTAGTTTGGTTCAGCTTTGTTTCTCATTAAATATTGATGTTTATCTCAGCCAAGTGCATATGTGCTGTCTGCTTTTAGCTCCTCAAGTTGGCAAATAAAAACTACTCCTACATATATACAAGTATTCATGTGTATCAGTGTATGAGTGAAGCCACCTAAAGTATCCTTGAGCTGTCCCTGTTTATTCTTTGGATGTCTTCTTAAAAAAAAAAAAAAAAAAAAAAAAAAAAAAAAAAAAAACTAGAGTAATTTTCTACAAGTAATTTTAAACTTGTTTAGTGAGGGTACAACATATCTTTTTAGTATTTGTTCTATATATGGCCAGCCATTTTGTGAGAAGTGCATGCCCACATTGTGTTGGTTGTGCGTATTACATTTCCCTTTCATCTTCATAGATGCTGGCTACACTTTGACATGCACTCATTCATCTTAGTTGACGCTTGTAAATTGTATAATCCTCTTGAATCTGTTTTAGATTTTTATTTAGTACTGGAAACCAGAAACAGAGTTTCTTTCGCTGCTATTACACATTCAGAGTTTCTTATTAGCATGCCTTAGTAAATTATATGCCTTAGTAGACACATATCATGTAGTGGTAAAGCAATATGTGCGCTTATTTTTGGGAAATGTATTCTGCCGAATTCTTGGGAAATATATTTAGTTATTTACTGCTTGTTTATCACTTTATTTATTAGCTCAGACCACTAACATTACTGCTTGCCATGGCTTGCTCTAATATAATTTTATTGCATCTTTTAGATCACAAACATGGATGACGAAGAATGGAATCAGCAGCTGTAGTGGCCATGGCAGGATTCTGAAACGTGATGTCTATTGATTCTGAAATGTGAAGTTGCAGCAGCTTGCTTATTACTCAAGTACGTTGTTTGAGTAGTATTTGCTTTCTAAAGTAGCATTTGCTTTCATGCTGTCGTCTTTCTCTGACTCTCTCTATGGTCCCTGTTGGGTTAGCAAAATGATTCATTTCACATCCAGAACTATTATGGAATTGAAATGCCCATAGTATTTACTTGAATTGAAACGACTAATTCATTCTACTTGCAGATCAGGACAAGTCTCAGTAAAGGGCGCTCCTGTCAAGTTTACTGGAACTGAAACGACTGAAGGCCAAGATTTGTTCCACCACCAGATTTTTCTGCTAGAGTATCAGTAGCAAATGCAGAATGCATTTTTCTAGAGTTCAGCAATACAATGGTGTACTTAAGTATATTCTTTCTTGTGTCCATTTCTGCTCGTGAAAGATTTTATGGTCATTGCTCTATTTAGCAGTACATACAATGGTGCCCTTCAGACTAAGCAGTTTTATTTAGTTTGTCTCTGTTTTGATCCCGTGGCAACAGACTTGAAGTAGTCGAAGGAGTTGTTTGCTCCTTTTATACTGCAATCAAATCAAGTATTATTTGTTGATTAAATAATTTTTTGGAGTTAGTACCAAGCGTTCATATTTGTGTTTAAACTAAAGAAACAGTGTTGTCATGTAATAATTTTGGGTCGGCCCTGTGGTACCCATTGGGCCAGCAAGGCCAGCCTTCTGGAGATTTGGGTCAGCCCGTGCCCTGCAAATTGGCCTTGAGGCCACGGGGCCAGGTCCAAGGCCAGGTCCGGGCTGGCCCATTTCCATCTTGACTCTGATGCGTTTAGGGTTGGTTTTTTCAGGAAATTGATTTCTAGATTTTGCTCATAAATCTTCTAAAATTCATAGCTAAATAATTAGTGATCCATTTGAGGTGATTCAAGTTGCTATATTTTCTGGTGATATGGTCTATGCATGAAAAATATGATATGTATTTTTAGTAATACTTTTATATGCAGCTTTATTTAATTTTTGTTATATTGATAAAATAAGAAAATGCATAACTAATTCTAGTAGTATCAAAAAAAAAATGTGATTCTAGTTTTGTTAGCTTTTGTTATGAGATGTATAGTCTGTGAAAAATATCCTACATGCTTACTGTGTAAAATTATGAAGTTGTGAATTTAATTTGTTAAATGCTAATTTTGTGTGATTTTTGATAAATCAAATATTGATGTTTTGAACATGGTAATTTTTGTTAGCTATTCTATACTAGTATGTAGCTGAGAAAAATATGAAATCTATTTTTTAGTACTTTTTACAGTGCAAAGTATTTTCATGTATATTCTATCCTGCTACTTGTTATTTTTGCACAGCTTAAATTGCTTATCAAATTGAGTTGAAATTTTTATGATGTGCTATACTAGACATGCTTAAGCTGTTGTAATTTTCTCAGATTTTTTGGGTAGAAATATCAGTTCTGTTTTACCTATTTATTAATATATGAATAATATGACTTAATTAAGTTGTTTTGGTTAACCATAATACTTTGTGCACATTTGGAATATATGTGAGCTGTTGGTACAGTTGGTTTGGTTCAGTTTAGAGTAATGAATATTTTAGACTTCAAAAGTCCACTTATAATGTGTTGAATGTGTTATGAAGGATGTTTTGTGTGTATGCTCCCTGTTAGGATTTTATACATGATATATCTTGGTGAATTGTATATGATGTTTGGTTGCTTTACTAGCTTGTTTGCTGGTCTTGAGTAGACTAGAATTGCTTTGGTAGGTTTAAGTTGTTGTAGTAGAGAATGCAGTAGATGACATGTGCTTATGGTACATATTTTTGGATGATGTTGACTACCTTGTAGAAGAGATATGCACCTACTCGATCAATGAATTAAAATAATTCATCTACGTGAAAGCATCTGTTGTCATCATCTACCTTGTATTGCACTTACATACATGATATTTATATCAACATGTGCATCATATAGGATTGTAGGAGCAAACACTAGTAGCAGCTCAGGAGGATCCTGAAGGCGTACCGCAAGAGGTGGTCATGCGGGAGCTGTTAGGAGAGGAAGATCTCGAGGAGGACTGCCCTCGAGTGCCAAGACCACCGCCCAAGCTCGCTTGAGAAAGGCAAGCCCCTATGCATTTTCACCTACGATTTGCTAAATTATCACCTTGCATCCTTTTAATTCTGATGCGTGCTTAGTAGGCTGGGTTTGGAAAACCGTTGCCGCATTATATCCTGCCTTGTTATTTTGATATATCCCGGTTAGCGTATGATCGAGTCAATGGCTTACGACGCTTAGATCGGGAGAAGTCGAGTGATTTCCTGTCACCTGTGGAGCTATAGGTGGTTACCTAGTTTATATGGGCATTGGGTTGTTGATCCTGGAAATAACCAAGTTTGTTGGATAAATGGGACCGGGTGGAGTTTTTTAGGTTTTGGACTATAGTTACTCCGTCCGTGTTAGCTAAGGACCAATCATTGCGGCCTCAAGTCATGTTGGAACGTGTGCCCCACATTTAGCTGGAAGGATAAGTCATTCGACCGCGACACTAGTAGCTCTATTTGGGCCGGGAACCGACGTGCTGGGTGCATCATACCGGGAGATGGTGGAGAGTATGTGGGGGCCGCCGCGCGGAGAGAAGTACTTCAGGTCGTGGATGCCGCGACTACGAGCCGGGTGGCTCCCCGGGTACGATGGCCTCGCTTGGACCCGCAACTTACTCAAATAGTACGAACGGTGACTAAGGGCTGCCCTTGCAAGGCATGTCTCGGGGTTTGTGTGGAGAATCTTCGCCGCCTGGTTAGTAATCGATTCGAATCGCCATCGCTCCCGGATGCTGAGCATTTGATTTGAGCCCTGTCATCGTAGTAATGATGGAACACAATGGTGGTTATATGGATGGTTTTGAAAATGCCAAGTCTTGATGCTTAATAAAGAATGATTAAAAGGGGTAGCATAGGTGCTAATCTAGTTAAGCAGGTTCTAATATATAAAGCTATGGCTAAAAGAAGGATGATTCATAAATAATTAATCACGCTTTTCGGTAAAAAGAGTTAAGCTAGCCCACTTTTATAAAGCCTTGCATAATCCTTGGAGTCTATTTATTTTAAGTTTAAGACGGGTAAGTCTAGCTGAGTACATTCTCGTATTCAGGGCTCTGTTCCCAGTTGCTGTTGCAGATGGACATATGTATCACGGGTACTGTGCTCTTTGCCTCTACCCCATGATTGGAGATGAGTAGACCAAGGGCGTGGTCGTTATCTATATTATATCTCTTGCTGCTTTTGTTGGACTTGATTATGATACTGGCACTGTATTAACTAAAGTCTGAGTGGGTGTGACTTTTAAAACTACTTTGCTTCCGCTATGCACTTTTAAGACTTGGTATTGTAATAACTCTATGTGATCTGTGATGTAATCGAACCCCATGTACGAACTTGATGTAACTCGTGAATGGTGTATGTGAAACGATATGTGATCCAGGCTGTGTTGTTGAAAAGTTTGAAATTTTTCGTGGTTTCACGGGACTACCAGGTTTGTTAAGCGCAATGGTGTGCTAATTCATCTGCCACGGCGGTGGGTTGCACGATTGGGTTTTAATAAATTGTGTTATGAAATGACGTCTATTCTCCAACAAGCACATCCTTTCACTAATGATCTCATCCTTCATTATTAGATTAGAGATAAGGTTAAGCAGTTAGCATTAACGAAGAGGCATGTCCCTTCATTGTGTCTGTTCCAATAAACAGACACCCTTCTCTTGTAAAGAGACATCTTTTCACAATGTATATATATGTAAGAGATCAATGAAAGCAACAGTTGTTCCCAAATCTCAAATGTTCATTACATTCATTTTACAACCGTTATCGGACACTTTGCTCTCTCTGTAACGAGAGAGAAGAGAACGACGCCAACGAGAGGCATATGCCTCTGAACCCCCATCGGTAAGCATGGCCAAGATCAACTTAGTCTCACGCCGCTCGTGGTTTGTTCTTTGCACTGGCTGGGTGGAGTTTCTCGCCGCGTCGGTGGCGTTCGCTTGCCGTGGACTAGCTTCGGCCGCGACGCCACCATAGACAGCGCCGCAGCGAGTTCGCGCCTTGGGCCTCGTGTTCGCCGGCAACGCCGACAATGGAGGCCTTGGTCGCTTAGGGTCGCCTTCGACTCGCGTCGTTCGTGGCATCCGTGCAGATGCTGCTCGTGTCCACCAATGGAGTCCACCGTGGAGTCGCCAGGCCTTCTCCGCTCGTCGAACGTCCGCAGAGCCAGCCACCGTCCCTCGCCTTGACAAGGACGGTGCCGGCCCAAAGAACGCTGCACCGAGCAATGTTGAAGCCCCGGTGCCACAGCCGTTGAAGCCCCGCGCCGCCCGTTGAAGCAGCTGGCCATGCCCGCCGCTCCTCCCGCCTACATTCCCATGGAACAAATGTCGCCCGCACAAAAGCACCACAAGGGTACTGGTGCGACTCGCAAGGAGTATGCATCGATCCCAAGCACTCGATCGACTACGCCTCCTTCCGCCGACGCCCACACCAGTCTCTTCGACTCCGGTGGCGGACCGGCGTTCCCCACCGCATCCGTGGTTCCTGAACACGCGGGGCCACGGCGCTCGATGCAGAGAGAGTTGAAGCCAAGGTTGACATGGTGTCTGCACCCGGCGTTGGCAACCTCTTCAACCTCGGCGACATCTTCAACTCTGCTGCAAGGACCGGAGTCTCGCCATACTCCCTCCTCGACAGGGGCCGATCCTCGGCTCCGCCTCCTCCGCCCGCGACTCGCGGGAGGCTGCAGCATGCATGAAGGAGAAGGCTCTCCCGGCGGCCCTCCAACTTTGGTTGAGGGCAGCGCCACCACGCCCCCCTCGATTCGACGTCTTCTCGGTCGCAGGGTGGCTGCGGTGGACAGACGCCCAGGAATCCGCAGGGAACTTGGAGCCCGGCGCTCGGCCTCCCGTCGGTGGAGGTCCCGAACATGGCCTGTTGGCGGTGGCGGCTTCCTCTCCAGATGAGGGGGAGTCTTCTTCGGCGAACTGAACAGCAGCGGCGGGGCGGTGCAGTGGAGTGCGACGAAGTGTGTCTTTGATGTGACTGCGGCGGCCCTCGAAGATGCGACGCGGTGGTTGGGTTTCTAGAACCATAACTGCTGCCCTTGCCTCTTGTAAAAGGCCCGATGTTGCAACTAGGGCCGGCCCAATAAGCCTGCGCCTTGCCACTCCCTCCATTTTCCACTGCGCACCGTAAATTGTGGTGTGATTTTCGATCACATGCACGCAACAGCAGGCCACTTGTTTATTTAACTATTTTTAGTTTCCAGCATTATGAATTGCATAAGACTCTGCTGTTTCCAAATAGTTATGTGCTGTAATATTAAGTACTCCTAAATTTAGTCGTTGACTTTATTTATAGTTGTACTTAAGATGTTTTACCATTGTGTGGTCCATTTATGATATTATTCAAAGTGTTTGTCCCGATATGTATGACAAATCCAATAAATAATATCCTTGTTTTAACGACTATGATCTTGCAATTATTTATTTATTTTTGTAACGATCGTATTTTTATTTAAGCCCCTTTTATGCTTTTCAACTTTAAAGCACAATGCGCTAAATAATGGATGCGACATTTTATGTGTATTTTTCTCACCGTTGTATAAACATGCATGTTCTCTATTTGTTTGTTGGCTGTATACACAAGGTAGCACAATAATTGCTACTGCAGGATCTTACACTATATTAGTGATTATCCTCAACGCGTACCCAATATCACAGATTAAGAACATTTATTTGGTCTTCATCATTTCGGAAAGATGATTACCTAAGGTCTACATCAACCTTGATGACTACCTTAAGACGTGTTCATACAATTTGTATAAATTACTTGGCATCTACCGTAAACCACAAATTATGCCCTATTCGAGGTCTACACCTTACGGTGACTACCTCATTTTATAATTTATGTGCATGAGATTTTACACCATTAATAATTCAAGATTTATCTTGTTTTATTTTTGCATCCTGTACCATTCACACACACCACAACATTTTAATAACTTAAAATGTTTCGATGGTTTACCATCGTGTAGGATCCATGACTGTCGAAGAGTTTGATTTGCTTGCTCTTGACGGCCACAATTATCCCACATGGGCCGTGGACGTAAAAGTTAGTCTTGCGTCCCGTGGACTTTATCGAGCGGTGTTACCACCCGTAGAGGGGGTTGCACCACTTGAAGATCAACATGTATACACAGCTCTATATCTCATTAGGAGACATATTCATCCTGACCTTAAGGCTGAATACTTGTTGGAAGAAAATCCACGAAATTTATGGAATTCACTTAAGCAACGCTATGAACAACAAAAGGCAATCATATTGCCCGCGGCCAACTATGAGTGGACGCAACTTCGCTACACGGATTTCAAAACGTGAGTGATTACAATCATGTTGTTCATAGGATTTGCTCAAAGTTGCACCCGCGACAAAGAACCTACAAATGCGGATAAGATAGAAAAGACTTTGTCTACTATGCTTCTCCGAAAGGATTCTTCAACAGCAATACAGTGAAAGGCATTTCCAGGTTTATTCGGAGCTTATGCAAACGTTACTTGAGGCCGAAAAACATTCTGAACTTATGGTTTGGAATAACGAGCCGCCCCATTGGGTCTGCTCCACTCGCCTGAAGTACATGCATATACTCAACATAAACCCAAAGCTGGTGATAGGTCTCCAAAGAACTATCACAAGGGAAATCCCAAGAAAGGCCAATGCCACAGCACGGACGCAAATGGGAAATTCCAAAATCGTGATTCCAACAAAAGGGTAAGAACATTTCCAAACTGAGGATGACAAACCCGTGTGTCAAAAGTGTGGTTGTTATAGCCATACTAAGAAATGTCACCCCAAGTCATCTTGTTGATCTTTATTTAAAGTCTGTGGTCGCGGACGTGCTGCACCGGGACAAGTATGAAGCCCACTTCAACTTTCAACCTCGACACCACCAGGAATGTGGCTGGTTGTTCGTAACAAGTTCCAATGGAACCAAGCAACAACAACATACAAGGAGGTGAGGATCTTGGCTTCGGTACGGGGAATATGCTCGTGGAATATGCATCCGGTGACATATTTGGAGACTGTGGCTCCCCAATCCCTTAGATTCCAATGTCTTTGTGTCCTAGTGATTGTAATAATAAGCACAATTTATGTCCTTTGTGTTGTAAATATTATTAATGTCAATAGCTACTTAGTTTGGATATCCAATAAATATATTGTATATACGTTTGATATTGATAAATAACGTATGTGTTCTATATATTATCAAAGTTTCATTCAAATTCTTTATTTATATATAGTTTCTACGAGTCAATCGATGGAAGAGGAATTATGCCTAGTGGACGGGTACACTAATTCTATTCTTAGAGGAAACAAAATATTTTCAAACTCTTACTAAAAGACAAGGAAATATTTTGACAATCGCTGAGCGATACGATTGTTGGTTGTGGTCGTGCCACCATCGTACTCTATGGGTACCCAAATTACAATTGAGGATGCATTATTGTATCCGATTCAAGCGTACCTTAT